>CAKXYN010000170.1:1255970-2511941 GCA_935064755.1 Tragelaphus eurycerus | reverse complement strand
AGCAGACATCATATTTTAGAGAGTGGGTGTAAGTTGCTAGAAAACAGGAAGACAAGTAAGACTGCACTTTTTTTAGTATAGAAAAATAAGAAAATAAGGTTAGAGATCAGCAATTTTAGTCAAAATTACCTTTGCTAAAATGAAGTATTCCAAATGTTTTCATTAATAAAATTTTATTTTTCAAATCACTTTTATCAGAATTTTTAAACTATCCTCTTTATAAGGATATGATATCACAGTAAATCTCACCTTGCAAAGACTCAGAAAAGTCAAGGTAAGTTTTGACATTTTTAAGGTATGGAGATATGAAAGTAAACATTAACTGTACAATAATGAAATTCTGTAGATATTTCCAAAATAGTTCATATTAAGTATATTTAACTTCAGTGATATCACCAAAAACTAATAAACTGAAAAAAGAACTGAACTACAGAATAGAAATAAAATGTCCAAGAGAGTCTAAACTATCATATGAGAAAAGAACTATAAAAAGAACTGTAATAAAAAGAGACAGACAAACAGATCAATAGATAATATAACTTGGCTTTATAGAAAAAGTAGTGCTGGTTTGGGGACCAAAGGTGTCTATTTTGAATCTTATTTCTATCATTTATGGGGTGACTTTGACAAAACTACTTCAAGTCTCCAAAATGTGGCTTCTTCATTTGGAAAATGAAAATGTATATGCTTTACAGTATTTCTATTAAGAATACACGTGTTCAAATATATCTGCCCATTGTAGGGATTCAGTAAACTATAACTGAAAGCATTATCATTATTTAATACAATGTTATCTTTCAAAAGTAGTATGAATAAATCATTCCTATAATTCTGGGTATATGTAACCTCACAATATACCACAGATCAGATCAGATCAGTCGTTCAGTTGTGTCCGACTCTGAGACCCCATCAACTGCAGCAAGCCAGGCCTCCCTGTCCATCACCAGCTCCTGGAGGTCACCCAGACTCACACCCATCAAGTCAGTGATGCCATCCAGCCATCTCATCCTCTGTCGTCCCCTTCTCCTCCTGCCCTCAATCCCTCCCAGCATCAGAGTCTTCTCCAATGAGTCAACTCTTCGCATGAGGTGGCCAAAATACTGGAGTTTCAGCTTTAGCATCATTCCTTCTAAAGAAATTCCAGGTCACACAAAGAGCAATTCATTCTGATAGTCTGAATATGCAGATCATGCACTGAAATTTTTAGATGGACTTAGTTAATTGTTTGCTTTCTGTTTCACTGATTCATGCTCTTATCTTTCTTACTTTCTTTTACTTCCTTAGGGTTTAATTTCTTTTTATATCTCTAGCTTTTAAAAGTAAAAATTTAGACCACTGTTTTCAAATGTTTTTATTTGAATACAAGTTTTAAAGTTATTTATTTCTCTCTATAAACTATTTTAGCTGCATTGTACAAATTTTGATATTTTCTCTTTATTATCATTTAGTTTGATATACTACAAATTTGCCTGGTGATTTCTTTTTTGACTCAGGCATTGATTAGGAATAAGTATTTTGTTTAATTGACAAATACTTGAGGTTTTTCTATTTTATTTTTATCTCTAAGTTAATTAGTTAGAGAATATACTCCACATGATTTCAGTCTTTTGAAATACACTGATAGTTACTTTATGGCCCAATATATAGTCTTATTGTTGAATATTCAATACGTATGTAAAAAGAATATTTATTCTGTAGTTGTTGAGTATACTGTTATATAAATTAGAATTAAGGTAATTAATTGTTGTTATTTGTTGCTTAGTAGCTAAGTCATGTTTGACTCTCAGCCACCCTATGGACTGTAGCCTACCATGTTCCTCTGTCCATTGGATTTCCCAGGCAAAAAACTGGAGTGGGTTGCACTTTCCTCCCCCAGGGAAGGTAGTTCATAGTGTTGCTCAAATCCTTCATATCTTATTTGACTTTTAAACCTATTTGTTCAATTAATTACTGAGAGAAAGGTATTAAAATCTCCAACTATTTTTTGCATTTTTCCCTTTAGTTTTTTTTTTTTTTTTTTTTTGGACATATTATTTTGAAACTCTGTTATTAAGTAGACATGTAGAGTTGTCTTCCTGATTATTTAGTCCTTTTACTATATGGTCCTCTTAATCTATTTGTCCCTTAAATTATTTCAAGAATTTTAAAACAGATTAATTATCATGTGTCTCCCTTTACGTCTGGTAGACCTGCTGCTCATCTTTACTCTTTGCATACCATATTTTCTCCATTCTTTTATTTTTGATATGTTTGAATCTTTGTGTGTCAAGGCACTTAAAAGATAGCATACAGTTGCTTGTTTATGTAGTCTTATAATCACTGATTTTAATTGGAGTGTCAAGCCTATTTACATTTGACATAATTATTAACACATATTTTCCTATTTGTTTTCCATTATAACCTATGTTTTCTGTTCCTCCTTTGATTTTTTTTTTAGGCTAAGCAAAAAATTATTTTAGTCTTCCATTTTAGCTTTACAATTGGGTTTTTAGCTATGTTTCATAATACTCCATCAGTGGTTGCTTTCAGGATCACAAAATATGCCCCAAACTTAACAAATTTCCTTGGAATTAAGAATACTTTATCACTTCAGGTAAAATGTAAAACTCCTACAACAGAATAATTCCATTTAATCACCTTTATTTTTGATTCATTATATAACTCCATATATTTCATTTCACTATAACTCCCATATTATTAATGTCATACTGTTTCTTCTTTAAAAATAAATTGAATTTTAAGAAAAAAATCTTTTACATCGAAAGTCTTTTGTATTTAACTATATAGTTACCATTTCTGGTTCTCATTTTTTTTCTGTACATTAAAGTTTCTACCTAGTATCATTTATCTTAAAAAATTCCTTGAGCATTTTTAAAAACTATATCACCAGATCTGTTGGTGATGAATTCTCTCAGCTTACATTCATCAAAAATGTTACTATTTTACCATTCTTTTTGGAGGATATCTTCAATACGTAAAATATTCTAAGACAACAATTCTTATCTTCCTCTCAGCACTTTGAAGATGGTATTATATTTGTTCTTGCCTCCATTGTTCCCAATGAGAAGTCAGATGCTATTCTATTTTTGTGATCCTTCATGTGATTAACCTGTCTTTTCTTAACTCTAGTTCAAAAAGATACATGCACCCCAGTGTTCACTGCTGCTGCTGCTGCTAAGTCGCTTCAGTCGTGTCCGACTCTATGAGACCCCATAGACGGCAGCCCACCAGGCTCCCCCGTCCCTGGGATTCTCCAGGCAAGAACACTGGAGTGGATTGCCATTTCCTTCTCCAATGCATGAAAGTGAAGTCGCTCAGTCGTGTCTGACCCCTAGAAACCCCATGGACTGCAGCCCACCAGGCTCCTCCGTCCATGAGATTTGCCAGGCAAGAGTACTGGAGTGAGGTGCCATTGCCTTCTCGAATGTTCACAGCAGCATTATTTACAACAGCCAAGACATGGAAGTAATCTAAATGCCCATCAACAAAAGAATGGAATACTACTTGTCCATTAAAAATGATATAATGCTACTTGCAATAACATGCATGGAACTAGAGATCAACAGACTAAGTGAAATATTTGGACAAAGGAAGACAAATCTTAGATGATATAGCTTACATGTGGAATCTAAAGTATGATACAAATTAATTTATTTATGAAACAGAAACAGACTCATGGACACAGAAAATAAACTCATGGATACCAAAGGACGAAAGGGATAGGGAGGAATAAATTAGGAGTTATGGATCATCAGATATACACTACTATATATAAAACAGATAAACAATTGCCAACATCAATTGGATCATAGAAAACACAAGGGGATTCCAGAAAGAATCTATTTCTGCTTCACTGACTATGCTAAACATTTTGACTGTGTGGATCACAACAAACTGTGGAAAATTCTTCAAGAGATGGAAATACCAGACCACCTACCTGCCTCCTGATGCAGGTCAAGAAACAAGTTATTAGAACCAGACATGGAACAATGGACTGGTTCCAAATCAGGAAAGGAGTACATCAAGGTTGTATTTTGTTACCCCGCTTATTTAACTTATATGCAGATTACATTGTGCAAAATGCTGAGACTGATGAAGCCCAAGTTGGAATCAAGATTGCTGGGAGAAATATCAATAACCTCAGATATGCAGATGACACCACCCTATGGAAGAAAGTAAAGAGGAACTAAAGAGCCTCTTGATGAAGGTGAAAGAGAAGAGTGAAAACCTGGCTTAAAACTCAACATTCAAAAGACTTGCTAAGCTAAGTCACCTCAGTCGTGTCCGACTCTGTGCGACCCCATGGACCGCAGCCCACCAGGCTCCCCCATCCCTGGGATTCTCCAGGCAAGAACACTGGAGTGGGGTGCCATTTCCTTCTCCAATGCATGAAAGTGAAAGTGAAGTTGCTCAGTTGTGTCTGACTTAGCAACCCCATGGACTGCAGCCTACCAGGCTCCTTGGTCCATGGGATTTTCCAGGCAAGAGTACTGGAGTGGGGTGCCATTGCCTTCTCCAAAAGACTTAGATCATGACATTTGGTCTCATCATTTCATGGCAAATAGATGGGGAAAAAACGGAAATACTGAGAGAATTTATTTTCTTGGGCTCCAAAATCATTGCAGATGGTGACTGCAGCCATGAAATTAAAAGACACTTGCTTCTTGTTAGAAAAGCTATGAAAAATCTAGACAGCATATTAAAAAGCAGAGACACCACTTTGCTGACAAAGGTCCATATAGTCAAAGCTATGGTTTTCCCAGTAGTCATGTATGGATGTGAGAGTTGGACCATAAAGAAAGCTGAGCGCCAAAGAATTGATGCTTTTTGAACTGTGGTGTTGGAGAAGACTCTTGAGAGTCCTTTGGACTGCAAGGAGCTCAAACCAGTCAATCCTAAAGGAAGTCAGTCCTGAATATTCATTGAAAGGACTGATGCTGAAGCTTAAGCTCCCATAATTTGGCTACCTGATGCAAGGAGCTGACTCATTGGAAAAGACCCTGATTCTGGGAAAGATTGAAGGCAGAAGGAGAAGGGGATGCAGAGGATGAGATGGTTGGATGGCATCACTGACTCAATGAACAAGAGTTTGAGCAAGCTCCAGGAGATGATGAAGAGCAGGAAAACCTGGTGTGATGCAGTCCATGGGGTCATGAAGAGTCAGACACAACTGAGCAACTGAACAACATGTAGCACAGGGATATCCAATATCTTGTCATAAATCATAATGGAAGAGAGAGAGTGTGTGTGTGTGTGTATGTGTGTGTGTGTGAGAATCACTTTGGTGTACATCAGAAACCAACACATTTTAAATCAACTATACTTCAATAAAATAAAATGTATGTGTATTTTCTTCTGGGTGGTAAGATTTTTCTCATAAATCATCACACTGTACAGCTTAAATTTACACTATGTAATATGTCAATTATATATAAATAAATTGGGGGAGGAAAATATTTTTCTTTCTTTTTTTTTTTTTTTTGTTTTTTTTGTTTGTTTTTGGATTTCCGCAGTTTTTATAATGTGTTAGGTGTGATCTTATTTGCTTGATTCTATTTATGTACTTTCAAACCTGTGGCTGTAATCTCAGTTAGAAGAATAAAAAATCAACAGTTTAAATCTTCAGAGATTATGATCTTTAGTAGCCAGTCATTTAGTGCTAACTAAAACTATAACTAAAACTTCTAGCTGAAATAAAAGAGAGAACTGACCGTAGTTAACACCTCACAAGAACACATGAATTCAATTGCATATCATCCATATACTTTCAGGGTTAAGCTAAGATTGCTAAAAAAAAAAAAAAAAAAAAAAGAGGTAATATAAATAAGCTGTATACTTTGACTTTTGCAATTAACATCTTTCCACAACCAAGTTGGGAAAAACATCCCAGATGAAATACCTGTTTTAGAATTTGCTGTCAAGAAAAAACTTCAGTCTCTCTTGGATAATTGCTGTATTTCCCACTTTCTGATAGGCAGCCTGAATGTTCACCCTCAGAGCTAGGTCTTATGTGTAACATTCCTGCCTTGCTAACAATTTTATTGTCATTTTAAACAAATATAAATGTTATGTTTTTTTAAGTCCTTCCATTAATAATCTAATGCAGAATATAAAACATGCACACACACAAAAGAGAGAGAAAAGCACAATACAAGAGAGAAGAAAGACAGTTTCATTCATCCCAATATATGGTACTCTTAAGACTGTGCATCTCAGCCAGGAGTTTTGCTCCCCAGAGAACATCTGACAATGTTTGGAGACATCTTTTATTACCACAGCTGGGAGGATGCTACAGGCATCTAGCAAGGAACAGATCAGTGATGCTGCTAAATATTCTACAATGCACAGGACAGAGCATCCCCACAACAAAGAAGTACTCATCTGGAAACATCGATAATGCTACTGTTGATAAGCTTTGTTTTAAGCTATTTCCATTATATATTTTCAAGCCATTTTATTTTCACAACTATAGGCATAAATAGAATATCACCAATCAGTGTATAAACTGATAGCCAAAGAAATTAAGAAATAGGTTAGCTGATCTCCACTTGAGAAGCTATGTCCATAATTAAAATAATTAAAAGATGTAAGAACTACTGCTTGTTCTTTGAATACAGGGTCTATAGCTTTGTTTTTTGTTATTGTTTTGTTTTGGGTTTTTTGTTTTTTCTGTCTTTAGCAGCTTAGTAAGAGTCTTCATTTATTGTGTTGGATGATATTACTAGACTGAATTGAATAGCTTCACTCCAAAACACAATAATTTATTAAAGAGAAAATTTTTAAGATATAAATCATAGCTAAAATAGCTGATTTTTAGATTTACACATTTATATTCCAATGCTTGATCTGAACAAGGTAGTATGCAATAATCTGACATAGGTACAGATCTTAAGTAAATTTCTTTTACTGCTAACTAATTTGTAAACACACGGATACCTTTGGTTAACAACTGAGTCATATTTTCTGCTTTCTCAAAATGAAATTTAAATAATCTAGGGAGATTTGGGATTGTTTACATTGTTTCTGGTTATTATTTCCTTAAAAAGACTGTATTGACTCTTCTAACCTCTTTAATTGAAACATTCGTAGAATGACAGTCAGGTTTTGAGCGTTCCAGTGAGTTCAAGTGTAAGTGGCTAACCAAAGAATATATTTGTCCATGGTACATTTGGTCCTCTGGATAAATACACCTTATGAAAAATGTGTTTAATTTCATGTGTTCCTGCCAGAAGATGTGGCTAACTTCCCCCTTATATAGATGCAGTGGAAACCAGGTCCTGATGAGAAACCATTGTTAGGGACAGAATGTGCTACTTCAAAATATGGCTTGAAATCACCACAGATTTTCAATCAAGTTCTTAGAACAACATTTTATATAAATTGTTTAGCACCTTTTCTCCCCAAATGGTAAACACACTGACTAACATTCTAATCACAGGATGGTAATCAGTCATAAGTTGAAGTGAATAACATGTTCTTAATGCTTGTCATGGAACCACCAATAGACGTCTGACTAATTAGGAGTCTCAAATTTGAGAACTCCACAGACTGACTGGATAAATAATAAAGGTTTAATTAATGCCACACTCTTTAGACATTAGGTTAAAGAGAGTTGGCAGCTAGAATATGTTGACATCCTGATAGGCTTCAAGTCTGAAAAGGTACTAATTTTTAAAGTTAACTAAACTTTTCAAAATTTCTCTCTTTTAATGTAAAGCTAAATTGCACACCTAAATTGTTGAATGTCAATTTTGAGGTCAAAATCATACTATGTTCAATGTTCCCAGAAAAATTAGACTGTCTTTCAAAACTGTACATGTAGCTCCAGTGAATTTGCTTCAAATTTTGCATTGAGGCATTTAAAAGAAGGAAAGTTTAGTTTGCTTGACAATTCTATTGCAACGTTTCAGAAAGGTCATATAATACCTGCCAGAAGAATGTGATAAAAATGTAATAGATTTACATATGGTTCCTCTTTAGTTTGGGGTATGTGTAGAGAGGAACAGATACACACATATATGTGTATGACTGTTGGTAGGATTTTATTCTTACTGAATGAAACAAAATACATAGGCTACTTAATCATCAGAATATAACATCCATTCCATCACCACTGGCTAAAATGGTCTATATATTTCTTAAAAAGCTATACCTTTTAATGGCAATTAATCATTTACCTGGAGAAGGGCATGGCAACCCACTCCAGTCTTCTTGCCTGGAGAATCCTCATGGACAGAGGAGATGGGTGGGTGACAGTCCATGGGATCACAAAGAGTTGGACATGACTGAGCAACCAAGCAATCATTTACCATCTTATATCAACTACACACGTCTCTGTTTTTTGTTTTTGCTTTTTTTTAGCTGTTCTCATTTCTTTTCTTTTTTTTTTTTTTTTTTTCTGGAGAGACTGGTCCTTCATTTCAAAAAGACACATCAATTTTCAGAATCAAAACAGTTATACTACTGGTTTTTCTTTCTCTCAATTGGTCCCCAAGAGATCACACCAAAGGAGATAACATTTTAAACCAACTAAGCTGTCAGATGTACACCTAACAGACCTCACTGAAACCTCACCAAAATGGAGCTTTGGGGAGGGAAAGAAATTTTAAAAGATTAGCTACCTGCAAGCCCACAGACTGCATAGAGCTCTCACAGCCAGATGGGGTGGCCAGTGTACCCCAACCCTAAATAAGCAGTCTCAACATAACATAAAACTTAAAAAGAGTTTTGTCCATAAGCTATCCAAGATTTCTCCAGCACTATCTGGTGACAAAGCACAGTGATATGGCACAATTAGAGAGAGCATTCAGGTCCAAAAAACAGGATGGTGAGATGAGTTTCATTCAGCTAAATCAGTGGCAAAACAATTTTCTGTTCTTTTCTTTCAAGGAGGCAGGAGAGCAAATTAGTGATCACCTCAACATAAAGGGCACATAGTCCATTCGGTGAGCAGTTGGGAATGGGATAGAAATGGGACAAGAATTTGGTCTCAGAGGTGTCACCATCTTGTTTGGTCACTCCTGATGAAAAAAATAAAGTTGTCCAAAGACATTATAAAGCTGCTAACTCTTCCTGGAATCACCTTTCTGGTTTGGCAGGTACTTTTTACAGAGCATAAAAAGTACTTTTTACTCCCTTAATGGAGTCTTTCTCCGGATTGTCTGGTTCTCAATAAGGCAGGCCCATATTTTTTCCATCCTCTATGGAGAAGGCAACATACATTAAGCTGACAAGTTATCTTCTAAAAGTAAGAAAAGGATTAGACTGCTGCTTCAGAACTGTGGAATCATTTGGATTGTTTCACAAATGGTTGCTACATCCAGATGTCTGAATTGCTACTGAAATCCAACACAGTATTTTATTAATAATTTAATTCAGTATGTCTCTTCCTGTCATATTGTATGTTCTTTGAAGTTAAGTGATATAATCTTTGAGTTAGCACCACATATGCATTCAATACATATATGATGACTGGTTCACTAAGAATAGAGAATTGTCTTTCAACCCGATATTTTTTAAAAGATGCCCACAACTCAAAAATAAAATATTTTCATGCCTTTTTTCACTTTCAAAAAACTATTAATAGCTCCCTGTGATGACCTGTAAGCCTGTAACATGTCTAAGCTCTCACTGATGGCTCTCTGCTACATGTCTGATTTATTCCACTCTTAAATCATGTGACTTTGCACCACCAGATCACTCAGGGTAATTGCCCCATCAAAAAGATGATGCTATTCATTGGTTTTGAATAACAATTTTAGCATTTCCAATGGTGTTTAGTAACAAGCGTAAGATTAATTTGTTACTTGGATATAATGCTTTTTCAATATAAAAATATTTGATCAGAAATGGTCTTTGTTTGCATTTCTATTATTCATTATTATTATTTATTATTCATGGTATCCTCCTACTGCTTACTCTATAGCAGGTATTGTTCTGATAGATATTAGCTAAGATATATCAGCTTGTTTAACCTTGATGATAATCCTATGGGATAATACTACAGATGAGATAAGGGAGGTATAGAGAGGTAGTACAGTCAGGTAACAAAGTTATAAAGGAGTCAAAGACAGTTTGGGTTTTATTTAAGTCTCACAGAGTGGATATTACCTTTCCCTGGGTATAAATTATACATATTACACTAAAGAAAGGAGATATGTAATGCCTGCAAAATATCCAGGAGAATTGTCTCCCTATCCCAAAAGTATGTATATTTACTGGTTAATATATCTATTTGAAAAAGTCTGCCAATTCATTGAGCTGTGAAAGGAAATCACAAAAGTTAAACATTTCTGCTGCAAGAGAGAAGAGGGTTCTAGTCACCCCTTGTCTTTCTCACAGTCACCCACTTGTGCCTTCAACACTTAAAAGCAATATACGTCCCAGAAACCTTTACCAAGTTTTCTCTATGGGTAGTAGATAAACTTTTCTAGATCTGCTTCTTACAATAAAGTGGGTAGTAGACAAATTCGGAGAAGGCAGTGGCACCCCACTCCAGTACTCTTGCCTGGAAAATCCATGGACAGAGGAGCCTGGTGGGCTGCAGTCCATAGGGTCGCTACTGAGCGACTTCACTTTCACTTTTCACTTTCACGCATTGGAGAAGTAAATGGCAACCCACTCCAGTGTTCTTGCCTGGAGAATCCCAGGAACAGCGGAGGCTGGTAGGCTGCCATCTACTAAGGTGACTTAGCAGCAGCAGTAGACAAATTGGGAGGAAATCCCAGGTGGCGCTAATGGTAAAAGAACCTGCCTGCCAAAGCAGGATACATGAGAGACATGGGTTTGATCTCTGCTCAGGAAGATGCCCTGGAGGAGGAAATGGCAACTCACTCCAGTATTCTTGCCTGGAGAATCCCATGGACAGAGGAGCCTGGCAAGCTACAGTCCATGGGGTCACAAAGAGTCGGACACGACTGAAGCGACTTAGCATATAGCTATAGTAGGCAAAGCTTCCTACATCTGTTTCTTAAAGTTCTGCAATATTGGGCAATGTCTAAGTACTGTTTTGTTTTCCCCGCTACTCATTGTGGTGGTTATCATAATATATGTCAAGTACTGTTTTAAGTTTTTTACACACCAGCTACTCATTGGGTGGTGGTTAGCAGTTTACTATCAAATACAAAAATTGAGAGCAAACATTCAGAAACTGCTATGGTAAACTACAACAGTAATTTTTTTCTGTTTAATCTGTTTTATAAAATTGAGACCAGTGTTTTGTGTCTTTACTTCAGTTTTCTAGTAAATTCATTGTATTATTTTTTACAAAATTATCATTAACATTGGAATATTTTTTTAAAAAAGCGAAAAAGATATATCACCACAGATAGGCTGGAAGGCATGCTTTTGTGTATATCGACTCATTTAATTTTTACAGTGACTCTATGAAGTGTTATTATTATTAGTTTCATGTGGAGATGTAGATATGAAGGCACATAGAGGTTAAGCAAAGTTACACAGCAGGTTGACAGAGCAGAAATTCAATCTCAAGGAGCCTAGCTAGTATCAAGACATGCTTTTTTTTATTAAATTTTATTTTGCTTAACTTTATAATATTGTATTGCTTTTGCCATACATCCAGATGGATCCACCACAAGTATACATGTGTTCCCCATTCTGAACCCTCCCTCCCTCCTCCCCTCCCCATACCATCCCTCTGGGTCGTCCCAGTGCACCAGCCCCAGGCATCCGTTATCAGGCATCGTACCTGGACTGGCGACTCGTTTCAGATATGATATTATACATATTTCAATGCTATTCTCCCAAATCATCCCACCCTCTCCCATTCCCAGAGTCCAAAAGTCTGTTCTATACATCAGTGTCTCTTGCTTTTAAGCACTATAGTAAACTCTAAGACTATCTTTGGTGGGTATCTGAAAAGCAGAGCAAAAAAAAAAAAAAAAAAAATTGACTTAGGGTCTTAAGTAGAGAACAATGGTGTCAGGATGATCCTTTTACTTCCCTTATGTCCAGCCACCTCCATTCCATTGCCAGGGTAAATCAATGCTGAGGACATAGTACAGCGTGATCCTTGACATCATCCCTGCTCCATCACTGAAGCTCCTGAGAAGCTTCCACTCACTGGTTTCTTCCCATTGCCAAGGCTCTTCAGGACTTGTCAGTCTCCCTTCGGTTGGAGCATTTGGAGTCCGAGTTTATAAAACTCATCAAGTCACAAGCCACTCGTTACAGATAAAATCTTGTGATAACTTAAGTCACTGGCAATCATGGAGCAAACATTTATGTATTGAATGCCCAACTCTGTGCAATGACCTGAATTTTTTATATGCATCAGTTCAGTCAGTTCAAAGGCTTCTCTGATGGCTCAGAGGTTAAAGTCTCTGCCTGGAATGTGGGAGACCCAGGTTCGATCCCGGGGTCAGGAAGATCCCCTGGAGAAGGAAATGGCAACCCAGTCCAGTACTCTTGCCTGGAGAATCCCATGGAAGGAGCAGCCTGGTAGGCTACAGTCCATGGGGTCGCAAAGAGTCGGACGCGACTGAGCAACTTCACTTTTTCACTTTCAGTCAGTTCAGTCGCTCAGTCGTGTCCAACTCCTGCAACCCCATGAACGGCAGCACGCCAGGCCTCCCTGTCCATCACCAGCTCCCAGAGTTCACTCAAACTCATGTCCATCGAGTCGGTAATGCCATCCAGCCATCTCATCCTCTGTCGTCCCCTTTTCCTCCTGCCCCCAATCCCTCCCAGCATCAGGGTCTTTTCCAATGAGTCAACTCTTCACATCAGGTGGCCACAGTATTGGAGTTTCAGTCTCAGCATCAATCCTTCCAATGAACACCCAGGACTGATCTCCTTTAGGATGGACTTGTTGGATCTCCTTGCTGTCCAAGAGACTCTCAAGAGTCTTCTCCAACACCACAGTTCAAAAGCATCAATTCTTCAGCATTCAGCTTTATTCACAGTCCAACTCTCACATCCATGCATGACCACTGGAAAAACCATAGCCTTGACTAGACGAACCTTTGTTGGCAAAGTAATATCTCTGCTTTTCAATATGTTATCTAGGTTGGTCATAATTTTCCTTCCAAGGAGTAAGCATATACCATACCAAATTTTTACTATCCAACATTTTAATTCATTTGATTTGGATTTTTAAAACTCTTTAATTGACATATTTACCTACTGGTTTATAATTTACATCAATTTATTCTCAATCAATAGAAAAGAGATTGAGCCTCTCTGGAATATCCTCCATTTGTCCTTTGCTTTTGCTGTTCCTTCTACGGATATGATCATCCTCCTCCTTGTCAGCCAACAAATTGAAGTGAGTAAAGCATGGCATTTGAAGCCAAAGTTGCGATCTGACTCTTCCACCTATCCATCCAACAGATACTGAGCTGCTATTAATGACAAGGTCTTCCCAGGTGGCACTATGTGGTAAAGAACCCACCTGCCAAAGCCGGAGATATAAGAGACCCAGTTTCAATCCCTGGGTAAGGAAGACCCCACTGTTTAAACTGCTAAAGATGCAACTGTAACTGAGATGACAAGCTTCCTGTTCTTATGGAGATTACATGTAAAGACTCAGGCATTAAACAAATACACTAATAAGAGAGTAGGAATAAGTGCTATGAAGAAATGAAAACAAGAGTAGCGAGATAAACAGTGATTGACAGAGAAGAGTATTTTCAATTGTATACCAGGAGAGATTTCTCTATAGAGGAAACAACTGAATTGAGATCTGAACATCAGATAAACGCTGCAGTAAGTCAACAGTTAGCAACTAGGGGAAAGAGGTTCACAAGGGATGGAAGTTTTTACCATATCATTAAAGAAAAAGGGAAATGAGTTTTAAAAAAGAAGGGTAGATCTTGCTTAACATAAGTAGAAATTCAGATATGAGCATCGTTCAGGGATGCTCAATCCAGTGCCTGGGAGATCTCAACTCAACCTTCTGTGTGTCAGCCTCAATCCTGAGATGCTAGCAAGAGAGATGTCAAAGTTCCAGGTTTCACACAGATAGCCAACAAACATACTTCCTCTTGATTTTGTTCTATTTTAAGAGCAATAAAATATTTCCCAGAAACCTTTACCAAGCTCTCCCTGTGTGTCACTAGCCTGAATATGGTCATCTGCTCATTCTCCACTCAATTCCTGTTACTGAGGAAATGTTTTTGTATTGATTGGCATGGGCATTGATCCCTCAGTCAATATCTAACAAAGGGTTGGGAACACCATGATTGGCTTTGACCACTAGAATTATACCTCAAGCAGTCGTCCGTCCTAGAAACCATGTGTCTGCAATGTAACCAGGGAGATGGGACACCCAAAAAAAAGTTGGAATGCTGTCAGGGAAAAGCTGATACTGAATAAAAGCTACACAGGTAGTCAACAATGTCCAGTACCAACAGTTCATGCAAAATTTTGTATCAGTTAAAGGATAGAAAGGAGATTCTAAGTGGCTAAGGTGTTACTGGGGAAGGGAAAGTGACACCAAGTGATATCATAGGGTAGACAAAAGTGAACTCTTGTAAGTGTTCATAGGTCAAGATGAGGAATATAGATGTTATTTAAAGGGTGATTGAACACTGTCAGAATGTTTTAAATAGAGGAGTAGCATGACGGTGCTGCAACATGAGATAAATTGTATTTGTGTTGGGAGCAGAGGATAATGCTGCATCACTGGCTCATTTGGGGGCAAATTTACTCCATCTTGCTAAATTCCACTTACTGTGTTTAGAAGGGGAAGTGATTCAACTACCTGTTTCAAAGGGCTGTTTTAAGTTGTAAATGAAAAATGTGTAAAAGGACTTTCAAGTTTTGTGTTAAACAAATGATAACAAATGCACTAGCCCTCCTTGAGTGTCAACTCAAGGCAACTTCTCAGCCTTATCTGTCCAGACCAGCTCTATATTGACTACTCTTCCCTCTGAACTCTCATGTTTCATTCATATAAATATAATTTTAGTCTTAAATTTTATAATTATAACAGTGAAGGGTAGTATATACATGTACCAATACGTGGCACACACCAATTATGTGGCACAAATGTATCTTCAACCAGATTTGAAGTACAAGGCACATATCACACTTTCTTAAACAATGTCCAGCACAAAATAAGTACTTAATAAATATGAAATTTGTTTCTTTTCTAGGGTCCAATTTCATGTTCATACTAGTATTGTTCCCATTCTCCTTTCCCTAAGAATCTACCCCAGGTCTAACCTAGTGGAGAAAAAAAATAGGCATTTAAACAGTAATTACTAAAAGAGTTGTGCATATCAGATCAGATCAGATCAGATCAGTCGCTCAGTCGTGTCCGACTCTTTGCGACCCCATGAACCGCAGCACGCCAGGCCTCCCTATCCATCACCAGCTCTCAGAGGTCACTTAGACTCACATTCATCGAGTCAGTGATGCCATCCAGCCATCTCATCCTCTGTCGTCCCCTTCTCCTCCTGCCCTCAATCCCTCCCAGCATCAGAGTCTTCTCCAATGAGTCAACTCTTCGCATGAGGTGGCCAAAATACTGGAGTTTCAGCTTGAGCATCATTCCCTCCAAAGAAATCCCAGGTCTGATGTCCTTCAGAATGGACCGGTTGGATCTCCTTGCAGTCCAAGGGACTCTCAAGAGTCTTCTCCAACACCACAGTTCAAAAGCATCTATTCTTTGGCACTCAGCCTTCTTCACAGTCCAGCTCTCACATCCATACATGACCACAGGAAAGACCATAGCCTTGACTAGGCGAACCTTTGTTGGTAAAGTGATGTCTCTGCTTTTGAATATGCTATCTAGGTTGGTCATAACCTTCCTTCCAAGGAGTAAGCGTCTTTTAATTTCATGGCTGCAGTCACCATCTGCAGTGATTTTGGAGCCCAGAAAAATAAAGTCTGACACTGTTTCCACTGTTTCTCCATCTATTTCCCATGTAGTGATGGGACCAGATGCCATGATCTTCATTTTCTGAATGTTGAGCTTTAAGCCAACCTTTTCACTCTCCACTTTCACTTTCATCAAGAGGCTTTTGAGTTCCTCTTCACTTTCTGCCATAAGGGTGGTATCATCTGCATATCTGAGGTTATTGATATTTCTCCTGGCAATCTTGATTCCAGCTTGTGCTTCCTCCAGTCCAGCATTTCTCATGATGTACTCTGCATATAAGTTAAATAAACATGGTGACAATATACAGCCTTGATGTACTCCTTTTCCTACTTGGAACCAGTCTGTTGTTCCATGACCAGTTCTAACTGTTGCTTCCTGACCTGCATACAGATTTCTCAAGAGGCAGATCAGGTGGTCTGGTATTCCCATCTCTCTCAGAATTTTCCACAGTTTATTGTGATCCACACAGTCAAAGGCTTTGGCATAGTCAATAAAGCAGAAATAGATGTTTTTCTGGAACTCTCTTGCTTTTTCGATAATCCAGCGGATGTTGGCAATTTGATCTCTGGTTCCTCTGCCTTTTCTAAATCCAGCTTGAACATCAGGAAGTTCACGGTTCACATATTGCTGAAGCCTGGCTTGGAGAATTTTGAGCATTACTTTACTAGCGTGCGAGATGAGTGCAATTGTGCGGTAGTTTGAGCACTCCTTGGCATTGCCTTTCTTTGGGATCGGGATGAAAACTGACCTTTTCCAATCTTGTGGCCACTGCTGAGTTTTCCAAATTTGCTGGCATACTGAGCACGCCCGAGAGGAGCTACCCATCGACCGAGGAAGGACAGCGGTGAGGACTGGCGCACTAAGCACGGCCCAGAGGAGCTACCCCACGACCGAGGTCAGGAAGGGCGGCAGTGAGGAGAGACCCCTCATCAAAGGTAAGGTGCGATGGCTGTGCTTCGCTGGAGCAGCCGGGAAGAGATACCCCACGCCCAAGGTAAGAGAAACCCAAGTTGTGCATATACTTAAACAATATAAAATTGTAAATCGGCAATGCTAAAAGGAAAAAAAGCAAATGACAAATACGCTCTAAATAAAAACAAAATTTTTTGTTGTATAATCAACTTGGGAGGATTGGTCATTTTTCGTTTTTAGTAGGTTTCAATTTTACTAGACTTTACTAGGTACTGCTTTGTTTCTTCCCTGGAAGTTCCTATAGGAAAATCTGCAGACGAGCTAGCACATGCTCTATGACAAGTTTTGAGCATGAGGAAGACAGAATAACCTACAGAAAAGAGTCACAATTTCAGGTAATTATTCAGAAATGCCGATGAATTTCAAAAGTAAGAGGGCAGAGCGAGGATCGTGTGCCAAGGAATGAATCATTCAAACACATACACTTCGTCTACTGTACATGGTCAAGGAGCTTTAGCGTCTGACTTTCTCACACACTCTGGCTGAGACATCAATAACCTAAACATCCCAAGTTAAACAGTTCAGACCCTGAATCATTTTAAGCCATGGAAAGCAATAAACCTTAAGATAAAAGACAAATAAAATGGCAGAGTTTGCTGAAAAGCCATGTGCAGACCATGTTTATGCTTGATTTATTGAACAAAGGGTGAATGCTAAAAGCCCCTTTTGTTACTCTTCTTTGGAAATATTAATACAGAGTTAGTAAAATCATATACTGCACAGTGTTAAGAAATAAACATTATCAATTTTCCTGACACTGCAGAATGCAGTCGAAATTCAGTTTAGGACAAATTTCAGAAGAAAAGCTAACAATCACAAAAGAATAAAATGAGATCAAAAGTAATACAAATATACTTTATTACCTTATAAGTGCAGGCAAAGCTGAAGGCCCATAATTATATAATATTTAAGCTAAACCTTATTTTCTGTGTTACCTTTGCAAGCCATCCATTATGAAAAATATTAAAGAGTACACATTTCAATACCACATATTTAAAGCAAGTGTTAGTCACTATATTTTGCTTAATTTGCATTTGTGATTTATACATTTTCCTGAATACATAGTTAAAGCAATATATGCTCAGTAGGAGAAGCAATATTACCTCTATATGCCTCACAAATCATCTACAAAAATGTTATATGTACCACCATTTACTTAGGGCTTAGAGCAAATGGTTGTTTTTCTATAAACACATTATTTATGAGAACATCAGATGCAATCTGAATACTAATGTAGCCTTATATTTCACAGGATTACCCACATAGTTTAAGTGATTTTTCTCTCTCTACAATCACCACTACCCTCCACCCCCAATTAGTTCTGTCCCCATTTAGATCTCCATCATCCAAATAGCTATGTGTGCCAGAAATATTAATAGCTGAAAAACAGCCACAGGGAAATAACTGAAATCACAAAAATATTCTAAGCCCTGAAAATGTTAGTATTTATTCAATCAGCTTATTACCACAAACAAACAAATAAACAAACAGCTCCATCACCATCCAATTTTTAAAGGCCTCCAGAATAGATCAACATAAAATAAGCTGTTAAAACAACCTATACAAAGTAGGCTGACAAAATGATGCAAAGCAAGTTCAAAAAAAAAAAAAAAAAAAAAAAAAAAAAAACCTCAAATCTAAAAGCTGCTGCTGCTGCTAAGTCACTTTAGTCGTGTCCGACTCTGTGCGACCCCATAGATGGCAGCCCACCAGGCTCCCCCGTCCCTGGGATTCTCCAGGCAAGAACACTGGAGTGGGTTGTCATTTCCTTCCCCAATGCATGAAAGTGAAAAGTGAAAGTGAAGTCACTCAGTCGTATCCAACCTCAGCGACCCCATGGACTGCAGCCTTCCAGGCTCCTCCATCCACGGGATTTTCCAGGCAAGAGTACTGGAGTAGGGTGCCATTGCCTTCTCCGAATCTAAAAGCAAGGACCTAGATTACATTATCTCAGAAGAGCAAGAGACTCAGTTACTTTCATTTGCCAATATTTATATGCATATAAATTACCAAATAATCATGTTTTAGTTATATCATCATCCAAAGGTATACAACCCCGTGTATGCTTAAAGCATGTCATCTGCCTTAGACTCACCTTTGAGAGGAATGGATACATAATACAAAGGCTGGCATTGATTGTCACAACTCAGTGGCTTGGTGCCACAATTGTGGCACTGCCAACAACCTCCCCATATCACAAATAACACAAAAATGTATAAATGGATTGAGGAGAGCAAGAGAGAATAAAAATTTGCATAAAATAAATGATATTATGAAGGCCAAATATTCATCTGTTTAATACACTATACTAAAGTGCATTAAAAATTTCCGTAAGCCAATAAAAATGCAAATGCACTATAAAAAATTCTGATGACTAGAAAGCCTTTTATTGTCTAACTGTTGTATATTCTTTTATATATAGTCACCTTTGTGTGTTTTGTTCTGTCAAAATTTTGGTTCCCCAAAATGCTTATACAATAATGTGCTAAAATGTACTTCATAAAGGCAATAACTTTTCGGCGATTAATCAGACTTGAGGCCCTCAAGCAATTATTAACCAGGCTGAACTAACTACAAGAAATCACTATATCTCATGGTTTGTATGTTTTCATGAAAGCTGCTATGAACTGCGTGCCCCCAAAACTTATATGTTGAAGACTTAACCTTCAATGTGATGGTATAGGGAGATCAGCCTTTGAGAGATAATTCTACAAAGTTACAAGAGTGGGGTCCTTATGGGGGATTAGTGCGCTTGCAAAAGGAGACACGAAAGAGCCTGCTGTCTCTCTGTTTCCAACATCAGAAGACAGAATGAGAAGGCAGTCATACCAAGTGAGGAAGAGGGCCCTCACTAGAAGCCAACTATGCTGGCATGCTGACCTCGGATTTCTGGCCTCTATAACTTTAAAGAATGGTTTTTATTGTTTAAGCTATGCAGCCTGTGGTATATTTGTCACAGTGGCCCAAGAAGACTAATAAAAGATCCCTAAAAGAACATAACTTTTGCAAAATATATAGGAATATGTAAAAATAATTACTGACTTCCCCTCATGCTCATTTTCAACCATTCTTCTGACATAGTCATGATCTTTAAGACTCATATTAATATCATCTTTTACATATACATTTTATTCTGGCCTGGAGAATTCCATGGACCATAGAGTCCATGGGGTTGCAAAGAGCTGGACACGACTGAGCAACTTTCATTTCACTTTCACTTTACTTTTATAAGATTTGACATGTGAGAAAAACTTTGGCATAATTATATTGTCTATAGACCACCATTTATAAATATTAATCATGTATCTTTTCCAGTTACGTCTCCAGATATATGCCCAAGAATGGAATTGCTGAATCATACAGTATCTCTATTTTTAGTTTTTCAAGGAAACTCCATACTGTTCTCCACGGTGGCTGTACCAGTTTAGGAGGGTTCCCTCTTCTCCATAGTGGCTGTACAGTGTAGGAGGGTTCCCTTTTCTCCACCCCTCTTCATCATTTACTGCTTGAAGGTTTTTTGATGATAGTTGTTCTAACCTGTGTGAGGTTATACTTCATTGTAGTTTTGATTTGCATTTCTCTAATAATTAGTGATGTTGACCATCTTATCATGTGCTTTCTAACCGTCTGTATGTCTTCTTTGAAGAAATGTCTTATTTTGATCTTCTGCTCATTTTTTAATGGATTGTTTTTTTTTTTATATTGAGCTATATAAACTGCCTGCATGTTCACTGAAGCACTATTTAAAATAGCCAGGACAATGGAAGTAACCTAAATGTCCATCAACAGAGGAGTAGATAAAGAAGATGTGGTACAATGGAATACAATAGAATATTACTCGGCCATAAAAAGGACAAAATAATGCCATTTGCAGCAACACAGATGGACCTCGAGATTGTCATACTGAGTGAGGTAAGTCAGAGACAAATATCATATGATATCACTTATATGTGAAATCTGAAACAAGGCTACAAATGAACTTGTCGACAAAACAGAAATAGAGTTACAGATGTAGAAAATAAACTTATAGTCACTGAGGGTAAGGGGGGAGACTGGGATTGACACAGACATACCACTATATATTCAGTTCAGTTGCTCAGTTGTGTCTGACTCTTTGCGACCCCATGAACCGCAGCACGTCAGGCCTCCCTGTCCATCACCTACTCCCGGAGTTTACTCAAACCCATGTCCATTGAATTTGTGATGCCATCCAATCATCTCATTCTCTGTTGTCCCCTTCTCCTCTTGCCCTCAATATTTCCCAACATCAGGGTTTTTTCAAATGAGTCAACTCTTCACATCAGGTGGCCAAAGTATTGGAGTTTCAGCTAGGAGGGTATCCTACCAATGAACACCCAGAACTGATCTCCTTTAGGATGGACTGGTTGGATCTCCTTGCAGTCCAAGGGACTCTCAAGAGTCTTCTCCAACACCACACTTCAAAAGCATCAATTCTTAGGCACTCAGCTTTCTTCACAGTCCAACTCTCACGTCCATACATGACCACTGGAAAAACCATAGCCTTGACTAGACAGACCTTTGTTGACAAAATAATGTCTCTGCTTTTTAATATGCTATCTAGGTTAGTCATAACTTTCCTTCCAAGGAGTAACTGTCTTCTAATTTCATGGCTGCAATCACCATCTGCAGTGATTTTGGAGCCCAGAAAAATATATTACAAAATAAAAATCTAGTAAGGACCTACCAAATAGCACAGGGAAGTCTACTCAGTACCGTGCAATGGCTTATACGGAAAAAGAATCTAAAAAAGTGGAGACATACATATACATATATATATATATATATATATATTATGTATGTATGTATATCTCCATATATGTCATGGGGAGTGTGTAATTTCCTTGGTTCTGTCTCACCACAGCAAAAATTAGAAGCAATGGACAGACCCTGTGTTACAGTTTTATTTGGCAAGTAAAGGAAAATACATCCTGAGGTGTGAGGGTGGCCGACCCAAAAGACACAGAGAAGAGTGCTCCCTGCTCAATTTTGGCTCCTCTTTGTATATGTTTTTTCTCCTCCCGCGAGCCTGCCCTGTGTAAATTGGGCTAGCCAGGAGGGCTGTTTGTTTTACCCGAGGTTCTCACTCCTGTCCTCAGACCGTCTTTTGTTCTATTTTTGTGGGCTTTTCCCTTCTTTGCTTTTTAGCCACCACCATTGTGGACTCCTATTTCCTATTCTAACTACATAATATGTATATATATATATATATATATATATATATATATATATATATATAAAAGATTCACTTTGCTGTATACTTGAAACTACCACAACATTGTAAATAAGCTATACTGCAATAAAAAAAATTTTAAGTAAATAAAAATAGTAATCACATATCAAATAATTTATGAAATAATGAACACCCAGGACTGATCTCCTTTAACATTAAAATCTATTTGAGCCAGAAATCTTTGTAAAATTTATAAGAGAAATCACCTTCAAAGTAAATTTTAAAGACCAAAGCAGAAATTTCAATGAGTTTATGCATAAGAATATGGACACTTTCAAAGTACTTTTAAAGAAACCACCAGACCACTTAGAATAACTAACCATCCTCATTGATTTCTATGCTTCAGAAAATTAAGAACTAGTCAATAGATTTTAATTTGTCTTAAATTACCTGAGGAAGAATATAAATAAACCAAGTACAGACATGATTTGCTTAAAATTTTCTTGATTGAAAATTGGTCTATAAACTAGCATACCTGAAACAGAATTAATGCAATGGTGTTTATAAACCCAATTCTGGACACAGCAAGATATAGAAAGATGTAAAATAACATTGTTTTCTTAATTTTCAAGTAAAATACCTATAAGATAGTTCTTAATTAAAAAGAAAATAAAAATTATAACAAACATTTCAGTTCATACCCTTTAGTACATATATGTATAAATATATATATATTCTGTGCTTAGTGGCTCAATAGTGTCCAACTCTTCACAACCCCAGGGACTGCAGCCCTCCAGGCTTCTCCATCCATGTGGATTCTCCAGGCAAGAATACTGGAGTGGGTTCCCATGCCCTCCTCCAGGAGACCATCCAAACCCAGAGATTGAACCCAAGTCTTCTACATTGCAGGGACATTTTTTACCAGCTAAGCCACCAGTGAGCCCCAAGTACATATAAATATATTTATGCTGCTGCTGCAAAGTCACTTCAGTCATGTCCGACTCTGTGCGACCCCACAGACGGCAGCCAACCAGGCTCCCCCGTCCCTGGGATTCTCCAGGCAAGAACACTGGAGTGTGTTGCCATTTCCTTCTCCAATGCATGAAAGTGAAAAGTGAAAGTGAAGTCACTCAGTCGTGTCCAACTCTTAGCGACCCCATGGACTGCA
This sequence comes from Tragelaphus eurycerus, assembly GCA_935064755.1. Lineage (NCBI taxonomy): Eukaryota > Metazoa > Chordata > Mammalia > Artiodactyla > Bovidae > Tragelaphus > Tragelaphus eurycerus. The sequence goes on along the minus strand of CAKXYN010000170.1, from coordinate 2,488,766 downwards.
GCCTACCAGGCTCCTTCATCCATGGGATTTTCCAGGCAAGAGTACTGAAGTGGGGTGCCATTGCCTTCTCCGAAATATATTTATAAATATATATAAATATGTGTAAATACGTTAATATGAAAAATATATGTGTGTACGTACATATGTACATTCATCAGATCAGATCAGTCGCTCAGTCGTGTCCAACTCTTTGAGACGCCATGAAATGCAGCACGCCAGGCCTCCCTGTCCGTCACCAACTCCCAAAGGTCACTCAGACTCACATCCATCGAGTCAGTGATGCCATCAAGCCATCTCATCCTCTGTCGTCCCCTTCTCCTCTTGCCCTCCAATCCCTCCCAGCATCAGAGTCTTCTCCAATGAGTCAACTCTTCGCATGACGTGGCCAAAGTACTGGAGTTTCAGCTTTAGCATCATTCCTTCCAAAGAAATCCCAGGGCTGATCTCCTTCACAATGGACTGGTTGGATCTCCTTGCAGTCCAAGGGACTCTCAAGAGTCTTCTCCAACACCACACTTCAAAAGCATCAATTCTTCGGCACTCAGCCTTCTTCACAGTCCAGCTCTCACATCCATACATGACCACAGGAAAGACCATAGCCTTGACTAGGCGAACCTTTGTTGGCAAAGTGATGTCTCTGCTTTTGAATATGCTATCTAGGTTGGTCATAACTTTTCTTCCAAGGAGTAAACGTCTTTTAATTTCATGGCTGCAGTCACCATCTGCAGTGATTTTGGAGCCCAGAAAAAGAAAGTCTGACACTGTTTCCACTGTTTCCCCATCTATTTCCCATGTAGTGATGGGACCAGATGCCATGATCTTTGTTTTCTGAATGTTGAGCTTTAAGCCAACTTTTCACTCTCCACTTTCACTTTCATCAAGAGGCTTTTGAGTTCCTCTTCACTTTCTGCCATAAGGGTGGTGTCATCTGCATATCTGAGGTTATTGATATTTCTCCCAGCAATCTTGATTCCAACTTGTGTTTCTTCCAGTCCAGCATTTCTCATGATGTACTCTGCATATGTTAAATAAACATGGTGACAATATACAGCCTTGACACACTCCTTTTCCTATTTGGAAGCAGTCTGTTGTTCCATGTCCAGTTCTAACTGTTGCTTCCTGACCTGCATACAGATTTCTTAAGGGGCAGATCAGGTGGTCTGGTATTCCCATCTCTTTCAGAATTTTCCACAGTTTATTGTGATCTACACAGTCAAAGGCTTTGGCATAGTCAATAAAGCAGAAATAGATGTTTTTCTGGAACTCTCTTGCTTTTTCCATGATCCAGCAGATGTTGGCAATTTGATCTCTGGTTCCTCTGCCTTTTCTAAAACCAGCTTGAACATCAGGAAGTTCATGGTTCACATATTGCTGAAGCCTGGCTTGGAGAATTTTGAGCATTATTTTACTAGAGTGTGCAGCTGCTACTGCTGCTGCTAAGTCGCTTCAGTCATGTCCGACTCTGTGCGACCCCATAGACGGAAGCTCACCAGGCTCCCCCGTCCCTGGGATTCTCCAGGCAAGAATACTGGAGTGGGTTACCATTTCCTTCTCCAATGCATGAAAGTGAAAAGTGAAAGTGAAGTCGCTCAGTCATGTCCGACTCTTAGCGACCCCATGGACGGGAGCCTACCAGGATCATCCATCCATGGGATTTTCCAGGCAAAAGTACTGGGGTGGGGTGCCATTGCCTTCCCCGTATGTGTGAGATGAGTGCAATTGTGTGGTAGTTTGAGCACTCTTTGGCATTGCCTTTCTTTGGGATTGGGATGAAAACTGACCTTTTCCAATCTTGTGGCCACTGCTGAGTTTTCCAAATTTGCTGGCATATTGAGTGCAGCACTTTCACAGCATCATCTTTCAGGATTTGGAATAGCTCCACTGGAATTCCATCACCTCCACTAGCTTTGTTCGTAGTGATGCTTTCTAAGGCCCACTTGACTTCTCATTCCAGGATGTCTGGCTCTAGGTGAGTGATCACACCATCATGATTATCTGGGTCGTGAAGCTCTTTTTTGTACAGTTCTTCTGTGTATTCTTGCTACCTCTTCTTAATATCTTCTGCTTCTGTTAGGTCCATACCATTTCTGTCCTTTATCGAGCCCATCTTTGCATGAAATGTTCCTTTGGTCTCTCTGATTTTCTTGAATAGATTCCTAGTCTTTCCCATTCATAGCGCCGAAGAATTGATGCTTTTGAACTGTGGTGTTGGAGAAGACTCTTGAGAGTCCCTTGGACTGCAAGGAGATCCAACCAGTCCATTCTGAAGGAGATCAGCCCTGGGATTTCTTTGGAAGGAATGATGTTAAAGCTGAACTCCAGTACTTTGGCCACCTCATGCGAAGAGTTGACTCATTGGAGAAGACTCTGATGCTGGGAGGGATTGGGGGCAAGAGGAGAAGGGGACGACAGAGGATGAGATGGCTGGATGGCATCACTGACTCGATGGACGTAAGTCTGAGTGACGTCCGGGAGTTGGTGATGGACAGGGAGGCCCGGTGTGCTGTGATTCATGGGGTCGCAAAGAGTCGGACACGACTGAGTGACTGATCTGATCTGATGTACATATATATACAATAATATATGTATATACCTGTTTGTAACCTGTGTTTTTTCACTTCACAGTGTATGAACTTTTAGATTATTAGTGATTCTTCTTCAAAATTGTTTGGCAAGGCTGCATAGTACTACATGGAATGAGTAATAAGATAATGTATTTTATTATATTCCAGCTGAGGCATGTGAAATGTAATTTTTACTATTATGAATAGCATAGATGTAAGTATTCTTACACTAATTATTTGGGTGCATCTCTGATTTTTTAATGGACCAAATAATTTGTTCCTTTGATTTTTATCTAGAAGGCATGAATGTTTTTAGGACTTTAAAGTGTATTGTAGAAAATTATGTTAGATGGTTGCATACTCAAAAAAACTGTTACTTGCTACTTTTTAAAAAGATCTCAAGCAACTCATAATTATATCAAATCATCCTGACAGGTAAAAATATTTTTATTAAGATGATAACATGTATGATGTGCTATTCATAAAAGGTCATCTTCAGCTAGGTTTCCAGTATTTGTACAAAAAGAAATCGAAAAAATGTTCATTGAATTTTTAATGATGAATATTTCTAGGTGGTAGAAATTTTTAGTAAGTTTTTACTTTTCTATTTGCAATTTCCTTATTGCTTTTCAAAATTATTTATAAAAAATTTGTAGCAGATTTTAAAATTTTTCATTGAAAATATTATCCATCATATGGAACCAGAAATTAAAACAACAATATGTTGACAATAATTATGGCAATCACAGTAATAGTAGAAGCTCTAGTTTTATTGAATAGCATTTAGTTAAAAGCATCAGCTCATTTTCTTAGCTATAATCAAGCTAACCATTTCTACAATTTCTAAGAACTTCCCTAAGCACAAAATTTATCTACATATGGAAACCTGATCCAACTCTACTCTTGTAAGACAAGATTAAAAAAAGCTGAATTAATTGAAACAGTTATTTATTCAGGAGAGGATATTTATATAACTGAAACAAAAACCTCTTGGTCCTTTATCCTTTCAATAAGATACCCGATTTCAACTGGCCAGCTTATCATTTGGCATTTCTATTTAGATTACTGTTAAAATACAGTGCATTGTGAAATGGTGCTGTATATTAGTGCCATCTGTTAACTAGCAAAATCATACCAAATGTTTCATTTTCAAGTTCTCCTTTACTCTCTCATCCTCTCCATAACACATGTATTAGTCTACTGGTTCAGTTCAGTTCAGTTCAGTTCAGTTGCTCAGTCGTGTCTGACTCTTTGCGACCCCATGAATTGCAGCACACCAGGACTCCCTGTCCATCACCAACTCCCAGAGTTCACCCAAACTCACGTCCATCGAGTCGGTGATGCCATCCAGCCATCTCATCCTCTATTTTCCCCTTCTCCTCCTGCCCCCAATCCCTCCCAGCATCAGAGTCTTTTCCAATGAGTCAACTTTTTGCATGAGGTGGCCAGAGTATTGGAGTTTCAGCTTCAATATCCATCCTTCCAATAAATATTTAAGACTGATTTCTTAATACCACCCTAACCAATAGCTTTTCCTGTTCAACTGATGAAGCAATTAAAATTCATTTTTTCTAGTCAGAACTTTAATTCTAGCTAAATTGAGCAAAACAGATGTTATTAAACTAAAGTACAAGAGTTGTTATAACAAGCATGTGGTAAGAAAGGCCAATCAGTGATCAATAGGACACTCTAGAGGCCAAGAATGGGGGCAGACCTGGTTGGTCAGAACTCAGGGAGCTGCAAGAAGCAGGAATACAGATATCCCTGGCACAGCCTTACCAAGAATGATGCCAGCTGACACTACACCTGGATTAGTCATTTCTGACCATGTCCTCCCTCATAACTCTCTCAAGAGTTAAAGGCTTTAGAGGGACAGACTCTTGTGGGCCAAGATTATGTCATGTGATTGTCACTTGGTTATCAGGGGCAGAGGTTGATATCTAGAAAAGGCGCCCAAAATGAATACTAATAGTGAAAGAAGGCCAATCTCCAAAAGAAAATCAGGGCACAATTACAAGTGGGAATAGCTATTGAGCAACCAACAATGAAATATTCACTGCAACTGACTACATTTAGTGCCTATTATGACTGCAGCCATGAAATTAAAAGACGCTTACTCCTTGGAAGGAAAGTTATGACCAACCTAGATAGCATATTCAAAAGCAGAGACATCACTTTGCCAACAAAGGTTCGCCTAGTCAAGGCTATGGTCTTTCCTGTGGTCATGTATGGATGTGAGAGCTGGACTGTGAAGAAGGCTGAGCACTGAAGAATTGATGCTTTTGAAGTGTGGTGTTGGAGAAGACTCTTGAGAGTCCCTTGGACTACAAGGAGATCCAACCAGTCCATTCTGAAGGAGATCAGCCCTGGGATTTCTTTGGAAGGAATGATGCTAAAGCTGAAACTCCAGGACTTTGGCCACCTCATGCGAAGAGTTGACTCATTGGAGAAGACTCTGATGCTGGGAGGGATTGGGGGCAAGAGGAGAAGGGGACGACAGAGGATGAGATGGCTGGATGGCATCACTGACTCGATGGATGTGAGTCTGAGTGACCTCCGGGAGTTGGTGATGGACAGGGAGGCATGGCGTGCTGCAGTTCATGGGGTCGCAAAGAGTCAGACATGACTGAGCGACTGATCTGATCTGATCTGATCTGATGCCTCTTGAGAAATTTGTATGCAGGTCAGGAAGCAACAGTTAGAACTGGGCATGGAACAATGGACTGGTTCCAAATAGGAAAAGGAGTGTGTCAAGGCTGTATATTGTCACCATGTTTATTTAACTTATATGCAGAGTACATCATGAGAAACGCTGGGCTAGAAGAAGCACAAGCTGGAATCAAGATTGCTGGGAGAAATATCAATAACCTCAGATATGCAGATGACACCACCCTTATGGCAGAAAATGAAGAGGAACTAAAAAGCCTCTTGATGAAAGTGAAAGTGGAGAGTGAAAAAGTTGGCTTAAAGCTCAACATTCAGAAAACGAAGATCATGGCATCTGGTCCTGTCACTTCATGGGAAATAGATGGAGAAACAGTGGAAACAGTGTCAGACTTTATTTTTCTGGGCTCCAAAATCACTGCAGATGGTGACTGCAGCCATGAAATTAAAAGACACTTACTCCTTGGAAGGAAAGTTATGACCAACCTAGATAGCATATTCAAAAGCAGAGACATCACTTTGCTAACAAAGGTTCGTCTAGTCAAGGCTATGGTTTTTCCTGTGGACATGTATGGATGTGAGATCTGGACTGTGAAGAAGGCTGAATGCCGAAGAATTGATGCTTTTGAACTGTGGTGTTGGAGAAGACTCTTGAGAGTCCCTTGAACTGCAAGGAGATCCAACCAGTCCATTCTGAAGGAGATCAGCCCTGGGATTTCTTTGGAAGGAATGATGCTAAAGCTGAAACTCCAGTACTTTGGCCACATCATGCAAAGGGTTGACTCATTGGAGAAGACTCTGATGCTGGGAGGGATTGAGGGCAGGAGGAGAAGGGGGACGACAGAGGATGAGATGGCTGGATGGCATCACTGACTCGATGGATGTGAGTCTGAGTGACCTCCGGGAGTTGGTGATGGACAGGGAGGCATGGCGTGCTGCAGTTCATGGGGTCGCAAAGAGTCGGACACGACTGAGCGACTAATCTGATCTAATCTGAATCTGATGCCTTCCTCTCTTGTCTTATACCCTAACTCTAAGGTTATCCTTTTTCAAGCTGAAGATCACAACATACTAATGAATCATTAAATCAATTTTGTGGATCATATTTATTTCAAAGCAAAATTAAATGGAGCAGAAAATAACAGAACACACAGCAAATAGGAAGTTTGCAAAATGTCTGTTTATTAGATACTTATGAGGCATATGTGTGTTTGTGTGTGAATGTAGGCCATGATACGAAAATGTTTGAAGAAACTTTGTCCTTTATAAACTTTATTAAAATTCTCCAGAACCAGTAGTTATATGCACACCCTCCTACAACAATCTGAGAAATCCATTAGCATATAACTGGTATTATGAGGCCTCCATGATGAATCACTGACAGTAGGCATCTTACGTTATGAAGTGATTTCATTATTTACCGCATCACATATGGCCATTAAATTTTTAGTTAGGACAAATAATCTGTGCAATCATTTATTTAATCACAAGTATTTACCATCTCGTCTGAAATCTTACCAGTGCTCCAAATGAGAAACATCCCAATGTGGCAGTTTTTCATCATGAATCTTTTTATATCATTGCAATTTTATTAGCTCATGTTGAGTCAGTCAGTTGCCACTTCTTTCATGAGATTTTCTCCAATTACTATAATTCACACTGATTACTCTCCTCTAGTGAACTCATTTGACACATAACTTCCAATAGTTCTTCACATTACTGTGACACCTCACCCAGATGAAACACACTTCAAAACTAAGTAGAGATAAAAGACATCTGAGAAGCCTAAAGAGAAATCACAAATCCCACATGCTAAAATCAGTGCATTTTTCTTATAGAAAATTTCTCTAGAATCTTGTCTGAAGCTCATTTTTTCTGCTTTATTCATAATATAATAAACATACTTTTTAAGTACAGAAAAAACAGTCAATAAATAATTGTTGAATAAGTGAGTAGATGAAAGAGAGAAAAAAGAAAAGAGAGAAGAGGGAAGAAGGAGGAGGAGGAAGATAAAGGGAGGGACAATGAGGGTGAGAGTAAGGAAAGGTGGAAGGAGGGAGACAGGGGAGGGAGGGAGGGAGGAAGGAAAAAGAAAGGAAAAGAAGGCAAAGGAAGGGAAACTTAGGTTTCTAGGTCCAAGCAAAAGTAAATCGCAACACTGGGAGATATAAGTTTGGCAAGTAAGGTCATACAGCACCACGGTGAAGTGGGCATCAGTGACAAGTTCTCTCCCTGTCTCTCTCTCACACACACATAGGCGCATGCATGCATTTAAGAGCACAAAGGTCACAATGGAATAGTGTGGAGTTATTTCAAGTATGAGCAAAGAGATGAAAAACATTTTAATAGGTCATGACTGTATTAACCAAAGAGTAAATGCTCATAATGAAGACCTTGAATCTTCAAATACAGCGAATTGTGTTCCATATATCTATTTACCGAACACAATTATATGATTGATTATATTCTTTGCAGCCAAAGATGGAGAAGCTCTATACAGTCAGCAATAAAAAAGACCAGGAGCTGACTGTAGCTCACATCATGAACTCCTTATTGCCAAATTCAGACTGAAATTGAAGAAAGTAGGGAAAACCACTAGACCATTCAAGTATGACCTAAATCAAATCCCTTATGATTATACAGTGGAAGTGAGAAATAGATTTAAGGGCCTAGATCTGATAGATAGAGTGCCTGATGAACTATGAAATGAGGTTCATGACATTGTACAGGGGACAGGGATCAAGACCATCCCCATGGAAAAGAAATGCAAAAAAGGAAAATGGGTGTCTGGGGAGGCCTTACAAATAGCTGTGAAAAGAAGAGAAGTGAAAAACAAAGGAGAAAAGGAAAGATATAAGCATCTGAATGCAGAGTTCCAAAACAGAGCAATAAGAAATAAGAAAGCCTTCTTCAGCGATCAATGCAAAGAAATAGAAGAAAACAACAGAATGGGAAAAACTAGGGATCTCTTCAAGAAAATCAGAGATACCAAAGGAACATTTCATGCAAAGATGGACTCAATACAGGACAGAAATTGTATGGACCTAACAGAAGCAGAAGATATTAAGAAGAGATGGCATGAATACACAGAAGAACTGTACAAAAAAGAGCTTCACGACCCAGATAATCATGATGGTGTGATCACTCACCTAGAGCCAGACACCCTGGAATGTGAAGTCAAGTGGGTCTTAGAAAGCATCACTATGAACAAAGCTAGTGGAGGTGATGGAATTCCAGTGGAGCTCTTCCAAATCCTGAAAGATGATGCTGTGAAAGTGCTGCACAAAATATGCCAGCAAATTTGGAAAACTCAGCAGTGGCCACAGGACTGGAAAAGGTCAGTTTTCATTCCCATCCCAAAGAAAGGCAATGCCAAAGAATGCTCAAACTACCGCACAATTGCACTCATCTCACACGCTAGTAAAGTAATGCTCAAAATTCTCCAAGCCAGGCTTCAGCAATATGTGAACCATGAATTCCTGATGTTCAAGCTGGTTTTAGAAAAGGCAGAGGAACCAGAGATCAAGTTGCCAACATCTGCTGGATCATGGAAAAAGCAAGAGAGTTCCAGAAAAGCATCTATTTCTGCTTTATTGACTATGCCAAAGCCTTTGACTGTGTAGATCACAATAAACTGTGGAAAATTCTGAAAGAGATGGGAATACCAGACCACCTGATCTGCCTCTTGAGAAATCTGTATGCAGGTCAGGAAGTAAGAGTTAGAACTGGACATAGAACAACAGACTGGTTCCAAATAGGAAAAGGAGTTCGTCAAGGCTGTATATTGTCACCCTGTTTATTTAACTTACATGCAGAATACATCATGAGAAATGCTGGGCTGGAAGAAGCACAAGCTGGAATCAAGATTGCTGGGAGAAATATCAATAACCTCATATATGCAGATGACACCACCCTTATGGCAGAAAGTGAAGAGGAACTAAAAAGTCTCTTGATGAAAGTAAAAGTGGAGAGTGAAAAGGTTGGCTTAAAGCTCAACATTCAGAAAACGAAGATCATGGCATCTGGTCCTGTCACTTCATGGGAAATAGATGGAGAAACAGTGGAAACAGTGTCAGACTTTGTTTTTCTGGGCTCCAAAATCACTGCAGATGGTGACTGCAGCCATGAAATTAAAAGACGCTTACTCCTTGGAAGGAAACTTATGACCAACCTAGATAGCATATTCAAAAGCAGAGACATTACTTTGCCAACAAAGGTTCATCTAGTCAAGGCTATGGTTTTTCCTGTGGTCATGTATGGATGTGAGAGCTGGACTGTGAAGAAGGCTGAGCACCGAAGAATTGATGCTTTTGAAGTGTGGTGTTGGAGAAGACTCTTGAGAGTCCCTTGGACTGCAAGGAGATCCAACCAGTCCATTCTGAAGGAGATCAGCCCTGGGATTTCTTTGGAAGCTGAAACTCCAGTACTTTGGCCACCTCATGCGAAGTGTTGGCTCATTGGAAAAGACTCTGATGCTGGGAGGGATTGGGGGCAGGAAGAGAAGGGGAGGACAGAGGATGCGATGGCTGGATGGCATCACTGACTCGATGGATGTGAGTCTCAGTGACCTCCAGGAGTTGGTGATGGACAGGAAGGCCTGGCATGCTGCACTTCATGGGGTCACAAAGAGTTGGACACAACTGAGCGACTGATCTGATATCCATTTACAGCAAGAAATGGCTAAGTGTTTTAGAATCTATAATATTGAAGGGGTTAAAGTTAAATATCTTGTTACGTGTGTCTATTGAAAAACCTTTGCCCAAAAGTTCTTTGTAGCAGAATTTTACTGCCACCATTCAATCAAATACGGTGGGTTGGCCAAAATTTTCATGAATAATCTCTGGCCAACCCAATATTTCACTTTTTTGTCTTCATTATAACCAATTTGAGAGCAATGATGACATCTTGTATTTATTACCTAAGATGATTCAGAAGTTATTAGTTGAAAACAATGTCTCAAGTCACTCTGACTTCAGAAGTGTGAGCTCCTTAAGTCAGAAATTTGTAAATGGATAAACTTTTCATGAAATGGTTGTTTAAATTTTATATATTATTCTTTGTTTGATAAACTGGTTTAAAAGAAAATATCAATGGCAAACATAATTTTGTGAATGGCACAAAGAAAATATGATTCTATGCAGTTTACAATAAAATGCTTAGAATTTTACTATTTTACTGAGCCAAAAATCTACAGTAAATACATACTCCAAAGAAAAAGAAATGAAAACAGGCAAAATGGTTGTCTGAGGAGGCCTTACAAATAGCTGAGAAAAGAAGAGAAGCTAAAGGCAAAGGAGAAAAGGAAAGATATAAGCATCTGAATGCAGAGTTCCAAAGAATAGCAAGGAGAGATAAGAAAGCCTTCCTCAGTGATCAATGCAAAGAAATAGAGGAAAACAATAGAATGGGAAAGATCTCTTCAAGAAAATTAGAGATACCAAGAGAATATTTCATGTAAATATGGGCACAATAAAGGACGGAAATGGTATGGACCAAACAGAAGAAGATATTAAGTGGCAAGATAACTGTGGCAGATTCATGTCATTGTATGGCAAAACCAATACAATATTGTAAAGTAATTAGCCTCCAAAAAATAAATAAATAAAAAAATTTTTTTTTAAAGATGAAGGTGGAGGGGGAAAAAAAGAAGTGGCAAGAATACACAGAAGAACTATACAAAAGAGATCTTCATGACCCAGAAAACCATGATGGTGTGATCACTCACGAAGAGCCAGATATCCTGGAAGTGGGCCTTATGAAGCATCACTACAGCAAAGCTAGTGGAGGTGATGGAATTCCATTTGAGCTAATTCAAGTCCAAAAAGATGATTGGTGTGAAAGTGTTGCACTCAATATGCCAGTAAATTTGGAAAACTCAGCAGTGGCCACAGGACTGGAAAAGGTCAGTTTTCATTCCAATCTCAAAGAAAATAAATGCCAAAGAATGTTCAAACTACTGCACAATTTCACTTATCTCACAAGCTAGCAAAGTAATGCTCAAAATTCTTCAAGCCAGACTTCAACAGTACATGAACCATGAACTTCCAGATGTTCAAACTGGATTTAGAAAAGGTGGAGATCACACGGCCAACATCTGTTGGAAGATTGAAAAAGCAAGAGAGTTCCAGAAAAACATCTACTTCTGCTTTACTGACTACGCCAAAGCCTTTGACTGTGTGGATCACAAAAAAAAACTGTGGAAAATTCTGAACGAGATGGGAAGACCAGACCACCTGACCTGCCTCCTGAGAAATCTGCATGAAGGTCAAAAAGCAACAAAAGGGAACCCTCTTGCACTGTTGGTGGGAATGCAAACTGGTACAGCCACTATGGAGAACAGTATGGAGATTCCTCAAAAAACTGGGAATAGAACTGCCTTATGATCCAGCAATCCCACTGCTGGGCATATACACTGAGAAATCCAGAATTGAAAGAGACACGTGTACCCCAATGTTCATAGCAGCACTGTTTGCAATAGCCAGAAAGTGGAAGCAACCTAGATGTCCATCCACAGATGAATGGATAAGCAAGCTGTGGTACATATACACAATGGAGTATTACTCAGCCATTAAAAAGAATTCATTTGAATCAGTTCTAAGGAGGTGGATGGAACTGGAGCCTATTATACAGAGTGAAGTAAGCCAGAAACAAAAACACAAATACAGTATACTAACGCACATATATGGAATTTAGAAAGATGGTAAAAATAACCCTATTTGTGAGACAACAAAAGAGACACTGATGTATAGACCAGACTTTTGGACTTTGGGACTGGGAGAGGGTGGGATGATTTGGGAGAATAACATTGAAATATGTATAATATTATATCTGAAATGTATTAATCGTTCAAACTAAAAAAAAAATAAAAATAAAAAATAAATCCTAAAAAAAAAAAAAAAAAAAAGCAACAGTTAGAACTGGACGTGAAACAACAGACTGGTTCCAAATTGAGAAAGGAGTAAGTCAAGGCTGTATATTGTCATCCTACTTATTTAACTTATATGCAGAGTACATCATGCAAAATGCCATGCTGGATGAAGCACAAGCTGGAATCAAGATTGCCAGGAGAAATATCAGATACACAGATGACACCACCCTTATGGAAGAAAGTGAATAAGAACTAAAGAGCCTCTTAATACAAGTGAAAGAGGAGAGTTTAAAAGATGGCTTAAAACTCAACATTCAGAAACCTAAGATCATGGCATCTGGTCCCATCACTTCATGGTAAATAGATGGGAAAGCAATGGAAACAGTGACAGACTTTATTATCTTGGGCTCCAAAATCACCGCAGATGGTGACTGCAGCCATGAAGACGCTTACTTCTTGGAAGAAAAACTATGACCAACATAAACAACATATTAAAAAGCTGAAACATTACTTTGCCAACAAAGGTCTATCTAGTCAAAGCTATGGTTTTTCCAGTAGTCAGGTATGGATGTGAGAGTTGCACCATAAAGAAAACTGAACGCTGATGACTTGATGCTTTTGAACTGTGGTGTTGGAGAAGACTCTCGAGAGTCCCTTGGACTACAAGGAGATTAAACCAGTCCATCCTAAAGGAGATCAGTCCTGGGTGTTCACTGGTAGGACTGATGTTGAAGCTGAAACTCCAATACTTTGGCCACCTGATGGGAAGAATTGACTCATTAGAAAAGACCCTGATGCTGGGAATGATTGAAGGCAGGAGGAGAAGAAGACGACAGAGGATGAGATGGTTGGATGGCATCACTGACTCGATGGACATGAGTTTGAGCAAGCTCCAGGAACTGGTAATGGACAGGGAAGGCTGGCATGCTGTAATCCATGGGGTTGCAAAGTGCTGGATGTGACTGAGTGATTGAACTAACTAACCACATAAAGTGTGGAGTCAGGTCTAAATCCTCAGACTTGGAGAGATTCAGATACAAATGATCATGCTGCCCATCAAGAACCCATCTGGCTTATTAACCATATTTTAATGGAGAACAGAATTCTATTCCACAAATGGTTTACATAACATCTGCAGCTCATGTTCATGAAGAATTTATGCAGGGTTTCATTCGTGTGACTAGTATTCAACCCCTTGGATTGCAGACCTTACACAGACCACTCATCATAGGTTCCAAAGTGGATAAAAAGTAAGAAATATGCATGTGAACCCAAGAGGAAATAAACAAGTTTCCACTGGGTTTGTGTGTATCTCTCTCATACACTTCTTTGTCCTTTAAAAAACTTTTATCAAACTACTTCATCTTAAAGGGACTTTTTGGTTCTATGTTAAGATTTATCTAGCTGAAATTGGAAACATTATATTAAGGGATATTTTTAGGCTATTTTTATTCCACAAATAGTGAATATTTTAAGTCTTCTTCACTGTATAAAAATTATTATAACCTGATACATACCAAGTTATACAGAAGTAGGAAAAGGATTAGAATACTTGATGCTTGCTTTTTTGTAACAAATGTGCATGCCATTTTCTAAAATGAATATATTTCAATACATGAATTTGAAAACTGTAGCAATCAGGTCAACAAATATTGAGCCTGTAAAAATCAAAGAAACTTTTTCCTCATGTCACAATTGACTAACAGTGGTTGTTTCTAGAATTTTACTGGAAACCTGGACTATGACACCTCTTTCTATGTACTGCCAATATCTCCCAGAAATTGTGTTGGAGCTGCAATAGTAATTTATAAACTAATGGATCTAAATAAACAGAATATCAAAAAATGATACTATTTAAACATTATTATTTTTAAAATGTATAAACAGACCAGATTGTTTCAAAAATATAGGGAGTATATTTTCCTTCCTCAGAATAATCTTAGGTATGTGTAGGTGAAACTGCTGCTGCTGCTAAGTCACTTCGGTCATGTCTGACTCTGTGCAACCCCATAGATGGCAGCCCACCAAGCTCCCCCATCCCTGGGATTCTCCAGGCAAAAGTACTGGAGTGGGTTGCCAATGCCTTCTCCAATGAGTGAAAGGGAAAGTGAAGTCATTCAGTCGTGTCCGACTCAGTGACCCCATGGACTGCAGCCCACCAGGCTCCTCCATCCATGGGATTTTCCAGGCAAGAGTACTGGAGTGGGTCAACAGTGCCTTCTCCAAGGTGAAACTGCTAATATTCAAAAAAACATAAAATGTTTTTAGAAAAATATATAAACTTCTCCTGATATTACCTCACTTGTAAGAGCCATGGACATGTTTTCCACAAGATCTCTCACCTGAGCATGAAATCATGTGAAATATTTTGTCAGAAAAATGAGAAAATGCTAATCCAGTGATAGCAACAATCCCTAAGGATACAAATACAAGTAGCCAAAATTATGTCTCTGGGGAAAAAGACCAGAATTGGCACATTTGTCAGCAAGGTTACAATCTTTATCAAATTTCTATTCTGCTTTACCTTAGCAATAAAATCAAAAGGAAATGTTAATTAACATTTGAATCATTATAAGCTGAATACATCAGACCATTCCTACGCAGCATTTCTCAATCTTTGTCACAGCACGGCACACATAGAAAATGATGCTACTTGTACAGCATGGAAAGATAATTGACTCCACAACTCCAACCACCATGGGCTGCCCCAGGGCTGAGGAGCTAAGTACTTCAATCGATAAATAAAGAATTCTTGAATATAGAGATTAGAAATCTCTATCCTAACCAACTGAAAATAAAAATGTGTTCTATAACAATATCCCAAGTCAATACATGTTAACTTTCACAGGTCAAACAAAATTAATAAATATTTGTTGAATATGCATTATACGCAAGGATCTAAGGAGATCAATCCTGGAATTTCTTTAGAAGGAATGATGCTAAAGCTGAAACTCCAGTATTTTGGCCACCTCATGCGAAGAGTTGACTCATTGGAGAAGACTCTGATGCTGGGAGGGATTGAGGGCAGGAGGAGAAGGGGACGACAGAGGATGAGATGGCTGGATGGCATCACTGACTTGATGGGTGTGAGTCTGGGTGACCTCCGGGAGCTGGTGATGGACAGGGAGGCCTGGTGTGCTGCGGTTCATGGGGTCGCAAAGAGTCGGACACGACTGAGCGACTGATCTGATATGATCTGATGTTCAATGATTGAACCAGATTATACCAACAAAAAAGCTCAAGCAAATGATTAAACCAGAAGATAGTTTTGACTACCAAGCCAAATTTAAATATCAACCTATAGAAGCAAAGAAAAATTTGAGTAAGGGGTAATAGTTTAAAAGAAACAAACACAAGTCTAGAAAATTTCAAGACAATTTTGGAAGATATTAAAAAGATGGTTCGGTCCCAAATTTGTTTTTTTCATTTTTAATCAGGGAGTAAGTGAGTTGGCCTAAGTTGTTCATTGAGTGAAGAACTGTTCACTAAAATACAGGAGGAGCAGGAAATCAATGATTTGTGGTGCTTCAGAGAATTTAATCCAGCAGTGAAATATCTCGAGGTTCGAAAGGAGATAAAGCGAAGCCAAGGAAACCAGGATGTGGTGGATGTGCGAAAGTAAGGGCTTCAAAGACAGTAATGAGAAAGAACTGCATGCCTGCTCAGTCGTGTCAGACTCTTGGCAGCCCCATGGACTGCAGCCTGCCAGGCACCTCTGTCCATGGGATTTCCCAGGCATGGGTACTGGAGTGGGTTGCCATTTCCTTCTCCAGAGGATCTTCCTGACCCAGGGATTGAACCCACATCTCTTATGTCTCCCGCTTTGGCAGGAAGATTCCTTACCACTAGCACCACTTGGGAAACCCATATAGTAAGGGACAGAACAAAACAATTTTATGGCTAATTAGACATACTTATTAACACATGGGAGAAGGAAATGGCAACCCACTCCAGTACTCTTGCCTGGAAAATTCTGTGGATGGTGGAGCCTGGTGGGCTGCTGTCCATGGGGTTGCACAGAGTCAGACCAGATTGAAGTGACTTAGCATGCATGCATGAATGCATTGGAAAAGGAAATGACAGCCCACTCCAGTATTCTTGCCTGGAGAATCCCAGGGACAGAGGAGCCTGGTGGGCTGCCATCTATGGGGTCACACAGAGTCAGACATGACTGAAGCAACTTAGCAGCAGCAGCAGCTTGACACATGAGGGGCAGTAAGAAAAATGTAAGATGCATCCAGTTTTCTAATCTAGAAATGTATGACATCATTATTGGAGTACATTTGAAAAGAAATAATAAATTAGATTTTAAATGTTTCAAGTTTAATTGATAAAAGGCCCTTAAGAGTTAGCCAAATATGTTGCTCTAAAACTCGAGACAGAGTTGATATTTGCAACTACAAATATGAATGAGTGTTCCAAGGGACAAAAAGCAATGTTTAGTGAGAGAAATTATACAAAGTTCTAATAACAACATTATTAAAATGAAACATTATATATAGGTTCAATAACATGCAATATAAAATAGTCTATGCCACAGATTTCTTCCAATTGTCCATAGATTATTTATTCAAACAACATTCTGCAAATATGTAAGTGCCCAGAATGGCAGGACTGGGCATACTGTGAAAAACAAGATTAACCAGTTCTTCATCTCACAGAGTGTACAGCATAATGGGAGATAAGGGCATTAAACTAAATCACAAGGAAATAAATATATAATCACCAACTAGGAATAAATACTGTGAATTCAAATTTAAAATGCCATGACATATTATTATTGTCAAGTCATAACTTTCTATGTACTAAATTTATGTCCTTAAAATACTCAAGGAGCTATATTTCATATTCAGTATTCAATGTTGATCTTAATTTAGAAGTTAATTTGCATTCAAAATTCTAATTGCAAAACTATTTTATTATACTGAGAAATTTACAGTTCTCATGCTCAAGAGAACCAAGTCTGAATCAGATGTACCTTTCTAGAGCAGTGTAACTATCTTTGTCCTTGGTCCCCCATAATGTTTATAGTTTTCTGCTCATGAGTCTCTCTCCTTTCCTTTTCTACAAATTTCTTGAGAGCACTGAGTCTTACATCTTATTTTATCTGCAATGACTCAATGTCAGGCACATGGGAGGCACTTTAGGCACTATAGTGAATGAATGAATAAATGACTACAAGCAGAATAAAATTATTAGCAAGACCTCCATACTTTTATTTTTAGCCTCATTATCAATACCAAAAATGATTGAACATCTGCCATAGCTTGAGAACTGTGCTAATTATTGGATAACAGAAAAATACAAATTATAGTGCTTTCTCTCAAAGAGCTTATAATTTAGAGACATGGACATACAAATCACATAGTATTTCCTGGCTCACAAACTGCATTCATATACAGCAATTCTTTTTATCCTCAGAATAATCTTGTGATACAGGGAAGGCAGATGTTAACTTTCTCATACTACTGAAAAAAACAAGACTCACAGAGGTTAAGTGTCTTGCCCAAGGTCACATAGTAAACAGGCAGAGTACTAGAGTACAGAGTAAGCTCATGTCTAATTCAGTATATGGCAGAGGAGTAGCAGAACATAACATTTCAGAAATAGGTAAAGCTAGCTTAAATGCCAAGTTAGCTGTTCACACTTAAACTTAATGACGATTTATCTTCAAATCTCATCTTTCATCTTATATGCCACAAGATGCTGCTGCTGCTGCTGCATCACTTCAGTCGTGTCCGACTCTGTGCGACCCCAGAGACGGCAGCCCACCAGGCTCCCTGGTCCCTGGGATTCTCCAGGCAAGAACACTGGAGTGGGTTGCCATTTCCTTCTCTAATGCATGAAAGTGAAAGTGAAGTCGCTCAGTCGTGTCCGACTCTTAGCAACCCCATGGACCGCAGCCCACCAGGCTCCTCCGTCCATGGGATTCTCCAGGCAAGAGTACTGGAGAGGGTCGCCATGCCACAAGATAGTTAGGTATAAAACAACTGCAGCAGTACTAATAATGGAATACATTTAATCCAATATTTTAATGTGCTATCTTAATTGACTTCAAAAGATAGAGTTGTATATTCTCATAGAGCCAATATAAGTGTTTATATATGCATTCTTTTGAAGAATTAATTTAAATATTTTTTTCTCAAATCTGTGGCTATAATAGAAAAATACTATTTTAACAAGTAGCAGTAATAGCTAATGATTCCAAGTAATGTACAGTATTTAACAGTTTTATTTCAAGCCTCCACCTGAAGCAAATATAAGGGATAAGGGATGAGGTCTTAAAAGTTGATCACGTGCCTGTAGCAGGTAATATGTTGCCTTCAGCCTACCTTCTTCTTTGGAAACAGCCTCTCCTGACCTTCTTTTTCTGCATTATTGTTTCCAGCCAGTCTTCTTACACAGTGTTAATTGGACCAGGTGTGTATCACTGATCCAAGAATTTCAATCACCTGGAGAAACAGAACTGAAGGAAGCGGGCCTGGACCTGGTCAGCATAGTAACCAAGAGCACTAAGGGAAAGTTTGCAAATTTTCTTTGCTAAGAGTCACAGGGCAGCCTTGCCCTCTCATTCCCAAAGCCTGAAGGTTCTATCATATACCCTAATATCATCTCAAAATATTCCTTTGAAAAACAGAAACCAATTCCATGTATAAAACACATGTCCTCACAAAATACATAAAATCATATTTTACTCTTATCAAGATGAGGCAGAAATGGCATTTCTCTTTCAAATATTGTTTATTCATTAGGAAATGGGTGAGGGAATGAGTAATAGATTAGATATAGTGGGTAAGATCTTGGAGTTTAATAAAACTAAATTTCTAAAATCATTATATTTTTAATATAATCATTGGGAAAATCACATAACTAACACAGATTTCTTTGAAACTGATAAGTAGGGATATCCTTCATCAATATTAACCTCAAGTTAAAGTGGGCACAAGACACAAGAGTGCCATGTTATATTAGATTAATGGAGAAGGAAATGGCAAACCACTCCAGTATTCTTGCCTAGAGAATTCCATGGACAGAGGAGACTGATGTTCTACAGTCCATGGGGTCACAAAGAGTCGGACACGACTGTAACTAACATTAGATTAAAAGTAACTAACATTAGATTAAAAGCCTCCTAGCATGCTAATTCGGGGGGGGCGCCCCCCCCCTCCGGAATCCCATGGATGAAGGAGCCGGTGGGCTCCAGTCCATGGGGTCCAGTCGACACGCTGCACTCACTTTCGCGCTGGAAAAGTCCCACTGGCCTGAGATCCCAGGGAGGAGAGCCTGGTGGGCTGAGGCTACAGTCGCATGGGGACTTAGCAGCAGCTGAGGGCGCCATCGGGACCTGGTAGGACAGTCCTGGGATCGCTAAGAGTCGAATACGACTGAGGGACTTCACTTTCACTGTTCACTTTCATGCATTGGAGAAGGAAATGGCAACCCACTCCAGTGTTCTTGCCTGGACAATCCCAGGGACAGCGGAGCCTGATGGCCTGCCGTCTATGGGGTTGCACAGAGTCGGACACGACTGAAGCGACTTAGCAGCAGCAGCAGCAGCAGCAGCATGCTAATTAAATGGTGTCATAAAGCAACCACTGCTGCTGAACCAAGCATTATTTTAGATGCTGAGGAGATAATTTGACCTCTAAATTTGCTTTTCTAAAAGCCTTAGATATACCACTTTTGACAGAGGTTACATGTGTTGAAGAGTCATAAAGGAAGATGAGACAGAATTGGAAACATATTGAAAGATAGGCAAATCATTCATTTGGGGCTGTTCTGATTAAGATAACCATGTGTCTTATTTAATTCAGTGGCCTGTCAACTTTCTATGTCAAAGTGAAGATAAATTGTGTTAATAGTTGTATTAATAAGATCTCTTATTAAGACAGAGAACTCTGCATTATTGAGTAATTTCTATTTTTCTCATTAATTTTGGTAATTGTGTTTAGTTAAAAATTTTAAACATTATTTTTCATAGCCTGCTAATGTTTTCATTGTTCAATAATTGAGGAATGAAATTGTTTTTTCCCTTATAGGTATTTTTCTGCTTGGCTGACATCAATGATAGACTTCAACTTGTTTGTCTATGAAGTCTTGCTCTGAGTACACTGACACCACTGTCCAGCTAGTTCTGATGGCAAGCTTAGGACTGATAATATCTCTTTCAGAAAATAACTCACTGAGACCTAAGTTTTAAAAGTTACAATATTTGGGCAATTTCATTCCTTAACTTAAATTCAAAGGTTAAGAAACGAAAAAAAAAAAAAATTAACAAAACACTCACATGCTAGATAACTAAGGTGCTAGGGTTGCCACAGGGAAATTTTAAATCTCCTTGTATATCACCTTTGCACAAAATGTTATATTAACCATAAAAATAATTTAGTGCAATATATTTGAACATACTTATCTTATGATCAAATGGGTAATAGGAAAGTTTTGTTTGTTGAAAAATAGATAAAAATGTTGTAATGTCTTTACTGCTTACAAAGGGCTGTGTAAATGAGTGAAAAAATTCCTTCCTGCAAAATACCTTCCATAACATTGAATTCGGGGAAGGCAATGGCACCCCACCCCAGTACTTTTGCCTGGAAAATCCCATGGACAGAGGAGCCTGGTAGGCTCCAGTCCGTGGGGTCGCTAAGAGTCCGACACGACTGAGCGACTTCACTTTGACTTTTCACTTTCATGCATTGGAGAAGGAAATGGCAACCCACTCCAGTGTTCTTGCCTGGAGAATCCTAGGGACAGGGGAGCCTGGTGAGCTTCCGTCTATGGAGTCGCACAGAGTCGGACACGACTGAAGCGACTTAGCAGCAGCAGCAGCAACATTGAATTATGTTCAAGGTGTCCCCTTGTTACCCCATAGTAAACTGGTTTGCATGAAAATGACACACAAATTAAAGAGGCCTACAATTGCTATGATAATTTATAGTCTAGCGTGTTAACCTCACTTTGAAAATTAAAATTAAATAAAATCATTTTATATCTCATCTTTCTAACCATAATAGTACAAAAACCCCAATTCATCACTTTCACTTCAAACACAAAGTGTTTTTCTTTATGTCTGAAAATAAAGTCAATCTGTATTCACATTTCATAAATCATTTTCACACAATCTATTACTGTCATCTAGTCAACTTTAGCATAAGTAACAGTTAAAATACTGACTGGGTAAAGTAACAATTCTCTGGGGAAAAAAAATGTCCAAACTCAATCTATGGTTGAATTTATATTAATCTTTAACCAGAACTTAGCCTCTCTGTCCCCTTGCAATTTGAATTTCAGAAGGAAAAAAAAAATCCAGTGCAGACTTCAAAATTATAAAACATTGCAATCACTCGTGTTTATCCTCTTGGGCAAATGTGCCATCTCAGATCCAATTTTTAAAAAGTCTGTGAGAAGGAACTAAATATGGTGTTACCTGATCCTGGGACAATATTTTTCTCCACTAAAGGTAAAGGTGTGATAGCATTTTGTCAATGCAGTGGCAGGACACCTTATGAGGAATTCAGTCTGGTGCATCAGAGAAAGAAAGATATGGAAGACTTAAAAATTTAAACAGTCAGCCTCACAGTTTTCCCCCTACCCCAGTTCATCTCTGCGAGTAGCAAGGTGTCTACAGTAACATGAAGGTAAAGATCGTGTCTCCCCTTTCTTCTTCTTTACCCTCAAATTCTTTGAAGTTACTTTAGTTTTATCCTGAAGAGATCCGTACCTTTGTGGAGCAGCCGAACTCTCCTCTGTGGGGCAAAAGGAAGCTTTATTTGAGACTGAGAAAAGTACCCATGGCTTCCCTCTCCCTCTGTCTCTCTCCATGCTCTGCAGGGGCACAGAGGCGTCAGCATGTTCAAACACAAGCACGTCAAAGTTACCGTCAAGAGAGGGAGAACAATCTAACCTCTGTCCTGCCCATGCACTAGCAACCATCCTAAACCTACTACATCCACCAGAATAAAGAGGAATCGGATACCAAGACGGTCTTAACGCTGGATCCACTGCTTCGATTTTAGGTAAGAAAATTTAAACTCAAAGCTATAAAGTTAAGGATTCAAGATCTCTCAGTTCCCAGTCCAATGTTGTCTTCACTTGTTTTTGCTCCACTGGCACCGTGAAGCACGACCTGTTTTTCTGGGGCAGTGATGTGTCCATGCCCAGCTGGCACTCTGCAATCTGCCATGTTCTTTTCTGCCATGTTTTGCTTTGTTTTTGTTTTTTGGACTTTTAATTCCCACCATTCCTTTTCCTGCTCCTGGTTCTCCCTGAAGTTCCTTCTCAATTCAGATATTCTCCAGAGACACCTTACCAGACCACTCTAACTAAAATTACCCACCCCTTTCTCCTAGTATACAGCTGTGTATGCTAGGAGGAAATGGCAAAATCGTGTCCAACTCTTTGTGACCCCAAGGACTATATACATCCCACCAGGCCCCTCTGTCCATGGAATTTTCCAAACGAGAATACTGGAACAGGTTGCCATTTCCTAATTTAGGGGATCTTTCCAACCTAGGCATCAAACCTGACTCACATCTCGTGCATTGGCAGGCAATTCTTTACCACTGTGCCACCTGGGAAACCCAGCATACAGCTACCATAATCTAAAATTATCTTTTTTGTTTGCTTGTTCAATCACTGTCTCTGTTTCCCACCACAGTATAAGTTCCATGAGGCAGAGACCATAATTATTTATTTTACCACACTGTATGGTATAGAGTCTTGCCATGGCAGAAATAAAGACAAATGAGCCAGTTTTCTGCTCACCAGGAAGCAATGATGGAAGAAGCAACCACTTGCACAATAAGCCTTTTAAATGGCAGAACTGAATAAAAATCAGTATAAAAATAACACATATGTCATGTGAAGAAAAGGACAAAGTAAATCATTATAAAGCCAGAGGTTTCTTGGAGGACGTGATTTTTTTTTTTTTAACTGGTTTTAAAACTTTGATTTTAACAAAGGTTCCAGAGGAAAGAAACATTCTAGGAAAGGGGATAATTTGGCCAAAACCTTAGAAAAGGCAAGGGCTACATTTGGGAAATAGCCAGCTGGTACATGAGAAATGAGGAAAACTAAGAAGAAGCACAGAGTAAAATAAGAACACGTCAAATCTCTTAACCACATCCTTTACTCCAGGTCATGATACCATCCCCTTCCATTTCACCACCTTCCTCACTAGCACAGATATCAAGGCATCACTTCAATCCCTCTCTTTCAAAGAATGTCACACTCGGTTTTCCATTCTACATACTTTTCCAAGTAAAAATTCTCATCCAGCCATAAGTCAGCTCTTTTTATACCTAGGCTGCCAAAAATCAGTCCCCAAACAGATCTGTATCCCTGCCTGAGTACCCAATGCCTCTTAGTATCTTTTTTCATATTTTTTATGGTATTTACTTAGAACATTTCTATGTCCAACCTGGCCACTGCTTGTATAATCTTGTCTGATTCTGTGTGTCCCTGCAGAGGTCTTTGCTACACTCTTAGCTCACATCTTGTGTAGCGTTCCTCACAGCATTGTACTCATTGGATCATCAGGAATTAAGTGTCTTTTTAGGATTTGATAGCACAATTTATGTTATATTCCAGATGCTGAACATATATATTTTCTTCTTCAGTGAATAAATTAATGAATAACTGCAATACATATGAACAGCATAGAACTGGAAGAATTAAAATTCTGACTTGAAAGTTTACATTTTTCAACATTGGGAACTGATTAAAAACTTTACATGATCAAATCTATGATTCAAGACCAATTCTGGTAGTGGACTCTGACAATGTCTGATGTGGAAGACAAAGAGCAGGGAAGAGCAACAAGTGGCAAGTAAATCTGTTATGAAACCATCACAAGTGAGGAAGATACGGGCTGAATTAAGACCATGTTAGGAGGAAACAGCAAAACAGGCTATTTGAGTGATAGAATAATGAATTTAATAAAAATATGGGGTATGAAAGATTCAATAAGCTGTGGGGAATATGTGTCTGGATATCAGAAGACATAAAAATTCACAGAATTCTTAGAATCAAAAATCAGCCAGTTCCCTTCTCCACCTCTATTTTAGCTGCTGAAACTAGAATAAAGGCAGATATTTCAGACAGTTGGTTCCAATTTCAATGTCATGAGCTTCAGTAACATTTCCAGGGAAGAGGCTGTACAGAGAATGTGTGAGGCAGCAGCGCCTGGGCTTTTGAAAGTGCCTCTTGGTAAGGCAAGTGTGAGTCAGAGGATCCAGGAGAGGAAACCATGGGAAATGGAATGGTCTAATTTTGATTTTTGCTTCTCACAGAGGAGATCTGGGTTCAATTCTTCCTTTTATTTTAATAACCATTTTTTTTAGCACCTACTCAGTGCTAGAGGGATATCAATAACCTCAGATATGCAGGTAACACCACCCTTATGGCAGAAAGCAATGAAGAACTAAAGAGCCTCTTGATGAAAGTGAAGAGGAGAGTGAAAAGGTTGGCTTAAAACTCAACATTCAGAAAACTAAGATCATGGCATCTGGTCCCATCACTTCATGGCAAATAGATGGGGAAACAATGGAAACAGTGAAAGACTTCATTTTGGGGGGCTCCAAAATCACTGCAGATTGTGATGGCAGCCATGAAATTAAAAGACACTTGCTCCTTGGAAGAAAAGCTGTGACCAACATAGACGGCATATTAATAAGCAGAGATATTACTTTGCCAACAAAGATCTGTCCTCTAAAGCTATGGTTTTTCCAGTAGTCATGCATGGATATGAGAATTGAACTATAAACAAAGCTGAGCACCAAAGAATTGATGCTTTTGAACTGTGGTGTTGGAGAAGACTCTTGAAAGTCCTTTGAACTGCAAGGACATCCAGTCCATCCTAAAGGAAACCAGTCCTGAATATTCACTGGAAGGACTGATGCTGAAGCTCCAATACTTTGGCCACCTGATGCAAAGAACCAACTCACTGGAAAAGACCCTGATGCTGGGAAAGACTGAAGGCGGGAGGAGAAGGAGACAACAGAGAATGAGATGGTTGGTTCATATCACCGACACAATGGACATGAGTTTGAATAGGCTCCAGGAGTTGGTGATGGGCAGGGAGGCCTAGCGTGCTGAGTTTGCAAAGAGTTCAACATGACTGAGCAACTGAACTGAACTGAACAGTGCTAGAGACAACTGTGGGCTGAGAAATCACAAAAGTCAATGAAAGAGTTGCAAGGATGCACACATTTACCACTTAGCTTTACCATAGCTTTAGAGGAACTTATATAAGTAACTTACACATATTAATTCATATAATTTGTACAACCATCCTTTGAGGTTGAGCTACAGTGTGTTTAACTTTTCCAAGGTCTTCCAGCTGGGTAGTGGTGCACAAAGATTCAAACTCTAGCAATCTGTCCCCAAATCTGATCTTAACTACTGTGTTATGTTGCCTATGAGGACATGGTTTCTGTTTTAAGTCCAGAATATGGAAATACATGCTTTAATTACCAATAAGTTAGTGAGAAACAAAAACTTGGAGTGTAAGTTGAACTTTGATGTCATATTGCCAAATAAATGTCATTTTCAAACTTTACTCTAAAAAAGATAAAGGGTAAGAAATAAGGTAGGCTTCCCAGGTGGCTCAGTGGTAAAGAATCTGCCTGCTAATGCATGGGACACAGGAGATGCGGGTATAATCCCTGGATAGGCAAGATTTCTTGGAGGAGGAAATGGCAACCTGCTCCAAAATTCTTGCCTGGAAAATCCCATGGACAGAGGATCTTGGCAGTCCATGGGGGTCACAAAGAGTCAGACATGATTAGGCATGTATGCACGTAAGAAATGAGGTAGGAGTTTTCCGTAAGAGAAGACCTAACCAGGTGATAGGGTCTTCGGGGGAATGTCTCCTTTGGTTACTTTTAGCTTGGGTTAACAAGCAAGAAACTGCAGGCCCTGCACATAGCTCTGTCATCTCTACTCCACCCACCCTGTCTAAAGAATGCTTCCTGTATTTTCTGAAAGAAAGAAACCAAACATGATTTAATGCTCTGTATTTGACAACAATATTCAGTGAAGCAATTTACATGATTTAGAGAGATATGATTTCCTCTTACAGAAACTGCATATGCTTAAAAATAATTTTATGATATAGTGTAGTGGTTTAAAAGCTCACATAGATATCATGCTTAAACAAATCATCTTTGCTTCCAGAAAGGAAAGGAGCAAATTAAGGATCATAAATATTAAAAGAAGAAAATTATATTTTTTTGAAAGTGGGGGAAAATTCACTGAGGTTAGAGTATGAATAGAAAACCATCTGCATTTTCAGGGCAAGTATAGAAATCAATTGATCCAATTTTAGATTTAAATATTTGAAATAATTACTATAGCATATGCTAATGCAATTTAATCCAGTTACAAAAGAATCTAAAATATATCCATAACATTTAAATTATATATGTAAATATATTAGATAAGAATTAGGTTTACCCAATTAATATCCTTCAAATGCTTAGAATTCTAAGTAGTAACTCTGGTACAGATGTCATTGCATACAGTGTATATAATGAATATAGACCCTCCATTGTTCTTGTTATTTTTCTGTGCATTAATTTACTTTGCACTAAATAAAAACATGTTTTTCTTATCCTCTATATTTGACATACACTCAAATAACCATCTCTTGAATTTTATATAGTATTTTTCATGAGTAAATATTTTAAATCCATCAATGAATTACAATAAAGGAAAAATGACATTAAGTCAAAAAGAATTTTCCATTAGAAGCAAACAAACATACAAATTTCTGAGGAGAGAAAATGGCTTAAAAAAAAAAAAAACTTGAAAGTACTAGTAGTTTTGTGTTCAAGGAAGACTTATGTCATATTCAGAGTGAGGTATTGATAGGGGCCAAAATATCAAATGTCTATAGGTTCCAGGCAGATGATAAAAGACAGGGTCAGGCTATGTGAGGACTATGGCAACCACTATGTCATTATAGGTTAATGTGATTCCATAGCAATCAGTCTAAAATACTATGTAATATAAAACACCAAAATAATTTTCAACATTCACCAAAAAAGAAAATAAATCTATGTGTCCTGTTTTAAAACTGGCAGCTTAAAAACTGTCCATAAATTCTTAGAGGGAGGGAGACTTCGGGCTTGCCATTGATGTCTCTGTGCCTAAAGAATGACGCATTTTAAACCTTCATTGTTACAAAAAGCATTTCCAGGTAGTAAATAAAAATAGCTCCATTTACAGTAGTAAGAAGCTACAGATTTGCATTCCAAGGAATAGGCAAATAGGCAAATACAAAAAACCAATCATTTCACTTCAACATTATTCATACTAAATAAAAATCAAGAGCCAAACATCTATAAACAATGAGTTACTGAAAATGGCACAACAATGAGTTATTGAAAATGCTAATTTGTACACCAGTCTAATGAATTATACCAAGCATGCCACACGCCACAGTGGAAAATGTCTTGCTCTAAAAAAAAAAAAAAAAAAAAAGCAGAAGGGCAAGCTATTTTAGCCTTTCTGAAAGTGAAAGAGAAAGTCGCTCAGGTGTGTCCGACTCTTTGAAACTCCATGGACTGTTTAGCCCATAGAATTCTCCAGGCAAGAATACTGGAGTGGGCAGCTGTTCCCTTCTCCAGGGCATCTTCCCAATCCAGGGATAAAACCCAGGTCTCCCACACTGCAAGCAGATTCTTTACCAGCTGAGCCACCAGGGAAGCCCAAGAATACTGGAATGGGTAGCCTATCCCTTCTCCAAGGTATCTTTCCATCCCAAAGATCAAACCCAGGTCTCCTGCTTTGCAGGCAGATTCTTTACCAGCTGAGCCACATTATAAATGTAGCCACCTTCTACATGTATAATCCTTTCCTACTTTTAACACGATAAGTAAGTACGTAAGTGTTAGTCGCTCAGTCGTGCCCGACTCTTTGCAACCCCATGGACTGCAGCCCACCAGGCTCTTCTGTCCATGAGATTTTCCAGGCAAGGATACTGCAGTGGGTTGCCATTTCCTTCTCCAGGGGATCTTCCCAACCCAGGGATCAAACCCAGGTCTCCTGAACTGCAGGCAGATTCTTTACCGACTGAGCTACAAGGGAAGCCCTTTAACACTATCAGATCAGATCAGTTGCTCAGTCGTGTCCGACTCTTTGCGACCCCATGAACTGCAGCAGGCCAGGCCTCCCTGTCCATCACCAGCTCTCAGAAGTCACTCAGACTCACATTCATCGAGTCAGTGATGCCATCCAGCCAGCTCATCCTCTGTTGTCCCCTTCTCCTCCTGCCCCCAATCCCTCCCAGCATCAGAGTCTTCTCCAATGAGTCAACTCTTCGCATGAGGTGGCCAAAATACTGGAGTTTCAGCTTTAGCATCATTCCTTCCAAAGAAATCCCAGGGCTGATCTCCTTCAGAATGGACTGGTTGGATCTCCTTGCAGTCCAAGGCACTCTCAAGAGTCTTCTCCAACACCACAGTTCAAAAGCATCAATTCTTCGGCGCTCAGCCTTCTTCCCAGTCTAGCTCTCACATCCATACATGACCACAGGAAAGACCATAGCCTTGACTAGGAGAACCTTTGTTGGCAAAGTGATGTCTCTGCTTTTGAATATGCTATCTTGCTTACTCATAACTTTCCTTCCAAGGAGTAAGCGTCTTTTAATTTCATGGCTGCAGTCACCATCTGCAGTGATCTTGGAGCCCAGAAAAAGAAAGTCTGACACTGTTTCCACTGTTTCTCCATCTATTTCCCATGAAGTGACAGGACCAGATGCTATGATCTTCGTTTTCTGAATGTTGAGCTTTAAGCCAACTTTTTCACTCTCCACTTTCACTTTCATCAAGAGGCTTTTTAGTTCGTCTTCACTTTCTGCCATAAGGGTGGTATCATCTGCATATCTGAGGTTATTGATATTTCTCCCGGCAATCTTGATTCCAACTTGTGTTTCTTCCAGTCCAGCATTTCTCATGATGTACTCTGCATATAAGTTAAATAAACATGGTGACAATATACAGCCTTGACGTACTCCTTTTCCTATTTGGAACCAGTCTGTTGTTCCATGACCAGTTCTAACTGTTGCTTCCTGACCTGCATACAGATTTCTCAAGGGGCAGATCAGGTGGTCTGGTATTCCCATCTCTTTCAGAATTTTCCACAGTTTCTTGTGATCTACACAGTCAAAGGCTTTGGCATAGTCAATAAAGCAGAAATAGATGTTTTTCTGGAACTCTCTTGCTTTTTCCATGATCCAGCGGATGTTGGCAATTTGATCTCTGGTTCCTCTGCCTTTTCTAAATCCAGCTTGAACATCAGGAAGTTCACAGTTCACATATTGCTGAAGCCTGGCTTGGAGAATTTTGAGCATTACTTTATTAGCGTGTGAGATGAGTGTAATTGTGCGGTAGTTTGAGCACTCTTTGGCATTGCCTTTCTTTGGGATTGGGATGAAAACTGACCTTTTCCAATCTTGTGGCCACTGCTGAGTTTTCCAAATTTGCTGGCATATTGAGTGCAGCACTTTCACAGCATCATCTTTCAGGATTTGGAATAGCTCCACTGGAATTCCATCACCTCCACTAGCTTTGTTCCTAGTAATGCTTTCTAAGGCCCACTTGACTTCACATTCCAGGATGTCTGGCTCTAGGTGAGTGATCACACCATCATGATTATCTGGGTCATGAAGCTCTTTTTTGTACAGTTCTTCTTGTGTATTCTTGCCACCTCTTCTTAATATCTTCTGCTTCCGTTAGGTCCATACCATTTCTGTCCTTTATCGAGCCCATTTTTGCATGGAATATTCCTTTAGTATCTCTGATTTTCTTGAGTAGATCCTTAGTCTTTCCCATTCTGTTGTTTTCCTCTATTTCTTTGCATTGATCACTGAAGAAGGCTTTCTTATCTCTTCTTGCTATTCTTTGGAACTCTGCATTCAGATGTTTATATCTTTCCTTTTCTCCTTTGCTTTTCACTTCTCTTCTTTTCACAGCTATTTGCAAGGCCTCCCCAGACAGCCATTTTGCTTTTCTGCATTTCTTTTCCATGAGGATGATCTTGATCCCTGTCTCCTGTACAATGTCACGAACCTCATTCCATAGTTCATCAGGCACTCTATCTATCAGATCTAGGCCCTTAAATCTATTTCTCACTTCCACTGTATAATCATAAGGGATTTGATTTAGGTCATACCTGAATGGTCTAGTGGTTTTCCCTACTTTCTTCAATTTCAGTCTGAATTTGGCAATAAGGAGTTCATTGTCTGAGCCACAGTCAGCTCCTGGTCTTGTTTTTGCTGATTGTATAGAGCTTCTCCATCTTTGGCTGCAAAGAATATAATCGATCTGATTTCGGTGTTGACCATCTGGTGATGTCCATGTATAGAGTCTTCTCTTGTGTTGTTGGAAGAGGGTATTTGCTATGACCAGTGCATTTTCTTGGCAAAACTCTTTTAGTCTTTGCCCTGCTTCATTCCATATTCCAAGGCCAAATTTGCCTGTTACTCCAGGTGTTTCCTGACTTCCTACTTTTGCATTCCAGTCCCCTATAATGAAAAGGACATCTTTTTTGGGTGTTAGTTCTAAAAGGTCTTGTAGGTCTTCATAGAACCGTTCAACTTCAGCTTCTTCAGCGTTACTGGTTGGGGTATAGACTTGGATTACTGTGACATTGAATGGTTTGCCTTGGAAACGAACAGAGATCATTCTGTCATTTTTGAGATTGCATCCAAGTACTGCATTTCGGACTCTTTTGTTGACCATGATGGCCACTCCATTTCTTCTGAGGGATTCCTGCCAGCAGTAATAGATATAATGGTCCTCTGAGTTATAGTCTTTAATAAATATGGTACCTACTGTTTAATTATATTATATCCTGGTGTTCTACTCTACTGGACACAAGACAAACAACCTCATTGATCTGGTAAGATAAATTCCATGGAATGCAAAGAGTAGAAAGAGATTTGAGGGGAAAAGCATCAGACGTGTTTTGATTCTATAAAGATGTTGATTGGAGTTAAGACTAGAGAAAAGATCTGATATAAGAAGATTGCTCCTCAGGGAAGCAAAGGACCAGGTCATCTTTGAGAGGTGATATAATGGGGTGCATACAGAAGAGGATCTCTTGTTGATGCATCTATAGTGAAATCGAACACCCCATACACTCAGCACTTAGTCTTTCATTTCACCTGTGCTCCTCTCTCCAAGCTAAATAATCTGACCCATTTAGAGATTTATAGTTCCAACCCAGATATCTCATCTGAAGAGAAAACTCATACACCAAGCTTCAGATATGCTTCCTTTATAGTCCTCCCCCCATGGCAGTGGCTGGCATCTGCATCCTTCTAGATGGTCATGCCAGAAACCCAGAGTGATCTTCAAAGCTGCCCCTCCAGCATCCGCCACATCCAATCAGTTGCCAGTTCCTGTGGATTTTACCTCCAAAGGGCAACTCAAACTCAGCTGTTTATCTATCCATTACTGTCACTCTTATCCAACTTATCTACCTGGATCCATTTCTTGCCTGGGCTCCCTTCAGTCCTTTCTCCACACCACAGTCAGAAGATATTTTAAAGTATTAGATTGGAAATCATTCCTCTGAATGGAACCATTTATTAACTTCAAATTGCACTAGGAATAAAATCCAAATCCTTTAACATATCTATGGCCCACGCAGACTCTCTCCTGCCTACCTCTCCCAACTAAATTCCTTTTGCTTTTTTCTTTTATTCTAGAAAAACTGGCATTCTCTCATTTCCTTTGAAATGACACGCTTTCAGTCTCAGCAACCTCTGGGAGATAGTGAAGATAGGGAAGCTTGGTATGCTCTAGTTCATGGAGTCACAAAGGGTAGGACACAAGTGAGCGACTGATGAACAGTTCATGCCTTAGCACCTTCCCTCTTGCTCTTCAGCTTGGTGAAATGCTCCTCTCCCCTCTTCACCTATTAAATTTTAATCTAGTACTTAGGCTTCTGCATTAACCAGTACCTCTTCAAATGAGCCTGCTCGGCCTCAACTCTTCAAATTTCCCCAGAGATAGTCTTTCATTATACTCTTTAATTTTCCTTTATGGGAATTACCTGAGTTCATATCTGCACATTTATTTGGATATTCATGTCAATTATAACTAAATTCTTTATGGTCAGGGACTATATTCATTCTATTCATTGCCTTATCCCCAGTGTTTGGGACACTACCTGATACATGCATTAGAGGGAACTCAGTAATTTTTTTATTGTCTAAATGTTGAATTAAGCTAGTAAACAGTAAATAAAAATTAAAACCTTGAGAAAAACTTTTAATTGAAGCTATGCAACAGCATTTGGCATGAGAGTCTTCCCAGGTGGCTCAAAATGGTAAAGAATCCGCCTGCCAATACAGGAGACACAGGTTTAATACTATGGTCAGGCAGACCCCTTGGAGGAGGAAATGGCAACCCACTCCAGGATTCTTGCCTGGGAAATCCCATGGACAGAGGAGTCTGGCGGGCTCCAGTCCATGGGGCTGCAGAGAGGCAGACATGACTGAGCATGCACACACACTCATGAGAGTCTCCCAGGATGATTACTTGGTGAAGGGCTTGATGGAATCACAGCTGCAGAGCATGGGATGAGCTTAAACAGTCTCCAAGTACCTTTCTTACCAAGAAAATCAGCATCTCCTCCTGAACCTGAAAAAACTTTTCCCATGTGAAATACCCATAAATAACTCACATTGGGAAGTTGCTTTCTAAGAAAATTGTCAATTCTCTTATTAATTAGTATTACCTCTATACCCATAATTAGAGTAGACCCCAGTAAACTGTAGAGAGAGTCTGACCCAGAAGAAAACTGAATATATGCCAAAGACTTGTAAGATGCTGTTAACATACTTGGGTAGAAACCTAAAGAAAATGTTTGAAAATGGACTTTAAGTGATGAAAAATAGAATATAACACCAGATTAAGTTTGAGTTTCTTAGACATTTAAACATATAATGAAGAAGTTCCGTGTGTGGGTATTCTGTCAAAAGAAATGAAAACATAAATCCATGAATACTTACAAAAGAATATTTACAAAATTATTCGGAATATCCAAAAGCTAGAAATAATTCAAGTGTCAACTAACAAGTGAATGGCTATCCCCATGCAATGGAAGATTAGTCAATAGTAAGGAGGAACAAACAAATTAAAAACACAGGCTTAAGTGTTGAGTGAGAGAAGGATGAGAAAAAAACAGTACCTACTATATGATTTAATTTAAACAGAGTTCTAGAACAGACAAAAATAAACTCTAATGATAGAAACCATATCAGTAGTCACCTAGGGCAGGGAGTTGGAAAGATTAACTGCAGAGGGCACCAGGGAAATTTTTTGATTGGAGTGGTGGTTACACAGTCACCAGATATTCCTCAGAAGTCATTTATCCATAGACTGAAACTTGTAAATTTTATTTTTTGTAAATTATAAAGTTATTTTTATTTTTTATAAATTATAAAGTTACTTTTAAGCTATTAAAAATAACTTTGAAAAGTTATTTTTTATTAAATTGAAAGTCGCTCAATCATGTCCTACTCTTTGTGACCCCATGGACTATATTGTCCATGCAATTCTCCAGGACAGAATACTGTAGTGGGTAGCCTTTCCCTTCTCCAGGGGATCTCCCCAACCCAGGGACTGAACCCAGTCTCCCATATTGCAAGTGGATTCTTTACCAGCTGAGCCACTAGGGAAACCCTTAAAACATCAGATTTGGTTAAATCTACTGACATGGATACACTTAGAGATTAACATGCTAGCTCAAGTACCTGACAAATGGCTCTACAATTTTCTTGGTTGATTGACTGAAAATAATAAGAATCATTATATCCTATTTTTTTTTTTTTTAGTAGCTCAGTCATCTCCAGCTCTTTGCGACCCCCTGGACTGTAGCCTGCCAGGCTCCTCTGTCCATGGGGATTCTACAGGCAAGAATACTGGAGTAGGTTGCCATGCCCTCCTTCAGGGGATCTTTCCAAGCCAGGAAATGAACCTGGGTCTCCAACTCTGCAGGCAGATTCTTTACCATATGACCCACTGGGGAAGCTAATTCCCAGAGACTCAATAAAATAAACAGTCTAATTCTCTAACTCCACTTATTTGAAGTACAGTTGGTTTACAATGTTGTGTTAATTACTGCTGTACAGCAAATTGATTTGTGTATATATATATATATATAAATATAACACACATATATATACATTCCTTTTTAAATATTCTTTTTACATTATGGTTAACTCCATTTTTAAGTGTTTGACTTCTGCAGCTTTTATGCCTCACCCCTGCCTCTACCCTCTTCTTCCCTGAATTTGTGCAAGCTAAACAGTCTCAAGGTGCTCTTTCCTTTGGCACCATCAGGAAGTTCGAACCACGGGTTGGAACACTTACTTTGATCCCATCCGCTAGCCTCCAGGAAAACTCAAGCCAATCTCCTTTTCTTACCCTTTCAAGTCATTTTCATACTAGTGTAAGGAACCTGCTATGCTCTCTCCCAGAAAACTTTAATTGTGAGTAATAATCCTTTCCAAGCAATTTTTATGCTTGGGGGTTGGGGTGGGAAATGTCATCAATCTCAATATTTAAACCAGTTATTGAGGGAAGAGTGTAATGTCTATCTCACTACTGTGGGATGATCTAAAACACCCAAAATGCTACTGTGGTTCATGAAAATAGAGCTAATGGTGGTTTGATAAGCTTTGCACCATGTATGCTGCAGCTGTTGCTGCCAAGTCACTTCAGTCGTGTCCGACTCTGTGCGACCCTATAGATGGCAGCCCACCAGGCTCCACCATCCCTGGGATTCTCCAGGCAAGAACACTGGAGTGGGTTGCCATTTCCTTCTCCAATGCATGAAAGTGAAAAGTGAAAGTGAAGATGCTCAGTCGTGCCTGACTCTTAGTGACCCCATGGACTGCAGCCTTCCAGGCTCCTCCATCCATGGGATTTTCCAAGCAAGAGTACTGGAGTGGGGTGCCATTGCCTTCTCCATGCACCATGTATATTTCTCCCCAATTATTTCTTAGTTCCTAATACCTTATTGAAATACACATCCTTGTCAACTGAAATCACCATTTTTGTGGATACTGGTTGGAGAGTTACTGCTTTAGAAAGAGCCAAGTAGAAGCTCTTGAAACTCTTTCTCCCCATCAGATTAGAAAACCTAATAATAGCCCCTATAGCTGAGAAAGCCAAATATATTAGTGCCACCACCAAAGACTTGAAAAATGCAGGTGGTGATATGTATTACATCCACATTTAACTTTCCTTTTTGGTTTGTGCAGGTGGTGGGTGGATCTTGCAGAATAAAATTTGATCAGTTAGTGAGTTGCAGCTGTAAAATTCTACTGGAGTATCTTACTGAGATAAATGAACACATATCCTAGCACCTGGTAGACAGGTATTGATCTGGCAAATGTTTTTCTCTATACCAATTTGAAAGTATGATATGACATACTTCATTCTCACCTGGAATGGTCAAAAGCACACCTGCACTGCCTCATCTCAGGGAAGTCTCAACCCCTAATTTATTCTGTAGAGATCTTAATCATCTTGGTATCTCGCAGAAAACCTGGTCCATTACACTGATGACATCATACTTCAGTTCAGTTCAGTTCAGTTGCTCAGTCGTGTCCGACTCTTTGCGACCCCATGAATCGCAGCAAAAAGTACCAAGTATAGATGAAAGACACAAGCATGCTACAAGTTGGAAAATAAGCCCACGAAAATTTAACATGACTTAACATGAGGCTTAACATGACTTAACATGAGGCTTCTAGAGATTCAGTAGTCTGAAACATGTTTGGAAATCTTTCTAAAATAAAAGACCACTTGGTGCACCTTGTACCAATTATTGTCTCGAAAGAGTCATCAGGATCTGCAGTCTTCATTTGATTTTAAAAATACCATGTAACATATTATGGGCTTACCTGATAGCTCAGTTGGTAAAGAATCCGCCTGCAATGCACACCTTGGTGCGATTCCTGGGT
The DNA here is from genome assembly GCA_935064755.1 of Tragelaphus eurycerus. Lineage (NCBI taxonomy): Eukaryota > Metazoa > Chordata > Mammalia > Artiodactyla > Bovidae > Tragelaphus > Tragelaphus eurycerus. The sequence goes on along the minus strand of CAKXYN010000170.1, from coordinate 2,452,687 downwards.
CAGGAAGATACCCTAGAAGGGATAGGCTACACATTCCAGTATTCTTGGGCTTCCCTGGTGGCTCAGCTGGTAAAGAATCTGCCTGCAATGCAGGAGACCTGGGTCCAATCTCTGAGTTTGGAAGATCCCCTGGAGAAGGAAAAGGCTACCCACTTCAGTATTCTGGCCTGGAGAATTCCATGGACTATATAGTCCACTGGGTCGCAAAGAGTAGGACACGACTGAGCAACTTGCACTTTCATGTAACATATTAGTGTATAGTGCTCCTATCCATGTTCCAAGTAACACATTCTACTGAGGAACTACAATGTTCCAATGACTACTAAAAATGTGTGTGAAGTAGACACACACACAAATACATACACACTGTTTTATAACTGAATTTAAAAATATGTTTGCATTTTTAAGTCATTCAATGTACCAATGTTTCTGTGTCATAATTAGCAAGTTGCTGTAGCATTCCTCTGGAGACTGATTTCATATACCCACATGATTTATCTCTCTAGCATAAAAAGCATCAGAGGGAATCTGCAGAGCCGGCTTGGGGGACCTTTGTCCTGAGCTAGAATGAAGTTGGTGTTTGCCTTGTGGCATGCAGGTGTCTGGATGACTTACTCACTTTGGTCCCAAGGGCACTCTTGTGAAAAACAAAGGTTAAGAAAAGATATGGTAAACAGTGAGAAATAAAAGAAAGTTGATTATATTAGGGGAGAGGCCACAGATTTCTATTTTAGCACCTGCAAAAGTATGCCAATATTTATACAATGATCTCCCAGGATTTATGGGAGATGTCCATTTTTAAGACACTCTACCTTTCCTCTATTTTTTTACTTCCAGCCATCTGTGGGTAATATGTGTAGAGAGGGGATGATCTGACAAAGTATGAAACGCAACAAACTGTAAGACTTTGAGCCTTGTGTAACAAAATATAAAAACAAAGATCAAAGCCACAAGGCGCACTGGATGATTGTTTGGTTTTTTAAAAGAACAGCCCAAAGCAAGGAAAAAAATTCCCCAACTTCTAAACAACCAGAGTATCAGCAAAACATAAACAAGAACATGTTTATCTTATACCTACCACAGAATCTCCTTGCGTCCTTTTCCTGTTTAAGCCTTTAGCCAGCTGGACACACAGTAAGCTGGGCAGCCTGCTTTAATTTACTCAGAATGAGAGCTTTTTTGAAGGTCTAGTGGTACTTTCTATGAAGTCAAATCCAAGAAAACAAACTCAGATGTGTAAATGTGCAAATCTACAAAAACTAGACATACAATATGATGAAAATGAGTTCCATGAAACACTAAAAAATTTTCCAAGCATTACAGATTCTAAGGATGATAAATAACTTGCAACTTTTTAAGAGAGAAACTTCACTCTATTTAAGGATACTTCTGTGGTATTGCTGTGCTTTTTCTCCCATGAACTAAATGTGGATCAGATATGATATACATATTTTCTGAGTAGAAAGGTAGTGTCCTCACTTGTTCTTAGCCAGGCATGAAAATACCTAATTTTCTAGTTTTTCTGCACTATCCTCTAAAGGTATAGAAGGTAATATTTTTATTTTATAGTCTTAGATCCCATTTATGAGTCTAGCTTGATAAAGTCTCTTTTCCATTAATTAATTTGATAATACTACTGCTACTGCTAAGTCGCTTCAGTCGTGTCCAACTCTGTGCGACCCCATAGACAGCAGCCCACCAGGCTCCACCATCCCTGGGATTCTCCAGGCAAGAACACTGGAATGGGGTGCCATTGCCTTCTCCAATTTGATAATAGGAGCTTTTAAATGTTGCCTTGGTATACAGAGAAATGAGCCCAAAGTGAATGACATAGTGTCTTTATCATATTATCCATAGTGCTCAATACTGTTTCATATTGATTGATTAACAGAAAACTGAAACAGAGGACATATACTAGGCAACTTAAGGACAGAAAAAGTGAACTGAAATTAATGTATATTGCTTTTAAATTCTATAATCTTTGTAGTTTTTCTGTTGCTGGCCATGAACAAAGGATGCTTTTGAAGCCCAACTCAATCTTTGTTTTCATTCAGGATTAGATATTCACTTTCTTCTGAATTCCCTAACACAACCATAAAGATATCACAATCCAAATATTCATTTAACCTAGAAACTGTAGGGTCATCTTAAACCCTTCTTGTCCCTCATCACTATTTTCTAATCCTCTATATCCTTTAGTGATCATTAAGCTATTTTCCATTCAAATTTCCACTGTACTAGATAAAGCCTCATTAATTTTTTTTTTGCATTAGAGCAATAGCCTCTTAAATGGTTTTCTTATCCATGTCATGTCATAGCCCAATTCATTTCTACTCTTTTTAAAGTACAACTATAGTCAAGTCATTGTTATAAAAAGCTTTCATGTCTCTTCACTGCCAAAAGAATAAAACTAGCACATGCGTTTAGTTATCACACATGGCTTTTTTCCAGTGTGGTCCCAGCCTCAGCAACATCCATTCCTCCCTGCACCTATCTTGCTCTTCTCTTCAGCCACATGAGGCTGCTAATCATTCCCAAAATGTTGCGTGCTTTTTCAGTTCTTATTCTTTGCTCATGCTATTTCTTCCACCTGGGATGCCTTTCTCTAGTTTTGATGTTTATCTTTCTCATCCTTCAAACTCAGTTCAAATATCTTCACCTCCCTACAGATCTCTTTGAGTCCTGGACAAAAGTAATAATTTGATTTCTCTCTCATCTGTGTCCTGATTGACTTTTATGTCTAACTTTCTTGAAGAATTTCTCAATTTCATATTGAGCTTAACTAAATGGAAAAAGAAGTGTTTGTTCAATTTACATTAATTTGCTTTTAATTTGGACATCCTCAGATGCATATTCTGAGACAAGAAAGTATGAAAGTGAAGTCGCTCAGTCATGTCCGACTCTTGGCGACCCCATGGACTGTGGCCTATCAAGCTCCTCCGTCCATGGATTTTCCAGGCAAGACTGCTGGAGTGGGGTGCCATTTCCTTCTCCAGGGGATCTTCCCAACTCAGGAATCGAACCCAGGTCTCCCACATTGCAGGCAGACGCTTTACCACCTAAGCCACCAGGGAAGCTCTGAGACAAGGATTTGTGTGCAAATGGTTTGTTTGAGAAGTGCAGAAATTACTAATACAAAGTATGGAAGAGAGATAAGGGAAGGAAAAGAGCCGATAATGTTGTATCATAGAGCCAGATAATGCTTTGGGCAACCAGAATTTAGAGCATTAGAGTGAGGCAGCTGAAGTACACTAACTCCATTGGTACTACCTAATGCCTGCACCCAGAGGTGTTAATTCCCCTGAACTTTTGGCCAGCTTTAGACATTGAACAGTTTTCCCCTTAGAGGAGAAAACCTCTCAGGCACAGAAACACAGTTACCAACAGTGGGAAGATAGTTGGAAAGTACTGTGTGAAGCCCTTGTTAAATAAATGCTCAGAAGGCTCAAGTCTAGCATCTTATTACCTTTGTGGCATGGTAGGCAATAGCAGGGAATGATGGGTTAAGGTCCTCCCTTCCTGTCAATCTGTCCCTTAAGCTTTAGCTACACCAACACTGCCCGAAGACCAACAGTGCATCAGTCACTGAAAAAGTTCTACTTCATTTAATTTCACAGCACTAAGAGATAGCTATTGTTAGTCATTTTACAAAAGAAACTGGTGCTTAGAGAATTTAATTCATAGAATTTAAACATGAGAATTTAGATCATAGAGTTAAGGAGATCCAGAAAGACATTTGGACCCAGGGTATTTTCAAAGAAAAGACAAATGCTTCATAAAAAGATTTTGGAAGAATTAATCCGAGTTTTCCAGATTTAGTATACCCTATTTATATTTAATTTTAGGGTCAAAATGTTGATTAAAATAAACATATTTCATCATTTCTGTGCCTAATTTCAATAGGAAACTTTACATTTAATCCAAATTCATGAAATCTAAATAAGAGCTTTAGTTACTTGTAAATTACTATGAGGATGAATAGGGTTACTTTCAAAAATCAATTGTAAAAGCATCATAGTGCCAAACTAATTAGTAAAAATATTAAATTGTTTCATGAAATATTAGAATCATATTCTAAATGCCTAAATATGTCATTATTAAAAATATAAATGAGTTTTAAGTCTAAAAATTATAACTGGATTTGTACTTAATATTTTAAAGAAAATTTTAAACATAAATAAAAATTCAACTTTTTGAAGTTTATCCATGAAAACCGCCCAAAAATATGAAATAGGTTTTTTGCTTGTGTTACTTACAAATAAGAATCTTGGTTACTGTATGTTTGAGTGTTATTGTTCCTTCCTCCAGATTTCACAGTTTGCTTCCAACCTTTCTGGAAGCAGGTAGAATATAAAACATTAAAACAAACAGAAAATTAACAAGGAAACACAAACTTTAAACAATACAATAGACCAATTAGACCTAATTGATATCTATAGGACATTTCATCCTAAAACAATGAATTTCACCTTTTTCTCAAGCGCACACGGAACCTTATCCAGGATAGACCACATCCTGGGCCATAAATCTAGCTTTGGTAAGCTCAAAAAAACTGAAACCATTCCAAGCATCTTTTCTGACCACAATGCACTAAGATTAGATCTCAATAACAGGAGAAAAACTATTAAAAATTCCAACATATGGAGGCTGAACAACACGCTCCTGAATAACCAACAAATCACAGAAGAAATCAAAAAAGAAATCAAAATCTGCATAGAAACAAATGAAAATGAAAACACAACAACCCAAAACCTGTGGGACACTGTAAAAGCAGTCCTAAGGGGAAAGTTCATAGCAATTCAGGCATACCTTAAGAAACAAGAAAAAAGCCAAATAAATAACCTAACTCTACAAACCTAAAGCAACTAGAAAAGGAAGAAATGAAGCACCCCAAGGTTAGTAGAAGGAAAGAAATCTTAAAAATTAGGGCAGAAAGAAATGTAAAAGAAACGAAAGAGACCATAGCAAAAATCAACAAAGCCAAAAGCTAGTTCTTTGAAAGGGTAAATAAAATTGACAAACCATTAGCCAGACTCATCAAGAAACAAAGGGAGAAAAATCAAATCAATAAAATTAGAAATGAAAACGGAGAGATCACAACAGACAACACAGAAATACAAAGGATCATAAGAGACTACTATCAGCAATTCTATGGCAATAAAATGGACAACGTGGAAGAAATGGACAAATTCTTAGAAAAGTACAACTTTCCAAAACTGGATCAGGAAGAAATAGAAAATCTTAACAGACCTATCACAAGCACGGAAATTGAAACTGTAATCAGAAATCTTCCAGCAAACAAAAGCCCAGGTCCAGACGGCTTCACAGCTGAATTCTACCAAAAATTTAGAGAAGAGCTAACACCTATCCTACTCAAACTGTTCCAGAAAATTGCAGAGGAAGGCAAACTTCCAAACTCATTCTATGAGGCCACCATCACCCTAATACCAAAACCTGACAAAGATCCCACAAAAAAAGAAAACTACAGGCCAATATCACTGATGAACATAGATGCAAAAATCCTTAACAAAATTCTAGCAATCAGAATCCAACAACACATTAAAAAGATCATACACCATGACCAAGTGGGCTTTATCCCAGGAATGCAAGGATTCTTCAATATCCGCAAATCAATCAACGTAATACACCACATTAACAAATTGAAAAATAAAAACCATATGATTATCTCAATAGATGCAGAGAAAGCCTTTGACAAAGTTCAACATCCATTTATGATAAAAACTCTCCAGAAAGCAAGAATAAAAGGAACATACCTCAACATAATAAAAGCTATATATGACAAGCCCACAGCAAACATTATCCTTAATGGTGAAAAATTGAAAGCATTTCCTCTAAAGTCAGGAACAAGACAAGGATGCCCACTTTCACCATTACTATTCAACATAGTTTTGGAAGTTTTGGCCACAGCAATCAGAGCAGAAAAAGAAATAAAAGGAATACAAATTGGAAGAGAAGAAATAAAACTCTCACTGTTTGCAGATGACATGATCCTCTACGTAGAAAACCCTAAAGATTCCACCAGAAAACTACTAGAACTAATCAATGAATATAGTAAAGTTGCAGGATATAAAATCAACACACAGAAATCCCTTGCATTCCTGTACACTAATAACGAGAAAATAGAAAGAGAAATTAAGGAAACAATTCCATTCACCATTGCAATGAAAACAATAAAATACTTAGGAATATATCTTCCTAAAGAAACTAAAGACCTATATATAGAAAACTATAAAACACTGGTGAAAGAAATCAAAGAGGACACTAATAGATGGAGAAATATACCATGTTCATGGACCGGTAGAATCAATATAGTGAAAATGAGTATACTACCCAAAGCAATTTATAGATTCAATGCAATCCCCATCAAGCTACCAACGATATTCTTCACAGAGCTAGAACAAATAATTTCTCAATTTGTATGGAAATACAAAAAACCTCGAATAGCCAAAGCTATCTTGAGAAAGAAGAATGGAACTGGAGGAATTAACCTGCCTGACTTCAGGCTCTACTACAAAGCCACAGTCATCAAGACAGTATGGTACTGGCACAAAGACAGAAATATAGATCAATGGAACAAAATAGAAAGCCCAGAGATAAATCCATGCACATATGGACACCTTATCTTTGACAAAGGAGGCAACAATATACAATGGATTAAAGACAATCTCTTTAACAAGTGGTGCTGGGAAAACTGGTCAAACACTTCTAAAAGAATGAAACTAGAACACTCTCTAACACCATACACAAAAATAAACTCAAAATGGATTAAAGAGCTAAATGTAAGACCAGAAACCATAAAACTCCTAGAGGAAAACATAGGCAAAACACTCTCTGACTTACATCACAGCAGGATCTTCTATGACCCACCTCCCAGAATATTGTAAATAAAATCAAAAAAAAAACAAATGGGACCTAATTAAACTTAAAAGCTTCTGCACAACAAAGGAAACTATAAGCAAGGTGAAAAGACAGCCTTCAGAATGGGAGAAAATAATAACAAATGAAGCAACAGACAAACAACTAATCTCAAAAATATACAAGCAACTCCTACAGCTCAATTCCAGAAAAATAAATGACCCAATCAAAAAATGGGCCAAAGAACTAAATAGACATTTCTCCAAAGAAGACATACAGATGGCTAACAAACACATGAAAAGATGCTCAACATCACTCATTATCAGAGAAATGCAAATCAAAACCACTATGAGGTACCATTTCACGCCAGTCAAAATGGCTGTGATCCAAAAGTCCACAAGCAATAAATGCTGGAGAGGGTGTGGAGAAAAGGGAACCCTCTTACACTGTTGGTGGGAATGCAAACTAGTACAGCCACTTTGGAGAACAGTATGGAGATTCCTCAAAAAACTAGGAATAGAACTGCCTTATGATCCAGCAATCCCACTGCTGGGCATACACACTGAGAAAACCAGAATTGAAAGAGACACATGTACCCCAATGTTCATAGCAGCACTCTTTACAATAGCCAGGACTTGGAAGCAACCCTAGATGTCCATCCACAGATGAATGGATAAGCAAGCTGTGGTACATATACACGATGGAGTATTACTCAGCCATTAAAAAGAATACATTTGAATCAGTTCTAATGAGGTGGATGGAACTGGAGCCTATTATACAGAGTGAAGTAAGCCAGAAAGAAAAACACAAATACAGTATACTAACGCATATATATGAAATTTAGAAAGATGGTAACAATAACCCTGTTTATGAGACAGCAAAAGAGACACTGATGTATAGAACAGACTTTTGGACTCTGGGAATGGGAGAGGGGGGATGATTTGGGAGAATAACATTGAAATATGTATAATATCATATCTGAAACGAGTCACCAGTCCAGGTACGATGCCTGATAACGGATGCCTGGGGCTGGTGCACTGGGACGACCCAGAGGGATGGTATGGGGAGGGAGGAGGGAGGAGGGTTCAGGATGGGGAACACATGTATACTTGTGGCGGATCCATCTTGATGTATGGCAAAAGCAATACAATATTGTAAAGTTAAGCAAAATAAAATTTAATTAAAAAAAAACAAACAAGAACTTCAATGTCTACAGTGCAAACACAGAGAGTATTGCTATACATCAATCATTAAGCCAGCTGAACTGATCAATCCTCCAAAAATGGGAGGAATTCTTCAAAGTATTTGGATATGGTGTTTTGTCCCATTGAACGAAATGTTCTATAAGCAGTGTTAAGAGCTGATATGTATCAGGTCAAATGGGAAATCAGCTCAATGATAACAGAATATTAGCTATTTTGCTGAAAAGCTCAGTAGAAAATTACTGTCAATTCAGTTTTGACTTAATATAAAGCTTCTTAAAGATTCCTGGACAAAAGTGTACATTAAATGATTTTTTAACTTTTTAAAGAATGATTTATGATATAATTGGCAAATCTACTGGGCTTCCCTTGAGGCTCGGATGGTGAAGACATTGCCTGCAATGGACAAGACCCAGGTTCAAGCCCTGAGTCAGAAAGATCTTCTGGAGAAGGGAATGGCAATCCACTCCAATATTCTTGCCTGGAGAATTCCAAGGATGGAGGAGCCTGGTGGGTTACAGTCCATGGGGCTGCAGAGAGTCAGACACAGCTGGGCAACTAACAATTTCACTTTAGCAATTCTATTAATTCAGCATTTACTCACAAATGTATATGTGCACAGCTTCTATTAACTCTTCTCAGCAACTTCAGGGAAGAACTTAACCCTGATTCCTCTCTCTAAAGAAAAAGAAAGAAAAGAAAACCCTGACTTGCCTGACAGAGCAAAGAACCCTGGAAGAGACCATTGAAGCAAAAGCTCTAGATGTTTAGAATCATCTAGAAAAGGTTAATGTATACTACCTTTCAACAGAAGAAAAATATAATTATTCATGTTATTATTCCAAGCCTGGAATTTTTCCATCAAAGTTCTGGAATGTTTAATGATATACTTTGGAAATAATAAAAATTTTTTATAAAGAAGGAAAGAAAAAAGAGAGAGAGGAGTTAACCATATATTTACTACTAAACTGTGTTCTAAGGACTTTCCCATTTTATACCCATATAAGCTCTGGCACAGGCTTCCCTCATGGCTCAGCTGGTAAAGAATCCGCCTGCAGTGTGGGAGACCTGGTTCAATCCCAGGGTTGGGAGGATCCTTTGGAAGAGGGTGTGGCAACCCCCTCCAGTATTCTTGCCTGGAGAACCCCCATGACGGAACCTGGCAGGCTACAGTCGTGGGGTCGCAAAGAGTTGGACGCAACTGAGCAACTAAGCATAGCAGCAACAAGCTCTGGCACATTCTAAAATATCCATAAAATTTCTCCTATCTTACTTGTGTTCTGCATTTGTAAATTGTCTCAAGTAAAATAAGCAGTTGGGTGCAACATTTGCAAACTTTTATAAATACTGCTCTAATTACTCTTTACTCCTGAATCCTTCTGTTTAGATTTAAGGCAGCGATGTCAAACATTTTGAGAGTGTTTATTTCTTTGTAGTGGGATGGGACACTTACATGACACATCTGTGTATTTTAGAAGACTATCGAACCCAAGCACATGCAGGATTATAGGTAATTTTGTTTTTACAATTGATTAACATAAATGGTTATTGGTTTCAGTAAGTTTATATTTTAGAAAATTTTAGCTTAAATGAAAAATATTTTACAATTCCAAATAGCTGCCGAATTCCCAACCATGATAAGAAACCAAAAGAAATGTTAGCCACATAAGAGAATTCTTAGATCTTGAACTGGTATTAATCAGTTTTAGTTCTAGCCTTTATTTTACTGACTAATTTGCTCATTTATTCAACAAATGTTCAAGTTTCTTCTATTGGCAGCCCTTGGACTGGGTGCTAATAACACAAAATACAGTAGTAAATAAGTACCTCCCCATAAGCAATCAACAAAAGGTGGATTTATTATCATTTTCTTTAAAGGAAGTACCCTAATCTGAAATGCAAAAGACAATGTATGTGCTCAGTTGTGTCTAACTCTGCAACCCCATGGACTGTAGCCCAGCAGCTCCTCTGTCCATGGAATTTTTTAGGCCAGAAGACTGGAGTGGGTTGCTATTTCCTACTCCAGGGGATCTTCCTGACCCAAGGATTGAATCTGCATCTCTTGCATCTTCTGCATTGGCAGGTAGATTCTTTACCATTGTGCCATGTGAGAAGCCCCCAGAGTACACTTGATCCTAGCCAAAAGGCCAAAAAGCAGTGGGCAGCACAGAGTTTTGTAAATAAATCCTCTTCTAACTTTCATGGACTTTTCCTATTAGAAGTTAAAGTTCATGACAATTTACTGAACTCTTTCTCCCCCTTCAGCAGGCTTTACTCAGGTTACCAACACCCAGAATGTTCCTACTTCTGGAATCACAAACTTATTTATCTTCTTCTGAGCCAAATATCTCATTATTTTACTCTCTCAGTACCTTAGTTTCATTACAGAAGTCTTTCCCCATCATCCACATCCTCCAGTCTCTTACTCTCCCTTTTCTTTCTTTTTTTTTTCCCCTACACTCTCATTCTACTTTTCTTATTTCCTTTCCCAGATAGTCTACGGGATGATCCATCATTCCCCATTACTGCATTCCACTCTATCCTAAGCCTAAATAAATTCAAAGATTTGTGCTTCAGTTCCTATAGTTAGGCTCCTAAGTACAACAGGACAAAACCACACAACCCTAATGATTTGTTTCACAACAAAGTCAGGGTCTCCAAAGTCATCTGGGTCACCGATCAGGGATAACACACTTCCCAACTGTCCTTGGTCACACACCTCTCTCATGTTCCTCAGACTGAAATCTTTATGAATGTCTTAAAATGCAAAGTCTTTGCCATTTAAAATATTTTTTTCAACCTGTGCAACAGAAGTGTCCTTAGCTTGTGCAGTCATTACTCAGTATGTGCAGGCAATTGGTTCCAGGACCCACCGCGGATATCAACAGCTGTGACTGCTCAAATACTCTGTATCAGAGGATTCAGAACCTTCAGGCACAGAGGGGCTGACTGTACTTTTTCATCTTTATCTATATTTCAACCCATCTTCTATGCTCGAGAACAAATAAATCTTTACCCTCCTTCTCTCAGATTGTGCTTCACCAATTTCATACTCTCCTCCATTCTCTTTTCCTCATGCACAAGTCTCTAACACCCTACAAAACTTATCCTTGACTTCCAGCTGCCCTCTGTTCCTCTTACTTCCTACAGTCAAGATTCTCAGACCATTCTACCAGTAGCTTTCTCTGTTTTTCCATTCCCAACCCATGACCATATGCTTCCAATCCATTTCCAATAGCATTTCTTCCTAATGACCTCCTAGTTTCCAAATTAGATTGAATTGTTGCTGACTATACAGAGTTTTGCACTTCTGTCATATCTGACATCAGTAAACCATTGCTTGAAACTCTCTTCATCCTTGGTTTACATGAATCCAACTATTGACTGATTTTTCAGCCTCCCTTTCAGGCCACTCTTCAGCAGCGTTTTTCTAGGTTCCATCTCCTTCACCTACAGCTCTGCAACAGTGCGTCCTCCCTTTAGCCTAGGCCTTTATACTCTTCTTATATTTCATGTGGTTGATTTCAATCACACCTATAGTTTCATCTGATGCGTAAATGCTGATGACTCTCAAACTATATAGATCTCCCTCTATTCATATTACTGGCAATAGTAATGACTTCTGGGGAGTAGGATTGGAAGACACTGGAAGATATAAATAGCACTTGTATTTTCTATAAGGAACATGTATTCCTTTTATTTTAAATTTTGTGATTAAGGAGTCTTAATGAAAAGCAGAACTTCAGTTTGTACAGAACAAAAGTATTTCATAGTGGAAGCTCACTATAACATTATGTGTATAATGTGATTCCTCTCTTAAATATGCAACTAAACTCCCTGAAAGAAGGTCCAGGACGAGCCTACTACATATATATTCAAACCTATCATGTATACTATATATATTCAAACTCCAAAAATGCCACAGGTTTCAGGTGCATTTATTAAATTTCTGAAAGAGTTGCTTCTTTTGACCTGTTGCTCATACACACTAATATTCAATAACCCAAAGTAATCTATTTTAATTGTTTGGGTTCATTTAAAAATTGTTAGTAAAAGATCTCCTGAAAGAATTTTCTTCCCAGAAGTTTTCAAAGAACTTACTTCTTAAATCCAAACAGCGGTTTAGGATTCCAAATCAGTAACAATGTGTGTTTAGACTGAAAAACTAAAATACATTTCAAACTAAATATTTCCGAATCAATTTCTTTCATGTTTACTCATCAATTCTTTGGTTCCGGGCTCTATGCTTTCCCTGAAACAGTTGACAGTTTTGCTTTTGGTATTAAATAACATAGGATTAGTCTGCCTAAGGGACCATCTGTTGTTCCATGCCCTGTCATGACAATTCTGGGTCCTTTAGAATTGCAGCTTGTGGTTTCTTATTAAGGGGAGCAGAAGAGCATTCTCTATCAAGGGTCTAAGCCTCAGAAATGTTGTCCATTCTGAATGAATCAACATACAACTATGACATGTGTCAAGTAAGACAGGATGTTTTTCTTTCATTATATGTAAATAAACTTGAGGTTTTAACAGATGGGAACATAAGTTTGTTTGTTATTCTTTCATTAGGCTGTGCTTTATAATGTGGATATATTATTAAATGCTTCAAGGGGGTTTCTCAGTTTTGTTTTATAAGTTACTGCCGATATTTCTGATAAAGCTATGAGTAAAAATGAAGTCCTACTTATTATATGTTAACTAGTTTCAAGCAAATCAGCAATACTTATATCCTTTTAAAGCTATGAAAGAAAAAGACTGTCTTCAACTTCAAAAATACTTTAATAGAGTTTTAAAAAGCTTGAAAGTATAATAAGTACATACAATAAGGATGTTACAAATAAGCAAAACAAATTCATACTGATTCCGTTTTTGTTGCTGTTGTTCAGTTGCTAAGTCAAGTCGACTCTTTGTGACTCCAAGGACTGTAGCCCACCAGGCTCCTCTGTCCTTCACTGTCTCCTGGAGTTTGCTCAGATTCGTGTCCATTGAGTCGGTGATGCCATTCAACCATCTCATCCTCTGTCATCCCCTTCTCCTGCCCTCAATCTTTCCCAGCATCAGGGTCTTTTCCAATGAGCCAGCACTTCACATCAGATGGCCAAAGTATTGGAGCTGCTTCAGCCTCAGCATCAGTCTTTCCAATGAATATTCAGGACTGATTTCTTTTAGGATTGACTAGTTTGATCTCCTTGCTGTTCAAGGGACTCTCAAGAGTCTTCTCCAACACCACAAGATGAAAGCATCAATTCTCTGGTGCTCAGCTTTCTTCATGGTCCAACTCTCATATCCATACATGACTACTGGAAAAACCATAGCTTTGACTATACAGATCTTTGTTGGCAAAGTGATGTCTCTTCTTTTTAATATACTGTCTAGGTTTGTCATAGCTTTCCTTCCAAGGAACAAGCATCTTCTAATTTCATGCCAACTAATTCAGTGAATGAGTGTTAGTCACTCAGTCATGTTTGACTCTGCAACCTCGTGAACTGTAGCCTGACAGGCTCCTCCGTCCATGGGATTCTCCAGGCAAGAGTACTGGAATGGGTTACCATTTCCTGCTCCAGGGGATCTTCCTGACCCAGGGATCAAACCGGGTCTTCCTCATTAGTAGGAGGACACTTTTCGGCCCGAGCCATCAGGAAAGCCCATAATCTAGTAAGAGCAGTAGCCAAGAAATCCTAAAGCAATTGATGATGTGTTAAACCAGAATGTAGGGCACACTGATATCAAAAAAGAATGGAAGGGATGGGATGGTCAGAAAAGTTTCCCAGGGGGCAGGGACTGGTGGGGGGGTAAATCTAGGTATTCATTAATGGGAAGTGATAAAATATATAAGTCACTCAGTCCTGCCTGACTCTTTGCAACCACATGGACGGCAGCCCTCCAGGCTCCTCTGTCCATGGAATTCTCCAGGCACGAATAGTGTAGTGGGTTGCCATTCCCTTCTCTAGCACACCTTCCTGTCCCAGGGATCGAACCTGGGTCTCCTGATTTACAAGCAGATTCTTCATCATCTGAACCACCAGGGAAGCCCAAATAGTAAAATATACTTTTATTTAAATATTAGGACATCATGCTTCTTATATTAATATTTGGACCTGATTTCTCTAAAAGTTTATTAAAGGTATATAACTAGAGAAATTTTAATTTTTATTTCAGTATTATATTTAAAAATTTGTCTAGCTCTTATTTCTAGATTCCTTAATTTATTAATTAATTGAAATACGTATAATATCATATAAGAAACTAATCACCAGCCCAGGTTCAATGCTCGATATTGGATGCTTGGGGCTGGTGCACTGGGACGACCCAGAGGGATGGTATGGGGAGGGAGGTGGAAGGGGGGTTCAGGACTGGGAACACGTGTACACCCGTGGTGGATTCATGTTGATGTGTGGCAAAACCAATACAATTTTGTAAAGTAATTAGCCTCCAATTAAAATAAATTAATTTAAATTTTAAAAATTCATCTGCCCATCAGCAGATGAATGGATAAGAAAGCTGTGGTACATATACACAATGGAGTATTACTCAGCCATTAAAAAGAATGCATTTGAGTCAGTTCTAATGAGGTGGATGAAACTGGAGCCTATTATATAGAGTGAAGTAAGCCAGAAAGAAAAACACCAATACAGTATACTAACACATATATATGGAATTTAGAAAGATGGTAACAATAACCATGTATACGAGATAGCAAAAGAGACACTGATGTATAGAACAGTCTTTTGGACTCTGTGGGAGAGGGAGAGGGTGGGATGATTTGGGAGAATGGCATTGAAATATGTATAAAATCATATATTAAATGAGTTGCCAGTCCAAAAAAATAAAAACAAAAAAAGAAAAATAATAAAATAAAATTGGGTAAAATTAATCACCATTATAACATTGCATTCATAAAAGATAAAAATGAAATCATCATTTTTTTCTATAGTGTATTGGTAAGTTTAAAAAATTGCTTAAAACCACTAACATAAAAGACTAATATACAGAGAGGCAGACACTCCCTTGCCTTTTCCTCTTGGTTCCTAAAATTTTCATGTCTTGTTGCTTCCTAGATGGTTATTTTGGGAATAAGATGTATTTAATTGAGAGTATTGATATGAAAATTTTCCGTAAACAAAATTCTAGTACTGAAATATTTCTAGATACCACATAACTTTAATCTCCTCCCCCCCCCCTTTTTTTTTTTTTTTTTTTTTTTGCTGTTGAAGGTAAATTCAAGTCCAGACCATTTAAATGGGGTACAAGTTTCTGCATTCGGGTTTTTCAAGAGCTAGGAAAATTTTCTTAGGTCTTTTCAAAATGCAACATTCTTTCCACTCTTGTAATTTGTTGATGATTTCAATGTTATTTTATGGTACAACCCAACTGCTTGACCAAAAAAAGCTATTGTCTATTCCTCCTTCTGTACATCTCATCTTGAAAGAAATTACCGTCTACCTTGCTAAACAGTTGTAAGTCATTCTAAGATCCTTTATCTTATAAATCCAATTTGTCATTATGTTCTGTTAGTTCTGCTTCCAAATAAGTTTCAGATCTGTCCCCTCCTCATTTTCCTTCCTGCTGTTGATCTGATTTGGGGAATTATGATATCCATTTTTGATTACTATAATAATTTCCTACTTTAAATCTCTCCTCCAATCTAACCCCTGACTCTAGAATGACCTTTTAAGATTACAATTCTATCATGATCTGCCAGCTTAAAGCCCTCCAGTGGCTGACCAGTGCATCAAAGACAAGAGTTCACGTGTACCAGGGTCTATATAATCTGACCTGTGATCATATTTCCCACCATAACCCCACTGGCATCCTGCAAGCAGTTTCCTGAACATGACATGTTGCTTCTTGCCTTTATGCATATTAAAATACCCCTCTTCTCCTTGTCATAACCTCCTTCTCCTTATCATGTACCTAACTTATTTTTTCAAGACACCCTCCAATGACGCTTTCCCTGGAGAGTCTTTACTGACAATCCTCTGAAACCTGGCTTTGTTAGGTGTCTCACATTTAAGATTCCAAAGCACTCTGGGCATAAATCTATCACAGCACTTATCCAACTGCAATGTAACTCTAAATTTACATGTGTATCTTTTCTACTAACCCTGAACATCTTAAAGGTAGAGATCCACTTCATTATTCATAATTACTATTGAATAAATGAAGGAATGATTGAAAATGAATAAAGAATTGATGAATGAAGATCTATAATGTAAATAAAACAGAAGCCCGTGTATTAAAATATAACTATTATATGGACAGACACCAGAGAAATGATTTGCTGCACATGTCCAATAGATAAAAGAAACATGTCAGGTTTTGAAAAGACATATTACCCACTGGAAAGTAGAAATATATTTTTGAATGAGAATTTTTGTAGGAACATATTTTATAGTATAATTTCACTGCTTTGATCTTTAAACTAAGGTCTTTTGAGGGTACTGGAGTCCTTAAGGCGGTTCAGTTTTTAAACTCCTGACCATGAAATCCCACTTCTACCTTTTTGATCAACTAATGAGATACCCATTAGAACCAGACATCTCATAAACAGACAGTGTGAGAGTCTGTCTTCTATGATTGATGCTATGGGCTATTATCAGTGCAATCACTGTAAAAGTTGTGCGTATAAACTATTCTAAACAATGTTAAGCGTACAAACGCAATGGACAAGAGCATTACTCAAAAAATAAAAAAGAGAAAGAGATATGTCCCTCACTACCTCAACCTCTGGTTAAATACCACAGCAAGTCATTCTTTAATCTTTTCTATGACCTTTTCAAGTACTAATTATTTTTTTAATGTTCTATGAATACAAATACGTGTTTGTCATTACCCTTCCTTTGATGCGTTATGCAGCATTAGCAAAGCAAAATGAATCTGGTTTTGAAGGTTTAATTGCACAGCTTTGCATAGACTTTAATAGGCAATGCAAAACCATCTCAGCAGGTGTACTATGAGATAAAGAGGGTTTTCATGAATAATTCATTATTTTAAAAAAACACTTCTGCTAAGATACAATTTGCAATAATGTTTTTCAGGAGAGACCAGTGAAAATTCAAAGCTGTCATTGCCAATTTGTTCGCGCTCAGATTCAAAAGGTCACCCACATGACACAATGGAAACTAGAAACGTCCTTTTCTTTTTTCATGTCAACATGTTATGCTTCAAATTTTCTATCTATATGTTTTTGAAGCTTATGAGTAAGAATGTTAGGCTAACCAATAAAAATTGCTTAGAAAAAATAAAATTTTATTAAAAATTCCAATAAATTAATTCTAAGAGAATTGTCTAAGAAGGTAGAAATTATCCTAGAATGTCCTGTTATAAACTAGTTGGGAACATTTATATAAAATTCCATTTTACTCTACCATGGACTTGAAAGTCAGTAATTCAAATCATGCTCCTCTATAAGTGAAAGTGAAAATGAAGTCGCTCAGTCGTGTCCGACTCTTTGCGACCCCGTGGACTGTAGCCCACCAGGCTCCTCTGTCCTTGGGATTTCTCCAGGCAAGAACACTGGAGTGGCTTGCCATTTCCTTCTCCAGGGGATCTTCCCAACCCAGGGATCAAACCCAGGTCTCCTGCACTGCAGGCAGATGCTTTAACCTCTGAGCCACCAGGGAAGCCCCATGCTCCTCTATAGGCTGTCATTAAAAATATAATGGTTTAGGGGGTGAGGGAGGGAAGCAGCAGGAGTGTGGGGTTAGCAGATGCAAACTATTGTGTATAGAATGGATAAACAACAAGGGCCTACTGTGTAGCACAGGGAAGTAAATTCAATAGCCTACGATGAAGTGGGAAAAAAATATGTACAACAGAATCACTTTGCTCAGTATTTATAATAGTCACGATAGGGAAGCAATCTAATGTGCATCGATGGATGAATAGACAAAAAAAACTACATATATTTATACATAGAATTATTTTTCTGCCATGAAAAAGAAGGAAATTGCACCATTTGGGGCAACATGGATGGACCTTGAAAACATTATGCTAAAGGAAATGAGTTGAACAGAGAAAGAAAAATACTGTATAATCTCATTTACATGTGAAATCTAAAGCAAACCAAAAAAGAGCTCACGGATACAGAAAACAGACTGATGGCTACCAGAAGAGGTACGAGTAAAGGGCTGGGTAAAATGGGTGAAGGGCTTTAAAAAGTTCAAACTTTCAACTATAAAATAAGTAAGTCATAGGGATGTAATGTACAGCATGGCGACTATGGTTAATAGCACTTGTGTATTTGAAAGTTGCTAAGAGAGTAAATCTTAAAAGTTTTCATCATAAGAAAAAATTTGTAACTATGTATGGTGATAGATGTTAACTAGACTTATTGTGGTGATCATTTTACAAATATAAAATCATTATGTTAGACATTATATGTCTAAGTTTTTAAAAGCTAAACATAGTATTATTAGACAATCCAGCATTTACACCCCTAGGTTTTTCTCCAACTGAGTTGAAAACACAGTCAAGCAAAAGTATTTATATCAGTTTAATTCATAATCACCCAAAACTTTAAGCAACCAAGATGTTTTTTCAGTAAGTGAATGTATATAAAAAGTTCTGGTACATGTACACAATGAAATGTTATTTAGCAATAAAGACAGATGAACAGTAAGCCATGAAAAATCATGGGTGAACCTGAAATGTGTATGGCTCACTGAAAGAAGTTGGTATGAAAAGATCACATACCTTATGACTCTATTTATATGACAACATGAAAAAGACAAAACTACAGAAATGATAAGAGTATCCGTGGCTTCTAGAGATACAAGTGGTGAAGAAGGTTAAATAGATGAAGCTATTCTACATGAGAAGGCAATGGCACCCCACTCCAGTACTCTTGCCTGGAAAATCCCATGGATGGAGGAGCCTGGTAGGCTGTAGTCCATGGGGTCACTAAGAGTCAGACACAACTGAGCAACTTCACTTTCACTTTTCACTTTCATGCATTGGAGAAGGAAATGGCAACCCACTCCAGTGTTCTTACCTGGAGAATCCCAGGGACGGGGGAGCCTAGTGGGCTTCCGTCTACGGGGTCTCACACAGTCGGACACGGCTGAAGCGATGCAGCAGCAGCAGCATTCTATATGATACTGCAATGATGAATACAAGACATTAAACATTTGTCAAACCCATTTGAACTATTCAAGCAGAGTCAATCTTGACAAAAGAACTGACTTATATTACAAATACGTGAAACAACTTCACTGGAGTAAGCCAAGGGGATAGCGCTGACCTAAATAGCTTTGAAAACGAGTGGAGTCTAAAAAGTCAGGAGCAAAAGAAATTGTATGCAAGTGTTTGTGCTTCGGTTGATGAGTGATAGCCCAAGAGGGTACAGGATAATAATACTAATACTCCTATGCATGTGTACTTGATTAGAACAATTAACTATATGGATTGTGAAAAGCAGAAACCAGGTATCTCATTGTTAGAGTGGTAGGTTACAGATAAGCAAGAGGAGGGGTCTAGAATAGCCATGGGGTAATGGATTACAGTCTGAGACATCATCATGAACTGATATTTAGTTTAATGTAAATATAGTGATAATACAAAGAAATCTCTTATAGATATGTGTACAAACACAGGTTAGTATGTACACATGTATATCTTTGCTCTATTAGCTGACAGGGCTTAGAAGCAATGATACCCGAGTTGTAATGGTACATCTAGCCACAGATATTGGTTTCTAATACCATTCTGCAATAAAAAGAACCAAGGCTGCTGGGAGGTCATGGCTGGTTCCAGAACACAAGCAAGACTACACAAGATGAGCCCAAAGTTTCTTGCAGTAGTACCAGAAGAATATGGAAATATTCTCATACACATACACACACAGCAATGTCAGAGAGACACAAGAGTCAACTTGAAGTCCCAATGACCAACAATTTGGAAATAAAATAAAGCTGAAACAATTGGAACAATAAAGAAGTATTGCATTATAATCAAAGCATAATATAAATATTCATGATTCCATAACTAAGTAAATGAATAAATAAGTGGGGGAAGAATAAACATATCACACATGCACAATTCCAAATAATTTATGTACATACTCCAACCTCCAAGAGGTGAAGCCTAATTTCCCTCTCAATTACAGACCGTACATAGTAACTTCTTATCAAGGAATACAATATGGAAAGAAGAGGAGAGAGTAACTTTGCAATGGAGGAATTCAAAAAACAGTACCTCAGCCAGATATCAAGGTCCACATTGACAGCAGACACATTATTAGCATGCTATGTAGATAATATGTACCCAATCACGATTTAATTAAAATGGCACTTTACTTCTGTGCTCTTATTCCCCAAAACACATAACCCAAAGCTAATCATAAGAAAAATACATTACAAATCCTAACTAATGGGCATTTCACAAAAATCTGGCCAGCACATTTCAAAATAAGATCATTTAAAATAGTTAAAAGTCATTGAAATCTTAGAAACTGTCACAGACAAGAGGAACCTAAGAAAACATTATAACCAAACATATGTGGTATCCTGAATGAGACATGAAACAAGAAACAAATAGAAAAGCAAACAAAAAGAAATGTGAATAAAATTTGTACTTTATTTGATATGTCAATATTCATTCATTCAGTTCAGTTCAGTTGCTCAGTCGTGTCCGACTCTTTGCTACCCCATGAAACTGCAGCACGCCAGGCCTCCCTGTCCATCACCAACTCCCAGAGATAACTCAAACTCACGTCCATGGAGTCCGTGATGCCATCCAGCCATCTCATCCTCTGTCGTCCCCTTCCCCTCTTGCCCTCAATCCCTCCCAGCATCAGAGTCTTTGCCAATGAGTCAACTCTTCGCATGAGGTGGCCAAAGTACTGGACTTTCAGCCTTAACATCATTCCTTCCAAAGAAATCCCAGGGCTGATCTCCTTCAGAATGGACTGATTGGATCTCCTTGCAGTCCAAGGGACTCTCAAGAGTCTTCTCCAACACCACAGTTCAAAAGCATCAATTCTTCGGCGTTCAGCCTTCTTCACAGTCCAACTCTAACATCCATACACGACCACTGGAAAAACCATAGCCTTGACTAGATGGACCTTTGTTGGCAAGTAATGTCTCTGCTTTTGAATATGCTATCTAGGTTGGTCATAACTTTCCTTCCAAGGAGTAAGCGTCTTAATTTCATGGCTGCAATCACCATCTGCAGTGATTTGGGAGCCCCCCCCCCAAAATCTAACACTGTTTCCACTGTTTTCCCATCTATTTCTCATGAAGTGATGGGACCAGATGCCATGATCTTCGTTTTCTGAATGTCGAGCTTTAAGCCAACTTTTTCACTCTCCCCTTTCACTTTCATCAAGAGGCTTTTTAGTTCCTCTTCACTTTCTGCCATAAGGGTAGTATCATCTGCATATCTGGGGTTATTGATATTTCTCCCGGCAATCTTGATTCCAGCTTGTGCTTCTTCCAGTCCAGCATTTCTCATGATGTATTCTGCATTTTCATTCATTAACTATACCAAATATACCATACTGTTACCAACTGAGCTAACAGAGAAGCTTGTGTAAAATATTAATGAGAGAAATTAAATGATATGTGGGAACTCTGTAATAATGTCACAAGTTATTTATAAATCTAAAACTGTTCTAAAATAAAAAGCTAATTTAAGAAACAATTAGTTAACCTCAGGGGACGATAAGGAAATAATTCATTACCTTGAAAATCTGGTGATTAGATGAAAAAGTCATGCATTTATCCTATCACTCATGAACAAATTGTATCTTGAGTAATTTTGAAAGTGAAAGTGGAGTCACTCAGCAGTGTCTGACTCCTTGTGACTGCATGGACTGTAGCCTACCAGGCTCCTCCATCCATGGGATTTTCCAGGCAAGAATACTGAAGTGGATTGCCATTTCCTTGTAATATGTCAACTTAGCTAGGCTGAATTACACTTCCAGAGTTCTATTTTTTGTATGTTTCTGATTATGGTGGTCCACAAGAGAGAATTCAAGACCTATGTAGGATGAAGCCTATTGTCATCCCAAAAACAGCTGGCAGGTGAGGCCAGTCTTCCTCACCTGTTGTTTGAGAGTGGGGCCCAAAGCAAGTGGTAAGCTCCATCTTTCACTAAATATCAGCACAAGACCAATACATAGCAAAGCTATTACCATCGGTAAACTTGAAATAATTTAGAAGCAAGAGTAAGCAAGAAAGAAATCATAGTCTACTGTAAACTAACCTAAAAATTGACTTTTTTCATATCTATTTTTTACAAGAGCCACTGGGTCCAGCCTACACTCAAAAGGAAGGGGTCACAGGAGCACATGAATACCAGCAGACAGAGATCACTGGGAACCCTTTTAGAAGCCACCTACCAGAGTTTGCCCTCTGACCCCCACTGATTCACATCCGTCTCACATGCAAAAAATTCTCATACCATCACAGAATCAGCTCAAAGTCCAGAATCCATCATCTAAATCAACTCCACATATAGATAGGGCTTCTCAGATCAATACTATTTTTTTCCCTTCTAATAAAGATGAGTAATGCCCAAATATAAAACATGAAATAAAATTAACTTCAAAGTAAACCCCTTCCATCTAGTCAAGGCTGTGGTTTTTCCTGTGGTCATGTATGGATGTGAGAGTTGGACTGTGAAGAAGGCTGGCACCAAAGAATTAATGCTTTTAAACTGTGGTGTTGGAAAAGACTCTTGTTAGTCCCTTGGACTGCAAGGAGATCCAACTAGTCCATCCTAAAGGAGATCAGTCCTGGGATTTCTTTGGAAGGAATGATGCTAAAGCTGAAACTCCAGTACTTTGGCCAGCTCATGCGAAGAGTTGACTCATTGGCAAAGACTCTGATGCTGGGAGGGATTGGGGGGCAGGAGGAGAAGGGGACGACAGAGGATGAGATGGCTGGATGGCATCACTGACTCAATGGACCTGAGTCTCAGTGAACTCCGGGAGTTGGTGATGGACAGGGAGGCCTGGCATGCGGCAGTTCATGGGGTAGCAAAGAGTTGGACACGACTGAGTGACTGAACTGAACTGAACTGAAACACCTTCTGTCATTAGCAAATCTTGCATCATTGCATGTATATGGAATCTCAGATGGAACCTCATGCAGATGGAACCTCAGATGATGCTGCTAGACCCTACAACTTCCTTATGTCTCCAGATCTCAGAACCACTTCTTTTGGAATGTTATTAAATTCTTCTCCCTAGGCATATATCAACCCACCAAATGGCTGCAATGCAGAAAGAGAGAGAGAGATAACCTCCTTTTGAAAGTCAATACATAAAATTCCAGAGAACACCTATTCTGGGTCATGTGCCTATTGCTAGGCCAATCCTTAATCTATAGACAGGGGACTGCCACTGCAAACTCATGAGAATGGGAGCAAAAGACAGCTGGTCCCCTGAAGGATATACAGTGGTTACCAGAGAAGGAAGGAAAGAAACCAGGGACAGTCAGGAAAAACAGTTTTATTAAAATAAAATAATGTTTATTTTAAATGTAAATCAATTATTATGTGAGTTATCTGCTGCTAAGTTGTTTCAGTCGTGTCCAACTCTGCGTGACCACATACATGGCAGCCCACCAGGATCCTCCGTCCCTGGGATTCTCCAGGCAAGAACACTGGAGTGGGTTGCCATTTCCTTCTCCAATGCCTGAAAGTGAAAAGTGAAAGTGAAGTCACTCAGTTGTGTCTGACTCTTTGAGACCCGGCATATTGCAGCCTACCAGGCTCCTCCATCCATGGGATTTTCCAGGCAAGAGTACTGGAGTGGGGTGCCATCACCTTCTCTGATGTGAGTTATCTAGCCACACCTAAAAGGTACAAAGAAACAAACATAGGCATTCAGGTCACTTCACCTGAGTCAAGATTTCTTGCTCTTGAATATTAATAAGCTTTATAGTCATTCATATTTAAAATTTCAGGTCATTGGTATTTAATGTTTCACACCTTGATCAGAAGAATATATATTCTTCTGATACAAATACAATAAATATATGTATTTGTTTTTTATCCAAGCATCCCTACACACATAGTTTAATCTCAGCCCCTTTTAAAATTATGTTGTCTTTTATTTTTTATTTTTTTAAATCTCTTTTAATCTACAGGTTCCTCCTTCATCCCTTTCTTCTCCTTATAACGTATCTGTTAAAGGACCTGGCATTTGATCAGCTGAATATTCCAGTAGGTTCCCTTTGCAGTTAAGTTGAATCTGTTACTTCAACTCTTCCAATGATCCTGTGAGGTCACTAATAACCCTGAATAAATCTTTTCATGCTTAAACTAGCTTAAGTGAGTCCAGGTAAAAATCCTGATACAAAATCCTGCAACTAAAAATCCTGATACAAAATGAGAATAACTTTTTATTATAAAGCTAACTTTGCATACATAATTATATTTATACATATATAAATGAAGTGGAATGAAGGATGAGGAATGTCCTCATGCTACAGAACACTTAAATTTTTACCACCCTAGGTGACAAAAATATATCACAGACAGCAGTGTTACAGCTTAGTTCTTAAAGTAATTTAGACAGTAAAGCCTCAAACCTTTCTAAAGCAGTTTAAAACTTGCTACTCCAGTGTTCTTGCCTGGAGAATCCCAGGGACAGGGGAGCCTGGTGGGCTGATGTCTATGGGGTCGCACAGAGTAGAACACGACTGAAGCGACTTAGTGGCAGCAGCAGAGATTCATATGAAAATTTCTGTCAATGGGTTAATAGTAGGTAAAGACATGAGTTGATGTGGATGAAATCTTCATGCAGAGAAACATGTAATGAGAGATCTACGGCAAATTTTAGGTTTGTAATATCTCCAACAAAACCAAAATTAGCTGTACAGTTTGAAAATAAAATATAATTTAGTGTATAATAAGCATAAACAATATGATACTTCCAAAATAAAGGTAATTATTTGTCTTTATATTCAAGTTGAATTGTCCAATAATTCAATAAACCATAGATAAAAGACTCAAAACACGGACAGCATCCTTAACAAAAAGCAAAGTCTTGTAAGTGTTAAATGACTTAGAAGTAATTACTATTAGATTTAGAGTAGAAAAGACCATGAAGATGCAGAAGTATTACCTGAGGGGAGCCAGGAAATAGCACATAAGATTATGGACAAACAGAATGTCATCATTCTGATCTAACACCTTTAATGACTACCCTATTCTGTAGATAAAAAAGGAAGAACTGAGGGAAAGACTGGATAATAAAATAATAAACTTACCACATGTTTTATATGTTTTCCATTTTACCAGGCAAGAGTCCAGAAGCATTATTACTGTTATAGCAAAAAGTATCCTTGGCATCACGCAGAGTGGTTGAAAGTTCTTCAATAGTAGTACCTAATAAAAGTGTAAGAAAACAGTGCCAAGATATATAATGTAGAATAGGAATAGGTAGGTCATAATATCATGATGACAGAAACATTAACAGAGATAATGCTAAAAATCTGCACATTACATATATTATAAGGTAATATAAAGAGTGACCTATTCCAAAATATCTAGCTAGGAACAAAGCACTCTTTGTATTCCAGGCATTTCTTCATTCAGTTATGTTTTACTTGATACCAAAATTCATTTATACCCCCAACATATATCTGCTGCTAAGTTGCTGCTAAGTCGCTTCAGTCGTGTCCGACTCTGTACGATCCCATAGACGGCAGCCCACCAGGCTCCCCCATTCCTAGGATTCTCCAGGCAAGAACACTGGAGTGGATTGTCATTTCCTTCTCCAACATATATCTATAGAACACTAAAAGGTAACAGACTGCAGCAGTAGCAGCAAGCGTGGCAGACACTGTGCTAGCCTCTTCAGTGTATGTTTATATAGATATTCCTAACTGATCATAGCACTCTTTCTTGAAGACCTGGACAAAAATATACAACATTTCTCAACTCAGTGCTCCAGACAGATACTACTAATTGAACAAACACAGTTGAGCCTTGAAATGAAATCCATTTTCCTTCTCTGTCCTGGAGTAACCGGACAAGAGGATAACCTCATATTATTTGGCAAAAGATAAGCCCAAAAGTAGGAAGTAATAATCAGTAAGAATATGCATTACCAATAATTTCTACACAGAATAGTGCTTAATAATAGGAAGCTATTAACTTAGACTTGAAAAGTCATTTCTTCAAGTGGAATGATGGTCGACTGATTTAAATCTTTTCTTTTTAAAATCATATAGTTCAGTCTTCTATATTACATAGAGTGTTTTATGTTCATTCTCACAACTCATATTTTGTAAAAAAAAGTAAGACACTGTGAACATCCTGTAAATGCATCTTTTTTAAGAAAACATATGTGAAATAGACTAGTCATGATGCATCAAACTTTGATATATAAAAGTATATTTCTTTGAAATGTAAATTCAGTTTAAAAAAATATTGAGCTTTTACTATCATCAGCACAGTAGATTACTATGTAGTGATTTAGAATATATGCTCTGGAATCCTGGCCCTAACACCATAAAGTCTTGGGGCAAGAAATATCTCTAGTGTGAGTTTCTTCATCTATAAAATGTGTAAAAGTATTACTTATGTTATTGTGGAGGATGAAATGGCAAACCACTCTAGTATTGTTTCCATTTGAATCCCATGAACAGTATGGAAAGGCAAAAGATATGACACCAGAAGATGAGCCTTCCAGGTCCAATATGCTACTGGGTAAGAGTAGAAGGGGAGTGATAACAGCTCCAGAAAGAATGAAGTGGCCAGACCAAAGCAGAAATGATGCTCAGTTGTGGATGTTTCTGCTGGTGAAAGTAAGGTCCAGTGTTTTTATTGCGCTTTTAAAGAACAATGTTGCATAGGACCATGTTGGTCCATCAGTTCAGTTCAGTTCAGTTGCTTAGTCTTGTCAGACTCTTTGCCACCCCATGGACTGCAGCATGCCAGACTTCCTGTCTATCACCAACTCCTGAACCCTGCTCAAACTCATGTGCACTGAGTCAGTGATTGCCATCCAACCATCTTGTCCTCTGTCGTCCCCTTCTCCTCCCACCTTCATTCTTTCTCAGCATCAGGGTCTTTTCTAATGAGTCAGTTCATTGTATCAGCCAAAGTATTGGAGCTTCAGCATCAGTCCTTCCAATGAATATTCAGGATTGATTTCCTTGAGGATTGACTGGTTGGATCTCCTTGCTGTCCAAGGGACTCTCAAGAGTCTTCTTCAACATCACATTTCAAAAGCATCCATTCTTTGGTGCTCAGCTTTCTTTATAGTCCAACTCTCATATACATACATGACCACTGGAAAAACCATAGCCTTGACCAGACGGACCTTTGTCATCAAAGTAATGTCTGTGCTTTTTAATACGCTGTCTAGGTTGGTCATAACTTTTCTTCCACGGAACAAGCATCTTTTAAATTCATGGCTGCAGTCACCATTTGCAGTGATTTTGGAACCTAAAAAAATAAAGTCTGTCACTATTTCCATTGTTTCCCCATCTTATTGCCATGAAGTGATGGGATCAGATGCCATGATCTTAGTTTTCTGAATGTTGAGTTTTAAGCCAACTTTTTCACTCTCCTCTTTCACTTTCATCAAGAGGCTCTTTAGTTCTTCATTGCTTTCTGCCATAATGGTGGTGTTTTCTGCATAGCTGAGGTTATTAATATTTCTCCCCACAATCTTGATTCCAGCTTGTGCTTCATCCAGCCCAGCATTTCTTATGATGTATTCTGCGTAAAAGTTAAATTATCAAGTTGCAATATACAGCCTTGATGTACTCCTTTCCCAATTTGGAACCACGAATCAGGGTAAATTGGACATGGTCAAGCAAGAGATGGCAAGAGTAAGCATCAACATCTCAGGAATCAGTGAAATAAGATGGGATGAGAATGGGCGAATTTAATTCAGATGACCATTATTATATTCACTACCACAGGCAAGATTTCCTTAGAAGAAATGAAGTAGTCCTCATATTGAACAAGAGAGTCTGAAACACGTACTTGGGTAAAATCTCAAAAATGACAGAATGAACTCGGTTCATTTCCAAAGCAAACCATTCAACATCACAGTAATCCAAGTGTGAAAGGGCAAAAAGATATGACACTGGAAAATGACCTAAGCTATTTAAAATCCTAAAAGATTATGCTGTTAAGTGATGCACTCAATATGCCAGCAAATTTGGACAACTCAGCAGTGGCCACAGGACTCGAAAGGTTAGTTTTCATTCCAATCCCAAAGAAGGGCAATGCCAAGGAATGTTCAAACTACCATACAATTGCATTCATTTCACAAGCCAGCAAGGTAATGCTCACAAATCCTTCAAGCTACACTTCAGCAGTATGTGAACTGAGAACTTCCAGATGTACAAGCTGGGTTTAGAAAAGGAAGAGGAACCAGAGATCAAATTGCAAACATCCACTGGATCATAGAGAAAGCAAGGGAATTCCAGAACATCTATTTCTGCTTCATTGACTACCACAACAGTTTCCACAACAAACTTGAAAATTCTTAAAGAAATGGGAGTATCAGACCACCTTACTTCTCATGGTTTCCTGAGAAACCTGTATGGAGGTCAAGAAGTAACAATCAGAACCAGACATGGAACAACTGACTGGTTCCAAATTGGAAAAGAACGACCAGGTTGTATATTGTCACCCTGCTTATTTAACTTCTATGCAAAGTATATCATGCAAAATGCTGGGCTGGATGAATCACAAGCTGAAATTAAGATTTCTGGAAGAAATATCAACAATCTCAAATATGCAGATGATACCACTCTAATGGCAGATATCGAAGAGGAATTAAAGAGCCTCTTGATGAGGGTGAAACAGCAAAGTGAAAAAGCTGTTTTGAAACTCAACATTAAAAACATAAGATCATGGCATCTGGTACCATCTCTTTATGGCAAAGAGAAGTGGGAAAAGTGGAAGCAGTGACGGATTTTAATTTGGGGGGCTCCAAAGTCACTGTGGAGGCAAAAGTTGAAAGGGAAGGCAGAGTAGGAGGTGGTTAGAATGCACCACTGACTCAATGGACAGAATCTGAGCAAAGTCTGAGAGATAGTGAAGGACAGAGGAGCCTGGCGTGCTGCAGTCCATGGGATCGCAGAGTCAGACACAGCTTAGCAACTGAAAGCAGAAACAACGTCATTGTAACCTGTATAGGTTAAACAAATATTATACTGCAACACATATAACAGTATCTACCTCTAGTAAGCACTTAAAAATTCAGATATAATTATTATTGTTGCTGTTATTATTATAATAATTGTAATTATTATACAAAGAGGAATATGATTAATTTATTATTCTCATCTCCTGCTTTAAGAGTCCGGGAGCAAGAAGATACTAGGTGGAGAGTGGGAGATGGAAGAAAGAAATAGAATATATATCACAGAATAATACTGTTCTAATATATAAAAGGATAATATTGGTACACTGACCAAAATATTATATGAATTCAACTTGAATTATTACAATTCAAAAAATAGGTGAAAGAATTAAAGAAGTCTTCACTGAGAAGAAAAAATTTAAGAAAGTTCTGGGAAAATATACATGATTTCAACAGAGAAAAGAATCAACATGAGTAGAGCTAGAAGGAAAGGAAAGGACATGTTTGGCAAATAATGAGCCAGAGATTACAGTAGTGAATAAAAATGAATGTGAAAACATAATTTAAAAGGCACACTGAACCCAGGCAAGAGTACAGGAGTGGGGTGCCATTGCCTTCTCCCAATTGGGAAAGCAGTGGTATTTAATTCACATAGATGTGGTGAAGAGGAGCTAAGGAAGTAGATATGTATGAAATGATGATGCCCTACGGTAGAATTTACACAAAGTATTTTCTGAAGAATCCTAGTCCTAGAAGATTGCTGTGACTGAAAAAGGATCTATCGTCTTAATGGCACCCCACTCCAGTACTATTGCCTGGAAAATCCCATGGGCAGAGGAGCCTGGTAGGCTGCAGTCCATGAGGTCGCTAAGAGTCGGATACGACTGAGCGACTTCACTTTCAGTTTCCACCTTTATGCATTGGAAGAGGAAATGGCAACCCACTCCAGTGTTCTTGCCTGGAGAATCCCAGGGACGGGGAGCCTGGTGGGCTGCCATCTATGGGGTCACACAGAGTCGGACACGACTGAAGCGACTTAGCAACAGCAGCAGCAGCAGCAATCTTTTAAACCGATGTTTGGGGAATCCTATGTATAATTTCTACCTCCTGGAGATTTATAGTGTTCATATGTGAAGTGCAAGACTGAAAACCAGATATTAAATGGAGGTATGCTTAGTGAACACTGTAACCTACAGCCATCTCCCTGAAAGTCAGCAAACAGGCTCATACTACCAAGCAGGATATTGAAGCATCCTCCTCTAGAGAATCTAACTAGACTTACAGACATCCAAGTTACTGACATTTTAGAGCCCTCCAATAGAAAAAAATGTGTCATGCTCAGTCATGTCCAACTCTTTTGTGACCCTGTGGAGTGTAGCCCACCAGGCTCTCCTATCTATGGAATTTTCTGGGCAAGAACACTGAGGTGGGTTGCCCTTTCCTTTTCCAGGGGATTTTCCTGACTCAGGGATTGAACTTTCATCTCCTAGGTCTCCTGCATTGGCCAATGAATTCTTTACCACTGCGCCACCTGGGAAGCCCCAGTACCTCATACGTAAGGATATTTCAGAAAACCCAAAGAAGCCATTAAAACAGGGGAATCCTAAGGAAATGCAAACAATACAAAGTACAGCAGCAAGATTCAAATAAATCATCTTTAATATCTTCAGAGACATGAGAGAAAAAAATTTATCAATGTAATAAGTTATGGATTGCTATTTAAAAAAAAAAGAAAGCACTAGACAAGTTCTTATAAATTAAAAATGAAAGAAACGTTAGAAAAATTAACATGTTCAAAAAATATAATTCAGAAAATTCCTTGGAAATTAGAATAAAAACAAAAGAGAGAGTGAGAGATGAACAAAAGGAGAGAAAAGAAAATGAAAGGACCAATTGATGAAGGTCAATGTCAGACAGAAAAGGAAGGAGACCATTTGATAATGCTCTGGCCAATCAGATATAAATCTAAGTCACTTTTGTAGAACTTACATTTTGTGAGTCAATTGAACTTACATTTGTAAGTCAATTAAGTGGAACTTTTGGAAAACATAAGAGGATATGGCAAGCACAGGGATTCTGCCCTATTCCTTTCCTCTTCTTTTTGCCTGAATATAGATGAGACCCTAGAAATAAAGCATCCATCTTGCAACTCAGAGGTGACCTGCATGATGCAAAAGCCAAGTAGGAAGAACTGGAAAGCCAGAATGAAAGTTATGTCTCTAATGGCATCAGATCAGATCAGATCAGTCCCTCAGTCGTGTCTGACTCTTTGCAACCCCATGAATTGCAGCAGCCAGGCCTCCCTGTCCATCACCAACTCCCGGAGTTCACTCAGACTCACATCCATCGAGTCAGTGATGCCATCCAGCCATTTCATCCTCTGTCGTCCCCTTCTCTTGCCCCCAATCCCTCCCAGCATCAGAGTCTTTTCCAATGAGTCAACTCTTCACGTGAGCTGGCCAAAGTACTGGAGTTTCAGCTTTAGCATTCCTTCCAAAGAAATCCCAGGGCTGATCTCCTTCAGAATGGACTGGTTGGATCTCCTTGCAGTCCAAGGGACTCTCAAGAGTCTTCTCCAACACCACACTTCAAAAGCATTAATTCTTCGGCGCTCAGCCTTCTTCACAGTCCAGCTCTCACATCCATACATGACCATAGGAAAAACCATAGCCTTGACTAGACGAAACTTTGTTGGCAAAGTAATGTCTCTGCTTTTGAATATGCTATCTAGGTTGGTCATAACTTTCCTTCCAAGGAGTAAACATCTTTTAATTTCATGGCTGCAATCACCATCTGTAGTGATTTCGGAGCCCAGAAAAATAAAGTCTGACACTGTTTCCCCATCTATTTCCCATGAAGTGATGGAACCGGATGCCATGATCTTAGTTTTCTGAATGTTGAGCTTTAAGCCAACTTTTTCACTCTCCTCTTTCACTTTCATCAAGAGGCTTTTGAGTTCCTCTTCACTTTCTGCCATAAGGGTGGTGTCATCTGCGTTTCTGAGGTTATTGAGATTTCTCCCAGCAATCTTGATTCCAACTTGTGTTTCTTCCAGTCCAGCATTTCTCATGATGTACTCTGCATATAAGTTAAATAAACAGGGTGACAATATACAGCCTTGATGTACTCCTTTTCCTATTTAGAACCAGTTTGTTGTTCTATGTCCAGTTCTAACTGTTGCTCCTGACCTGCATACAGATTTCTCAAGAGGCAGATCAGGTGGTCTGGTATTCCCATCTCTTTCAGAATTTTCTACAGTTTATTGTGATCCATACAGTCAAAGGCTTTGGCATAGTCAAGAAAACAGAAATAGATGTTTTTCTGGAACTCTCTTGCTTTTTCCATGATCCAGCGGATGTTGGCAATTTGATCTCTGGTTCCTCTGCCTTTTCTAAAACCAGCTTGAACATCAGGAAGTTCACGGTTCACATATTGCTGAAGCCTGGCTTGGAGAATTTTGAGCATTACTTTACTAGCGTGTGAGATGAGTGCAACTGTGTGGTAGTTTGAGCTTTCTTTGGCATTGCTATACACCAGCACTTAATATTCTATCACTAGATTTCTTATTGGGCTTCCTGGTGGCTCAGTCAGTAAAGAATCTGCCTGCAATGTGTGAGACCTGGGTTCAGTCCCTGAGTTGGGAAGATCCTCTGGAGGAAGACATGGGCATCCGCTCCAGTATTATTCCCTGGACAATCACCATGGACAGAGGAGCCTGGTGGGCTACAGGCCATGCGGTCGCAAAGAGTCAGACATGACTGAGCGACTAAGCACACACACAGACTTCCTATTATCTAAGTAAAACTGAACTATTTTTTAAGGCATAGTGTAGACAAGTTCTCTATAATTAGCCAAATGAATCCAATTTTATTATCATAGTACACTAATGGACTCAGCAGAGAACATTGTATAAAACATAAGAATGTAAACTAAATATTAATATAACCAGAAATTGCAATAAATAATCGTATTACATACTGGGAAAAAGGGATTGCAGTATAGCACAAATCCTTGAAGTATAAAAGCTGAAATAGCATTATCAAATTTAAATAAATATAAGAAATTAATGCACTAAGAGAGAGCAGTGTAAGTACATAATTTTAAAATATAGAGGGGAATATTTAAGAGATAAGAGTTGAAAGTGGTTGTCACAGGGAAGGATGTTTTGATAGAAAAAAGAAATATAACAGGAGAGTGTATTTTTAGTTGTAATTATTTTAACACTAGTAGACTTTATTAAGGGTTCTACATATATTTTTCTTAATTTAGAAATTATAAGAAGATAAGGGGCAGATTCCTGGAGTCCTTAACCATGTCCTTATCCTCTAGTCTTCAGACTAAAAATTTGATAAAGTTGCATTTTCATTTTCTTTTTTTAATGGACATATAATTGACATAGCATTACTTATATTAGTTTCAGATGTACAGCATAATGATTCAATATTTGTACATATTGCAAAATGATCCTCACAATAAGTCTAGGTGACATCCCTCACAGTTCTTTTCTTTAAGATCTCTTAGCAACATTCAGCAGCAGCAGCATATAGTACTGGAGAAGGAAATGGCAACCCACTCCAGTGTTCTTGCCTGGAGAATCCCAGGGACAGGGGAGCCTGGTGGGCTGCCGTCTATGGGGTTGCACAGAATTGGACATGACTGAAGCAACTTAGCAGCAGCAGTAACATTCAAATATACAATACAGTATTATCAACTATAGGCACCATGCTGTATGTTACACCCCCATGACTTAAGTATTTTATAACTGGTAGTTTATACTTTTTGATCTCCTTCACGTATTCTGTACAACCCCCCACCTACCACCTCTGGTAACCGCTAATCTGTTCTCTGTATCTATGAATTTGGGGGGCGGAGGGTGGGTTGTGAATGCCTTAATGATTTATTGACAATAAAAAGTCATTGTGTCAGAAATAAAAAGTCAAAAATAGAGGACCAGGGAAAGAAGAGACACGGGAAAATAAAAAGGAAAAAACGGAGATGGGTTGTACCATATCAAAAAGATTCAATGCTATGGCTTGAGTTAAGACAGTAAAAGCCTAGAATGAGAGCCCCAATCCTGCCCCATCATCAGAGTGGACAGAATCTACTTCTCAGAGCTATAGTTAACTCAAAACACTATACTCCTACATTTCCTAAATCACACACAGGGTATGGCTAAGAATTTGGTTTTTTTAGTTTGCTTTTTTAAAATTCTACATTTAGCACTTTCATTTTCTTAAGTGGCTCACGAGCACTTCTAGTGACTTAAAATTTAAAATTAAAAAAAAAATACAAATGATTTTAAGAATCACAGCACTCCTTTATGATGCCTGGCATTTAAACACCTATATGCTTCACATGCCCACTGGTCTAGTGATAGGCATACAGGTTCATCCATCCCTGCCCAGCTGACAGACAGTCAGGCTGCTTCCAACTCTTGCCTCCATCAGCATTTCTACAAAGAAAATCTCCATACATTTCTTCTCATTTCTCCTGAGATTTGTACCAAGAAGTAACATAATGCATTTATAGGGTACATTTGTACTTCCTCTGAATAAGCCATGCTACATTGTTCTCCAGTACCACCAGGAGTGCCGTAGAGTTTTTATGCCTTCATATCTCAGCTGCTATTACCCATCTTTCTAATGTTTGCCTACCTAAGGATTTAAAGTCATAGCTCATTGTTGCTTTAATTTACATTTCTTATAATACTCTTTATTTTTACCACCTTGTTACACGCGTATTAGTAGTATAAGTTTGCTCTTCTGTAAATGCCATGTTTATCTATTTTGATCTTTTTCCCGGGGTGAATTTTTCTAG
This sequence comes from Tragelaphus eurycerus, assembly GCA_935064755.1. Classification (NCBI taxonomy): domain Eukaryota; kingdom Metazoa; phylum Chordata; class Mammalia; order Artiodactyla; family Bovidae; genus Tragelaphus; species Tragelaphus eurycerus. Next base: position 2,417,731 of record CAKXYN010000170.1, on the reverse strand, counting down.
TTGATTTGCAAGAGTTGCTTGCATGTTGTTATTGGATTTTGCAAATATCTTTCCACTTCAAGTTAGTTAATATTTTCCAAAAGTTCTTCATTGAATACAATGTTGAACTGAGGTAATGTTATTTATTATGCTTGCTTTTTAAGAAATCCTTCCAAGTTTCTTAGCACACACCATGGTATAGTGTTCAGCAGTTAGAAGCTACATTAGATGTACAAGTAACAGTATGAATAATATTTAAAAAAAAGAGGGTTCAGTTGTAAAATAAATAAAATAGAAAATATATGGAACATAATACTACTTATTAAATTAAGAATGAACTGTGCTGGGCTTAGTCACTGAGTCGTGTTCAGTTCTTTGCAAACCCATGGACAGTAGCATGCCAGGCTCCCTTGTCCATGGGGATTCTCCAGGCAAAAACACTAGAGTGGATTTCCATGACTCTCCAGGGGATCTTCCCACAGGTTAAAACCAGGTCTCCCACATTGCAGGCAGATTCTTTACCATCTGAGCCAAAAGGGAAACCCAAGAATACTGGAGTGGGTTCAGTTCAGTCACTCAGTCATGTCCAACTCTTTGTGATCCCATGGACTGCGCACACCAGGCTTTCCTGTCCATCACCAACTCCTGGAAATTACTCAAACTCATGTCCACTGAGTCAGGGATGCCATTCAACCATCTCATTCGCTGTCGTCCCCTTCTCCTCCTGCCTTCAATCTTTCCCAGCATCAGTGTCTTTTCTAGTCAGTCAGTTCTTAGCATCACGTGACCAAAATATTGGAGTTTCAGCTTGAGCATCAGTCCTTCCAATGAATATTCAGGACTGATTTCCTTCAGGATAGACTGGTTGGATCGCCTTGCAGTTCTGGAGTGAGTAGCCTATCCCTTTTCCAAGGGACCTTCCCAGTCCAGGAATTGAACCGGCGTCTTCTGCATTGCAAGCAGATTCTTTATCAGCTGAGCTATTTGGGAAGCACAAATTAAGGATATACATAGACAGAACAATGTGCTTTGGAGGGACATATTTAAATTAAAACATATAGATTTAAAATATTTAAATGGTTTCTAAAGACAGAAAGTGAAAAATTTTCTGTATGAGGTATGAGAGATAAGAGAAAGAAAGAAGGATGGGAAGCTCTTTAAGAACTAATGAGATGAATAAGCCATGGACTGAAAAATATAATTAGTTTAATTAACTGCTCCTAAATTTTTAAAAAGTTGACCATATGAATGAAATCTGGAAGTCTGATGAAAACTACCTCAGTACAGAGGACAATCTAAATTGACCACTCCTTCTATGCTTTAATTTATTTCTGATTATAAATCCCACTGAGAAATTAATTGACTTAACTTCCACTTTTTCTAAATAAAACTGAGCTAGATATTCCCAATTCATACTCAAAAAGGAAAAAGTCATTCAAATGATACTTATAAGTTTTCTAATTAAAAGAATCAGTAAAAAATTGTTAAAGTCATAGATAATCAGATTTCAGTTCAGTTCAGTTGCTCAGTCGTGTCCGACTCTTTGCGACCCCATGAATTGCAGCATGCCAGGCCTCCCTGTCCATCACCAACTCCCAGAGATAACTCAAACTCATGTCCATGGAGTCAGTGATGCCATCCAGCCACCTCATCCTCTGTAATCCCCTTTTCCTCCTGCCACCAATCCCTTCCAGCATCAGACTCTTTTCCAATGAAACAACTCTTTGCATGAGCTGGCCAAAGTACTGGAGTTTCAGCTTTAGCATCAGTCCTTCCAAAGAACACCCAGGACTGATCTCCTTTAGAATAGACTGGTTGGATCTCCTTGCAGTTCAAGGGACTGTCAAGAGTCTTCTCCAACACCACAGTCCAAAAGCATCAATTCTTCGGTGCTCAACCTTCTTCACAGTCCAGCTCTCACATCCATACACGACCACAGGAAAGACCATAGCCTTGACTAGGTGAACCTTTGTTGGCTTTTTAATATGCTATATAGGTTGGTCATCAGAGAAGGCAATGGCACCCCACTCCAGTACTCTTGCTTGGAAAATACCATGGACAGAGGAGCCTGGTAGGCAGCAGTCCATGGGGTCACTAAGAGTCAGACACAACTGAGCGACTTCACTTTCACTTTTCACTTTCATGCATTGGAGAAGGAAATGGCAACCCACTCCAGTGTTCTTGCCTGGAGAATCCCAGGGATGGGGGAGCCTGGTGGGCTGCCATCTATGGCGTCACACAGAGTTGGACACGACTGAAGTGACTTAGCAGCAGCAGCAGGTTGGTCATAACTTTCCTTCCAAGGAGTAAGCGTCTTTTAATTTCATGGCTCCAATCACCATCAGATTTAAAAAACTTTAAAATGTAAATATGCTGCTAAAATTTTATTTCTTCCCAGTACAATTATTAAATAATCATTAATGACAAACTTTTTGGCAACTTTTTATAATAAATGGCAAACAGGTAGATAGGTAGGTATGTAGATAGAGAATGAGACAGATAAAATATATTTATGAATAATTGAATTTTATGCCAGTATAGTGATTAAGTTTTGATAGTTTAAAAATTAATGTTTAAATTCTCATTCAAAACTTATTTGAAAAAGTTTTATTTAAGACTTAAAACACTGAAAAACCTTCCTTTTCAACTTTAAATATTAAAACTTCATATAAAAGTGAAGCTGTCAGAAAAATTATATAGTAGAGATTGTCATCACAGAATAGCATTTGTGTTTCTTCTTTGTATTTCTTCATACACAGAAGTATTATACTTCTGAATAGTTTTTATGAATACTTCAGAAGTAATCTTCACATAAAAGTCAAACTTGTAAAGTTGAATTTTATAGATGATCTATATTCTACAGTCACCTCAGTCTAACTTGTCACAATATAGAATAAAAGTCTTATTTTCTTACATTATACTCAACACTTATAAGATAAAAGAAATAGACTGCCAAGTACATCCTGCTCTAAAGGGGTGTCTACTTAAAGAAAATATTTTATAATAGGCATAGCATTACATCATTTTGAGTTTTAACAGGACTAGCTACTGGGGCAAAGCTGGAATCCCAAAATGGAATTTTGAATCTACTATAATCCTTATCACATCATGTCTCACCTGCAATTGCTTCCCATTTAGTCCTTAGTCATCAATATTTGCCTTCTGTCTATACACTTCATGGGCTTCCCAGGTGGCACACTGGTAAAGAATCTGCCTGCCAATGCAGGAGACACAAGAGATGCAGGTTTGATTCCTAGGTCAGGAAGATCCCCTGAAGAAGGAAATGGCAATCCATTCCAGTATTCTTGCCTGGAAAATTCCATAGACAGAGGAGTCTGGCAGGCCCCAGTCCATGAGGTCACAAAGAGTCAGACGCAACTGAGGGACCGAGCACACAGCACACACACAACACTCCACAGTGATCAGGGTGACATTTGTGAGATGCAAACTGGATGCATTTCCTCAGCTTAGAAGCCTTCACCATCCTTAGTTAAGATAAAGCTAAAATCATCCACATGACCCATAACACTTCATGATTTTGCCCTGTCTCCTAAAGCTCCACCCTAGTCTGCATCCCTTTCCATTTCCACATTCCATCTACATTGGCTTTCCTTGGTTGCTCAACCATACCATGGTCCTTTTCACTTTAGTATCTTGCACAAGCTGTTACTCTTGTCTGGAGTCTTCTATCTCCTCCTCCTTTCTCTAGCTAACTCCTAGCTAGCTTGTCTGAGATCAGGATGCTTTTTCCAAGCCCCTACTCTGTTTAAGTCCCCTATTATAAACTTCCAGATTTCCTTGAAATTCTCTGTCACGGTACTTATCATTCTTGCCATTTCTTTCCCAATATCTACCTGCTCAATAGAATCGTGAATGTAAAAAGGCTAGAAATATGTCTGTCTTATTAACTGTTGCTTATCTGAGTACCTTCCATGGAATAGACAGATGCTCAATGAATGTCTGCAGAATCAATTTCTAAAATGCTAAAAATTTACACAAAAATGAAAAGGCAGGAGGAAAACTACACTTAGTTTTAGTGGCTTTTCATTTAAAAATAAATAAAACAAGAGAATAATAAAAAATAAAAGCAGAAATAAGTAAAATATGAAAAATGGAAAACATCAAAGTTGGTTTTGTAATAAAAATGATAATAGCAAGACCAATCAAGTGAATTGTACATTTTATCATTAAAAATATTCAGCTTTATTTCATTAAAAAAAGACTAAACACCTAAAAAATGAAAAAAATGGCAATACTATAAACACTAAAGACATTAAAAAGATAACAAACAGGTGTTATGAAAAATTTATGCCAATCAATTTGAGAACTTAAATGAAATGGACACATTTGGAGAACAGGTAAATAAACTCTGATAAGCTGATACAATGGACATATTACATGATAAACAGTAATATAAAGGAATATATATTGACACATACATTATGTTGAGTGACAAAAAGACAGCCACAAAAGAAAGTGCACTGTATATTTCCATCTACATGAAGTCAAAGAGCAGGCAAAGATAATTTATGGAAATAAATAAAAGGACTGTGTTTGACATTAGGGCAGAGAGCAGTACTGACCAAAAATGGAAATGAGGAAATGTCCTAGGACAGTCCTTTTTCAAGTGAGTGCTGTAAGAGAATGAAACGTTGCAAAGCATGATTTGAGTGACATTTTCCTAATTATCCTGATAATGATAGATGGCTAGTACCATTATAGATGAACAGGAGCTAAATTAATACACCATCAGCATTAAGGTTTAATTCTCTCCTAGAATCCCAGTTGAGAACTACCGAGGGCTGCACTGTCCCATATTGTAGTCACCAACACATGCGGCCATTTGAATTAAATTTAAATTATTTAAAATTAAGTAAAATCAAGACTTCAGTTACTTAAACAGACTAGCCACATTTCAAATGCTCAAAAATCACATGTGGGTAGTGACTACAATTTTAGCCAACACAGATCTAGAACATTGCCACCATTATAGAAAGTCTACTGTACAGTGCCAGTATGTTTTTGAGTGATAGCTACTTGGGTTCTTGTCAAGACTTACTAAAGTATACACTTATATCTAGATAACTAATTATATGTAAACTTTGCCTCTACTTAAAAATTTTTATACAAGTACAATTTTAAATTGCACAAGAATAAGGTTTTAAGGTCTAATGATAGTATGTGATATGTTTCATGAAACATGGAAAAATAAACTCTATTTTCTTCAGTAATTTTCATAATGTAACAAATCTAATAAACTACTGTTGTTGTTGTTTAGTTGCTAAGTCACATCCAACTCTTTTGCAACACCATGAACTACAGCCTGCCAGACTCCTCTGTCCATGGGATTTCCCAGGCAAAAATACAGGAGTGGGTTTCCATTTCCTTCTCCAGGGGATCTTCCCAATCCAGGGATGAAACTCACATCTCCTGCATTGGCAGGCAGATTCTTTATCACTGAGCCATCAGGGAAGTCCCTAATAAACTATAGTATCTCATATAATTAGCAACCTTGTGGAATCACATTCCATGAAAATGGCAATTTGGAAATATATATCTCAGCTTGAGTTCATTGTAAAATATAATCAATACCCTCAGGGCTAGTCAGATTTATACTACATTTATATCATCCAATTTATCTTTAAAGGATTACAGGACCAGGGTGTATTCCAACAATATGTGGACTAAATACTAATATTCAAGACAGAATTTAACACAGTACAGTTGGGGAAAAACATCACTAACTCCACATATAATAAAATATACTCTATATTAATTAAACATATGAGCATTTTTCATAAAGTCAGACTTCATATTATAAAGCCACAAGGCACTGTTAATTGAATTCTAAGATGAATTCAAAAATTAGTATTTTAAGGCATTAAAATTTAAGACAATTCACAGATTTCAAATGCCACTGGTTTAGACCAAAATGTCTTAGCAGTAGAAACGAAGTTATCAGTAGTCATCATCAGTCAGTAGGTATTCAACTTAAAGTAATATATAAATTTATTCCAAATATCCAAACAAGAAAATGAAAAAAATTACTCTGGCACCTGGATTATCCTAGTTAATTTATTTATAATTTCTTTAGTTTATTTACAGTTTATTTCCTATCAAGACAGCATTTACCATAAATAAAGTAGTCCCAGCTATACAAACTGTAACAGATAAATTATCAGCTAAAGCCTAGCTCATATATAGGTAAAAGATTTAGCGCATATGTAACAAACTAATGGGCCCCAAGTCTCAGGAGGTCCCTGAAATGTTAATACTATAAGGATGGGTTCTGATATACATAACTCGGACACTCAGAGCTGTCTCTCGAGAGCGTTTTACACACATCTCTTCCCAGCATCACTCTCAGTGACATCACCTTATTGGTAACATGCATTAGGCCATGGTGAGATCTGCCCAGATGGCTCTTATTAAAGTGGTGAAATAATGTAAGTAACGACATACTAAAAAGTGATAGGGATATGAAGTAGATCCCGTGTTAGAAACATGTTTGGTGACTTATTTTTGTGTTTGTTCTCCATGGCTGCTGCTCTTGACCGGTTCACTATCTTATGGCATCTCCAGCTTTCTGGATGCTCAGGCAAAAAAAAAAAAAAAAAAAACCTTAGAATCACCCCTCTTTTTATCTCATGCCCCTTTATCACATCTATCAGGAAATTCAGTAGATGCTACTTTCAAAAGACCTCCAAAATCCAACTGCTTCCCGCTCTGTCAGTTACTGCCCTGAACCAAGTCCCCAGCAGCTCTTCCCTGCTCATCCCTGCTCTTAACTGCTGCCAGTCTCTCTCCCTGCTGTCTACTCTCAGAGCAGCAGCCCCAGGGACACATCATTCATGTCACTCCTTTGCTCAAAACTCTGCTTCCCTCCTCATTCATGGTAAAAGCCAAAGTCCCTACGGTGGCCTATTGATCTGTTCCTCCTTCGAACATCATTTTAGCAATTTTCTCTCTGACTCTATTTCAGCTACATTTGCCTCCTGGGTATTCCTTGAACATGCCAGGACAATTCCCACTTCCTTCCCTTTGTATGAACTGTCCCAGTGGTTAGAATGGTCTGTCCCTACTATCTGTACAGCTGTCTCTTTTACTCCATTCAAGCCTCTAATCAAATAGCACCTTCGTCATAAGCCCTGTCCTGATTATACTACTTCAAATCTAAATTTCCTCTTTATCCACCAGTGTTTCTAACTTAACATTCCCACTTCCTTTTACCCTGGTTCTACTTTCTCTTTCTTGCCTAAGCACTTTTCAGTTTCCATATTATATCATTTACTTATTTTATAAACATAAAGGTAAGTAAAAGGGAAGTGAAAATCGCTCAGTTGTGTCCAACTCTTTGAGACCCCGTGGACTATATGGTCCATGGGATTCTCCAAGCCAGAATACTAGAGTGGGTAGCCTTTCCCTTCTCCAGGGATCTTCCCAACCCAGGGATCGAACCCAGTCTCCCTCATTGCAGACGGATTCTTTATCAGGTGAGCCACAAGGGAAGCCAAAAGTAAGTAAGGTTTACACTTTATAAAGGAAGGGACTTTTGTCTATTTTGTTCACTGATGGATCCCAAACCTCTGGAAGAATGCTTAACACTGCATAGGTGCTCAAAAAATGTTTTACTAATGGACAACTCAATGGCTGTCTCAAACTGTAAAAAGTGTCAAATGGCTTCATACTTTCTCCTTTGATCTTAAGATATCTGACAACATGATAACTGGCTCTGAAAGCTACACTATGTGTTATGGATCTGAAAAAGTTCAAAATTCTTTAATCATATCTGTGATTCTATTCTGTAAACCAAAACCTGTTGGAAATCTAATGCTAAAATTGTTATGGGCATTTTCTTGCTCACTGCATCATTTCCAAAAGTAGTTTGAATCACTTCCTGTGACCGTAAAGGCTGTAAACACACAATCTGCTTCTTAACTAGTAAATAGACTCTAGGTTTGTGAAAAGGCTTTAAACAGATTTTAAGAGATTTTGGCTTAAGGGCTAAAGCTAACCTCTGGTTTACAGGAGCAAAGAAACAAATGATTTTAGCATCAAGATTTTATACTTGCCTGCTGTGTTATTTTATACTTGCACATAAAACTACTTTCCATTTTCTCTACTAGTTACTGTCAAGTCATATATAGTAACGCAAAGTTTAGGAGTATAAGATTTTTATAACACCAAAAACAGTATAGAATATATTTTGTATTGTTCAAAGATGTACGTGGAGATGACAGTACCTGTATAATTATATTTGAATATTCCAATTCTAAACTTTTGTGAAATAGTTTAAAATAACATGGACATGGAAATAATCATATGCATTTTGAAATAAATTTCTAAAATGGCCCCCAAACATAATTTCTCCATAACCATATAGAGATAAAAGCAACAGCTAGCCTAAATTTGCTTTTAAAATGTGTTGCAATGCTATATATACTTAACATATACTTTAAAAGCTTAAAATTCATTGCTAATTGCAACAAGTATGACTGATAGCTTCAGCTTGACTTAAAGGAATGAAAAAGAATGTTTACACTCTCATGAATGCCTAATCAGAAGAAATAAAAAGAAAACAAATTAACTTCCCCATAACTCCAGAGGGCAAGAGTTGTTTACTTGTTTGTTATTTGGTTGCTTTTTGTCATCATTTAAAAAGAAAAGTGATGACACAAACCACATTTTCATCTGTCAACTTTTGGCAGAAATATCTAAAGTACACAGCACCAAGAGGAGCTTTTGGCTCTGGCTGACATGACTGAAATAAACATTAGCCCTCAGGCTCAACAGTGATGGAAGAAGTAGAATCACTTATAGCAACTGAAGTCCACAAGCTTTACCTGGTCCATCCATTTGTTACTCAATGGGCACTGCTCTTCTGGGCAAGCTAAGCTCACAAGACGGCAGGTGACTAGAGGATATAACAGAACTACAGGTTTTACTTTGGATCCTAGATGGTTTGAGCGTTAAACCTGGAAGCATTTCAGCTAAAGAGGAAGTATCATTAGGCAATAACACATATAAAGAGCATGGGTTAATTAAATCCTCAAGTATTTACTAAATTTTCTTGTTGTTTCATACCTTAGCCTAGGAAAAAACCAAGACTTCCCTTGCCTCTAGAATTCCTGTTTCACTGTGAACAAAATAGTCATGACAAATGGAAGTTTTCCAACTTTGCTGTATCTTTCAATTAAATAACAAATATTTAGTGACCACGTACTATTTGCCAGATGTGTGGTGAGAATACAACAATAAACAAGATAAGTGATGCCTGAGATTTGTTATGAGTAGTAATATATGACCCTCAACCTCAGATCACATAAGTCAGTGTACACATTCATTATTTTTTAGACAACAAAGAACATGAATATATTTAAATTCAGAGAGTTCTGAAAATTAACTGTCTAAGATTTTGCCATAAAAGAAAAAAAGATGAGGAAAAGGTAATTTCATGTTACAATCAATGCTTCAGGATAAAATTTACTTCCACAAGGAATTTTGATGTAAGTCTCATTTTCTATGTTTTGTGTTCTGCATGTCATACAAACATTGATATCCACACACATGCACATCACCTTGGCACTGCAATTCTGAATGCACAGGTTGGCATAACAACTTAATAAGCCTTTGTGAAGAAGAAAACTGGTTCTCAACTTACAAGAACTAATGAGGAAGTGACTTTAGCAGAAGGTAAAGAACTTCAACATATGTGATCCTGATGCCTATTATCTAGTCCACTGTGGAACTGACAAGAGTCAGGACGTTAGCACCAAACCTAAGCATTCACTTTGCCTGAAGTCTAGTCAAACACTTGACATCTTTTACTTCTTGCAACCCCCTTCTTAATGATTGTGAGGGACATTTTGAGTCTTTCAGCTCTGCAGAAATTATTTCAATGGCCCTTCATAAAGAAACTGATTAGAATCTCCAGTTCAAAAACTAAACTTATATGTGATCCCATCAACCAGGGACAAGTATTTAATTTCCCTTTTTGGGTCAAACAACTAACCCATGATGACAGCAGTCCAAAGAAATAAGAGAGAATGACTGAGTAGGCCAATTTATAGGGTTATAGCTTGGATTCAACATTAAACCAATTTGAAGAGAGTGTGTATGTAGGTCACATTTTGGAGTGATAAATGGCTGAGAGTTTTATTTTTGCTTTCAAAATAACTATAAGGAAAAAAAATCAACCCAGTATCTAGTAAAACAAAGGACTAAGTCAAATAGCAAGATCAGAACTTAATCTGTAAGCTGCCAGGCTGGTGTCAGTAAGGAAAGTAAGCACTTCCCACTGTGAACTCAAAATAGATAACTTATGGGCTCAGCTTTCAATTTTGCATCAAAAATATGACCAAAACTATTTTCATAAATCCATAACAGTCTCACTTACTTGGCTTTTATTTGTTTAACAAATATTTATTGAGAAACTATTCTGTGACAAGAATACTCTAAACAGACAAGGAGCCATTTTCTTACTTTAGCAAGAGTGTTAACTAAGCAATCTATAAATACATAGGTGTAAGCTGGATCCTATCACCTTCCTTCACACTCATGTATTTTATTCCTCTTGAGTTTGGAATATCCCACGATGGAGTCTTTGGATCTATTTCTTCTTTAACCACACTCAGTTTCTTAATTTGCCCAGCTAGTCTTGTGACTCCAATACTTTTACCTCAGACTTACTATTCTTTTTGAACTTCAGATCAATATATCTATTTAACATCCTCATGTGTCTAGTAGACATCCCTTACTTGACAAGAACAAAAAACAAATATCTTACCATCCCTCTCAAATCTGAAACTCCATCCATCAATGCAAAAATCTTGGCATCCTTGATATCTCTCACTCCCAACACACAGTTTGTTAGGAAATACTGTCTTCTCTACTTTTAAAACAAATCCAAAAATAATCATTTCTCACCACTTCCACCACTACCTCTTTATTTCAAGCTATCCTCTCTCTCTCTTTGCTTCTACCACTACCCTCCTCTGTCTACAGCTAAGAGATCAGTTAAAACCTAAGCCAAGTCACACCTTTGCTCACAACTATCCACATCCCTCCATGTTAGTCTCCTAAGCGATCCTCAAGCGTGGCAGCTTCGCCTCCACCTTCCACTGTTTGCACTTTATACCCTGTGCCTGGAATGCTCTTCCCCCAAATGACAGTATGACTAATATCATCTCTTTCAAGTATTTGCTCAAGTGATAGCTTCTTAAAGAGGTCCTGAGTAACCTGTGTAAAACTGCCACACATATCCACTCTTTTACACTCCTTATTCCCTTGAAAGGTTTTCGAAAGGTGAAGTCACTCAGTCGGGTCTGACTCTTTGCGACCCCATGGACTGCAGCCTACCAGGCTCTTCCATCCATGGGACTTTCCAGGCGAGAGTACCGGAGTGGGTTGCCCTTTCTCCTTATTCCCTTACCCTGCCCTTTTTTACCCTTTTCCCCCCATAGCATTTATCACCTTTTAACTACCTCTTTGGAGAAGGCAATGGCACCCAACTCCAGTACTCTTGCCTGGAAAATCCTGTGGACGGAGGAGCCTGGTGGGCTGCAGTCCATGGGGTCACTAAGAGTCGGACATGACTGAGCAACTTCCCTTTCACTTTTCACTTTCATGCACTGGAGAATGAAATGGCAACCCACTCCAGTGGTCTTGCCTGGAGAATCCCAGGGATGGGGAAGCCTGGTGGGCTGCCGTCTATTGGGGTCACACAGAGTCGGACACGACTGAAGTGACTTAGCTTAGCTTAGCTAACTACCTCTTTATAAGGGAATTGATTGTCTGCCTTGCATTACTAGAAAGTAAGCTCCATACAGGCAGGCATTCTTGCATCTTTTGCTCACTCAAGTACCTAGAACAGTGCCTGACACATAATAGCCACTCAATTATTTGTTGAGTGAATGCATTTAGCAAAAAAACTATTCCCTCACTCTCCTACAATATCAGTTTCTTTACTGGATTATTCCATCAACAAACTAAAATGGCAAAGAGTTTGAATTTTTATTTTAAATGTGATGAGAAACTGCTAGTGTTTTAAGTAACAGTATGACAGGAGCTAACCTAAGTTTTAAATAGATTATTCCCAATTCTTTATAGAGATGAGATTGTAGGAAGCCTAGGAGAGGAAGATGAAGTTCAGAAACTATTAGTAAATAGGTAGCAGAATTACATGCTACATAAAACCAAAAAATTATTTAGAAAATACACTGAAAAAAAGATAGGGCACAAAAAATGTGACTAGTAGGTTTATTGATATTCATTATTATGCAAAACTTCTAACTGTCTGACAATAATACTTGCATTCCTGGAGTCGTAAAGTCAGACATGACTGAACCAACAAATACTTGCATTTCACCCTTGTTCATTATAAATGGACATGTGACCTCAAATACAATCCTCTGTATATTTGTCAACAGAAAGCAAATGAGTTCAGACACATACAACTAAAAGTGTGTAACTGCCTATTACTCTCGTAGTCACTGATAACAAAAGATTTTCTCATATTCATACTGGTGGCCTATTCCATGCTCATGTGCCAATCTCCATCTGAGCAGAAGAAATAACTGTCCACTTAATGAAATGATCTAAAATTTTCCAGCTTTTAAATTGTTGAAAATATGGGAATTAGGACAAAGCATATTACATTTTATTTTATAAAACAGTGAATGAATCTACTCTCTCAAAAGAAATGAGTATTTTTTACAGTTACCTTATGGCTGCTTTAGAAGTTAGTTTTAATACTAAAAATTAAAATTATAATATGAGAAGCTTTTTAAAAAATGAAATTATCCCACCTTTTCCAAAAGCTTATCTTTAAAACCAAAAAAGCCTTCAATGCAGAAACAAGAGAGTAAGAAACCAATTAATGCATTTTTATAATATCTTCCTTGTTTTAACTATTGCTCAGATTGCAGACTGGAATAGTTTTTCAAAAATGTATTTTAACATTTTTAACTATTCTAACATAAAATTATTAGTATCATTTAAACTCATAAGTATCATTTCTTTTATAATTGCGAATTTTAAAATTGTGATAAGGAATACTATGTACACAGAGAATTTGAATTATTCTTCTATGGTTTCAGTATCAAAAGATTTCCACAGAGCTGGGGGAGGAAGTGGAGGGTTTCACACACTATTGTGTATTTTTGCTTGTTTATTTGCTTCACTGACCTATAGTCAAAACCAATGGCAAGAGGAAACACAAAGGTGGGAACAGCCCTAGGGACACATGCAGTCTGAAAATAAAAGCCCTGCGTGATCTTTAGACATGCAAGTAACTTTCAAGCTACAAACACAAGGAGAATAATAAAACACTCCCAGTGCAGCTGGCAAACACACATGTGTCTAAATCACCTGAGCAAAGCAGGCAGAGCACAGGAAGAAAAGGCTGATGAGAGTCTGCTGTAAAGAAAGCACTCCAGAGGAGATGCAATTTGGATAAACAAAATTTAAGGGAAAATCAGAATAATGTTAGGAGATTAAAATTAGTTTCTATTTTTAAGATAGCCCTTATGTACATCATACATACTAGGAAAATATTGAAAAATTTACACAAGTCATTTTATGCCATAATTTACACAGATGTGGATGCTAATGACATTTTTTAATAAAGTTAGTTTAAAATGAATCAAAATGCTATCAAGGTATCTTTTCATTGTTTTAAACCATGCAAATAGAATTTCTACATATATTAAGGCGTTCCTATTTAAACTTACAGAGGTTAGAAGGGGTCTAATCTAAAATCTTATGAACAATATAGAACTTTATCCTGTGCTTATTTTTGTGGCTTTGTATTTGTGTGCTTGTTTACAGATGCCTTAGGTAACATCTTCTGGCAAAGGGAAGATGCACTTTCAAGAGAGACAGTATTAAGACATACACTTCCATATCGAGGATCACAACTAAACATGCCCCACTCTAGGAGAAAATGAGGTCCTCTCTGTTTCTTGTCTGGACCATTACAAATGACCCCTCTGACTTTGATCTCTTATCCTTCCAATTAATATTCCATATTATCCTTATATACCAATTCACTCATACTAACCAAAATATATTAAAACTATGTTCCCACTGATGCCAGGTTCACTGAATCTCATTTGCAATGACTTTGGAATTTGATTGCATTGTGAATGTTGGGGGAAAATGAAAAGCATTATCATAGCCCTAGGATTAGTGGGAAATGAGCTCACAGGGGAAAAAAACAAACAAGAAGTTCTATAGAATTTTTTTAAATGTATATGTGAATGAAAGATATAAATTAAAACAAATCTTTCTGGGTCATCAATTACTATTCATATATATCTCACAAAATGCATGATGTGTATCGCAGAAGAAAACATCAGTATCAAGCATTCCCAGACCTAATCAATCTTTATCAAGTTTACCTCCAATAAAAAGGAAACCATTAAATAAAAGTGTCATTATCCAAATCTATGTATGTTTTTATTCTTACAGAAATAAGTTTTATTCTGAAGTAGTTTATTAATCCTTAATGTCATCAAGATAGTGTAATAAAATTGCCAACACTTAAATGTGTAGTTCTACCGATTTTTATAATTTAATCCTAAGTATTATATTTCATATTTTATTATTTATTTTATAACATAATACCATTATATCAGAGCTTCCCTGATGACTCAGTGGTAAAAAATTTGCCTGCAATGCAAGAGACGCAGGAGAAAATGGGTTCAGTCCCTGGGTCTGCAAGATCCCCTGGAGGAGGGCATGGCAGTTCACTCTGGTATTCTTGCCTGGAGAATCCCATGGACTGAGGAGCCTGGAGGGATATAGTCACTAACATCACAAAGAGTCAGGCTGATGGGACTGAGCACAGCACACAGAGCACTACTATATCTGCCAATGTATACCTAAACTTCACCCAGTAATACTAATTGCTGCTGCTGCTAAGTCACTTCAGTCGTGTCTGACTCTGTGTGACCCCATAGACGGCAGCCCACCAGGCTCTGCCGTCCCTGGGATTCTCCAGGCAAGGACACTGGAGTGGGTTGCCATTTTCTCCTCCAATGCATGAAAGTGAAAAGTGAAAGTGAAGTCGCTCAGTCGTGTCTGACTCTCAGCGACCCCATGGACTGCAGCCTTCCAGGCTCCTCCATCCATGGGATTTTCCAGGCAAGAGTACTGGAGTGGGGTGCCATTGCCTTCTCCGGTACTACTAATTACCACAACATTTATTTTCAATCGGGAAGGAGTACAAAATCACAACTACCATTTTAGCTATGCTTCTTACTGAAATAATTTAATGTGCATTTTTTTTTCCTCTTTCTAGATCACAGTCATTTCAAAAATAATGTGAAAGATAAAAATTGTCTATGTGGCTCAACAGAAAATTTCAATTTGTCAATCTTGTTAGAACTGGTGCTTTATAGTGCTACTGGAGTGTTTTTGTTTATTTTTCAACCATCAATCTAAAGTAGAAATTACTCCACCTAAAAAGTGGAGGATTAGTTTTAAATGAGCTGGTTCGTTCCAAATAATATCCAATCATTAACTCCCCCAAAATGACGATGGTAGTGTGGTTTTTATGTCTCTTCTATCTTCTCTATTTATTCTTAAAGCACCCACATTTGGTCTTTCTCAGTTGGCAACTACGCCAGTACTCTTGCCTGGAAAATCCCACGGACAGAGGAGCCTGGTAGGCTGGAGTCCATGGGGTCACTGAGTCCGACATGACTGAGCGACTTCACTTTCACTTTCCACTTTCATGCATTGGAGAAGGAAATGACAACCCACTCCAGTGTTCTTGCCTGGAGAATCCCAGGGATGGTGGAGCCTGGTAGGCTGCCATCTATGGGGTCGCACAGAGTTGGACACGACTAAAGTGACTTAGCAGCAGCAGCAGCAGCAGTTAAGATAGAAAAGAACTCCTTAAGTATCCTCATAAAATCTCTCTCCTTTCTAATACACTTTACCACTGAGGCTTGATTAAAGTTTGAGAATGCTTTGTATTGAATGCATCAGCTACAGACTGATTATGCTATGCTATGCTATGCTAAGTCATTTCAGTTGTGTCCGACTCTGTGTGACCCCATAGATGGCAGCCCACTAGGCTTCCCCTTCCATGGGATTCTCCAGGCAAGAACACTGGAGTGGGTTGCCATTTCCTTCTCCAATGCACGAAAGTGAAAAGAGAAAGTGAAGTCACTCAGACAGACTGATTATGTCCCTCCTAAATTCATATGTTAAAAACTATTTCACAAGGTGATGGTATCTGGAGGTACAGTTTTGGAGGGGTCCACCTCACAAATGGGATCGGTGCCCAAAGGCCTAGAGAACTCTCTTGCCCTTTCCATCATGTGAGGACACAGCAAAAAGACGGCCATCTATGAACAGCCCATTTAGGAAATGGGGGTCTCATCAGATACCAAATCTACTGCCTTCCTGATCTTGGACTTCCAGCTTTTACAACTATAAGAAATACATTTCTATTGTTTATAAACAACCCAGTCTATGGTATTCCATTATAGCAGCCACAATAGACTAAGATAATACCATTTTTATGTTCAAATCAACATCTATGTTCCTCAGTCTCCTCAAAATGTGAGTGTGTGTGTATTCAGTCACTCAGTCATGTCTGACTCTTTGTGACCCCCTAAACTGTAGCCCACCAGGATCCTATGTCCATGGGATTTTCCAAGCAAGAATACTGGTGTGGGTTGCTATTTGCTACTTCAGGGGATCTTCCCAGCCCAAGGATCAAACCTATGTCTCCTGTCTCCTGTACTGGCAGACAGATTCTTTACCACTGAGCCACCTGAGAAGCCCATCCTCAAAATAAAAGTCTAAATTTCATATCAAGGCATACAAATCCCTTGGGAATTTACCCCCATTTAGTTTCCACCCATAGCCTCTAAATCTAAATCTCAACTCCAATCAGGCCAGATATATCATTTTCCCAACACATCTTTGACTATTTCTATCTTGGCAATTTTGCACATTTATTTGTATAAAGTGCCTGGCTGTAAAACCATACACTCTGGCCCCCTTAAGACATTGGAGAACCTATCCATCTTTCATGGCCAAAATCAAATGAACCCTTCCCTTGCCAAAAAAGGATAACCCATTCTGAATTAGCCTTTCCTTCTTCAATGTTACCAAAACAGTTAGTCACATGCTTTTTAATCCATACAATATTCAAATTTTGTTTTGTGAAAAAAGTAAAATGTTTTTCATAAAATATACTCTTAACAAGTGTGAATTAATTACACACTTTGATAATGGTTCATCAGATCAGATCAGATCAGATCAGATCAGTCGCTCAGTCGTGTCCGACTCTTTGTGACCCCATGAACCGCAGCACGCCAGGCCTCCCTGTCCATCACCAGCTCCCGGAGGTCACTCAGACTCACATCCATCGAGTCAGTGATGCCATCCAGCCATCTCATCCTCTGTCGTCCCCTTCTCCTCCTGCCCTCAATCCCTCCCAGCATCAGAGTCTTCCCCAATGAGTCAACTCTTCGCATGAGGTGGCCAAAATACTGGAGTTTCAGCTTTAGCATCA
Organism: Tragelaphus eurycerus; assembly: GCA_935064755.1. Taxonomy (NCBI): domain Eukaryota; kingdom Metazoa; phylum Chordata; class Mammalia; order Artiodactyla; family Bovidae; genus Tragelaphus; species Tragelaphus eurycerus. The sequence goes on along the minus strand of CAKXYN010000170.1, from coordinate 2,400,219 downwards.
TTCCTTCCAAAGAAATTCCAGGATTGATCTCCTTCAGAATGGACTGGTTGGATCTTCTTGCAGTCCAAGGGACTCTCAAGAGTCTTCTCCAACACCACACTTCAAAAGCATCAATTCTTCGGCGCTCAGCCTTCCTCACAGTCCAGCTCTCACATCCATACATGACCACAGGAAAGACCATAGCCTTGACTAGGCGAACCTTTGTTGGTAAAGTGATGTCTCTGCTTTTGAATATGCTATCTAGGTTGGTCATAACTTTCCTTCCAAGGAGTAAGCGTCTTTTAATTTCATGGCTGCAGTCACCATCTGCAGTGATTTTGGAGCCCAGAAAAACAAAGTCTGACACTGTTTCCACTGTTTCCCCATCTATTTCCCATGAAGTGATGGGGCCAGATGCCATGATCTTCGTTTTCTGAATGTTGAGCTTTAAGCCAACCTTTTCACTCTCCACTTTCACTTTCATCAAGAGGCTTTTTAGCCCCTCTTCACTTTCTGCCATAAGAGTGGTGTCATCTGCATATCTGAGGTTATTGACATTTCTCCCGGCAATCTTGATTCCAACTTCTGTTTCTTCCAGTCCAGCATTTCTCATGATGTACTCTGCATATAAGTTAAATAAACATGGTGACAATATGCAGCCTTGACGTACTCCTTTTCCTATTTGGAACCAGTCTGTTGTTCCATGACCAGTTCTAACTGTTGCTTCCTGACCTGCATACAGATTTAAGAGGCAGATCAGGTGGTCTGGTATTCCCATCTCTTTCAGAATTTTCCATAGTTTATTGTGATCCACACAGTCAAAGGCTTTGGCATAGTCAATAAAGCAGAAATAGATGTTTTTCTGGAACTCTCTTGCTTTTTCCATGATCCAGCGGATGTTGGCAATTTGATCTCTGGTTCCTCTGCCTTTTCTAAAACCAGCTTGAACATCAGGAAGTTCACGGTTCACATATTGCTGAAGCCTGGCTTGGAGAATTTTGAGCATTACTTTACTAGCGTGTGAGATGAGTGCAATTGTTCGGTAGTTTGAGCACTCCTTGGCATTGCCTTTCTTTGGGATTGGGATGAAAACTGACCTTTTCCAGTCCTGTGGCCACTGCTGAGTTTTCCAAATTTGCTGACATATTGAGTGCAGCACTTTCACAGCATCATCATTCAGGACTTGGAATAGCTCCACTGGAATTCCATCACCTCCACTAGCTTTGTTCGTAGTGATGCTTTCTAAGGCCCATTTGACTTCACATTCCAAGATGTCTGGCTCTAGGTCAGTGATCACATCATCATGATTGTCTAGGTCTTGAAGCTCATAGACTCTAAAGAAAACAAAGTATCCAATCAAAATTCTGATAAAAGAAAGCTTGATGATTCTAATAAATATACAACTCTTACTCTTCATTTCTTAACATTTCTACTAACATTTTGCTAGTAGAAAGTTAAGGTATGTCATGTTGCCTGTTTCTGGATATAACTACAGCAGACTCCTTGAGCTTTCAGCTCTTCTTTAAGTAATGAACAGTTCTACAGTTGCAAACAATCTCAATGAGTCTCAATTCAGAAAAGGGAAGGTCAATTCCAAGGTATTAATCAACTGTCAGATCATGGGCTCCGTATTGCAAAATTCAGGCACAAACTGAAGAAAGTAAGGAAAACCACTAGACAATTCAAGTAATATTTGGCCACCTGATGTGAAGAACTGACTCATTAGAAAAGACCCTGATGCTGGGAAAGATTGAGGGCAGGAGGAGAAGGGGATGACAGAGGATGAGATGGTTGGATGGCATCACCGACTCAGTGGACATGGGTTTGGGTGGACTCCGGCGGTTGGTGATGGACAGGGAGGCCTGGTGTGCTGCAGTTCATGGGGTCACAAAGAGTCGGACACAACTGAGCGACTGAACTGAACTGAAATGATTCGGTATGACCTAAATCAAATCCCTTATAATTATACAGTGGAGGTGACAAAGAGATTCAAGGGATTAGATCTGATAGATAGAGTACCTTAAGAACAATGGGCAGAGGTTTGTAACATTGTACAGGAGGTGGTGACCAAAAGCTAAGAAAAAGAAATGCAAAAAGGCAAAGTGGTTTCCTGAGGAGGTCTTACAAATAGCTAAGAAAACAAGAGAAGCAAAATGCAAAGGAGATAGGGAAAGATATACCCAACTGAACGCAGTTTCACAGAACATCAAGGAAAGATAAGAAAGCCTTCTTGAGTGAACAATGCAAAAAAATAGAAGAGAATAGGAAAGACTAGAGATCTCTTCAAGAAAACTGGAGATATCATGGGAAGATTTCATGCAAAGATGACAGCAATAAAGTGCAAAAGAGGCAAAGACCTAACAGAGGAAGAAGATATTAGTAAGAAGTGCAAGAATACACAGAACTATACAAAAAAATCTTAATGACCCAGATAACCACGATGGTGTGGTCAGTCACCTAGACCCAGACATTCTGGAGTGTGAAGTCAAGCAGGCCTTAGGAAACATTACTACCAACAAAGTAAGTGGAGGTGATGGAATTCCAGCTGAACTATTTCAAAATCCTAAAAAATTGCACTGTTACAGTGATGCATTCAATATGCCAACAGATTTGGAAAACTCATCAGTGGCCACTGGACTAGAAAAGGTCAGTTTTCATTCCAATCCCAAAGAAGGGCTATGCCAAAGAATGTTCAAACTACTGCATAATTGTACTCACTTCACATGCTGGAAAGGTAATGCTGAAAATTCTTCAAGCTAGGCTTCAATAATATATGAACCGAGAACTTACAAATATTTAAACTAGATTTAGAAAAGGCAGATGAATCAAAGATCAAACTGCTCACATCCATTGGATAATAGAAAAAGTAAGAGAATTTCAAAAAAAAAAAAAAATCTGCTTCATCGACTAAAGCTTTTGACTGTGTGAATCACAACAAACTGTGGGAAATTCCTAAAGGGATGAGAATACCAGACCACCTTACCCGCCTCCTGAGAAACCTGTATGCAGGACAAGAAACAACAGTTAGAACTAGACATGGAACAATGGATTGATTCAAAATTGGGAAAAGAGTACGTCAAGGTGTATATTGTCACCCTGCTTGTTTAACTTATATGCAGATTACATCATGTGAAATGCCAGGCTGGATGAATCACAAGCTGGAATCAAGATTGCCAGGAGACAGCTTCAGATGCAAGGTTACTGCTTAGTAATTAACAAGTGGTTCAGTGGCAGTGGTGGAAAAACACTCTGGGGAAATATGGAGACACAGATACCAACCACTATGCTGTTTGCTCTTCATGAAGAGGCTATAGTGGGCCGGGCACCATGCTCAAGTATTCACTTGCTCTCTGAAGGCAATCTCTGATCCACTGGAGTTCAGGTCTGGCTGGAAGGACAGATATTTGACAATGCTATATAAGTCAATCCTTTCATGACACAGATATGCCATTTTAATGAGTCCTACTGTCTGGCCGGACTATGAATGCCTAGAGCTGGGGCCACGTTAAACTGGGATCCGTAAGAGATGGGACTGTGAACATGGCTTATGAAGAGAAGAGGCAGCTCTTCAGAACCCTTTATCATGTGCAGTGTCCTGATTCCTCCTTTTCCTTTTAAACTATGTGACTTGGGGGAAGAGAGAAGGGGAGGGGCCATGTATGGGTAGGAGGAGGAAAGGGTTATTATGGGATTATATGAAATCATGTGTGTGAAACTAAATTGTAAACCACTGTAAATTTAAAAAAATCTTTCATTCAATTAAAAAGAAACACATCATGAGAAATGCTAGACTGGAAGAAACACAAGCTGGAATCAAGATTGCTGGGAGAAATATCAATAACCTCAGATATGCAGATGATACCACCCTTATGGCAGAAAGTGAAGAGGAACTAAAAAGCCTCTTGATGAAAGTCAAAGTGGAGAGTGAAAAGGTTGGCTTAAAGCTCAACATTCAGAAAACGAAGATCATGGCATCTGGTCCCATCACTACATGGGAAATAGATGGAGAAACAGTGGAAACAGTGTCAGACTTTATTTTTCTTGGCTCCAATATCACTGCAGATGGTGACTGCAGCCATGAAATTAAAAGACGCTTACTCCTTGGAAGGAAAGTTATGACCAACCTAGATAGCATATTCAAAAGCAGAGACATCACTTTACCAACAAAGGTTCACCTAGTCAAGGCTATGGTCTTTCCTGTGGTCATGTATGGATGTGAGAGCTGGACTGTGAAGAAGGCTGAGTGCCGAAGAATTGATGCTTTTGAACTGTGGTGTTGGAGAAGACTCTTGAGAATGCCTTGGACTGCAAGGAGATCCAACCAATCCATTCTGAAGGAGATCAGCCCTGGGATTTCTTTGGAAGGAATGATGCTAAAGCTGAAACTCCAGTATTTTGGCCACCTCATGAGAAGAGTTGACTCATTGGAGAAGATTCTGATGCTGGGAGGGATTGAGGGCAGGAGGAGAAGGGGACGACAGAGGATGAGATGGCTGGATGGCATCACTGACTCGATGGGTGTGAGTCTGAGTGACCTCTGGGAGTTGGTGATGGACAGGGAGGCCTGGCGTGCTGCGGTTCATGGGCTCGCAAAGAGTCAGACACGACTGAGCGACTGATCTGATCTGATCTCTGAAAAAAAAAAAAAAAATACTACCAGGAGAAATATCGAAACCTCAGATATGCAGATAATACCACCCTAGTGGCAGAAAGTGAAGAGGAGCTAAAGAGTCTCTTGATGAAGATGAAAGGAGAGTGAAAAAGCTGACTTAAAACTCAACATTTAAAAAACTAAGATCATGGTATCCAACTCCATCACTTCATGACAAAGAGAACTAGGAAAAGTGGAAGCAGTGACCAATTTTATTTTCTTTGTGTCCAAAATCACTGTGGATGGTGACTGCAGCCACAAAATTATAAGATGCTTGCTTCTTGGAATGAAAGCTATGACAAACTTGGACAGTGTATTAAAAAGCAGAGATATCACTTTGCCAACAAAGGTCCATATAGTTAAAGCTATCATTTTTCCAGTAGTCATGTATGGATGTGAGACCATAAAGAAGGCTGAAAACCAAGGAATTGATGCTTTCAAATCGTCAGGCTAGAGAAGACTCTTGAGAGTCTCTTGGGCTGTAAGGAGATCAAACCAGTGAATCTTAAAGGAAATCAACCATGAATATTCATTGGAAGGACTGATGCTGAAGCTGACGCTCCAATACTTTGGCCACCTGATGCAGAGTCAACCCATTGGAAAAGGCCCTGATGCTGGGAAAGATTGAAGGCAAGAAGAAAAGGGGGTGGCAGAGAATGAGATGGTTGGATGGCATCACCAACTCAATGGACACGAGTTTGAGAAAAGTCCAGGAGATGGTGAAGGACAGATAAGCCTGGCCTGCTGCAGTTCATAGGGTTACTAAGAGTTGGACATGACTTAGCGACTGAACAACAACAATGATAATCAGTGGTACCTAAGATCGCCCCTTCCTCTACTCTGTTCAGATTCAGAGCCAGAAGCAAAGAATGGGGTGGTGCTTTCCTCTTTTTTCACAATCTGCTTTCCCAGCTGGGCAACGCCTTTTGCAGCCCTCCTCTGGTGAGCAGATGGGTGGAGAAACTGCCACCATCTTAGGCTGATTTTGCACTCCCTGAGACTGGTGAACATTAACCTCTTTGTGTCGTGTGAGGCTCTCATAAAGTTTGCCCAAGGTATCTTGCAGGACCCTTCTCTCCTATGTAACCTGCAACCAGGCAGATGTACCTCTATGCTAGGTGGTCACTTTCCACTCTTTACTCAGCTTCCAGGCAGTCACCTTTTAGTTCTTTCCAACTGAAATGGTCCCTCTACCACTCCAGGAGGTCCTGGATAAGACCCCAGACAAACTGCATGTCTGCTCCCCTGAGTGACCTAAGTCAGATCCATGAGACAGCATGCATGCTGTTCAGTCATGTCCAACTTTTTGCGACCCCATGGACAGTAATCTGCCAGGATCCTCTGTCTATGGAATTTTTTACGCAAGAGACTAGAGCAGGTTGTTATTTCCTACTCCAGAGAAACTTCCCGGCCCAGGGATCAAACCCACATCACCCGCATCTCTTGCATTGGTAGGTATGCTACCACTGTGTCACCTGGGAAGCCCTCAGATCCATGAGAAGCATTCCTGTAAATCTTGATGGGACAAATTCTCATAGTAGGAGCTGATCCCAACATAGCAGCACTCTCCAGGATCAACTCCCATTGTAGTTCATCAAACCAATCTTGTCTTTCAGGTGGCCAGGCAGACTCAAAGCCCAGAATACCAGCTCTAGGTCAAACATCTTTAGCTCCCCATCTAGCCCTGTACCAAGATACTCTTCTTAAGAAACAAAGGAGTTAGAATTTCACCCACTTTCCAGGGAAAGGGACTCAGAACAAGGCAGCAGCTATCTCTAAAATAAAAATCTCTTCACTAATTATTTCTCCTCTGCTCATTCACAGGTAAACTTTATTGAAGTGTACTTCAAGGATCATGACACATTTCCTTCCAGTATTTCACACTATTTTATCATGCTTCCTAATTTCACATCTATTGCATCTTGATACATAATTAAAACTTTCATTTTAATTCCCTTCAGTTTAAATATCTCATCACACACACATACAAACACACAAAGAATAACTGTGAATAGAGAGAAGATTACAATTCACGAGGTTGAAGGAACACAATTGGAGAATGCTAAATTTTGGTACAATTTTAATACTGATATAAAGTTTTTTGAAGAGTGTATAATTCTAGGATGAACTGAAAAAGTCCCAGCTATATTTAATAATATTAATGTTCCTATATAATCTATTATGCCTATTTAATAACATTTAATGAATAACATTCATACTGGCTGAGTAACATAAGCATATTAGGTTTTACAGTGAACATAACAGAAGGCTAAGCTCTATTCTTGGGTCTATTTAATAAATATTGACTTCTTGCTTAGGCATTTGACAAGATTTATTGACATGGCAATTTCATATTTTCTGAAAAGGATTAAAATTTTATTAGGTCCCAAAACTAGAAGGCAATGTCAATACTGGTCTTGGTTACATGCATTTATCATGAAATTCATTCAAACAGCAGATTCCATAAAATTTTTAGCCCTGTTTCTTTTCAAAGAAAGAAGAGAGACAGCTCCATTCAAGCATCTCTTTTCAAACCAAAAATGAGCAAAGGATGTCCAAGTCTGGATGCAACGCCAAATCTGATAATAAGGCCCTGAAGGAACCAGACCTCTCGAAACAGCAAGGGCAAGAAAGGGGAAGCACAACAGTAGTGCAGTCACTGCTCTGCCAAGTGAGAACAGGGGACCATCACTCTGGCCCACTGTCACGGTGTTGAAGAGGAAAACACTAAATTGATTTATACCCATGAACATCCTCTCTGAGCTCACATGCAGTTGTCATCTAAGGGAATAAAGAACAATATTAGAATATCTTGTTTGTCTTTAATCTCCTACTTCACATAGAAAAAGAGAGAAAAAAAAATCTAAGGAGGATTTGAAATGTCATATCAAACAAAAATCAACAACTAGATTGCCAACAGAAAATAAAAGTCCACAGGTGAGTGTACCTGAAAAGAATGGAGCCACCTGGGGCTTTGATTTATTTGCCTATTTTCCTGGCATGATATACACAAAGATTTTATATGGTGTCCAGTAGAGAAGGCAATGGCACCCCACTCAGTACTCTTGCCTGGAAAATCCCATGGACGGAGGCGCCTGGTAGGCTGCAGTCCATGGGGTGGCTAAGGTTCAGACACGACTGATCAACTTCACTTTCACTTTTTACTTTCATGCATTGGAGAAGGAAATGGCAACCCACTCCAGTGTTCTTGCCTGGAGAATCCCAGGGACGGGGGAGCCTGGTGGGCTGCCATCTCTGGGTTCGCACAGAGTTGGACACGACTGAAGTTACTTAGCAGCAGCAGTGCATATTAAGTAGGTAATAAATAACAATTGTTATTATTATCATTTGTATTATTGTGACAAATTTCTAGCAAAGGAAGACCTGAAAAGTAAATATTTTTGACAAAGCATTATAAGAAAGAACACTCAGAGAAGAAATGACTTCTCCTTATTGAAACACTGTCTTCAGTGTTCTCTTGTTGAAAGGGAAGGGGAAGAGGACACACAGTAAGACTAAAATAATACCACATGTATATACTATAAGGCACAATTAAACTAGAAATAACCTGGAAACTTTTCATGTTTAAGAATTATAGGCTTTCACCAAAGTCAGATACCAAATATTAAGTGATATATTTATGTAATATGTACATTTTAATTCTAACATACATGTGTGCATGTGTGCTAAGTCACGTCAGTCATGTTCAACTCTTTGCTACCCCATGGACTATAGCCCACCAAGCTCCTCTGTCCATGGGATTCTCCAAGCAAGAATACTGGAGTGGGTTGCCATGCCTTCATCCAAGGGATCTTCCCAACCCAGGGATCAAACCCATGTCTCTCATGTCTCCTGCATTGGCAGGTGGGTTCTTTACCACTAGGCCACCTAGGAAGCCCTCTAACATACACACACACACACATATGATGTTACATGCTCAAAATTTCCACTCCATTCAACCCAGAAACTAAAACTGAAAAATAATTATGTATTCAGCAATTCCATCATGTTCTTAACCTCAGAAAAGTAGAGTCTCGCAGACATCTTTGAAAGCAGTAGTTTGATCCTTCTAAGTCACCAAAGCAACAGGTACTTTTAATGTTACTCTAATGAAACAATAAACAGGCTAGTAAAGTAATGCTCAAAATTCTCCAAGCCAGGCTTCAGCAATATGTGAACCGTGGACTTCCAGATGTTCAAGCTGGTTTTAGAAAAGGCAGAGGAACCAGAGATCAAATTGCCAACATCCACTGGATCATTGAAAAAGCAAGAGAGTTCCAGAAAAACATCTATTTCTGCTTTATTGACTATGCCAAAGCCTTTGACTGTGTGGATCACAATAAACTGTGGAAAATTCTGAAAGAGATGGGAATACCAGACCACCTGATCTGCCTCTTGAGAAATCTGTATGTAGGTTAGGAAGCAACAGTTAGAACTGGACATGGAACAAATTGGTTCCAAATAGGAAAAGGAGTACATCAAGGCTGTATATTGTCACCCTGCTTATTTCACTTCTATGTAGAGTACATCATGAGAAACGCTGGACTGGAAGAAACACAAGCTGGAATCAAGATTGCTGGGAGAAATAACAATAACCTCAGATATGCAGATGACACCACCCTTATGGCAGAAAGTGAAGAGGAACTCAAAAGCCTCTTGATGAAAGTGAAAGTGGAGAGTGAAAAAGTCAGCTTAAAGCTCAACATTCAGAAAATGAAGATCATGGCATCCAGTCCCATCACTTCATGGGAAATAGATGGGGAAACAAAAGTGTCAGACTTTATTTTTCTGGGCTCCAAAATCACTGCAGATGGTGACTGCAGCCATGAAATTAAAAGACGCTTACTTCTTGGAAGGAAAGTTATGACCAACCTAGATAGCATATTCAAAAGCAGAGACATCACTTTGCCAACAAAGGTTCGTCTAGTCAAGGCTATGGTTTTTCCTGTGGTCATGTATGGATGTGAGAGTTGGACTGTGAAGAAGGCTGAGCATGGAAAAATTGATGCTTTTGAACTGTGGTGTTGGAGAAGACTCTTGAGAGTCCCTTGGACTGCAAGGAGAGCCAACCAGTCCATTCTGAAGGAGATCAGCCCTTGGATTTCTTTGGAAGGAATGATGCTAAAGCTGAAACTCCAGTACTTTGGCCACCTCATGCAAAGAGTTGACTCATTGGAAAAGACTCTGATGCTGGGAGGGATTGGGGGCAAGAGGAGAAGGGGACGACAGAGGTTGAGATGGCTGGATGGCATCACTGACTTGATGGACATGAATCTTGGTGAACTCCGGGAGTTGGTGATGGACAGGGAGGCCTGGCGTGCTGTGATTTATGGGGTCACAAAGAGTTGGACACGACTGAGCGACAGATGTGATCTGATTTGAATGAAACAATGGCTTGCCTACTACAGAGTAACTGCTCAGTCAGTATTCTTAAACAAATGAATGAATTTGGTGGAATAATATAGTTGTATTTGCCAATGATCAGTAAATATATTCTTTTTGAAAGGAATAGTTCTGTTTAAACTTAAAAACTGTAAAACCAATCAAGGATGAGTTCCTAACACAGTTTATAAAAGACACTAACCTTGAGGAATCAAGGTATTTAGGTCTGATTTGTCTTGCGATATACGCAGAATCAAAACAGCTTCCCAAAATTCTGTATGAGAACACCCTTGGCTCACTTCCCTCTCCCTTCAAATCAAGTCTTAATTCATGCTGTCACTAAGATCACTTTTTTGTATTGTGGAAATTTTTACATCTTTGCTTCCAGAAAAGGTGACATGGTTAAATAATTAATCCTGAAAACTACTTCACAAACAAGACACCACCCTATAAAAACATAACTAGTGAAAAAGATTGCTTTCATTCACTTCACTATTTGTGTGCCACCCAAGGAAGAGAGATTTTAGGAGTTTGGGGGAAAATGCTACTTGCTTACAAAGGTACTTTACAGATGATAAAACAGATGGTAAAATTTAAAGTTTTATTCCAAACTCTGACTTTTACCCACTTGGAAAATTCAATTTTAAATCTAGGGTGCTGTTTTCTACAACTAAAATAAGTATAACACTTGCTCATGTCAGTGACATATCAAAGCTTAGCAATCCCCAGAACATGACAATGTAAGTATGTACAATCTAACTGCAAGAATACATTAGCAGGCAACTGAAAGACATTTAAAATCTAACTGGAGATTTTAAGTTTAAATAAATGAAAAAATCGTTCACTTTTTTCTTCAAACATATTTTGGATGGCTTTAATCAGGTCAAAGCCATTTCATACAGGTAATCTATCATAATTTACATTACAGAGTGGTAAATATGGCCTGTAAAACAGAAACTTTGAAGTTGAAGAGCATGTCCCTTCTCTGGAACTAGTGTTGCTACATCTATTATAAGAGAAAAACAAATGTACAAAGATAATGTAATAATCTGAAGGTCATTATAAAACAACACACATCGAAAATTGTTATCTGAAAGGAGATAACACATCTTACTAAAAGAAGAGTTAAAAACTAAATCATAAGAATAAAATTCCTTATACTTGAATTTCACCTATGAGAAGATATATCAGAATCTCCAAAAGAGGAAAAATGGGGAATATTTTGAAAATATACTCCTGGTGATGCTAATAATCTTCCTGACTAGTCTCATTACCCTATATAAATACAGCATGTTATTGATGATAATAACCTCTTCATATCATCAATATTGTGTTATATAGGATTATGAGATGGCTCCAATTGGGAAACGTTATTAGCTATCCATAGCCTCACCTGCTTCTACTCTGGTCCACTCTCTTTAGTGCTCCCAGAATTACACGCATTAGAAAGTATTTATTTTATGTCCTTTCTCTTTAAAACTTACTTCAGATCACTATGATCTCTTAGGAGAAGTCTCAAAATCTTTAGCATGTTATATATTCACTCTTCAAAATTTAGTCACACACTACAGAATCAATTTCTACCTCCCAAGCCCTTGAACCTAATAGACTTATTGAATTTCTCACTGATTCACTTTCAAACTCTAAATATGTATATCAGTTATTACATATACTATTTTCTCTAAATGGAAAAGTCCTTTCTGGAAAATACCTACACTTTCTTAAAACCCAAGTCAATTTTCATTTTCTCTGAGAAATCTTATTCAGTTCCTCCAGAGTGGGACAGACACCCTTTCCTTTACAGAGATCCCACTGAATCCAGAAAATCCACCATGAAAAAAGGAAGCCATAAGATTTTGGAGAAAAGAGGTTGAAAACCCAAGAGAGACAAAGGGGATTTCTAGGAAAATGATGACAGGAATTTCCTGAAAGACAACTATGTAGAAAGGAAGGAGAACAATCAAAAACAAAGAAAGCAAGAAGATAGACATTGCCAGGAGGCAAAGGAGAAAGCATGGTACAGATAAATTTCCAGGTGCTTTGACCTACTGAGGAGAATTTTAGAGTTTTTTGGGAGAGTTTACAATAGAGATGGTGATCAGTTCAGTCACTCAGTCGTGTCCGACTCTTTGCGACACCATGGACTGCAGTATGCCAGGCCTCCCTGTCCATCACCAACCCCCGGAGCTTACTCAAACTCATGTCCATCGAGTCAGTGATGCCATACAACCATCTCATCCTCTGTCATCCCCTTCTCCTCCCACCATCAATCTTTCCCAGCATCAGGGTCTTTTCAAACGATTCAGTTCTTCAAGTCAGCTGGCCAAATTTTTGGAGTTTCAGCTTCAGCACCAGTCTTTCCAATTAATATTCAGGACTGGTTTCCTTTAGGATTGACTGGTTGGATCTTCTTGCAGTCCAAGGGACTCTCAAGAGTCTTCTCCAATACCACAGTTCAAAAGCATCAATTCTTCGCTGCTCATCTTTTTATAGTCCAACTCTCACAACCACACATGACTACTGGAAAAACCTTAGCCTTGATGAGACAGACCTTTCATGGCAAAGTAATGTCTCTGCTTTTAATACGCTGTCTAGGTTGGTCACAACTTTTCTTCCAAGGAGCAAGTGTCTTTTAAATTCATGGCTGAAGTATCATCTGAAGTAATTTTGGAGCCCAGAAAAATAAAGTCTCTCACTGTTTCAATTGCTTCCTCCTCTATTGCCCATCAAGTTTTGGGACTGGATGCCATGATCTTAGCTTTCTGAATGTTGTGTTTTAGCCAACTTTTTCACTCTCCTCTTTCACTTTCATCAAGAGGCTCTTTAGTTCTTCTTCACTTTCTGCCATAAGGATGGTGTCATCTGCATATCTGAGGTTATTGATATTTCACCCAGCAATCTTGATTTCAGAGTGTGCTTCATCCAGCCCAGCATTTTGCATGATGTACTCTGCATATAAGTTAAATAAGCAGAGTGACAATATGCAGCTTTGAAGTACATCTTTCCCAACTTGGAACCTGTCTGTTGTTCCATGTCCAGTTCTAACTGTTGCTTCTTGACCAGCATACAGATTTCTCAGGAGGCAGGTCAGCAGGTCTGGTATTCTCATTTCATGAAGAATTTTCCACAGTTTGTTGTGATCCACATAGTCAAAGTCTTTGGCCTAGTCAATAGAGCAAAAGTAGATGTTTTTCAAGAAATCTCTTGCTTTTTTGATGACCCAGTGGATATTGGCAATTTGATCTCTTGTGCCTCTGGCTTTTCTAAATCCAGCTTGAGCATCTGGAAGCTCACAGTTCCTGTACTGCTGAAGCCTGGCATGGAAAATTTTGATCATTACTTTGTTAGCATATGAAATGAGTGCAATTGTGTGGTAGCTTGAACATTCTATGGCATTGTCTTTCTTTGGGAAAGAAATGGAGTAGCCATCATATTCAACAAAAGAGTCCAAAATGCAGTACTTGGATGCAATCTCAACAACGACAGAATGATCTCTATTTGTTTCCAAGGCAAACCATTCAATATCACAGTAATCCAAGTCTATGCCTCAACCAGTAATGCTGAAGGAGCTGAAGTTGAATGGTTCTATGAAGACCTATAAGACCTTTTAGAACTAACACCCAAAAAAGATGTCCTTTTCATTATAGGGGACTGGAATGCAAAAGTAGGGAGGCAAGAGATACGTGGAGTAACAGGCAAATTTGGTCTTGGAGCACAAAACAAAACAGGGCAAAGGCTAACAGAGTTTTGCCTACAGAATGCACTGATCATAGCAAACACCCTCTCCCAGCAACACAAGACTCTATACATGCACATCACCAGATGGTCAATACCAAAATCAGATTGATTATATTCTTTGCAGCCAAAGATGGTGAAGCTCTACACAGTCAGCAAAAACAAGACCAGGAACTGACTTTGGATCAGATCATGAACTCCTTGTTTCAAAATTCAGACCTCAATGGAAGAAAGTAGGGAAAACCACTAGACCATTCAGGTAGGACCTAAATCAAATCCCATACAATTATACAGTGGAACTGACAAATAGATTCAAGGGATTAGATCTGATAGACAGAGTGCCTGAAGAACTATGGACAGAGGTTCATGACATTTTACAAGAGGCAGGGTTCAAGACCATCCCCAAGGGAAAAAAAGACGTAAAAAGGCAAAAAGATTGTCTGAGGAGGCCTTACAAATAGCTGTGAAAAGAAGTGAAAGGCAAAAGAGAAAAGGACAGATATACCCATTTGAATGCAGAGCTCCAAAGAATAGCAAGGAGACATAAGAAAGCCTTCCTTAGTGATCAGTGCAAAGAAATAGAGGAAAACAATAGAATGGGAAAGATCTCTTCAAGAAAATTAGAGATACCAAGGGAACATTTCATGCAAAGATGAGCAGAATAAAGGACAGAAATGGTATGGACCTAACAGAAGCAGAAAATATTAAGAGGTGGCAAGAATACACAGAGGAACTATACAGAAAAGATCTTAATGACCCAGATAACCACAATGGTGTGATCACTCACCTAGAGCCAGTCATCCTGGAATGCAAAGTCAAGTGGGCCTTAAGAAGCATCAGTATGAACAAAGCTAGTGAAGGTGATGAAATTCCAGTTGAGCTATTTCAAATCCTGAAAGATGATGCTGTGAAAGTGCTGCACTCACATGTCAGCAAATTTGGAAAACCTAGCAGTGGCCATAGGACTGGAAAAGGTCAGTTTTCATTCCAAGATAATGGCAACCTTCTTCAAAAGGTCCCATGCACTCACCGCTGCACTCAGTGTCCCTGACCCTGTAGCACGCCACCATTGACCCATGCCTCTGCCGAAGACTCCTGGACACTCATGGGCAAGTCTGGATCAGTCTCTTGTGGGGTCACTGCTCCTTTCTCCTGGGTCCTGGTCCACACAAAATTCTGTTTCCTCCAAGAATCTATTTCCCAGTCCTGTGTAAGTTCTGGTGGCTGGGTTAATGGTGACCTCTTCCAAGAGAGCTTATGCCATACCCAGGTCTGCTGCACCAGAGCCCCTGCCCCTGCAGCAGTCCACTGCAGACCCATACTTTTGCAGGAGACACTCAAACACAGTTCTGGCTCAGTCTCTGTGGGGTCCCCGGGTCCTGGTGCACACAAGGTTTGTTTGAGCCCTCTGAGCGTTTCTGGCAGGTAAGGGGTTTGATTCTAAATGTGACTTCGTGAGCTAGGGATCAGATCAGATCAGTCGCTCAGTCGTGTCCGACTCTTTGTGACCCCATGAACCGCAGCACGCCAGGCCTCCCTGTCCATCACCAGCTCCCGGAGGTCACTCAGACTCGCATCCATCGAGTCAGTGATGCCATCCAGCCATCTCATCCTCTGTTGTCCCCTTCTCCTCCTGCCCTCAATCCCTCCCAGCATCAGAGTCTTCTCCAATGAGTCAACTCTTCGCATGAGGTGGCCAAAATACTGGAGTTTCAGCTTCAGCATCATTCCTTCTAAAGAAATTCCAGGATTCATCTCCTTCAGAATGGACTGGTTGGATCTTCTTGCAGTCCAAGGGACTCTCAAGAGTCTTCTCCAACACCACACTTCAAAAGCATCAATTCTTCGGCGCTCAGCCTTCTTCACAGTCCAGCTCTCACATCCATACATGACCACAGGAAAGACCATAGCCTTGACTAGGCGAACCTTTGTTGGTAAAGTAATGTCTCTGCTTTTGAATATGCTATCTAGGTTGCTCATAACTTTCCTTCCAAGGAGTAAGCGTCTTTTAATTTCATGGCTGCAGTCACCATCTGCAGTGATTTTGGAGCCCAGAAAAACAAAGTCTGACACTGTTTCCACTGTTTCCCCATCTATTTCCCATACAGTGATGGGACCAGATGCCATGATCTTCCTTTTCTGAATGTTGAGCTTTAAGCCAACCTTTTCACTCTCCACTTTCACTTTCATCAAGAGGCTTTTTAGCCCCTCTTCACTTTCTGCCATAAGAGTCGTGTCATCTGCATATCTGAGGTTATTGATATTTCTCTCGGCAATCTTGATTCCAACTTCTGTTTCTTCCAGTCCAGCATTTCTCATGATGTACTCTGCATATAAGTTAAATAAACATGGTGACAATATGCAGCCTTGACGTACTCCTTTTCCTATTTGGAACCAGTCTGTTGTTCCATGACCAGTTCTAACTGTTGCTTCCTGACCTGCATACAGATTTCTTAAGAGGCAGATCAGGTGGTCTGGTATTCCCATCTCTTTCAGAATTTTCCATAGTTTATTGTGATCCACACAGTCAAAGGCTTTGGCATAGTCAATAAAGCAGAAATAGATGTTTTTCTGGAACTCTCTTGCTTTTTCCATGATCCAGCGGATGTTGGCAATTTGATCTCTGGTTCCTCTGCCTTTTCTAAAACCAGCTTGAACATCAGAAATATTCCCCCCAAAATGAGGTTACTGTTGCTTCCAGGATAAATTGAAATCTGTATAAGAAGGGAAATGTAATAAATTTCTATCTGACTGAGCTCTGAATAATAATTACTAATCATACCAATATATTCCTGAATATTGAATATACCAAAATTTATGGTAGAATTAAACTGGAGAGAATTCTGTATGAGTTAAATCCTCATCTTCCATAAGGGGATTAGACAATAACAATAAATAAAGGTACAAATATATTCTTTAAATATATGAAGGCAAAGGTCACAAGAAATTGCAAAAGTGTTGAAACTGCTTTCTCTGAGGATCAGCGAGAGTCTCTGCTCCACAACTGCTAGGGCATCATTCATATCATGTTCCATGTAAATAGGTCTGCTGCTGCTAAGTCACTTCAGTTGTGTCC
This sequence comes from Tragelaphus eurycerus, assembly GCA_935064755.1. NCBI lineage: Eukaryota > Metazoa > Chordata > Mammalia > Artiodactyla > Bovidae > Tragelaphus > Tragelaphus eurycerus. The sequence continues at coordinate 2,383,396 of CAKXYN010000170.1, read as the reverse complement.
AACTCTGTGCGACCCCATAGATGGCAGCCCACCAGGCTCCCCCGTCCCTGGGATTCTCCAGGCAAGAACACTGGAGTGGGTTGCCATTTCCTTCTCCAATGCATGAAAGTTAAAAGTGAAAGTGAAGATGCTAAGTCATGTCCGACTCTTAGCAACCCCATGGACTGCAGCTCACCAGGCTCCTCCGCCCATGGGATTTTCCAGGCAAGAGTACTAGAGTGGGGTGCCATTGCCCTCTCTGGTAAATAGGTCTAGAAGAGAGTAAATCAGGGACTGAACTCCCAGCGATCAAATCCAGCTGGAGGTAGTATGACAAAAAATGAGGTGCACAGATCCAGGTATTAGAGGTAACAAAAAGCAAAATGAATAAATAAGATTAAAAGGAAAAAAAGAAACAGCTACTTTTAAAATTTTGTTTGCATGAATAGCCAGAAAATAGGATGAAAACAACCTGATAAACGTTTCCAAAGAACAGAAATTATAAATTAGATTTACTATAAAATCAATCAAAATGTTTAGAAAACCTAGAGACATTTCTCCATAGAAGACACATAGGTGGCCAATATGCACATGACAAAATACTCAATATCACCCATTATTAAAGAAATGATAATCAAAACTAAAATGAGGTATCACCTCACACCAGTCAGAATGGCCATCATCAAAAAATCTGCAAACAATAACTGTTAGAAAGAACATGGAGAAAAGAGAACCCTCTTGCACTGTTGGTGGGAATGTGAATTGATACAGACTCCGTGGAGAACAGCATGGAGACGCCTTTATAAACTAGGAATAAAACTAGCTTATGACCAGCAACCCCACTATGGGGATATATCCTGAGAAAAACATAATTCAAAGAGACTCATATATCCCAAAGTCCACTGTAGCACTATTTACAATAATCAGGGCCTGTAAGTAACCTAAATGTCCATCAACAGATGAATGGATAAAGAAGTTGTGGTACATGTATACAGTGGAATATTACTCGGCCATAAAAATTGGGCTTCCCTTGTAGCTCAGTTGGTAAAGAAATCTGCCTGCAATGCAGGAAACCCGGGTTAGATTCCTTGGTCAGGAAGATCCCCTGGAGCAGGAAATGGCAACTCACTCCAGTATTCTTGCCTGGAGAATCCCATGGACAGAGGAGCCTGGCGGACTACTACAGTCTATGGGGTCACAAGGGTTGGACACGACTTAGCAACTAAACCATCACCACCTCCATAAAAAGGAATGAATTTGAGTCAGTCGTAGTGAGGCAGATGAACCCAGCACCTGTTTAAAAAGTGAACTAAGTCAGAAAGAGAAAAAGAAATACTGAACATTCATGCATGTATATGGAATCTAGGAAAATGGTACTGATGAAGCTATTTGACAGGAATAGAGATGCAGACATAGAGAACAGACTTGCGGACACAGCAGGGGAAGGAGAGGGTAAAACAAATCAAGGAAGTGGCACTAAACACATACATCAGCATGCGTAAAATAGACAGCTAGTGGGAAGTTACTGTACAACACGAGGAGCTCACCCAGTGCTCTGTGACAACCTGTTAGAGTGGGAGGAAGACTCAAAGGCAGATGTATCTACACTTATGGCTGATTCACACTGTTGTACTGCAGAACCAAAACAGTATTGTAATGCAATTGTCCTCCATTTAAAAACAAATTTTAAATTATTTGGAGAAGACAAAGTTAATGCACCAAAACACGTTATTCCTCTCTAATGCTCATTTTATTTAGTCATTTTGATACAATGAGATTAGAACTTTAAAATCAGAAATTTAATTTTGTTTTAACATAATACTATATGCTGTAAGGTAATTTTCATAGCACTAAAGAACTTTTAAACATCTACTACAGTATTATCTCATTATGACAGTGAATTTATATATTTTTAAATTATACATATGAATCTATATGTATATTTCATAACTATGAGTAACTTTAATAATAAAATACCTAAATTTTAATAAATAATACTAAATAAATAACAAAATAAGCCGGATGTCTTTAGAATTTTTCATTTTTTCCATATAAAACTCTAGAGACTCAGTGGATAAAGTGTCATAAATACAATTTGAGTTCATCCAAGTTGGTGCAAAAGTCATTAGACAAGCTGTAAAGCAGAAATAGTGCATTGCAAATGCAATGTCAGCTTGTCAATGCATTTTGAAAACACTATGTATTAGGTTCTGTTCTAGGTACTGGAATATAAGACTGGGCAAGAGAGGCAAAAATATCTGCCTTCTTGAAACTTATATTCTAGTCAAAAATAGAAATAACAGGAATAATAGGGAAAAAATATCTGATTCACTATAGCAACAAAAGCTATAAGGTACCTAACAAGAGACCAAATAAAAAGTTTGTGAGAACTCCATGGACAAAATTATGAAATATTATTGGAAAATGTAAGTAAAATAGAGGAATATACTATGTTTATGGTTGAAGCAGTATCATAAAGGGGCCAGTTTCTCTGTAAATAAATATAAGTTAAATATAACTTCAATAAAAAATGCAGTAATTCTTCAGAAAAAAAATTTAATTTATGTAGAAGATTTGAAATGGCCAAAAATACATCTATTTTTAAGAACAAGAGAGGAAGTTGACATCCAAAAATCAGAATTTTTGGTCACACAGACATAAAGTGTTGCATTGGTCATGGATAGAATAATAAACAAATGAAGTAGAATAAAAAGCCCAGAAATAAACTTTTATATAGTTAATATATATATAATGGAATACTAGTCAGTCATATAAAAGAATGAAATAATGCCATTTGCAGCAACATGGATAGACCTAGAGATTATTATACTAAGTGAAGTAACTCAGACAATAAAAGACAAATACCATATGATATCACTTACATGTGGAATCTAAAGTACAGTACAAATGAACTTGTCTATAAAACAAATAGACCTACTAAGGCAGAAAACAAACTTATGATTACCAAAGGGGAAAGTGGAAGAGGGATGAATTAGAAATTTGGCATTAGCAGATACAAGCTACTATACACAAAATAGATAAACAACAAGGTTATACTGTATAATGCAGGGTACTTTATTCAATATCTTGTAATCTACAATGAATAATAATGTATATATATTCTTTTTTAGAATATATATATGCCAGCAAATTTGGAAGACTCAGCAGTGGCCACAAGATTGGAAAAGGTCAGTTTTCATCCCAATCCCAAAGAAAGGCAATGCCAAAGAATGCTCAAACTACAGAACAATTGCACTCATCTCACACGCTAGTAAAATAATGCTCAAAATTCTCCAAGCCAGGCTTCAGCAATATGTGAACTGTGAACTTCCTGATGTTCAGGCTGATTTTAGAAAAGGTAGAGGAACCAGAGATCAAATTGCCAACATCCGCTGGATCATGGAAAAAGCAAGAGAGTTCCAGAAAAACATCTATTTCTGCTTTCTTGACTATGCCAAAGCCTTTGACTGTGTAGGTCACAATAAACTATGGAAAATTCTGAAGGAGATGGGAATATCAGGCCACCTGATCTGCCTCTTGGGAAGTCTGTATGCAGGTCAGGAAGCAACAGTTAGAACTGGTCATGGAACAACAGACTGGTTCCAAATAGGAAAAGGAGTACGTCAAGGCTGCATATTGTCACCATGTTTATTTAACTTATATGCAGAGTACATCATGAGAAATGCTGGACTGGAAGAAACACAAGTTGGAATCAAGATTGCCGGGAGAAATATCAATAACCTCAGATATGCGGATGACACGACTCTTATGGCAGAAAGTGAAGAGGGGCTAAAAAGCCTCTTGATGAAAGTGAAAGTGGAGAGTGAAAAGGTTGGCTTAAAGCTCAACATTCAGAAAACGAAGATCATGGCATCTGGTCCCATCACTACATGGGAAATAGATGGAGAAAACAGTGGAAACAGTGTCAGACTTTGTTTTTCTGGGCTCCAAAATCACTGCAGATGGTGACTGCAGCCATGAAATTAAAAGACGCTTGCTCCTTGGAAGGAAAGTTATGACCAACCTAGATAGCATATTCAAAAGCAGAGACATTACTTTACCAACAAAGGTTCGCCTAGTCAAGGCTATGGTCTTTCCTGTGGTCATGTATGGATGTGAGAGCTGGACTGTGAAGAAGGCTGAGCGCCGAAGAATTGATGCTTTTGAAGTGTGGTGTTGGAGAAGACTCTTGAGAGTCCCTTGGACTGCAAGAAGATCCAACCAGTCCATTCTGAAGGAGATCAATCCTGGAATTTCTTTAGAAGGAATGATGCTGAAGCTGAAACTCCAGTATTTTGGCCACCTCATGCGAAGAGTTGACTCATTGGAGAAGACTCTGATGCTGGGAGGGATTGGGGGCAAGAGGAGAAGGGGACAACAGAGGATGAGATGGCTGGATGGCATCACTGACTCGATGGGTATGAGTCTGGGTGACCTCCGGGAGCTGGTGATGGACAGGGAGGCCTGGCGTGCTGCGGTTCATGGGGTCGCAAAGAGTCGGACACGACTGAGCGACTGATCTGATCTGATTCTTTTTTATATTATATATATATAATAGCATCACTTTGCTGCACACCAAAGAGTAACACAACATTGTGGATCAACTGTGTTTCAATTTTTTAAAAAATCAGTGACAGAAGGATTTGCTATTCAATAAATGAATCTGGGTGAAACAGACTTAATATATGGGGAGAAAAATCTATAAGGGTCAACTTTTTACTCTTATAGAATAGTTTCTTACAAAAGATGCTAACTAAGCACAATGAAAGGGAAATTCTTGATACTTTTAAATTTATTAAAGTTATAAGTTTATTTGTGCATACCAACAGATGTTATAAAAAATTTTTAAAAATAAGCCCACCTGCTGAGAGAAAAACCATTTAATATGATTTTTACATTGTAAAAATCATACATAGGTTGTAATACAACCTTTACATAATTAGCGTGCAGCATACTTAAAGCACTCCTACGAATCAACATAATGAACAATCCTATTCTCATAGCAAATAATGTAAACAGACATTTCACATAAGAAACATGAAACATTTTTTCTTTTGTCCAATAAACAAAAGAAAACCTGCTCATATTCACTGGTAGTCAGAGGAACATCAAAGAAAATAACTCTTCGGATTGGCAACAACAACAACAAAATTTAAATATGTCTCAATACCAAATGCTGGCCAGGATAGAAAGCATCAGGAGCATCCAGTCTGCAGGTAGTATAAATTGTAAAAACTACTTTAGAGGGAAATTTGGTGTCATCTCGTAAAGTTAAAAACGCTCATCTCACCACAACTCGTGAATTTCAATTCTAGTTTCACAAACTAGGAAAACTGCCACAGAAGATACAAGAAAACATGTGTGACCATAATCATTTTATCATTGTTCACTCAAAGTGTTTATATAAACTTACTTCACTTGAAAAGTTTAATCCTACATATTCCAATGTAACAACTGAATCAAATTCACTAAGATAAAATTTTTACTTTTGAACTATGCCATCCCCTTTAAAGTACAGTAAGAGGCTTTAGTTATGAAACATGCAAGATAAAAAGTGAATTATATGTACTTCAGATTAGGATTAGTGAAATTTTAAATTGCAGCTGGTACTTCTGGGTTTGAGTCTTCCAATAATAAATTTTTGTCCTTAGATTGGGGAAGGCAATGGCACCCCACCCCGTCTTTTCTCCCTGACGGGGGCCTGGTGGCTGTCGGGCTTCACTTCCTCCCGGGGGGGCCCTCCAGTGTTCTTGCCTGGGTCCCGGGCGGGGACGGTGGGCTCGGGGAGTAGCAGCAGCAGCAGTCCTTAGATTGTTAATGGAAAAAAATTGAGTGTAGACACTAAATTTTCCAGCTAATTTTTTAAAGAAATCTTAATTATATAAAAACATATATTTATTTCTCTTATTTTGAATTCACAGGAGACAGAGTCTTTGTTTCAATTGTTTTTATTGCTAAAACCTAGTTGAATTACATATGAAAATAGTTATTGAGAACAATCAATCCTATTATCTTTAAAACAGTCACAATATGTATTTCCAGAAAAAGAAAGCAGTTATAAACTTAGCAACTGAAAAATCAAACTTTTTTTTTTTTTTTTTTTTTAACTTAGAGCAATATGTGACTATGGGGCCTCTCTGTAGCTCAGTGGTAAAGAATCTGGTTGCCAATGCAGGAGACTCAGGTTCTATCCCTGGGTTGGGAAGATCACCTGGGGAAGGAAACAGCAAAGTACTCCAGTATTCTTGCCCGGGAAATCCCATAGACTGAGGAGCCTGGCAGGTTATCATCCATAGTGTCGCAAAAGCGTCGGACACGACTTGGTGACTAAACAGCAACTTTGTGACTAAACAACAATAATATGTGACTGTGGAAAAATATGCCACAGAGCAGAAAATTGTGTCACATACTGACAATGACATGCATAGTGATAATATATAGGAAAATGTGTAAAAACTAGATTGAGAAAGAATTAACTCTCCATCAGATAGGATCGCAAAGAGTTGGGTATGACTGAAGTGAATTAACACACCCACACAGATTAACGTAAGGCTTTTCCTTCAGAGTTTATTCTACAAAATTAGTTTTTGCTCCCAAGTAAATTTGCACTTATTAAAAGGAATCAAGCAAAATAGATGATAATATTACAACTTTCAGGGCACTCAAATAATGTTCCCATACACTTTCCAAGTTAAAATATTAGGTAGAATATTTTCGCTCAAAAAATTAAATTTGAAAATTCATAAATTCTTCAAAAACAAAACTATAAATTAGCTACTTTCAGCAGTTAAATTTGATTCAACTGTCAGACTACATGGGTAGAGGAATGGGGAAAGTTGTCATAATATTTAAAAAGCAAAAATTCAAAAAAGATCCCTAAAAGGTGGTTCCAAGAACGTGATATAAGGACAAATACCAAGGGCAATAATATGTTCAGAAAAACATTAACAAGAATAAATAGTAAAGAAGTATAATGTAGTTCTGGTAATTAAATCTTACTTTAAAATAAAGTACTCATAATTAAATTGATCAGAACTTTAATCACTATAGCCACCAAGTGGAGAAAGCTTAGCATTGCATCATAAAAACTCAAAATTACTTCCCAAAGCCACTAGGCCATTCAGATATGACCGAAATCTAATCCCCTATAAGTGCAGGTGATGAATAGATTCAAGGGACTAGCCCTGGGAGACAGAGTGCCTGAAGAACTATGGACAGAGGTTGATAACACTGTCCAGGAGGTGGTGAGCAAAACCATCCCTAAGAAAAAGAAATGCAAGAAGGTAAAGTGGTTGTCTGAGGAGGTCTTACAAATAGCTGAGAAAAGAAAGAAGCAAAATGCAAAGGAGATAAGGAAAATATACCCAACTGAACACACAGTTCCAGAGAATAGCAAGGAGAAATAAAGCCTTATTAAGTGAACAATGCAAAGAAATAGAGGAAAACAATAGAATGGGAAAGACTAGAGGTATCTTTAAAAATTTGGAGATACCAAGGGAACAATTCATGAAAATATAGGCCTGATAAAGGACAAAAACAGCAAGGACCTCACAGAAGCAGAAGAGATTAAAAGGTGGCAAGAATACACAGAACTGTACAAAAACTCTTAATGACCCAAATAACCACAAAGGTGTGGTTACTCACCTAGAGCCAGATATCCTGGAGTGTGAAGTCAAGTGGGCCTTAGGCAGCATTATTACCAACAAAGTAGGTGAAGATGATGGAATTCCAGCTGAGCTATTTCAAATCCTAAAAGATGATGCTGTGAAAGTGCTGCACTCATTACACCAGCAAATCTGGAAAACTCTGCGGTGACCACAGGACAGAAAAGGTCAATATTCATTCTAATCCCAAAGAAATGCCAGAGAACGTTCAAATTACCGTACAATGGTACTCATTTCACATGCTAGCAAGATTATGCTCAAAATCCTTCAAGCCAGACTTCAGCAATACGTGAACTGTGAACTTCCAGATGTACAAGCTGGATTTAGAAAAGGCAGAGGAACCAGAGATCAATTGCCAACATACACTGGATCATAGAAAAAGCAAGGGAATTACAAAAAAAAATCTACTTCTGCTTCATTGACTACACTAAAGCCTATGACTGGATGGATCACAACCAACCGTGGAATATTCTTAAAGAGACTGGAATGCCAGACCACATTCCATGCCTCCTGAGAAACCTTGTATGCAGGACAAGAAGCAACAATTGGAACTGGACATGGAACAAAGGACTTGTTCAAAATTGGGAAAGGAGTACATCAAGGCTGTAAATCGTCACCTGCTTATTAACTTATATGCATAATACATCAAATGAAATTCTGGGCTGGATAACTCACAAACTGGAATTAAGACGGCCAGGAGAATATCAATAACCTCAGATATGCAGATGATAACACCCTAATGGCAGAAAGTGAGAAGGAACTAAAAAGCCTCTTGATAAAGGTGAAGGAGGAGAGTGAAGAAAAAAAAAAAAAAACTAGCTTAAAACTCAACATTCAAAAAACAAAGATCATGGCATCCAGTCCTATCACTTCATGGCAAATAGATGGGGAAAAAGTAGAAACAGTGTCAGATTTTCTTACACTCCAAAATCAATGTGGATGTTGACTGCAGCCACAAAATTAAAAGACACTAGTTCTTTGGAAGGAAAGTTTTAACAAACCTAGACAGTGTATTAAAAAGCAGAGGCATCACTTTGCCAACAAAGGTCATCTAGTCAAACTATGGTTTTTTTCCAGTTGTCATGTATGAATGTGAAAGTTGGACCATAAAGAAGGCTGAGAGCCGAAGAATTGATGTTTTCAAAATGTGGTGTTGGAGAAGACTCTTGAGAGTCCCTTGGACTGCAAAGAGCTCAAACTAGTCAATCCTAAAGGAAATCAACCCTGAATATTCATTGGAAGGACTGATACTGAAGCTGAGGCTCCAATACTGTGGCCACTTAATGCAAAGAGCCAACTCATTGGAAAAAAACCCTGATGTTGGGCAAAATTAAGGGCAAGAAAAGGGGGCAATAGAGGATGAGATGGTTGGATGGGATCACTGACTCAATGGACACGAGTTTGAGCAAACTCAAGGATATGATGAAGGACAGGGAAGCCTGGCCTGCTGCAATTCATGAGGTGGCAAAGAGTCAGACACTACTTAGCAACTAAACAGCAACTACTCAAATCCTGTTGGGCTTCCCTCATAGCTCAGACAGTAAAGAATCCACCTACAATCCAGGAGACCGGGGTTTGATTCCGGGGTTGGGAAGATCCCCTGAAGAAGGGAATGGCAACCCATTGTAGACATGACTATAAGATGTATAATCCCAGAAAACTAAATAAATAATTTATCCCATGTAATCGATTAATCTACCTAAAATTTAGGAGTTACATAAATTAATAGTATGGTACTATGAAATAAATATATCTAAAATCAAATGAATAAATACAAAAGCAATTTAAAAATTACACAGTTAAATGTCAAGCCTTGCCCTTAATACTCAGTACCAATGTTCATAAAGGTTAAATGGTTAAAAATTGAACAACAAAGTATGAGGTGACAAATTCTTTGGAAATAAGTATCTACAAATTAAGGAGAATAGTTGGCAACAGACTTACATATAATCTGTTAAGTAAGGTGAACTTTGAAAGTCAAGTGAAAGTGAAAGTTGCTCAGTCGTGTCCAACTCTTTGTAACCCCAGGGTCTATACAGTCCATGGAATTCTCCAGCCCAGAATACTGGAGTGGGTAGCCTTTCCCTTCTCTAGGGAATCTTCCCAACCCAGGAATCGAACCGGGGTCTCCTGCATTGCAGGTGCTCACTCCTATTTTACCTATGGGCTTCCCAGGAGGCTCAGTGGTAAAGAATCTGCTTAACAAGCAGAAGACACAGATTCAGTCCCTGTGTTGGGAAGACCCCTTGGAAAAGGAAATGGCAACCCACTCCAGTGTAATTGCCTAGGAAATCCCATGGACGGGGAGTCTGTTGGGTTACAGTCCATGTGGTTGCAAAGACTTAGTAACTAAACAGCAGCAGCAGTTGTACCTATGCCAGCTGGACCTATGGAGGGCCCTGTTGCCCAGAGGAGTAAGAATCTGTCTATACCACCTAGTAAGCCCTGCAGCAGTTTATGGCTAAAAAAAAAAAAATATAGCAATAGCAACTACACTCAATATTTAATAGCACATTTCTAAATACTTATACCCTTTCACAAATCACTGCCTTGTCATGGTGAAGGGGCTTGCATAACTCAATGAAGCTATGAGCCATGCCATGTAGGGCCACCCAAGATGGACAGTTCATAGTGGAGAGTTCTGACAAAACGTGATCCACTGAGGAGAGAATGGCAAACCACACCAGTATACTTGCCGCGAGAACATCATGAACTGCATATAAGGACAAAAAGATATGCCAACGAAGTATGAGTCGTCCAGATCAGAAGAAAGCACTGCTGTTAAAGCTAGAGGATGTGATGGAATTCCAATAGACCTATTCAAAGCTAAAGGATGATGCCATCAAGGTGTTGCATTCAATATGTCAACAAATCTGGAAAACTCAGCAAGTGGCCACAGGAGTGGAAAAGGTCAATCTTCATCCCAGTTTCCAAGAAGGGTAGAATGTGCAATTGGACAGTCGCACTCATCTCCCATGCTAGTAATGTCATGCTTAAAATCTTGCATGCTAAGCTTCAGCATTATGCGAGCCAAGAACTTGCAGTTGCCCAAGCTGGGTTTAGAAAAGGAAGAGGAAACAGACATCAAATTGCCAACATTTGCTGGATCATAGAGAAAGCAAGGGAATTCTAGAGAAACATCTACCTCTGTTTCATCAACTACGCTAAAGCCTTTGACTGTGTGGATCATAAAAACTGTGAGAATCTCTTGGAGAGATGGGAATACCAGACCATCTTACCTGTCTCCTGAGAAACCTGTACATGTGTCAAGAAGCAACAGTTCCCTGTATGGAACAACTGATTGTTTCAAGATTGAGAAAGGAGTACAATAGGTCTGTTTGCTGTCATCCTGTTTGTTTAACCTATATGCTGAGTACATTATGAAAAATGCTGGGCTGAATGAGTTACAAGCAGGAATCAAGGTAGGCAGGAGAGACATCAACAATCTCAGATACGCGGATGATACCACTCTACTGGCAGGAAGTGTTGAGATACTAAAGAGGCTCTTGATGAGAGTAAAAGAAGAGAGTGGAAGAGCTGACTTAAAACTAATAATTAAAAAAAAAAAAACTAAGATCATAGCATCCAGCCCCATTACTTCATGGCAAATAGAGGAGGGAAAAGGTGAAAGTAGTGACAGACTTCCTCTTCTTCGGCTGTAAAATCACTGTAGATGGTGACTGTAGCCATGAAATCAGAAGATGATTCTTCTTGGCAGGAAAGCTATGACAAACTAGACACTGTGTTGAAAAGCAGAGACATCACTCTGCCGACAAAGGTCCATAGTGTCAAGGCTATTGCCTTCCCAATGGTCACATACAGTTGTGAGAGCTGAATCGTAAAGAAGGCAGAGTGCCAAAGAATTGATGCCTTTGAACTGTGGTGCTGGAGAAGACTCCTGAAAGTCCCCTTGGGCAGCAAGGAGATCAAATCAGTCAATCTTAAGGGAAACCAACCCTGAATATTAGTTGCAAGGACTGATGCTGAAGCTGAAGCTCAACTCATTGGAAAAGTCCCTGATGCTGGGAAAGACTGAGGGCAGGAGGAGAAGAGGGTGTCAGAGGATGAGATGGATGGATGGCATCACCAATGCAATGGACAAGAACTTGGGCAAACTTCGGGAGATGGTGAGGGATGGGGGCCTGCACTCCATGGGCTTGCAAAGAGTTGGACACAACTGGGATACTCAACAACAACAAATATTTATATGTATTCATTAATTAATCTTCATAATAACAAGTAAATTACTGCAGTGGACTGAATAATGGCACTCAAAGATGTCAGGACCTAATCTATGGCACCTGTAAATGTTTTAAGGTAAAAGGGATGTGATTTGCAGATGTGATTAAATTACAGATGGTGATTGCAGCCATGAAATTAAAAGATGCTTACTCTTTGGAGGAAAGTTATGACCAACCTAGATAGCATATTCAAAAGCCGAGACATTACTTTGCCAACAAAGGTCTGTCTAGTCAAGGCTATGGTTTTTCCAGTGGTCATGTATGGATGTGAGAGTTGGACTGTGAAGAAAGCTGAGTGCCAAAGAATTGATGCTTTTGAACTGTGGTGTTGGAGAAGACTATTGAGAGTCCCTTGGACTGCAAGGAGTTCCAACCAATCCATTCTAAAGGAGATCAGTCCTGGGTGTTCTTTGGAAGGAATGATGCTAAAGCTGAAACTCCAATATTTTGACCACCTCATTCGAAGAGTTGACTCATTGGAAAAGACTCTGATGCTGGGAGGGATTGGTGGCAGAAGGAGAAGGGGATGACAGAGGATGAGATAGATAGATGGCATCACCTACTCGATGGATATGAATGTGGGTGAACCCCAGGAGTTGGTGATGGACAGGGAAGCCTGGCATGCTGCAGTTCATGGGGTCGCAAAGAGTCGGACATGACTGAGCGACTGAACTGAACTGAACTGAACAGATAGGGAGATGATCCTGGATCCTCTGAATGGGTCCACATGCAATCACAAGCATCCTTGTAAGAGAGAGGCAGAGGGAGATATGACACACAAATAAGAAAAGGCAATGTGGAGACAGAGCCAGAAGATTGGCCACAAGCCAAAAAATGCCAGCAGCCACTGGAAGCAAGATGAGGCAAGGAAAGGATTCTTTCAAGAGCCTCTAGAGCCTTAATTTCAACCCCATGATGCTGATTTCAGACTTCTGGTTTCCAGAATTGTGAGAGAATAAATTCTTGTTGTTTCAAAGCACCAAATTTGTGGCAATATATGATAGCATGCACAGGAAACTAATACAGTTACTATTCCTCTTTTTTTTTTTTTTTTTTAACAGTTGAGCAAACTGGATTGAGGTTCATGTGGAACCTGTTCTCTTTCTGGACTTTTTGGTTACATGAGACATTAAACAGAGTTAACTTTTCTGTTACTTGCAATAAAAGAGATCTACCTGATAGAAACACTATTTTATAATCTTCTCTGATTATATTACATATGTGAGCCTTGGATGCCAAAGTAAGTTAGCTTGGATTACGAGTAATTTGCAAGCAATTTTTATATTTTTCAATTTATTTTTTAAACAGCATATATTCAGTTCCATTCAGTTGCTCAGTTCAGTTCAGTTCAGTCGCTCAGTTGTTTCCGACCCTTTGCAACCCCATGAATCACAGCACACCAGGCCTCCCTGTCCATCACCATCACCGGAGTTCACTCAGACTCACGTCCTTCGAGTCAGAGATGCCATCCAGCCAACTCATCCTCTGTCATCCCCTTCTCCTCCTGTCCCCAATCCCTCCCAGCATCAGAGTCTTTTCCAGTGAGTCAACTTTTCGCATGAAGTGGCCAAAGTACTGGAGTTTTTCAGCTTTAGCATCATTTCTTCCAAAGAAATCCCAGGGTTGATCTCCTTCAGAATGGACTGGTTGGATTTCCTTGAGTCCAAGGGACTCTCAAGAGTCTTCACCAACACCACAGTTCAAAAGCATCAATTCTTCAGTGCTCAGCCTTCTTCACAGTCCAACTCTCACATCCATACATGACCACTGGAAAAACCATGGCCTTGATTAGACAGATTTTGTTGGCAAAGTAATGTCTCTGCTTTTCAATATGCTATCTAGGTTGGTCATAACTTTCCATCCAAAGAGTAAGCATCTTTTAATTTCATGGCTGCAATCACCATCTGCAGTGATTTTGGAGCCCCAAAAATAAAGTCTGACACTGTTTTCACTGTTTCCCCATCAATTTGCCATGAAGTGATGGGACCGGATGCACTGATCTTCGTTTTCTGAATGTTGAGCTTTAAGCCAACTTTTTCACTCTCCTCTTTGACTTTCATCAAGAGGCTTTTTAGTGCCTCTTCACGTTTCTGCCATAAGGGTGGTGTCATCTGAACATCTGAGGTTATTGATATTTCTCCCAGCAATCTTGATTCCAGCTTGTGCTTCTTCTAGCCCAGCGTTTCTCATGATGTACTCTGCATAGATGTTAAATAAGCAGGGTGACAATATACAGTCTTGACGTACTCCTTTTCCTATTTGGAACCAGTCTATTGTTCCATGTCCAGTTCTAACTCTTGCTTCCTGACCTGCATACAAATTTCTCAAGAGGCAGGTCAGGTGGTCTGGTATTCCCATCTCTCTCATAATTTCCCATAGTTTATTGTGATCCACACAGTCAAAGGCTTTGGCATAGTCAATACAGCAGAAATAGATGCTTTTCTGGAACTCTCTTGCTTATTCGATGATCCAGCAGATGTTGGCGATTTGATCTCTGGTTCCTCTGCCTTTTCTAAAACCAGCTTGAACATCTGAAAGTTCACGGTTCATGTATTGCTAAAGCCTGGCTTGGAGAATTATGAGCATTACTTTACTAGCATGTGAGATGAATGCAATTGTGCGGTAGTTTGAGCACTCTTTGGCATTGCCTTTCTTTAGGATTGGAATGAAAACTGATCTTTTCCAGTCCTGTGGCCACTGCTGAGTTGTCCAAATTTGCTGGTATATTGAGTGCAGCACTTTCACAGCATCATCTTTGAGGATTTGAAACAGCTCAACTGGAATTCCATCACCTCCACTAGCTTTGTTCGTAGTGATGCTTTCTAAGGCCCACTTGATTTCACATTCCAGGATGTCTGGCTCTAGGTGAGTGATCACACCATCGTGATTATCTGGGTCATGAAGATCTTTTTTGTACAGTTCTTCTGTGTATTCTTGCCACCTCTTCTTAATACTTCTGCTTCTGTTAGGTCCATACCATTTCTGTCCTTTATCAAGCCCATCTCTGCATGAAACGTTCCCTTGGTATCTCTAATTTTCTTGAAGAGATCTCTAGCCTTTCCCATTCTGTTGTTTTCCTTTATTTCTTTGCATTGGTCACTGAGGAAAGCTTTCTTATCTCTTCTTGCTATTCTTTGGCTCTCTGCATTCAGATGTTTATATCTTTCCTTTTCTCCTTTGCTTTTCACTTCTCTTCTTTTCATAGCTATTTGTAAGGCCTCCCCAGACAGCCATTTTGCTATTTTGCATTTCTTTTACATGGGGATGGTCTTGATCCCTGTCTCCTGTACAATGTCAAGAAACTCAGTCCATAGTTCATCAGGCACTTTATCTATCAGATCTAGGCCCTTAAATCTATTTCTCACTTCCACTGTATAATCATAAGGGATTTGATTTAGGTCATACCTGAATGGTCTAGTGGTCTTCCCTACTTTCTTAAATTTCAGTCTGTATTTGGCAATAAGGAGTTCATGGTCTGAGCCACAGTCAGCTCCTGGTCTTGTTTTTGTTGACTGTATAGAGTCAGCAAATGAACAGTGGAAACAATGTCAGACTTTATTTTTGGGGGCTCCAAAATCACTGCAGATGGTGATTGCAGCCAATGTATAATGTATTCAAAACACTACAACATGGAAACAATTCAAGTGTTTATTACCTGATAAATGTACGAAAAAAGTGGTATACCCATATAATTGAATGCTACTGAGTACTGAGAAAAAAGCAAGGCTAGTGACATAAAGGTATAGATGAATATCAAATGCATTATGTTAAGTGAAAGAAGTAAAACTCAGCTCAAAAGGTCCCATTTGATTCTATTCATATGAAATCTGGAAAAACACAAAATTATAGGTGAAAAATATATCAGTGATTACATCATAAGGGGAGGGATTAGCTTTAAAAAAAAAAAAAAAGGGAGGACCAGGAGAGATAATTTTGATGTGATGGAACTGTTCAATTTCTTAATTATGGTGGTTACTTACAATTGTTATCAAAACTTACAAAACTGTAATTTAAAGGGTGAATTTACAAAAACCTGACCCTAAATTTTTTTAAATAATGACAAAAACAAAACCTGACCTAAGGTCTTCTAATAAAAATTATATTGAAATACATAAAAATAAAAAGCCAACTTTCTAATAGCTTTGCATCAGAAATATATTGAGGTCACAGAATCAGTTGTTCATAGAGCCCAGGATGATTTCATAAATAACTGAAGCTAGAAAATATAAGAAAACAGAATCAGCCTCACTGTCAAATGAGCAAGATAGATTGGTGATTGGTGATGGTCAGTCAGTCATATCCAGCTCTTTGCCACCCCATGAACAGAGGCACTCCAGACTTCCCCATCCTCTCATCATCTCCCAGAGTTTGCTTAAACTTAGGTCCATTGAGTCAGTGATGCCATCCAACAATCTCATCCTCTGTCATCCCCTTCTCCTCCTTCCTTCAATCTTTCCCAGCATCAGGGTCTTTTGCAATGAATCAGCTCTTCTCATCAGGTGACCAAAGTATTGGAGCTTCAGTTTCAGCATCAGTCCTGCCAATGAATATTCAGGGTTGGTTTCTTTTAGGATTGACTAGTTTGATCTCCTTTGATCTCCAAGGGACTCTCAAGAGTTTTCTCTAACACTACAGTTCAAAAGCAACAGTTCTTCAGCACTCAACCTTCTTTATCGTCCAACTCTCACATCCATACATGCTTACTGGAAAAACCATAGCTTTGACTATATGGACCTTTGTCAGCAAAGTAATGTCTCTGCTTTTTAATAAGCTGTCTAGAAGAGAAAACAGAGATTCACTCAGTTGTGTCTGACTCTCTGCAACCCCATAGACTGTAGCCTGCCAGGCTCCTATCACAGACTTCTCCAGGCAAGAATACTGGAGTGGATTGCCATTTCCTTCTCCAGGGGATCTTCCTGACCCAGGGATTGAACCTGGATCTCTCGCATTGCAGGCAGATTCTTTACCATCTGAGTCACCAAGGAAGTCCAATACACGTATTAAAAAGCAGAGTGTATCATACAACACTATCTTAGTGAAAGTATTTTGATAACATTTGGAAGATAATCTGGAAGCTCATTCAAATGCTAGGTTTTGGTGGCCCCATGATTCTAAAAATGTGTGCAAATACTCAGACATAATATGTGAAAAACAAATAGCCATGACTATTATGTTATTATATGACATACTATATTATACATATATAATACATATTATAGTCATGCTATATACATATTATATATATAAACATACACATTATCAGATCAGATCAGATCGGATCAGTCGATCAGTCGTGTCCGATTCTTTGCGACCCCATGAACCGCAGCACTCCCTGTCCATCACCAACTCCCAGAGGTCACTCAGACTCACATTCATCGAGTCAGTGATGCCATCCAGCCATCTCATCCTCTGTTGTCCCCTTCTCCTCTTGCCCCCAATCCCTCCCAGCATCAGAGTCTTCTCCAATGAGTCAACTCTTCGCATGAGGTGGCCAAAATACTGGAGTTTCAGCTTTAGCATTATTCCTTCCAAAGAAATCCCAGGGCTGATCTCCTTCAGAATGGACTGGTTGGATCTCCTTGCAGTCCAAGGGACTCTCAAGAGTCTTCTCCAACACCATACTTCAAAAGCATCAATTCTTCGGTGCTCAGCCTTCTTCACAGTCCAGCTCTCACATCCATACATGACCACAGGAAAGACCATAGCCTTGACTAGGCGAACCTTTGTTGGCAAAGTGATGTCTCTGCTTTTGAATATGCTATCTAGGTTGGTCATAACTTTCCTTCCAAGGAGTAAGCGTCTTTCAATTTCATGGTTGCAGTCACTATCTGCAGTGATTTTGGAGCCCAGAAAAAGAAAGTCTGACACTGTTTCCACTGTTTCTCCATCTATTTCCCATGTAGTGATGGGACCAGATGCCATGATCTTCATTTTCTGAATGTTGAGCTTTAAGCCAACCTTTTCACTCTCCACTTTCACTTTCATCAAGAGGCTTTTGAGTTCCTCTTCACTTTCTGCCATAAGGGTGGTGTCATCCGCATATCTGAGGTTATTGATATTTCTCCCAGCAATCTTGATTCCAACTTCTGTTTCTTCCAGTCCAGCATTTCTCATGATGTATTCTGCATAGAAGTTAAATAAACATGGTGACAATATACAGCCTTGACGTACTCCTTTTCCTATTTGGAACCAGTCTGTTGTTCCATGACCAGTTCTAACTGTTGCTTCCTGACCTGCATACAGATTTCTCAAGAGGCAGGTCAGGTGGTCTGGTATTCCCATCTCTCTCAGAATTTTCCACAGTCTATTGTGATCTACACAGTCAAAGGCTTTGGCATAGTCAATAAAGCAGAAATAGATATTTTTCTGGAACTCTCTTGCTTTTTCCATGAGCCAGCAGATGTTGGCAATTTGATCTCTGGTTCCTCTGCCTTTCCTAAAACCAGCTTGAACATCAGGAAGTTCACGGTTCACATATTGCTGAAGCCTGGCTTGGAGAATTTTGAGCATTACTTTACTACCGTGTGAGATGAGTGCAATTGTGCGGTAGTTTGAGCACTCTTTGGCATTGCCTTTCTTTGGGATTGGGATGAAAAACTCAGTAAAGGACAGATAAAGGACAGAAATGGTATGGACCTAACAGAAGTAGAAGATATTAAGAAGAGGTGGCAAGAATACACAGAAGAACTGTACAAAAAAGAGCTTCACGACCCAGATAATCACGATGGTGTGATCACTGACCTAGAGCCAGACATCTTGGAATGTGAAGTCAAGTGGGCCTTAAAAAGCATCACTACGAACAAAGCTAGTGGAGGTGATGGAATTCCAGTGGAGCTATTCCAGGTCCTGAAAGATGATGCTGTGAAAGTGCTGCACTCAATATGCCAGCAAATTTGGAAAACTCAGCAGTGGCCACAAGATTGGAAAAGTTCAGTTTTCATCCCAATCCCAAAGAAAGGCAATGCCAAAGAGTGCTCAAACTACCGCACAATTGCACTCATCTCACATGCTAGTAAAGTAATGCTCAAAATTCTCCAAGCCAGGCTTCAGCAATATGTGAACTGTGAACTTCCTGATATACATTATAGCCATACTATTATATGACTATGAGACAGATCAAAGGGTGACACAAATATATCAATACAATCCACTGGACCTAGGTGTGCTGACTTAAGCAAGGGCCATGTCTTGTAGAAAAACATTACCTATGGAAACAAACTGGCCTACTACTGCTTTTTGCATCTTTGGGTACAGCCTTCTTTTTTAATTATAAAATATACTGTGTGAAATACATCTCACGACTATGATTATTTGTTGTTCCCTTTACCATCTTCCCATCCCTCAAATTCACATTTTTGGGTGTGTGTGAAGCAATGGTTATTATTTGGGGTATGAAGTTTGATGACATGACATAAAATTATTGTCTCACCTAAGAAATATGCAACAGAGACAAACTATAGTGAATATGATGCATCCATGCAGATCCACTTCAGTGTCAGGTCCAGCCATCCCCCAACCCAGCTGATACTGTCTTCTGCTGACACAGCCCTTGGACACAGGAAACTGCACCACTCACGTTCAAACCCTCTCCCACAAGAAGGAAGGCCTTCAGTGAGGGCCATGACATGAAGGTACAAAGGCCAAGCCCCTCATATTAGTTTGCAACAAATCTGAGGGCCAATCCAGTCCAAGGACACGCCCGTCCGAGTCCCTGTTAGATACTATCAGATGCAGCCACATTGCGAATAAGCTTCTCCTGCTCAAGCCTGTCTTTCTCACTTCCAAGGGACTCCTCAGTAAATCTCGTACATGCAACTCTCTATCTCAGATTCTATTTTCAGGCAACCCACCCTAAGACAAAAGTTCTCTGGAATAAAATCCTGTTCTGAAAATACATTACGAATAAAATGCTTGAAAAGAGATGTGCTTGATATATATCAACAAAGTACTTACTGAATGTTATTCCAATTTTTCCAAAAGATACATGTGGTTCTTCAGTGATAAAATAATAGTATACCAGCACTTAGATGTAAGCCTACCTAACCAAATATCCTAAATCTACGTTTGGGATAACTTTTTGAATAGTTTCAAGAAACTCTCTAGGATATACATATATGTGAAAAGGCTTATATTTTGTTAATAATTGTATATTTTGGAAATGTTTTTAAAGCATTAAACACCTAGCATGGTTCTTTGATATAAACATAATTATTTGAATTTTTATTCAACTAAAATTTTCTTAATATTGTTATGTTTAAAAAATAAAAAGTGCTATTCAATAAAAACATCACCTTAAAACTATTGCAATTAAATATCATTTACTGAATAGCTTATGTATTAGACATTCACTCTATTAGTCCTTTTTATATCAATTTTTATGTCTACATCTGTATTTATATGTATATTTGTGTGTCCAACAAAAGATAGATTCTTTTCTCTCTTTCACAGATGAGAAAACTGAGATTATTTACACATGGAAAAAATGAAATTTTAAGTAATTTTCCTGAGATCATACAACTCCTAGATATCAAAGATCAAATTGAAAGTCAGGTTTGTGTGACTCTTAAGACTATATCTTTTATAACAACATACTTCATCTCCAAAATGATACATTTCAAAAACACATCCACAGATCACACAAAAGGAGTATAAATGTGTGAAAAAATCCAGGGAAGTAACAGTGGGAGTCAGGGCTTTAATTATTAAACCAAACTCTATTACTAAACAAACTGTATGACCTAGATGAATACAGTACTCTAAATTTCCACTAAATTGCCACACGTGCTGTGCTGTGCTTAGTCACTCAGTCGTGTCCAGCTCTTTGTGACCCCATGGACTGCAGATGGCCAGGTTCCTCTGTTCATGGGGATTCACCAGGCAAGAATATTGGAGCAGGTTGCCCAGCCCTCCTCCAGGGGATCTTCCTAACCCAGGAATCAAACCCAGGTCTCCTGCATTGCACGCGGATTCTTTACCAACTGAGCCACCAGGGAAAGCATTAATAGGTATCAGTAGCTTAGTGCATGCTATGAATCTAGAACTCTGCTAAACATTATACACACATCTCATTTAATCCTCACAAAACTATAGGAAATAGATACTCAACCCATTTTGGAGATGAGAAACTGAGGTTTAGAGATCACAAGAAAATTGTCCAAACTTATCTACTGCATTAGTCTGCTCAGGCTGCCACACAAAATACCATTGACTGAGTGGTTTTAAACTGCAGAAATTTATTTCTCACAGTTCTGAAAGCTATTAAGTCCTGATGAATGTTCTGCAGGGTCAGTTTTTGGTGAGAGTTCAGTGTGTGCCTGTGGAGAGAAATGCTTCTTCATCCAGATAGAATAGAATCTAGTTTTCAATAGATAACTGAGAAAAAAAGGATATCATATTTGAATAAGTTGGTATTATGCTTTAGATAAAACGAGACTTTTCTTCTAAAACCTACCTAGTAATATCAACATATGTATTTAGACAACAGCAAATCAACTGATCAGTCACTTTTCCTACCAATCTTAAAAATACTTCAGCTAGATGGACCTTTGCTGTAATGCTTGACATTTTAAGATACATGATATGCTGACATGTATTTGGAAAAGATAAACTTATTTTAATAATCCCTTCAAAATAATGAAGTATTTTGTACATTAAAAACTGTGATTTGAACTGCAAAAATAAAAATAAAAGATTTAAAAGATACCAAAACTCATAGCCCAATTAAGTAGCATGCCATTTGTTTCAGCTATTCAAAATATGTGTCTCTTTCATTTTTTTCATACACAAACCAGTTCGGAAGCCTCTTGATTTTAGATCAGTGACTTTTAATTTGCCTGTTGGGCAAAAAATATGGCTGCTAATACCTTCTTAACACCTGTTATTCCCATTGAGTCCTAATAAATCAATCAAGAGACCACTTTGTCTTAATTATCTTCCCACCATCTAGAGCACCTTTTTCTCTTCTTCCTCTGAATTGTTCTAACCCTTAAAATGTTACCTATGGCAGAAGCCAACATAATATTGTAAAGCAATTATCCTTCAGTTAAAAATTAATTAATTAATTTTTTAAATGCTCTTAATTCTGTCCCAACTTTGTTCCTAACTTTAATGTAGGTTTCTCACTCACAATGATCAACAGTCATTTGCCACCTACTTCATTTGCATGCGTGCATGCTAAGTCACTTCAGTAGTGTTCAACTCTGTGTGGCCGCATGGACTGCAGCCTGCCAGGCTCCTCTGTCCATGGGATTCTCCAAGCAAGAATACTGGAGTGGGTTGCTGTGACCTCCTCTAGAGGACCTTCCCGACCCAGGGATCAAACCCATGTCTCTTACTTCTAACCTGCATTAGCAGGCAGGTAAGCGCATTAACTTTTAAGGGCATTTAAACTTTCTCTTACTTTAAAATCACCAAGCAAATCAAAATTTGGGTTTAAAAAAAAATTAAAGTAATTTTTTCTTTCACCATGCATTCATTTCTGTTAAGTCAAGCTTTAATCAAAAGTCAAACTATTTTAAGAAAAGGGGCAAGTCTCAAAGTTTAGATTAGGAGATTATGTAAAAACACTATCTCATCAATTTTACAATGACAATGTTTTCACATCTTAACAACTCAAAACTGGGATTAGTCTTTCAGCCTAAGGTATGTCATGGTTTATCTGGCAATGCTTTTTCTGACTTGGAAGTACATAAATGAGTAGTGAGACTTAAAATCAAAAGCATTTTAGATTTTATCAAATACAGTAGCATTAAGTATCTTTACATTTCCCTATTCTTTTTACAATAAAAGCTTATTTAAAAAATAAAAGCCTTGTACCACAATCTCAGCAAGATGGTTTAACAGAATTAAGCATTAGAGAAGAGTGTATCATTGAATACTATTGATATTTATTTATCCAGCACAGTGTTTATCAGTCTCTGACATATTATTTTTAATTCCTACTTTCAGAAAACCGTAATTCTAAGATTAATTTTCTGACACTGTCCATTAGAGATTCAATTCATAAATTATGATGAAATATTAGACTCTGAGATATGTGTGTGTGTGTGTGTGTATGGTTAGCACATTGGAAAAGTACCGGTGCTGGGCTTGAGGGCAGAAGGAAAAGAGCACGTCAGAGGATGAGACGGTTGAACAACATCACCAATGCAATCAACATGAACTTGGGCAAACGTCAGGAGATGGTGAGGAACAGGGAGGCCCGGCAGGCTGCTGTCCGTGGGGTGGCAAAGAGTCAGACACGACTGGGTGACTGAACAACAACAATGGTTAGCTTAGAAAATGTCACACTTTACATGTAGATTTTTAGGTTTTTTATCTGAAGGCTCATAACTCACTTTTGTTACATAGTAGAAAGTTTATGAAACATAAAGTGTGCCAAATTCTAATTATGCTAAATAAAGAAGTACCTGACAGTTTCTATGTAGTTTACTTTACAGGTCCTGATATAATTCAACACTTTATTACTTCAAATAAGACAACAGGAATTTCACAAGTTGGGTTTGTCTAGCCAAGTAAGAATTCTTTTTTGTAAAATAGGTGGAGAGATTCCATTGAAGGCATAACATGAACTTCAGAGGTTCAGCTATTAATCACAAAACAACATTTCCAAGCAATTCAACTAGAAAGATAATAAATTTCAAGATGATCATGTAAGCCTTTGTTTTGCTTTAAACAAACTCAGCTTTCAAGCTCCTTTCTGCATCATTCCAAAGACAACAACAAAATACTGATGATGAATCTATGTTCAGAAAAATTAATTTATTTGAGATGACTTAAATTAAGTGATTGCTTCTTATTAAAAAGTAAATAACAAGAATTTAACATGTTTTAGAAATATAGGGCTTCCCAGGTGGCACTAGTGGTAAAGAATCGGCCTACCAATGCAGGAGACAAAAGAGACACAGGTTCCAACCCCGGATCTAAACAATTTTCTCCATTAAGACGGGTTGTGTAAAATATAAGGAAGTCCCAGGCATTTCATAATATCGGGATTTACATTCCTAAAAATCTTTGTATAGGATTTTCCAGTTAGACTTAAAATGTAAATAAAGTAGAAAACTAAGTTAATATTATTGTAATCCACTTTGCCTATGGACTTCCCTGGTGGCTCAGACGGTAAAGCGTCTGCCTACGATGCAGAAGACCTGGGTTCGATCCCTGGTTTGGGAAGATCCCTTGGAGAAGGAAATGGCAATCCACTCCAATACTATTGCCTGGAAAATCCCACGGACAGGGGAGCCTGGTAGGCTACAGTCCATGGGGTCGCAAAGAGTCGGACACGACTGAGCGACTTCACGTTCACGTTCAATCCACTTTGCACACATAATTAATACCAGATTCTCCATTGATTTGATATATCTATTTAATTTCCATTGATGAAGAAATAGCAAGCATCTTTAAAGAATGCAGAAATTGGAAGAAATTGAGACAGTGTGGAGAAAAAAAGTTCTCAACTCTCTCCTGAATTTACCATTTCAATGTAGTCTTAGTTAAAGCCAGAAATTATATAAGGTGGCAGAAACTGTAAATAATTTAGAATAAATAATTTTAAAATACGCAAATGCACACTTAGTGAAGAAAAATTGTAACAATGCTATAAAAACTAATTTTCATCTGAAAATTAATAATAATAAAGGAAAAGATATATATGAAGAATCTTCAGTTCAGTCTCTCAGTCATGTCTGACTCTTTGCAACCCCATGAAACTTAGTCCCCATTAAGAATCTTGGTCAGTATCAAAGCAAAAATTTAGCTATTGTGATAATAAATGAAGCATGAAAAACGACATGAAGCTGTTAGCAGTTAGGAGTACTCTGTCTAAAATGAGGTCATTATCTCAGTCTGTCCAGAACTGATTAGAACTCCACTTTTCAAAAGAAAGCAAGTTGTTTTCTTGCATCCTATTTTGAGCAGAACACTCTAACACAGGGATGAAAAAGATCAAACAGTTTGAGACCTAAGAAGATAGCCTTATAAAAGAGCTGTTTCAGTTCAGTGAGGAATTAATTATCAAAAGATTATATTCAACAAACATTTTAGATGAATGACCTAACAGGACATTTGTTCAGAAATGTGTCATGGAACTACATATTCCTTTTTAATGAATACATTCATGAAAAGTAAGTGCTGCTGCTGCTGCTAAGTCACTTCAGTCATGTCCGACTCTGTGTGACCCCACAGACGGCAGCCCACCAGGCTTCCCCTTCCCTGGGATTCTCCAGGCAAGAACACTGGAGTGGGTTACCATTTCCTTCTCCAATGCAGGAAAGTGAAAAGTAAAAGTGAAGTTGCTTAGTCATGTCCAACTCTTAGCGACCCCATGGACCGCAGCCTACCAGGCTCCTCCGTCCATGGGATTTTCCAGGCAAGAGTACTGGAGTGGGGTGCCATTGTGAGAAGATGCTAAAATTTAAAGATACATTTCCACTTGTAGTAAAGGAAGGAGTAAAGGAATCTTCTGTGTATCAATTTGGAGACTACAAGCTGTGTAAAAGTAAGATCTTACAAACGCATATGACCTAAAGGGTATAAGTGATGAACAATACTAAATTTTTAAAGGTTTATCTATGAGAGTTTTTATTCAAATAACACAGGATAGCTGATAATTTACCTTACTATAACATAGATGTATTTCTTTTCTTCTCCATGTATTTCATAAATAGCCTGCTTCGAGTAAAATAATTTTACTGAAATAATTATATCAGCATAAATTGTAATTTATAGTTAACTTGTAGGCTTATTTTAGTCACTGTGAGAGAAAATTTATGAGAGTGCCAAACATATCAAGTCATACAAATTTTTCATGCTGATTTCTGTTACTAGCATACTGAATTATAAAACGTACTTATATTTCTAAGTTACTTACTAAACATATTAATGAATGTTGTAAAAGTTATATATAGTCATTGAGCACTGGACATGTGCTAGTCTGACTTGAGATATGCTCTAAGCATAAAATGCAAACTGGATTTCAAAGACTAGAAAAAAATATAAAGTATCTCATTAGTATTGACATACTAATAATTAAGATATACTGACATGAATACAACATAAAAATAAAATCAATTTTACTTTTTATGCTTTTAATGTTGCTATTAGACAATTTGAAATCATATATGTGGTCATAATATTAATATATTTCTATTAGAAAACGAGAAGTTTGTAAACATACACCAGTGAAATGATATGATAGAAGACTACTGTGAAATGATAGAATTAAGAACTACTGTGGTAACTGCGCACATGTAGTAGATTGGAAGGAAATATTACAAGAGAAGAAACAGTATTTCAGGAAGTAGGAGAGGGGTGATAACCTCAAGAGCTTGAGATTGGTGACTAGTTCTATAACTGGTAGAAAGTTCATAGGTGGGGAATAAGTATGCAAAGAATACTAGAAGAATTATTTTTAGACATGATTTTCAGATGGTGGTAGGATACGCAAAAAGACAAAGAGTACAGAATCACTAAATATTGCAAGAAGGGCATGTGAATATGCTGATTAAATAATATCAGTAAGATTACGAAGATAAAAGCCAGACTGTAAAAGGATGAGGAATGAAGAGAAAATCAGCTCAGTTCACTTCAGTCTCTCAGTCCTGACTCTCTGAGACCCCATGGACTGCAGCACGCCAGGCCTCCTTGTTCATACCAACTCCCAGAGTTCACTCAAACTCATGTGGCACCCCACTCCAGTACTCTTGCCTGGAAAAATCCCATGGATGGAGGAGCCTGGTGGGCTGCAGTCCATGGGGTCGCTAGGAGTCGGACACGACTGAGCGACTTCACTTTCACTTTTCACTCGCATACACTGGAGAAGGAAATGGCAACCCACTCCAGTGTTCTTGCCTGGAGAATCCCAGAGATGGAGGAGCCTGGTGGGCTGCTGTCTATGGGGTCACACAGAGTCGGACACGACTGAAGTGACTTAGCATAGCATAGCATGTCCTATTAGTCAGTTATGCTACCCAACCATCTCATCTTCTGTCGTCCCCTTCTCCCACCTTCAATCTTTCCCAGCATCAGGGTCTTTTCAAATGAGTCAGTTCTTCACATCAGTGGCCAAAGCTGAGTTTCCGCTTTAGCATCAGTCCTTCCAGTGAATATTTGGGACTGATTTTCTTTAGGATGGACTGGTTGTATCTCCTTGCTGTCAAAGGGTCTCTCAAGATCTTCTACAACATAACAGTTCAAAAGCATCAATTCTTCGGCGTTCAGCTTTCTTTAGAGTTCAACTCTCATATTCATACATGACTACTGGAAAATCCATAGCCTTGACTAGACAAACCTTTGTTGGCAAAGTAATGTCTCTGCCTTACCCTTTCTTCCAAGGAGCAAGTATCTTTTAATTTCATGGCTGCAGTCACCATCTGCAGTGATTTTCAGTTCAGTTCAGTTCAGCCATGTCCAACTCTTTGCGACCCCATGAATCACAGCACACCAGGTCTCCCTGTCCATCACCAACTCTGAGAGTTCACTCAAACTCATGCCATCAAGTCAGTGATGCCATCCAGCCAGTGATTTTAGAGCCCCAAAAAATAGTCTGTCCCTGATTCCACTGTTTCCCCACCTATTTGCCATGAAATGAGAGGAGCAACCCCATGTCCATGTCCAAGGAGCAGAGGTGGCACAGGCGCAGGAGGGTAGGGAGGAGCTACTCCACGCTCAAGGTCAGGAGGGGCAACCTCATCCAAGATAAGGAGCAGCGGCTGCACTTTGGTGGAGCAGCCATAAAGAGATACCCCACCTCCAAGGTAAGAAAAACTGAAAGTAAGATGGTAGGTATTGAGAGAAGGAATCAGAGGGCAAACACACTGAAACCATACTCACAGAAAACTAGCCAATCTGATCTCATGGACCACAGCCTTGTCAAACAAAATGAAAACAAGCCATGCCATGTGGGGCCAACCAAGACGGACAGGTCATGGTGGAGAGGTCTGACAGAATGTGGTCCACTGGAGAAGGGAATGGCAGACCACTTCAGTATTCTTGCCTTGAGAACCCCATGAACAATATTAAAAGGCAAAATAATAGGATACTTAAAGGGGAACTCCTCAGAACGGTAAGTGCCCAATATGCTACTGGAGATTAGTGGACAAATTACTCTAGAAAGAATGAAGGGATGCAGCCAAAGCAAAAAGAATACCCAGCTGTGGATGTGACTGGTGATAGAAGCAAAGTCTGATGCTGTAAAGAGCAATATTGCATAGGAACCTGGAATGTCAGGTCCATGAATCAAGGCAAATTGGAAGTGGTCAAACAAGACAAGGCAAGAGTGAATGTTGACATTCTAGGTATCAGCGAACTGAAATGGACTGGAATGGGTGAATTTAACTCAAATGACCATTAGATCTACTACTGTGGGAAGGAATCCCTTAGAAGAAATGGAGTAGCCATCATGGTCAACAAAAGAGTCCAAAATGCAGTACTTGGATGCAATCTCAAAAATGATAGAATGATCTCTGTTCATTTCCACAGCAAACCATTCAACATCACAGTAATCCAAGCCTCTGCCCCAACCAGTAATGCTGAGGAAGGTGAAGTTGAATGGTTCTGTGAAGACCTACAAGACCTTTTAGAACTAATACCCAAAAAAGATGTCCTTTTCATTATAGGGGACTGGAATGCAAAAGTAGGAAGTCAAGAAACACCTGGAGTAAAAGGCAAATTTGGTCTTGGAATACAGAATTAAGCAGAGCAAAGTAATAGAGTTTTACCAAGAGAACACACTGGTCATAGTAAACACCCTCTTCGAACAACACAAGAGAAGACTCTACACATGGACATCACCAGATGGTCAACACCGAAATCAGATTGATTATATTCTTTGCAGCCAAAGATGGAGAAGCTCTATACAGTCAACAAAAACAAGACCAGGAGCTGACTGTGGCTCAGATCATGAATACCTTATTGCCAAATTCAGACTGAAAATGAAGAAAGTAGGGAAAACCACTACACCAATCAGGTATGACATAAATCAAATCCCTTGTGATTATACAGTGGAAGTGAGAAATAGATTTAAGGCACTAGATCTGATAGATAGAGTGCCTGATGAACTATGGAATGAGGTTCGTGACATTGTAAAGGAGACAAGGATCAAGACCATCCCCATGGAAAGGAAATGCAAAAAAGCAAAATGGCTGTCTGGGGAGGCCTTACAAATAGCTGTGAAAAGAAGAGAAACTAAAAGCAAAGGAGAAAAGAAAAGATATAAGCATCTGAATGCAGAGTTCCAAAGAATAGCAAGGAGAGATAAGAAAGCCTTTCTCACTGATCAATGCAAAGAAATGGAGGAAAATAACAGAATGGGAAAGATTAGAGATCTTTTCAAGAAAATTAGAGATACCAAGGGAACATTTCATGCAAAGAAGGACTTAATAAAGGACAGAAATGGTATGGACCTAATAGAGGCAGAGGAGAAGGCAATGGCAACCCACTCCACTACTCTTGCCTGGAAAATCACATGGACAGAGGAGCCTGGTAGGCTGAAGTCCATGGGGTTGCTAGGAGTCAGACATGACTGAGTGACCATTTTCACTTTTCACTTTCTCTCATTGGAGAAGGAAATGGCAAGCCACTCCAGTGTTCTTGCCTGGAGAATCCCAGGGACGGGGGAGCCTGGTGAGCTGCCATCTCTGGGGTCACACAGGGTCGGACACAACTGAAGCAACTTAGCAGCAGCAGTAGCAGCAACAGAAGCAGAAGATATTAAAAAGAGGCGGCAAGAATACACAGAAGAACTGTACAAAAAAGATTTTCATGACCCAGATAATCACGATGGTGTGATCACTCACCTAGAGCCAGATATCTGGAATGTGAAGTCAAGTGGGCCTTAGAAAGCATCACTACGAACAAAGCTAGTGGAGGTGATGGAATTCCAGTTGAGCTATTTCAAATCCTGAAAGATGATGCTGTGAAAGTGCTGCACTCAATATGCCAGCAAATTTGGAAAACTCAGCAGTGGCCACAGGACTGGAAAAGGTCAGTTTTCATTCCAATCCCAAAGAAAGGCAATGCCAAAGAATGCTCAAACTACCACACAATTGCACTCATCTCACACACTAGTAAAGTAATGCTCAAAATTCTCCAAGCCAGCCTTCAGCAGTACGTGAACTGTGAACTTCCAGATGTTAAAGCTGGTTTTAGAAAAGGCAGAGGAACCAGAGCTCAAATTGCCAACATCTGCTGGATCATGGAAAAAGCAAGAGAGGCCCAGAAAAACATCTATTTCTGCTTTATTGACTATGCCAAAGCCTTTGACTATGTGGATCACAATAAACTGTGGGAAATTCTGAAAGACATGGAAATACCAGACCACCTGACCTGCCTCTTGAGAAACCTATATGCAGGTCAGGAAGCAACAGTTAGAACTGAACATGGAACAACAGACTGGTTCCAAATAGGAAAAGGAGTACATCAAGGCTGTATATTGTCACCATGTTTATTTAACATCTATGCAGAGTACACCATGAGAAACGCTGGACTGGAAGAAGCACAAGCTGCAATCAAGATTGCCGGGAGAAATATCAATAACCTCAGATGTTCAGTTGACACCACCCTCATGGCAGAAAGTGAAGAGGAAGTAAAAAGCCTCTTGATGAAAGTCAAAGAGGAGAGTGAAAAAGTTGGCTTAAAGCTCAACATTCAGAAAAGGAAGATCATGGCATCTGGTCCCATCACTTCATGGGAAATAGATGGGGAAACAGTGGAAACAGTGTCAGACTTTATTTTGGGGGCTCCAAAATCACTGCAGATGGTGATTGCAGCCATGAAATTAAAAGACGCTTACTCTTTGGATGGAAAGTTATGACCAACCTAGATAGCATATTCAAAAGCAGAGACATTACTTTGCCAACAAAGGTCCGTCTAGTCAAAGCTATGGTTTTTTCAGTGGTCATGTATGGATGTGAGAGTTGGACTGTGAAGAAAGCTGAGTGCTGAAGAATTGATGCTTTTGAACTGTGGTGTTGGAGAAGACTCTTGAGAGTCCCTTGGACTGCCAAGAGATCCAACAGGCCATCCTAAAGAAGATCAGTCCCGGGTGTTCTTTGGAAGGACTGATACTGAAGCTGAAACTCCAATACTTTGGCCACCTCATGCGAAGAGTTGACTCACTGGAAAAGACCCTGATGCTTGGAGGAATTGGGGGCAGGAGGAGAAAGGGATGACAGAGGATGAGATGACTGGATGGCATCACCAACTCGATAGACATGAGTATGGGTACTCTCCAGGAGTTGGCAATGGACAGTGAGGCCTGGCATGCTGCGATTCACAGGGTCACAAAGAGTCGGACACAACTGAACTGACTGAACTGACTGATGGAACTGGATGCCTGAGGAACATTGATGGAGGTTCATGACATTGTACAGTAGACAGGGATCAAGAAGGTCCACAAAAAAAAGAAATGCAAAAGGCAAAATGGTTGTCTGAGTAGGCCTTACAAATAGCTGAGAAAAGAAGAAAAGTGAAAGGCAAAGGAGAAAAGGAAAGATATACCCATTTGAATGCAGGACTCCAAAGAATAGCAAGGAGAGATAAGAAAGCCTTCCTCAGTGATCAGTGCAAAGAAATAGAGGAAAACAATAAAATGGGAAAGACTAGAGATCTCTTCAAGAAAATTAGAGGTACCAAAGGCACTTTTCATGCAAAGATGGGCTCGATAAAGGACAGAAATGGTATGGACCTAACAGAAGCAGAAGAAGAAATAAACAGAGGCAGATTACTCTTTTGAGAGGTTGTCAATGAGTGTAAAATGAGAAAATTAAAGTGAGGGCAAAAAACAAACACTGTCAAGGAAAGGATTTGGGTTTTGATTTTGCTTTCTAAGAGGGAATGGAATCTATATGCTAATCTTTTCATTTGTTGCATCAACCAGTCTTTCAAAAATCATGATTAAACGGTTCCTATATGTCAGGAACACAAAGCCTTCCAGCTCTGTAACGGAAGTCAGAAAAATCATAGAGAAAAAGGTGATAATGGAAAGGAAGGGTCGAATAAGTGGGGTGAACAAAGGCACAAAAACAACCCACCCTTTTGGGGGAAGTGCAAGCACCTGGGGTGATGGAAGCAAGAAATAAGAGCATAATGAGAGCTCTGAATGGAGAAGCAGGCAGAGACCAGACCTTAGTGACTCAGCCACAGGGAAAATGTTTGCACTGCATCCTCAGCATCCAGAGGAGCCATTAGTAAGTTTTAAATAAGAAATAACAAGATTAGACCTGTTCTTTTTAAAATGTCTTTGCCAACAGATTGTAGGATAGACTGGAGAAGACGGGAAACAGAAATACCAGGTAGGAAACTACTGCGATCATCATGCAAGATCATAAAGGCCTTAATTTGCCTCCAGAGGAGTTTGTTCCCCATTAGAGCCTCATCAGTTTGCCGTGGCCCTAACCCATGGTAGCCACTCCCTTATTCTCCATGAGTTGAAAGGATGCAGAAAATATTTAGATATTAAAAAAAAAAAAAAAGGACCATGGAGTGACCCAACCACACCACATCAGCCTCTTTGGAGAATCTGATGAAGCAAATCAGAGGAATGCTCAAAACTGTTTCAGGTAAACCCAAACCTGTTTTGAAAACTGTTTGAGGTAAACCCAAAAGCCAACCACACATTTAAATTTAATTCAGTAGCTATATGTTCAGTTCTGTATGGTTATAACTTAAAGCATAGACTGAGAAAGGAGTGGTAAAAGATGAATAACAGACAGTGACAGATGTTTGTAATGAATGTCAAAGAGTTTGGACTTTGGCCCAAGAGAAGTAGGAGCCCCCTAAAAGGGATTTAAGAATGACCTAGTCAGATTTTCATTTCACTATATAGCAAACTGATTGGAACTGGGTAACCAGACAGAAAACCAATTAGAATATTTTGAATATAAACCGGGAGAGAGATAACAACTGTCTAGCCTAAACCAGTAGAAAGGGAGATAAAAGAATATGCATATTCTAGAAAATATTTAAGAGGTAGAATTAGCAGGTCTTTGTGACTGATGGAAAATGAAGGCGTCTAAGGAGGACATTATGATGCTTAGATTTCTGGCTTGACCAGAGGAGCTGACACATTTGGTAAGACAGGAAATGCAGGAGAGGAGCAGGTTGGGAGTTAAGGTGAGGCTGGACTCAGTTATGATTATGTAGGTTTATAATACCTGTGGACCATCAGAGGGAAAGATCTAATAGGTAATCAATATCTGGGTCTAATACTTAGGAGAGTTTTGGATTGAAGATGATTTTGGAGTAAGCATGGAGATAGTAACTGAAGCCACTGAAATGGGTAAGGTCACACAGGAAGAATATACAGCGTTAGAAGAAAAAGAAACCTAAGAACATTAAAGAAAGGAAAAGGCAGAACGAAGGAAAAAGGAGACAAAGAATAAGCAACCAAATAGAAGGAAAGCCATCAGAATGTGGTGCTGAGAAAATGTATTTTGGAAAGGTAGAAATAGTCAACATAGTCACTCGCTGCTAAAAGACCAGTAAAAATTGAAAAGGATCCACTGAACTCTTAATTATAGGTATTTAGTCTGATTGAGGAAAAGGCAGTGGCACCCCACTCCAGTACTCTTGCCTGGAAAATCCCATGGGCGGAGGAGCCTGGTGGGCTGCAGTCCATGGGGTCGTTAAGAGTTGGACACGACTGAGCGACTTCACTTTCACTTTTCACTTTCATGCACTGGAGAAGGAAAGGGCAACCCACTCCAGTGTTCTTGCCTGGAGAATCCCAGGGACGGGGGAGCCTGGTGGGCTGCCGTCTAAGGGGTCGCACAGAGTCGGACACAACTGAAGTGACTTAGCAGCAGCAGCAGTCTGATTGAACTTGTCCCACAGCTCACTAATGTTGTTTATTCTCTTATTTCTGTTTTTGTCTTAATCATTTCAACTGCCATGTCTTCAAGTTCACTAATTTTTCTTCTGAAATATCTAATCTATCATTAATCCCATCTGTGATGGTTACTTTTATGTATCAATTTTGCTAGACTCCAGTACCCAGTTGGTTAGTGAAATACCAGTCTGGATATTGTTGTGAAAGAATTTTTTAGATGTGATTGACATTTGAATCATTGTTTTTTTGTTCAGTCACTAAGTCATGTCCACTCTTTGTGACCCCATGAACTGCAGCACACCAGGCTTTCCTGTCTTTCACTAACTCCTGGAGTTTGCCCAAACTCACATCCATCGAGTTGGTGATGCTATCCAAGCATCTCATCCTCTGCCACCCCCTTCTCCTCTTTCCCTCAACCTGTGGTGCTCAGCCCTCTTTGTGATCCAACTCTCACATCCATACATGACTACTGGATCATTAGACTCTGAGTAAAGCAGATTATCCTCCACAAGGTAGGTGGATACCATTCAATCAATTGAAAACTTTAAGAGAAAAAAAAACTGAGGCTCATCAAGGGAGAAGAAAAAATTCTCTCTTCAAACTGACTTGAACATCAACTTTTGCGGAAATGTATAGCCTGATTCCCTGCTTTAATGACTTCAGACTTGCCAGTCCCCTCAATCACGTGAGCTAGTGCCTTAAAATAAATTTTATACACACACACATACACACATGCACAGGGCCTATTGATTCTGTTTCTCTGGAAAGCCCTAGTTAATATACCATCCACATTATCTCACACATAACTGTTTTAATCTCTAGAATTTGGGTCTTTTACTTTCCATCTACTTAACTTTTTGAACATATAAAATGCAGTTACAATAATAATTTTAATGTCCCACTAGTTATAGCATCTATATAAATTATGAATTGGTTTCAGTTCATTGATTTTACTTCTCATTATGGAAGTGGAAGTTTGTGGAATTTTGGGGTGCTTGATATTTCTGAATGCCTAGAAATCTGCTTAAGCTTTGTTCTAAGTGTAGTTAAGTTTCTTGAAGGCAACTTGATTCTTTCAGGTCTTGTTTTTAAGATGTGTAATCTGAGGCCAAAACAGTATTTAGCCCAGAAGCAACATAATGGAATTTGACAATTGATTTTAAGCTGACTCAAGGGAGTAAAAATGGTGAGGTGACTCTGAAGTTCTCGACATAGACAAGTGAGAGAGAAAGCTTCCAGAAATAGAGAATAAGAAAGACCATTGTATCTGAAAAAAAAAAAAAAAAGTTTATCTGTGGTCATGTATGGACGTGAGAGCTGGACTGTGAAGAAGGCTGAGCGCCGAAGAATTGATGCTTTTGAACTGTGGTGTTGGAGAAGACTCTTGAGAGTCCCTTGGACTGCAAGAAGATCCAACCAGTCCATTCTGAAGGAGATCAATCCTGGAATTTCTTTAGAAGGAATGATGCTAAAGCTGAAACTCCAGTATTTTGGCCACCTCATGCGAAGAGTTGACTCATTGGAGAAGACTCTGATGCTGGGAGGGATTGAGGACAGGAGGAGAAGGGGACGACAGAGGATGAGATGGCTGGATGGCATCACTGACTTGATGGATGTGAGTCTGAGTGACCTCCGGGAGCTGGTGATGGACAGGGAGGCCTGGTGTGCTTTGGTTCATGGGGTCGCAAAGAGTCGAACACAACTGAGCGACTGATCTGATCTGATCTGATCTGAATACTTGAAAATAATAAAATGAAAAATCAAATTCTGTGCTTAGAATGAAATCTAAGAATCTCAAATTCTGCCCCTCCTCCATTCTAAAGTCCATAGTCAAACTTTGTTAACTGTTTCTGCATGAGTTCTCGTAGTTAATTCTACTTTTCTAAATAATACCTGAATCTCTTTTCTTCTTTACTTAGAAGGTGAGGTTCCTATCCCCTTTACTGACTCTGCTATAAAAGGGAAGGCTTGGGCTGACTTACACAAAGCTTCTTCCCTCCTGTGTTACAAATATTGATAACTATATTGTTATTCTTAGCTCTTCCACCATTTAGTAAACTTGGTAGCTAATCAATGGATCCAATATAACTACTCTGGGACTCTCAAAGGAAGACATTTCTAGAATCACAGTAAAATAGATTTTCCTTTATTATATCAAATACTTCAAGTTAAGTGTGACTTAATTTTTCAGCTTTTGGGGTTTTTTTCCTAGATTTTATGAATATCTCCATGTTTCTTTAAAAGGGGATTGGGCACTTACAAATCTTCATTATATCTTCATATTTATCTTCCCTTCCTTTCAGTTCTTTGGTTTGTTACATACAGGTTCATTTTCTGCAGGGGACACTCACTCCAGACCTTTCTGATTTTCAGCTTCAATATAGCTTAGTTTCTCCCTTGGCCTGCTACAGATTCCAGGGGATTCTTTTTTTGTTTGTTTGTTTTGTTTTTTTAGTGTGGTGACAGTATTTCATGGATCCTATATATTTCTCTTCACTGGTCCTTCCCAATGCTCAAATCTCTCTTTTATTCTTCATGCTTCAGTCCTGTGGGACTTTTCTTCATATATGAACATGCCATGTTTTCTCTTAGTTTGGAGTCATCAAATGGCTCTTGCCTCTGCCACAAGCACTTTCCTATCCCCTTGTTTTAGCTAAGTTCTAGTTGTATTCACGTTTTGGAGGAGGAAATGGCAACCCACTCCAGTGTTCTTGCCTGGAGAATCCCAGGGACGGGGGAGCCTGGTGGGCTGCCGTCTATGGGGTCGCACAGAGTTGGACACAACTGAAGCGACTTAGCAGCAGTAGCTATTCACATTTGGGGTCTCGGTTTAAAAGAACACTTGCTCTGTGATGGTTTATTATCCTCTCTGCTCCTTCCATGACCACACGATTTAGATTCCGCCCCTCTTCTGTGGAAGCCACAAAACACTGAACTTTCCCTGTCATAATACTTTCCACTGTTTATTAAATTACTTATAAACTCTAAACAGGCAAGAAACTATGTTTACCTTATTGTCAGAGTTGCTGCCTGATAACCATGGCACTTAATAAACAACTAATCATTTTATACAAATGATTTAATGAATAAAAGTTATTCTACAATCAAAGAATAGCTAAATAACTGAAGTTAGGCCAACTTAATGAAATATTCTAGTCATTAACATCATCATTTTTAAAGGAAAGATAATAAAAAATATATGTCAAATTTATAAAAATACACATTGACTGAAACAATATAAAAGAGTTGGCAGGTTTAAGAGTATTTTCTACTTTTACCCTCAACCTTTTTTTTTTCACAATACTTTGTTTTCTTTTTAAAAAAACTTTTTATTTTGTATTCAGGTATAGCTGATTAACAATGCTGTGATAGTTTCAGCTGAAGAGTGAAGGGACTCCTTCATACATATATATGTGTCCATTCTCCCCCAAAATAATGCTTTCAAATACAGCTTCCATGTTCTTAAAACAGTTAAGCAATTATTAAACAAATATACCCTGCGAATTCTTTGATCATTATAAATATAAGTATGAACTAAGATTTTTTTCTTTTAAAAATTTATAGCTTTGATTAAACCTAAATAATGAAAGACATATTGGAGTATCCATAATTGATATATCTTCACCTATTCCCATAGTTAGCCCTTTAAAAAATTTAATATAAACACTGCTCTAACTGCTATGATATGGTAGAAATATTACAATACTCTTCTAATTCAAACTTTCCTGAAGTTTCTAGAAGGAAGAAAGCAAAGAAAGAAAATAGGAATAAATAAGGAAATTATCAGGCTAAAATTCTTTAAAAATAATTGTGCAAATTAAATATAGAGATTTTTTATCTTGAATAATATGATTAGAATTTTCATTATAGTGACCTTTTAACCACCTAGCACTTGACTAAGATGAACACTTAGCCTTGGTTAAGAGTGGTTCACAGCAACAAGACCTGGAATGCCGAGATGTGCACATGTAAGGGCATGATCCATTAAAAAGGGTCAAAAGCAATACCCAAAATCCAAGTGACAGGCAAGGGTGAGAAGTGCAGCAAACACAGTGGAAGCATACAGCCAAGCTGGCTGAATGATCTGGAAAAAGAGCCAAAATGTAAACCAAACCCAAAGGAGGGTCTCAAGTCAGAATGAGGGCCAGGTCAGGCGAGAAGGAGGCATCGGTTGAGGACTTGTGGACAGTGTGGGCAGGACTGGGCTTTCCTC
This sequence comes from Tragelaphus eurycerus, assembly GCA_935064755.1. NCBI lineage: Eukaryota > Metazoa > Chordata > Mammalia > Artiodactyla > Bovidae > Tragelaphus > Tragelaphus eurycerus. The sequence goes on along the minus strand of CAKXYN010000170.1, from coordinate 2,345,476 downwards.
CTTCCTCTCCGAGAAGGAGTATCTTTTCCCCATCCATGGATATGTGCGGGTTACTTGATATTATGAGCCTAGAAATTTAGCTGCTGGCCAATCTACTTCAGAAAGACAATTCACATCTCCCACACTCACTCATAATGTTATGTTTAGGTGTATCTTCTTGTCAAGGAAAAGATATCAGAACGATTAAGATGCTGAGTAGCTCTCCAAAGTCATAGCATGAGTCAAAGTTGGACCAGAGTGTAAGGTCCATTTCCTCACTCCCAGCATCCTTACATCTGCCAGTTATGCGGCTTCCCATCAAAATGATTTAAAGTCATTCTTTTTTTCCCTAATGTTATGCACCAATGATGCCACATAAATCTCAAGGTAATATTAAAGTTATATTTCTTTTCAGAATGTAAAGGCAATCTCTACTTTATAGCAGATGGGAAAACAATATTAAATGACAGGGTTTTTGGTTTGTTTTTTGTTTTTTTTTTTTTAAGTTAAAGAGATAATCCTTACATGTTACCTTTTTCTTTTCCCTTTTTGGCCATGCCACACAGTTTTGCAGGATCTCAGTTCCTTGACAAGGGATTGAACGTGGGCCACATCAGTGAAGGCCCATAATCCTAAGCACTAGGCCACCAGGGAACTACCCTACATTTTACTTTTTATATCTGAAAAATATACGTATTTTTAAAATATGAGCTAAGTCTTAGCAACAATACAGTCTGTCTCCCTGTATATTATACAAAGCCTTATATGGAGTACACAGAATACAAGTTAACCCTGTGGGATTTAAAGTCAAACACACAAATATTTTCATCACCATTCTGAAAAAACCACGTGATGTTGGGCAAAAGACTTACCTCCTTAAGTTATAGCTTCTCCACCCATAAAATGGGGATAATAACAGCACCCCCTCAGAGGGTGGGTTTGTTGTAAGGATTCAATGAAAAAGGCACTTAAAGGCTTAGAACAGTTCCTAGCACCACAGGCAGTGATCACTTGATGTGTATTAATAATACTAGTAATAGTACCCCTCAGATTTACGGCAAGAGGCTCACAAGCTGGAGTTGAGACTCTCCTTTGGGCTCTTCTGTTATGCTGGTATCCATGACATGGAACTTATGTCATATTTGAGAGCATGTCAGGGACATGGCATGCCTCCCACTGTTTTTCAGGAGCACTGGTGTTACACCACACACACAGCTCTGAAAATCTAAGCAGATTTCAAAGTTGCTTAAATAGCTTTCTTGGCCAAGAGTCACGTAAGTTGCCAACTGGCAGTGGAATGATTTTCCACTCAAACTTGGCAGCAAAAGAATTTAAACAGAAAACTGGGAGGAAGGCAAGGGAAATAATATGCTTCCTTCCTCAAGGTAGTTTTGGGCTCTTTGGCACCAGAGAAATATTTTGAAGAAGAGAGAGAAATTTTGCATGAATATTACAGTATTTATTTTTTAACTCATTAATTTTTAATTGGAGGAAAATTGTTTTACAATGTTGGTTGGTTTCTGCCATACACCAACATGAATCAGCCATAGGTATACATATGTCGCCTCCCCCTTGAACCCCCCTCCCACCTCCCACGACATCGTACCCTTCTAGGTTTTCACAGAGCCCTGGGTTGAGCTCCCTGCATCATACAGCAAATTCCCACTGATCATCTATTTATGTATGGTAATATATATGTTTCAATGCTATTCTCTCAGTTAGAAGTAAGTCAGCAAAACAAACATGGTATATTAACACATATATATGGAATCTAGAAAAACGGTACCTCTGAACCTATTTGCAGGGCAGGAATATAGACACAGACACAGAGAACAGATTTGTGGATTCAGCGGGAGAGGGAGAGGGAGGGACAAATTGAGAAAGTATTTATTTTTAATCTATCAAAAATAAATTGAAAAAGAATTGCTGGTTATCATCTTTCCCTCTCCACCATTTTTTTTCATATTTGGTGAACTATTTTTTAGAAGATACTGGAATTTCTTCATTTGGGTGCTCTAATTCAGGTGCAGTGAATTTGGATTTTTAATTAATTTTTATTGCAGTAGAGTTGATTTACAGTGATTCAGGTGTACAGAAAAGGGATTCAGTTATAAATGTATTTTTTCTTTTTTAGATTATTTTCCACTATAGATTATAAAATATTGAATATAGGTCCCTGTGCTATACTTAACTTTAGAGTTTGGGTCAGAGCCACAAGCTCCACTAACTGAACATTCATTCCCTGGGGGAGAGATTTTGTTTCTAAAACCTGTTCAGCCATCACCATGGTGCAACCTGCTTTACACTTCCCATTCTGAACAAAAGAACTGCCCTCTGTAAATATTTCTGGGTCAGGATTGTCTAATGGGGTATCCATTAGATCTTCCCGAGCTGCATAGTTTAAAGATAGAAATTGAGAACAATCAATTCAGGTGTTTCATTTTCCTTCTCAGGAAGGAACATGTGCAGGATAGAGATTCCCACAAACTTTAAGCTTAGTTATTGGTCCTTCTAACAACAATGACTGATATTTAATAAGCTGACTGTCTGTCATCCAAATATTAGCCTTAGAGTTTAAGATTCCACTCCATAGGATGCTGGTGAGGCCCTCAGCATCGTATCAAGTCCTTGCTGTTTATCTATTTTATACATCAGTTCAGTTCAGTTCAGTCGCTCAGTGGTGTCCAACTCTTTGCGACCCCATGAACTGCAGCACGCCAGGCCTCCCTGTCCATCACCAACTCCTGGAGTTCACTCAGACTCACGTCCATCGAGTCAGTGATGCCATCCAGCCATCTTATGCTCTGTTATCCCCTTCTCTTCCTGCCCCCAATCCCTCCCAGGATCAGAGTTTTTCCCAATGAGTCAACTCTTCACATGAGGTGGCCATAGTACTGAAGTTTCAGCTTTAGCATCATTCCTTCCAAAGAAATCCCAGGGCTGATCTCCTTCAGAATGGACTGGTTGGATCTCCTTGCAGTCCAAGGGACTCTCAAGAGTCTTCTCCAACACCACACTTCAAAAGCATCAATTCTTCGGTGCTCAGCTTTCTTCACAGTCCAGCTCTCACATCCATACATGACCACAGGAAAAACCATAGCCTTGACTAGACTGACCTTTGTTGGCAAAGTAATGTCTCTGCTTTTGAATATGCTATCTAGGTTGGTCATAACTTTCCTTCCAAGGAGTAAGTGTCTTTTAATTTCATGGCTGCAGTCACCATCTGCAGTGATTTTGGAGCCCAAAAATATAAAGTGTGACAACTGTTTCCACTATTTCCCCATCTATTTCCCATGAAGTGATGGGACCGGATGCCATGATCTTCGTTTTCTGAACGTTGAGCTTTAAGCCAACTTTTTCACTCTACACTTTCACTTTCATCAAGAGGCTTTTTAGTTCCTCTTCACTTTCTGCCATAAGGGTGGTGTCATCTGCATATCTGAAGTTATTGATATTTCTCCTGGCAATCTTGATTCCAACTTGTGTTTCTTCCAGTCCAGCGTTTCCTATGATGTACTCTGCATATAAGTTAAATAAACAGGGTGACAATATACAGCCTTGACATACTCCTTTTCCTATTTGGAACCAGTCTGTTGTTCCATGTCCAGTTCTAACTGTTGCTTCCTGACCTGAATACAGATGTCTCAAGAGGCAGCTCAGGTGGTCTTGTATTCCCATCTCTTTCAGAATTTCCCACAGTTTATTGTGATCCACATAGTCAAAGGCTTTGGCATAGTCAATAAAGCAGAAATAGATGTTTTTCTGGAACTCTCTTGCTTTTTCCAGGATCCAGCGGATGTTGGCAATTTTATACATAGTAGTGTGTATTTATTAATCCCAAATTCCTAATTTCCCTCTCCCTGTTCCCCTTTGGTAACCACAAGTTTGTTTTCTATGGCTGTGAGTCTGTTTCTCTTTTGTAAATAAGTTCATTTGTATCTTTTTTTTTAGTGAATCTGAATATTTTGAGTTAAATAACAGACATTTGACTTCAGTGATCCTGCAGAATTCCTTCTCTTCCTTTAAAACATAAAATAGAACCTAATAACAAAATAAGTTTTTTCATATTTCCATTATTCTTGAGAGTAAGAGGGTAAGAGAAATTAGGGTAAATGCCAATGGATGTCTAAATCTTCTCAAAGAGGAACTCCAACTCAAAGTATTATGACGGCATTCTAACCAAACTAGGAAACTTGCAAGGATGAAGTTTCTACATGCTTCCTCAGAAAGACTACTCCAAAGTACTAACAGGAAACGTTTTCTTATTTATTTATACATGGCTTAATTCCAAAAAGGATTTGAGGCAAGGCATAACAGTACATACAGTATATTGAGATCAAGAAAATAAGAAACTATAAAATAATAAAAAACAATTGTAAAAAAAAATAAATAAAGACATCAGTGCTAAGTGTGGGCCTTAAACTTGCTCTAAGCATCCTAGCAGTCACTAGAAAGAAATGAATTATATTATTTGATGTCTATAAGATTAACAACAACAATCATGTGCCTAAGAAAACTACTTTTATCTAATATATTCCTCCTGCTAGGGTTTGTAACAATCTCCTTATATTTACTTGTAAACAAGAACACTATTACTCATGCTAAAAGATGGGAGAGAGAATGTTCTTATATTTCACAGATTTCTACTGCCATATTTAAGGGAAGGATGTCATGGTACCAACAAAATTAAATAAGTATACCTAGTTAAAACAAAGAATCCCCAGTAAACATATTCCATAATAATATTTCCATGTATAATTTTTAATAATTTTTAGTAATTGGTGCCCCTTAAGAAAATCTGTAGAAAAGACATCATTGATGTCAATGATGAATGACTTACCATTTAGATACTTTAAATGGGAGACTAGAACTTTTATATTTCATAGAGTTATAAATGTCTGTGGTAGATGGAATAAAAGTGTCCATGTCTTAATACCAGAAACCTATGAATGTTGCATGTCAAAAGGTACTTTGCAGATGTCATTAAGGAACATGAGATGGTGAAATTATTCTGCATTATCTGGATTGGTTTATATAATCACAAGGGTCCTTATAAGAGGGAGAGAGGAGGGGCAGAACTGGAGAGGGGAAGAGGGATTAGAGAGACGCAGAGGCTGGAGTGATACAAGGAAGGTGACACAAGCCAGGGAAGGAGGTGACCTTCAGACACTGCAAAGGGAAAGAAAATGAATTCTTCCCCAAAACTTTCAGAAGGAATGCAGCCCTGCTGATATCTTCATTTGAGAACTTCTGACCTCTAAAACTATAAGACAGTAACTTTGTGCTGTTTTAAGCTCACCAAATCTGTGGCAATTTGTTAGAGAAACAATAGGCAACTAATTCAGTGACTACAAAGTCAATATATTACTAATCAATCTCGTGAATTTCTACCTAGATACTATGAGTAAACAAAAATCTTTAGCCATAAATAGAACAAAATAATGCCATTTGCAGCAACATGGATGGACCTAGAGATTGTCATACTGAGTGAGGTATGTCTTCACAGAGAAAGACAAATATCATATGGTATCATGTACATGTAGAACCTAAAAAAAATGGTACAAATGAATTTATTTATAAAATAGAAATATAGTCACAGATGTAGAAAACAAACTTATGATGGGGGGATGAGGGGATAAATTGGAAGACTAAGATGACATATACACATTACAATATATAAAATAGAAAACTAATAAAGACTTACTGGGTATCACAATGAACTCTACTCAACATAATGACCTATAAGGGAAAAGAAACCAAAAAAGCATGGATATATATGCATATATATAACTGATTCACTTTTCTGTACACTTAAAACTAACACATTATAAATCCACTAAACTCCAATAAAAATTATTTTTAAAATGAAATAATGCTCACTTTAATACATATCTCCTATATTTTAGTTAAGCCACAAAATGAACTCAAAGTATATCTAGAATATTCTGAATATCACAATTTTCAAAGTGTGCTTCATAATATACTGGTTCTGCTGCTGCTAAGTCGCTTCAGTCGTGTCCAACTCTGTGCAACCCCATAGACGGCAGCCCACCAGGCTCCCCCATCCCTGGGATTCTCCAGGCAAGAACACTGGAGTGGGTTGCCATTGCCTTCTCCTATACTGGTTCTATGGGATGTTAAAAGGTATTAAGCACACACACAAAAAATTTCTAAAGTCAAATAACTTGAAAAAACTATACCATGTAATTGTAGAACAATTGAAACTTTTTTTTTTAATTATCTCAAGAGTCTAGATTTACCAGGAAACTTTTTGGGTTATTCAAAGGATCCACATCTCCCACCACCCCACTATCAGGAAAAGGTAAAAATGTACTAAATGACAGAATGAAAGTATCCTTCCAGCTTTACAAAATCTGGCTAACCAACCCTGTTCACAATTTCATACTCTCCAGCTCATGTTCATGCACGCCCTGTTCACCAAGCACAGGCCTGCTCAGCAAGGAGATTCTCAGATAACATAGCTGCTTCCTGATGTCTCCACCACTGCCACTGACATTATCCATGAGAGCTTCCCCAAGATTTTATTTGGAGGAAAGACACAGGGACTACTCACCAATCAAAATGAAAAACATAAGCCGTTTACCTCCCTCATTTAACCCTGTCCCAAGTATGTGATTCATTCTCCCAACATACTCCACCCTGCCCCGTCCAATTTTCTCCAACAATGGACAGGAAAACATTTGCCAAGAAAATAGGTTTAGTTGAACACAAATTTCCAACATGGACACTGCAGGAACTTCAGACTTAGCCCTAAGGAACAAGATTTCTGGGGGCACAGAATGTCAACAAAACTGTCAGCAAGAGCCAAAGCTTGGTCTCTTATAAATACTACAGTAAAAATGTCAACAGATCTCTTCACTGCAGAGCTAATGAGTGCCATGTATCTTTAAGAGAAAAAGAAAACAGTAGAGTGTTTTTCACATATTTATGACCCAGAAACCTTCTTCTCTGGAACATTTACAAAACAGCATTTGGAAAATAGTTTGCTAGTTATATATGAAATTTCCTAAAATCAGTCAATTCCTTTGAGGATTATCACGTGAAAAGGGAAAAATAAAGAGCCTGTGTAGAAAAAATTGTACATGGGAAAATTGAGAATTCATTTTAGCCAAATAACAAGATAAAGAAGGCTGTTTCTAGATATCAAGCAGGAGATTTGGGCCCTTACTGATGAACTAGCATAGCCAGGTTAACTCAAGTAAGGATAAATTAAGAATGGTCAGTTGTCAGGTGAATAATTAAAGCAGCAGTTGAGGCCCTGAGGCCAAGACAGGATCAGCATCAAGGAGGTCAACATTTGGCATGAAACTGACACAGTTAATAGAAAGAAAGGTCACCCAAAGTCACCCCTACTTGCCAACTCAAAGTACAGAAGATAAAACAACATGATTCAAAATCAGTACCTCAGCACCATCCCAAGAACTAAAAGTTTTAAAATGTAAGGAAAAAATATTTCAGGCAAAATAAATGACATCCTGAAAAATGACTGTCATTATTTTTAAAACCATAGAAAATAGGCACATAGACCTAAAAAGCGAATAATAGCTCATCTACTGGGAAATGCATAGGCCTTTGGCCCAGAAAAACTTCCTTACTTATAATCCTCTTGTTTTTCCTAAAGAAGCTTAAAAAATACTATTTTTGAGAACTTTCCAAAAAATTAGCATAAAAAACTGTTTTTCCATAGAAAGTTATCAACCAAACTTCCCTGTTTCACAATAATTTTAAAAGTTATCCACCAAATGTTTATATTCCAGGAAGAAAAACATAATTAATAAGTCTTTTTTTAACTTAGGAAAGTCTATAAACACCCACAACTACACCCACTAACACATAGAACCCAAATTAGTGTAACACAGTTTCGTCTTTAGAAAAGAACTTCCCAGCAAAGGGCAGCCATTATTGTCTTAGATGAGCTTATCTGTCTTTTGGTCATCAATATGATGTCATTACTTATATTTTCACAAGACACACTTTAAATATAATCTCAATAATTAATATATTTTGTCATTAAAACTCACACATTCAACAAATATTTATTGAATGTCTTCTCTAAACAATGAGCTAACAATGGTGAATATTAATCTCTGTGTCTATCCCATAATTTCATGCATTAAATTCCTCTCCCCACAAATAAAGTTACTAGTGATCCCAAAATACTATTTTAGAGTTATGCACCTTAGTTCTTTATGGAGACACATGCTATGCTATGCTATGCTAAGTCACTTCAGTGGTGTCCGACTCTGTGTGACCCCATAGACGGCAGCCCACCAGGCTCCACCGTCCCTGGGATTCTTCAGGCAAGAACACTGGAGTGGGTTGCCATTTCCTTCTCCAATGTATGAAAGTGAAAAGAGAAAGTGAAGTCGCTCAGTCATGTCTGACTCTTAGCAACCCCATGGACTGCAGCCTACCAGGCTCCTCCGTCTGTGGGATTTTCCAGGCAAGAGTACTGGAGTGGGGTGCCATTGCCTTCTCCGAGATACATAAAGGGGAGGTAATTTTTCTACATCTTAAAGTGAGACAATCTTTTAAGTTGTGTATTCTGGGAGGTTTACTATATTTTTATATGATTTTGGAGGACAGGCTTTCTTAAAATGTTGAATTAGTTTACCTGTTTTGTGAGGTTTGTGAGTAGTATATAATTTGGTCAGGTATTTTGAGACCAAAGAAATAATGTCAAAGAGAAAAAAAGCATTTTAGTACATGCTGCCTTAGTATAAAGATCTATTTTAAAAGTTAAGCAATTGATTTTTTAAAATAAAACTAAATCTACAGAGGTTTTATTTTGTTTAAAAATATGTCTATTTTTACTTAATGTTAAAGTGTGATAGTATTTCCACTTGATAAAGCATTTTAGCAGAAACACTTACCATAAAAGTAACCATGAAAACAGAAATGGTACTTTGCAACCTGGAATATTTCAAAAGAAACTTGCCTAAACAAAAGATTTTTCAATAGCTAGACAAGCAGCTCTATTTGTAAAAAGGAAATTGCTTCCCAAAGAAATAACAGGAATGAACCCTAAATTCTTACAACTGTAAATTATTTTTCTAAAAATATTGTGGTCTAGATCCTTAATATGAAGATTAGAACAGATATTTTTGGAAAGTGTTTTAACTGTTGGTTTAATAGATATGTTTCTCACTATAGTTATCTTTTAGATGTAATGTCATATTACATAAGTAATCTCAGCACACACAGACGGAGCACTGACACTTTTTGTAGGAGCAGTTAAATGGTAGTATTATGTAATTTAAGCAACACTCTCAGGCAAATCTTTTAACAACCAACAGTTTTTTCTAACTATGTAATCAACATTTGCATTAGAGATAAAAATATTAACTACCTCCTCCTATGAATCCTTAGCACTGAGGATTCAGTACAGTTTTGTTTTCTGCTTTTTTTTTAATGTTTAATGAAGGAGGTTTTATTTTTTATCTTTTGCATAAAGATATTAAGATTTATCTTAATTCAAAAAATTACTCATTGTAAATAACTGGGTGCACTAAGAGTAGTTTCCTTAAAAATAAAGTTATTTGGACATGAAATTTTTGTAGAGAAATTGGATTACATCTACAGCTCATTCATTCTAATAATTTACAAACAACATAATATACTATTATTCACATTCATGCACATGAAGAAACTGAAATTGAGAGATGTTAAGAAACTAACCCAAGACCACATAGCTTGTGAATAGCAGAATTGGGCCTCAGTCACCTTCAGTAGCCAAGAGTACCTCCTGGGCCTTTCCAACACCAAAATTTTCTGTTTCATTCCACAATGGACATCAAATTTCAACGTACTCTAAAAATAAACAAAAATTCAGGGCAAATTCTATCAACCAGTTAAGCTCAGCCTTGCAAAATCATTATTGGAAGTATTTATGTTTTCTTGGGCTAGAAAAATATTTCATAATTCACTAAGTTTTTGTTCTAATAAACTATTTTAAGCATAAGTTTCCTTTCAGGAAAAAATATACACACCCTTATGCATATACATAGAAAAGGAAAGTTAAGAGAGCTAAGCATGCATCTCCCCCAAATTCACACAGGATAGAATCTCTAGTTCCATTCCCATCAGACAAAAAGCTCTTATCCAGTCATGATTCTCAAGCCTACTGAACAAACCTCTTGGCCCTACAGGATGTGTCACAGAGGCAATCTCAAAGGCACCAAAGTGGGAGAAAACTCTCTTCAGTAATGTCCTTCACAAATTTTTCTAAAATTAAAAAGAAACAGAAAAGCATTCTATATATAAAGAATAACTTTCCTTTCTCTTTTATTCAGAGGTTTGTTATGCTTACTCCAAGTATAAATTAAGCATACCCATTATAAAATATTTAGAGCTTCATTTCAAATTCTTTTTCGTTGTTGTAGTAATTCATATTCATGCAGATTCCAGGCCCTCAAAGCAACATGAATTCATTTTTAAACCAATTTCCTTGTTTAGTGAGAAGGCATAGAAGGTCCCAACTCCTCATGTAATGAGATTTTTTCATCAAGAAAGGCTTTTAAATATATTAAATCTAAGTGTTTTCCTAGTAATCCTAACACTTGTAATATGATGCTTATTTCAATCGCTAAAGAATCTGATATCAATGTTAGTGTGAGTTCATCAACATACCCCGTCCTCCTTTTCACCTGTTTATATTCTTCTGTTCCTTATAGATCGAACTCCTTTATCACCACTTCCAAAAGGTCTCTGCTAACTCTTGCTAGGTTGGAATGGGTGCCCTTCCAACCTGACATTATAGCATCCTAGTGAAAAGCTCTCTTAGCATAGTGTTCTATGATAATATCTTTATACGCTTGTCCTCACTTACAGAATGCAAACCTGTGGAAGGCAGGAATCTTATCTTATTTGCCTCTTAATTGCATTTAATGAATACATTTGGAGGAAAGGAAGATTTTTAACAATTCAAATACAGTTCCTTTCCTTCCCTTCTCTTCCCTTATCCTCTTCTTCCTTTCTTTTCTGGATAATTCAAACCATTATCATGTGGGGCAGAACAAGACAGACATCAAAGTATAAAACTCAAGCAGGGTGAGGAAGGTATCCAAGTAAGAAGGCTCCCATTCTGAGAGTCAGCTCCTGAGTAAGGTCAGGAAAGCATTCAGGTGAGGGACTAACTTGGGGCAGGAAGTTGGAAGCCAAGTGGAGTGACACAGGGGGTGCCTGCAGGAAATACAGGTTATCCAAGCCACAGCAGGGAAAGGAAGGAGTCCACGGATTGTGGTAGCTGCTCAGTGTGAAGTCAGAGCCTAAAAAAGAGTAAAGAAGGGAAGAGCGCATCCACTGAACTTGGGCATCACAGCTGTAGCTGGGTAAGTGGGTGGTCACCCTGGATGGGGTGTCAGGGTCCAGGATATCCCACAGGATATCCTGCGGGAGGATATCCCACAGAGAGTCAGAGCCTGAGTGGAATGATGTGGGCATCTACGCAGGAGTGGCAACACAGTGTGGAGATCAGAGTACCTAAGCCAGTGAGGAGGATGAAAGGAGTGACGTTCAGGAGCAGGAGCCTAGCCTGCACAGACAGAAGAAATGCTTCCGTGCCAGGGGGTGGGGAGGTGTTGGGAGGTGCTGCCTAAACACTGTGAGAAGAGAACTCACATGGGTGTTCAGGGGATGCTAGCCAAGTCCCCTTAGTGATGGACACTAAGACCTGGCCAGGGGCATCAGAACATGGGTGTGGTGAGCAAGGCATCCACACAAGAAATATAGACACTGGTTACATACTGTGGGGTTGAACAAGCAAGTAAACTTCAACAAAGACAAAGTCATGAGATCCAGAGTCAAGTTTCTGACCATCTAGGAAGAGCAACCAATACAGAAGGGGCCAAGATGCAAATGAATCATGAGGAATTTTGTTCCCGAATCTAAAGTCATCTGCAAGAACAAATGGGTAAGTCGAGTTTACAATGTTCTAAATTTTAAATGACTTGAAGAATTGATTATCAGGATATTTTGAATACATCATCAGATCAGATCAGTCGCTCAGTCGTGTCCGACTCTTTGCGACCCCATGAACTGCACGCCAGGCCTCCCTGTCCATCACCAACTCACGGAGGTCACTCAGACTCACATCCATCGAGTCAGTGATGCCATCCAGCCATCTCATCCTCTGTCGTCCCCTTCTCCTCCTGTCCTCAATCCCTCCCAGCATCAGAGTCTTCTCCAATGAGTCAACTCTTCGCACGAGGTGGCCAAAGTACTGGAGTTTCAGCTTTAGCATCATTCCTTCCAAAGAACTCCCAGGGCTGATCTCCTTCAGAATGGACTGGTTGGATCTCCTTGCAGTCCAAGGGACTCTCAAGAGTCTTCTCCAACACCACACTTCAAAAGCATCAATTCTTCGGTGCTCAGCCTTCTTCACAGTCCAGCTCTCACATCCATACATGACCACAGGAAAGACCATAGCCTTGACTAGGCGAACCTTTGTTGGCAAAGTGATGTCTCTGCTTTTGAATATGCTATCTAGGTTGGTCATAACTTTCCTTCCAAGGAGTAAGCGTCTTTTAATTTCATGGCTGCAGTGATTTTGGAGCCCAGAAAAATAAAGTCTGACACTGTTTCCACTGTTTCTCCATCTATTTCCCATGTAGTGATGGGACCAGATGCCATGATCTTCGTTTTCTGAATGTTGAGCTTTAAGCCAACTTTTTCACTCTCCACTTTCACTTTCATCAAGAGGCTTTTTAGTTCCTCTTCACTTTCTGCCATAAGGGTGCTGTCATCTGCATATCTGAGGTTATTGATATTTCTCTCAGCAATCTTGATTCCAACTTGTGTTTCTTCCAGTCCAGCATTTCTCATGATGTACTCTGCATATAAGTTAAATAAACAGGGTGACAATATACAGCCTTGACGTACTCCTTTTCCTATTTGGAACCAGTCTGTTGTTCCATGACCAGTTCTAACTGTTGCTTCCTGACCTGCATACAGATTTCTCAAGAGGCAGATCAGGTGGTCTGGTATTCCCATCTCTTTCAGAATTTTCCACAGTTTATTGTGATCTACACAGTCAAAGGCTTTGGCATAGTCAATAAAGCAGAAAGAGATGTTTTTCTGGAACTCTCTTGCTTTTTCCATGATCCAGCGGATGTTGGCAATTTGATCTCTGGTTCCTCTGCCTTTTCTAAAACCAGCTTGAACATCAGGATGTTCACGGTTCACATATTGCTGAAGCCTGGCTTGGAGAATTTTAAATCATATTAAAATGTGTATATTATAGTGTATTCGTTCTAGTAGATTTAAAGTTTTGAAATAGAGCTTCAAAAATATCAGTGGAATGAGGAGGGTAATTCACTAAACCTGGTAAATCCAGACCTTGGGAGACCTAGGGTGCTTTATTCCAGCTTCCCCTCCTCTCTGGCCCCACTCCCTGCACCCAGGGTACAGAGTTAGTATATCAAGTGGGTCCCCTCACCCAGTAGAATGCCTTCTGATATGACACTTAATCCCATTCATATGGCTTTGTGCCCAGTTGCCCCACAGGATGCTCATACGTGGCCACCATTCCTGTAAACCACAGGAATATGGGCTGACTACTGCAGCCCCCGTCTGCTCATTGTCTCTCCCAAGTTTTCCTGTTCAAATAGCTCAGCACATCAGCCAGTCAGCTGCAAGTGAACTATTTTTTGCAGAATCCCCATTCTCTATAAACAATTCACTTGGAAGCCAAATATAACCTTCTTCTCTCTCTCCCTGCCTTCCTCTCTCCACAGAGTTCTCTTACACAAACCAGAGGAGTCTATAGTTAGAAGGGGCTGGTATGTGGTTGGGAATTGCCCATCTGGTTTGAGCCCTGGAGGGTCTGTCTCACTCCAGCTTCTCTAGAATATGAGATGCTGGCTGTCCAATGTGTCCTTGGTTTTGTCCCCTAGTCCAGAGCAACAGAAAAAAAGAAAGAGAGCGGGGGGGGGGGGGGGGGGGGGGACAATGCAAAGGAAAATGTAACACAAAACTGGTGCCCATGGTTAAAATCCAGTAGGAGACTGATTGTCACAGGAAATCAGAAAAGAAGGGAATTTACATAGGTACTGTCTGAGTCTTTACCAAGACTATATTCACATATTATTTGTATAATTTAAAATAAATCAAAAGCAATGAAAAATTTAAAAACTAATTATTAACAGCCAAAAAAGTAACAGTGAATATAAATCACAGAGTGAATTTTATCACCATAAAATCAATGAAGAAAACTAAAAGATGAATCAGATCAGATCAGATCAGATCAGTCGCTCAGTCGTGTCCGACTCTTTGCGACCCCATGAATAATTTGACCATATAAAGTAAATAAATGTATACAGGCTTAGCTCATATAAATCGATTTTTTTTTTTAAATACATTAAAACCCTAATGGTTAAATGAGCTAAAAAATATGAGTTAATTATTCATAAAAGAAGAAAAATAATTGTATAAGTTTGAAAATTAACCAATATCTATTGCTTGCCTCGGGTATTGGATTATTGGTAGGGTTTCTTCTCTTCTTTTTACTTATAAAATTTCTATAATAAATATTTATCTCTTTAAAATCAGGATAAGAAAAGAAACTTTTTAAACAGCCCCTCTCACTTTATTCAACCCAACCCAGCAAAAAAATATATATATGTGTATATATACCAACGGAGAAGGCAATGGCACCCCACCCCAGTACTCTTGCCTGTAAAATCCCATGGACGGAGGAGCCCCGTAGGCTGCAGTCCATGGGGTCACTAAGAGTCGGACACGACTGAGTGACTTCACTTTCACTTTTCACTTTCATGCATTGGAGAAGGAAATGGCAACCCATTCCAGTCATCTTGCCTGGAGAATCCCAGGGACGGGATTGCACAGAGTCGGACATGACTGAAGCGACTTAGCAGCATATATACCAAATATACATTTTTTGTAAGAGTCTCAATACTAGTGAAATAAACAGAGAAGTATATAAAGAGCCCTTTTCCCAAAGAGACAATTAAAAAAAAAAAAAAAAAAAAAAGCTTAAACACACCTTATAGATTATGATTGATTTTATACTAAGAAAAAAGTCACTGAGTCTTTATTACAGGAGTCTTATAAGAAATATCAACACATACAAAGAAATTTAAAAGTTGTTGAGTTAAACAATAACTATGTTACTTTTTTCCATCAACTATTTCCTACAGCTTCTTATTGAGAAAGAAAATTTCTTTCCTCTGCTGCTGCTGCTGCTGCTAAGTCGCTTCAGTCGTGTCTGACTCTGTGCGACCCCATAGATGGCAGCCCATCAGGCTCCCCCGTCCCTGGGATTCTCCAGGCAAGAACACTGGAGTGGGTTGCCATTTCCTTCTCCAATGCATGAAAGTGAAAAGTGAAAGTGAAGTCACTCAGTCGTGTCCACTCTTAGCGACCCCATGGACTGGAGCCTACCAGGCTCCTCCGTCCATGGGATTTTCCAGGCAAGAGTTCTTTCCTCTGGCCTTCAATAATTCTGACATTTAATTTACTTCTTTTTTTATCTTGAAACTTTATGTGCTTTTTTGCCTTCACTTAATTTCTACATAAGAGGATCAGCTATTAAAACCAAAAATATCATAAATTTAAAAATTAAAATGTCAATCTGTTTTAGAATATGGATAATGAAAACTCAATACATTCATTACAGTCATGAAATATAAATAACTTTACATAGTATATTTCCCCAAGAATAAATGAACTATAACTTTTTTAACTTCTATAATGTCTTTTCTTTTTAAACTTATAGAGCTAATCTTGTGTCTAAAATTAACCCATGAATCAACTAGCCAAATACAGGAGTATGGTCTATATCCATGCAGAGAATTTTCTTCAAGAAGTTAACCAAAATGAATCAAACATCAAGACACTTGCATCAATCATGCTAGCTGTCTGCTCTAAGGAAAACTGGAAATGGAAGAAAGAGGCAGTGATCAAACAGAAGACATGGGAAACGCCTATGAATATTAATAGAGAATCCTGACTTATTCGCAAAAGCATTCTTTGACAATTCAAAGACATGAAACCTGCCAGTCAATTCAATCTTTCTATCCATGCAGCTGCTAAAACCCTATCAACTGAAAAAGGAATGATAAATTACATATTTCTTGAAGTAAAGATATGATCAAAGGAAGTAATGCAGTTTTATGATACTATTTTAAGAGTTTATACCAATCTTGAGTTATCCTTTTTAATTAAATCAAAAAGAACCAAGCTTTTTTTTAACCTAACATGAAGTTAAATACCATGCAACAGATACCCTGACACATTTATATTTTAAATAGTGGGAAATTTTACTTTAATAAAATAAAATAAATAAAAAATAAAAAAATTTTATTTTTTCCCACATTTCAAAGTATTACTTTCATTATTCTAGTGTGGACTCAACTTCACCCAAACTGAAGAGGATAAACAGAGCAGTGTTAAGCAAACTCTTCTTAGTGAACTGAAGAATACCTCATCCAGTTTCAACCTAGAGCCTGTTAAAGAGGAGTTAGAATTTTAGCAAACTAAAAATCTAAGTAGAAAAGAGCAGGCAGTCCTCCCCAGAGATCTGTGGGCACCAGACATAATGCAAGCAAGTAACGCGCCCCTGATCGCAGCGGGAAGGCTCGCAGACATGACACGTTCAGTGCCAAAGCAAGGGCTCTAATTAGCGAAGGGTTCCGGTCTGGCAGTCAAGGGCTTAACCTTCGTTGGGAAATAATGAGTCAGACAATGTTTGAAGCCTCCGTGTAAGATTTAGAGAAGAATGGGGGTGCTGAGAACTGCCTAAAATGTGCTAAACTGACAGACACAGGTGACCGAACAATGAACTGCACACTTGGCAAAGGAGGAGAAAATATTTGGGACATGCTTACGTCCTCCAGAGCAGCGTTCCTCTTCAGTCCCTGAATTAAGATGAAACAAATTGATAGGCCATAATAACCTCAGATATGCAGATGACACCACTCTTATGGCAGAAAGTGAAGAGGGGCTAAAAAGCCTCTTGATGAAAGTGAAAGTGGAGAGTGAAAAGGTTGGCTTAAAGCTCAACATTCAGAAAACGAAGATCATGGCATCTGGTCCCATCACTGCATGGGAAATAGATGGGGAAACAGTGGAAACAGTGTCAGACTTTGTTTTTCTGGGCTCCAAAATCACTGCAGATGGTGACTGCAGCCATGAAATTAAAAGACGCTTGCTCCTTGGAAGGAAAGTTATGACCAACCTAGATAGCATATTCAAAAGCAGAGACATTACTTTACCAACAAAGGTTCGCCTAGTCAAGGCTATGGTCTTTCCTGTGGTCATGTATGGATGTGAGAGCTGGACTGTGAAGAAGGCTGAGCGCCGAAGAATTGATGCTTTTGAACTGTGGTGTTGGAGAAGACTCTTGAGAGTCCCTTGGACTGCAAGAAGATCCAACCAGTCCATTCTGAAGGAGATCAATCCTGGAATTTCTTTAGAAGGAATGATGCTAAAGCTGAAACTCCAGTATTTTGGCCATCTCATGCGAAGAGTTGACTCATTGGAGAAGACTCTGATGCTGGGAGGGATTGAGGGCAGGAGGAGAAGGGGACGACAGAGGATGAGATGGCTGGATGGCATCACTGACTCGATGGATGCGAGTCTGGGCGACCTCCGGGAGCTGGTGATGGACAGGGAGGCCTGGCGTGCTGCGGTTCATGGGGTCGCAAAGAGTCGGACACGACTGAGCGACTGATCTGATCTGATCTGATTATTTGGTTGAGTTACTTCAAAGAAAGTAGAAGACTTGGTGGAGGATATATATTTTCTGCAAACGTTTCTTAGACAACCAACTTTTAAGATAAGGGAATCTCTGGGAACTTCTCTGAAGGTGAGAGACAAATCTCAGGTTAAAGGCTAAAAAGTTCATTAGCAAACACAAATACTCTGTGATTAAACATGTATACCCATGGCGGATTCATGACAATGTATGGCAAAACCAATACAATATTATAAATTAAAAAAAAAATAAAATTCATATGAATTCTAAAAAAAATAAATAAAATTACCTAAACAGAAGACCAAGCCAAGGACCCAAAGTCTAGGCAAATTAGAACAGTTTCTTCTTGTCTTCTAATCTAAAAATTACTACAGCTTCCCAAAGTTTCTTGTACACATGATTTTTTAAATTCTTTTCCATTAGGGTTTATTACAGTATACTGAATATCCCTGTATTATAATATGGACCTCATTGTTTACTTATTTTGTATATATAGTAGTTTGTATATGCTAATCCCAAACTCTTACACCCCTCTCACTCCCTTTCTCCATTGGTAATGGTAAATTTGTTTTCTGTCTGTGCATCTCTTTCTGTTTCATAAATAAGTTCATTTATGTCATATTTTAGGCTTCACATATAAGAAATATCATTTGTCACTTTCTGACTTACTTAGGCATATGTGATTTTTTACTCTTAACTTCACAAACTCTTTAAAGAGTTAAAATTATAGTACTTTGACTTTTTATTTCATGTAACAGAATCTGGGGGAAAATACTCATATCTGACTGCTCACCATAACAATGTGCATTCTTTGATAAACTAAGTAAACAACTATTAATCATTATTTTTTCCTACTTCACCCACTCAATGTTATACTCAAAATGTGCTAATTCACTTCAGTAATGTTCAACTCTTTGCAATCCCATACACTGTAGCCCACCAGGCTCCTCTGTCCATGGGATTCGCCAGCAATAATACTGGAATAGGTTGCCATTTCCTTCTCCAGGGGCTCTTCGCAACCCAGGGATCAGATCCGAGTCTCTTACATCCCCTGCATTTGCAGGTGGATTCTTTACCACTAGCACCACATGGGAAGCCCTATACATAAAATAGTTAAGCCTTTTAGGATGTTTTATAAACTGATATATATATTTGAAAACTCATACATACTTACATATATATATTTACACACACCTACATATATATATATATATAGTCTATGTTATCTGAAAGCAAGTTACTCAATTTGAACATCAATTGCTCATAGAGAGTGAATGTAAACATTGTGGGCAACAGAAGGTTTCAGCTACATAGTGAAGGTATATATGTGTGTGAATATATATGTATACTAACATTTCACTAGTGCTAATAATGCTGAGCTGTCTTCCAGTATTTGTTTAGAAGGTATGAAATCTCTCCACTCAATAGTAGAATGCTAATTAGGTATGCTAAAAGATGCCTCTTAAGAATTATAAGCCCTAAGTAAATAAAGTAATAAACCACTAATAATAATCTTAAAGTCCAATAATTGGGGTTAAAATTTTTAAATGAAGAACACTGCAAAACAAATAACTGGTATAGGACTGTATTACCTTTCTAAAGGGCAAAAAATGTGAATTCTGAAATATATCTGTCCCCATGGATTTCAACTTAACTAAGGGATTGAAAATTGTACATTTATTTTCCCAGTCAAAACACTGAGAATCAGGGTTATTGTTTTCTTTAATAGAAATATTTCTAAATAGAATGCATGCATAGACTCCAGAGAGAACAAGAGAAATGCCAGACTTGCATAAAGCTCTCCTTGTTTCTTTTTCCTTCCCTATCTGGACAGGGAACAATTTTCTCTTGGGGCAGCATAGTAAAGGCTCTGATGCACCATGACTCCAGAAGAAACAAACGCACTTTCTCCGCCCCATCTCTTGTCAGGTGTAGGGAGAATTATACTTGGTGAACGTTAAGAAGCACCCTGAGCCTTCTATCAGACCCCTCAGTATTCAAAGATCTCATGGAACAGAGGTTCAGTTTAACCAGAATATTGGGGAAATGGTGATTTTAAAAGTTACACTAAGATTGAAATCAATTGCTTGTAGGGAGTAAATATAAACATTAAAGAGCACCACAAGGTTTCATTAGTTCATAGATACAAAATTGGCTGTTAAAACTTTATATTGTACATTTTGTTCGCCAACAAGTTTATCTGGAAAATATAAAGTACTCCTATTTGTGACCAAAGAAGGTGATAGTTGTTATTACTTTCTATAGCTTACATTGCTTTGTTTATTAACTATATACATTACCTTAAAATTAATTAAGTACATATTAATTAATATAACTTGTTCATTAGTATAATATTATCACATATTTTATCATTATTTGTCTTCTCTGCTAGAATATAAGCTGTACTCTGGTGGAGATAGTCATAGTTGTTCACCAAGCATGTAGAATAGTGCCTGGCATACTCCACAAAAATTGTGGAATGAATAACTAAAATATAAAAGTGAAAATTAAAAGAAGGAAAATAATTCCATTGAAGACATGTTGAAATAGCACAAAATCAGATAATAATTTTTAAAAATCATCTCCAGAAAGAGTTAATCTGTTCTCATTAAAGAAAAAGTGCTATACAACCAGGGCCTCCAGCATCATTCTCAGCGGGAGAAAGCCTTCCTCATGGTGGACAAGTCTTAACACAGGGGTCTATCCTCCCTGCAGACCTTGGCTCCAGTTCACCACTCTCAGGGTAGTAATCCCATACCTGGCTCTGGTCCTTTCCATCTGAACTGATTCTACCATAAAACTTATACTGCCACTTATTCAAGGGAATAAACATGAATTAAATGTTTAGCCCCAAGGTCCTGGAAGGATATTTGAATAAGAGTTGGAGCCAAAAAATTAGACATGGATTGAGACTATAGGGATTTCTGTGTTCTCTCTGCTTATTCAAGCTTGAATTTTGAGGTAACCACTGAAAAGTACAATTGCAGATTTTGGTTCGATCACAACTTGATCATTAAATATCATTTAAATATGAGCTATAACTTTCCTGGAACATAAGAACAAGTCAAAATGTTTGCTATAGATAACAATTGAGTATATTAGACAACTTAGGAAAGATTGTGATGAATTTTGTGATGAGTAAAATTGAATCCCTTTTTCCTAATTACAACACCTCTCCAACTCAACATATACTTACAACCCCCACCCACAGCCTCAGTGCTACTACTAAGGAAAGTATTGCCTTGAAGACATCAATGACTTCCTACTCAACAAATCTCAATGATTCTTTGGCCAGCATTTCATAACTTGTATTGCCTTAGTTTAGGTGACCTTCCACAATCCCAGATATTTTCCTGATTTTACAAAGATCCGAGACATTTAAGAGCACTCCTCACTGAAGTTAGCCAATAGGGCTAAGTTTTCTCCTTTGTTCTTTTCATTTCCATTGACAACTCACACATTATTATAATATCACCTACTAGAAAGTGTGTTTTCTTCGAAGTTATAATTTTGATGCTCAATAAGCATTTGTTGAATGAGTGAATCCTATTCTAGCTATCATCAAAATTGTCATGCTTGTCACATGGAATTATGAGATGCTGCTTAAAAATATGCCAAAAGAAAAAGTTAATAAATCTTAACAAGCAAAGAACACGTAAGCTTACATAAATACTTACACAAAGAAATCACTTAATATGCTTCCTATTAAGAGAATAGGGTTGCCATCCTCCAAAACCCCATAAAAACAAACAGTGGAGTTGCAAAGGTGAGTGGTTCAGCCTTGCTATCCTTGCCACTGCCTCCCATGATTCTTCTTTTTGTGCTTACTTGCTCATTGAGGCTAGAAAGTGAAAGTGAAAGTCACTCAGTCATGTCTAACTCTTTGCCACTGGAGTTAACTGAGTGGGACTGACTATGCAGTCCATGGAATTCTCCAGGCCAGGATACTGGAGTGGGTAGCCTTTCCCTTCTCCAGGGGACCTTCCCAACCCAGAGATGGAACCCACCTAGAGGCTGGTGTTAAATAACACAACACATTCCTGAATGTTCACTGTGAAGAAACAACAGGCATATCTCAGGAGACCCTGGATTTAGACCTGTCTTAGATCCATTTCTTCAGACCTCCAACACTATTCACCTACAGAACACTTTGAGCCCTTCCATTGCTTCAAAAAGCAATAGATTCAACACATCTTCCTATTCTAAACAAAGTTTTCCCAATTTTTTCAAAAGTTTAAAAAATGTCTCTATCTTGCATTTTAAATAACTCATCTTAATGATTCTTCTTTTTATTGGCCAGGCTATTCCTTTCAATTCCCACAGCCACCGTATTAGGCTAGCTTCATAGCAGATTTGAAGTAAATGTGTTTTTTATATGCTGAATCATACTCACCTCAAAAAAATTCACCTGTTGAAGTCTTTATCCCTTCATATATTTAAAGGACTCATGATTAAGTCAAACTCACTCAGATGACTCCTCCCTGTTTTAAGATTAACTGTTTGGGATCTTAATTACAGCTTCAAAATCCCTTCACTGTGATTTGATCGAATAACTAGGTGAATGTATGTATGTACACGGGGACCAGAAATCTTAAGGATCATCTTAGAGTTCAGGCTACTACTCTAATATTTTTGATTTGCCTTTTAAGGAGGATAGAGTAAAAGTGGGTTGATACAATATTGTAAAGTTAAATAAAATAAAATTTTAAAAAATAATAAATAAAAAAAAATAAAACTTTTTATCCATGAAAAAAAAAATGGGTTGAAGGGGATAGAGAAGGGCTCTGTTTCTTAACAAATCCATTTGTTTTGTGGAAATACACACAAAAAATGAAAGTTATAACACAAGAATAGTCTAAAATTTTAAATAGCATGAAAAACATAAATAGAAAAGTAGAATAAAGAGGAGAGTCTCAGTTTTTAGTTTTAATTTTGGATTTTTTTGTTTGTTTGTTTTTTAGCAATTCAAGTGACAAATCTGGAACCTTAAATCAAAATGTTTTTTAAAAGAAAGAAAGTTTACCTTTTGAAAAAGAGAATTCAATTATATCTAAATTTAGAGTATAGGTCAAGTTTTATCTATGCTTTCTTAGAAAATAAAGGAAAGCCAAAGAAATTGTCCCTAAAAATCCAAATCCAATATTAGTTGGATTAGTTCTGATTATCTTGGATATTTTCTGGTTAAAAGTATATCTTGTTAAATGTCTCAGCTATACAATATATTTTAAAAGAGAGTGAGTAAAATGAACCATTTCTAGTCTCTTAAGAAATAAAGCTGTTCTAAAATTTTACTCTGGATTGCACCCCACCCCAGTACTTTTGCCTGGAAAATCCCATGGATGGAGGAGCCTGGTAGGCTCCAGTCCATGGGGTCGCTAGGAGTCGGACACGACTGAGCGACTTCACTCTCACTTTTCACTTTCATGCATTGGAGAAGGAAATGGCAACCCACTCCAGTGTTCTTGCCTGGAGAATCCCAGGGACGGGGGAGCCTGGTGGGCTGCCGTCTATGGGGTCGCACAGAGTCGGACACGACTGAAGCGACTTAGCAGCAGCAGCAGCAGCAGCAGTGATATAAAAGTGAAGCATTGCCCTCTAGAGGATTAAAAGAGCTCTCTAGACCAGGCAACTATTTCATAATAATGTAATGTTGCTATATACATACTGTCCTGCTAATTTCAGGTGTACGTTCTTCTGTGGGGCACAGAAAAGAAATAGAAAATAGCTTTGGTGTAAGGAGTGCTAAAAAAAACTTTTTTTTAACAAACTTAGAATTTCTCAAGAGTTTGGTAAACTAATATTTGGTACATTACTTTATAAAATTTTGACCAATGTATTTGCACTGTAATCATGAAATAAAGGTCTGTCTTAGAAAATGGAAAATTTTTAGTTTTCTTAAAATGTGTAGACTTAAATCTAATAAAGTCTGATAGACTTTTAGCCAGCTACTAAAGGAACAGAACCATGTGTATGTATCATACATATGATCTTATATTAAATTATAAAGTGACTACAAAACTGACTCATATAATTTTTCTACCATATTCAACCTTAATATTTAGGAAGTTTAAAAGCAAGTGAAAAAATAGAAGAGAATATAAAATTTCAATGGCTATTTTGGCAATCCATGTCAAGAATTTTCCTATTACCAGAAGCGTTTTCAGCCTAATCACATTCCCCCAAGAGTCAAAATCAGAAGCCAGAGCAAGTTGTTTAAACATCGGGGTCTCTGACTTTAACATAATTAATTGGTTATTCTCAAATTATTCTCCCAAATGTGCATGTCTCATCTATGTTTCCACCAGAACAGACTTTCCTTTATTTTCCTGTTAGGATTTCATACAAACCTAAACAACTCCAGGCTTTAAAAATGAAGAAGGGAAGGGGAAAAGGAAAGGAGGGAAAGAAGAAAGGAAGAAAGAGGGAAAGAGGGAGGGAGAGGAGGAAAGAAGAGAAGAAAAGGCAGCTTAAAAACTGTTGGCTCTTTACATTTCTTTCTTCAGTTGTATAATTATTTCTTTTAATCTTCATTTCTCCAGCGTAGGCATCAGTGAAGATCTGGTTGCTTCAGTCTGCTTCCCAAAATGAGAGATAACAGCCTGCCAATGCAGGAGACTTAAGAGACGTGGGTTTGATCTCCAGGTTGGAAGAGCCCCTGGAGAAGGAAATGGCAACCCACCCCGGTATTTATGCCTGGAGAATCCTATGGACAGAAGAGCATGGCAGGCTATGGTCCATAGGGTCACAAAGAGTCAGATACGACTGCAGTGACTTTGCACAAAACCAAGCCTAACACAAAGGGATGGAAGCAAAATACAGCATTATAGACATATTCTACATCTTATTAATAAAAGACTCTTGTAGAAAATACACAGAACATTTTACAATGGGGTCTAAACACACTATATGATGTACAAGGTTTCTTACTGGAACATGGCATTTTTCTTCCTCAACAAATACCTGGCAACTATCTCACACAATTTTTATAATTAGATGTGTGTCCCTTTTCCTTCTGGGCTTCCCAGGTGGCAATAGTGGCAAAGTACCCACTTGCCAATCAATGCAGAAGACACAAGAGACTAGGATTCGATACCTGGGTTGGGAAGAGCCCCTGGAGGAGGGCATGGCAACTCACTCCAGTATTCTTGCCTGGAGGATCCCATGGACAGAGGAGCCTGGCAGGCTACAGTCCATGGGGTCACACAGAGTCAGATACAACGAAAGAAATCTAGCACATAAGCAAACTCTTCTTTCTGTCTTACTCCAGAGTTCCATGGTATATTTACATATTATAAATGTCTTCAATATTTACAGATGTATGAATATGACACAAAACAGCAGGATGAAAGTTTTAATGAACTATAGAGGGAAACTACCAGCAGAAGTTTCTGGTTTGCCTCTCTCTGTGGATTTTTCACAAGCAAAGGATTCAGTTCACCTGCTCAGTTGTGTCCAGCTCTTTGCAACACCATGGACTGCAGCACACCAGGCTTCCCTGTCCATCACCAAATCCCGGAGCTTACTCAAACTCATGTCCATCGAGTCGGTGATGCCATCCAGTCATCTCATCCTCTGTCATCCCCTTCTCCTCCTGCTTTCAACCTTTCCCAGAATCACAGTCTTTTTCAGTGAGTCAGTTCTTCGCATCAAGTGGCCAAAGTATTGGAGTTTCAGCTTCAGCATCAGTCCTTCCAATGAATATTCAGGACTGATTTCCTTTAGCATGGACTGATTGGATTTCCTTGCAGTCCAAGGGACTCTCAAGAGTCTTCTCCAACACCACAGTTCAAAAGCATCAATTCTTTGTTACTCAGCTTTCTTTATAGTCTAACTCTCACATCCATGCTACTGGAAAAACCATAGCTTTGACTAGATGGACCTTTGTCAGCAAAGTAATGTCTCTGCTTTTTAATATGCTGTCTAGGTTGGACATAGCTTTTCTTCCGAGGAGCAAGCGTCTTTTAATTTCATGGCTGCAGTCACCATCATTTAATTTCATGGCTGCAGTGATTTTGGAGCCCAAAAAAATAAAGTCTGTCACTGTTTCCATTGTTTCCCCATCTATTTGCCATGAAGTGATGGGACCAGATGCCATGATATTTGTTTTTTGAATGTTGAATTTTAAGCCAACTTCTTCACTCTCTTTCACTTTCATCAAGAGGCTCTTCACTTTCTCTATAAGGGTGGTGTCATCTGCATATCTGAGATTATTGGTATTTCTCCCAGCAATCTTGATCCCAGCCTATGCTTCATCCAGCTGGCATTTCACAGGATGTACTCTGCATATAAGTTAAATAAGCAGGGTGACATTATACAGCATTGATACATTCCTTTCCCAATTTGCAAACATTCTGTTGTTCATGTCCGTTTCTAACGGTTGCTTCTTCACCTGCATACAGATTCCTCAGGAAGCAGGTAAGGTGGTCTGGTATTCCCATCTCTTTAAGAATTTTCCACAGTTTGTTGTGATCTACACAGTTAAAGGTTTTGGCGTAATCAACACAGCAGAAGTAGATGTTTTCTGGAATTCTCTTGCTTTTTCTATGATCCAATGGATTAAACTACAGCAAAGGATTAAATTACTCTTTAGAACAGGATCTGGAAAACACAGTCTCTTTTTTGCATCTTGAAATTCAACCATACTGTAAAATTTTAAGTTACTTGTTTGGAATGCAAAGATTGTTTGACTAGGGTATAAGGAATCTTAGGACACTAATTCCTTGGAATCATGGAATCCAAATTGGCTAAGACTTATGATAATCCTGGTCTGTTCTCATCCTCTTTTCACCAGTCAATTATCAGATGTGGTGGTACATCACAGAAGAAATGAAACCTTTCTTGAATACATCTTAAAACATCCCTTCCACTTTCTCCTGACATTTGCAGAAGTTGCTTACTATTCTAAACTTGCAGTTAGCAAACGTTTCACAAGTCCTTCTATTTTCCTATCAAATCAGTTGAGTCCAATTCCATAACTTCTTGATCTTCAACCTACCCCATCCTTTCCTCAAAACCCACCTGGTTAGCCCTAAATCCCTTCTTCCCCACAACTCAGTCACCTCATCTTTGTCTACTGCCAAATAATTTGTCTTCACATACATGATATAAAAATAAATAACTCTCTCACTTAAGAAAATATCTGATATAACTAAGCAAAAATGCAATTAGAATAGACAAAGAATTAGAGAAGAATAAGATTATATATCAGAAATTTCTACAAAAAATATTGAGGAGTTGCTGCTGCTGCTGCTAAGTTGCTTCAGTCGTGTCCGACTCTGTGCGACCCCACAGACAGAAGCTCACCAGGCTCTCCTGTCCCTGGGATTCTCCAGGCAAGAACACCGGAGTGGGTTGCCATTTCCTTCTCCAATGCATGAAAGCGAAAAGTGAAAGTGAAGCTGCTCAGTCTTGTCCAACTCTTAGCGACCCCATGGACTGGAGCCCACCAGGCTCCTCCATCCATGGGATTTTCCAGGCAAAAGTACTGGGGTGGGGTGCCATTGCCTTCCCCATATTGAGGAGTACTGATGTTTAAAATTATTCAGTGATTCTGGCCACAACCCAGTTGTCTATTCAAATCCTATCCATGATTTCTTTTCACACAAGCTTAGAAGATGCAATAATGTTACACTAACTATCTTCAGTAAAGTATTTTCAAAATTAATCATGCCCTTTAAAGGTCCCTGTAAATATGAGCAGATCCTCAATATGTGAATGACTATATGACAGGTTAAACAATATACAATGAATACTAGTGTTCAAAAAATACCCAAAGCATCCTGGAAAGAAAGGAGGCCTGGTACTATCCCCTCCATATGAGTGTATGTGGGTGTGAGTGCTAAGTTGTTTCGGTTGTATCCAACTCTGTGCTATCCTATGGGCTGTAGCCTGCGAGGCTCTTCTGTCCATGGATTCTCCAGGCAAGAAAAATGGAGTGGGTTGCGATGCCCTCCTCCATGGTATCGTCCCAAACCAGGATCAAACCTGCATCACCTGTGACTCCTGCAATGCAGGTGGATTCTTTATCACTAAGCCACTTGGGAAGCTGACTATCCCCTTATTGTTATTCAGTCACTCACTAGTGTCCAACTCTGCAACCCCGTGGATTGCACCACTCCAGTCTTCCCTGTCCTTCACCATCTCCAAGACCTTGCTCAAACTCACAACCATTGAGTCCGTGATGCCCTCCAGCCATCTCGTCCTTTGTTGTCCCCTTCTCCTTCTGCCTTCAATCTTTCCCAGTATCAGGGTCTTTTTCAATGAACTGGCTCTTCGCATCAGGTGGCCAAAGTATTGGAGTTTCAGCTTGAGTATCTGTCCTTCCAATGATTACTCAGGGTTGATTTCCTTTAGGATTGACTGGTTGGATCTCCTTGCAGTCCAAAAGATTGTAAAGTTAAAAAATGAAATAAAATTTAAAAAAGAGAGAGAGAGAGACTCTCAAGAGTATTCTCTAACACCACAGTTCAAAAGAACCAATTATCTAGTGCTCAGCCTTCTTTATGATCAAAATCTCACATCTGTACATGAGTATTGGAAAAAACATAGCTGTGACTATGCAGACCTTTGTCAGCAAAGTAATGTCTCTGCTTCTTAATACATTATCTAGGTTTGTCATAGTTTTTCTTCCAAGGATTAAGCATCTTTAATTTCATGGCTGCAGTCATCATCTGCAGGGATTTTGGAGCCCCCCAAAATAAAGCCTTTCACTGTTTCCATTGTTTCCCCATCTCTTTGCCATGAACTGATGGGACCAGATGCCATGATCTTAGTTTTTTAATGTTGAGACTTAAGCCAGCTTTTTCACTCTCCTCTTTCACTTTCATCAAGAGGCTCCTTAGTTCCTCTTCGCCTTCTGCCATAAGGGTGGTGTCACCTGCATATCTGAGGTTATTGATATTTCTCCCAGAAATCTTTATTCCAGCTTGTGCTTCATCCAGCCCAGAATTTCACATAATGTACCCTGCATATAAGTTAAATAAGCAGGGTGACAATATTCAGCCTTGATACACTCCTTTCCCAATTTTGAATTTGTCTTTTGTTCCATTTCCAGTTCTGCTGCTTCTTGACCTGCATATAGGTTTCTCAGGAGGCAGGTAAGGTGGTCTGGTATTCCCATCTCTTGAAGAATTTTCTGCTGGAAAAGACAGTAGGTGCTGGAACAGCGGCTGTGCAGGGCTGGAGCAACTTAGAGGAGATACCCCACGTCCAAGGGCAAAGGAGAAGCCCCAGAAAGACTGTAGGAGGGGTGAAATCGCATTTAGAATCAAACCACATGCCTGCCAGAGAAGCTCAGAGGGCTCAAACATACCTTGTGCACACAAGGACCCAGAGACCCCACAGAGACCAAGACAGGACTGTATTTAAGTGTCTCCTGAGGAGGTACAGGTCAGCAGTGACCTGCCACAGGGGCAGAAGCTCTTGGTGCAGCAGACCTGGGTTATGGCATAAGCTCTCTTGGAGGAGGTCACCATTAACCCCACCAAGAGCTGCCAGAACTTACACAGGACTGGGAAACAGACTCTTGGAGGACACAAACTGAATCTTGTGCACACCAGGACCCAGGAGAAAAGAGTAGTGACCCCACAAGAGACTGACTGAGACTTGGCCGTGAGTGTTCAGGAGTCACCGGTGGAGGTGCGGGTCACCGGTGGCCTGCTGCAGGGTTAGGGGCACTGAGTGTAGCATTGTGTGCATGTGTTCTTTTGAAGGAGGTTTTCATTATCTTCATTACCTCCACCATGAAAGTGAAAGTGAAGTCGCTCAGTCGTGCCATGTAGGGTCACCCAAGATGGATGGGTCATGCTGCAGAATTCTGACAAAACGTGACCCACTGGAGAAGGGAATGACAAACCACTTCAGTATTCTTGCCTTGAGAACTCCATGAAAAGTTCATTTCAGTTCAGTTCCTTAGTCGTGTCCTACACTTTGCAACCCCATGAACTGCACACCAGGCCTCCCAGTCCATCAACAAATCCCAAAGTCTACCCAAACTCATGTTCATTGAGTCAATGATGCCATTCAACCATCTCATCC
Organism: Tragelaphus eurycerus; assembly: GCA_935064755.1. Lineage (NCBI taxonomy): Eukaryota > Metazoa > Chordata > Mammalia > Artiodactyla > Bovidae > Tragelaphus > Tragelaphus eurycerus. The sequence goes on along the minus strand of CAKXYN010000170.1, from coordinate 2,315,727 downwards.
TCTGTCCTCCCCTTCTCCACCTGCCTTGAATCTTTCCCAGAATCAAGGGCTTTTCAAATGAGTCAGCTCTTCACATCAGGTGGCCAAAGTATTGGAGTTTCAGCTTCAACATCAGTCCTAACAATGAACACTCAGAAATGATCTCCTTTAGGATAGACTGGTTGGATCTCCTTGTAGTTCAAGGGATTCTCAAGAGTCTTCTCCGACACCACAGTTCAAAAGCATCAATTCTTCGGTGCTCAGCTTTCTTTAAAGTCCAATTCTCACATCCATACATGACTACTGGAAAAACCATAGCCTTGACTATATGGACTTTTGTTAGCAAAGTGATGTCTCTGCTTTTTAATATGCTGTCTTGATTGGTCAAAACTTTCCTTCCAAGGAGGAAGCGTCTTTTTATTTCATTGCTGCAGTCACCATCTGCAGTATGAAAAGGTAAAAGGATAGGGCACTGAAAGATGTACTCCCCGGGTTGGTAAGTGCCCCACGTGCTACTGCACATCAGCGGAGAAATAACTCCAGAAAGAATGATGAGACAGAGCCAAAACAAAAACAACACCCAGTTGTGGATGTGACTGGTGATGAAAGTAAAGTCAAATGCTGTAAAGAGCAATATTGCATGGGAACCTGGAATGTTAGGTCCATGAATCGAGGCAAATTGGAAGTGGTCAAACAGGAGATGTCAAGAGTGAATGTCAACATTTTAGGAATCAGCAAACTAAAATGGACTAGAATGGGTGAATTTAACTCAGATGACCATTATATCTACTACTGTGAGCAGGAATCCCTTGGACGATATGGAGTAGCCATCACAGTCAACAAAAGAGTCCAAAATGCAGTACCTGGTTGCAATCTCAAAACCAACAGAATGATCTCTGCTCGTTTCCAAGGCAAACCATTCAGTATCACAGAAATCCAAATCTATGCCCGGACCAGTAATGCTGAAGAAGCTGAAGTTGAACGGTTCTATGAAGACCTACAAGACCTTCTAGAACTAACACGCCAAAAAAGATGTCCTTTTCATTTCAGGGACTGGAATGCCAAAGTAGGAAGTAAAGAGATACATGGAGTAAGAGGCAAATTTGGCCTTGGAGTACCGAATGAAGTAGGGCAACAGCTAATAGAGTTTTGCCAAGAGAATGCACTGGTCATAGCAAACACCCTCTTCCAACAACACAAGAGAAGATTCTGCATAAACATGGACATCACCAGATAGTCAATACTGAAATCAGGATGATTATATTATTTGCAGCCAAAGATGGAGAAGCTCTATACAGTTAGCAAAAACAAGACTTGGAGCTGCTGTGCCTCAGATTATGAACTCCTTATTGCTAAATTCAGACTTACATTGAAGAAAGTAGGGGAAACCATTTTCATATCACTTTAGATATGATCTAAATCAAATTCCTTAAATAGTGGAAGTGACAAATAGATTCAAGTTATTAGATCTGATAGACAGAGTGCCTGAAGAACCATGGAGAAGAAATGCAAAAAAGCAAAATGGCTCTCTGGGGAGGCCTTGCAAATAGCTGTGAAAAGAAGAGAAGCGAAAAGCAAAGGAGAAAAGGAAAGATATAAACATCTAAATGCAGAGTTCCAAAGAATAGCAGGAAGAGATAAGAAAGCCTTCTTCAGCGATCAATGCAAAGAAATAGAGGAAAACAACAGAATGGGAAAGACTAGGGATCTCTTCAAGAAAATCAGAGATACCAAAGGAACATTTCATGCAAAGATGGGCGCGATAAAGGACAGAAATGGTATGGACCTAACAGAAGCAGAAGATATTAAGAAGAGGTGGCAAGAATACACAGAAGAACTGTACAAAAAAGATCTTCACGACCCAGATAATCATGATGGTGTGATCACTGACGTAGAGCCAGACATCCTGGAATGTGAAGTCAAGTGGGCCTTAGAAAGCATCACTATGAACAAAGCTAGTGGAGGTGATGGAATTCCAGTAGAGCTATTCCAAATCCTGAAAGATGATGCTGTGAAAGTGCTGCACTCAATATGCCAGCAAATCTGGAAAACTCAGCAATGGCCACAGGACTGGAAAAGGTCAGTTTTCATTCCAATCCCAAAGAAAGGCAATGCCAAAGAATGCTCAAACTACCGCACAATTGCACTCATCTCACACGCTAGTAAAGTAATGCTCATAATTCTCCAAGCCAAGCTTCAGCAATACGTGAACCGTGAACTTCCTGATGTTCAAGCTGGTTTTAGGAAAGGCAGAGGAACCAGAGATCAAATTGCCAACATCCGCTGGATCATGGAAAAAGCAAGAGAGTTCCAGAAAAACATCTATTTCTGCTTTATTGACTATGCCAAAGCCTTTGACTGTGTGGATCACAATACAATAAACTGTGGAAAATTATGGAAGAGATGGAAATACCAGACCACCTAACCTGCCTCCTGAGAAATCCATATGCAGGTCAAGAGGCAACAGCTAAAACTGAACATGGAACAACAGACTGGTTCCAATCGGCAAAGAGGAACATCAAGGCTGTATATTGTCACCTTGCTTATTTAACTTATATGCAGAGTACATCATGAGAAATGCTGGGCTGGAAGAAGCACAAGCTGGAATCAGGATTGCTGGGAGAAATATCAATAACTTCAGATATGCAGATGACACCACCCTAATGGCAGAAAGCGAAGAAGAACCAAAGAGCCTCTTGATGAAAGTGAAAGAGGAGAGTGAAAAAGTTGGCTTAAAACTCAACATTCAAAAAACTAAGATCATGGCATCTTGTCCCATCGCTTCATGGCAAATAGGTGGGGGAACAATAGAAACAGTGACAGACTTTATTTTGGGGGCTCCAAAATCATTGCAGATGGTGGCTTCAGCCATGAAGTTAAAAGACACTTTCTTCTTGGAAGAAAAGTTATGACCAACCTAGACAGCATATTTAAAAACAGAGACATTACTTTGCCAACAATGTCTGTCTAGTCAAAGCTATGGTTTTTCCAGTGGTCATGTATGGATGTGAGAGTTGGACTGTGAAGAAAGCTGAGTGCTGAAGAATTGATGCTTTTGAACTGTGGTGTTGGAGAAGACTCTTGAGAGTCCCTTGGACTGCAAGGAGATCCAGCCAGTCCATCCTAAAGGAGATCAGTCCTGAATATTCATTAGAAGGGCTGATGATGAAGCTGAAACTCCAATACTTTAGCCACCTGATGCAAAGAACTGACTCATTGGAAAAGACCCTGATGCTGGGAAAGATTGAGGGAGAGAGGAGAAGGGGATGACAGAGGATGAAATGGTTGGATGGCATCATTGACTTAATGGAGTTGAGTTTAAGTAAACTCTGGGAGTTGGTGATGAACAGGGATGCCTAGAGTGCTGCAGTCCATAGAGTCAGAGAGTCAGACAGGAATGAGGGATTTAATTGAACAGAAGAATTTTCCACAGTTTGTTGTGTTCCACACAGTCAAAGGCTTTGTGGTAATCAATGAAGCAGAAGTAGATGCTTGTCTGGAATTCTTTTGCCTTTTCTATGATCCACTATCCCCTACTGAGAACCAAATTATCTATTATTCCTGAACCATTTTAAAAAGAGTTCACATTTATTGTGTAGCTACTGTGTGCCACATCAGTCAGTTCAGTCAGTTCAGTCACTCAGTCGTGTCCACCTCTTCGCAACCCCATGAATCGCAGCACACCAGGCCTTCCTGTCCATCACCAACTCCCAGATTTTACCCAAATTCATGTCCATCAAGTCAGTGATACCATCCAGCCATCTCATCTTCTGTCATCCCCTTCTCCTCCTGCCCCCCAATCCCTCCCAACATCAGAGTCTTTTCCAATGAGTCATCTCTTTGCATCAGGTAGTCAACGTATTGGAGTTTCAGCTTCAGCATCAGTCCCTCTAATGAACACCCAGGACTGATCTCCTTTAGGATGGACTGGTTGGATCTCCTTGCAGTCCAAGTAAGCGCTATAAAAGCACTGCTTTATATATATCAACCAATCTTAAGGGGATGATTATTATGAGCAGTTTAAAGACAAAGAAGAGAAACACAGACAGGTTAATTATTTTCTTAAATTCACCAGTGGCAGAGCCAGGATTTAAACTCATTTAGTGATTAAACAACAACAAAAACTCTGGCTGTGGGCCCCAACTACCTTGAAAAATCTCTGAGAAATTTCCAAAAATCTTGAAGACACGTGTGCTTAGATCCTAAACATACTGCACAGATTTCCCCGTCTTGGCAAGCTAGTCTAAAAGTCATACAGCACCATAATAATATTCTTTAGAATGACAATAAATATTTAAATGAAGAGACCCTACTGAAATGAAACAGAAATTCTCTCAATATAAGAGAAGAAATATTTGAAATTGATAGGCTGTCTACGAATATTCTTAATATAAGTTTAAAAACAGAGAAAGGATTCTTACACTTGGAACTTGAAGAACTCTGTCTTTTCAAGATGACTCTAAGTTCCTCTGCATTCTGTGGAAACCTTTTACATTCCTAAAGGTAAGTTTATCCATTCCTGAAAATCTCTAAAAATTCAAATTGTAAAAGTAAAATAAGGAGCAAAAGAATGTGAAGAAACTTAACTTGGAATCAAAGCAACAAAAATCTTAATTTTTGGAAAAACATATGACATATCTATATAGGAAAAATAGTATAAAATCTGAAGCTGACATGTGACATAACTCTTGTTTACTTTTCTTAAAAAAAGGTATGTGTTTCATGACACTGTCAAAGAGATTGATTTGAAAATGGCCCATCTGGTACTATATTGGACAACTAAAATCCACATAAACTATTTAAAAATATAAATATATCTCATCCTTTATAAGAATTTGACTTTGGAAATTGCATTACTCTTAAATCTACCAACAGTAAAGAGTTTTCTTTGACCTGAGGGTTTTAAGAGGCCTGAAATTTTACAATATGAGGTCCCTGTTTAATAAAAAGAGTAACAAATGTAAAATTCTTTAAAATTCGAAATCACAACAAATTATAAATTTTTTAAAGCTGAAAAATACAAAAAAAATTTCAAAACAATGAAGACAATATATTTTTATTATCTATCTATTGCCATGATACTTTTTTCATATGTTTTTTTTGCTGTATACCCTCTAACCACTCTTAAAATATCAATCATTTGAAACATCATTTCTTATGAAGACAGGAAATCTAATTTGGTATTTTATTTCAGCATGTCAGTCTTTTAAAAAGCCCCCTCAAGTGAGGATCCTTAAAGTTTAAACTTCATTATTGTAACCATAAATTCACCCCTATTTTAGACATAAGTTGTCAAATGGCTTTGAAATATATATATATTTTATTGAAATATAATAATGACTACACATAGCTTCTTACTATGATTGTGATTTTTAACTAAGATGTTCCCTTCAAGTCCTTCAAACAAACTTCTTCTTGCCTTAAGAATTCAATTCCAGATTCAAGTTTTTCATACTAAATCATTTCCATTTCCATTCCATGGGAAACTTTAAAGCATAATATATTCTGATCATTGACATCATACCAGGCTAAATTTTCCAATTCTCATCCTGAAAGGAAAAGCAAACGTGGAGCTTTTTACTTCTCCTTTTCTTAAAAGTATGATAGATCTTTCAAACAAAAAAGCCTCTGAATCACAGGTCTTTATAATTACTGCAGAAAAGGCACTTATCATATATTGTGTTATATTCCAATAATGGTACCAATGGAAATAGGTAAGGAAATGTGTCTAAGTTTAATTTTTCTGTAAACATCAATTTCCTGAAATATCTTAGTTATGTAATGAGCTTAAAGGTAAGTTCATAAACTGTAGTTCTTATACAGAATAAACTATTACACACAAATTTGTTTAGAGGTCTTGAATACATTGTTATCATCAGTATAAATTTAGATTTATTTTATGTTTATATTATTAAATTTTATATAATTTTATTTTTATTCAGTAACTATAGCTACCAACATTCCCTTCAAATAACTCACCTCTTCATTTTTAATTTTAAGTGAAAATTATACATATATTTAATTAAGGCAAAAAATATGAAATTTAATTATCATTGAAAATGTCATTTAAAATTCTAACTTTTCAGTTTTAATGGAAGACTAAAATACCCATCCATGCCCAGATGTCTCTCAAAGGTACACTTCTCATTCCTTCTAATATATAATCACCAAAAATATGTAAAAAAACATTTTTAGAAAGGGAAAACAGCTCTGAGATAAGTGCCACTTGATTAAAGTCCAGGTAATATATTATTTCTGTGTAAAAATTAAAATTGTGACTTTAGCTGTTTACCTTCACACTTGTAATAATACCTAGAAGAGTTTTATGTCAAAAGGAAAGACATTTGAAGTCACTGACAGACAATTATAATTTCTCTCAATATCTAAAAATTTTCTTATCAACAAGGACAATTAAGCACAAGTGTTAACTTAGAAATTAAAGAAATATTAAATAAACAGTTTAAGAAAATGAAGGAATGAATCAAAATTCTATTTGAAACCAAAATATTTTAAATAATTATACAAGAAATAAAATTAGGATTACTCAGTTTTAATTACAAGAAAAATGTAATGATCAGATACAAGAATGTTGTGTTTTTGTACATAGTATCCTCATTACTTTTTCATTTCTACTTATTTATTACATACTCAATACTTAACTTTTTAGTTATACTAAGCAAATAAATGACTGTGGTATTCCTTTATTTACCATGTGGTTAATGTAATGAATAAAATGTGCTCTGTGTGCACAAAACCAGATTCAAATACTTAATCAGCAGCTGCCAAAACTATCTAAAGTTATTTTTATCAAAAAGTGTACAAGTTGGGTAGGACTGTTTTGTTTTGTTTACTAGAAATCTTGTGTTCATTAGTTTTCACTAGTGTAATTTACAGAGCTCAAAAGCATCTGGTAATTGGAGCCAAGTTTCACAACTCACATCATCAGTACACAAATATTGACATTAGATGTCCATCTCATCTGACTTGTGAAAGTCTGCAAGTCCCGTCTTCCATGGTACCATGATACAGACTTGTAAAATCTTTCCTGATATTTTTGCCCTCATCATATAAAAAATCAAATGAGTCACGCTTTGCTCCCAGATCAACAGAATAACAGATTTCTTGGTAAACATCATAGATATTTTTACCCATAAAACCTCTAAATAAAAAATAGACTATTTATATTATCTATAACAGCATCTATCTTTTTTTACTTACCATAAATCAGTACACATAAGGTCTACTCTATAAATGTGATCCCAATGTTGTTTTCTAGTCTAAACAAATCCTTATAAAATTCTATGACCCTGCATTTTTCCTGTAATATTAAGTTCTCAATTTCTTATAACACATGAATTTATTATTTGCAATTTGAGTAGGATAAATACTCTTTGCAACTTTGCAAAGCACTAGAAATGAATGGGCTTTGGAAAGCACCAATCATAAAAGAGAAAATTAGCAAAGGAAATATCCTCTGTTATAAAATGTAGCACAAGAACAAAGTATTTGCAAGAAAAGCACTCTAATATCATCACTCCTTTCCCCTTTATTCACCTTTCTTTCCCAAATGTCCACAAGGCAACAAAGAAATGATGACCAGTATTTCTTTTCCACTAACATTAACCTTATTCACTCTCAACAGTGTATTCAGGGACCTCCCTGGTGGTCCAGTGGCTAAGACTGCACTCCCAATGCAGGGGGCCCAGATTTCATTCTTGGTGAAGGAACTAAACCCCACATGCTGCAACTAAGAGTTCAAATGCCACAACTAAAGGTCTAGCATGCTGCAACTAACACCCAGCACAGCCAAATAAATAAATCAATATTTTAATAAAAGAAAAAAAAAAAACAGCGCTAAACAGTAAAGGATTTATCACTCTGTTTGTAAGTGGTTGATCATAAGGATCTGAAGAAAGTGTCCACAGCCTCAAATTTGTCCCCATAATTTGCTCAATAATATCCACATACCAGAACAATCCTGCAGTGCCTTTGGTTCCTTCAAGTAGAACTGTTATCTTAAAATAATTAAAATAAGCCTATCCTATACTTTTAGAGGAGAAAATCAGTGACTAAATGCTATTAAGATAAAAAGAAGTTAATAAAATAATTAAGAATTAAATGAGTTCCTATGATGACAAGTGATACTTAATGCTTGAAATACCATGAAAACATCTAATACTTTATGATATATCATACTTTATCATTAGCTCTCACTTGTTTATTATGAACAGTCTATGAGGTTGGGAGGTCAAAGTTTACCACAGTTTACAAGTAAAGATGGGCTTTCCTGGTGGCTCAGATGGTAGAGAATCTGCCTGATATGGAGGAGACCTGGGTTTGATCCCTGGGTCGGAAAGATCCCTGGGAGAAGAGAATGGCTACCCACTCCAGTATTTTTGCCTGGTGAATTCCATGGACAGAGGAGCCTGAAAGGCTACGGTCCAAGCAGTCATGAAGAGTCAGACATGACTGAGCAACTAACACTTTCACTTCACAAGTAAGGAAACTGAAGATTAGAGAATTTAAGCAACTTACTCAAGGTCACACAGCTAGGAAGTAATAGAAGAGAGAGAGACGCCAAACTTGTTAATGATACTTTCAGGACTATTTCTACCTCCAGTGAATCCATATCCTTAATTTCATAAAGTATTCATCACTAAAAAAGTTTTCAATAAAGGACCCATTATGTGCTTATACTATGCTGAAGACCATGATCAAATTTTTACCATTTCTGTAAAAGGAAGCACCATCTTATGAATTCCCCTAAAATTTTTGAAATTCCATTTGTATTACTTCTATCACATCTATTTTTTTAACTTTGTTTTATTTTGTAATGAGAAAAGCTATTAATATAAAGGAATGCTTTGGTCTTCTCGGGCAGTCAAGAAGCTCTATTTTACTGCTAACATTGAAGGCTGATGCTAATATAGCTATAACAGTGTGTTATTTAGAAAGGAACTAAGGCTTCTATTTTGGACCAGAACTAGAAACTGTGCACACTGTAATGCCAAATCAGTAACAATGAGAAATTTATTTAGGATTTTCCTCTGTAGTTTGAAAGCTAAACCTGAAAATATCTATTCTTCCAGCCCTTAAAATTATACCCAATTAAATAAAGGTTGGTAGTTGGTAATTACCAACCAACCTCCTCTGGATAATATGTGAACTTTAAAAAGTATATGTTTTTAAAAGAGTATATTCCATCATATGGAGAAAAATATATGGAAAAAGAGAATCTGAGAGAGATCAGAAGGAGCAGAAGCAAGAGGAGGAGGAGTAGCAGCAGCAGGAACTCACTGTGCCTCTCTGTTCCCTCACTTCCTTCTCAACCCTTTATAATCTGACTTCTGCTCACAAGACCACAGAATATTCTCTACATCAAATAAACTCACTACATCAAGCCTTACTCAGTAGCTTGTTATCTGTCCTTATCCCACTTGAGCTATCAGCAGCATGAGATATGTTTAATTTCCCTATTTTTTAAAACTATCTTCTTGGTTTCTAAGATTCTCTTCCCATTGATGTTTTCCCTGATGCTTCTTTCACTTCCATTTACCACCTTAAATGTTCATGTCACCCAGAAAAGATGAAGGTATCTCATCTTTTTGAATCCCAGAATAAAGCTCAAAACTATTTTAGGTACAGAAATACAAAGCACTCAACAAACTCAAATCACAATGTCTGGCAGTTGATGAAAAATTACCAGGCAGAAAAATAAGCAGAAAAGTACAAGCCATAAAGCAGAGAAAAATTAATCATCAAAACCAACCCCAAAATTACACAAATGGTAGATTTAAGAGGCAAGGACATTTCAACAGTTACCATCACTATATTCTGTTCATAAAGAAACTAGAGGAAAATTGAGCATGTTATGTTTAAATGTAAAAGACATAATACCAATCCCAAATCAAACTTCTAGATGTGAAAACTACAAATATCTCAAGAAAAAAATACACTGAATAGGACTAATACCAGATTGGAAACTGCAGAAGGAAATAGCAAAGTAAAAATCTGGAGACATACAATAGAAACTATTCAAAATGAAACACAAAGAGAAAAAAAGACTGAAAAAAAAGTGGATAGGGTATCAGTAAGCTATGAGGCAACTTCAAATAGAAGGTATGTGTGTAATTGGAGTTGCTAAAAAAAGAAGAGAAAGGAAGATAGAAAAATACTTTTAAGAAATAAAGGCTGAAATGTTTCCAAATTTGATGACAACTATAAACTCATAGATCTAAGAAATTCAACCAGCGCCAAGCAGAAGAAACTTGAAGAAATTATACACAAGCACATCAAAACCAAGTTACTTGAAACTGATGACAAAGAGAACATACTTAAAGCAGCCACAAGTATAACTTTTTAACAATAGTATGTTTTCCTGTGGTCATTTTATTTTTAAAACCAATCTACACTCTTTCTGTAACTTTTCAAGTTAGGATCAATATTTTATTTTTTAAGCTAGAATATGATATATACATATAAATACATAATATCTATGTAATTATAGATTATATAGATATGTATAACATAAATTACACATATATAAAATTCAGAAGCAGTGCTAGAAATACTTTGAGTCAAGAGAAGAGAAGTTCCTCTGTAATAAAATTTAAGGAGGCACTTACCTGACCCTGAAAGGGACTGGTTCCTTAAAATTTCACCTAGGATCCTTTCTTGCCTCTCCTTAGACCTGGCCTTGTTCTACAGCAATCATCAGAGAACCCCCTCTTAAAGAGTTTTACTCTACTACAAGCAACTGTATTCCAATAAAATGGACAACCTGGAAGAAATAGACAAATTCTTTAAAAAGCACAGCCTTCCAAGACTGAACCAGGAAGAAGTATTAAATATGAACAGACCAATTCAGAGCTTGAAAATGAAACTGTAATCAAAAGTTTCCCAACAAATAAAAGCACAGGGCCAGATGGTTTCACAGGCAAATTCTATCAAAATTTCAGAGAACTAACACGTATCCTGCCCAAACTGTTCCAAAAAATTGCAAAGGAGGAAAACGTCCAAATCCATTCTATGAGGCTTACCCTGATACCAAACCCATTACCCTGATACCAAAACCAGACAAAAATATCACACACACAAAAAAGAAAATTACAGGCCAATATCACTTATGAACACAAATGCAAAAATCCTTAACAAAGTTCTAGCAAACAGAATCCAACAACACTAATCATAGCAGCATGATCAAGAGGGCTTTACCCCAAGGATGTAAGGATTCTTCAATAAATGTAAATCAATCAATGTGATGCACCATATTAATGAATTGAAAGATAAAAATCATATGACCATCTCAATAGATAAAGACAAAGATTTTGACAAAATTAAACATGCATTTGATAAAAAAAAAAACCTCTCCAGAAAATCAGCATAGAAAGAACCTACCTCAACATAATAAAAGCTGTATACAACAAACTCAGAGCAATCATTATCCTCAACAGCAACATTTCTACAATGGAATATTTTTCAACTCTAAGAACGAATTTGAGTCAGCTGTAGTTGCGTTGGATGAACCTAGATCCTGTTAGTAAATCAGAAAAACAAGTATCATATATTAACACATATATATGGAATCTAGAAAAATGGTACTGATAGGGACCTCCCTGGTGGTTGGTCCAGTGGTTAAGAATCCACCTGCCAGTGCAGGAGACACGGGTTCAATCCCTGGTCCACGCGGATTCCACATGCCACCGGGAAACTAAGCCTGTGTGCCCTAGGGCCCATGCTCTGCAAGTAGAGAGTAGCTCCCACTTCCTGCAACTAGAGAAAGCCTAACCCTAACCCTACAAAGACCCAGCACAGCCAAAAACAAAAAAGTAATAAACTTTAAAAAAAAAAAAAATGGTTACTGATAAACAGTAGAGAACGAACTTGTGGACACAGCGGGGAAAAGTGAGGGTAAGACAAATTGACAAAGCAGCGTTGACATAAATCCACTATCATGTGTAAAACAGATGGTTAGTGGAAGGTTGCTAAAGTGCGCGGGAGCCCAGTCTGGCACTCTGTGATGCCCTAGTGGGGTCGGGTGAGGGGAGGGAAAGGAGAGGAAGAGGAAAGCTGTAAATATATATATATATAATGACTGATCAGCATTATTGTATGAAAGAACCCAATAAAAAATTGTAAAGCAATTTTCTACCAATTAAAAAACAAATAAAAAAGTATTCAAAAGAAGCAAAAAAAAATTTTACTGACATACATTAGAACCTCATAAGAAATTAAGGATTCCTAAAAACTCACTTGTATCCTAGACTTTATATTTTCCAGGAAATATTTAAAATTTACCTCATTTGTCAAAAAACAAGCAAAAATTCAGTACTATTTAAGTGTCTGAATCCCTTGAGAATACAACACAAAACCCTTATTTTAGAAAGTTCATGTCTAGCAAGAAAAGTCATCAAATGAACACTTAACAATAAAAAATGGTAAATATTAAAGGGAAGTATGGACTAGGAGTTACACAGGCACTGGGAAGAGAGGGCCTAACACTAAAGATTGCAAAAAGGGTTCCAGGGAGAGTCTCTCTAGGAAGAACAGTTGTGGTAAGGGATGCAAACTTATGACTCCAGACCAAATATAAGAAAAAGCAGCAGTGCGTGCACAATGGCGACAAGTCAGCGTGCAGGGAGAAAAGGGAGTGTGGGGAACTATGGCAAACTGGAGCATGGTCCAGAAGATCCAGTCACTCAACTCAGCCCGTGATTGCTTGTGGGAAGCAGGTTCACCATAGTCAGATATTCTAATTTTCCAGAGGTTGGAAACTTGCATTTTTGTGCAAAATTTCTGAACTGTAAAGTACTTGCCATTAATTCACACTTTTAAAAAACACCATGCAGGCCAAACAAAATACATCTGTAGGCCAGATTCAGCACAAAAACCAGCTATTTTAAATCTCCAATTTTTCTTTCTCTCTGAGCCCTGCACAAGAAATTTAGGAACTGAGGATCCAAGTATTCACATGAATACAACTTCTCAAAACCATTGAAATGTTTTTAACTGTATTTGTTCTTAACTCTTGACTTTCCCAGGTTGGAGAATCTTGATACATGGAACCTTGATACATTTCATGGCCCTGTATATGGGTTTTCCCCTATTATGTCATGTGTTTCTTAAGGAATATTAATCTAGAAGTGCTTCCAATCTTAAACTATACTAAAAGAGTAAAGATATAAATACCCTATTAGATATAAACACCCTATTAGAACTTCCAACCAGAATTTATACTTGAATGATGTCAAAGCCCAAATGGTCAAAATGCTCTACTTTAAAATCTACTTTCTATTCATAAGATTACTTAAAAGTCCTTTTAAAAATGATAATCTCAACTGAATATTGAGAGAATTATAATGCAAACACAAAGAGAAAAACAGCCAAAGTTATCAGTTGTTTAAGAGCTAATAATGAGTGCCTTAGTTTTTCCTTCTACTGCTTCTCTTTCATGCTTAAGAAAAATAAACAGATGGTATATTTATGAAATAAAAAAAAAATCAAGTCATACTAAAATGAAGGATATCATTCTGTACATTGCAACTTAGGATATTACAGTTGGATGAAAAATCAAGAAATCTTTATTAAATCCTGCATTTCATGATTAACATTCCTTAATTACTCAGAATTCATCTGCATATATGTCTTGGTCACAATCCAGTAAGAATGAAAATACTGACCCTAAAAAGTTCAATGAAGGTAAATTAAATAGGAGATAATTAAACATATTCAAAATGAATTATTAAGAAATGAATTTATCACACTTTGAACAGACCAATATGTGAATGACCTAAAAATGATCACTATGCTTATTTTATGCTTAATCTGGTATTTCAGAACTGAAATATTTTCAGAAACAAACTGTGACAATATAACCAACTTTTTTCTCATCATAACAGAATAAAAGAAAGCATTAAAAACAAACTATCACTGCTGCTGCTTGGATTTTTCTTTACAGATGTAGGGTGCGGGAAGATTCAAGAAAGTAAGAAGTTTCAGGGCCATGAAAACATATGACCCTGATGATATCTCTTGATAAAACAAAAATTTACCCATGCATGCTGGTTTAGTTCAGTTCAGTCTATCAAGTCGTGTTCGACTCTTTGCAACCCCATGAACCTCAGCACGCCAGGTCTCCCTGTCCATCACCAACTCCCAGAGTCCACCCAAACCCATGTCCATTGAATCGGTGATGCCATCCAGCCATCTCATCCTCTGTTGTCTCCTTCTCCTCCTGCCCTCAATCTTTCCTAGCATCAGGGTCTTTTCAAAGGAGTCAGCTCTTCGCATGAGGTGGCCAAAGTATTGGAATTTCAGCTTCAACATCAGTCTCTCCAATGAATATTCAGGACTGATTTCCTTTAGGATGGACTGGTTGGATCTCCTTGCAGTCCAAGGGACTCTCAAGAGTCTTCTCCAACACCACGGTTCAAAAGCATCAATTCTTTGGCACTCAGCTTTCTTTATAGTCCAACTCTCACATCCACCCATGATTACTGGAAAAACCATAGCCTTGACTAGATGGACCTTTGTTGGCAAAGTAATGTCTCTGCTTTTGAATATGCTATCTAGGTTGGTCATAACTTTCCTTCCAAGGAGTAAGTGTCTTTTAATTTCATAGCTGCAGTCACCATCTGCAGTGATTTTGGAGCCCAGAAAAATAAAGTCTGACACTGTTTCCACTGTTTCCCCATCTATTTCCCATGAAGTGATGGGACCAGATGCCATGATCTTAGTTTTCTGAAAGTTGAGCTTTAAGCCAACTTTTTCACTCTCCTTTTTCACTTTCATCAAGAGGCTCTTTAGTTCTTCTTCACTTTCTGTCATAAGGGTGGTGTCATCTGCATATCTGAGGTTACTGATATTTCTCCCAGCAATCTTGATTCCAGCTTGTGCTTCCTCCAGCCCAGCGTTTCTCATGATGTACTCTGCATATAAGTTAAATAAGCTGTATAATTTATAGTACATATAAATGTATGCTGGTAAGATAGAATAAAATCTGAATGCAATTAGAGTATTTTCTACTCCCAGTGATAAGGAGGCAATGATGGCAGCCGGGCTCGGGGCTGGGGGGTGGACTGTAGTTCTGAATCTCTGGCGATACCTCTAGCTTACTCAGAAGACCACGAGTTCTTTAAGAGCAGGAGCCAGGCTTTCCTGGTGGTTCAGTGGTAAAGAGTCCACTTGCCAATGCAGGAAAACATGGGTTCCATCCCTGATCCAGGAAGATCCCACATGCTGCGGAACAACTAAGCCCATGTGCCACGACTACCAAGCCTGTGCCCCAAAGCCTGGAAGCTGCAACTACTGAAGCCCCCAAGCTCTACAGCCTATGCTCTGCAACACGAGAAGCCACTGCAATTAGAAGCACGCACACTGCAACTAGAGAGTAGCCCCAGATGTCTGCAACTAGAGAAAAGCTGGGTCAGCAACAAAGACTCAATGCAGCCATAAACAAATAATTAGCAGGATCCATGTCCATTTTTTTCACTGTGACATACCCAGAACCTAGCACACGGCAGTACACAACTACTTTAATACATAACTGAAATAAGTAAGCATACTGTGTGCTAGCCAATAATTATACAAGAGTTAGTCACTCAGTTGTGTCCAACTCTTTTGCGACTCCAAGGACGGTAATCCACCTGGCTCCTCTGTCCATGGAATTCTCTGGGTAAGCATACTGGAGTGAGTTCCCATCTCCTCCTTCTATACTATAAACTTAGCTAAATGTTTTATTCAGTATGGTAATGGAAAGAGACTTCTGATTAATTCTGTTAACAGAAAAGTTCCCTTTAAGTTAGAAACAGTTTTAAATACACACACAGACTTTGAAATCAAGCTTATGAGTTTAATTTCTAGATCAGTTCAGTTCAGTTCACTTGCTCAGTCATGTCTGACTCTTTGCAAACCCGTGAATCGCAGCACGCCAGGCTTCCCTGTCCATTACCATCTCCCGGAGTTCACTCAAACTCTCGTCCATCAAGTTGGTGATGCCATCCAGCCATCTCATTCTCTGTCGTCCCCTCTTCCTCCTGCCCCCAATCCCTCCCAGCATCAGAGTCTTTTCCAATGAGTCAACTCTTCACATGAGGTGGCCAAAGTACTTTAGCATCATTCCTTCCAAAGAAATCCCAGGGCTGATCTCCTTCAGAATGGACTGGTTGGATCTCCTTGCAGTCCAAGGGACTCTCAAGAGGCTTCAACACCACAGTTAAAAAGCATCAATTCTTCAGCACTCAGCTTTCTTCACAGTCCAACTCTCACATTCATACATGACCACTGGAAAAACCATAGCCATTTAGAATTACCTAACCTTCCTGAGTTTCAGTTTTCCTCATTGATAAAATGGCAATAACACTGCTACCCACCTCATTAAAGAGGGCCAGAGGGCTAGCAGAAAACACATGTGAGGTACATAGAATATCATTTGATCAAAAGTGATAGTTATTATCTGCTTGCCCCCGCTTAAAGAAATAATAGTTTTTAAAAAATGAAACTATAAAATCCACACCAAAGTTTTAGGTGTTTTTGTTCATTCAGATCATTCTGTTACCAAAATGGAAGTCCCTGTGTCTGATACATAGTGAAGCCAAACAATCCAAGACATTTAGAACAGAGCAAGGTTTATTGAGGGCCATGCCAGGAGATGGGTGGCTCATACCTTAAACCCCCCAAATTCTCTGAAAACTTTCAGCAAAACCCTTTTCTAGGCAAGGTGAGGGAGTAGCAGGGTTGATTATTGCCAACTTCTTGGTGTCAGAGCCTTTGTTCTTAAGGTCAGTTCATGGTTTCCTCACCAAGTTTCTATAAATCTCCACCAAACAAATGTGATTCTCTGTTATGACAAGAGCAAGGCTCCACCACACAACTTTCACCCTCTGAGGTCCAGATCCTGCCTGAGGAGGAGGCAGGTCTCTAGTTCACAGTTTCTTGGGGCCAGGGCCCTAGACTCTTCCCAACTGTCATCTCTGAGGGAACCAGGCTCCCAGCTGGCCTTCAGGTTCCTCAGGCCACCCAAACTGCGGGGCCGATTCCCTCAGACAGCATCCCATGCAGACTGCCACTACCATTAGGTCGTAGAGACGGGATGGGGGAGAAGTTCAACCCCTTCGCTTCAAGGCCCGGGCTCAGCCAGTAGGCGGCATTGGTGCGGGCTCTGGAGCCCTGCAGGACACAGCCCCCAGTCTGCTCCCTGGGCTCCCCCAGCTCACCCGCTGGCCTAAGGCTGCGTGAGTTGGAAGCCCCTGGGGAGAAGGCTGGGATCCACCTCTTTCCTCACTCTCTGCCTGACGACCGCCACTCTACTGACTGTTGGCTGAATGGGACCTCTAAAAGTTGTTTCTTGATAGTTGGTCGCTTGTGGGAGGAACCCACCGGAAGCGGAGCTGACCAATGGCTGAGCAGGACCATTAAAGGCCGCTGTTTCGACAGTTGCTTGCTGGGGGCGGGGCCCACCACAGTGCTGACCAATGGCTGAATGGGAACTCTAACTGCTCTAACCCTCCTGCATTAGTTGTGTGTGTTAAGTCCCTTCAGTCCCACCTGACTCTTTGAGACCCTATGGACTGTAGCCTGCCCGCAGGGACTTCCCTGGTGGTCCAGTGGCTAAGACTCCACACCCCCAATTCAAGGGACCTGGGTTTGATCCCTGATCAGGGAACTAAATTCCACATGTTGCAACTAAGAGTTCACATGGTGCAACTAAAAATCCTGCATGCTGCAAAGAAGATCAAAGATCCAGTGTATCACAACTAAGACCTGGAACAGCCAAAGTGAAGCGCTTTATAAACTGTGAGCAAATTACAAATATTAAAAAAGAGAGAGAGGGCAGACTATGGGAAGATTGCGAGTACAGAGTTGGTGGGGATAAGATTCTAATTTCAAATAGGTTGGTCAGAGTAGGTCCCATTGGAAAGAGAATATTTAGGGGAGGATTTGAAGGAGAGTAGAAACTTGTCTATGTGAATATCATTCTAAAAATGGATGCATAATCAATAATTTTGTTAAGTTGTCAATTACTGATTCTCAATTCTAATTAATTCTCTGTAATTCTCTTGTTAATCATTATCAAATTTTTCTTACTCCTTCTTACTCAAAAAATTCTGCTGATCAAAAAGAACACTGTCATTTAGTGAGCATTCATAAACACACTTTTAATAAATTTGATTTAAGAGGCAAATTAAATTAAATTACTATTTTTAAATTTCAGAGATGATCCTTAACTTAACTTAAATATCTTTTTAAAATAATTCATTTTATTAAATGCATTGTTTCTCTAAATTCTCAAATAGGTAACCAATATTTTTTAGCACAACGTACAAATATGACTGCCATTCTAAGTAGACCAGCAGATTTGTGTTTCTTGAGAAGTAAGATAACTATAAACTATGCAAATTTCTACAGGAAAGCATAACAAAAAGAGTTAAGAAATAAGATTCTTGGAAATAATTACATGAATTTTTTCTCTCTCACATCTCTGTGTATGCTCCAAAAAAGAAATTGTACAATCAGACTAATGAAATAAAATCACTTAAGAAAACAGAGAAATGCTAAAAAACATACAAGATTAGAAATGTTTAACAGACAAAAAAAAAAAAAAAAATGAAACATATAATTGAGCTATGAACTCCCTAACTGTTCTGAAAAATGTTCAAGCTAAATTACAAAATAAATGTTCAAGTATATTTTTTAATATCCTCCCAGCACATTTCAGTATTTCCCTGAACCAATTTTATATACATGTAATTTATGTCCTTGTGTCAAACACCTGCATGTTATAAATATATTAGCACAAAAACCTATTTTGAGGATTTTATTAAATCAAAAGTATGTACTAGTACATTTCCATTCAGTTGAAGAAGTTAATACAAGAGTTGTTGGCTAGTTATGGTACAAAACTGAGCCAGGAAAAACATTCATATGTTTATATACTGTAGCACCTGAAAATGTTTCATTTACACTGTGCCCAGAACCACAAAATTTATCAAATAAATTTTCAGACTCTTCCATCCAAGTGAAGGCTACATTTCCAAAGAAACTGCAAGATTCATATTTTTAAAAGTAAGAATTAGCATTACATGATTATATCTAAAAATCATAAAAGAAGAAAAATAGTATTCTGTAAATGATGAAAAATAATGTACAAATAATTTTGTAAAACAAAGTATTGCACAAAGAGATTGGGGAAATAATGATCCTAAGAACATTTTATGCAAAAAAATCAAGACTGCATATGATAAGATGAAAAACCAGGGGGGCTCGGGATTAAAACAAGTTTACATTATTACAGGGAGACAAACATGCTGGGAGAGCCTGAAATTTTCTATTTTAAATTATTATTTGGCCGGGAGGAGCAATCCCACACCCGAGGCCAGGGGCGGTGGCCGGGAGGACCAACCCCACATCCAAGAAGCCATGGCTGTGTGGGTGCCGGAGGGCCTAGAGGAGTTATCCCATGTTGAAGGTCAGGAAGGGCAGTGGTGAGGAGATACCCCTCATCCAAGGTAAGGAGCAATGGCTGAGCTTTGCTGGAGCAGCTGTGAGGAGATACCCCACGCCCAAGGTAAGAGAAACCCAAGTAAGATGGTATGTGTTGCAAGAGGGCATCAGAGGGCAAACACACTGAAACCATACTCACAGAAAACTAGTCAATCTAATTACACTAGGACCACAGCCTTGTCTAACTCAATGAAACTAAGCCATGCCCATGGGGCAACCAAAGATGGGCGGGTCATGGTGGAGAGATCTGACAGAATGTGGTCTACTGGAGAAGGGAATGGCAAACCACTTAAGTATTCTTGACTTGAGAACCCCATGAACAGTATCAAAAGGCAAAATGATAGGATACTGAAAGAGAAACTCCCCAGGTCAGTAGGGGCCCAATATGCTACTGGAGATCAGTGGAGAAATAACTCCAGAAAGAATGAAGGGATGGAGCCAAAGCAAAAACAATACCCAGCTGTGGATGTGACTGGTGATAGAAGCAAGGTCCGATGCTGAAAAGAGCAATATTGCATAGGAACCTGGAATGTCAGGTCCATGAATCAAGGCAAATTGGAAGTGCTCATACTAACGCATATATATGGAATTTAGAAAGATGGTAACAATAACCCTGTATACGAGACAGCAAAAGAGACACTGATGTATAGAACAGTCTTTTGGACTCTGGGAGAGGGAGAGGGTGGGAAGATTTGGGAAAATAGCATTGAAATATGTATAATATCATATATGAAACGAGTCACCAGTCCAGGTTCGATGCCTGATACCGGATGCCTGGGGCTGGTGCACTGGGACGACCCAGAGGGATGGTATGGGGAGTTGGGGGGGAAGAGGGTTCGGGATGGGGAGCACATGTGTACTTGTGGCGGATTCACTTTGATGTATGGCAGGGGTAATACAATATTGTAAAGTTAAGCAAAATAAAATTTAAAAAAAAAAGGAAGTGGTCAAACAAAGGGATGGCAAGAGTGAATGTCGACATTCTAGGAATCAGCGAACTCAAATGGACTGGGATGGGTGAATTTAACTCAGATGACCATTATATCTACTACTGCAGGCAGGAATCCCTCAGAAGAAATGGAGTGGCCATCATGGTCAACTAAAGAGTCCGAAATGCAGTACTTGGATGCAATTTCAAAAATGACAGAATGATCTCTGTTCGTTTCCAAGGCAAACCATTCAATATCACAGTAATCCAAGTCTATGCCCCAACCAGTAACGCTGAAGAAGGTGAAGTTGAACGGTTCTATGAAGACCTACAAGACTTTTTAGAACTAACACCCAAAAAAGATGTCCTTTTCATTATAGGGGACTGGAATGCAAAAGTAGGAAGTCAAGGAATACCTAGGGTAACAGGCAAATTTGGCCTTGGAATACGGAATGAAGCAGGGCAAAGACTAATAGAGTTTTGCCAAAAAAATGCACTGGTCATAACAAAAACCCTCTTCGAACAACACAAGAGAAGTCTCTACACATGGACATCACCAGATGGTCAACACTGAAATTAGATTGTTTATATTCTTTGCAGCCAAAAATGGAGAAGCTCTATACAGTCAACAAAAACAAGACCAGGAGCTGACTGTGGCTTAGACCATGAACTCCTTATTGCCAAATACAGACTGAAATTGAAGAAAGTAGGGAAAACCACTAGACCATTCAGGTATGACCTAAATCAAATCCCTTATGATTATTCAGTAGAAGTGAGAAATAGACTTAAGGGACTAGATCTGATAGATAGAGTGCCTAATGAACTATGGGAATGAGGGTCGTGACATTGTACAGGAGACAGGGATCAAGATCATCCCCATGGAAAAGAAATGCAAAAAAGCAAAATGGCTGTCTGGGGAGGCCTTACAAAGAGCTGTGAAAAGAAGAGAAGCGAAAAGCAAAGGAGAAAAGGAAAGATATAAACATCTGAATGCAGAGTTCCAAAAAATAGCAAGAAGAGATAAGAAAGCCTTCTTCAGCGATCAGTGCAAAGAACTAGAGGAAAACAACAGAATGGGAAAGACTAAGGACCTATTCAAGAAAATCAGAGATACCAAAGGAACATTTCATGCAAAGATGGGCTTGATAAAGGACAGAAATGATATGGACCTAACAGAAGCAGAAGTATTAAGAAGAGATGGCAAGAATACACATAAGAACTGTACAAAAAAGATGTTCATGACCCAGATAATCATGATGGTGTGATCACTGACCTAGAGCCAGACATCCTGGAATGTGAAATCAAGTGGGCCTTAGAAAGCATCAGTATGAACAAATCTAGTGGAGGTGATGGAATTCCAGTTGAGCTATTCCAAATCCTGAAAGATGATGCTGTGAAAGTGCTGCACTCAATATGCCAGCAAATTTGGAAAACTCAGCAGTGGCCACAGGACTGGAAAAGGTCAGTTTTCATCCCAATCCCAGAGAAAGGAAATGCCAAAGAACGCTCAGTCTACCACACAATTGCACTCATCTCACATGCTAGTAAAGTAATGCTCAAAATTCTCCAAGCCAGGCTCCAGCAATATTGAACCATGAACTTCCTGATGTTCAAGCTGGTTTTAGAAAAGGCAGAGGAACCAGAGATCAAATTGCCAACATCTGCTGGATCATGGGAAAAGCAAGAGAATTCCAGAAAACATCTATTTCTGCTTTATTGACTATGCCAAAGCCTTTGACTATGTGGATCACAATAAACTGTGGAAAATTCTGAAAGACATGGGAATACCAGACCACCTGATCTGCCTCTTGAGAAATCTGTATGCAGGTCAGGAAGCAACAGTTAGAATTGGACATGGAACAACAGACTGGTTCCAAATAGGAAAAGGAGTACATCAAGGCTGTATATTGTCACCCTGTTTATTTAACTTCTATGCAGAGTACATCATGAGAAATGCTGGACTGGAAGAAACATAAGCTGTAATCAAGATTGCCGGGAGAAATATCAATAACCTCAGATGTTCAGATGACACCACCCTTATGGCAGAAATTGAAGAGGAACTAAAAACCCTCTTGATGAAGGTGAAAGTGGAGAGTGAAAAAGTTGGCTTAAAGCTCAACATTCAGAAAAGGAAGATCATGGCATCTGGTCCCATCACTTCATGGGAAATAGATGGAGAAACAGTGGAAACAGTGTCAGACTTTATTTTAGGGGGCTCCAAAATCACTGCAGATGGTGACTGCAGCCATGAAATTAAAAGACGCTTACTCCTTGGAAGGAAAGTTATGACCAACCTAGATAGCATATTCAAAAGCAGAGACATTACTTGGCCAACAAAGGTTCATCTAGTCAAGGCTATGGTTTTTCCTGTGGTCATGTATGGATGTGAGAGTTGGACTGTGAAGAAGGCTGAGTGCCGAAGAATTGATGCTTTTGAACTGTGGTGTTGGAGAAGACTCTTGAGAGTCTCTTGAACTGCAAGGAGATCCAACCAGTCCATTCTGAAGGAGATCAGCCCTCGGATTTCTTTGGAAGGAATGATGCTAAAGCTGAAACTCCAGTACTTTGACCACCTCATGCGAAGAGTTGACTCATTGGAAAAGACTCTGATGCTGGGAGGGACTGGGGGCAAGAGGAGAAAGGGAAGACAGAGGATGAGATGGCTGGCTGGCATCACTGACTTAATGGATGTGAGTCTCAGTGAACTCTGGGAGTTGTTGACGGACAGGGAGGCCTGGCATGCTGCAATTCATGGGGTCACAAAGAGTCAGACAAGACTGAGCGACTGATCTGATCTGATCTGATCTGATTTATACTACTTTTAATCAGCCTTTTAATACAGCATGGAAAAATTATTAACACCTAAAAACCCAAATCAAGTCAGCCAGCACCCACAAGGACAGAGCCTAACTAAAAATTCACATTATTCACATATTTCAGTGGTTCATAAATAGGGGCAATTTTGCCCCCCAGGGACATGTGGCAATGTCTTGGAACTTTTTTTGGTTATTACAACTGAGAAGGAGGGAAGGTGGCACTACTGGTATTAGTGGGTAGTCAGGAATGCTGCTAAACATCTTCAATGTACTGGACAGAATTCTATATAAAAAACTACCTTGTCTAAACTATTAATATTCATTGGAAGGATTGATGTTGAATCTGAAGCTCCAATACTTTGGCCACTTGATGCAAAGAGCTGACTCATTAGAAAAGACCTTGATGTTGGGAAAGACTGAAGACAGGAGAAGGGGATGACAGAGGATGAGATAGTAGGATGGCATCACTGACCTGATGGACATGAGTTTAAGCAAGCTCCAGGAGCTGGTGATGGACAGGGAAGCCTGGCATGGTGCAGTCCATGGGGTCACAAAGAGTTGGACACAACTGAGCAACTGAACTGAACTGAAAATATCAATAATGCACAGACAGAGACACTCTGCTATATAGATAAATGACTTTGTTTAAGACCCCTTCCCTGGTCAGTCAGCTCTGCCCAGAAGAGCAAAGTCAAACAGAACAATGAATAGTGGTCCCTATAAAGAATCCCTCAGTAAAGGTCCATGTGTTAGAAGACAACATGACTGGCCTGTCCAATTTGCTGAGAAAACACAGGCTACTTTCTTTGTGGCCATCACTCAGTTGTTCCTCACACCTCTGTCCCACCTGTCCAGGACCTCTATTGTCTGACAGTTAATATGTTTGAATTTTCCATGTGCCTTCCTTTTTCATTTTTTATTATGGAAAATCCATACATAAACAAAATTGAACAGAATAATCATCACCCAGCTTTAACAAATATCAACAGACTTTCATATTTTGATCTTGTCATTTTCATTTTTGGTTCTCCCACTACTGCTTATTAGTTTTGCATGGATATTTAAAAAAAACCTGAGACAACACATCACCAATTAAGATTTCACTTTATTCCTATGTAATTAACCCCTGAAGAAAGATATGTAACCCCTGAACCAGATATGATCAATCTGGGAAATGGGCAACAATTTAATCAGATAAGTTAAATAAAGTAAGGAATTAAGGTGAAGGACCAGAACAGACATTTCAGATCTAGATATGATAGGGCAAGTCTTCCAAGGCTATAAGAAGTGAGCCAAGGGCTGCACACCAAAAGACAGTAAAAAAACAAAGACACTTATGGTGGATGCAGTCAGACATAGATAAAATAGTTAGGACCTGCATGCAGAGTAAGGCAGCAGTGAGATGATGTCATGGAGTAGCCAAGGGTCTGTATCAGAAATGTTGATAAGTCCTAATGTTTTTGCCAGTTCTAACAATTTGATAGCTTTCTGGAGTGATCTTATAAAGATTTTGGCAATCAAAAGAGGGGAAAAAAAAAAACAAGATCGATGAGGAATAGGGAAATGGTAGCACCTATGCCACAGAATTGTGAAGTAATAAAACCTAGAAAGGAAACTTAGCTTCCCTGTAAATGGCAGGCATTACCTGAGAATCCAGGAGACCAAAAGAAAGTCAAAAGTAGCATACATTATCCTGTAGTCAAATAAAAGACTGGCGGGCTCCTTGGCATTCTGCCTATTCTCTGCCAAATGTGGGTGGCCCTATACAGACAAGCTTGTTCATAAAATACCAACAACGTAGGAGCTTCATGACATGCAAGTGTGCCACGACTATGTCAAAATAAAAGAAGCCAAGATTCCTGCTATATACTTATGGGAAGGATTTAAAACCACAGATTTAAATCAAAGATACTCAACTTACAGACATACTGTCCAAAAGAAAGAACACCTACCCTGGCTTCTCTAGTTTCCAGTCTCCAAACAGTGGCCTCTATGTTCTTTTCAAAACACAAATCTGTTTATGTCACACCTTGCTTAAAATCTTTCAGTGATTCCACCTTACCCTAGAATAAAATCCAAAATCCTAACACATCTTAACCTGGCCCTTGCCTAATTTTCCTCCTCCAGTGGTACAGCATTCTACCTTTCTCCATCCATACTAATCTTCTTTCAGTTCCTCTTCCTCTCTCAGATAAAAAACATTGTACACCTGCAATGCCCCTGGCACCACATTAAGCATTTTACATACCCATTTCATTTAATCCCCTCAAAACCTTGTGGGATAGGTGTAGTTATCATTTGCACAAGAAAGTAAGTGCCTTGCCATGGAAGAGCCAAGTACAGTGCTTAATAAAAGGTACTACACCTCAACTAGTGCTTCCCTCGTAGCTTAGCTATTAAAGAATCCACCTGCAATGCAGGAGATGCCAGTTCGATTCCTGGGTCAGGAAAATCCCCTGGAGAAGGCATAGGTTACCCAATCCAGTATTCTTGAGCTTCTCTGGTGGCTCAGACAGTAAAAGAATCCACTCTCAATGTGGGAGACCTGGGTTCGATCCCTGGGTTGGGAAGATCCCCTGGAGGGCATGGCAACCCACTCTAATATCCTTGCCTGGAGAATCCCCACTGCAGAGGATCCTGGTGGGCTACAGTCCATGGGGTCACAAAGAGTCGGACACAACTAAGCAATTAAGCACAGCACAGCACATACTTCAACTAAAGCCTTCTGCAAAAGAGACTTGCCAAAAATATAAGAAATTTATTTTTAGATCACAAGCAAGACTTGTCTTAAAGTGGTAACATATTTTTAATCAGTTTAAATCAGATCAGATCAGTCGCTCAGTCATGTCCAACTCTTTGCGACCCCATGAACTGCAGACCCCATGATCTTCGTTTTCTGAATGTTGAGCTTTAAGCCAAATATAAAAATACAATAATGTCTCCACTTAGGTCACAACTCTGACAATCTATAACCTCCTATATAAGTTGGTTTAAAGAAAAAAAAAAAAAAACAGCTGGAAGGCCTATTGTGAGACCCATGAACTTTATAAGCACAGGACAAGCAGAGTTATTAACACATTGCAGACACCAACAACCAAGTAAACCATATCATTATAAATGATATATGGATATAATAGCCAGTGAGAAGTAAAAGCAAGTAGACAACCTAGAAAGAATAGACCAGATCTTTTCTTTTTTGGGGTTCTTCTATACAATGTAAAGGTATTCACTTTGTTGGGTTTTTTTTTTTTTTTTTTTGCCCCCTTTTTTTGTGAGGCCACATCACACAGCTTGCTGGATCTTCCCAGACTAGAAAGGGAACCACAGCCATTGCAGTAAAAACCCAGAATCCTTGCCTCTACGCACCAGGGAAGTCCTACGGGCATTCAGTTTTAATGAATAATAAAACAACATATTCAACAACGTGTCAGTGCATCACGGTTTAATTTAATATTTGAGATTCGAATACCATTTAAGTCAAGGAAGTCAAGCATTGTGCAAATACTTTCATTGTAAATAAGTAAAGTAAAAGCTTTGAAATTTAAGCTTCAGTTATTTTAAAAGTCATAAGTTATCCTATGATACAGGCTAAATGAGGTGTTGTTGTACAATGTAACAGCCAGCCAGTTGTTAAAAATTTAAAGTATAATTTCTATAAGAATTGAAAATTTACTGCACCAAAAATAGGACTTGAGGATGCCTTATATTTCTTTTGCTTGTCTAATTGCCCTAGCTTGATCCTTCAATATAATGTTGAATAAATGTGATTAGAGGGCACATCTTCAACTTGTTCCTAATCTAGGGGTAAAGCTATCAGTCTTTACCCATTAAGTGAGATGTTAACATTAAATTTTTTACAGATGCTCTTTATCAGGTTTAGGAACTTCCTTGTATTCCTAATACACTGAATGCTTTTATCATATAAATATATGGATTTTTTCAAATGTCTTTTCTGTTTTAATATGAACATGGTATTTTATTCTATTGTGCAGGCCCCTGTGTCCATGGAATTCTCCACACAAGAATACTGGAGTGAGTTGCCAGGCCCTTTTCCAGGAGATCTTCCCAACCCAGGGATCAAACTGAGGTCTTCTGCATTGTGGGTAGATTCTTAACCATCTGAGCCACCCAGCAAAGCCCATTCTATTGTTACAATCTATTTTATTGGTTCCATGAGAGATGGGACTACCAGACCACCTTACCTGCCTTCTGAGAAACCTGTATGCAGGTCAAGAAGCAACAGTTAGAACCAGACAGGGAACAACGGACTGGTTCCAAATCAGGAAAGGAGTGCATCAAGAATGTATATCGTCACTCTGCTTATTTAACTTCTATGCAGAGGACATCATGTGAAATGCCAGGCTAGATGAAGCACAAGCTGGAACCAAGATTGCCAGGAGAAATATCAATAACCTCAGATATGCAGATGACACCGCCCTTATGGCAGAAAGTGAAGAGGAACTAAAGAGGGTCTTGATGAAGGTGAAAGAGGAGAGTGAAAAAACTGGCTTAAAATTCAGCATTCAAAAAACTAAGATCATGCCATTTGGTCCCATCACTTCATGGGAAATAGATGGGAAAACCATGGAAATGGTAGCAGACTATTTTCTTGGGCTCCAAAATCACTGCAGATAGTGACTGCAGCCAAGAAATTAAAAGATGCTTGCTCCTTGGAAGAAAAGCTATGACAAACCTAGATAGCATATTCAAAAGCAGAGACATTACTTTGCCGACAAAGGTCCATCTAGTCAAAGCTATTGTTTCTCCAGTAATCGTGGATGGATGTGACAGTTGGACCGTAAAGAAGGCTGAGCCCTGAAGAATGGATGCTTTTGAACTGTGGTATTGGAGAAGACTCTTGAGAGTCCCTTGGACTGCAAGGAGATCCAACCAGTCAATCCTCAAGGAAATCAGTCCTGAATACTCATTGGAAGGACTGATGCTAAAGCTGGAGTTCCAACAATTTGGCCACCTGATGCGAAGAACTGACTCATTAGAAAAGACCCTGATGCTGGGAAAGATTGAAGGCAGGAGAAGGGGACAACAGAGGATGAGATGGTTGGATGGCATCACCGACTCAATGGACAGGAGTTTGAGCAAGCTGCAGGAGATGGTAAAGAACACGAAAGCCTGATGTGCTGCAGTCCATGGGGTCACAAAGAGTCGGACACGACTGAGTGACTGAACAACATTTTATTGATTGGGTTTTGTATATTGAATCAACTTTGCATTCTTAGGATAAACCCCACTTGATCATAGTATATAATGCTTTTCAAAAATTTGCTTGATTCTGTTTTTTAATATTTTTGCTGTGAAGTCTGGGGCTCTACATTCACAGAGATATTGGTCAGTAGTTGTCTTTTCTTGTAATGTCTTCATCTGGTTTTGGTATCAGAATAATACTGATTTCACAGAATAATTTGAAAACTTTTTCCTCCTTTTCTAGTTTTTATAAGAGCACAGTAATAAAAAAAAGATTTGTAAGATTTTATGTACTCATTAAGAATTCAGATTTTTAGTGAAAAAAGATAAAAAGATAATTCTAGAAAGGATTTGCAGGAGCACAGACTTCTGCTTTGGGTCATTGTACAGTAACTAGTATTGGACATATCAATTATAAAACTGGGCAAAATATATGACTTCTTTTATAAAATGGACAGCCTGTAGTACAAAAGGAAATAAGTCAGGTGAGCCTCTGGGGCTCTCTCTGCACCTTGGCACAGTGAGGAGGAGCTCAAGTAGAAAGTATCATTCTCACTGAGCTGACATGGCAAAGACTGGAGATTGGGGTGTTTATTGCAGCAACTGGAATTTATGGAGCAGGAGTCACAGAGACGGGAGCTGTGGTGAGGAGGTAACAGAGAAGCATGCACCGTAGTTTCCTTCAGGGCTTTGGCCACAGCCAGAACTGTGCATTTCAAGCTAAGACTCCCTGAGAACTAGCCGACAGTAGCTACCAAGAGTTGAATGGAAAAAGAGAAGTCACACAAAGTTAGAAAATGTTTAGGGCAAAGGGAATGGAAAGATCTTGTAAAGTTTCTCAGGTACTCAGTTGCAATTCCCAACAGGATCTGCCTTAGCAGTAAGAACCAAAACCCAAAAGAAGAGATGAACCTTAGGACTAAAGACATATCTAAATTGGACCTACACTAACAACCATTATTCTAATTCTGACAGATTGAAAGGATCTTTCAACAATTTGTTTAATGGGAAAAACATTTTTTCTTTTTTTTAATTGAAGTATAGTTAACTTATAATGTTGTGTTAGTTTCAAGTATACAGTAAACTGATTCAGTTGTGCATACATATGTATCTAATTTTTTCAGATTCTTTTGCCTTATGAGATCAGATCAGATCAGTCGCTCAGTCGTGTCCGACTCTTTGCGACCCCATGAACTGCATCACGCCAGGCCTCCATGTCCATCACCAGTTCTCGGAGGTCACTCAGACTCACATCCATCGAGTCAGTGATGCCATCCAGCCATCTCATCCTCTGTCGTCCCCTTCTCCTCCTGCCCTCAATCCCTCCCAGCATCAGAGTCTTCTCCAATGAGTCAACTCTTCGCATGAGGTGGCCAAAATACTGGAGCTTCAGCTTTAGCATCATTCCTTCCAAAGAAATCCCAGGGCTGATCTCCCTCAGAATGGACTGGTTGGATCTCCTTGCAGTCCAAGGCACTCTCAAGAGTCTTCTCCAACACCACAGTTCAAAAGCATCAATTCTTCGGTGCTCAGCCTTCTTCACGGTCCAGCTCTCACATCCATACATGACCACAGGAAAGACCATAGCCTTGACTAGATGGACCTTTGTTGGCAAAGTGACGTCTCTGCTCCTGAATATGCTATCTAGGTTGGTCATAACTTTCCTTCCAAGGAGTAAGTGTCCTTTAATTTCATGGCTGCAGTCACCATCTGCAGTGATTTTGGAGCCCAGAAAAATAAAGTCTGATACTGTTTCCACTGTTTCCCCATCTATTTCCCATGAAGTGATGGGACCGGGTGCCATGATCTTCGTTTTCTGAATGTTGAGCTTTAAGCCAACCTTTTCACTCTCCACTTTCACTTTCATCAAGAGGCTTTTTAGTTCCTCTTCACTTTCTGCCATAAGGGTGGTGTCATCTGCATATCTGAGGTTATTGATATTTCTCCCTGCAATCTTGATTCCAGCTTGTGTTTCTTCCAGTCCAGCATTTCTCATGATGTACTCTGCATAGAAGTTAAATAAGCAGGGTGACAATATACAGCCTTGACGTACTCCTTTTCCTATTTGGAACCAGTCTGTTGTTCCATGACCAGTTCTAACTGTTGCTTCCTGATCTGCATACAGATTTCTCAAGAGGCAGATCAGGTGGTCTGGTATTCCCATCTCTCTCAGAATTTTCCACAGTTTATTGTGATCTACACAGTCAAAGGCTTTGGCTAGTCAATAAAGCAGAAATAGATGTTTTTCTGGAACTCTCTTGCTTTTTCCATGATCCAGCGGATGTTGGCAATTTGATCTCTCGTTCCTCTGCCTTTTCTAAATCCAGCTTGTACATCAGGAAGTTCACGGTTCACATACTGCTGAAGCCTGGCTTGGAGAATTTTGAGCATTACTTTACTAGCATGTGAGATGAGTGCAATTGTGCGGTAGTTTGAGCACTCTTTGGCATTGCCTTTCTTTGGGATTGGGATGAAAACTGACCTTTTCCAATCTTGTGGCCACTCCTTTTGCCTTATAGGTTATTACAAAATATTGAGTATAGTTCCCTGTGTTATACAGTAGATCCTTGTTATTTATCTATTACATATATATACTTTTATATTTTATACATAGTTGTATTTCTATATGTTAATTCCAAACTCCTAAGTTTCCCCCCACCCACTTCCTTTGACTTTGGTAACCTTAAGCTTGTTTGCTATGTGTGTGGGTCTATTTCTGTTTTGTAGATAAGTTCATCTGCAGCCTTCTTTTTTAGATTCCACCTATAAGTGATATGCCAACATTCAGAAACATTCAGCTCAACATTCAGAAAACGAAGATCATGGCACCCGGTCCCATCACTTCATGGGAAATAGATGGGGAAACAGTGGAAACAGTGTCACACTTTATTTTTCTGGGCTCCAAAATCACTGCAGATGGTGACTGCAGCCATGAAATTAAAAGACCCTTACTCCCTGGAAGGAAAGTTATGACCAACCTAGATAGCATATTCAAAAGCAGAGACATTACTTTGCCAACAAAGGTCCATCTAGTCAAGGCTATGGTTTTTCCTGTGGTCATGTATGGATGTGAGAGTTGGACTGTGAAGAAGGCTGAGTGCCAAAGAATTGATGCTTTTGAACTGTGGTGTTGGAGAAGACTCTTGAGAGTCTCTTGAACTGCAAGGAGATCCAACCAGTCCATTCTGAAGGAGATCAGCCCTGGGATTTCTTTGGAAGGAATGATGCTAAAGGTGAAACTCCAGTACTTTGGCCACCTCATGCAAAGAGTTGACTCATTGGAGAAGACTCTGATGCTGGGAGGGATTGAGGGCAGGAGGAGAAGGGGACGACAGAGGATGAGATGGCTGGATGGCATCACTGACTCGATGGACATGAGTTTGGGTGAAGTCCGGGAGTTGGTGATGGACAGGGAGGCCTGGCGTGCTGCGATTCATGGGGTTGCAAAGAGTCGGACACGACTGAGTGACTGATCTGATCTGATAAGCGATATCATATGATATCTGTCTTTGTCTGACTTACTTCACTCAGTCTCTAAGTCTATCCATATTGCTATGAATGGCATTATTTTGTTCTTTGTCATGGCCAAGTAATATTCCATTGTAAAAGTATACTGCATTTTTTATTATTTTTATTGGGATACAGTTGATTTACAATGTCGTGTTAGTTACAGGAATACAGCAAAGTGAATCTTTTATACATACACACATACCCACTCTTTTTTTAGATTCTTTTCCCACATAGGACATTACAGAGCACGGAGTAGAGTTCCCTGTGCTAAACAGTCAATCCTTGTTGTTTACCTATTTTACGTATAGTTGTATGTATATGTTAACCCCGAACTCCTAATTTTCCTCTCCCCTCTTACCCTTGGTAATCATATTTACTACATCTATAATCATATTTTCTACATCTATTTCTGTTATGTATATAAGTTAATTTGTAGCCATATTTTTGCATTCCACATGTAAGTGATGTCATTCTCTGTCTGACTTACTTCACCCAGTAGGACTATCTCTAGGTCCATCCATGTTACTGCAAATGGCATTATTTTGTTCTTTTTAATGACTCAGTGATATTCCATTGTATGTGTGTACCACACATCTTCTTTATCCATTTATCTGTCAGTAGACATTTAGGTTGCTTCCATGTCTTAAATATTGTAAACAGTGCTTAAATGAACATTGGGGTGTATGTGTCTTTTGAAATTATGGTTTTCTTCAAATATATGCCTGGGAATGGCCTTGTAGGATCATGTGGCAGCTCTATTTTTTATTTTTTTTAAGGTGTCTCTATACTGTTCTCCTTCCCTGGTGGCTCCCCTGGTGGCTCAGAGGATAAAGTGTCTGCCCGCAATATAGGAAACCTGGGTTCGATCCCTGGGTCAGGAAAATCTCTTGGAGAAGGAAATGGCAACCCACTCCAGTACTCTTGTCTGGAAAATCCCATGGACAGAGAAGCCTGGTAGGCTACAATCCATGGGGTCACAAAGAGTCGGAAACAACTGAGTGACTTCACTTTCACTTTCATACTGTTCTCCATAG
Organism: Tragelaphus eurycerus; assembly: GCA_935064755.1. Taxonomy (NCBI): domain Eukaryota; kingdom Metazoa; phylum Chordata; class Mammalia; order Artiodactyla; family Bovidae; genus Tragelaphus; species Tragelaphus eurycerus. The sequence goes on along the minus strand of CAKXYN010000170.1, from coordinate 2,282,758 downwards.
CAGCTATACCAGTTTACATTCCCACCAACAGTGTAGGAGGGTTCCTTTTCTCCACACCCTCTCCAGTATTTATTATTTGTAATCTTATAGCAATTTAACTAGCAAATTTAATGTGTCAGGAAAAACAAATATGACATCCAAAGGATAATAATGTAATACAAAAACATGATACAGAATCCTTACACCCTACCATTGACAATGTCCACTATCAAATAAAAAGACACTATATTTGAAAAAGGCAAGAAAATCTGGCCCATAACAAGAGAGAAAAGAATCAACAGAAAATATCCAGATATTGAGAGCAGCAGAATATACTTTATAAATATACTCAAATACTTTAAAAAAGAGAGAGAGACACACACACAATAAGTGAACAGATGGGGAAGTTCTGTGGGGAAATGGAAACTATTCTTAAAAAGACTTAACCAAAAGTTCTAGAAATATAGATACACACAGTTATTTAAGTCAGTAAGATAGCTGTAATATTAAACACTGTAATATATTTTTAAATTATTGTTAAAATTCTTTAAGATTAAATCAAAGTCAAAAGTGACAGATTCAAATGAGTATGCTAATGTCTAAGTGCAAATTATAAATGTCATTATGCAAAGGTCGTTTTAAAAGCTAACAAACTAATATCAGAAATATAATATCCAAAAATAAAAAATACCTCATCAAAATTAAATTTTAAATGCTGGCTAGCATAACTACTATAGTTATACTATACATAATAACTACTAAAAATTCACCAGTAGGAAGCAATGCAATGGGTAAGAACTATATATTTGTGTCATATACTCTATATTTGTGTTATACATTCCTCATCAGAGGTATGAAAATGGTGGTAGAGACACCAATGTTGTATTATTTGGTATATTTAAATATCAAGTGGAGAATGAAATACTGATTGATGTATGGCTCCTTGCCTAATTAAATTGTGATTTATAACACATTTATGTGCCATCATATATGTCAGGATAAGTGATCTCCTATTTTTTCAATCAGATCAGATCAGACCAGTCACTCAGTCGTGTCCGACTCTTTGTGACCCCATGAACTGCAGCACGCCAGGCCTCCCTATCCATCACCAGCCCTCGGAGGTCACTCAGACTCATATTCATCGAGTCAGTGATGCCATCCAGCCATCTCATCCTCTGTCGTCCCCTTCTCCTCCTGCCCCCAATCCCTCCCAGCATCAGAGTCTTCTCCAATGAGTCAACTCTTCGCATGAGGTGGCCAAAATACTGGAGTTTCAGCTTTAGCATCATTCCTTCCAAAGAAATCCCAGGGCTGATCTCCTTAAGAATGGACCAGTTGGATCTCCTTGCAGTCCAAGGCACTCTCAAGAGTCTTCTCCAACACCACAGTTCAAAAGCATCAATTCTTCGGCGCTCAGCCTTCTTCACAGTCCAGCTCTCACATCCATACATTACCACAGGAAAGACCATAGCCTTGACTAGGCGAACCTTTGTTGGCAAAGTGATGTCTCTGCTCCTGAATATGCTATCTAGGTTGGTCATAACTTTCCTTCCAAGGAGTAAGTGTCCTTTAATTTCATGGCTGCAGTTACCATCTGCAGTGATTTTGGAGCCCAGAAAAATAAAGTCTGACACTGTTTCCACTGTTTCCCCATCTATTTCCCATGTAGTGATGGGACCGGGTGCCATGATCTTCGTTTTCTGAATGCTGAGCTTTAAGCCAACTTTTTCACTCTACACTTTCACTTTCATCAAGAGGCTTTTTAGTTCCTCTTCACTTTCTGCCATAAGGGTGGTATCATCTGCATATCTGAGGTTATTGATATTTCTTCCGGCAATCTTGATTCCAGCTTGTGTTTCTTCCAGTCCAGCATTTCTCATGATGTACTCTGCATATAAGTTAAATAAACATGGTGACAATATACAGCCTTGACGTACTCCTTTTCCTATTTGGAACCAGTCTGTTGTTCCATGACCAGTTCTAACTGTTGCTTCCTGACCTGCATACAGATTTCTCAAGAGGCAGATCAGGTGGTCTGGTATTCCCATCTCTCTCAGAATTTTCCATAGTTTATTGTGATCTACACAGTCAAAGGCTTTGGCATAGTCAATAAAGCAGAAATAGATGTTTTTCTGGAACTCTCTTGCTTTTTCGATGATCCAGCGGATGAAGATTTTTTCCAAAATAAATATATAAACTTTTATGTAAGTGGAATCCCCATATATCTATTAACAATATCAAATTAGTTCATTTAGTTATATATTAAATTACACATAAGATTACATATAATCTAGAGATATTGCTTTGTTCCACCTAGAGTTTGATGAAATAATCTTATTCAAACTCTTCACATGTACGTTCAACAACTGCTTCTTCACTATTACCACAAGATTTCAAAATAGGTAGCTGAGAAATAGATAGATAATTCACCTTTATAAAGAATTTTGTTGATGAAGATTATGGAAGTATTTGCAAAGAGGATTTCCACTAAGAAAGTTGTCATTCTGACCCATTCTGGAGAAGATGTGAGTGGTATCTTCACTTTACCCCAAGCCTAGAGAGATTTGAAAAAAAAAACCTGGAAATTTCTCAGGTGTTCCCTGAAGTCTGGGGACAAAGTAATCTATTGAATGACTTGTTCCTGAGAAAACTAAAGCAGATTATGACAGCAGAATAGACAGGGCTGCATCTGGGAAGTAACTGCACTCTCCTCCAATGAATGACCGAAATGTGTGAATCCTAAAAACAAAATACAGAATTCATGGTAGGTATAAGAGTTGGACTATAAAGAAAGCTGAGCGCCAAAAAATTGATGCTTTTGAACTGTGGTGTTGGAGAAGACTCTTGAGAGTCCCTTGGACTGAAAGGAGATCCAACCAGTCTATCCTAAAGGAAATCAGTCCTGGGTATTCATTGGAAGGAATGATGTTGAAGCTGAAACTCCCATACTTTGGCCACCTCATGCGAAGAGTTGACTCATTTTAAAAGACCCTGATGCTGGGAAAGATTGAAGGCAGAAGAATAAGGGGCAACAGAGGATGAGATGGCTGGATGGCACCACCAACTCTATGGACATGAGTTTGGGTAAACTCTGAGAGTTGGTGATGGACAGGGAGGCCTGGCATGCTGCAGTTCATGGGGTCGCAAAGAGTCAGACACGATTGAGTGACTGAACTGAACTGATGTTGCCTTGGAATCACTCAAACCTAGATCCTATCCAAAAGCAACACTTGGCCCCCTATTGCACTCTGTCCATAGGATCACCTGAAGAAAACTAGAGGAAAGGAGGAGAGGAAGCGAATTGGCCTCTTCCTGTGTGTGCCCTGTTTCTGTCAGCGATGACACTTGACTCTCAGCAGAAACAGTTGATCTTAAAGCAGTAGTGTTTGGCAGTTTCATTCTCAAAACCACCTACAGGAAGCTTGGGGCTGATGCACTAGGATGACCCAGAAGGATGGTACAGGGAGGGAAGTAGGAGGGGGTTCAGGATGGGGAACACGTGTACACCCGTGGCGGATTCATGTTGATATATGGCAAAACCAATACAATACTGTAAAGTAAAAAAAAAAAAAAACCACCTTCCTTGTACCTCTCAGATAGGTCAGTACCAGATGGCCAGTGCCCTTCACCAGAGTTGCTGGTCCAACCTCCACATTCCTAAAGTTCCACAGTGACCCCACCTCAGAGGTCTGACTCCCAGCTCAAGTTCCCTTCTCTAAGACTTTAAGATACCAACCTCTTCCCTTTTGTACCCCCTGACTTAAAGAGGTTATCTGTTCTCTAACACTTGGTTAATAATTATTTACAGAAAATTCTCCTTTAAAAATAATTGGTTTCATTGTTCCTGCTTCCTGACTAGACTCTGACTGATTCATAAGTTTCACTGTCTTCAGTAAAACCTGATGCATAGCCCATGAACATGGCATTACAGAATATGATATTATCCCCAAGTTCATGTTCAGCAAGTGGTGACCTCAAAGAGAGACCCACCTGGCATGATACAGCTGTAAATGGGCAACATTCTGTAACCCCTTGGAGTACTGCCCAGCTAAACGTTGGGCGCTCAGAATGGCCTCAGAACAACCCTCTCTTGTTTTTCATGAAGACCTCTCCCACCAATCTTTTGACTTAAGACTCTTAGAAGTGAGACAGTCACCAGGCCCTACATACTCTAAATCTTTAGTGCCAAATGTGAAGTCCTCTAAATGGGTCTCTTCAAGGTCCCATCACTTGACTTGAGGTACAGGCCAGTACCACTCTCCTCTCAGTGGAAAAGGTGAGAGAGGAAATATCATTAAACATTGACATTTCTCTCCCAAGAAATATTCAATATAGGCCTTCATCTTCCAATCTTCAATATTCCTCAGCCTTTTTATATGTAGCATTTATAAGCCTTGATCCCTAGAGCCTCCTCTCAAACCTAAAGTCATAAGGAAAAGTTTTCACTTAAAATCCTATCTGTATTAGCTAGGGTATAAATTAATCTTCTATAACAAAAAACCCCAAAATGCAGCAACTCAAATAAGGTTGAGTTTCACTGCTCTCTCTTGTTAAGAGAGCAATAAACTTCTACCTTATGGAAGAATAAATTTCTACTTCATGGCAGGAGAGCTTGCTCCATGATGTCACCTAGGACCAGGACCCTTCCACCTCTTTTTTTTCAGACATGCCCTCAGAGTACTGCCCACACCTGCATAGTTGAAGTTGGCTCACTATTGTGATGGTCAAAGTACAGCCTTCAGAAGAACTGAATGAAACAGGGGGATCTGCATACCCAATATTTTAAAGGCACGACTCAGAGAGCATGTTTATAATTTGCTTAGACATGTAATCACATCTAGCTCTAACAAGGTTTGGATATGTCATCTCTGGCTCGGGGGCCATGTGCCCAGCTGGTAGTGAGAAGATTCTACTGCTAGACAGGAAAGACATTTGGGATAATTAGCAGATTCTGCTAATGATCACTTATAAATAAGTTTAAAATTCAAATAATACTAAAATGAAATGACTGAAAAATTTTAACATGAAATGGTACATTCAGAATATACTTTTAGAACTAAAAAGTTTTCTTTAAAAATTTAGTTCTAAAATATCTTAAACCTGCATAAATTATAATCTACCTTGATATTTAAGAAAATAATGTTGAGATCTACTACTGAAAAAAACAAAAAAGATCCTCAGATGAGCCAGGACCTTTAGTGCAATGTTTTCAAACTCTGAGCCATTTTACCAGAGCCAATAAAATTAAAATTAAAACAATAAAAACAGCATAGTTTTTTCACCTCATTTTTTCAATCTACCTACCTTTACTTAAACAGGTAGGAAAATGCCTAGAGTGGGAGCCATGAGGAAAAACTCAAGAAAAGAGTACTGTTCATTTACAAACTAAATAATCAATTCCTCCAGTGACTATAAAGAGACTGTGTATTAAGTACTACAAGGCACCACCTCTAATATTTATAGAAATAGTGAAAGTCCTAAAAACTACCATCTAACAGGTTATTTTTGGCTAAACTATACTGTGTCAGCTTTATTCCATGCAGGCTTAACATATGTTAAGATGTGTTCAGAAAAACAAATCTGTTCAACATGAACTAATATTCAGGCGGTAACCACAGATCAATTAAAGCCAACTTCTGACTTCCTTTACAGGAAATCCCTCATATGTTAATAAATGAGTTTGGACTATCAGAGTATTAGTGACTATGGTAACCCTAGTCACTTTTTAAAAACCTAATTCCAAAGCTTCCAGATGTCCTCTGACTATAGATAGTTGAGAATTCCAAGATAACTAAACAATCTTATCCTTGGGAAACCTGTTTGGAAAGAGACACCTTTAATAATAAAAGTAGAATGATTTGAACGTGTCTCAAGAAGAGTGGTTTTCCCAAAGCTAGGATGAAAGAATCCAGTGTATAAACTGCCCTATTAAGGCTAGACTTTGAGAAAGCATATTGAGGTATTTATAAATCTACCTATGGAAAAGAATTTGCAGTATTTGGAGGTCTGGCATGGTTACTGCCTTTCATTAGCTTAACTTGAACCCATTTTCACAACTGGGATCTTAGAGAAAGTACATTTTTGGACCATCAAATTTTAAATGAAATAAAAATTTTAGATATATAACAACTTAAAGACAAAATGTAAAAACAAAGCTTTTTCATAGATTATTCTTTATAATAAAGTTTCAATTGATAAACACAAGTGACTAAATAATTACATTTTCATGTTACTTTATGTCAACAGAGATTTTTAAGTACTTTTCAGGTAATTAAACCACCATTGCTCTTTTGAACACCTCATTGTTAATATTCTCTACTTGATCATTTCCTACTGAAAGTTTAATATCATAATTTATATAAAGTCTACTTTCATGAGAACTCCTTGTGAGCAAATAATTTTTTCATGTTAAAGACTAACATATTAAGCCGTATTAAAAAAAGGAATGATAAGAATGTTTAACCAAGTTTGGAAGTTCGGCAGTAGCTTAGACTAAAAATAAAGCTGTTCTAACAGAGGGCCAGTTAAATACCCCATAGTCTGAAGAATATTTTTAAAACTAAGATTCATTATTCAAAGAAAAAGTAATAAAACTATGTAAAATTTAATGTGTGGAAACATTTAAAATTCCACCATTTGAAAGAGTAACTTGGAATAATACATTAAGTGTTCTAATTTGGAATCAAGATAATTACACTATTTTAGGTAAACCAAAAGCCCTTACTTAATAAAAATCTCTATTAGAATAATGGGATTATTTTTAACTCTTATAAACAAACAAAAAAATACAACAAGAACAAAAGAACAGGACTAAAGCAAGGATACTCATTAAGTCAAGTAAGGCAATGAAGTAGAAGATCAAGAATATGAAACAAGTTATTTACTCTCTGAATCAAAGTACAAAAAAAAAAAAACAAAAACAAACCATAGGATTCTTACTCAGGTATTACCCTATGCAGGTCTAAGAGACAAATGGCATATTAAATCTCAAAAACATCTCAGAGATTGTGTCAGTTATTAAGCTATTGTCTTTTTGCTCCAAACCCAGACTTCTACATTACACTTTCTGACGGTAGAGCTGAGACCCTGTAAACCACATTTCTGTTTTTCCAGCTGTCTCCACGTTGGATTCTGCTGAAAAGCAATCCTAGAAGGATAAAAAATCAACTTTGTGCATCTCAATTACTTCCTTCAGGCTTTTTAGGTACATCATTCTTGTTAGCATGTCCCAATACTTCTTCAGTCCAGCAGCAGCACCCTTCACAGCAACATGTGAATCTAGTTCGCAGTTCCTGCCACACCTTCTAAACCAATCCTTATCCTCCTGGTAGTTGTGGTGTCTTACTGTTCTTTTTTTCCTTACAGTTTCCCATTTAGTTTTATGCCAAGTTCATTATTCTTCATATTAAATTTTCTTTTTAAATAATGAATATAGTTTCTCTCCTCTGACTGAACCTGGTCTGACTGACCATCTCTCCAGTAGTTCCAAAGGGGAACAGTGCTATCAACTCATCAATATGAAAAAAAAATATTATTTCCATAAAATAAATCTTAATCAAATATTCTTGGTTCCCAGGCATACACAGAAGAGAGTGATTCTCAACCAGAGCAGAATGGAGATTATGGGGCCAATTATAGAGACTTACATTAACCAAAGGTTTAGAAACACCAAGTCCAACCCTTTCACAATATAAAGGAACCTATGAATTTACCATCTATGGCAAAAAAAAAAAAAAAAAAAAAAAAAAAAAACAACAAGACTTTGCAGATGTGGTTAAGAATCTGAGAGGGCTCTAAATGCAATAGCATGTATTTTTATAAGATACAGAGGGAGACACACAGAAGTCGGGAAGTCAATGTGATACAGAGGCAGAGAGACTGGAGTGATATAAACACAAGTACAAGAAAAGAAATAGTCACCAAACCCTGGCAGAAACTGGAAGAGACAAGAAACAGATTCTCCCTTAGAGACTGCAGATGGAGCATGGTCCAGAACCATAAAAGAATGAATTTCCATTGTTTTATCTCACCAAGTTTGTGGTAATTTGTTAAGGAGCACTAGGAAACCAACAGGGGGAAGGCAACGGCACCCTACCCCAGTACTCTTGCCTGGAAAATCCCACGGACGGAGGAGCCTCGTAGCCTCCAGTCCATGGGGTAGCTAAGAGTCGGACATGACTGAGCGACTTCACTTTCACTTTTCACTTTCATGCATTGGAGAAGGAAATGGCAACCCGCTCCAGTGTTCTTGCCTGGAGAATCCTGGGGACGGAGGAGCCTGGTGGGCTGCCGTCTATGGGGTGGCACAGAGTCGGACACGACTGAAGCGACTTAGCAGCAGCAGCAGCAGCAGGAAACCAACATAAGGATATTAAACAAAAGCTTTATGGAATGCACCACATTTTAAGAATGGCAGGTAGGGTCTACATACACAATGAGTGTAAAGAAAAAAACAAAAAGGGAAGGAAAGGTGAGAATTAGAAACAGGGAAAAGCAGTGAGACAGAAAACCAAGGGAGCTGTGCAATGTAAAAAACAAAGTAGTTCAATCAGCTAAGAGAACATGCTACTCGGAATTAATGACACAGATTCCTGGAGATCTTAAATGGCAGCCTAAGAAGAAGGCTGAACTTCAATCTAAGAAGTCTGAACTTTAATTTCTGGACAGTCAAGATCCTCTACAGCTTGTGAGGACAAGCTCTGTGTGTGGTGGGGAAAAGGGTAGGAGATAGCCTGGGAGGAAGAAATAGCGATGTGATAAATCCTTTGCATACCTCTATTATACTATTCTCTAAATTTGTACTCATATCCTTCTACCACAAGGCTTAACGATTGGGACTGAGTTTCCCCAAGATTGAGAAAAATTCTGACATACATTTGAGGAAGGGTAAATGAGTTGAACGAAGAAGACTTGTGAATTTTTTTTTTTATTTTAGTCATTACTAAGCAAGGTATGGTAGAATAGAGCAGAATACTGAACAGTACTTGAATAATTTTTACTTTTCAAGAGTTTGAATAAGATAATTTTATAAAAATATATATTAATATTGAAAGTTTAAGATATTTGGAAAGTATTCTCTGATTAACCCCAGGGAATACTCCAGAATCAGCACAGCAATTCTAGCCAAATCCAATCAATTAATGGTTACTGTCTAGAGCAGAGTTAGTGAACTAAGGTTTGTGCCACAACAAATTAACAATGTCTGCTAAAGTGTTGGATTAGGAATAGACACTCAAAAGACTCATGTTTCCCATCCCATTCTTACTCCATAAATTAGTAATTTGGTTTCTTTAAAAACTTTTCATTTTTTGTCTTATGTGAATTACAGAAAGAAAAATTCCATTTCAATTAAAGTTTCCATTAGTTGAGCTTAGTTAATCAAAGATTTAGTGCATTCAGGGCTTCTCTGATGGTTCAGTGGTTGAGTCCCCCTTGCAACTCAGGGGACACCACAGTTTCTATCCCTAATCTGGGATGATCTCACATGCTAAGGAGCAACTAAGCCTGTGTGGCACAACTACTGAGCCTGTGCTCTAGAGCCCCAGAGCCGCAACTAGTGGGCCCAAGCAATGCAATTACTGAAGGCCTCGCACCTTAGATCTGAAAGGCCCCAGCAAGAGAAGTCACTATGATGAGAAGCCCTGGCTGCAACTAGAGAATGCCTGCCCTCAGCAACGAAAAAGAAGGCAAAGGGTGTGTCAAGGGGATAGAGGTTTGTTCTGCTTTCTTTATTTTCTGATTTCAGGATATTAACTATTCTGGCTGTAAAGATACGGATGATTCGACTATGTGCCTTAGAATTCCAGTGCACGTTCTATGAAAGGGCTAGTTCTGTGTTTCAACACAGCAACAAACTCAGATCGCCTTGGAGAAGAGGAAAATCAACACTTGGGTCAATGAAAACTGGAGGGGGTGGGGGCGGGGATGCAGGTGAGAACACCTGTAAATACTGACTTCCAAAGTTTACACTGAAACTTTTGAGCCTGGATCCAGGGAGAGGCTGAACAGCAGTGGTTTGAAATGTGGTGACCCACAATCCTCCTCAAACACATGCAGTGCCCTCACCTCCCATGAGGGGTGAACCAAAATAACTGCCTTTTAAAGGTTTAAAATATCTACTTCTGCTTTATTGATTATGCCAAAGCCTTTGATTGTGTAGATCACGATAAACTGTGGAAAATTCTTCAAGAGATGGGAATACCAAACCACTTTACCTGCCTCCTAAGAAAGCTATATGCTGGTCAAGAAGCAAGTTAGAACCAGATATGGAACAGACTGGTTCCAAATTAGGAAAGGAGTACGTCAAGGCTGTATATTGTCACCCTGCTTATTTAACTTATATGCAGAGTACATCATGTGAAATGCCAGGCTGGATGAAGCACAAACTGGAATCAAGATTTCTGGCAGAAATATCAATCAATAATCTCAGATACACAGATGACACCACCCTTATGGCAGAAAGTGAAGAGGAACTGAAGAGCCTCTTGACGAAAGTGAAAGAGGAGAGTGAAAAAGTTGGCTTAAAGCTCAACATTCAAAAAACTGAGATCATGGCACCCAGTTCCATCACTTAATGGCAAATAGATGGGGAAACAATGGAAACAGTGACAGATTTCATTTTCTTGGGCTCCAAAAATCACTGCAAATGGTGACTGCAGCCATGAAATTAAAAGGCACTTGCTACTTGGAAGAAAAGCTATGACCAACCCAGACAGCATATTAAAAAGCAGAGACATTACTTTGCCAACAAAGGTCCATCCAGTTAAAGCTACAGTTTTTCCAGTAGTCACGTATGGGTGTGAGAGTTGGACTATGAAGAAAACTGAGTGCTGAATAATTGATGCTTTTGAACTGTGGTGTTGGAGAAGACTCTTGAGAGTCCCTTGGACTTGGCCACCCGATGGGAAGAACTGACTCACTGGAAAAGATGCTAATGCTGGGCAAGATTGAAGATGAGAGTAGAAGGGGACGAAAAGAGGATGAGATGGTTGGATGGCATCACCAACTCCATGGACATGAGTGAGTAGGCTCTGGGAGTTGGTGATGGATAGGGAAGCCTGGCGTGCTGCAGTCCATGCACACTACTGAGCAACGGAACTGAACAAAAAGGCTTAAACTATAGTTTTTGAGATGAGACAAAAATGCAAACATCGTACAAGTCTTGTCATCCTTGTAAAAAACAGAGTCGGTTCAGTCAGTCAGTTCAGTCGCTCCGTTATGTCCGACTCCTTGCAACCCCATGAATCGCAGCACGCCAGGCCTCCCTGTCCATCACCAACTCCCTGAGTTCACTCAAACTCACGTCCATCGAGTCGGTGATACCATCCATCCATGTCATCCTCAGTCGTCCCCTTCTCCTCTTGCCCCTAATCCCTCCCAGTATCAGTCTTTTCCAAGGAGTCAACTCTTCGCATGAGGTGGCCAAAGTACTGAGTAGGCACCCTTTTTGTCGGGGTGCAAGCTGTTAACGGTCCGGCTCAGGTTACATTTTTGTTTTCCTAGGAAGAAGTCCCCGGGCTTGTGTCCGCAGTTCTTCGAAAGCCTTTAAATTAAGCCCTCGGAACCTCGATAGCTCCACTGGGAACCGTCCACGTGCGCCCTCTCTGGAAAAGCGCGGGAGGGACGCCAACTGCAACCTCGTCCTCCCACGTCACTCCAGACCCCACCCCCAGGCAGCGCAGGCGCACTAGGGAGTCTCAGGGAGCAACTTTGACGAAGGACGCCAAGTGACGCCCGAGTTCTCTTCCACTTTGGCGGCCCGTCCTGAGCATGCGCAGGTAGACACTGACCTGATCCTGCGATTACTCTTACCGAACAGCGTTGGTTTTCCTGAATCTAGCTCAAGTTCTTTTTGTCCCTTTCTTGATGTAACTCACTTCATCTAAAGAAGGAGTTGCTGTCTGGAGATAAAACTTGGTCTTCTCATTAAATTACCACTCTGCTCTTAAGAGGCAGGTCGCGGGCCTTTCGACAGCCGGTCCTGACAGATATGAAAAAAAAAAAAGTCATATGATCTCGAGAACACTTAAAGAGTCAGCCAATTCAGCGGCATAACAAAATCAATTTACAAAAAGTACTCTGCTTTGTTCCATACTGTGTGCTTCATCAGGCTCAGAAGATGTTTCATTGCCCCAAGTCAGTGAGAACGGAACATCTATTTAGTGACAAGGACCTGTAGGATAAACTGCGCGTGCGCGAGCCGCCCGGCTGCTGTGAGAAGCGTGAGAAGCTTGGTTTACTGCGCTCCTGATCTCCCCGGTTTGCCTGAGTTCCCGTCCGCCATGGGGAAGGTGAATGTGGCCAAGTTGCGTTACATGAGCCGGGATGACTTCAGGGTCTTGACAGCGGTAAGAAGTACCCCATTTTTCCGCCCTCCTCTGTTATTCTCCGCCGCGCGTGCCCTTCCTCTTGCTCCAAGTTTGCTGGGAGCTGAGCAGGGCCCTAGGGCCCCCAGAACGCAGCCGACATTGGGACTGAGGAAAAGAAGATCGGAGAGTCGGGTTTTTCAAAAGCCTTTGTCCATAAGCTTTTATTTTCCCCCGCTTAAAGCAAAGGCCCTCTCGTCTTTCCTTTCTGCTCCGCCTCTCCAGAATCACATTCCAGTCTCTGTGGCCTGGGAAGTTTCTCTGACCCCGGGCTTCTCTTTCCGACAGAGAACGGTTTAAAACTCTTGAAGAGGATTAATTGGTAGCTGAAGAAAAGTTATGACCAACCGAGACAGCATATTAAAAGACAGAAACATTACTTTGCCAATAAAAGTCAGACTCGTCAAGGCTATGGTTTTTCCAGCAGTCACGTATGGATGTGAAAGTTGGACTATAAGGAAAGCTGAACGCGGAAAGATTGATGCTTTTGAACTGTGATATTGAATCAGTCTCTTTAGAGTCCCTTGAACTGCAAGGAGATCCAACCAGTCCATCCTAAAGGAGATCAGTCCTGGGTGTTCATTGGAAGGACTGATGCTGAAGCTTTGGCCACCTGATGTGAAGAACTGACTCATTTGAAAAGACTCTGATGCTGGGAAAGATTGAAGGCAGAAGGAGAAGGGGACAACAGAGGATGAGATGGTTGGATGGCATGACCGACTCAATGGACATGAGTTTGAATAAACTCCGGGAGTTGGTGATAGACAGGGAGGCCTGGCGTGCTGCGGTGCATGAGGTTGCAAAGAATCAGACACGACTGAGCAACTGAACTGAATTGCATTTCCTACTCACAGACTCAGTCACATTGCAGTCTTTTAGTTTCATTCAATCAACACATACTTAACAGATTTTTAGTAACATTTTAGGAAATTGCAGAGCGTACAGGACAGATAAGAAGGAGACAAGTCATCCAGTAAACGAATAAATATGAGAGATATCAGGTAAAAAGTGCTATGAAGATGATAATAGGATAATAGAAACTCAGCATGATGGGGGCAAAGGGGCTGAATACTGTTTTTAAACTGATCAGTCAGACAAGACTGCCTCAGTGCAAGAATCTTTTCTGGTTTTAAAAAGTTTCTGGCACTTGGTAGGTACTGAATGAGTATTTAAGTGAAAGAAAGAATGCGGTGTGGGCATAATAGCTGAATAGAAAAGAGCCGGCAGAGTAAAGTCCTTGCAAAGAATTGAAGGGAGAGGAAACTCCAGTGGTTAAGTGCGAAGACCCGGAAGCAGGATCAATTTTGAGGAATAGAAAGGCCTGGATGGCTGGAGCATAGTAAGTAAGAAGGTGGAGAAGGTGGGAGCCAGATAACATGCTATAGATGTAGAGCCGTACAGGCTTGGTAAAGAATTCGGAATAAATTCTAAGTATAGGGGAGCCCCTGAATGTTTTAAGCAGGAAAGTGACCAAAAACTGAGTTTATAGTCTTAGTCTTATAGCACAAAGATCAACACATCAGATCAGATCAGATCAGTCGCTCAGTCGTGTCCGACTCTTTGCGACCCCATGAACCGCAGCACGCCAGGCCTCCCTGTCCATCACCAGCTCCCGGAGGTCACTCAGACTCACATCCATCGAGTCAGTGATGCCATCCAATCAACACATGGATTAGGCATTTGCAGAATAAAACACATTTATTTAGGAGCTGTTATCTTTTGCTTAAATAGGCATTGCTTAAGGACTAAACTGTGAAATGCAAATTCATTGTAAAATTTGGAAGACAGTTTTTTGCCCTCCCATAGATTCTGAAATTCAGCTAGACTTCCTCTAAATACCTACTGTCAAAAGATACCTTTGTTCTCTACTTGCTCAGTGTGTTAACTCATCCCTTAATGCCTCTGTCAGAAATAGGGGAGTCGAGAATGTTAGAGAAACAGTACAAAGCATGGAGGTGAATTAACTTTAAAGTGTGAGTTTTGGTTGGGACATCAGATTTCTCTTCCAAAACTTGATTTTTGCAATTCTTAAGTTCTTTTTGAAGCTCACCAAAGAGTGGCCTACTTGTTAAAATATTTCAGTCTCACTTGAGTCTTACCAGTCTTGATATAGGTGACCACCTTTCCTTGACCTTCTTCCTTTTATTTCTCTGGTACCACCTATGTCAGTAATCATACTTTGACTGGCTGCCCTTAACCTTTTGGTGTGAATTCCCACCCAAGTTCTGTCCCTAATCCCTCCTTTTTCTCCCATTATATTCTTGATTAATGATCACGCCCTTTCATGACTGTATCTCTTCATCAGATAATTAACAATATCACTTCATGAGAAATAGATGGAGAAACAGTGAAAACAGTGTCAGACTATTTTTGTGGGCTCCACAATCACTGCAGATGGTGACTGCAGCCATGAAATTAAAAGACGCTTACTCCTTGGAAGGAAAGTTATGACCAACCTAGATAGCATATTCAAAAGCAGAGACATTACTTTTCCAACAAAGGTCCATCTAGTCAAGGCTATGGTTTTTCCTGTGGTCATATATGGATGTGAGAGCTGGACTGTGAAGAAGGCTGAGCACCGAAGAATTGATGCTTTTGAACTGTGGTGTTGGAGAAGACTCTTGAGAGTCCCTTGGACTGCAAGGAGATCCAACCAGTCCATTCTGAAGGAGATCAGCCCTGGGATTTCTTTGGAAGGACTGATATTGAAGCTGAAACTCCAGTACTTTGGCCAGCTCATGCAAAGAGTTGACTCACTGGAAAAGACTCTGATGCTGGGAGGGATTGGGGGCAGGAGGAGAAAGGGATGACAGAGGATGAGATGGCTGGATGGCATCACTGACTCGATGGACGTGAGTCTGAGTGAAGTCCAGGAGTTGGTGATGGACAGGGAGGCCTGGCATGCTGCGATTCATGGGGTTGCAAAGAGTTGGACATGACTGAGCGACTGAACTGACCCTTTCCAGTTTTCCTTAAAACATCTTAATTTGAAGTATCTTCTATGAAGGACCTTCCAACACCTCAAGCTAAGTGTGTTCGAATAGAATTAAGTAGCTTTATCTACCTCCTCACTCCTTTCCCAAACTTCATTAAAATAATGATTATTAATGTCTTGAAACTTGTCCTTCCTCTTCTTCAACTTTCACTCTTCATTCACTTTACCATTCCCTATGAAGTGCCAGTCTCTCCCATACTAATTTCTTTAATTGTTGCCCTCCATTACCATCACCTCTTCCCTATTCTGGCTTCTATTTTCTCTGACTTAGACTGTTGTCTTTGTTCTCCAGTATACCACCTCCAGTTTTTGCCTTCCCTAAACTGCTTTGCATATTCCTGCTAAATTAATGTCCTTAAAGCAACCCTTTTCATGAATTTCCCTTGACTAAACATCTTCATTAGTTTTCTGCTTTCATCGATATAAAATATGACTGCTGCTAAGTCACTTCAGTCATGTCCGACTCTGTGCGACCCCACAGACGGCAGCCCATCAGGCCCCTCCATCCCCCGGATTCTCCAGGCCAGAACACTGGAGTGGGCTGCCATTTCCTTCTCCAATGCATAAAAGTGAAAAGTGAAAGTGAAGTCGCTCAGTCGTGTCCGACTCTTAGCGACCCCATGGACTGCGGCCCACCAGGGTCCTCGGTCCATGGGATTTTCCAGGCAAGAGTACTGGGGTGGGGTGCCATTGCCTTCCCCGAAAATATGACTAGGGAAGGTAATAATTGTGTCTCACAATTGGTTCCGGAACTGCGTGGTCAGAGAAGTTTGAAAAAGTTAAGTTTTTAACAAGGTTTTGATAGACAGCAACTCTATATTGGTTATGATTACATTTTGATTTCTTCAATTTCAGGTTGAAATGGGCATGAAGAACCATGAAATTGTTCCCTGCAGTTTGGTCGCTTCTATAGCCAGCCTTAAACATGGTGGTTGTAATAAAGTCTTAAGAGAACTAGTAAAACATAAACTCATAGCTTGGGAGCGAACCAAAAGTAAGTATTTGAGGCACCATTTGTGATTTTCCATGTTATTGGCTTCCCCCAGAGCAGGTATTCCAAAAGGCAGATAGAAGTTGTCAGGCTAAGAAAGCACTAGACCTAGAACTGGCACAGCACACTTTTACCATGTTCTGCTGCTCAGAGCAATCACCAGGCCCACCCAGATCAAAGAAGGTAGAGAAATAACTTCCACTTCCTGATAAGGGATTAGGAAGTTCCAGGTGGAGAAGAGCAAGTAGGATAGAGATTCTGTTGTTACTGTCTTGGGAAAGTACAGTCTGCCAAAGGACTCTAGAGCATTACCTCTCAAACCATCATGGTGAGGGATGAGTTCTCTTTTCTACCTTTATAAAGGGTCCATACCTTTATAAAATAATATAAATACTAGTTCAAAATACAGGCACATATTCCTTCTTGTTAGACTTAAAGACAAAATAATTTTGTAATCAGATCAGATCAGTCGCTCAGTCGTGTCCGACTCTTTGCGACCCCATGAACCGCAGCACGCCAGGGCTCCCTGTCCATCACCAGCTCCAAATATTTTAACTTAAACACTTAATTTCAGTTTGTATAGGGCTTCCCTGGTAGCTCAGTTTAGGTAAAGAATCCATCTGCAATGCAGGAGACTCCAGTTTAATTCATGGGTTGGGAAGATCTGCTGGAGAAGGGATAGGCTACCCACTCCAGTATTCTTGGGCTTCCCTGGTGGTTCAGCTGGTACAGAATCTGCCTGCAATGCGGGAGACCTGGGTTTGATCCCTGGGTTGGGAAGATACCCTGAAAAAGGGAAGGGCTACCCATTCCAGTATTCTGGCCTGGAGAATTCCATGGACTGTATAGTCCACAGGGTCGCAAAAAGTTAGACACAACTGAGACAAACTGATACAAAAATTTTTTAACTTAACGACTTAATTTCAGTTTGTGTAACTTGTCACAGACTAGTAACAAGCATTTATAGACTGGTGTCAGTCTGTAGATTACCATTTGAGTAACACTGCTCTAGAGAAGAAGTAAAAATTACAAGAAGTGCCAAAACTCATAAGACTAGGTAGCCAGTCTTTTTCCAGCTAAGACTTCCCAGATTTAAATTTTTCTCTTGACATAATGTGACTTGATGTTACAATATAACTAAAATAATGATCTTTCTCATTTGATTTTGTATAGCTGTCCAGGGCTATCGGTTGACAAACGCAGGCTACGATTACCTAGCTTTGAAAACATTGTCTTCTAGACAGGTGGTTGAGTCTGTTGGAAACCAGATGGGTGTTGGCAAAGAATCTGGTAAGTGCTAATAGTACTACTGAGTGCATTATTTGCTTTAGTTTATATTTCCCTTTGAAAAGGATTCATCTTTTTAATTTTCTATTTTTCTAACTAAACAGTAAATTGAAAAGTTGTTTGGAAGCAATATGGATTTTGAAATTACCCTTATTTCGGTAAATTGTTTTTTCCTAAATCTATCACTAAGAGTTCAGTTACACCAAGAATTAGTTTTCCTATACTAAATGAAATCTTTGGCAAAAACTTTATTTCTTCTTACTTTAATATCTGAAAAACTGGACATTTGTAGTAATATTTAAAAATATTGCAAGGAAGTTCTAAAAACCACATTTTTTCATAACAGCAGTATGATCAACAAGACAAAGTTAAGTATGTGTAGAACACAGAAAAGAATTCTGAAATAGCATTAAAGAAATACTTACGTTTTGGTTTTTTTATGTATGATAAAAATAAAGGACAGAGGATGATTTTCTTTATGACATGCTCTCTTATACACTGCTTTTTGTCTTACACAGTTTATCCTGTATAGTTACATAATTTAAACTGAGACAGCAAAAAAATTAGAAGCAGAAGAACTATTAGAAAACCTAATTCAATGGAGGTTGTTTTGGTTACTTCATATGATTTGCATGTCTAATATATTATTATCCAAACTATTTATATTTAATAAGGCTTCCCAGGTGGTATGAACTTCCCTGGTGGCTCAGCAGTAAAGAATCTGCCTGCCAATGCAAGAGATTCAGGTTCAATTCCTGGGCCAGGAAGATCCCCTCTAATAGGAAATGGCAACCCACTCCAGTATTCTTACCTGGAAAATTCCATGGAAAGAGGAGCCTGGTGGGCTGCAGTCCATGGGGTTACAAAAAGTCAGAGGTGACTGAGCACACACACACAATCAAATTAATACTAGATTCCTAAATATGAGAAGGTATGTAGATGTGTATAAAATGCTGTAATGAAACACTTTTTTTGAGATACACTTGCTCTTAATATTTTCTATGTCCAGTTATTTCAATCAAAAAAATGGCTTTTTATTTAAGAACTTCATTACTTGCAAAATGATGAAGTACAGAAGAGAGTACAATGAAAAGTGAATCTTAACTCCTAACCCAGGTCTCCATCTCCGGTTATTACTTCCAAAAGCTATTCAGTTCACTTCAGTTCAGTCGCTCAGTCATATCCGACTCTGCGACCCCATAAATCACAGCACGTCAGGCCTCCCTGTCCATCACCAACTCCCAGACTTCACTGAGACTCACGTCCATCAAGTCGGTGATGCCATCCAGCCATCTCCTCCTCTGTCGTCCCCCTTCTCCTCCTGCCTCCAGTTCCTCCCAGCATCAGAGTCTTTTCCAGTGAGTCAACTCTTCACATGAGGTGGCCAAAGTACTGGAGTTTCAACTATTACTGTTTATTTAATATCCTATATGTCCTAGAAATATTCTATGTGAATGCAAGTATATAATGTTCTGAGGATGTATGTATCTTTTATAATTATAGGTGAAAGCAAGCAGTCCTTAACAGTTCTACACCTTAATTTTTTTCCATTTAGTGCACCCATGACATTTCATATCAGCATAGATGTCTTCCTCATAATTGTCAAGTATTACATTCTTAGAAATATTAGAGCTAAAGTTAGGTACATTAAGAATTTTGGTATTACCAGATTTCCTCTAATTTGTGTCAATTTATAATCTCCCCAACATGAGAGAGAGGCTGTTTGTCTCATGAGTAATTAGGACATGTTCTAAATGTCAGTAATAAAATACAATATTTATGGGAAGATCTGCTCTATTCTGATTACATTAAGATTATATTCTGACACTCAGTATTTATTCACTGAAACAGTTTAAGAATTGAGCTTCACATTGCTAAAAAGGAAGGGTTTTTTTTGTTTTCTAATTTTTTTTTTTTTTTTTTTGGCCTCACCTCACAGCATGTAGGCCTAGCTCCTAGCCAATCTAAGTGTAGAATCTTAACAACTGGATCACTAGGGAAGTCCCATGTTGTAAAGGAAGATGTTATTATCCCTTCTCATACAGTTCAGTTCAGTCGCTAGGTGTGTCCGACTCTTTGCAACCCCATGAATCGTAGCACACCGTAGCACACCAGGCCTCCCTGTCCATCACCAACTCCTGGACTTCACTCAGACTCACGTCCATCGAGTCAGTGATGCCAGCCAGCCATCTCATCCTCTCTCGTCCCCTTCTCCTCCTGCCCCCAATCCCTCCCAGCATCAGAGTCTTTTCCAATGAGTCAACTCTTCCTGTGAGGTGGCCAAAGTACTGGAGTTTCAGCTTTAGCATCAGTCCTTCCAAAGAAATCTCAGGGATGATCTCCTTCAGAATGGACTGGTTGGATCTCCTTGCAGTCCAAGGGACTCTCAAGAGTCTTCTCCAACACCACAGTTCAAAAGCATTAATTCTTCGGCACTCAGCCTTCTTCACAGTCCAACTCTCACATCCATACATGACCACAGGAAAAACCATAGCCTTGACTGGACAGACCTTTGTTGGCAGAGTAATGTCTCTGCTTTTGAATATGCTACCTAGATTGGTATAACTTTTCCTCCAAGGAGTAAGTATCTTTTAATTTCATGGCTGCAGTCACCATCTGCAGTGATTTTGGACAATGTTTCCACTGTTTCCCCATCTGTTTCCCATGAAGTGATGGGACCAGATGCTATGATCTTCATTTTCTGAATGTTGAGCTTTAAGCCAACTTTTCCACTCTCCTCTTTCACTTTCATCAACAGGCTTTTTAATTCCTCTTCACTTTCTGCCATAAGGGTGGTGTCATCTGCATATCTGAGATTATTGATATTTCTCCCGGCAATCTTGATTCCAGCTTGTGCTTCTTCCAGCCCAGCGTTTCTCATGATATATTCTGCATAGAAGTTAAATAAACAGAGTGACAATATACAGGCCTGACGTACTCCTTTTCCTACTTGGAATCAGTCTGTTGTTCCATGACCAGTTCTAACTGTTGCTTCCTGACCTACATACAGATTTCTCAAGAGGCAGGTCAGGTGGTCTGGTATTCCCATCTCTTTCAGAATTTTCCACAGTTGATTGTGATCCACACAGTCAAAGGCTTTGGCATAGTCAATAAAGCAGAAATAGATGTTTTTCTGGAACTCTCTTGCTTTTTCCATGATCCAGCGGATGTTGGCAATTTGATCTCTGGTTCCTCTGCCTTTCCTAAAACCAGCTTGAACATCTGAAAGTTCACAGTTCACATATTGCTGAAGCCTGGCTTGGAGAATTTTGAGCATTACTTTACTAGCATGTGAGATGAGTGCAGTTGTGCGGTAGTTTGAGCATTCTTTGGCATTGCCTTTCTTTGGGATTGGAATGAAAACTGACCTTTTCCAGTCCTATGGCCACTGCTGAGTTTTCCAAATTTGCTGGCATATTGAGTACAGCACTTTTACAGCATCATCTTTGAGGATTTGAAACAGCTCAACTGGAATTCCATCACCTCCACTAGCTTTGTTCATAGTGATGCTTTCTAAGGCCCACTTGACTTCACATTCCATGATATCTGGCTCTAGGTGAGTGATCATACCATCATGATTATCTGGGTCGTGAAGATCTTTTTGTACAGTTCTTCTGTGTATTCTTGCCACCTCTTCTTAGTATCTTCTGCTTCTGTTAGGTCCATACAATTTCTGTCCTTTATCGAGCCCATCTTTGCATGAAATGTTCCCTTGGTATCTCTAATTTTCTTGAAGAGATCTCTACTCTTTCCCATTCTGTTGTTTTCCTCTATTTTTTGTATTGATCGGTGAAGAAGGCTTTCTTATCTCTTCTTGCTATTCTTTGGAACTCTGCATTCAAATGCTTATATCTTTGCTTTTCTCTTCTCTTCTTTTCACAGCTATTTGTAAGGCCTCCCCAGAGAGCCATTTTGCTTTTTTGCATCTCTTTTCCATGGGGATGGTCTTTATCCCTGTCTCCTGTACAATGTCATGACCCTCAGTCCATAGTTCATCAGGCACTCTATCTATCAGATCTAGGCCCTTAAATCTATTTCTCACTTCCACTGTATAATCATAAGGGAATTGATTTAGGTCATACCTGAATGGTCTAGTGGTTTTCCCTACTTTCTTCAATTTAAGTCTGAATTTGGCAATAAGGAGTTCATGATCTGAGCCACAGTCAGCTCCTGGTCTTGTTTTTGCTGACTGTATAGAGCATCTCCATCTTTGGCTGTAAAGAATATAATTGATCTGATTTTGGTGTTGATCATCTGGTGATGTCCATGTGTAGAGTCTTCTCTTGTGTTGTTGGAAGAGGGTGTTTGTTATGACCAGTGCATTTTCTTGGCAAAACTCTATTAATCTTTGCCCTGCTTCATTCCGTATTCCAAGGCTGAATTTGCCTTTTACTCCAGGTGTGTCTTAACTTCCTACTTTTGCATTCCAGTCCCCTATAATGAAAAGGACATCTTTTTTGGGTGTTAGTTCTAAAAGGTCTTGTAGGTCTTCATAGAACCGTTCAACTTCAGCTTCTTCAGTGTTACTGGTTGGGGCATAGACTTGGATTACTGTGACATTGAATGGTTTGCCTTGGAAACGAACAGAGATCATTCTGTCATTTTTGAGATTGCATCTAAGTACTGCATTTCGGACTCTTTTGTTGACCATGATGGCATGGTCAGAATTTGGTCCACTGGAGAAGGGAATGGCAAACTACTTAAGTATTCTTGTCTTGAGAACCCCATGAACAGTATCAAAAGGCAAAATGATAGAATACTGAAAGAGGAACTCCCCAGGTCAGTAGGTACCCAATATGCTACTGGAGATCAGTGGAGAAATAACTCCAGAAAGAATGAAGGGATGGAGCCAAAGCAAAAACAATACCCAGTTGTGGATGTGACTGGTGATAGAAGCAAGGTCCGATGCTGTAAAGAGCAATATTGCATAGGAACCTGGAATGTCAGGTCCATGAATCAAGGCAAATTGGAAGTGGTCAAACAAGCTGGCAGGAGTGAACGTCGACGTTCTCATACATGTAGGACACTAAAGAACAATTAGATGTATTCCCACTAAATTGAGTTGAGCATTAAACACCTTTGGAAGCAATAACTGTGCTCTCCTGTTTTCTTTGTAGTAGGTATTAACATGTCATCACTTTGAATTGTAACTGAAATAAAGAGTTTTGCCAAATAAGTATTTCCAGTTATTAAGAAAGATAAAATTTGATACAACTAAAATCAAAGTTAGAAAATTAGAATTAATTATACTTACTGGAATAAAAATATAATAATGATCCTTTTAAAATTTTGATTTTAGATATTTACATCGTTGCAAATGAAGAAGGGCAGCAGTTTGCATTGAAGCTTCACAGACTGGGAAGAACCTCTTTTCGAAATCTGAAAAACAAACGTGATTACCATAAACACAGGCATAACATGTCTTGGCTTTATTTATCTCGTCTCTCTGCCATGAAAGAATTTGCTTATATGAAGGTACATTTAATTGATTTTAAGTTATCAGCCAAACAATATGTGTGGTTGAAAGGTTGTAGTGACGCGCATCGGTCCGTTGCATCCATATCTCCCTACTCCCTGTCGCAGTCCTTACAGTCACTTTTAACTCTTTTGACTATTTCTGTTATTTGTTTTTCTGGTGGCTTCCTTCTATGCAAAGGTGTTTTTAGCTGTTATAAATGTATAAAGGCAATTTTTATGCAGCAGTGTTAACAAGGTAGAGTAGCCTAAAATAATTAATGATACAAATGTGTGTGTGAATGTATATCTGTTCAGTGTATATATGTATGTCTGTCTCTCATTAAAAACACCAAATAGTTACCTTCTTTAGAGACCTTAGTGTCTCAGATAGTTGACTACTATTTTTTTCCCCACAATGGAAGAAATGTTAATTTATGAATTTGTATCTATATTAGAAATGGTAAAAATCTTATTTTAACCTTACCTTTCAAAATAAGTTCATATAGATTTATTAAATATCTTTAAAAATAACCAAGTTAATTGTCTTCACTAGTAAATTAAATTAAAAAGTAACTGCATTTTTATTATTCTCTCCAGTAGGATTTATTTGTTATAACTTTTAAAAATTTTGAATTATTAAGAGTTGTATGACTTGTTGTTTCTTGGGAGTTTCATGTACTTAAATTTTTAGTAATCATGAGGGAAGACTCCTCAAGGCAGTATAAATAAGCGCTACTGATATCATACATACTCTGTTTTTTGTCTTATACTAATGGTTTGTGTCCTGTGACCACAAACCATTACTCATCAGTAATGTGAGTACAGTTTGGTAGGAATTGTTACATATTTCCCCCAAACTATATTAAATGTTTTCTTGGTATGTTTATAGGAAGATACAGGAACAGAGTCTGGTTGTACGTAAATATGTTTTGTAAGTTTATTCCCTCTTTTCCCAAATAAAAATAAAATTGAGCTTTAACTTAAGGGTTATGGCACAGGGCTAAACCACTGTGACATTAGTTAAAGTTGTTATATACTCGTGAGCCGCCAAGGCTCAGATCCAAAACCATTTGGATTTAAAAATAAAAAAATATACAATCAAGCAGACAGTCACTGGGGAGTGGGAAGCAGTTCAGTTCCTGTCTAAGGAAGGTAGGAAAGAGTAGACAGCCTCATGAAAGTAACCCTGTTAAGCACACACTGAGTGTCGGCTGTGCCTACCTCTCTGTTGAGGATTTTGCACTGCAGGAGTGGGAGCATGGAGGTGAACAACGAATACCAAAGGAGTAATAGTCTGTCTTAAAATTAGGAAGGTAACATGAACACACACCTGGAGCCTATTACAGAGTGAAGTAGGTCAGAAAGAGAAATACAAATGTCATATACTAATGCATATATATGGACTCTAGAAGGATGGTGCTGATGAATTTATTTGCAGGGCAGCAGTGGGGAAACAGACATAAAGAACAGACTTATAGACTAGGGAAAGGGGAGGAAGGAGGGGGTAAGATGCACGGAGAGAGTAACTTGGAAACTTATATGACCATATGTAAAGTAGATAGCCCGGTGGGACTTTGCTGTGTGTATCAAGGAACTCAAACAGGGGCTCTGTAATAATCCAGAAGGGATGGCGAGGGAGATGGGAGGGAGGGAGGGGACAGGGGTATACCTATGGCTGATTCTTGATGTTTGACAGAAAACAAAATTCTGTAAAGCAATTACCCTTCAATTAAAAAATAAAGTAAAAAACAGTTTAAATGTCAAATCATGTTGAGTTTAGAGAAACTTCTGTAGAGTAGAATACATAGAGTAGAAGGAGGTTTCTTGAATGGGAGTTGCATATGACTTGTCTGTAAGGAAAAGACAAGACAGTATACTTTTCCAAAGAAGCCAAAATGACCAAGATATGAATGTGAGCGTGAGCCTTGTGTGTACGGTAACAGTCACTGAGGTGGCTGTACGACCGCACTCTAGAGTGTTTATTGGACAGAGTATTGAAGAGAAGTAGGACTGGATAAGTGGATTAAAGAGTTTTGAAAACTAGGAAAAATTATTCAGACTGAAATCAATGTTTACAGCATTGTAGGCTTTTTTAAAATGGAGCATTGACACAAGCATCTTAGTTGGTACTGGCACACTGAAGAAAGGTTTGGTGTGCAGAGCTAGAACCATTGCTGATGTGGTTGGGGTAACAGTGACAAACCCCTGTTAGAAATAGCAGCATTCCAAATGGCAGAATGCAGAAAACCAAGATATTCTGAAGGAAGTAATAACAACAGGACTTTGAAAGCAGTAGGGTAGGAAAAGTTAAGCATAGGGAAAAAAGTGAATTTATGGATGGTGGGTAGCAACATTTGACTCAGACTCCCGGTGTCTGTGACTACAGTGGCTCCTTGTCACACAATAGATTGAAACTGTGGTCTGAAGAAAAAAGTCAGTGCTCTATAAAACGAAAATGTCCAGTATCCTGAAATATTTCATTTCCTGATATACCAGAAGACAATAAACTAAATCACAATTTATTTCCATTTGAATTTTGTAAGCACACTCCAGTACATGACAGAAACTTACAAAATAGAAGAGGATATACATATCCTAAGAGACTAAACTTCTTAAAAGCAGAGACATTTTCACACTCATTTTTGTAACCCTACACAATATATTGGAGAAGGAAATGGCAACCCACTCCAGTATTCTTGACTGGAGAATCCCAGGGACAGAGGAGCCTAGTGGTCTGCAGTCCATGGGGTCACACAGAGTCAGACACGACTGAAGCGACTTAGCAGCAGCAGCAGCAGCACCAGCAGCACAATATATATTTGGTAAATGTTCAATAAATGAATGTTTGGTAAAAAAAGTGAATTACAAAACTGATTTCCAGTTTTATTTTTATGTGCAGCTCATCCTGTGCTATGAATAAGCCATACGTAATCATGTGTAAACTATAATTTTGTGAAGGTTATGATTTTTTTTCCCTGGTTTTGGACAGATACACTCAACTTTATTGTTCCCTAAAAATTAATGACCTCTTCATTACTTTTTACCTGTTTTGCTATATTTTAGGCATTGTATGAAAGGAAATTTCCAGTTCCAAAGCCAATTGATTATAATCGCCATGCAGTGGTAATGGAACTCATAAATGGCTATCCTCTGTAAGTATTTATTATTCTTAAAACCATGAGTTCTAATAAATTATTGTAAGGTTCAGTTTTTTTTAAATAAGTTTTTTTCTTGAAATGGAGTATGACTTTGGGGAGGTTAGAAATTAACAAAAAGCAGTAGACTTAAAGGTAAATTGAAAATTCAGTTTCATTCTGACGATGTGGATTTTTATTAACAGTCTAGTGTGTGCCAAGCACTGTTCAAGGCACCCCAATAAACAAAGTCCCTGTCCTCACAGAGTTTATGTTCTGATAGAAGGAAACTTGCAATAAATAGCTAAACAAGGAATTATATGATACATCAGATAGTGGTGAATGCTATGGATAAAAATAAAGTAGGGTAAGTGGGACAAGAAATACTGAGATAGATGTGGAAGGCTGGGATGATCAGAAGAGTTCTCATTGGTAAAGGGACTTTTCAGCAGAATCCTGAAAGAAGCAAGAGAAGAAATGCAGATATCTAAGAACATTCTAGACAGAGAAAAGAGCAAAAGTCCTGAAATGGGAGCATACCTTCATGTTCAGGGAACAGTGAGGAGCCACTGTGGCTGGAGCTGAGTGAATCAGGGAGAAAATAGCGAGTGATGAGATCAGAGAGGCAGCAGACTATTTTGGTAGAAAGGATATATTTAAATATGAAAGAAAGAGGAAGTGTTAGTTCCTCGGTCAGACTCTTTGCAGCCCTATGGGCTGTAGCCTACCAGGCTCCTCTGTCCATGGAATTCTCCAGGCAAGGATTCTGGACTGGGTTGCCATTCCCTTCTCCACGGGATCTCCTGACACAGGGATCGAACCCTGGTCTCCCGCATTGCAGGTGTATTCTTTACCATCTACCAGGGCTACCAGGGAAGCCCAACACTAAGTAACTTTAAGGTTGATTTGATACACTTCTGTTTCCTCACATGACTGCCATTGAGACAATATTACAGGGACTTATTTTGTTTGAGAAAGGAAACAATTGGAGGATTATTTTGGTGGCAGTGACAGTACTAACCACTAACTGCCAGGGAACTCCCTGCCATTGGAGGATTTTTGAATTGAGAAGAGACATGATCTGACTAATGCTGTAATGGGATCACTCTGGCTGCTGTATTGAAAATAGACTAAAGGAAGACTAGGACAGGATTAGAAAGAAAAGGTAAGAGATTATTATTGTCCTGGAAAGAGATGCTGGTAGTCTAGATCAGAGTGGTAGATGTGAAGGTGAGGGAATGTTGTCAGATTCTGGATGAGTTTTACAGTCAGGGTGTACATGATTTTTTTGAGATTGGATATTGATAAGAAGGAAATGACAAGTAAAGATCTGGCCCCTGAATAATGAATTACTTAGAGGGATAAAGTTGCCATTTATAGAAATGGGAAAGGCTGCAGGAAGACAGTTGGGAGTTAGAGAGTGGGGCAGAATCAGAGGTTCACTTGGGGACATGTTAAGTTAGAGATGGGCCTAGAAGCTCAGGGGAAGTCTAGATTGAAGTCTGTGAATGAGATCAAGAATGGTTAAGACAATAGATTTTAGGATTAGACTTTGAGGAGCTCCAAAATTTATAAGTCAGGGAAAAGCTGAAAAATTAGCTAAAAAGACTAAGAAGAAATGATCAGTGCAGAAAGAGGACAGCCTTAAGAGTTAGTAGGCCAAGGGTCAAGTGAAAGGATCTGCTTCAGGGACCAGGAAGGGATTATTAATAGAACAGATTATAATGAATTGACCATTGGATATGGCAAGTCATTTGAAAGTCATTGGTAGTTTTGACAAGAGCTATTTTATTGGAGCAGGATGAATGAAAGCCTTTTTGAAATGGGTTCATTAGAATGGGAGGGAAAAAATTGGATAAAGCAGAACTAGAGGAGTTTGGTTATAAAGAATGTGGAGCAAAGAATGTGTATAATAGTGGAAAGAAGATGCAGATTTGAGTGGGTTGTAGCTTTTTTTTTTTTTTAAATAAGAGGTATTATATCATCTCTATATGCAGATAGGAATGAAAAGAGGCTAGAGAGGCTTGAAATGGAAATAATATTTATATGTAAATATACTCATGCTTGCTTTCATTAAAATTATGAATGAGGAAAAATGAAAGAACTATTTCCATACTTTCAGATGTCAGATACACCATGTTGAAGATCCTGCATCAGTATATGATGAAGCTATGGAACTGATTGTTAAACTTGCAAATCATGGACTGATTCATGGAGATTTCAATGAATTCAATCTCATTTTGGATAAAGATGACCACATTACCATGATCGATTTTCCACAGATGGTTTCAACTTCTCATCCCAATGCTGAATGGTATGCTCTGGACGTGGCTGTGTCTATGTGTGCTGCAGTCATTGTTTAATTTATTCTTAAGTTTTCAGCCTTGTCATACTGCCATTTGGGTTAATAACTGTTTTGAAGTGGCTGATAAGGATATCAAAGTGCTAGGATCTTTCCACCTAAGAACTTTTCTTACTCCTCAGTATTTTACAGAGGGGAAAAAATGCACATTGATCCAGTTTTTAAAATTAGTTTATTCATTAAAATAATACTGTTTATTAGAAGTCTAAAGAAACTGTTTACTTTTATAAATCATCAAAAGAATTTGAGTTACTCTTGTAAATTGACAAACTTGCAAAAGTTAAGCTTTCTTAGCGATGGAACTATCTATCCAAACAAACTTTGGGGTAGAACCCCAATTTTTAAAACTAAAAGCCTGCTCAAAAGGAGGGACCCTGGACACCATCCTTTCTGCCTTTTTCTGCTTTTCTCTCTGTTGCACAGTTGCCTCCAGGAGGATTTCACCCAGCATAATTTAATAGTTTCTTATGGCCTTAATGAAAGTTGTGGTTTTATACTGAACCTCAGTTACCAGACAGATAATGATACCACCTCCTATCGTTTTTAGCTTTTATTTTGTTAAGAGAAAGGAATTCACGTAAAACCTCATCCTGACACAGGGTTGATCAATTTATATACTGTGGTAATCTTATTTCTCATGTTACTTGACCATCTAAACAAGCCCAATTGTGAAATATGACAGAACATTTTCCTTTATGTGTTTGTATTCCATGATGCAATTGAGCAGAATCAAATTAAGGTTGAGTACTTTTCTCTCCTGTTCTCTCAATTCCATGTCATCCTGTCTCTCAATTCTCCCTTTCTGGACACCTTCTAGAGAATTTAATCTGTTCCTGCTACTTTATGGTTACCTAAAAAGCACCCTGATACTAAGAGGGCCTTCTACTCCCAGAGTAACGTGTCTTCAGATTACTATTCATAGCATTATTGATCTCTTATAGATGTTTACTGCATATTAGCTAATGGGTAATAAAGATAATATAACCATAACATTCATTAGTCCCCAAACTTTTTCTTCTGAGTCACTAGTCTGTTTTTGTCTTCAACTTTCCCAGTTGACCAGAGGTTCTAGTGAACATAGCTGATGGGAACTATAACTAGACAGACTGAAAAGTAGAAATTGGCCCCTAAACTGCAGGCCCGTGTCTTTTCCTTGTTTCCTATGTGTATCTGTCTCAGTATGGGGAAACCTTGAGTTTATTCTAACCATGGGAACTGTACGCCCTGGACAGCTTATTAGTTCCTCTGCTGTGAGTTTTAGTTTTTCAGATACTGGCAACTGATTTATATTTCTTTGAGTAACATCCTTTTCTCTTTCATGTAAGGATAAGAGTGTCATAACAAATAGCAGGGCTGTGGTCATTAGCTAGTAAGGAAAAAGATGAGCAACAAAGTCTGTATAAAAAAACGATTCTTGCTTTTGCAGGTATTTTGACAGAGATGTGAAATGCATTAGAGATTTCTTCATGAAACGTTTCAGCTATGAAAGTGAGCTTTTCCCAACCTTTAGTGATATAAGGTTTGTACACTATATTGGATAAAATGATAGAATTCTGTTAAAATACCTGACTTATTTACTTAGAAGTTAATGCTTTCATCTAAAAATTTTTTGAATAGTGACCTTTGGTACATTATAATCATTGTTCACTGCTGGTAATATACAAATGAAACTTAAAAACTATGCCTCCCTATGGTCCATTAACCTTACTGAATTTGGAGGAGGAACATAGTTTCTTGTAAATTCAGGAACTCTTATTCAATAGCAGATGCTCTGTGAAGAATGCATTTTTAAGGAATAAAGTCAGTGTTTATCAGAATTTGTGTTTTTCCTTTATTTTCTATAGAAACTATCTTTAATTGATTCATGGAACATAAGTCTCACAGCCAAATTTTCTCATTTTATATGCTCAATTAAGATGCTGTTTTCTGATTTGGGATGATTGACCTAACTTAAAATTTTTAGCCCCCTCTGAAAGTTAATTTATTAAGTCAGTATGCACTGAAATTTCTGTAACTTTTCTAGTATCTGTTGCTCTTCACAGTCCTTTTATTCTTAAATGACAACTAATATATGTCTTTTATATTTGTGTACTTAAGTGATATAAGTATTACCTTTTAGACAGAGAAAAACCTTTAAAATCTATAAACTGTTAAACTCATTTGAGAGTCATGATTCATCCGAATACTAAATACACTTGCCCATGTCAGGTGGATTTTTTTTTTTTTTGTCTCTCCTAAATGCATAACATTCTTTTTTTCCTAGGAGGGAGGATTCTCTTGACGTAGAGGTTTCTGCCAGTGGCTACACGAAGGAGATGCAGGCAGACGACGAACTGCTTCACCCAGCAGGTCCAGATGATAAAAATATTGAAACAGAGGAGAGATCTGAGTTCCCATTTTCTGACGAAGAGATGTCAGAAAGAGCTAAGGATTGTAGATCAGAAAATGAAAGTGGGCGAAACTGTGTAGGTGAATCAGTTGACTGCTCTTGTGGGTCATTTGAAAACCTTGAGCAAATAAAGGAAGAGAGTTTGTCAGAGGACAATGCTGATGCACACAGATTCGAAATGACTGAATTCAGTCAAACTTTAGAAGAAATAGAAGGGCAGGTTGTTGAAAACAGTTCTGTAACTGAATTTTCTGGGGAGAACAGCAGACGTGAACATGATACCAGGCAAGATGGTGAGACAGGTCAAGGTGGAATCCTCGTGGGCCCTGAGGAGGGTGAAGATGAGTACCCTCATCTGATTGCCTTGTCGTCGTTGAACAAAGAATTCAGGCCTTTCAGGTATAGACTTGTGTTGATTTTTCACTTTAATCTGGAGACCTGTACTTTGATTCTGGTAAATGAGTGTTTTTTTCAAATGGCATGACAGCTGTATTCTGCATCAGTGTGTGCAGATAGCTCAGTCAGTAGAGCATCCTTTTAATCTGAGGGTGCAGGGTTCCTTTGGGTTTTCCCTGGTAGCTCAGCTGGTAAAGAATCCACCTGCAATGCAGGAGACCCCAGTTCGATTCCTGGATCGGGAAGATCCACTGGAGAAGGGCTAGGCTACCCACTCCAGTGTTCTTGGGCTTCCCTGGTGGCTCAGCTGGTAAAGAATCTGCCCGCAATGTGGGAGACTTGGGTTTGATCCGTGGGTTGGGAATATCCCCCAGAGACGGGAAAGGCTACCCACTCCAGTATTCTGGCCTGGAGAATCCATGTATAGTCCATGGGGTCGCAAAGAGTCAGACACAGCTGAGCAACTTTCACTTTCATGCACAGAATAAAAGCAAATATCGCTTTTATTGTTAAAACTCAAATAACTATCTACTGTTGACTTGATGCTACCACATGTATTCATGTAAGCAGTTCTGCCTTAAAATTCAAATGATTACTTTCAAATAATAAATTGATGAGGTTTTAGATGTATGAATTGTCTTTTTTAATAGTTACTCATCTAATATGTTTGATTAATGTATAGTCTAATAAAAATTAAGTGTGCTCTTAATATACATACTTAAAATGAATTTTCTCTGGTACTTTGAAACTTCTGTACTTATTTGTTAATGTACAATTAAAATTACCGTTACATTATTTTTCTTGTAAGATTTTTTTTTTGGACAAATTTCACGTATTTGTGAATCAGCCTTAGCTTAGATAGCAAAAGATCTAAAATTTAACTTTTAGATTTGGGGTAGTTTGGTGAAATGGCTTTATTTCAGAATATTGATAGTAATATTCTATAAATTAATCCAGCATAATTAACTATTAAGAATTAACTAGGTAAATTTTTATTTTATTTTTAGAGATGAAGAAAATACGGAAGATACTAATCGACACAGAACAAGAACCCTGAGTGTTACTTCTGTGGGCAGTGTTGTAAGCTGTTCGACGATTCCTCCGGTAACTATTCACTCAACATTCCAGGATGTTTACTGGGTCGCTCCTGTGGGCTTCCCAGGCGGTGCTAGTGGGAAAGAACCTGCCTATCGATGCAGGAGACATAAATGGCAACCCACTCTGGTGTTGTTGCCTGGGGAATCCCCACGGACAGAGGAGCCTGGTGGGCTATAGTCCATAGGGTCACAAAGAGTTGGACACTACTGAAGCGACCGAGCACGCACAGAACCACACCGTCTGCAGGTGGTTGACTCTGCAGTTGCAGAGGCGCCTCTGATCCAGGCGGCTGACTCTTCAAGTTATACTCAGATTTTTGACTGTAAAGTGGGTCCATGCCCCTAACATAGCCTCACTGTTCAAGGGTCAACTGTATTTTATTTCCCATTTCATCATTCTTTTTTAAATATACTAATGTGGATTTTTTTTCCCACTTGTTTTTAACATAAAAGGTAAACTTGTAGGAGTTGTAAATTTTTCTAAATTAGGACATGCATGCATAGTAACTCATCATCTCCTTATTTTCTTTGGCTGCTTGATGTGATTGTCTTATGGTCTCACTTAAGTAAAGAACCAAGGGGAAGTTGAGCAGAATATTTAGGAAACAAATTGAGTTTTCCTTTCCTAGAGCTGTCCTGGAGGCCTCTGTCTGAACTCTGGTTTAAACGTGGTACACATTCTACAATTATCCCAGTCTCCAATCTTTCTTTCCTAGTTTTATCTCTTTTTTTGTACTGAGCTTACATTTTTATGGGACAGTATGGACTTAGGTAGTTATTTGGGTGGGCGGGGAGAGGACTTTTTATTACTAGATATGTCTTTTTATCCTGTTCTCACACCTGATTGAGAATTTAAGTATTAGAGTTGTGATTTGGAAATAACTGACTTCAGAAGTCTGAAGGTGTTGCTCTGTTGTCTTGGTGATAAGTTAGGCCACCAAGCTTATGATGCTGATCTGATTCAGGTTTCTGGTCTCCTGGGGTGAGGAACTGTGACAGTTGCCTAGTTTCTTGAGATAGAGGAAGGTCACTCCCATGGTAAACTTTCAGCCACTCCTAACGCTTTCAGTCATGAAACTTCTGCAGTACCAACCAGGTGGTTCTGAAACTGTGACTTTCCTGAGACTGCCTCTCAGAGGGTATCAGCCTCTGTAGGAACTTGCATTCTGATTCTTGTTTCCCTTTCTCTTTACTTTTCTTCCCATTGAGAATCATCAGACTAAAATAAAGAGGGATAACTTGTTAAAGCCCATCTGCCTAACTATGTGAAATAATCCAAAGTCTGCATTTAACTCGACTCATCCAGATTTTTACACTAATACATGTACGGTCCAAGAAACACTGCATTAGGGAGACTAGTTTTCCTAGTTCCTTTTTACCTCTCACATCCATTAATCTTTACTTTTTAATGACAGATTTTTAATAAATGCTTCTTTGTGCCTAACAGGGTGAGGTATAGTAAGAAGAGCCCCTTGCTTTAATCCTTTCACTGTTCAACTTCTTTTTTTAGGAGAGGTTGAATGATGTAAGATTATATATGATTAAATAACAGGCTGAATACTCCAGAGGGGGAGAAAAGGTTGCTGTGAACAAAATATTCATCTTGCATGTCATTTGGCATTGGCAGCCTGTGTCTTAAGTGATAAAGAAATAATTTGAATTTATGATCATTCATCATGTGAAAACATATGTTTCTCCTAGAAACTGTATGAGGACTTTTCCATGAGTAATTCCTGCCATCGAGCCGTTTCTATACCTAAAGTTATGAAAGCTCTCTTGCGTGTATTTGACCAGTACTAAATGCTTTCAAACATAATTTTCTGCTACAGAACCATGCCTACTTCTACTTAGAAAGCAAAGGAATCAGCAGATTTTTTTGTCTTGGGGATTTTTTGGGTTTTTTGTTGGTGGTGGTGGTTTTGTTTTACGTCTTGTTGGGTTTGGGTTTGGGGGATTTGTTTGGCTGGTTGTTTGGTTTTCCCAGTTTTCCTAGTGACACTAGGTGGCACTATGATGATTTGTTACTCAAAAAATTGTGACTGTTCACTACTATACTGCTGTACCCTGCTTTTTTCTGGGATCTGTATTTCAGTTAAGAATTGAATTCCTCCTGTTCTGTAGCTGTTCAGTGTTTTGTTTTATTGCTGGTTCATATTGTATACTGTCAGTGTTTGGAACTTTTTAAACTCAAGCTTTTAACAGAAAGTTAAAAACATTAGCACTGTAAATCTTTCTTTTATTGACCGTTTACTCCTTATCAAAATGATCAGTTTTCAGTGATACTAATTCATAATATCTTTCCAGGAATTGGTGAAACAGAAGGTGAAACGTCAGTTGACGAAACAACAAAAATCAGCTGTGAGACGAAGGTTACAGAAGGGAGAAGCAAATATATTCACCAAGCAACGGCGAGAAAACATGCAAAATATTAAATCAAGTTTGGAAGCAGCTAGCTTTTGGGGAGAGTAATATATTTAAGACCTTGACTATATTGCAAAAAGTTTTTTTGCCACCTTTTTAAGCCACCTTTAGTATGGTTTGGACCAAGGCAGATATATAAATAGGTAAATAAACTTTCTTTCATCGATAAACTTGACTCATTCAATACATGTTTTCTAAAAAATAGGTAAGAGTAATTCTCTGCTAAAGCAACACAGTTTTCCGAGTTATTTTTGTTAGGAAGATTTGAGTATTTTTTGAAGTCTAAATATCACTGTGCTTCTTTCTTTGTTCTCTACCAGTACATTGCTTGGTTTCATATCCCAGCTTTTCCGTTTACCCGTGGGAACTTTTAAGCGAGTCTCATTTCTCTATCCCTCTTTTTTTCTCCTCCTCTGCCTCAGTTTTCGTCCTGTTAAAACTGGGTTTATAACCACTTTGTAGTATTGTTTTGAGGACTGAGAACGCACATAAAGCACTTGGAACAGTGCCCAGCACTTTAAAGTGTACCTGGGCATTGGAATGATAATTATAATGATGTTTATCTTTCAGAAAATTTGCTAATGACTTGGTTGTGTTTCATTTAGCAACTGGAAGAATTCACTGCCATCTGTTTTTTTTAGTCTCTAGTATTAAGGATAAGCCAGCAATGTCTGTCTGTTTTCCATTTCTTAAATTGGTAACATGATAATGGGACCAGAAACTTGAGACAATCCCACCATGATTTTTTACTGTTTCTGGATTTTATGCAGCCTGAGCAGAAGTAGACTTAAGGGTGGGAAGGAGTAGAAAGGATGAGAAGTGAAAAATTCTGATATCCTTAGCTGGGTGGGTCGAGAACATATTTCACATCAAAGTTAACAAATGCAGTTGACCCTTGAACAACATAGGTTTGAGCTGCGAGGGTCCACTTATACACAGATTTCTTTTTTTTTTTTTTTTTTTCAGTAAATACATACTACAGTCCTGTTTGGTCTGAGGTTGGCTGAATCTGCAGGTATAGGAGGGCTGACTAAAGTTACAGGTGGATATTTCGCTGTATTGGGGGTCATTTACCCTAGGAAAAAAGAATACATAAGGCATGGTTTCTCCTTCAAAGACTTTATTATCCAGTGAGATGTGAAAATGGGTTCTTGCTGCTGCTGCTGCTAAGTCACTTCAGTCGTGTGCAACTCTGTGCGACCCCAGAGACGGCAGCCCACCAGGCTCCACTGTCCCTAGGATTCTCCAGGCAAGAACACTGGAGTGGGTTGCCATTTCCTTCTCCAATGCGTGAAAGTGAAAAGTGAAAGGGAAGTCTCTCAGTCGTGTCCGACTCTTAGCGACCCCATGGACTGGAGCCCACCAGAATTCTCCATCCATGGGGTTTTCCAGGCAAGAGTACTGGAGTGGGGTGCCATTGCCTTCTCCGAGTGATAACCCAGTCCCTTCAGCATCAGCGTGACCAGGAAGAGCGATGGCACGTGCAGTGAAGATGGCCACTAGATGGCAGTGTCACCCCGCAGTCGCCAGCCAGGATGCCCTTGAATTACTTGAATCTCTACCCAGGGACAGGGGAGCCTGGTGGGCTTCTGTCTGTGGGGTCGCACAGAGTCGGACACGACTGAAGCGACTTAGCAGCAGCAGCAGCTAGTTACCAGTGGCCAGGAGATATAACATCAGATTATTTCCCAAGCTTGATAAAGACAGCAGAATCCCTTTAATCTTTGCAAAACTAGGTCTACTGTCCATTCTCAGTAAACCTTTCTGATAAATTCACTTTAATAATAATAGATGCAAGAAAATGTCAAATCCAAGTCCCTTGATAATTATACTAATTTTCAAAATATTTACATAGCTTTGAATTTTAGTTATGTCTTTAAATGCAGGTATTCATTTTTTTAATAATATATCTATTTTAAAGCATTTTAATAACAAAGTTGAAGACAATGTAATAGAACCACAGACTTTTGGAATACATTTTCTTATATTAAAAAGTTTCAAAAACAAATTGGGAATGAAACTATATGACTTCACCCTCCTCAGCTGTATTCATTTGATCAGTCTCCTTTTGGGTGCCTGTTACCGAACAGTCTACAATTTGAGGAACTTAGAAAGCAAATAAACATAGTTCTTATTTTTAACAGCCAAAGATTTCCTGTTAGTCAAATAGACAAATTTAATTCTGGGTCCAATCACAATAATGATTCCTAAAAGATGTTTTTAAGTGACCCTCATTTAGAATTTAGAGACTGCCTTATCAGACAAGATGTAACCCTCACATTTTAAAGCATCCATAGTGAACAATAGAATCTTCCTGGTGGCTCAGACGGTAAAAGCGTCTGCCTACAATACAGGAGACCCTGGTTCAATCCCTGGGTCGGGAAATCTCCTGGAGAAGGAAATGGCAACCCACTCCAGTACCCTTGCCTAGAAAATCCGATGGACGGAGAAGCCTGATAGGCTACAGTCCATAGGGTCACAAAGTCTTACACGACTGAGCGACTTCACTCACTCACTCAGTGAACAATAAGAAAAATTTTAAGTCTACTACTACTAATGTAGTGAAAGTATTGTGATTCAAAACACTTGTTGAACCTGGGAGTTTGAGATATAAATCCTGGTTCTGCCACTCCCTCAGATACCTCCCATACCCTTTCTAACCTCACTTTTTTGATCTGTAAATGAAGACATGTAATGGTGCCTGTCTCAGGGTTGTTCCGAAGACAAAATGAAGCAACACCTTATAGGAGCTTAGCACGGGACTTGATACATTACAGTCATCCCTTAGTATCCTCTGGGGATTGTTCACGACCACCTGTGGGTATCAAAATCCTCTCTTGTTCAAGTCCCTCATAAAAGTGCAAACACGTGGACTCTATCTCAGCAGTTTCTGCCTCTAAGGATATGGAGAGCTGAGTAGAATATGTACTACTCGAATGACAAAGTTACCAAAAGGGAGAATCCAAAGGAATCTTTTTTCATGGTGTTTGAGCTGATTTTATCAAGGCGCACAGATGCTTTGCTTACAGCCTTGTCTACTTGGTGTTCCCTTGAAATAAGCTTTTCCTATAAAGTAACAAATTGTGTAACTTGGGCTAAGTTTGTGGTGTCGGTAGCCATTGGTCTGCTCTTTGGCGCACAGATGGCTGGCTGAGCCTTCTCCAGAACCATAAAGATCTTTTAAAAGGTACTAAGGTTAGTGTAGCTCAAGATAATCATTCTCTTAGTTAAGTGCTCAGTAAATTTTCTGACGAAACACATAGTTCAGAGATCAGATCAGATCAGTCGCTCAGTCGTGTCCAACTCGGCGACCCCATGAATAGCAGCACTCCAGGCCTCCCTGTCCATCACCAACTCCCAGAGGTCACTGAGACTCACATCCATCGAGTCAGTGATGCCATCCAGCCATCTCATCCTCTGTCGTCCCCTTCTCCTCTTGCCCTCAATCCCTCCCAGCATCAGAGTCTTTTCCAATGAGTCAACTCTTCGCATGAGGTGGCCAAAGTACTGGAGTTTCAGCTTTAGCATCATAGTTGCCTAATTTAAAAACTCCACAGGTAAAGCTGCTGCCTCACAGGTTTTATCAGCTGCTTCTGCAGGATAGAGGGTCGAGTTCAGGTTCTCTGAGCTGTAGGTTTGTTTCATGTTGCAGATGGTGTGCTCTGGATGGGCTAAGGTTCACTACCTTTGTTCATCCCTCCTTGGAACGGCTCCCCAGAGAGGATGGGGCCATCTTAGTTTGACCTTGATGTGCTTTATGAAGTACTGGAACCATCTTTCTCTACTGTATAAGGCTGGGGATTGGTAAGGTTCAGGATAGTCACGAGCTGCCCAGTTGCATGATAACCAGGAGTGGGAAACAATACTCAAAAGACTAATATCGATGTATTTAACGATCTTAAGTTTTTCTCTTAATATTATAATGATGACATTATAACTGTATAATGTGGAATCAATTCTTTGTTGGTTTAGTCTCATAAATAGGAGCATACCTCATAAATATGTTGTTTAGGACATTTGTCAAGTATTGTGTGCTTCCTTTTAGAAAAAAATACAACCCCTTAAATGAATAAAAAATAAAAACACCCTGATTACTGTAACTGTGCTGTTGTTGCTAGAAGAGGTGTCTACCTAAGAGTCCTACATTAGGAAAAAGAAAATGTCCTGTTTTCCAAGTGTTTGGTGTGGTATAAAGTGACATCCGGGGAAGGGGTACACAGGTTTTTTTAATGAAATTTTTGTTGATTGAAGGTCTCAAAGTAGACTATACTAAAGAGCCTGATACCATGAATCTAGTGCTGAGGAATTTCTAAGGACAAAAGTGAAATGCCAGAGTGTTTTGGTGAGCTATCTTGGGCAAGGGGGATTTGGTTAAATAGGTAGACTGAAAGAGCTTGCGAAGAGGAAATCATGCAGAAAATTCAGACGAGAGAAATTAAGGTAGTAAGCTTGTAACACTGTATATGGAGAAAGGTGACGTGTGCCAAAAGTTCAAAATAAAGATGATTTTGAAAAATTTTTTTAATCTATTGAAGTATAGTTGATTTGAAGTCAACTTGTGTTCATTGCTGTACGGCAAAATGACTCCATTATATTTTTTTTCTCTTTCATATTCTTTCTCATTCTGGTTTATCACAGGATATTGAATATAGTCCTATACAGAAGGCACCTTGTTTAACCATTGTATATATATTTTTAAAAAATAAGTTTAACTTGATGTATTAGGAAAATGTATGATTATAGATTTTTAAGCAGTGCAATTATTTGATTTTAAAAAAAGGAGAAGTGGGTGGAACTAAAGGGAACTTTGTCAGAGTTAGACAGTGGATTGAAGGAAAACTAAAATCTAAAGTGTTAATCCTGTTGTCAGCCTAAGTATTCCAACTAAGACAATCTGAAATAGAATCCTCTCCTACGAGAATTTTAGAGTCTTTATTGTCTTATTATTATTTTAGAGATAAGAAAACTTTCAGTATAAACTTACTTCCCAGAAGTCACATTGACTGGATAAGGTTGGAAGTGAGAGAAAAGATAAAATTCATGCTAACAGCTGGGCAAATGGTAGGAGAAGCAGTGTACTCAGGTGGTTTAGGGCTTTTCAATTCTACCAGTGATTAAGCTCCACAGACTGTGATTTGTCTTCTGGTGCAGTGGAGATATGAGAAAAGACAGCCCTATAGCCAGACCCGGCTTTGAGTCCTGTCTTTCACAAAGTTCCTCCGTTTTTAGAAAGCGGTTGGTTTTTCTTTGTTGTTTATTTTTCCGTAACAAGCCTTTGCATCTTCTCACAGGCCCAAGAAAACCCATGTCAGTAGACTGAAGCCCTGAGTGGAATTTCTTTGACTGGAGGAGGTGGAAGGAAAGCGGGGTGATACCGAAAGAGTAGTTCTTTTTCCTTGAGCAGAGCTTGTCTGCTGCGGCACCTTGAGAGGATGAGAGAATATATTTCCCTCTAACTTGGTCGTTCTCCAGTTTTCAATTTGTGGAAAAATAGCTCCCCTTTCTATCCCTCCTTCTTTAAACAAATTTGGAAAGAAATAATGTTTCCTCTGTGTCAGCAGGACGCACGCTAAGTGCAGTGCTCTGGCAGTGACTGCATAGGAAGTGAAATGGAAATTATAGTTCACAGTGCGAAATGGATGGGCTTTTATCTTAATGTAAGCATATCCGTAAGTGTGGCCTGAATTGAGTTGAGAGTATACTAATGATGCAGTCTTTACCGGAAGCTTCATCTGAAATATATGGAGCTGTGAAGTTACTGGCTTGCCTGAGCCTCACGTTGCCATCAACTAATCTCAGGTTTGTCATTTGTTCATAGCCAAAAACATTTCCCTTGATTTGTTTTAATCTAATAACTAATTATTTTCATAGTCTAGATTTTTCATTTTAAATTGCTCACTGTTGCAAAGTTCTAAGCATTTCATGCAGTTCATACCCAGAAGTGTGGCATCACATTAAGAAGAAAGAAGGTAGCTGATTAGCCCATGTAAACTGCTGTGTCTCGCCCCCCAGCATGCCCATTATGGAAGACCACAGCTCTGCATTCATATAGAGTGGCTCAGAGACTCAGATGGAACTCAGGTAACTCTTTTAAGATCCAGCTGACCATTTTATAGCCACAGTTTATGTAGCACCCAAATTTTTGTCCTGGACAGTGGGAGCAGGGGCAACAGGGGTGGTGGTCCTGTGAGAAAGCACAGAGAGAGGGAGAGGAACCAATAGTCAGATAAAGTGTTCTGGAAGATGAAATACTGTCATAAAGGCCACTGGCAAAGTCCACTCTAACAAGCTAAAAGAAAAATTTTAACTCTTCTTTCAAAGTACATAGTACCCTGGAAGTACAGCAAGCCAGGAGTCAGTTCAGTTTCCATAGAACATGTATCTCATGACCCAAGGTTTGGCATCGTCATCTCCAGTCTTGTAAATTTGAACGTCCAGATTCTTCCACCTTTTAAAAAACTCTGAATTTATCCTGGAACTGTTAACCTGTGAACAAAGTCTCCCCCCAATGATATCTTTGTCCTCCAAAGTACTTTTTTTTTTTTTTTAAATTTACAATATTGTATAGGTTTTGCCATATATCAACATGAATCCACCACAGGTATACACGTGTTCCCCATCCTGAACCCTCCTCCCTCCTCCCTCCCCATACCATCCCTCTAGGTCGTCCCAGTGCACCAGCCCCAAGCATCCAGTATCGTGCATCAAACCTGGACTGGCGACTCGTTTCACATATGATATTATACATATTTCAATGCCATTCTCCCAAATCATCTCACCCTCTCCCTCTCCCACAGAGTCCAAAAGACAGTTCTATACATCAGTGTATCTTTTGCTGTCTCGTATACAGGGTTATTGTTACCATCTTTCTAAATTCCATATATATGCTTTAGTATACTGTATTGGTATTTTTCTTTCTGGCTTACTTCACTCTGTGTAATAGGCTCCAGTTTCATCCACCTCATTAGAACTGATTCAAATGTATTCTTTTTAATGGCTGAGTAATACTCCATTGTGTATATGTACAAAGTACTTCTTAAAGAATCAATTGTACTTCTCTTTAGAGACCAAATACCAGGATAGGGCTGAGTACTCGGTTACACAAAACAACCAGCGTGGTGTCGGCTCATTCAGGATCCTCAAATACATTGAAACATAAGGCGCAGGTAAATGAGGGGTTTCCTTTCATTGTGCTTTTGGTGAAGAGTTGACTCTGACTGCCCTGGCAAAGATAAAGGGCAGTTCAGTAGAGTGGTTCTGTCCAGTGGTATGGGAAATTACTTCAGGAAAGCATTTTTCATAATTTTTTATAAAAATTAGAGAATATACATTCCTTTAATCTGTAAATGGGAGAATTAATTTTCTAGTTATTTATGTAGTTTAACAGATTAATACTTAATATCCTGAATGTAGAAAAATATCGATGAACAAATAATCTGAGATAAAGTTCTTTCATGTGGCCTGTGTTTTTAAGCTTCTTCTGTCTGGAAATCTGAAGCTGCCTCTCCCAACTGACCTCTCTCATAAATACCTTCCTTGATGCAAACATTTCACTGGTCTCTTCCCAGCGGAGAGTAAACAAATTAACACTGAGCAGCCATTTCATTCCTTTTACTTGTTCCTTCACAGCTACGAGTAAACAAGGTTGATGCTAACCAGCCATTCATTCTTCCTACTGGCCCCTTCCTAGTTGAGGCTAAACAAAGCTGACCCTGAACAGTCATTAGTCATCACCTCTGCAAAGTCAGTTTCTTCCTGGCCTTGCCCTTTTTCCCCTTCCCCCATACCCCCAGCAACACTACACAGGGCTCTGACTCTCTTTGGCCAACCTGGCATTTCGGACCTTCCAGTTCCCCTACACATCTCCATTGGAATCTGGAAGGAGCTGCTGTCAATCTTTCCCCACTGTTTTTGTTTTGAATAGTCCTAAATTGGCTCAGGCTCACTTGCTGCAAGGAGATCCAGCCAGTCCATCCTAAAGGAAATCAGTCCTGAATATTCCTTGGAAGGACTCATGCTGATGCTAAAACTCAAATACTTTGGCCACCTGATGCGAAGAACTGACTCATTGGAAAAGACCCTGATGCTGGGAAAGATTGACGGCGGGAGGAGAAGGGGACGACAGAGGATGAGATGGTTGGATGGCATCACCAACTCGATGGACATGAATCTGGGTAAACTCCGGGAGTTGGTGATGGACAGGGAGGCCTGGCGTGCTGCAGTCCATGGGGTCGCAAAGAGTTGGACACGACTGAGCAACTGAACTGAACTGACTCTTTGGAGTCGGCATACGTTGCGCTAACATGGTTCAGGACCTGTATTCCCACCAATTGCACTATAGCCTCATTTACAGACCAGCTCTCCTGTTTCA
Source organism: Tragelaphus eurycerus (assembly GCA_935064755.1). Lineage (NCBI taxonomy): Eukaryota > Metazoa > Chordata > Mammalia > Artiodactyla > Bovidae > Tragelaphus > Tragelaphus eurycerus. The sequence continues at coordinate 2,239,514 of CAKXYN010000170.1, read as the reverse complement.
CTTAACCCATCTTCCTCCTCCAGGGCCAGGCACTGCATGAAGAGACACCGTAAGCAGGAGAGTGGAGATACTTCCTGTTTTAACTGAAGATGATTCTTTGTTGCATTTATTCTGTTTATTTTAATTGGTGGCTTGCCTCCTTATCAGTTTTACCTGTAATGAGCTAGTTAACAACAAGAGATTGCTCATCTGTATTATTAACCATCCTCTCTGGGAGCTTAGTACGTGCTGTGGCTCCTGGCCTTCTCCTTTTACCACTGGCTGATAAGTTTTGAACACTGAATATATCAGTTGGATGCCATTTCTCATACTTCTAAGTGGTATTCTTAACAGGATTTCTAAAAACATCACTTTGTATTTTAACTGTAGTCGTCCACCCTGTTTCACTAATTGTGCTTTTGGCATATGACTAGAGATGGTGAGATCTAATGTGTGAACCGTAGAATCTGTACTAACATGGGCACACAGCACAGGGGTTTCTCAGGCTCTTTCATCTTCATCAGGTGCTTTCTACATCAGAGAGAATGGTGAGAAAGCGAGTTGTTTTTCTAGACTTTCACAATAGTGCTTTAAGGAAGGTGAGAAGTCTTTAAAGGGAATATGCAAAGACTTCAGACTGGACCTAATGAAAAAGAAGAAACTATACTATCCAACTGGAATGTTGTATATCCACCTTTCTAGAATTCCCTTGTTTTATATTATTTCTTCAAATAGAACCCATTACGGATCATGATTTTTTTTTTTTTTGCAAAGCTGTTTTGGGGTTCTCTAGCAGATGTTCGGGGTTCTCAGGTGGCTCAGTGGTGAAGAATCCATGGGTCCTCGTGTCAGGAAGATGCTCTGAAGAGGGAAGTGGCCACCCACTCCAGTATTTTTGCCTGGGAAATCCCACGGACAGAGGAGCCTGGCAGCCTACACTTACTGGGTGGCAAAGCCTCAGACGCAACTGAGCAACTGAAAACAGCAGCAAGCAGAGTCTCATAGGTTACCTTTTTAGAAAAATCTTTGGAGGTTGAAGACAGGTTTTAATAAAGGCTTACCCTTCCTTCTAGTTAGCATTAATGGTACCTTTGATTTCACCCTAGGAATATGTGTCCCTTTTTATTGATGAAGGGATACGAAGTTGACTGTGGAAACAAAAGTGATCTGTATGAAAACGATCTAGCTTTTAGGAAATAAATCTATGACTTTCCAGAAGTTTAGAAAATGTATGTTGGTATTTGTGCTCATTTGCAATGTAGCCAGCCATAGAGTCACAGATGTTGGATCTAAAAGAGAGCATCTGGCACAAACCCTTAATTTTTTAGATGAGGAATCCAAGTCCCAAGAAGATGAGTGACTTTCTCAAAGTTACACAGGTAACAAAAATCAAATCCGAGATCATACTAATACCAAATTCAATGTTCCTTCCACCACCTTACACATCTAAAGTACTACTAGAATTAAATTTAATCCCATTAAAAAGTCCACTATTGATTGAAATCCCAGCATTAATCATTTCTAATTTTCCACTTTTAGATTATCAGTCTTCATTGAGAATTCTGTACTTCTTGTTGTTGTTCTTCCAATGGGAATGTTTCCAATTCAGTTATCACACTGAAAATATTATGCACTCATTTATACTTCATGTCCAATCAATATATAATAGTTTTTAATCTACAAGCCATCCAGTTTTACTTAAATTATAAACTAGATGGCAGGGACATTGACGATTTCATATTACAGCACATGTAAAGTACACCCGTGTCTTAACGTGAAGTGTGACTTCTTTCAATTGATTTTCTTTATAATATCTTTGCACTCTGGGGCAGCCCTTGTGGGATATACATATTCCTGTGGACATTTACTAAGTGACAGCCCTTATATTCTAGCCTCATTCCTTCTGTTTCCTTTTATTAAGCCCACCCCTTCTACCAACTAGCTGAAGAAACTGATCACATGGAAAACATTTTATATAGTCTTTAAAGGACTGCATTCAGTTAATTGTATGGTACGACATAATTATGGAATCTGGAAATTGGAAAGCAATCTCTTGTGCCTACCCTGGAAAAAATACTTTAAATAAAAGTAAAGAAGTCCTCAATAATCCTTCAATTAACGTAGGTTACAGCCACTTAAATCAGTTCTTTCATATCTGGTGTAAAACCTTATTACTGCAGTGGAATTCTATGACATGTCTCCTGTGAAAAGACTATTTAATATTGTTGTGAGCAGTGTAGAACCTCAATAGAAAAAGCAGCTTTGTTTTCTTCAGATGTTTTTGTAAACACCCATATTCTTTGAAACATATATTTTTACTTCGGAATTTTTAGTATAAAAAGTTATCATGAAGAGAAGTGAATGATATCAGAATTCATTAAAATCAATCTTGGGAATGATTTGCCTCGAAGGATAAAGAGGGAAACAAATGTTCCCAGGCAAAGCCAAAGACAGACTATGAAATTTTACTTGCCACTGCCCATCAAAAGTGACTATAATTTAGGTGGATGAAAAAATTAAATACTTTGCTCCCAAAGAGATGCTCCTGAATTCAAACTGAAAGCATGATCTAGAGCCTGGCTACATCCACAATCTTTATAGCACTTTTTCTTTACCAAAGAAGAGTTTAGATTATATGGATTCTAAGCTGGAAATTCCTTTGCTACTAAGGAAACTTTCTTGAGAAATCTCCCTGATTCTATGTACCTGAAGACAGCACATCAGAAGATCAATGGCCAAAAGAAATATCAAAGTCAGAAAGCGGCACACCGTTCAGGCAAAATCTGGTTGGAGAGGAAGGCTGTTCGCATGATTAGTGAGCTTCCCCAGCTAGCCTGTAGGTGGGTGTGTTTAACAGAATGAAGCAATGGGAACCCGCCTGTCAGCCAGCCTTTAGAGCTAATTAGCTCAGCATACAACAAAGATAAGTGAGCCTGGGAGGAGGGCCCCCTGAGGGGTCTTTAGATTCTGGGAAATGTCTGATTGGCAGATGTTAAAAGAGATTCTTTGGTAATCCTGTGCATCAATGAGCTGCACAAATTCAGACCAGGACTGCAAGAATCCAGGCATGAGGGCACTGTGCAGCAGGCTCGCACAGGCAGACACAAGATGGACAGAACCTTGGAATCCCTGAGACACATCATTGCCCAAGTCTTGCCTCACAGAGACCCGGCTCTGGTCTTCAAAGACTGTAAGTACTGTAGGGGAAAAGGGTTTTTTTTTTGACTTTTTAGAAAATAGTCCTAAATGTCTAGTCACATCTTATTTAAGTATGTTTTCTCCTAAATCTCTGTAGTCGTGTGCTGTGGTCTAAGTGGTATTTAACTTGTTCCTGACTTCAGTCAGGAGAATGATTTCATTTCACCTACGGGTATCAGTCGCTGGGTTATTTTTTTCAATGATACATCTTGCTAACCGTTTAGAAGTCTGTCCTAAAGTCTAAGATTCGCCTCAGACTTGATGAACTTTTCCAGATGCTCTTTAAAATAAATCAAAGCTGATTGGTACTAGGATTAAAACAAAAAATAACTTGAAGACGATAATAATATATATCCCCTTTTAAACCTGTTTGGTCCTCCACGCCATGTATTAGTTTTGTTAAAAAGGTACTGTGTTTGAAATGTTTTGTTGCAAACAAAAGTTAACAATAAATCACCACTGAGCTCTTAAATTTTGATAACAAATGATAACACTTTAGTTAAAAGGCCAATAAAATAAGATGTCTTCCCACCTCTGCAACAACACGTTTCCCGCCCCCCACCCCCCCCACACACACAAGCTAAACAACTATGCATGGCAGAGTTATTTCAAAATCTTTTTTTAATGATTATGAAAAATAATTCAATCAAGATTTCCAATTCTGGCAATACTATTAAACCATTTGTCATGTAACTTTGTTTCTGGAACCAATTTGATTTCCTGCTGCTGCAAGACAGACTATCTTCGCCTTGTATCTTATCTACAGTGGGGTTCATATTACAAAGGGCTTCTGAAACAGAACTTTGCTATGGAGCTGCCCAAAAGGTAAAATGCATATGGAATTTTTTTTTTTTTTTAACTTCAATAAGTTACAGCTTTCTTCTTTGGGAATCTCATATGTTTGTCTCCATCAAAACATCAATGGTTTGGATTTTTGCTTTCTGATTGCTGAATAATGTTCGTTTCCAGATGTCCTTTTAGTTTATATTTCTCATATGTGTGATGAAGAAATGTTAGGTAATTTTATTCTATAAAATATTCTTCCTAGAAATTAAATTGTAACCAATTTGCCCTCTAAGGCATAAAGTGAAAAATCTGCTTTTTCTTTTTTTCTTTCTTCCTTTATTTCTCTCTTGTTCTCTTGGTTTCTTAATTTTCTTGCTTTCTTTTAAATACTATTTTCAAGCATGTGTCAATAGCTGTGTTAGAACTAACAAAAATCTCTCCCCACCCCCTCCCATCTAGCCTGGAATCTATTCAGGTTTGGCATGTTTTTTTAAGTGAAGAGGCAAGGAAAGACTGCATATCTCCTATCATAGCACTGAATTCACTAGTGAAGGGTAAAGGGCTCTCGACCTAAGACTTTGGATAACTTGTAGAGGACCAGGGATCTTGCACTGAGGGTTTGGATAGTGGAAACAGTAAAAAGAAATAGAGGTAAAATGTTTCACTGAGTTCATTGTGAATTTAAGAGACTTCATCTGAAATTATGTGGACCACTTTCTGAATCCAACTAAATCCCGGCAGCTGTTTACAGTTTACTAGAGAAAATAAGATAGAAAAAGGTTAAAATAAAACGTAACTTATGCCCTGTCATCTAGGCCTTTGTGGAAACTCTTTTATGTGGCAAAGAAAAGAAGTGTTACATACTTCGTTTATTAACACGGAACTTAAATTTAATCAGAGGGCATTGCCTGCTTACCCTAGAATGGGCTGCCACTCTGTGACTCTGCTCGCAAGGCTTAATTGGCTTGAATTTTAACTACTGAGCCTCTCCCTTCAGGTGTTTCTAATCTGAAAAATGACTAAATGAAAGGAAGCCAAATGGCAGAATTCTGTGCCAGGGGTTTTTATGTTATCGAAACATCCAACCACTCACCATCCTCGTGGAATAAATGGGAACAGGTTCACTTACTTGCTGAGGCAGACTTCACAAGGGCCTGTGCCGTGCCTTGGCAAGCTACCACGCACATGCCAGGCTTTAGCACATGGACTCATTTTCTTTGGCACACCCGTAAGTTGCTACCACCGCATGCCTGCTTTACCCGGCCTGTAAAAAGTCACCATCAACCTTGAATAGCAGGTTCTAAGCAGCCTCCTCTCCTCTAGTCACTCCTGGCTCCTTTTCCCCCCATCCCAGGCCAGCCTTTTTTTGCCAGAAGGGAAGAACTGAGCACCTCAGCACATCACTGCCAACTCCATAAGAAAAATTACTACCTTGCTTTCCTGCAAGATGAAAAGCCAGTTCAATGATGTTTGAAACCATACACAGTTGAACAAAGGAACATAGAAAAATAATAACATTCTAAATGTGTTTTTCTAAATTTCTCTTCTGTAAATGCAAAGGTAGTTTTTTTTCTCTCTCTCTCTTTTTATTCTTCTGAAACGTAGAATACAAGAGAGGTGCATTTGATTAATTTGTTGCCCTCACTTGGCTTTCAATTTTGTATAAAAACAAGCAAAAGTAAATTGAATTTTCTCTTCAAGTTGGTCAGGAAAAGTACCCAGAGAGTTTTCTGGTCTGGGACCAATGCACATGGGGATAGTTATATTCATTTAAAGAAATAAAATATGAATTCTTTTCTCAGCCAAGGAGGTCCTCCACGTGGCATTTTTTATTGCACTAGATCTCTAGTTTGTATTAGGCAAGGTGTTCATCTGACAAAAGTTGTAATTTGTTTATTTTCTTTCCTGAAAGGAAATGAATTTCATGACATCTTCCCCCTTTTCTCTATTTCGAGTTTCAAATGAAAAATAATGGAAAGAAATTTTAAATGAGGTGGGCTCTTGGTTTGTAACTTGTTCATCTAAGCTGACACAGGACTGTTCACTGCCTAAATGTCTCCACTTTGTAACAGGTGTCTCCAGGAGTCTGTACCGCCCAGCAGAATCTCTTTGCAGAGGAAGTAAGGCATATGTCCAGGTTGCCTTCCATTCTTGGCTTTCTGCAACATCCAATTTCTTTTCTTGTGTCATGCGTCACAACCTAAGATGAGCTATCCTGAAAGCAGCCTTTGTCAGCTTTCTTGAGTTTGTGTGTAAGCTCACTATCTGTTGGCCATAGTTTAACAGATTCTCACATGCTTGCCCAAAGGAAGTCACCACCCCCTGATTTCAAGATGTCTGCACGTTCAGATCCTATCCTGTGAACTCTTCAAATTGCAAGAGCATCATAAGCTTATCTGCCATCTTTGGGATCTTTCTTCATGCATCATTAGTAATGCTAGGATGTCAAGTCCTCATCCTGTGATTAAGGCACTGTGCTAAGAATGTTTATTCTTCACAGCATGTCAATAATATAGGTACTGTTGTGATTTATAGTGAGAGAAGTGAAGTTGCTGGAGCCTAAGGTGACCTGCTAAAGGCCACACCTAATGCAATGACACAGCCAGGATTCAAATTCTGTATTCCAACTTCTCACCTTTAACTGATACAAGACATTGCCCCTCAGAAGAGTTATATTGCTACGCCATTTGTGCTCTCATGGCAGTGTCTGTCAGGAAAACAGAGGTGGGACTGAAATGGCCCTTTCTGGGTGTTTGGAGAGAGTCCATTAAATAAGCTTATCTGAGTGGCAGTGTAACAGGAAAGTGAGAGGGGAAGGGAATTTTTGAAGAGAGAGAACAGTTTACTGAAAGGCAGATCAGGCAATACAAGAACGACGCATCAGGGAAGGTGGAGACAAGGCTGAAAAGGCAGGTGGAATCACACTCAGGTGCAGGCACCAGGGAGCTGTTGGAGTTAACAATGATGCTAGATTAGTTCTGAAAGCATGGGGCATTATGTTGTATTGGGGAAAAGATTGTATTGACATCTGTTGAAGGTACACTTCCTGATATTAAGTTGGGAAGAATTGCAGCTTTTTTACAGCAAGAATCCTTTTGCCCATTCAGGCAAGATACAAGAGTTGTAAATATAAACATACCTATAGGGAGAAACCACTTTCACTAAATAAAGCCAAAATTATGACAAACTTTCTCAAACAGATAGTTACAAACTATCTTAGTTGTCACTGAAACCCTGAGAATGTGTTGGTTTCTAGCACTGATTTATAAAGCAATGTGTTAGACTTCACTAATGTTCCCCAAAATTTTGCAATAAAAACAAATTAGGTGGAACCTTTATTAAACATTGCACAATGAGAAGAAAAATTTGTCACATATCTGAAGTTTGTTAACTCTTCCATTTGAGGAGACACTTTTCTGTATGAAAGCTTATATTTATCCCAGTTAGGTGAATACTTCAAAAAGTACATTTTTACCCTTTAGAAAAATTGAACCAGACTATAGACCTATTAAATATCTTAGTAATCGTGATTCTGGCTGTATACAATGCAAGAGAAGAAAAATTCTCAAGAGTCAAGTATTTTCCCCACCCCATGCTTTTTAGCATAGTTATCTAAAATCTATAAATTTGATGATACATTTATGGTTTTTGCATTTCACGTAAAGGAATTGAGAGATGAAGGCACTTGTGCAATAAAATCCCTCCACATATTGCGTTGCATTCCACCACAGAAAGTGTGCTGGAAAGAACATGGTTAAAACACAAAAAAACAAAAACTTCTACGTCTTGCTAGCTCATTTTGGATTAATGACTACATCTTAATTACAATAATTTGAATTCTGATAATTTTAGCATCTAAACTGTGGATGCCTGTTCTACTGAAGAAGCCTATTCAAATGCTGCTGCTGCTGCTAAGTCACTTCAGTCGTGTCCAACTCTGTGCGACCCCATAGACGGCAGCCCACCAGGCTCCCCCATCCCTGGGATTCTCTAGGCAAGAACACTGGAGTGGGTTGCCATTTCCTTCTCCAATGCATGAAAGTGAAAAGTCAAAGTAAAGTCGCTTGGTCATGTCCGACTCTTCGCGACCCCATGGACTGCAGCCTACCAGGCTCCTCCGTCCATGGGATTTTCCAGGCAAGAGTCCTGGAGTGGGGTGCCATTGCGTTCTCCAATTCAAATGCTAGTTTTACTTTTTTGTAGGATACAACTATTTTTATTTTGACTTATTTCAAGAGAAAAATGCAGATTTCAGTTCAGCTATCTGTGGCATAAGCACTGTTCTCCTTTTTTCAGTAAAGATACATTTGGCAGAGTTTAAATACTAATAGTGCCAGAGGAAAATTTTTCAAAATGGAAGAAAAGGAAGAGGCTTCTTGATCACTTAAGGGCAACATCTGTCTTAATACGTTTATTTCTTAATATATAAATAAGATTTAACAAATCAAAAAGAATATTGATTGACACCAATCCTGTGATCAAGTCTGTAGCTTCTCCATGGTCTGCAGTCCCATCTCACCATAGGCTTTTTTTTTTTTAACAGTTAAGATTTGTTAGCCTGAGCTCAACTTTAACAACTTCTGAAACTCATGTGTTAAGTTACAGCCCATAATAGGATACAGCTGCACAAGGGTGAGTTTCTAAGTTATGATTTTTCTGTTTAAATGATACGGTTTTACTGATTATGTGCTACAGATTGATTTAAGAAATGTAAGACAACTTTAGAAGCCTTTCATAAAAGAATCTTCTTTATTGAATACATTTCATATTGACATTTGAACCCCAAAGGCTCTTATTCCTTTTCTTCCATGTTCAAATGCTCACATCAGTTTAATCTGTCAAGGTGGTTTTTAAAACTCCTATTTTAAAAGAAAAAGGGAGAAAGAAGAATCCTACTGAAAGTTTAATAATGACAAAACAGGCAATTATTACAGTCCCTGTCGTTTTCTACATTCTCTCTCTGGTGTCCTTGGAATCCTGTTTGCATTATGGTTTCACTTTGTTTTTCCCTTCCTCTGCGATGATAATCAGTTGATCCCTATTTTGATCCATCCCACTACGCAGCTGTGGGAACCCATCATTTAGTCACCACTCCTTTGGCACTTACGGGCTGCATAGTGTAGTTTCCATTTTTCTCACAGGGCTTTGCCCCATGAGTTATAGTTTTGCTGGCATGTTTTTTCCACATCTCAGTTGCGAGTCCCAGGACGGCAAAGCCATACCTTGCACTTCTATGTAGCCACCAGAGGCAACCCTCACAGGGCCAGGCACCTTGCAGGTGTACAACAGACTTTTTTGGTTGCTGATTCACTGGTTTTCTCCTTCTCAAAAAGGAGGAAGATTTTTCCCATTGTCAGGTGAAATATGATGAGATGATTGGTGCTGGGACTTACTAAGCCACCATCCATTGACACCTGCTGCTGCTGCTGCTGCTGAGTCGCTTCAGTTGTGTCCAACTCTGTGCAACCCCATGGACTGCAGCCCACCAGGCTCCCCCTTCCCTGGGATTCTCCAGGCAAGAACACTGGTGTGGGTTGCCATTTCCTTCTCCAATGCATGAAAGTGGAAAGTGAAAGTGAAGTCGCTCAGTCGACTGACACCTTAATCATAGCCAAATTGCACACAGGGTTCAGTTGACAGCTCTATGAGACAGGAGGGCGCATCTTCTTCAGAAGAAGAAGGGATTCTGAGAATAAGCACAGCCACTTCAGACGACTTCCCCAGAGCACTGCCTCGGGTTGGCCTTGGTATTGTGATATCACTCAGTCGTGTCCAACTCTTTGTGACCCTGTGGGCTGTAGCCCTCCAGTGTCCTTTTCCATGAGATTCTCCAAGCAAGAGGGAGTGGGTAGCCATTTCCTTCAGTGGATCTTCCCAACCCAGGAGTCGAACCCGGGTCTCCTGCATTACAGGCAGATTCGTTACCATCTGAGCCACCCGGGAAGCCCCTGGCCTTGGTAGAGCAGCCCAAATCATCCCATATACCACACTGGCTCTTTAGGGCTGAACTCTGTACCTTGTACAAAAACCCAGTTAAATAGCCATGGCAGGGTCATGAATAGCTTTCTTATAATGACTATACCAGGGGAAAGTTCGTGACATACCTAAAGCCACATTTGCACAAATTTGACCATTTTAACTAAACAGAACTGGTCAGCAAAGCAACTGTATTTGCTCTTTTGTTTGTTTTTTGTTTTCTTAGATCTTTGGTTGTTATCTAAAGTCAACAGTCATACAAAGTCTCTCTTTTTTTTTTAATTGGCATATAATTGCTTTACAATGTTGTGTTAGGATCTGCTGTACCACCAAGTGAATCAGCTATGTGTATTCATATAGCCCACCCACCCCACCTCACCTACCCAGGTCACCACAGAGCACCGAGCTGAGCTCCCTAAGCCATATTGCAGATTCGCACTAGCTATCTATTTTACACATGGTCGTCTATTTATGTCAAGCCTAATCTACCAGTTCATCCATTCTACACTCCCTTTCCTTCTCCTGCTGTGTCCACATATCTGTTCTCCACGTCTGTGTCTCTATTCCTGCCCTGGAACTAGGTTCCTCTGTTCTATTTTTCTAGATCCCACATACATGCATTAATATAGGATATTTGTTTTTCTCTTTCTGACTTACAGTGCAAATGCAATGCCCAGTGGTATGTGGGAAAGATATATACTTCCTAGTTGCTTAAATAGATTACATCAGGTTTTAGGTCTTTGTAGCTTTTGTGATTGGATGACATCATCTGAACCATGATGTACATGAAAACCACACTTGGGAGTTCAAGTGCTGCCGTTTAATGGTGGTATATTTAATGACCTTTTATTTTGTCTTTGTGATTCCATCTTGTTCCTTGATATTCTCTCTCTTAAAAAGTTACCTTCTTAAAAAGTTACCTTGTACTTCCAAAGATTTTTTTTTTTTTTTTAAGTTTCATTTAACACAGGAGCCTGGCCTGGAGCTCCTAGAGGGTCAGCTAGGAGGCAGGAGGGAGGTTCACAAGGGAGGGGATATATATAGATAGATAGATCAGATCAGTTCAGTTCAGTTGCTCAGTCATGTCCAACTCTTTGCAACCCCATGAAATGCAGCACGCCAGGCCTCCCTGTCCATCACCAACTCCTGCAGTTCACTCAGACTCACGTCCATCAAGTCAGTGATGCCATCCACCTATTTCATCCTCTGTCATCCCCTTCTCCTCCTGCCCCCAATCTCTCCCAGCATCAGAGTCTTCTACAATGAGTCAACTCTTCGTGTGAGGCGGCCAAAGTATTAGAGTTTCAGCTTTAGCATCATTCCCTCCAAAGAAATCCCAGGGCTGATCTCCTTCAGAATGGACTGGTTGGATCTCCTTGCAGTCCAAGGGACTCTCAAGAGTCTTCTCCAACACCACAGTTCAAAAGCATCAATTCTTTGGCGCTCAGCTTTCTTCACAGTCCAACTCTCACTTCCACACATGACCACTGGAAAAACCATAGACAGATAGATAGATACAATTATGACTGATTCATGTTATTGTATGTCAGAAACCAACACAACATTGTAAAGCACTTATCCTCCAATAAAAAAGTGTTATTTAAATTTCTCCCCTAAATGATTTATAGCTCGTCAATTTTAAATTCTAAAAGTGAAAACTAAAGCAAAAAGAATGATGTAATATTTTTTTTTTTTTTTTGGTATATTTTGGAGAGTCTTCCAAGAGGTTAATTTTGTAAAACAACCCAAAGGACTTAATTCCCTTAGAAAACATGTTCAGGATGGAGAACAGAGACCAGATCATAAGAAAAGAAAAAGGAAACAAAAGAAGAAATATGATCAGCTGCCTAACTGCTGCAGGAGCTAGGCACTGACTCTGGAGAATAACTAAAAGAAAGCTACTAATTCTGGGAACAAAGCAAGACTCTAGGCTGTCTCATGTCTGTGTGTGGTTGTGGCTGCCTTTGAGAGAGTGTCTACAGAAAAGAAGACGTGGCCCAAGTTTCTTACATGTTGTACACAACACATGAGTGGTGTCAGCAAGATTCCGTCAGCCTGATCAGAACTTGTCAGAGCCTGAGAATGGTTATAAATGTTTAGACAGCTGGCGCTGTTGGTCACTGTCCTGGTGTTTGCCAAGCCAAGCACCAGACCTAAAGGAACTCAATTTTGCATGAATGTCAAATTGGTAAGATGCCTTCAGCTTGCTCCTTAAATTATTTGGAAATCCTTTTCCTGTTTCTCCTCGACAAATCTAGGGGATCACATTTACAAAAACAAGGTATATGTGATTGAATTGCTAGAACAGAAAATGCTGTTCATTTTATTTAAAAATATCACCTGCTAAGAGTAATTTATAGTTAAAGATTATGTTAAAACATTACATACCATAAATCCATCTGTTTGGAGGCAGAAAATCAATTTGAAACTATGTTTCTCATCTTGAAAGCCTCTAACTGGTTTATCCTAAAATGATAGCCTTTCCAATTTGTCTTAGTTTTTGGCAAAGGAAATTTTTACCCAGCTAGAATTTTTTCTCATGTAAGGCATAAAGAAATGGGCTCTTTTTTTCTGATAGATTTATGACATACTTTTAAGATCCCTTATTGCTGACAAAGACTGTCTTTCCAGTCAGGACTTACCTCATATTAGGGAATTGAACTGGGCAATGAACTATGATATTTCTACTTTCCCGAAGCATAAGAGTTATTAACATTAATTTGAAATAAGCGTTAGTTCCTTTCTGTAGTTTTTCCTAAGAGCAGGTCTGTTACCATTAGCATTCATCAGAAAGTGAAAAATTGGACAAACATCCATGTATCCAGATTTTGAGACATGTAATATTTCTTCCCTTTATTTTCTGGCTATTATGAAGCTTTGACTTTACAGTGAATGATATTAAAAGAGTTTTCTCATTTCCACCTCTGAATTCTTCACATATCTTAGACACAAATTAAATAGCCCAACGTGTACAATTAGAGAATTTTCAGACTTGAGACTATTTTCAGAATCTTTAATGATATGGTTTCCAATCTAGGAACAGTCAGTTTCAAAGACGCAATGTGCCAGCATATAATCATGCCCTTTCCTTTCTTCCTTCACCTTCTCCAACCACAAATAATAGCTAACCCTCTAGTGCTTACTACGCGTGAAGCTCTGTTCTGAGCATTTTCCATTTTGAGCTTTACAGCAACCCTATAAATACTGCCTTTTACAGATAGAACAGGGGCATTCGGTGGGTATGGAGCACTCTGCTTTGCTCCATCTCCTACCCTCTCCTTGTAGATTTTTCTGCCCAAGCTCCTACCAGAGAAACATTCTTCCTGGGTTCAGCCAGATGCATAAGAGCAGCCACACGTTTTCTCCATGTGTTTGTGCCCTTGTTTTCCATGAATGGAGCCTCTACAGAGAGCACAGCACCCCAAAGACAAAGGACAAGGAAATCGGTGCCCCTGCGTTTCTCACCCGTTTGCATAAGCCTGGGGCACCAGAACAGTATAATTAGTTTCCAATTATTAAAAGAAGCCAAGTCCCCTTGCCCTGTTGCTTATCAAATCGTACCCCCTTCTTCATGGCATACTTTCCTGTCACCCCCATACACAGTTCCTCCACTGAGGCCTTACTATTCTTCCTATTCTTTTTGTCAAATGCCACTCTCACTTTTTGGGGAGCATAGTTTCTACCCCCTTCCCCATCCTGGTCTAAATCTCATTTTTCTGAGGAGGTTCAGCTTAGACTCTCCTCCTCTGCATAATTTTTCTGTCCTTTTCAGTCCACATTTATCTCCTTTTCCCCCAGTTCACTTGCTCAGTCGTGTCCAACTCTTTGCGACCCCAGGGACTGCAGCACGCCAGGCCTCCCTGTCCATCACCAACTCCTGGAGTTCACCCAAACCCATGTCCATTGAGTCGGTGATGCCATCCAGCCATGTCATCCTCTGTCATCCCCTTCTCCTCCTGCCTTCAATCTTTCGCAGCATCAGGGTCTTTTCAAATGAGTCAGTTCTTCACATCAGGTGGCCAAAGTATGGGAGTTTCAGCTTCAACATCAGTCTTTCCAATGAATATTTAGGACTGATTTCCCTTAGGATGGACTGGTTGGATCTCCTTGCAGTGCAAAGGACTCTCAAGAGTCTTCTCCAATACCACAGTTCAAAAGCATCAATTCTTCAGCGCTCAGCTTTCTTTATAATCCAACTTAGTTATTGTGCCATAAATTTTAGAGCTCTAAATATTACCTTAAAATCATTTCTGTTATACAATGTAGCAGTCTAATATTTTGTCAACAAATTATATTATGAATTCATTATTTCTGCAATCAAACTGTAAATCTTTGTGTGCAAAGGCCTATTTTGACCTTTTTTTTTTTTTTTTCTTTTTGACTCTATGCCATTAAGGTCAGGGTCCCCAGATAGACCAGGGCCTCATTGCTGGTTAATTGTGGTGTTCTGTTCCACTGATCCCAGAGAGACTACTTTCAAATCCTTTTGAACACTATGCTCCAGGCAGTCAACATAAATGGAGAACTGACACTTTAAGACAAAAGTACTTAGATCTCTGTTCAGGACAGCCATAAGCTCTAGTTATCATGAAAGTAAAACCCTAGCTGGCAAGCTACTAGCAATCACCCTACCCAGGCTTCATCTTCCTGCACCTACTCAACCATCTCCAGCTGAGACATGGCTACCACCAACACACCCATGCTGTGCGGGCACCATGGTGGTTCTTATAAGAAATCTCCTATTCTAGAAGGAAGTCTTAATCTTTCCATGAATTGTACTTTAAAAGTACCCCAAGAGTACTTTCACCTCTCTTCTGTATGTTCATTCAATTGCACGGTTCAGACATGTAGTATTGTTTAGAGTCCCTATGAATCCAGCAATTGCTTCTAGTTGAACAGGCCTGTGCTAGATACCAAGGAGGATACAGAGAAGAATGAACCAGAGTTCCTGTCCTCTGGAATCACAATCTGCTGTGAGGTAAATAACACAACTTTTCTCTATAAGATGAATTGTTATCCTAAGGCATTTCATTCCTCTGGCCAGATGTAAGCCCAGCCAAGTCCGACTTGATAAATTTAGCCAGGAGCACCACATCCATTTTATTAGCATGCTTTATAGGAGATTAAGTGCTAAGACACAGGGCCACTGATGGAATAAGAGCACAGGAAAGGCCATTCATGTGGGTTGGAATCAGGCAGTAAGGCATGATGGAGGAGGTGGCATTTCCTCTGAAATTTGAGAGTAAATTGGATGGCTAGAAAGGAGAGGCAAAAACAACACTCAGGGTAGGAAGGAGGACTTGAACCAAAGCACAGGGGAAAAAACTATGCAGTATGTGTTCAAGGGCAAGTGAAGTCACTGCCTTTGCTGAAGCTAATTGAGGCTTTCTGATCAAAAGGGTCAAAGGTTAAGGTGTTCCACATTGTTGGATGTCTTCATTGGTCAACTGCCTTCTGTGAAGCTTTAATGCTGAACTTTATACTCAGAAAGAAAGCTGGAGGAAGGGGGGAACCTCACAATGAAAGACTTACTTGGAGATCTAGTCACTCCTCTGGAGACTCTCGTGTTCAAATTTCAAAACACAGTGAGAAAGAAAGTACCCACAATAATGCCTATCAGCTGCATAGCAAATTGTCTTCTTATTGATAGAAAAGTATTCAAAACCACTGAAGAGGTTTGTTTTAGTCAGCTTGGGTTACTGGAACAAAATACCACAGACTGGGTGGCTTAAACAACAGAAATGTAATAGCATTTCTCACAGATCCAAGATAAAGTTGCTGGCAGAATTAGCGTTTTGGTGAGAGCCCTCTTCCTGGTTTACAAATGGCTGCCTTCTTGCTGTGTCCTCACAAGGCTGAGAAAGGAAGCTGTGGTGTCTCCTTTTGCTTTTATAAAGATACTAGTCCCATCGTGGGGCTCTAACCCTCATCAGTTCAGTTCAGTCGCTCAGTCGTGTCCGACTCTTTGCAACCCCATGGACTGCAGCACACCAGGCCTCCCTATCCATCACCATATCCTGGAGCTTACTCAAACTCATGTCTGTTGAGTCAGTGATGCCATCCAACCATCTTATCCTCTGTCGTCCCCTTCTCCTCCTGCCTTCAATCTTTTCCAGCATCAGGGTCTTTTCAAATGAGTCAGCTCTTTGCATGAGGTGGCCAAAGTATTGGAGTTGCAGCTTCAACATCAGTCCTTCCAATGAACACCCAGGACTGATCTCCTTTAGGATGGTCTGGTTGGATCTCCTTTCAGTCCAAGGGACTCTCAAGAGTCTTCTCCAATACCACAGTTCAAAAGCTTCAATTCTTCAGTGCTCAGCTTTCTTTATAGTCCAACTCTCACATCCATATGTGACTACTGGAAAAACCATAGCCTTGGCAAAGTAATGTCTTTGCTTTTTAATATGCTGCCTAGGTTGGTCATAACTTTCCTTCCAAGGAGTAAGCGTCTTTTAATTTCATGGCTTCAGTCACCATCTGCAGTGGTTTTGGAGCCCCCCAAAATAAAGTCTGTCACTGTTTCCACTGTTTCTCCATCTATTTGCCATGAAGATCTTTGCAACCCCATGGACAGTATAGTCCATGAAATTCTCCAGGTCAGAATACTGGAGTGGGTAGCCTTTTCCTTCTCCAGGGGATCTTCCAGACCCAGGAATCAAACCAGGGTCTCCTGCATTACAGGTGTGTTCTTTACCAACTGAGCTATTAGTTTACATCTAACCTCATAAGGTTACATCTAACTCTCACAAAGACTTCCCTTGTGGCTCAGATGCTAGAGCGTCTACCTATAATCTGGGAGACCCGGGTTCAATTGCCGGGTTGGGAAGATCCTCTAGAGAAGGAAATGGCAACCCACTCCAGTACTCTTGCCTGGAAAATCCCATGATGGAGGAGCATGGTATGCTACAGTCCATGGGGTCGCAAAGAGTCGGCCACGACTGAGCGATTTCACTTCACTTCAGCCCTCATAACCTCATCTAAACCTGACTATGTCCCTGAGTCCCCACCTTCTAATAACATCATATTGCAAGTAGGGCTTCAGAATATGAATGTGTGAGAGACACAAATATTTAGTCTCAAACAGGGTCTATTACATGTGTCTGAGAAAGCAATGTGGAGCAATGAAGTGTGATTAAGAAGTCTGATGTGCAAAGTCAACTCGGGTTAATTTGTTTTTGTTTTTTTTTTTAACTCTCAGATGATATAATCTGATAGAAGTCACAAAAAGGAACTGGATTTCATGCTATCATTCCTAGGATCTCTCCAACAATTCTCTCTCCTTCCACTTCCTCTCATATCCCCAGCTGTAGCCATTTGATATTCTATTTCTGTATAGTAATTTTCCAGTTAAGCATCAGTAGCCTTA
The DNA here is from genome assembly GCA_935064755.1 of Tragelaphus eurycerus. Taxonomy (NCBI): domain Eukaryota; kingdom Metazoa; phylum Chordata; class Mammalia; order Artiodactyla; family Bovidae; genus Tragelaphus; species Tragelaphus eurycerus. The sequence continues at coordinate 2,222,209 of CAKXYN010000170.1, read as the reverse complement.
TCAAAGGCAAGACCTATGGATGGCCTATGAGTGTTAAACCCTGAAGTTGAAGGGTCGCTCAACTTGTCCTGACTCCAGCATCAGCCAGGTCGTTACCCATCTGATTTCTCTGGATCTCCAGCTCAGGATTCACTGCCTCTCTCCTGTCTGGTGTCTAGACTCCCCGTGAATGTTTAGTGTATCTTGTCCTGGCTTATGAATAAAAGCCCTTTTCCTTTAGTGTCCATTCAAACAATGTAGAAACTCCTCAAAAAGAACTTCACTAAACTTTGGGAGCAATGTTGCATAGCCAAAAAAATATGTGCTCCAGACTATAGCTCCCTGACCCTCAGGGAGAAGGCACAATCAGGCAGAGAGACTTGACCTTGACTTGTGTTCATGCCCCTCTTCCCAGGAACCTGGTTCCAAGGCCTTCCTCAGTCTTTTGTCATTTGCTGTTGTTCCTTTTGTGGTCTCTTCTTTAGTCATTTTTCCTTGAAAGGAGGGACTGGAATGTGAGACTTAATCACAGCCCCTTCTGAAGCCCATGACTGTTGGGTGTTTACAGTGTTGCTTTTAGCCAGAGCAGAGTATTGGCTGAAGGTTGATCAGGACACCTGTTCACATGACACAGACTGACATTCACTGTGACAGTTCCAAGCTGGAAATGTGTCATATCATGTGCATGGAGAAATGCAAATATTAACCCTTTGTTTTGTTTGACTGCCAAAGACAAGCATCAAAAAATGGTCCATAGAAAATGGTAGGTGAAGTAATTCTTGTGCAGAGTCCGCTACACCTTCCCTACCAACAGCTTTACAAAGGCAGCACATCTTGCATAACTTTCATGGCATCAGCTGTTCAACCAACATTTATTATGCTTCTAAAATCCTCCTGATAGATGTAAACATGCATCAAAACAACTTAAATTCCATTATAATTAGGAGTGGCTCAGAATGAGCAAAGAGCGAGACTATACATCCAGACCAAATCCCAAGGCTGAGAGTTAATAGCTGTGTGACTGGACTGTACCCAGAGCATCTTTTAACTTCTTATCTCTAAGTTGTGGATGATAATACCTATTTCTAGAAGGTGTTGTAAGAATTAAATGCGAAGATGCCTAATACCTGGCATATAATACGCACGTGATAAGGGGGATGAAAAGAGCAACTTCTTCCTACCCTACCCAGGGCTTCTCCAACTTTAATGTGCGCCAGATTGCCTGAGAATCTTGTTAAAAATGTAGACTCTGGTTCAGTAGGCCAGAGGTGGGGCCTGAGACCCTGCATTTCTAACAAGTCCCCAAGTAATATCCATGCTATCTCTCAGAGAACTGCAGTTTCCAGGGGAAGAGTTTAGAGATTATTTTGGGTTTGTCTTCATTTTGAAGAGCTATTGCTGGAGACAGATCTTAAAAAAAAAAAAAAAAAAGAGTAGGTGCCAGCCAGGAAGATGACAGAGAATGGAAAGGCATTCAAGAGGGCAAACAGAAGTAAGGGGCTTGCTAGTAGCATAAAAAGCCTGAGAGAGAGAGTGGCCTGGGGTGTGATTTGAGGAGAGAAGTTTGGAATGAGAAAGAGGATCAAGACATAGGGCCTTCTATGGCTTACCAAGGAGTTATTTGCTCTGCAGGTAATGAGGGACTCACAGAAGGATTTTAAGATGGGAGTGATTTAATCAACCATAAGGTTCAGAAAGACTACCTGGAAACCACTGAGGATGGGTTAGATGGGAGGGTGGTTGGAGTCAGGAGGGTACTGCGGTGTATACGGTGAGATGTGAACCCATGAAGCAATGGCAATATTAATGGAGAGGAAGCGGTGGTAAGAGACATCGGGATACGGAAGTGACAGAACTCTAGCACTTATTAGGTCTGGAAAGAGGAAAGTAAGTTGAAAGTTCCTGTCAGTTTTCTGATTTGTGTGACTGGGTAGATGATAATATCACTTTTTAAGTGGCTCAGGAAAAGAGCTTATGGAAAAGAAAATGGGTTGAGTTTGAGCAATATGTTGAATTTGAGCAACAAACAAACGGAAGGATCTATTAACAACGTTGAAGTTACAGGAGAATGTAACCCTTGGCATATATTATGGTAGATGGATGAATAGAAATAGGTTCTGTCATTCAAGAGCAACAGAGTGAAGCAAGAAAAGACAAAGACAAGACTCTCACACAAAACACCGTGAAGGGTGAGCAGAGAAAGAGAGACCCATAAAAACGACTCAGAAGAAATGATAGAAACAGGGAGAATACAGTCAAAAAAGGCTAGGGATATGAAAGTTTCTAGAAGAAATTTATCAGCTGTGTCAAATGCAGTTAGAGGTCAAATAAATATGGACTGAAAGTTAGAATTAGTGATATTTGCCAGAGTCGTTTCAGAAGCTTAATGTAGCAGAACGCCAGATTGTGGTGGGTTAAAAATGAATGGAAGATAGAGAAGCTGAGAGAGTAATACAGAATATTCTTTCCAGCAGTTTGGGCTATATTGAGAAAATTTTAATAACTAGTAACCAAAAGTAGTCCCAAGGTCGAGTACTTCTTTTGATTGATTATTCATTTATTGTTGTCTTGGGCATATATATGGCTGCTGAGAAGCAGTGAGGAGAAGAAACATTTAAAAATAGAAGGTCAAGAGAATGACTATTAGAACAATGCCCAGTAGAAGCAACACAAACTCATGTGAGACTGAAGGAAATAAGGTGGACCTGAGCACATGCACAGATGAGTCCCTAGATGTCCGGAGAGACACTGCATGCTTGGTGGCCTAAGTTTGTAACATGAAAGTCAGGATCATTGGCTGGTCCATGAAGGTGCAGCCGCGGCTGGAGGCTAAACTGTCCATGAGGCCTTTCCTCGAATCTGGGCGGCTTTCTTCGGCATACTTGACCCTTTGCTAGCGTTCTCTTTGATGCTGTCTGTGAACTTTGTTGTTACTACTTCAAAAAAAATAAAGACGCGTGATTTCATAAATAAAGCATCTTCAGATATGCTCATCTTGGAAATTCCAAACAACAAGCTGACCCTCTTCCCTCTGCACTCCATTCATCTGGTTTTCCAGTCGACAAGAGGAGATAGAGATAGAAAGATGAGTTGTGTGTGTGCATGTACATATGTTGCACTCTTCAGAGGTGATGACATACATAAGACCATCAAAGAAATCCTTCAAAGTTGCAGAATAAAAGATCTGAAAACTGCTACTTTTATTCCTCCATAAATTTTACTTAGGACGTACTTTGAACTCTAATCCACACAGTTTTACATGCCAAAATTCTTGTGTTCATTTTACCTAGATAAGTATGAGTCTTCATCTTCTTACTCCAGGTCTTAGCTGAACATCATTCAACAATGAACTAACTTAAAATAGCAGCCTAATGGCCCTTGCTGACTATCAGAGCAACAGACCGCTGGTTTTGGTTTTAGGCTTCAAGACATCACTGCTTTAATCTTCAAGACATCACTGCTGAATTCTGGAGGTCACCTACAAGTACAAAGATGGATCAGCTGGCTCAAAAAATACTTGTTTCCCTAGACATGGGAGGGAGTGGAAGACAGGGAGCAGAAATACAATTTAGGAAATAAAAGTTCTATTCTGACGGACATCAACTGGTAGAAAATATCACTTCAAATATTTTTGAATGAATGAAAAACGTCTGTAATTACCAAGTTCACCTTGACCAATTGGCATACATTTTATTGGTTAATTCAATTATCCCCCTTACAGTCTTATATTTCCCGGTTTATTTCCCAAAACACATCTTAAATACTAAAAACTGCAGTTCTTAAATATATACAGACATCCAATTCCTTAGGCATCTCGATAATTTTCCTGAACTATGCCCTGTAAAGCTGGAAGCTGATCAGTGACCTAAGAATGAAGTAAAAGAGCCAGGTGCTCTCTTCAACAGCTTAGAAGGTGGTTGTGAAATATTTTTGCCTCCAGATCAAACTGTGACTCTCCCGATTTCCTGCAAAATAGCAAAGCCCTACATTTTGAAACACATATGTTCAGAAATATATCAGGAGGATGTCAAAGGGCCTAGACACCATACTACACAAAGAATGTTTGAAAGAAAAAAGCTGTTTAATCTAGAACTTGAGGAGACCTGAGAGCTTTCTACGTTAGTCTGCTTTCATATACAGGTGAGAGACATCAATTCAAAATGGCTTAAGGAAAAAGCAGTTTTGTTGGTTCAGGAGCTCAAACTATGACATGAGAACTTATTTTTTCTTTCCCTGTCTCTTGGTTCTGCCCTTCTCTATGCTGGCTTTCTTTTCAGCCGTGATTTCCCCCTTGCTTGGGCAGCACCACACTTCTCTCCCATACCCCCAACAATCTAGTGAAAAGGAGAATCCAGTTTTCCACTATTCCCAACAAAAATTATTGACCCTAAGTGACTTGACTTTGAGGTAATATCCATCCTTCAGCCCTGGAGATGACATGATTGAAAGAAAGGTGGTTCTTTAAAGAAAGCTTTTAGGCTTTTCCTACAAAGAGGAAAAGCAAATGCCAGGTAGGCAAAAACAACATATTTCCTATTCCACTTCAAGTATGTAGTGGGTTTTCTTGTGAAGATGGGGATTAACTTCTCTGAGGTCAGAGTCCCAGAAATGAGAAATAGCCTGCTTGCAGGAACATTATAGGAATGCAGATTTCAGCTCACTCCCCAAAAGGACCTTTGTATAGATTAGCATTTGAGACGGTCCACCTTAAGATGTGCCAAGGACCAGGTCCTTCCACAATGTTCAGAATCAGGGCAGATGAGCAGCTGTCAGTGGGGCTGTGCAAGGAATTCGGGCATCGAGCAGAGTTTCGCCTGCGTGACCTATAGGGTCTCCTTTGCCTCTACAATTCTATTATCCTTGTTAATTTCCACAATTCAATTTGCAGTAGAGGATAAACAAACCAACCTAATTTGATCTGGAACTTCTGCAGGCTATCACAGGTCATTTAATCCAAAACACATGGCTGTAGCCATTACTGTGTTTTCTGAAGTCATCTGACAGACGTGGTCCTTAACAAGGTTTCCCTGTTATTAGTTTCACTTACAGTTTGTTTCCCCGCCCCCCAGCCTCTTGCTTATTACACAATTGCTTTCATTCTCCTCTAGATTAGGGTGGAGAGGAGCATGAAAGAGTTTTCTTCTTTCTACTTTTCTCCTCTTAAATCTTAAAATAGGTGAGTTCCAATGAAAGTTTCATTGCTTGTGTTTTTACCTTTGAATTTAGCTTTCCCTTTGCAGGTCTAAGGGTCTATGAGAAATGGGATTCATGGATAATCATAGCTCTGGACAGAATTTCTAAGGAAAATTGTCAAAGGAAGAGATTTTTAATTTGATATCAAAAATTAAATTGTAATTGTAACAGGCTGCAATGTCATTAGAATTATGGTGCCAAACCCCTTCAGCCATGCTCATGAAAAATTAAACACTTTTGTGTTAAATAGTATTTGCCTCTTTCACAACTGAAAGCACCCCAGCCCCAACCCCCCAGAACATACACATACTCTGTTTTCCTTACACTGGAAATGACATGTTACACGATCCAACCCACAAATAAAATATTGTTTTTGCCAGGGTATGTCCACCCTTAATTACTGATTATTTTTCTTATCTTTTTCAGTGAATGTCGTGTCGATGTTACAGGAATTTTGGGAAAGCAAGCAGCAGCAGAGGGCTGCGTTCCCGAGTGAAGGTGTGGTAGTGTACGAGTCGCTGCCGTCTCCTGGGCCACCCTACGTGAGTTATGTGACCCTCCCAGGGGGAAGCTGTTTTGGCAATTTTCAGGTAAGAAACCATAAACTGATCAATGAAAGCTGATGGAGATAACATACAGTAAGCCTTTTTATAAAATGGTAACATCGTTAAGTTTTCCTGGTTGTAATGAAAAAAAGTTGTGCCATATTCCATTACGTAAGAGAAAAATTGGTCAAAGGTTCTGGTTTTTAAATTGAGTAGTTTTTAATTAGGGTGCTATCCCCTGATATTGCTTTGCAGAAAATGAATTTTATAGCATTTTACTTGCATGATAGCTGCTCCCTTTTCCCTCAAACATTTTGGAATAAGCCTTAAAGAACAAAGGAACTTTGGCAAAGTCCTTCCATCAGGGCCTTTCCATCAGTAGAAAATCTTCATGTTCATGAAATTTGTAATCAAATAGTAATCAATCTACTACACACCAGAGCATGAACCTACAGCAAAGGCTGAGAGTCACAGGGCTGGGTTCAGGCACCTGTGCTAATCCCAAGTTCTGTTCTGAATACCTGTAGACCTTGGGGAAATGTTTATCTATTTCCCTGATTTTGAGATAGGGAATAGTACCCATGCGGTTGGTTGGGAGTCATATGAGATATACATGCAATGTGTTTATCTGGTTATAGAGGTATTCTAAATATTGTTCTGATCATTAGTATAAAGGTTCTTCCAGTTGGTTAATTCTTTATTATGTTTATGAAAGGGGTATAAATGATGATACATTTCTAGTTGTACCCCTAGATTGTTTGTACAAACAATCAGCATCTGATTATCCAGTGTGTGCAACAAATACTCATTGAGTGACTAGGAAATACCAAGCACTGGGCCAAGTAATGAGGATATATGGTCCATACTTGGAGGAAAGAAATGTACAAAAAAAGTTACAGTAATTACATCATTATATTCAAGGGTCAATGAAGGCATAAAGGTAAGAATTTCTCAGTTTACTAATCACCTTTGTAAATAGCCCTTTGGTGCAGTGAACTTTCTTAATTTTCAACAGCTGGCAAAAATGCCTCAATTATAGTTTATGGACAATGTAAAACTCAGAAGAACTCAACTTCCCCTCTTAGCTTTGACAACTAAGAAGTTCAGAGGCAAGATTTCAGTGTATCTCTTTGTAGTATAAATCTATAAAACTCTGCATCATATAATTTTTAGGACTAATCTCATACTTGATATTATTTATACTTCTACTTTTACTCTGCCTTTGAACTCGGTGTGCCTCACTCATTTTACTTCATCCGGTTACCATGTATCTGTTTTATATTATTTCAAGTCCTTTGTGGAGTGAAGGGAAGATGTAGTTTAATAAATAGACCCACAACCCTATGTCTGCCTAGGGAAAGTCAAAAAAGAATTCATAGGAAGCAATCACAAACGGAGATGTGCAATTGAGGGTGTCTTTGCCAATTGGTGAAGGCAAGATGACATTCTCAGCCTAGCAAACAGAGTGTACACAGGCAGAGAATGAGAGAGCCACAGGCGTTTTCAGAATGTGAGGAGCCTAAGTGTGTCTGTGGCAATGAAATGGTAGAAGATGGTTACGCTCTCACATTAAGCTGTGTCTTCATGCTTTGCAATGAAGAATAGGTTTTATTCTATATAAAATCAAACCCTTGAAAGATTCTGAGCAGGTGCAAGATATATTCAAACATGTTTCAGAAGACTTACTCTGACAGTAGCATGGGGTAATTTTAAAGAATTGCTTTCAAAACTTCGGACACTGCCAGCCAGTGGGGTCTTGCCTTCTTCTGCCCTGAGCTGTGGGCAGCAGTAGATTTTTACATCTGACTAGTGAAAGTGAATTGCCTGATGAGGATGATTTGAAAGTAGTCTAGAAGCTTTAGAACAGAACTTGATGTAACCCTAGACACTTAGGCATGAATGAGGGACAGGGGAGGGGAAAGAAAGGCAGCGACTGAGGAGAGGATTCTCTAATCCTTGTGAGTCTGCGAGTCCATCGCTGAGCATTCAAGGTGAAGGCTGCCCACTCATACAGAGCTTGCGTCAGACTTCCATTCAAGGGAGGCCTCCTAAGAAAACAGACCTACTCAGCCACAGAGCAAGGTCTTGCCAGCTCCTTAAATAATCTGGGTTTTATTTTTTTGTCCACGAATGTCAAAGATCTAAAGATCACCAAACATTTGAAGAAAAGCAAAAGAAAAAAGGCAAACAAATAAAAGAACAGAAACAATTCAAACAGCAAGTACCTAAAAGAGTGTTACAAAAAGTATCTTCAGAAAATTATGAAAAGATAAGTATCCCTAAAGTAGCTATGAAAAAAGAAGCAAGCAGGAAACAGGAAATTTAAAATGTGATTGCCAGATTGGAACAATAAAATAAAAAAGTAAGTAAATAGATGAGTAGACATAGTCAGACTTTATTTTTGGGGGCTCCAAAATCACTGCAGATGGTGACCGCAGCCATGAAATTAAAAGACACTTACTCCTTGGGAGGAACGTTATGACCAACCTAAATAGCATATTCAAAAGCAGAGACATTACTTTGCCAACAAAGGTCAGCCTAGTCAAGGCTATGGTTTTTCCTGTGGTCATGTATGGATGTGAGAGTTGCACTGTGAAGAAAGCTGAGCGCCAAAGAATTGCTGCTTTTGAACTGTGATGTTGGAGAAGACTCTTGAGAGTCCCTTGGACTGCAAGGAGATCCAATCAGTCCATTCTGAAGGAGATCAGCCCTGGGATTTCTTTGGAAGGAATGATGCTAAAGCTGAAACTCCAGTATTTTGGCCACCTCATGCGATGAGTTGACTAATTGGAGAAGACTCTGATGCTGGGAGGGATTGGGGGCAGGGGGAGAAGGGGACAACAGAGGATGAGATGGCTGGATGGCATCACTGACTCAATGGACCCGAGTCTGGGTGAACTCCGGGAGTTGGTGATGGACAGGGAGGCCTGGCGTGCTGCAATTCAGGGGGTCACAAAGAGTCGGACATGACTAAGCGACTGAACTGAGACATAGATCACAGACAAACTGATAAAGGATAACAAAGTAAAAACTAAATAACAAAGTAAATTTTCTGGAACTTAGAGCAAAAAGACAAAGAGATGGAAAAAAGACAGGACAGGAAATGTGGGACTAATCCTGGAGGTAAACATTCATCTGATAAGAGTTCTGCTATTGCTAAGTCACTTCAGTCGTGTCCGACTCTGTGCGACCCCATAGACGGCAGCCCACCAGGCTCCCCCATCCCAGGGATGCTCTAGGCAAGAACACTGGAGTGGGTTGCCATTTCCTTCTCTAATGCATGAAAATGAAAAGTGAAAGTGAAGTTGCTCAGTCGTGTCCAACTCCTAGAGACCCCATGGACTGCAGCCTACCAGGCTCCTCCATCCATGGGATTTGCCAGGCAAAAGTACTAGGGTGAGGTGCCATTGCCTTCTCCCAATAAGAGTTCTAGAAAGAGACAAAGGAAATAAAGGGACGAAACAAATACTAAGAAATAAATACAACAAGAATTTGTATTAATACAAAGAAAATTTCTTTGAGTTAAAGCAGCACAGATTTTGAAATGGCCCACTATATTCCAAGCAAGTTCATAATAAAAGTTACACAGCTCTGTGACTGCAAGAGACTTAGGGACAGCATTCTGTTCATGGATCAAAGGACTTTTGTCATTGATTTCACTGTTTGCGGGGATTTTGTTTTCTTTTAAGGTAGATTGGATTTAAATGCAGGATACCTTTGGGGGATCTGATATGAAATAGGGCCAAAACTGGCAAACCTGGTCAACAAAATCAAAAACTATATCTTTGAAAAAATAAATAAGAGAGACATTTGTGAGTGTGACCTACTTATGAAGTTCTATTGCCATCTTCTCTTCATGTCTAAACCCTGCCTGCCTTCCCAGACTTCACTCAGATAGCATGTTCTCCATGAATTTTCCCTGAATCTTCCTATTAGAAGTCTCTACCTCCTCTGATTTTCCAAAGCAGTTGTCCTTGTTTCTCTTCTAGTATTTAATGTGTTTTTTTACATTACACTACTTATGGGGCTTCCCTGTAGGCTCAGCGGTAGAGAATTTGCCTGCAATGCAGAAGATTTGAGTTCAATCCCTGGGTCAGGAAGATCCCCTGGAGAAGGAAATGGCAACCCACTCCAGTGTTCTCGCCTGGAAAATCTCATGGACAGAGGAGCCTGGTGGGCTACAACCTATAGGGTCACAAAGGAGTGGGACATGACTTAGTGACTAAACAGCAACAACAGCTAGTTATGTGCATGTTCGGTCTCTATAATACAATGTAAGTGCCCCAGGGACAGAGTCTCTATTCTTATATCGCTAAAATGTCAAGTACTGTGTTTTGCATATAGTAAGTGCCTAATAAATGTTATTGAAAAGGAAAAAAGTGATAGTTGCTCAGTCGTGTCTGACTCTTTGCACCCTCATAAACTGTAGCCCAACCAGGCTCCCCTGTCCATGGAATTCTCCAGACAAGAATACTGGAGTGAATAGCCATTCCCTTCTCCAGGGGCTCTTCCCAACCCAGGAATCAAATTCAGGTCTCCTGCATTGCAGGCAGATTCTTTACCATTTGAACCACCAGGGAAGTTGAATGAATAACTAAATGATGAATAACAAATCAAAAAAATCAATGAAGTTTATGTTTGTCTTTTTTTAGAATATTATCACTATTGACTGATATACAAAAGAGTATATATCACCATATACAACATAATGCATCACCTGAGGTATTTCACCTAACTCTGCAAGATGGTGGGCTAGGAAGGAAAAATCAGTAACATTAAAATCAGCTGATATTATTGTGTTCCTGTCTGTGATTAGTTTGTAAAGTGGATTAATTTCAACTTATTGATTTTTAAAAAACCTTCTAATTCTCTCTGAATTTCATTTATGCAAAGTAACTTTTCCTCCACCCACAATCTCACATAACCAATATTTGGCCATACTCACACCCAGGGATGTGTTATGTTTGTTCATATGTAATAACTACATTTATCATAATGTACTTAGAATATAATACATTTGACAGATCTGTGAATAGATCTAGAGGATGTAAGTCTAAGAAATTTTAATGTTTTGTTTCTGTATTTGCTGCCTTGAGAACTATGAATTTCCCAATCATCCCATAAATTTCTATCCCAAATGGTAAGATTTTCCATATGTAGTAAATTTACCATCTTCCTTGTGGTCTCTAAAAAATAGGAAACAAAATTTTAAAAACTGAACTCTTCAGCAAGGTGGCCTCTTGGTGATTTCTCTGATCATTTCAGGGTTTCCTTTTCCTTATGTTTAAACCATCATATTTTAAGGTTCTCAGGAGGATTGTTAACATCCTTGCTTTAAAAGATCCAGAATTTCCTGAATCAAATATGTTTTGAAAATGTGCTTGGGTGATTGGCTGCCAAATCTTAACCCATTTGGCCCCCAAAAATGTGATTTGAGAAAGGAAAACCAGGAAGGAAAAAAGAGAAAAAGAAAATTTCTCCAAAAGCAATGTCCTAACACTTTTCTTGGTTCTTCAGAAACCATCTTAAATGCTATTTTCAACACGTAACATTTCATGACATTTTTGCCAGCAGTTGGTCTGTGAGAGCCTACATGCTTATTCCTGCAATGCCTCTCACATAATCAAATGTCACCCTTGTGCACTGCAAATCATTTCATGATGGATTATTAACGCCAAGACCATGTGCTGAGACATGGAGAAATCATTATGCCAGCAGTAGCCTTCTTACTGAGCCATGGACGTCACCTCCAATGGTGCCAAGGAATTGAAAATACTTGAAGTGGAGAATGGGACTAGATTGCAGGATTAATCCTTCTGGTTCCTGAAAGCTCTAAGAGATTACGCCCATTCATTCTTTAGAAAAGCGGTATTCAGACTGAGCTTAGTCTTCTGATTAATCAAAGGAAAGCAGTCAAAAGGCTCTGGTGGACACAAACCACTGGTTTTATGAAAAGAAACCTCCCACTGAAGTAAACGGGAGGCTTGTGTCCAAGAAACTAATTGAAGAATTTTCAGTTAGTTCTGATGCCACAACCCCTAAAAAGCAGAGCCAGAGGGAGATAAATCAACCATAAATCTGCCTTTTAACCATGCCTTCATAAACTACTTTGGTATAGAAAAAGAGAAGGGAAAATGATTTGTTTTTGAATTTTTAAACAATAAAACAATCTATTGTTACTAAACTATTTTTCTTTTAGAAAGTTATACTGAAACACATTAGTGCTTATTGTCTTTTATAAAATAAACTATCTTCTAATACTGCAGGCATTGAATATGAACTCATGCATTTTGGATGTATTCTCTCCATGCCATTTTTGTCTAGGCAGTTAATCCTTCCCTAGCCACATATCATGACCATGAAAACTTGCAATAATTTCCATTTTTTACAATAAGAGCAACACAAGAGCCATCAGCTCAACGTCTGGCTCCCCTCTTGATGAACTCAGAAGGAAAGCCACTCATTGTTTCAGCAGCTGTGTTTGTTTCCAAATCCAAAAGGGGGAACTTAATTGAGTATTTTCTCTTATTTTGTATTTTGATCAAAAGTTTTGTGATTCAAGCTTTTGTTTTCAAGCCAGTGACAAAGTCTTCCCTATAGGCTGCTAGAATGATTTGGGTTAGTGCATTTTATTCTTATTTGGAATAAAAAGTAAAAATTCTTTTGAGTATAATACTACACCATGTGATTATTTATGTATATGCGTTTTGAGTGTATAAAAAATGTATCCTCTGGCTAAAACATTGATGTGATAGTTTAATTTATTTGACGTTTAGAATGCTAATTCACTGCGGTACCATACTTTTTTTTCACCTATTTTGTGGTACTTGGGCTTTTTGTATCATGCCAAGCACGATATAAAATTGAGAAATTTAATATTTCCATTAAAATATGTTGATTTTTTTTCTTTTCTTTTCATTTTCAACCAGTATATGGCATTGTGTAACAAGATCACACAGTTGGGAGAAGTAAGTGGGAAAACACTCAGAGCAGATGAGCTTCTTCCAAAGCACTGTCTCTGAGAGGCCTTCCATTTTTATGCCAGTTGGTTTTCACACCAGAGCCTTTGCCTGGAAAGACTACTTTTCTACAGCCAGCCACCTGGAAAAACTACTTTTCCAAGGTACATTCTACCCAAAAGAAGGATAGGTATGTTTCATTTGTTTTAGTTATTTTTAGGCCTATAGTATCTCTAGTCCACACCCCTCCCCAAAAGTACGTATGATGATATTAAGGCTCAAAAAGAATGAATGGAGCACCTAAAAGCACACTTCTACATCATCAGGACTAGGAGTCAAGTCCTCCCCTGACTCTAGAACATGTACTTTACTCCGTGCCACCACCCATAAAGAAGACTGAGTGCCAAAAAGTTGATGCTTTCAAACTGATGCTGGAGAAGACTCTTGAGAGTCTCTTGGACAGGAAGAAGATCAAACCAGTCAATCCCTAAAGGAAATCAACCCTGAATATTCATTGGAAGGATTGATGCTGAAGCTTCAATACTTTGGCCACGTGATGCGAAGAGCTGACTCATTGGGAAAAAAAAAAAAAAAAAAAACCTGATGCTGGGAAAGATTGAGGGCAGAGGAGAAGAGGGCAACAGAGAATGAGATAGTTGGGTGACATCAGTGACTGAATAAGCATGACTTTGGGCAAACTCTGGGAGATAAAGAAGAACAGGAAGCCTGGCATGCTGCAGTCCATGGGGTCACAAAGAGTTGGACATGACAGCAACTGAACAACAACATTTTTAAGGCAATAAACGCGCTTTACTATCAGATATAAAACATATTTTAGACTTTCATAAGTTGCATGATTCTTCTTTTTGTTTTAAAGTATTAAATCACAATGAACTAAGTTTATAAAATTAAGTTTTTCCCAAGAGAGAAGGACTAGGAGAAAATTTGATTAATTCATAGTCATGGCTAAATGGAATTGTAATGTTCTCTTTTTACTAATTATTAAATAAGGCCTAGCCTTAACATTCCATGCTCCAAAGAAAGATTTAGTTCCTGCCATAAAATTGAGACTACTGCCTTGCACTAATGCTGTTTTAATGTCAACTATTACTGTTTGAAATCAGCCACGACCTCTTCTCTATCACTAGATTTGTATACCTTGACGCAGACGCACGACATGCTATGCAATGTAACTTAACTTCTAAAGGAGGTATTTCCTGGTAGAAATCTCCACAGGAAAGCATCCTGTTTGGCAACTAATGAGACTCAAAGATAGGAAGATTAGTTACAACCCCTTCCCATTTGAAAGTCATATGCCAGCTAATGACCCAGGCTTTAATGGCTTGCCTGTGAGACTGGAAGTGAGTATTGTTTTAATGAGACCTGGTTATCACCCAGAACTCTTTGCTGACTTTTCATCAAGCAAAGTGAACAGAGATAGTTACATATTGCTGTTCCTAATAGAACCTCCACATATAGTGAAAGATAATGCTTGGGGAAGGCTCCAGGTAAATGACTCGGGACAATCTCCAGAGGCACAATCCCCAGCCTTTGCTGTTAAACTTGAAGAAGATGCTCACAGTCTTAGGAGTTGTTGAGTGAGGAAGAAAGGCTGACTTCACCTTTCCCCACCCCATCCCTGCATCTCTCTCCACACAATCAGAGCCAAGTCCTTTTACATCAAAGCAACTGTAAAAATAAACCAAAACTTTGAGCCCTGATCAATCCATCTTGTCTTCACCTTAACTTGAAAAAAAAAAGAATAAGAAGAAAAGAAAAAAAGGAAAAGAGAAAAAACCTCCAGGAGCCAAACACAACATGGTTTTGTAATAGTTGCCAGGGACCTGGGTCTAGGTATGTGTGTAGAATAGCATTTGCAGCAGAGGTAAAGGAGGAGGAGGCCAGGTGGTTTATATTATAAAAATAACATTCTGACCCACCATGTGCATGAAACGTTTCTTTCAGTTGACAGGAACTGGGTGAGTTTTCCCTGAAAATTGGACTCCCAGACCAGCCCCTCCCCCACACCTAGCAAAGACCATCCCCTCCCCGCCCCCAGTCCCATTCCCAGCACACACAGAGCTCCAAATTGTTCCCAATGTATTTACAGCCAGCCTGACCTATGGGGGAAGAGACACCATATTAACTTGGGTGATTGAGTCTTAACGGTTGCTCTTTTTCTCATCACCATCTGGGAAGGAAAAAAAAAAAAAGCTAATATATCTACAATTAGATAAATTGGAACACATGCACATGTTCATGCTTAGACCAGGGCAGTCAAGGTCTTAAAGAACTGAAAGGGGGACAATTAGCATCAGGGCCTGGTTTGTGTGGCATTCTTTGTGCTGATGGCTTGCTGTCAGGATGAAACCGAGGTGTTGGTGACACTGACCAGAGCTGGCAGGCCGTACACCCAAACTCTGCAAGCTGCTTGCTGAGACTTGGACTCGGAGTCACACCAGCAAATCCCCCCACCACCTGAATGACAGGCTTGACAGCCTAAAGAATCTGGGCAAGAATTCTCACCTCGCACAGAGTCCGTTTATTTGGTTTTGCCACCTGCAAAGTCCCAGCTTGGGAGAGCCCCTTGGGTCCGACGTGCTATTGAGCAAAGGCCACTTAATAACACTGACCTGCTGTTGGCCCCAGAGAAGACGGTGTCTTCAGCTCTGAGTCTACATGTAGACACAGTCTGTCAAATGTGTAATACACGACGGGTCTTTTTCAAAAAACCTGCTCCTTACCGACCACTTTTCAGCTCCTCAGCTACCACTGGTAGGCACAGAATAAAGAGTACCTAACTTGATTTGGGATCTGCACACTTTTATTTTTCTTGATGTCTTTAAAATGCAAATGTGAAAAATTCTAAAAAGTCTATTGTTTAAGATGGAGAAAAGTCACTTATATTGATATCTTTCCACAGACTTTCTTTTAAAAGCCCTGTAGTTGGGGTGTATGGACAGAAAAATATTAGTATCCAGAAACAGTCACTCAATACATGTTCTAATGCAAAGCATGGGAAAAACTGTTAATAAAATGAGAAATACTAGGAAAGTTAATATTCAGAATATAAACTGTGTCATTCTGGCTGGAAAATGTTTCTGTGAGTAGTAATGCACTTATAATAATTTCAATTTTTATTGTTATCAATAATTAACAATAAAACTAGTATTTTATTCGGAGAAGGCGATGGCACCCCACTCCAGTACTTTTGCTTGGAAAATCCCATGGACGGAGGATCCTGGTGGGCTCCAGTCCATGGGGTCGCTAAGAGTCGGACATGACTGAGCGACTTCACTTTCACTTTTCACTTTCCTGCATTGGAGAAGGAAATGGCAACGCACTCCAGTGCTCTTGCCTGGAGAATCCCAGGGACGGGGAAGCCTGGTGGGCTGCCCTCTATGGGGTCGCACAGGGTTGGACAGGACTGAAGCGACTTAGCGTAGCATAGCATAGTATCTTATTAGGCATTTCTATGTTTACAATATGTACATGACTGCTAAAATTTTATTTCAATGAATTTTTAAAATTTCTGTACATCCTAAAAAAATGGACTAACTACCAATTTATCTCAGGACGGCCCACTGACCCACAAATAAATCTTGGTTTAACTTTTCTGTTGTATAGTATGACACATGGAAAATTATCATGAAGAAATAAGAACTGCTGAGTAAAAAGGAATATTGAGACTTCAGTTAAGTTAGAAGTGCCTATATACTTCCTAAAGGCTTAATTTTAGAACAGTCATAAACGATTTTTTTTTTCAACCTGAATGCTGCTGTCCCTAACTTTTGTGTAAAAGTAATTTCTCTAGTGAGAAATTAGGCTGTTTCATGTTAGCAGAGGTGGATATACTATTGCGATATTGAGATTCATAGTGACATATATATTTGGTTTGGCCCCTGCCCAATAGCCCCTGACACCCCTAGGATTTCCTAAGTGATAAGAGTGATAAAGGTATCTTTTAGTATTCATAACAAATAAAGGGTTATACCACACCTGAGTTTATGTTAATGAAGTGGCTTTTGGGAAGCTCCTAGTGATGGGGCCTGGTTGTTAGGAGAATCAGCCATATAATGAGAAGTTCAGAATTTTCAGCCCCAACCTCTGATCTGATAAGGGAGAGGAGCCAAAGATTGATTTATGCACCAGTGGCCAAAGATTTCATCAATCACGCTTATGTTATGAAGACTCCATACAAGTCCTAACTGGTGGGATTCAGACAGCTTATAGGTTGGTGGTGCTGGGAGAAGGCGTGGAAGCACGGAGTCCTTCCACACACACCTCGCTCTATGCATCTTTCTCTGACTGTTCCTGAGTTGTATCCTTTTATAACAAATCAATAATCTAGTAGGTAACTAATTTTTATGAGTTCTCTGAACTGTTCTAGCAAATGATGGATGCTGAGGAAGGAGCTATAGAAATCTGTCATTTTTAGCAGTTTGGTCAGAAACACAGGGGACAGCCTGGATTGGTGTCTGAAGTGGGGTCATCTGGTAGGACAGAGCCATCTATGCAATCTGATGCTATCTCCAGGTGGACAGTTTCAGAATTGAGTTAAACTGTAGCATACCCAACCTAGACAGCATATTAAAAAGCAGAGACATCACTTTGTCAACAAAGGTCCGTCTAGTCAAGGCTATGGTTTTTCCAGTGGTCATGTATGGATGTGAGAGTTGGACTATAAAGAGGGCTGAGTGCTGAAGAATTGATGCTTTTGAACTGTGGTGTTGGAGAAGACTCTTGAGGGTCCCTTGGACTACAAGGAGATCCACTCAGTCCATCCTAAAGGAGACCAGTCCTGAGTGTTCATTGGAAGTACTGATGTTGAAGCTGAAATTCCAATATTTTGGCCACCTGATGCGAAGAGTTGACTCATTGGAAAAGACCCTGAGGAAAGATTGAGGGCAGGCAGAGAAGGGGACGACAGAGGATGAGATGGTTGGATGGCATCACCAACTCAGTGGATATGAGTTTGTGTAGACTCTGGGAGTTGGTGATGGACAGGGAGGCCTGGCGTACTGCACAGTTCACGGGGTCTCAAAGAGTCGGACACGACTGAGCAACTGAACTGAACTGAACTGTAGCATACCCAATTGGCACAAGAGAGTTAGATGGTGTGAAGGGGAAAACCCCACATATGGTAGTGACCAGAGACTGTTCACCCTCTCAACCATGAAGCCAGTGAAACTTCTGCTGCATAGGTTACTTCAGATTCACAGGCCAGTTTTTAAAATGTGTGATTGCTTATCACTTTTCTCATACAAAATCTCTCAAACTCTGTAAGCTTCAGGTCCCACACAAAACCTGGTTCTGCCCCTGCTGATTAGAAATGAAACACAGAACGGACAGAAGCTAGAGCAACATTCCTCTAAGGATAGTTCTGGATCCACCTGCCTCAGAATCACCTGGGAAGCTTGTTAAAATGCAGACCCCTACTGCAGTCCATCTGAAGAGACTCGGACTGGGAATGTGCATGTTATCAAGTTCCCCAGGTGATCTTACCATGAACACTAAAGGTTTCGAAATTTTGGTTTGGACTGCTGGCCAAGACTTAGCAGTGTTCTTTATAACATTCCCTGTGGGCTCCTTGTAGCTTGTCAATGATCTCACATCCAAAATAAAATAAAGAGCCAGAAGGAGCTGGTCTTGGGAGAATTTCTCATCCGGTGGAGCTGGAGAAGTTTAATTTAAATGACTTTTTGCTCTTGAAGGGTTACCAAATATATCTTAAAGTTGTTGAGGTAAAACCCTTAAAATTTGTGTGGTAAAACTCTCAAGTCTCTTGGCTCCATTCTTAACCAAGGGAACAATTCCAGACAGCACAAGAAAATTCTAACAGGGACTGACAGTTGATCTCCTGTTCTAGTCACAGCTGGTCTTTCTCCATTTTCCGTATCCCTACAGTCCAGGTGAAGAAAAGAACCAAAAGGACATAGGAGAGAAGACGATATTAATATAATTGTTAGCACATGCCTTCGTCACTGAGGACAGTTTCTTGAGACACTACACTGCTTCTTCCTTGGCCTTTTCTTTTAAAAGAAGTTGAGTTCATTATGTGGGAATGGGAGGAGATATTCTTGGAATCTTATGTCAAAACAATCCACGGAGTACCAAGTATTTAGCTTGGGCTAAAGTATGACTTCCCCGGTGGCTCAAACGGTAAAGCATCTGCCTACAATGCGGGAGACCTGGGTTCGATCCCTGGGTTGGGAAAATCTCCTGGAGAAGGAAATGGCAACCCACTCCAGTACTCTTGCTTGGAAAATCCCATGGACAGAGGAGCCTGGCGGGCTACAGTCCATGGGATTGCAAAGAGTCAGACACGACTGATCAACTAAGACAGACAGACCTCAAGGGTGGGCTGAAGAAGTTCCCAATTACCTGATGGGAGCAAAGCTTCTGTGTTAGCTGTCTGTGGCTGGGTAACAGATTGCCATAAAACTTCTCATTGTCTCACTTTTTCTGAGGATCAGGGATCTGGAAGCTGCTTAGTTTGGTAGTTCTGGCCCAGGGTCTCTCAGAGGTTGCAGTCAAGTCTGGAGCCACAGACATCTAAAGGCTTAATGAGGTCTGGAGGATCAGCTTCCAATCTCCCTCAGAAGGCTCTTGGCAGTAGGAATTAGTTAGATCCTTAGCATGTGTTCCTTTCAGTAGGACTACTCACAACACAGCAGCTCACTCTTCCTAGAGAGAAACCAAGTGTGACCAGAAAGGACCACAGTGCCTTTTATAACCTAATATCAAATGTGACGTACCATAGCTTCTGCCGTATTCTGTTGGTTACACAGACCAGCCCTGTACAATATGGGAGGGGACTGGACAAGTGTGTGAATACCAGGAGGCAGAGATCGCTGGGGGTTCTCTCAGAGGATGGCTACCCCCACCTTTAAATAGTTTTCCTGAGCAATGCCACAGATGCTCTTTTTCTTTTTTTTTTTTTTTTGGCTTTAATTTTAGAGCTGAGAGGCTTTGAAATGATTATAGTTGTTTATAATCTACCGGCAAATGAAAGGCATCCAAGCATCAAGATAAATGTCTGAGTGGGGTCTTCTAGCCTCTTGAAAAACATGTGGCTGCACATGCTAAAGAAATCCACAGCTGACTTTAGTAAAATCTTGACTATTAAATATTCCAGCCCTGCACTTTCACAAAGTGCAAAGGACAGAAGTTGTCTCTCTGTGTTAACAAGTAAGAATGGTTAGCAGATAAGTCATGGTTTACAAATCTGTATTTATGATTGGGGTCTGGCTGACAAACAGCAAGAATAAACCATACAACCTGGGGAGTCCAATTCCAGCAGGAAGTTGCTTTGAAATAACATCATACTTCATTCACTCCCCAAATGATGTCTTTGACGACCAGTTTGGACACATCAATAAAACGTCCTGTCACTTACCATATTTTATTTTCTCGCAGCATTTCCCACTGTTTGATGGTAACTCTCACAGTGCCTGTGCTTACAGCACAATCCACACTCTGATTTAGATTTGCCAAGTAGATTACTTTTGGCCAAAATTCTTGTCCAAACACAGGTCCTTACAGTTTGAGAGTTCCCACTAAAAGATCCCTAAAGAAAAATATGCAGTTTTACTGGCTCGGATTTGTAGCTCCAAAATTTAAAAGAAAGCGGCTGGTTAACATTATAGACGTTTTGAAGTACTTGTCTTTCAGAAATGCAAAGAACAATAGCAAGGAAAGCCTTTGATGGCTCAGAATTTATTTTATTTTATGTACTTATTAATTGGTACACTTTCTCCCCCATTTTAACCAAAGATTCTGTACATTGAAACAATAAAATAAGTAAAGACATGTGTCTTCTTTAAAAATCTCGATACTGGTTAAGTCTCAGAGTCCTTTTCCATGCTTTCTGGGTAAAGGCTTTTTCTCTTCTCTCAGCCCTGCAGCACTTTGATCTCAGAAGCAGTGCCATTTGGTTGTAAATGTATGTGGCGCCTTTGATCTAGTACTTAGCTGGTCTTATTTAAAATAGATAGCTTCTTTTATCTAAGTTGTGTTTACTAGGTCTCGCTCTATGAAAGATGGTTTAAATTGCTATTATTTAGATAGAAAGTTATATAAAGTTTCGTAAGAGTGCCCAGATCTGAATCTAATTCTCTAAATTCTAAAACCCCAACGGCATTATTATATGTTTCATACAGCAAATTCTTATTAAAATGAGCTGCTTTTACAGATGTCAGGTAATATTTGCAAAAACTCTGTTTGCTTTTTAACAGGGAACTGATTTCCCAAAGAATAATAAACATATCCTACACTCGGGCAAAACTAGTACTCTCAGAGCGCCTGAACTAAAAGGCCAATTTTCCCCTCTGCAATTCACATATTAGTATATTTTTCTATTACTGGATTATGAATACAACAAAGGGTATGTTGAAATGGGACTTTTAAAAATTAATAAGAATAAGTGTATATCTTAAATTCTCTTCTTTAAGAGGATTTCTTAAATACTTTGTCAGTCACTTTAGTGATGGGAGCTTTCAATTTCCTAGGCTATATTCAATTATTCATTCAACAAACTATGTCGCAGGTGCGAAGACAGAGAGAGATTAGGTCAAAGACTCAGCCCTTAGGTTGCTCACAGCCTGGGGTTTGGCGGCAGAGCGCTAGAAGACAATTACACCTCAGTGTGGTATGTGCCTCTTATGAATGCTGGTCCTTCCAGCCTGCAATTGGGAGTGGTCAGGGAAAGTCTCCTGGAAGAGTTGGTACCCAAGCTTTAGTGAAAGACTGCTGACTCAAAATTCAGTATCCTGTACATTTCCAGCCAGATCCATAACTGCAAAGACACCTCTCCCAGTCTCCACACCCCTGGTGTAAGGCAGGTGGCCTAAACCTTAAGAGAGGTCTAAAGCTCGAAGGGCTTTGCTGCCTGAAGCTCCCTGAAAGGCTTATAGATTGCCATCCAACACTAAAGAGAAAAAGCCCAAACCATCTTTCACAGAAGCCACTTGGTCCTAACCAGAAGGTTAAAAACACATAAGCCTGAGGTACTCTCATAGAGTGTTACCACATTCTGGGTTTTTCAGTGCTTTCTCTATATTAAAGAATTGAGCCTATCCTCAACCCTACGACACAGGGACCACTATTATTCCCATTTAGAGAGGAGGAAACTGAGGCACAGAAAGACAAGTTTGTCCCTGGTTTTTCAACTAGTAAGTTCCAGAGTTGGAATCAGAACCCAAGGAGTCTGACTCCAGAATATATGTTTTTAATTATTGTGTTAAACGTGTCTCCCATTTTCCTTCGTTCCTTACTTTCTTTTCTCTGAAATAAAGATTTGAGGAGGGCCCTGGTAATGAGTGCAATCACTGAGCACAGAACAGTTGCCATTATTACTTTTGTTATTATTTATTAACAGAGCGTGAAAGCCTCTCGTACATAGTAGGCATTCAGTGACTGTGAAATAAGACTAAAACATTTGAAGACTAACCAAGACATTTGCATGGGCTCTGGGGCTGCAAGAAAGTCTGCATGATCATCAAGGGGATTAGCAATGGCTATGGAAGAATAGATGCAGACAGTAAACGTATAAATAGAAATAAATGTCCAGAGACCCATTGAGTTGGGGCGAAATGATGAGATGCCAGATTCTTTAATGGCTCCTTTTCTCTTTCCCTTCTTAAGTGCTGCTTAAGTAGAGCTGAGGCCAGACGGGATGCAGCTAAAGTGGCCCTAATCAACTCCCTCTTCAATGAGCTGCCCTCTCGCAGGATCACCAAGGAATTCATTATGGAGAGTGTGCAGGAAGCAGTTGCCTCCACTAGCGTGAGTACCCACCAGGGAAGGGGGAGCTGGCTATACTGAGAGTACTGAGGCTTTTGAATCTTGGGAGATGCTAATGTGTACAAGTTCTTTAAGAACTGTGCAGATTTTTTGTTTTTTGTTTTTTTTTTTTTTTAACCCATTAAATCATTAATTTTCAGCAAAAAGAGCACTTAGCTTCAAAATCATGATATTGGGGCTGTCTCCCTAGCCATATCTCAGCAAGATTCTTTAGCCTTCCTGGATCACAATTAATCAAGCTGTCTATCAAAGTGGATCGAATTATCCATCTTGATTTGTTTATTTGGGTGTTTGCTGTTTGAGGAGCACTGATTCTTTTAGGGCCTGAGGATGCATGCAGTTGAATACCTCTTTAACCTAGACATAAAGAAGTTCAGTTTTTCCCAAACTTGACCAATCATAAAAATTATCTGAAGCTCTTGTTAAAAGTGCCAATTCCCCAGCCAGCATGAGGTCCTGCAATCTGTGTTTTTAAGGAAATACCAA
Source organism: Tragelaphus eurycerus (assembly GCA_935064755.1). Taxonomy (NCBI): domain Eukaryota; kingdom Metazoa; phylum Chordata; class Mammalia; order Artiodactyla; family Bovidae; genus Tragelaphus; species Tragelaphus eurycerus. The sequence goes on along the minus strand of CAKXYN010000170.1, from coordinate 2,199,243 downwards.
CTGCTTGAAGTGAAGTGAAGTGAAAGTCGCTCAGTTGTGTGTGACTCTTGGCGACCCCATGGACTCCACAGTCCATGGAATTCTCCAGGCCAGAATACTGGAGTGGGTAGCCTTTCCCTTCTCCAGGGGAATCTTCCCAACCCAGGGATCAAACCCAGGTCTCCCACATTGCAGGTAGATTCTTTACCAGCTAAGCCACAAGGGAAACCCACTAACTTAGCTATGAGAAAAGCTGTATGCCTAATATTTGTTAGATGTTGGAGTTATCACACTTAATATCGATTACTTTATTCCAAGAGCTCTGGAAATTTCTGTAATGCAAAGTGCTTTAAGAGCCAAACTATGTCTTAGAAATTTAGACAGGACATTTTTTCGCCAATCTAGGAGTAGATTATTTGCCCCATGAATTATTTGGTGCTCCTGATCCTTGTACCTCCAAACTATAAACCATTTTCACCACGGAAGAAGCCTTGGGTCTCACCTGGGGCAGGCGTCTCCCTATGTGTCCTTAAAGTGCAGAAACCAAAGGGCATTACCAAAGAGATAAGCTTCCTCCTGCTTCGCCTTTAGCATGGATCAACCCTGAGACTTTCATCCCCTGATTCCCTTAACCTAACTATGCAAGTCAAGGTTCTGTCATTCTGGAGAAGCTACTGATAAGGAAGGTGACATTATCACACCAGCTGTGACCTTTTTTGCTGTCTTCCCCCTCATAAATGCTCTTATCACACAGAGAAGCGATGAGAGGGAGAATGGCAGGGACTGAGAGTGGTTATCCTGGCAGAGAGACTTCAGGGAGCTCTGGTCTGTCTCTGCTCTGAGGATGAAAAGAAGCCTTTATTTTTCTACCCTGTAAATTTCAAGTGCCTTTGAGGAAGAGAAGTTAGGAAAATGATGCCTGATTTATATGTGTGGAATTTACTCAGGAACAGGGAGGGGTCCTCAGTGTAAATGTAATTTATCATTTTTTTTCATGGAAATTTCTAAGGAAGGAGAATATATATGGTTCATAGGCTTCTGGATGGATTTCCTCTGGGATATTTAAAAAGCCAACATAAATATTTCGGCAGTAGTGTGTTAATGTTATTGCATTCAAAAGCTATAAATTTGCGGCTATCTAATGCTGGCAGTTGTTTGCTCAGTCTCACAAAGCCATTGCCCACCTTCCCAGGAATCCAAGGCCATGGGATATTGAAGGGCAGGCCCCAATGCCATTCCAGAGCTCATGTTAGCTTTTTTATTGCCACTCCCCATAACCAAATATTGAAAGGGAATTTCATTTTTCCCTATCACCCACCAACCTTGTTTCTTAAAGATTAAGTGGTCCAGAATTGAAAAAATATAAACCAAAATCTATGTCTTCAGGTTGAACACCAGCCTATTATGAAAAGCTCCCATTGAGAATCATGGTGGTCACACATCAACGTGAATCAGCCATAGGTGTACATATGTCCCCCTCTCTTGAACCTTCAAATTAAATAATAAATTTTTTTAAAAAGAATCATGGTGGTAAAATATGAATTGTCCATACAACTGGAGAATTTTTTTCCCTGTTAATTACATAATTTGCTTGGTGATCATTAGAATCTTATGAAGCAAGTCAGCATTTCAAGATTTCAATAATGGATGAAAACAGCTTTGAAGGGCAACCACTCATACAACATTCCTTCCAATGAACACCCAGGACTGATCCCCTTTAGGATGGACTGGTTGGATCTCCTTGCAGTCCAAGGGACTCTCAAGAGTCTTCTCCAATACCACACTTCAAAAGCATCAATTCTTCAGCGCTCAGCCCTCTTTATAGTCCAACTCTCACATCCATACATGACCACTGGAAAAACCATAGCCTTGACTAGACGGACCTTTGTTGGCAAAGTGATATCTCTGCATTTTAATATGCTGTCTAGGTTGGTCATAACTTTCCTTCCAAGGAGTAGGCGTCTTTTAATTTCATGGCTGCTCATTAGGGTGGCCTTAATGCCACTACCAACAAAAACTCTATAGAGATGTGGAAATTTCTGCTTTAGTATAATTATTCTTTTTGAGTATATAATCAGCTAACATTCTAATGAAAAGCTAGATTCAAATTGACTTCAAAATCCTCTTCACTTAGAGATGGTGAGATTAAGACTTTTATCCCAAATCAGCTGGAGATGGTTGTAAGGTGCACACCTGAAAGGTTAGAACCACAGGAGTTTCACCGTGGGGCCACAGGATTCACTCATGACCCCCAAAGAAGAAGAGGAAAAATCTGTGATGCTTTCCTTTTCTGCTTCCTTCCCAAGGGCACTTTGGATGACGCAGACGACCCGAGCACCAGCATCGGAGCCTATCACTACATGTTGGAGTCAAACATGGGGAAGACCATGCTAGAGTTTCAGGTACCTGCCACATGTTTATTTCGCTACACAGCCCCTAGAAGCCTGGGGGAATGCCAGTCTTATCATGAATAGCTCTTTGTTTATTTTGGTCATTTTAATTTAACCCTCTTAGAATCCAGCTCTATAACTCTCTTTTAGCAGCACTGCAGTAGGCTAAAACAAACAAGTCAACAAGGCACAATCTTTGCTTCTTCAAGGAAAGTAGAAGACTTAAGCTAAGAAACAGGTAGGGAACATTACCATCTTATGACCCTATTAACACTTTACCAGCTTTTCAGTATAAAGCTCCCCTTTAAATCAAATCAAACAGCTTGAAATACTGGTCATGACCGTTTGGTTCTTAATTTTCAGAAGTTATAGATGAAGGTGACTGCAATGTATATTAAACAATTTCCCATCCATTATGGTATTTTTGTTAAACAAGATCTGCCATCTCCTATCATTAAGTAAATCAAAAAAGTTAGCAAGTTGTAGCTGTTTTCATTCCACTGCTGATAAGCAATAACAGAGCTAAGGAACTATATTACCTGTTATTTGTAAATCAATTATATTAGTAGTAAGAAGAAGAAGAAGAATAGCTCACACTCATTGGATGCTTACCTTGTCTGGCACTGTGCTAAGCATTTAACAAGTCTTACCATAATTTAACCTTCACAGTAAACGTAGGAGTATTTATTATACCCATGTCATCATTGAAGGAAGTATGTCATACAGCTTAGTAAATGGCACAGCCTGGGTTCAGACCCAGGCAGTCTGATTTCTGAGTTCATATTTTGACTATTATCCAATATTGGGCTTGACAGACAAAAATTCAATAGTGGTTGAGAATGAAAAGTATGCTCTCTAAAAAATTAAATTTGAATACAGTTGACCATCCATATACATCAATGCTACTAAGAATCAATATGCCGTGTTATAATAAGGAGACTTTACCTCCAAGATTTCTATTATTTTAGGTTAGATTCCAAGAAACAATCAGAATATAAAGTTTTATGAACAAATATGTTCATCGTGGTATAATTTACAGTGGTGGTATAGCTGAACCCTAAAGCCAGCTTTCAAATACCATCTTTAGTACCTTTCAAACTCTTCGTGACTACAGCGCCACAGCCACTTCTCAGGTGGATATGTCCATCCTGCCCATTTTAAAATTCATTAATTTCACTCACCACTCTTGTTTGATTGAAGTAAAAATGCTCTTTTCTCATCCTTTCCTAGGAAGATCTCAGTCATCCAGATTTCTCCTTAAGCAGTTGTGGTCTCACTGACCTTTAATGTTGCTTGTCTTGGTTTGCAAAAGACCCTGAAGCTCACCTTCTGTAGACAGCGGCTTGCAGCAGCCAGTGGTTCTCAGCCCTGGCTGGGGGTTCGGCTGCCCACCTCTAAATCTGTTTCCTCATTTGTACATAAATCAGGAAGAATAATAGTAGCAACAATAGCAGTGCTGTCTCACTGTGCCATTGTGGAAATTAAACGAGACTGCATGGGGAGGTCAGAACAGTTCCTGGCATATAGCAAACGCTCAGTGAAAAATGACAACTGATAGATATTTCTGAAGAAGGACTGCTTTACTTGTAATGCCAGAGGCTACTGGATGGACTCCCCTGACAGCTTTATCTAACCTAAAGTCTCCAGAAGAGGACAAAGTAGCTTCCCAGCAATAAATGCTTCAGGGCCCTGCATCTCCTGCATTGCAGGCAAATTCTTTGCCAACTGAGCTATGGGAGAAGCTGTGTTATAGAATACAAGAGTGAAACTGGCAAGAGTCATTTTTTATATCCCATAACAATCTAAAGTCAGAGGAAACATAAAAGGGATGTGCATGACACAAGAGAAGGAACACAAACTAAAACAAATCATACAGATCCAAGGACCAAGCGTGTTCTACCGCTTGTCGCCTGTGAACTCAGCAGTTCTGAGACTCAGTTTTTCTCATCTACAAAATAAGAATCATGATGTCCATTGTATAGACTTTTTGTGGGGCTTACACAATGTGACATTTATAAAGCATTTAGCACAATGATTCCCTAAGAAAGAAATCATTTATTTTAATTTCTCCTCTCTCCCTGACAGAAGAATATTGTACTTTTTTTTTTCCTTGCAGAATGAATGTTGCCTGGCCAAGAACATGGTAGCTTGTATGGGATTTAGTAACTCTTTTCAGAAAAATCAAGAATGATTTTTTTTTTTAATGCAGTGGGTTAGTCTGCCAAATATAAGGAAGGCAAAAAAAAATTTTTTTAATTTTTAAATTCTGTCCAAGTACTATGAAAGGCTGTACTCAACCATCTTTTAGTAATACTTTTTTTTTAATTGCCTTACTATGGGCTGCATGTTTTCTGTGTGGTCTGCGTAGTAAGGTATTTGGGAATGTGAAATAATAATTTGACTCATATTGTGGAAATGCTTCATAAATTCTCATAAAGGAGGCTGGGTGACGGATGAGAGTCAGAGGTAGAGGAATATGTGAAAGCAGGAAAAATCCAAACTCCCTCCTCCCAGTAGGGAGGCTGGCAACCCACAGGGAAGGCCATGAAGTACACCCCTCTTCCTTCCTCCAGCCCCAGGTTGCCTGCTGGTTTCCTACACATTCCTCCGTGGCCTGGGTTAAACGCATCAACTTGTTTCTGCTCCTAAGAGGAATTGACCACAGGGCTGGGCTGTTTGCAGTCAACACAGCAATTCAGTCCCCCTGGTGGGTAATAGATGTGTGTTTGTATCTAGCTACGGATGACTATACAGTCTAAAAACAAGACTGGTGTCTCCCGACTGCCCTCTGGCTTTCCAGGGGGGCCGTTAAGGAGGTAGAGCTCAAAAGAAACCTGATAGGCTTCTGCTTACCTTCACTTCGAGGGCGGGAGGCTGGGGTGCCTGTTTAAGGTAGCCTTGCCTCTCTCCGTAGAGAAAACTGCCTTATGTTTGCAGGGGTGGGATGGCGGCAGCTCTAGCCACTGGGTCTTGTCAAGGTCAAATTCAAGGCAGACTTTGACTGAAGCTGGTTAATATATTTATTCTGAAGCCTAATGCAATCCAAAGATGAGCTGTTTATTTACATCTTTGCTAAATTCTCCAGGTTGCCTTTTAAAACCTCATCCCATAAACAAATTTCCTCTTAAATCCATTCTCTTGGGTGGGGAGATGGTGCCCACCTGCTTTTCAAGTTCTCCATTTACACTGTTTGTTTTTCTTATTCCTGATGAATCACAGAACCAAGCCAGTCTCCCAGACAGAGTTCCAGAGAGAAGCAGTGCTCGTTTTCTCCCTGCAAAGTAGCTGGGAGGCCACACATCGTTTCTCGTAGGAGGCAACACCAGGAAGCTCTGTGAGGACAGACCCCAGTTGTTGTTGGTTTAGATTTAATGAATGACAACATGAACCAGAAAAGCTGTAGAACAAAAGCTACAATTCTAATGTTCCTGAATAGAAAGAAAACACAGGACTCAATTCACCATTTGATTTTGAATTTACTTATGGGGGCTCCCTGTAGCTTAGATAGTAAAGAATCTGCCTGCAGTTCAGGAGACCCAGGTTCGATCTCTGGGTCAGGAAGATCCCCTGTGAAGGAAATAGCTTCCCACTCCAGTATTCTAGCCTGGAGAATTCCGTGGATAGAGGAGCCTGGTGGGCTACAGTCTATGGGGTCACAAAGAGTCAGACACAACTGAGCAACTAATACTTGGTAAAGGGAACTGGCTACATAATGTATGGGGCCTGGTGCAGAATGAAAGTTTAAGGCCTTTTGTTCAAAAATTGCTATGAATTTAAAGATAGCAAAGCACTAAACCAAGCTCAAAGCTTGTGTGACTGCACAGATCACAAGCTTGTGAAACTGCCCTTGTCCCTGAAACAAGATCCCCAGAACAGCCCAGACTAGGGTAAGAATAGTCAAGCATTCAGCTGGGGTACAAACTTTAAAGGAGCAACAAAAAATTCAGTAATCAAGGCAAACAATATTATAACGTAATACATTTACAACTCAAAATAAATGTGCAAAAATCTATGACAAATGAAACATCCAAATTTTAAATAAAAATAGGATTTTAAATAACAGACCCTGAACTTGTATGACTCACCTTAAGTCTTGCTTCACTCACCTGGCCCTAGTCTCAACCCCACCTCTAGGCCAGCTTCTTATTTATCTGTAAGCCCATGGCGAGGAGCCAGGCTTCTAGGTCAGCCTACATTACAAACACAGCTCAAAGACTTCAGTGAGGAAGAAGCAGGACAGATAGCCCACCAAACAGACTTCATTCAAAACGATAGGGCTTCAACAAGTAGAAAACAAGGCTGAGAAGACCAGGCAGTGAGGAGTCGTGGGAAAACTAGGAACTGAGTCCTCTCAGAAGCCCACAGCCACCCTCTCCTTGCCAGTTGTTCATAATGCAAGGATTCCCAATGGCATCAATGATAAGCACGCAAGCATTTCCTGGGGTTGAGCCAGGGTGCACACAGCTTCAGGAAGGTCTGAAGATAGCAAACTTGGTCAGTTCAGGTCAGTTCAGTTCAGTCACTCAGTTGTGTCCGACCTTTTGCGACCCCATGGACTGCAGCACACCAGGCCTCCCTGTCCATCACCAACTCCCAGAGTTTACTCAAACCCATGTCCATTGAGTCAGTGATGCCATCCAACTATCTCATCGTCTGTCATCCCCTTCTTCTCCCACCTTCAATCTTTCCCAGCATCAGGGTCTTTTCAAATGAGTCAGCTCTTCGCATCAGGTGGCCAAAGTATTGGAGTTTCAGCTTCAACATCAGTCCTTCCAATGAATATTTAGGACTGATTTCCCTTAGGATGGATTGGTTGGATCTCCTTGCAGTCCAAGGGACTCTCAAGAGTCTTCTCCAACACCACAGTTCAAAAGCATCAATTCTTGGTCATGGGAGGGGAAATAAAGAAATGGGACAGGGAGAATGTGGAAATATTTCAGTATACTTCATATAACGATGGTAATATCTGTTATCCTCCTCCAGAGAGGAGGACAAGCACTATAGATCAGGACACAAAGTAAGAAGGTATAAAGAAGGTTATCTTTCCTGGGGGATTTAGGAACAAGAGTTGCAGGGAAGAAGAGGCAGTTGTGTTACTACAGAGGAAAGAACTGCTTGATGGTAGGATAGAAATTTAGACAAACCAGAGGGGGTGAGGAGGATAATCCTCCTCCTGCAGGCGAAAACAGTCCAAGTCTCAGTGGGGAAGTTTCATGAGAAGGGTAGGTTGCCAAGGGATATGAGAAAGATTTCCAGTTCTGTTCACAGAATTGTGGGTTCCACAGTGTTAGGAGGGTTGCTGAGTGACACAACAGAAATTTATCAGGATGAGGGGCTTGGCACATAAATAAGAATGAAAGCTTAGAGGACATTGGAGGGACAATATATTATGAAGGCGGGACAGTTATCAGAGGATGGAATTAAGAGCTCTGTTAGCAATAGGTTGTTTCTCACACTGGCCCACATGGATGCAAGGATGATGCCAGGAGGGTTACTGAAGTCACAGAATAAACTCAATACCTCTTTCTTGGTTGTCAACATTACATGAAGATTGCAGGATAAGGAAAGGAGTGGAGTGGCATTCGTTTTCTTCTTTAAGGAAACGGACATATACAATAAAACGCAAAACTTAAGAGGAGTCTTACAATAAAACATTTGTCAATATTGCCCCTCCTGTAACACCATGGAGACTACTTCATATCAGAACCTAAAGAGTGTTACTATCCATTTTTTTTTTTTTTATGTCTCCAAAGCATTCGGTGAGTAGGCCTGAGGGTATAGCAAGGAGGGCAACACAAATTTACCTTCCTCAGCTACTGGGGTTATCTTAATAAAAGGCACAGTGTTGGGAGCCAGATTGGATTATGGGTTTGGTTAGGGAACAAAAGATTCCCACTTTCCCAAAGCAGCACAGTGATGTGACAGAGTGGAAATCTGAATGGGGGCAGAGAGAAGTGGAGAGGAGTCATAAGAGGGGTGAGTTCCCCCGGCACTGGACCCTGGGCAGACATGCGGTCAGTGTGTAGCTCAGCTGGAGTCCATGTCATATTCTAATTAATGGAAACACATGGTTTTGCCCTTACCAAGGTCTCTGACTGTTCTTGGGCTTCCCTGATGGCTCAGACAGTATCTGCCTGCACTGTGGGATACCCGAGTTTGATCCCTGGGTTGGGAACATCCCCTGGAGAAGGGAATGGGAACCCACTCCTGTGTTCTTGCCTGGAGAATGCCATGGACAGAGGAATGACAGGCTACAGTCCATAGGGTCGCAAAGAGTCAGATACAACTGAGCAACTAACAAAGTGTGTTCTTGTGATGATGACCATGTAGTAATGCATACACAAAATCCTAAACCGAAAAGAAGAAAAGCATTACATTCTAAGGGCAATTTAAACATGCTAAGTGCTAAGTGGCTTCAGTCGTGTCCGACTCTGTCCGACCCCAGAGACGGCAGCCCACCAGGCTTCCCCCGTCCCTGGGTTCTCCAGGCAAGAACACTGGAGTGGGTTGCCATTTCCTTCTCCAATGCATGAAACTGAAAAGTGAAAGTGAAGTCGCTCAGTCGTGTCCGACTCTAGCGACCCTATGGACTGCAGCCCACCAGGCTCCTCCATCCGCAGGATTTTCCAGGCAAAAGTACTGGAGTGGGGTGCCACTGCCTTCTCCATTTAAACATGAGAATAGTGCTATTCAGACATGAGACATTTAGACATGAGAATATTTATTCTGATGATCTTATCTCTTTAAATTCTACCTCATAACTTTAAGGTAACTGTAATCTCAAACTGAGCTTATGTTTCCAGATTTCATAGTGAAACGTTTTCCAGAGCAAGCAGACATAAAGACAATAAAAGTCCTTTTTTTTTTTTTTTGAATGGGCATAGACATCTGTTCAAATGTTAAGCTCTCATAACTTGTCTCATGACCAGGAAGTTCCTTAACTGTATTGTTATTTTCCAATAGGTATGTGGCTGTGGTTTGTATTACCACTAATCCAATGTAGAGGTTTCTCTGGTCAAAAAAGAAAGAAAGAAAAATGTAGGTAACTTCAGTGGAAGACTGCTAATCCTAATCCGATTGGAAAAGCAAAATCTTCAGTATGTTGAACACATGTTAGCTTGCACTCGGTATCATGCAGGGAAAGGGTGATGCTGACAGAAAGGCTAAATGCTGTGCTCAGCCCTGGCCATTGAATGTGAAAACTGTGGGTGGCTTTAATGTCAATTCATCCTTATTGGTCATATTTTAAGGCATTTTCTTGACTGAATTTATACACTCAGGGGTATTTTACAGTTTCTGTGGTTTGTCCATTACATGCTCTAAATTTATCTTTTGGCCTGAATTTTTTAAAATTTAAATTATTTTCATATGGCATATTGTCACTTGGTTCAAAGCTCAAAAGGTACAAACGAGTGTCAGAGGAAAGTCTCGCTCCATTTTTCTCCCCAGAGGCGACTCATGTTGCCAGATTCTTTTGTATCTTGTCAGAACTCTTCTAGGCATTTATAAGCAAATATTTATAGGCATCTTCTAATTCTTTTTTAATCAAGTAGTAGCACACAGTATATATGTTGGACACCTTGCTTTTAACAACACCTCACAGAGACTCTTTACATTAGAACAAGAGAGCCTTCTCACCCTTTGTAATTGCCTTGTATTTGGTAGGATGACCATGTTGTAAGGGAGAAAGAATCATTTTCTTTTTATCCTTCTGAATTCTTAGCCAAGACTTCTGTAATGAAAGACAGATTAGAAAGAGAAAAACAGAAGTATACTTCATGTATATGTGAGAGATACCCAGTGAAAAATGAGGACCACCACAAGGTGGCTTAGAATTCAGGATTAAATACCATCTTAATACGGAAGGGAGAGGGGGTGTGGGCCTCTCAGGAAAGCGCATGTGCGCCTGCTCAGTTGCTCAGTCATGTCTGAATCTTTGCAACCCACGGACTATAGCCCATCAGGCTCCACCTGGGTCCTCTGCCCGTGGGATTCCCCAGGCAAGCATATGTGAATGGGCAGCGATTTCCTCCTCCAGGGGATCTTCCCGACCCAGGGGTTCAACCTGTGTCTCTTGGGTCTGCACTGGCAGAGAAGCCCCTCAGGAGAAAGGAGATAATCTTTAAGAAAGATGAATTGATCCTTAGAAGAATCGATAGGAGATATGATAGTGACAAAGTTTGGCAGAGCATGGAGTGGACTTCAGTTTCTACTTCTGTGATAAGAGTCAGTATACCGTGGTTGATGAAACTTCTGGAGAAGGGATTTATAACAATTAAGTTCCTTTTGGAGGATCTGTCTTTTGGGAGATAAGGGGAGTTCAGAGAAAGCCTCGTCCTCTGTTTGGGTTTTTTAAGTAGTTATAGCTCAAAATAATCAATATACCAAAGTTGCATATTTGGGGGTGCTATATTCTGCTACACTTCAGGATTTAACCATTCCTTTTTGTAACCATTTCATTTAACCATTCCTTTAAAAATGAACATTTAAAATATTGCCAGTCTCAGGCAATTTTTTTTAAACGATGCAATGAATAGCCTTGCCTACACATTATTCAAAGATGTGCTGGTATATTTATATAACTTCCTGGGTGTAAAATTGTTACAGCATACGTGTTTACACTGCGAGAGGTATTTGTCCATTATTTAATAGTTCGTGCCAAATGTAGATAAAACAGAGGAGGGAAGGAAAAACGCTCCAAAAGCCTACGACTGTGGTATTTGAAAAGTCTCAAAGTGTTCTGACAGTACTGTATATTCCATTTGTCTTATATAGTTGGGAGTTAGAGTTATGACCTCTTCAGCAATCACTGAGGCACTTTCTTTCACATTTCTGCTTTGAGACTAATGACAAACATTTGGGTTTTATAGGAGCTTATGACCATTTTCCAACTATTGCACTGGAACGGAAGCCTCAAAGCCCTTCGTGAAACAAAATGTTCCCGACAGGTGAGATTTTTCCAATAAAAAGCAGGTTTGTGTTGTATGGCGTCTTCCATTGAGGTTCCTTTATTTTAATTTTTCTCTGTTTAGTACCTTATTTATTAAAATCAGAGGAGATATATATATATATATATATGCTGTGCTTAGTCACTCCATTGTGTCTGACTCTTTGAGGCCCTCTGGACTGTAGCCTGCCAGGCTCATCTGTCCGTGGGGATTCTCCAGGCAAGAATACTGGAGTGGGTTGCCATGCCCTTCTCCAGGGGATCTTCCCAACCCAGGGATCAAACCCAGATCTCCCTCATTGCAGACAGATACTTCATTGTCCGAGCCACCAGGGAAGTATATGTATACCTACATGTATATATGTATATGCTAACATATATATGTAAATTTATGTGCACATAACTATATGTACAACATATAAGTGTACATATATATATATTATATATATAGTATATCTCTATCTGGTCTATCTCCATCTGGTACATCTCTCTCTGATATATCTATCTAGATTTAGATCTAGATATATCAGTCCAGTTGCGTCAGGGACTGACCACATTCACATACTAAGAAGAATGTTGGCTGGCCACAGGACAGACTTACACACGTGTACTGAACGCTAGAATGGAGGGATCACTAAGACAGACTTAGTTCCTAAGTCAGATTCGGCAACTACTCCATGCAGTGTACCGCCTCCCACTCTTCAAAGCAGAAAGAAACGTGAGTCTGCGCCACCTCCAAACCTCCTCACTGAGAACAGGTAGCAGGAGGATTCTTCTCACCCCCAACAAATGTTCCCAGTGGGTAACAGAACTGATTATAAAGGTGGGAGACATGGTATTTCCATCGCTTCAATTTTTTGTCTTTGTTTTCTATAACTTCAATTTTTTGTTTTTTCAGTCACTTCAGTTTTGGGGTTTGGAAGTTTCTTTATTTTTCAGAGACCGGGTCTCACTATTTCTTAGCTATCTATGAAAAGTATCCTGCCCCCTTTTTTGGTGGCAAAGGCAAACCCCCTCCCATGCACTAAATGGTTCTCACCCTACTATCACTTAAGATTTATTCTTCCTTTCCCATTAGATTTCGAGGATAGTCGTTTATTTTTGAGAATTTGCTAACAGGAAGTTGTATGAGGAGCAAAGCCTCTACTAGTCAGCAAGATGAGGGCGGATGTAAAAGTTTTCCATGCACTGCTGCCCCAGGAGTTTTAAGTTGTTCTTTGCCTAGAAAGCCTGGCTTTCAAAATGTCAAAGATGGAAAAGAAATGAGTAGCTGACAATGGCTTTGGCTATTTTTTTCTTTTCCTTTGATTTCATAAAAAGCCTTTGAAACATGCCGAGTTGGTTACAAACACTTTTCCGTGATTGTTTTTAATTTGTTAAGGTCATAAATAAATACCATATGTTCTTGAAAATAAAAATAAGCAACACAACCACTCCACAAGGTCTTCTTAAAGAGCGTTCATCAAACTTATACATGACATTACGGTGTACGGGCAAATTTTAAACATGAGAATTGGAAGATAGTGACTAATTTTGCATTGTCTGCAGAAAGTAAGAGATATCAATGATGATAATACCTATATTCCATAATTTTTAGGGTCCTTCCCATAGTTACTGTGAGCCGTTTAGTCTGTTATCCTCCTTATGCTAACAACACAGCAGGTAGGAAGCTGACTCTCCTGGTGTCTAAGTCTTGTCCTGACTCAAAGCTTCCTGTTTTCTGCAGTGGGTGTGACCAAACCCAGTTCTGCCCGAATCCTTCTGTGCAGTTGTTTCCCTCTATCTTGCCAAAGCAGCTAATATTGGGCAGAAGGGTTATAAATAAATGAGGTAAAGCTCATACTAATTGTAACAATGCAGTTTCAAAGAAACATATATTTTCCAGTGAGGTTAGAGCTCTGGTCTGTGAACAGTATTAGGTCATTCCTGGTGGCAGTGTTTTGATTCAACCTGGAGTGACCTTTACTTTGGGAACCAACTTAAGTCATTTTGATCCTTTAAGAGGTGTGTCCTGGGGTTGGGCTTCAGTTCGTGAACATCAGAGAGGCTTGGTTGTCGGTAGAACCCCCACAGGTGTTTGTGTGCTGGGGTGGGGGCTGGAGGCCTAGGACATGAAGTGTGAGCAGGCCATGAGCCCAGGTACTTTTGTTGCTCTTCACTGATGCTCTGGACCTTGTCTCTTGGTTCCCAGGAAGTCATCTCCTATTATTCCCAGTACTCCCTGGATGAAAAGATGCGCAGCCACATGGCCCTAGACTGGATCATGAAGGAGCGGGAGTCGCCGGGAATTCTCTCCCAAGAGCTGCGAATGGCCCTGAGGGAGCTGGAGGAAGCCAGGAAAGCAGGACAAGAACTACGGTTTTACAAAGAAAAGAAAGAGATCCTGAGTTTAGCCCTGACGCAGATCTACAGTGATCCTGACGCTTCTTCACCCAGTGATGATCAGCTGAGCCTCACGGCTCTTTGTGGCTATCACTAGCAAGACCAGGTCCCAGCTGCCCCACGGTGGGCAGAAGCCCGACTCTCCCATGAGGAAGCTCATGGAGAGGTTTGGTCATCAGAGGCTTTAGCACTTGCAGATGCTACTTGAAGGTGATAGTGATTCTCCTCACTTATTCCATGCACAGTATCTCAAGAGTAGTAGGACCCTTATAGGACCCAAGGTCCCCCTCAATGCAATTTCCCCATCGCATTCTCAACAGCTCCACCTCAGGCCGAAAGGATGAAGATGGGATTGTTTGGAAAATATTTCCCAGGCCTGGCTTCAACCTGAAGCCTGGCTGACACGTGCCTTGCTGGATTACGTATGTTGTTTCAAAGAAAGAACCAGTGTAGCAACTCCAAAAAAAACACCAGCCAGGACTAGGGAAAGTAGCATGATAGCAATTAAAAAATACTTGGGATTAAATAAACAATATGGATTATTTTTTAAAATATCCAGGCGTCAGAGTTTCTTCTTAAGCTTTGTCAGCTGCAAGATCATTTACACTCCACTAGGTGTAACATAAAACTTCAGTGGAGATTTTATCTGGACATCCCACTATCAAAGACTTTGAAGTGGTAATGGTATGAAAATACTATATAAATGTAATGTGGCTTAAAATGTCATTGTCATAATTTTTTTAAAGATGCCCGCTCTTCCATATGGGGATAAATGTCACCCAGGATAGCACTCTTACTTGTTTTCCTCAAGAAGAATTAATATCCAGTTTTTGTGAGTCCTCAATCAGTCATATGCATTTTTAATTTGCAAACAGATGAAGTGCTTTATTTTTATGTCTGCCACCTCAGTCATATATCTATAACGGGGACAGTTACTGGCATTTCTAAGACTAAAACGTTTTGAAAAATCATTAGCATTTAACAGTACTTATATTTACATTTGATTTGTTTCTCCTGCATTAGAGAAAAGGAATTATTAATTGTCTTTCTTGTTGTTGGGGAACTTAAGCCACCAGTAGCTCAAATGTAGTGTCACTTTTCCGTTTAAATTACTGGACTCTTCTTTAAAGGAGGGATAAAACATGGCCATCTCTCTTTTAAAATGGCTTGGGTCAATCCACTGATTAGAAAACCAAAAGCAAATTCAAACCATTTTTTTGGTTTTTCGTCACTCAAATTTAAGAATGGTAGCAGTGCCAATTTTAAACACTTATAAATAGTTCCTTATTTTTAACATGGGATGGATTATCTTGCATTTACTCCAATGTCAAATTTAATAAAAACAGTTTTCTCAATTTTCAATAAGATTTCCTTTTCTTCCTGTTTAGGCAAATGCACATTAACTTTCATGAAAGCTGAAACCATTATAATTACACTAATGTTTACAAAAATGTGATAGTTGTAGCTTCATATCTAAATATCTAAAATGCTAATTGTCACTCCTTGAATCCCCAAGAAACTGTATACTGAGCATATATTTTGGAAGTACCCTTATTAATAAAAATTAACTTCACACATCATATTTCTCACCCCAGGGAAAAATTTAGCTATATACCTTCCCTACTCAAATGTCTTGCAGAGGTAATACTATATAATATTAGATACATTTTATTTAAAATATTGTTTTAACAAAAAAAAAATCACATCCCTCCCCATGATGAGGCTAAATGCCACCTAGAAGAAATTCCCAAATAGAAATTAGAATTAATATCTGTAAGTGAATACATTTTAAAATTAAATCACATACTATTTAAAGTAATGTTTTTAAGAAGTCATTACTCTTTATCATTTCAGAAAAGCTACAGCTTCCTGTATTAGGTGTGATAAAAAAGTAGGTACGTCTATACTGCATTTGCAGTCTTTAACAACAACCACCTCAAGCTGACACTGTCTAACTAGATGCAGGAACAGGAATCAGCTAGAAAATATTAAATGTAGTCTCTGCCCGGCAATTAGAAAAACTGTACCCATTCCGTACACTGGAAGCAGAGGCTCTGGCTTGGCCACTATCAACTTTTCCTGGCTGGTCAAAACTGCCCACTCTTCCCGCCACAGTGTGGGAGTTTCAGCAAAGTAAACAAAAGTCAGAATCTTTGCCACTCCCTTTGATGTTCATTTATCACAAATCAGTATCAGCTAAGACCTAATGTCTGTCAGTATATCACATCAGTTCAGTTCAGTTCGGTCGCTCAGTCACGTCCAACTCTTTGCAACTCCATGAATCACCGCACGCCAGGCCTCCCTGTCCATCAACAACTCCCACAGTTCACTCAGACTCACGTCCATCGAGTCGGTGATGCCATCCAGCCATCTCATCCTCTGTCGTCCCCTTCTCCTCCTGCCCCCATCCCTCCCAGCATCAGAGTCTTCTCCAATGAGTCAACTCTTCACATGAGGTGGCCAAAGTATTGGAGTTTCAACTTTAGCATCATTCCTTCCAAAGAAACCCCAGGGCTGATCTCCTTCAGAATGGACTGGTTGGATCTCCTTGCAGTCCAAGGGACTCTCAAGAGTCTTCTCCAACACCACAGTTCAAAAGCATCAATTCTTTGGGCTCAGCTTTCTTCACAGTCCAACTCTCACATCCTTACATGACCACTGGAAAAACCATAGCCTTGACTAGACAGACCTTTGTTGGCAAAGTAATGTCTCTGCTTTTCAATATGCTATCTAAGTTCGTCATAATTTTCCTTCCAAGGTATATCACATAAACATCTGTAATTCTGACCTTGAGACTAGCAGGGCTGAACAGCAAAGTAGACTATTATTATTTTTCATTTTCTATATCTTGTTCTCAATAACACACTGTATTGAATGGGCCTGGAGTGGAGGATTCTCTACTTAAATATATAGAACCCTGGGTTCTAATATTTTGTGGTTATAAATTCTTTGAGAATCTGATAGAAGCTATGGACCTTATCCTAGGAAAACAGGATGAAACAATTACATTCAAAATTACACAGACTGTTTCAGAGTGTATGTGAACCTCCCCCAAATCAATACATTGCTCTGTTGAAAGGACCCCCAGTTTAGAACTCTTAATTTTTGCATATCTACTTACAGTTTCTTAAACTTTTCAGCAGGGCTCCAACCTAACTCAGACATAGTCCCATTAACCTATCTCTGAGACAAATGTCATCATCCTTAAATACAGAATTGCACTGATTTTTGAAAAAAATAATAAAAAGAATTGCACTGATTTGTGACAGATAGTTCAATTTTCACAAAACCCAAATACCCCAGATTGTTATGAAAAAAAACGCTTAAAGAAAATTAGTCACTTAACTTGTATGAACATATCAGAATATCACAGATTTAATAAAGTCATTGTTCCTCTAATGATCAGAATTTGGTCGTCCATTTGTTCAATATGTTTGCTGTTACGTTCATTCACCTATTTCTAGAAAAGGAAAAGAATCACGCCATAGATATTCTTGAAATGCTGTATCCACATTGATGATAAATCTGATCAGCTAGGTTTCAGGAAAACAAGAAAGAAAACATAAAAGCTTAACACCTTTCAATTTCTTTAGAGAAAGTTTTTGACATCAGGAGCATTGTTGTAGGTGACTTTATCTCTGAAATACTTTAGAGGGTTCTCAGTTATGTCATGCCATACCTCTCTTTCTTGCCAAATGACAAAAGAAGCCAGACTAAGAATATTTTTATTATCCCTGACTATGTTTACAGGTAAAGATTATTTAAGACATTAGCTCTTATATATTGTTGATTTTTGTTTTGTTTTGTTTCACCTTGCAGAAATGCAAAACTCAAGATTTCTTCCGTGGTGTCCACCATGTTAAAGGGTGAATATTAAGATTATTTTTAGCCAGGGCTCCAGGGAAATGAAAATATTTTCCCTATCCCAGTAGTTCTCAACTTTGGCTCACATTAGAAATATTCAAGGAGATTTAATAGATCCTAGCTATTCAGACTACCCCCAGATCAATGAAATCAGACTCTCTGGAAGTTGGACCCAGCCATCAGTATTTCTAGAGGTCCTAGGTAGTTTCAGTGTGCAATAAGGTTGAGAACCATCATTCTACCCAGGAAGTACTGGCTCAAAGGCCTGCGGCCTAACTAGTGGGAGCTGTTACTTAACTTGGCACTGGCCCCAAATTAAAAACATTGAGCTCTTCTGATTTAGGTAGGAACAAAACCTTTTGCTTGGGCAAGAGGCTTTCCTGGAGCCCAGAACTAAAGTTGGGCAAGTGTGTGTTCACACACACACATCTTATCTTAGCAGGAGAGCCAGATTTTGTTCCAGGTCCAGACTTTTTCTCAAATACGCCACGCAAACTACCTGTACCAGCATCATCCTTTAAAAATACAAGTTCCTGGTCCATGCCCAGACCTGCTAACCAAATTCCAGGAGAGAGTCTGGATTATTTACCACTTCACCAGGTGTTTCTGATCACACTTAAATTTGAGTTCTTTTGGCCAAGAGCTACTTAGCGCATTCTTTAGTAGGCAGCACAGCCTTGGCCTAACATAATCAGCCTCTTGGTGGAGAGTACAGAAAGGAATAGAGGAGGACAGGGGAGGTTGCCTCTTCACTCTCCTGGAGCTACAGAGAAGCAGAAGGGCTAGCTGCCTTTTCTCTTCCAGAAGAGTAGCTCCCACTCTTTTTATCACTTTGGCTCCAACATTTGGAATTAGCTTTAATCTCTTTACTGGAAACCATGAAAATCTTCTATTAGCTTATGGTTAAAGTCATTTCTTTAAACCTCACCCAACCCTGGTAGCACATTCTCTCTTAGTGCAAAGTAAGTTGTGGGAAAGGGAAGCAGAAGTTTTTCCTGAGAGCTGTTGATTCTCTAGTGATCGTTGGTTCCCAAGTGAAAGTCCTGGATTGCTATCTATTTATAGGCAGTTCCCAATTTTAGCAGCGAGCATGTTTTACAAGTCCATTTGTAATTCAGTCATTCAATCCTAACGATGCATTTTTCCACAGGAGCAAGGTCATAAATGATGGCAAGTTTCCCAGATGAGCCTCTGTAAACAAATATATATATGCAGTATGCATGCATGCTCAGTCGTGTCTGACTCTTTGCGACCCCATGGACTGTAGCCCACCAGGCTTCTCTGTCCCTGGGATTTCCCAGGCAAGAACACTGGGGGATCTTCCCAAGCCAGGAATCAAACCTGTGTCTCTTGCATCTCCTGCATTGGCAGGCAGATTCTTTACCAACTGTGCCCCCTGGGAAACTCCATATAAACAACAGGGTAACTTACAAATGGATCTATGGGACATAATATGGCTCTAGGTCGTAGGCAGGGGAGAGTAGAATAAGGCAGACAGCTGTAGATCTCAGGCATATTACTGAAGACCTCCCTAGGGCATATATCTTCATCTCAAACTGGTTCTCCAGAGAGTCCCTTTGTTTTCTTTGCTCCCCACCCCTACCCCAAGATTAGCTTGACAATACCCCACCCCTTGCCATCTCTTGTTTCTTCTTCCAATCACAGCTTCTTCTACTTGCTGACTTACTGAAGAAGTGCTTTCCTTCCTGCCTATCCCACACACACTTTGAAAAATTTCTAACTGGCATCATTAGAAATAGGAACACTGGATGACCTAAAAACGGCAGCTCCTAAGCCTCTGTGCAGGTCCTGCAGAGAAAGACACAGGCACCGGACGTGGAGCTGCACTCTCCCACCCCTACACTCTCCTACTTCCTTGGTGTCCTCGGTGGATGCCCCCACGGCATTGCCCCATCCTGAGCACGGATGCTCCATAGCTAGCCAGTGATTCTGGGTAATCTGGCTCAAAACTGCAAATGGGATTGATCAGTCCATCCCCCTCAGGAATGGGAACCAAGAAACATGGAAGGAATTTGGCAGTTCAAGATGGGAGCTCAAATTGGAAGAGTTAGGTTGACAAGTGCTGTGCAAGTTGAAAGGATGAGGAAGAAGGAATGATGGGTCAACAGAGGAAGCTGGTCAGGAGAATGAGAAGAAGGCGGTCAGTGTAGACAGCAGATGCAAAAAGAGACAGAAACACAAGTTGAAGGTGAGACTCTGAGGCCCATGAGGAAACAGGAAGAGCGGCTGGCCCACACCCCCTGCAGTAAATTCACTTACTCTTTATCTGACTGGATCAACACTTGGCAACCAAAGACATCTCACCTTACTAATTTCAGAGCAAAATGACTCTGGATTTACCTGGACTTTTCCTCCTGAGAAGAGACCAAGAAAATTAACATGAGGCAAAACAGTAGAAATAGAAGCAACAGAAGTGCTGCTGAGGAAACTAGACTTAGGACTGGCAAGAGAGTCAGATTTCTGCCCACTCATTGCCCCTTCCACTCCAACGTAAGCTCTCACACCAGTTAGGAGTCCTTCCTAAATCTGCAACAAATTTATGTATTATGTGCTAACCCTCGGGTTTTTCCTCCCCTTCACAGAAATTCCTGTGTTCTCATGTTCCACAGGAACAGAGGGAAATAGAATTCTATGTTTACAGATAGAATTCATAATCTCAAATAAATGTTGCATCTTTAAAAATTAATCACCTTGGGAAACTAATAACGTAATTTGACAATGCTCAAGAGTGCTGTCTTTGCCAAAGACATTTCTGTCACGAACGCCTCTGTGGGAACAGCCCTCTAAATCCATGTGAGTGAAGGAATAAAATCAGTTGCTTTTGTCAGCAGAAAGCACCTTACCATCCTGAACAGACTGGTTTATTTCAGTATCTCAACTATTAGTCCTAATACTTAGCAGGTAGCAAGTATAGTTGAATCTGAATTTCTACTCGAGGAACAGTCAGTGAATGACTGTCATCGTGCCTTGGTGCCTTCCTTACTCCTTGCTTGATCAGTTAATTCCTTCATCAGACCTGGCTTTGTTCTATGGGATTAGTTAGTAATCACTCACTAATTAGCCAGGATTACCCAGTGGCTCCCTGGTGGCTCAGACGGTAAAGCGTCTGTCTACAATGCGGGAGACCTGGGTTCGAGCCCTGGGTTGGGAAGATCCCTTGGACAAAGGAAATGGCAATCCACTCCAGTACTATTGCCTGGAAAATCCCATGGACAGAGGAGCCTGGTAGGCTACAGTCCATGGGGTCGCAAAGAGTCGGACACGACTGAGCAACTTCACGTTTACGTTCACGTTCACCCAGTAGCTCAGCAGTAAAGAATCCACCTGCAAAGCAGGAGACACAGGTTCGATCCCTGAGTGGGGAAGATCCCCTGGAGGAAGGCATGGCAACCCCTGCAGTATTCTTGCCTGGTGAATCCCATGGACAGAGGAACCTGGCAAGCTACAGTGCATGGGGTCGCAAGGAGTTGGATACAACTGAAGCAACTTAGCATGCACAAGTGCAGCAAGGCAAACCCAAATCAAACCTACTAGACAAAAGGGGAGTCCATTGGCTCAAAAGGGGGAGTTTATTGACACAAACGGGTCCTGGGGCAGCGTTCACTCCAAGTACATCTGGATCCAGGAGCATAAATCAGTACTCGGTCTCTCTCACTATACGGATGTGTGCGCATTCATTTGTGTCACTTCTCATTTCTCAAATCTCCTTTCTTTTGTGTGGGCTCCATTTTTAGTAAGGCTCTCTCCCCTTGGAGCAGCAAGATGGTGGCCAGCAGTTTCATTCTTACATCATAGCAGTGAGACATTCTCTTCCCGGCAGTGGTGAATCCAGAACTGAGGGCCATAGTGGCATTTCCGTTGACTCAGTCACCGAAGTCTCATTCAGGTCTGCCCACCTGGAACTAGTGATAAAGCAGGCCCACCTCCATGACGTGGACCAGGCTGGGGAGCCAGAGTCACCTCAGGCAAATGCAGGTTCAGATAGCAGGCGCACCTCCATGACGTGGACCAGGTTGGGGAGCCATAGTCACCTCAGGCAAATGCAGGTTCAGACAGGAACACAGGGAAAATGTGGCCATTTCCCAGGACACTTTTGAAACTGTTTCTCCTCAGGAGACTTCAGAGACAGAGTGAATAATAGAAGAAATGCTGTCTCTCAAACTACTAGTCGGGGAACAGGATTCTGGGTAGACCAGATGTTCGCTCTGAATACATTGTACCATTTCCAAAAATCAAATTCATTCTCAAAGGACAACTTTTGTCACCATTAAGGATGTTCAAAAGAACATTTTCCCCCTGGAGGGGAAATCTAAAAGTGTTTCCAGACCAATCACAGCACTGCAGTAAGCATTCAGGCTCTCTGCGGACTGGCCTGAGGGAATGGTGCTCATTTGTATGTAAAGAGTTCTGTTGTGTGGAGAAGCCTAATCACTGGCATTGCTCTGCAGTCACACTTCATATATCTTCAGTGCTGATGAATTGTTGCTATGCTGGGGAGTCAGGAAACTTCCTCTGGTCTATTTCTGGTGGGCCCTGGCTTTCATTATCAGTGGCTGCTAATGCTTTTAATAAAAAAGAAAACAGTGGATCCCAACAATGAAAAACAGTTGTGGCAAACTGGACAGGGCAATAGCCCAGAGAGTTTGCTTACCCAACTCATGGTTGAGTACTTTGCAAACCTTAGGTTCAGTTCCACTCTGACCCGGGAGTTATGACGCAGGTAGCCATAAAATGCTCTTGGAAACAATTTATTCTGAGGCCATCCCTTGTGTATCTCTCAGATATTTCCATATTTCCATGTAGTAATTAGCTAGATGATGTCTGGAAGTAAATAGACAGTACTTAGGGCGAGCAGGTTTTCATAGTGAAAATTCTGAAAATGCAGGTGACCCAGGGAAGTACCTGGTTGTCAGAATTGAAAAGTTAACAGGAGTGACTTCCCTGGTGGTCCAGGGGTTAAAAATCTGCCTTCCAATACAGGGGACTCGGTTTGGATCCTCGGTCAGGGAACTAAGATACTACGTGCCACAGAGCAACTAAGCCCACATGCCGCAACTACAGAGCCTGCATGCTGCAAGAAAGATCCCTCCTGCCACCACTAAGACTAAGGCAGCCAAATAAATCAAAATAAAATATTAAAAAAGAAAAGTCAACCTGAAACTTTAATGAACTAAAACTAAAAAATGGGAGCTATTTTGCCCTTTCAGTTAATCCTCTCTCAATGGATCTGGGGATTTTATTTATTTGTTTACTGTTGATACTTGGATTTTTTTTTTTTTTTTAATGTTTTCTGGTCACAAGGCCACCAAAGCAAGGGAATCCAAAAAATGGGGGAGGGGAATTCAATTCTCTTAAAGGCTGAAGCAGATCCCTTTATCTGAAGTGATGTTTATTAAAGATTGGGTTCACTAAAGTGGTTAATTAAATTTAGACAATTTTCTTCACATTGCTTTTCATCCAGAGTGTTCTTCTTGGCAATATGTTTTGAACCCTTTTTATTTCTCCATAGAAATGCAAGGACAGTAAGTAGCTCCTCACCCAGTTTACCAGGCATCTGTCAAAAGCGGGGGGATTCAGCTCTCACTCGGATGAAGAGAGGCTTCCGTAAGCTGAGTTTCGCCACATGGGCAACTTCATCCCAGGCATTGCAGGTGTCACACACGTTAACAGTAGGATTTACAGGGTCTAAAATGAATGGCCTAAAACAAAGCAAAACAAACCTCCCACTCTCCATTTCTAAACCAGTTTCAATTTGCCGAATGGTTGTGCTGTGTGCTTACAGTCATGTCTGACTCTTTGCGACCCCATGGACTGCAACCCAACAGGCTCTTCTGTCCATGGGATTCTCCAGGTAAGAATCCTAGAGTGGGTTGCCATGCCCTCCTCCAGGAGATCTTCCCAACTCAGGGACTGAACCCAGGTCTCCTGAATTGCAGGTGGATTCTTTACCATCTGAACCACCAGAGATGCCATATTGGTAGAAGAGGGGAATGCTGGAGTTAAAGATGGAATTCTGTTAAGAAAAGGAATCTCCGGGAACCATGGGAGGACCAGCCACACCTGTTGGAACCCCACCAACCCTGACTCCTACTCTTTTTCCCTTCCCAACTGTGGAAGTCTGTCCTCCCTGGATTAGGTCTTCCATTTCCACTTCATTTGTTGTCTATAACCACATTCTATTCATTTTGCTCAAATTCCTCTTAATTCGCACTTTAGAATTAAAGTTCTGTGAGAAGCAATTAAAGGAAATGACTTTGTAGTAATCAGGACCGTCTCATTTACACTGAATCCCATTAAAGCTACTCTTTGCTCCAGACTTCCTTCCTTGATGACAAACCCATTTCCTATATCCTAAGGGGGTAGGGAAGAGAAATAGTTACCTTGTGCGCCTCTGGTTAACCTTTACAAAAATGGGGAACTTGCGATGATAGTGTCTGCCAAACCACGTCGATATCTGCATATCCAACCAGAAGTTTGAGGACTGCCCTCATTCCCTGCACCAGGCTGAAGGACAGGGGCTTCTCCGCCCGTTCCCAGATATATATGGTGAGGAGCTCCACTGTGTAAGAGGAGGGAAGTCTCCGAAATCTAGACACAGAATGAATCCAGAAAGTGAAGACAAGTTTATTCTGTTATGAGAAAAACCCCAGCTCTAAAGGCAATTAACAGAGGATGAAATTTCATTCTCAATCTCATTACTTAGCAAATAATAACAATATTTCCATCAATCCAATTGGTGAAAAGCAGAAATTATAATATCCAACATTGGTGAGTCTGTGAGGAGATGAACACTCTATAGGTGAGACTCTAAATGAATAAAGTATTTTTTGGAGTCAATTCTATTAAAATTTGACTTGTTCCATCCTATTGACCTAGCATTTTTCACTTCTATGAATTCAGTCTGTAGAAACATCTACAAGTACTCAAAGACAGATATAAACAAAAGTATGTTTTTTATTTTATTGTTTGAAATAGTAAATATTGGAATGTTCATCAGTAGGGGACTAATTAGATGATTTCATGGTACATGTCCTACTGCAGTGTCCAAGATGGCAGCCCCCAGCCATATGTGAATATGAACATTTGACACGTGGCTAGTTTAAGTCTATACTATATTTTCAAGAAATATAAAGAAAGTAAAATATGTGAGTAATTTTTTCATTGATTTCATATTGTAAAGATAACGTTTTGGATATACCGGGTAAATATTAAAATCACTTTCGCCTATTACTTTTTACCTTTTTAACGTGGCTACTAGAATATATCATATTGCATATAAGGCTCGTATTTGAACCTCACATTCTATTTTAGACAGTGTTATCCTGTACAAGAAGCAAGGTAGCTCACAATGTACAGATCTAAAGATACAATATAGACTAACCGAAAAAAATTTAAAACAATAAACAGCAAATCCATTTTAAAAAATTAAGCATACACAAAAAACAAACTTGGAGAATATGCTCTAAACACATTGTCGGGAGTTGAGGCTTGAGGATGAAGAAAGAAACGTGTTTGCTTTTTTTACATTAAGTCTTTTAAATTGTAGTTTATTTATCAAGGGAAAAAAATGAAAGTTGATAAACAAACTTGGGAGGAAAAGAGGAAAAAAAACCCAACATGAGAATTTTAGGATTTCATGGTGGTTAATATCCAAATATGTGTTTTTACTGCCTTGGCGTCCATTAGTCATAGAAATATCTTTTGATGCTATATTGCAAAATTATGCAATATTTTTCCTCTAATAGAATTTAGGGGAAACAGAGTAGCATTTTCCTATTACATTAAACGTTTGTTTTTACCTCAATGAAGGAAAGAGAAAAACTAAAAGTAGACAAAATCTCTTGTCCTGGTAATGAACAGTGAATCATTTCAGGGATTTCAGATGATCAGTAGCTCAGCTCCTGTGATTTTCCCTCCGGGGTTGTCAACAATGAACACAAGATTTAAAATCCATTTCTACTGATACTCCCAAATGCCCAAAGTAAATCATGGTTGAAAGTTACTCAAGCAGGAGATGTTCTTCACATTTTATGAAAGAAAATATAGTAGGGGTGGGGGAAGACTTAATAAGCATTGAACTATTTTACTTCACATTTTTATGCCATTATTACATATATATTTATATAGCTCTGATATGTGTTCGTATTATTTTGTATCCTGTTTTAGTCATTTGAAATTGTTTCATGTAAATGTTTCCCAAACTTTTCTTGAATAGTAGTTTATAAAAATTATATGACAAATTCACTTGCACCTCAGGGAAATTTTCCTTCCCAATTTTCATTCTCTTTAGTAGCACTATTCTGAGTATGCTTATACAAAGTACTTTTTTAAATGTGATTTATTTTCTGTAAGCGTAGTTCATCTAAGCATTTCTGATCTCTCTTTTTAAAATCTTTATTTTGCATACTCTTTTTAATGATATTTTAATACAAATGGCCTCAATTCTTCTTTTAAAACCAAATAATAAAAAATATTTATTTTACTTCTGACTTTTACCTTTTTTTTTTTCTTTTTAACTCAGAGAGGAATTAAGTTGACAAATGGTTCAAATATTTTAAAATCCTTAACACATAATAAATACTTAATACACATTGCCAGATTACTTTCCCAAAATAGAAAACCAATTATCGTATTGGAACATATGTGGTCCAAATTCTCCACAATACCACCTTTTTAAGTCTTAGAATGATTTTTATGCTACATTAATAGATAAGTTTCTTCTTGCAGACCTGTAAATGCTCTCCACTACCAAAAAAAAAAAAAAAAAATTGTTAGATTTCAAAACCAGGCTTGTCATCTGACCAAAAATCTCCGCAAGGTAAGAAGGTTTATTTCTTTTTCTGTTTTCACTAGTAAATTTTCACTCAACCAAAAGAGAAAAAAATATATAGGATGGTTAGAGATGCATAGAGATAGGCGGTAACTACACAGGAGTAATGTATGTTTTAACAAACCGCCTGATGTTATCGTCAATATTAAACAGAGAAACATACAAAGAGTAAACAGAGTGTGTGATTCAGATGAACAAATCAAGATTGTTAAATCTTCATATAAAGATGAAGATTTATTCCATGTAGAAAATGCCATATATAAATATGTTATAATAAACCCCCTGTCTCTGCTATTACTGCCAAATGGAGAATTCATACTATATTCTAGCTGTTTTTTAAAAGTTTATCTTATAGTACTTAAAACTAGTATCTGAGTCTCCCTCACATCACTTTACTATACATTAGAGTCAATGGCACCCCACCCCAGTACTTTTGCCTGGAAAATCCCATGGACGGAGGAGCCTGGTAGGCTCCAGTCCATGGGGTCGCTAAGAGTCGGACCCGACTAAGCGACTTCACTTTCGCTTTTCACTTTCATTCATTGGAGAAGGAACTGGCAACCCACTCCAGTGTTCTTGCCTGGAGAATCCCAGGGACGGGGGAGCCTGGTGAGCTTCTGTCTATGGGGTCGCACAGAGTCGGACACGACTGAAGCGACTTAGCAGCAGCAGCAGCAGCAGCAGAGTCTGTTACTACCAAAGTGAGGGAAAAAGACTACAACAGCCACATCATCGACTCTGGAGGCGGCCCATCTGCACAGAGGATGACTCTGCTCTGTTAGAATCGGCTACAGTGGAAGGCACACCAAGTGTGAGCGCTGAAGGACTCATGCAGATCATGCTAACAGCTTCCCCTTTTCCTTTCCTGTGCCTGCCTTCCTTGCAGCAACCCATTTGGTTATGTCACTGAAGATTTCGGTTTCTACTTTTTGGTTTCTACCAAATCGTTATGTTATACCTGGAATAATAGAAGGCAGATGTTCCATATTTTATAACAACCCTCATTCTCTCTCTTTCCTTTCTCTCTCTCTCTTTCCCTCTCTACACGTATTCGCTCTGCCTACCAAAGAAAGATACCGGACCTGAAAGAGCAGAGAAAAGGAACATGAAAATCGAAAGGCTCACGGGTACCCACGTGCTGGTTACATACTTGTTTTCTTCCGTGGGGCTGGCAAATGATGTCTTGAGCCAATGTATCATTAAACGAATGAGCTCCTTCACCCTTACGACAGAGGCCTTGACGAAATCCACTTGGTATCCTACGAGGGCCAAGGCACACAGCTGGGCCTCGTCACCGTCCTTACAGGGGTATGCTGCTGCTGCTGCTAAGTCGCTTCAGTCGTGTCCGACTCTGCACGATCCCATAGACGGCAGCCCACCAGGCTCCCCCGTTCCTGGGATTCTCCAGGCAAGAACACTGGAGTAGGTTGCCATTTCCTTCTCCAATGCATGAAAGTGAAAAGTGAAAGTGAAGTCGCTCAGTCGTGTCCGACTCTTAGCGACCCCATGGACTGCAGCCCACCAGGCTCCTCCATCCATGGGATTTTCCAGGCAAGAGTACTGGGGTGGGGTGCCATTGCCTTCCCCGTTACAGGGGTATAGCTTGTGGTAAAGGTGAAGTTTTAAATCTGTTAACACCAGGGAACAAAGACAACTGTGAGACATTCTCCCTCCTTTCCTCTCCTGCTTTCCCGCGGTACCAACGAGCTATGTTACTCTGATTTGTTAGAACTTCAGCATTTAAAACAAAACCATTTCTGTATTTAGGAGAGTTATCACAGTTTACCCAAGTGATTCAAAGAGGAAACTGCGACATTATGGTGCCGGAGCAGTGCAAATGGAGCAAACGCTAGTGCAGGGAAATCTTTCTCATCTGAGGAGGAAAATTTTCTATCAGCAGAGGAAGTTTACTTCTCAGAAGCAAATTTCATTACCATTTGCAAATATCATCCAGCATATAAACTAAATATCATTATGCTCTGTGCACAAGAACCTATACAATCTCTTCTGTTTAATTATCTAACTGGTTATTATCTGTATATATATTTTCAGAAGACAGTCTACTACCTGGACGCTTGAAGGAATTGATTCTATTTACAAAAATAGAGATGACTTTAAAAGATGCTTTTCGGTCACGATGAAAACAATCTGTTGCAGTTAGCAGTACATTAATGAGGGAGGAAGACGAGGTTAAATAGCAAGCATCACCAAATAAACATCTCTATCTTATTACTACTCATAAAACATCATAAAATCTCACAAAACATCATTAAGTCAGGTTGTGCTTATTCTAACTGAATGATATATAAATGTCCAGTATCTTTTATCATAATCTACTTAAATTTTCCCAATTAGACACAATTAGCAGTTCAATGTGACCGAAAACCATCTTTTAAAGTCATCTCTATTTTTGTAAATAGAATCAATTCCTTCAAGTGTCCAGGTAGTAGATTGTCTTCTTAAAATATATATACAGATAATAACCAGTTAGATAATTAAACAGAAGAGATTGTATAGGTTCTTGTGCACAGAGCATAATGATATTTAGTTTAAATGCTGGATGATATTTGCAAACGGTAATGAAATTTGCTTCTGAGAAGTAAACTTCCTCTGCTGATAGAAAATTTTCCTCCTCAGATGAGAAAGATTTCCCTGCACTAGCGTTTGCTCCGTTTGCACTGCTCTGGCACCATAATGTCAGAGTTTCCTCTTTGAATCACTTTATTGACTATGCCAAAGCCTTTGACTGTGTGGATCACAATAAATTGTGGAAAATTCTGAAAGAGATGGGAATACCAGACCACCTGATCTGCCTCTTGAGAAATCTGTTTGCAGGTCAGGAAGCAACAGTTAGAACTGGACATGGAAGAACAGACTGGTTCCAAATAGGAAAAGGAGTACGTCAAGGCTGTATATTGTCACCCTGTTTATTTAACTTATATGCAAAGTACATCATGAGAAACGCTGGACTGGAAGAAACACAAGTTGGAATCAAGATTGCTGAGAGAAATATCAATAACCTCAGATATGCAGATGACACCACCCTTATGGCAGAAAGTGAAGAGGAACTAAAAAGCCTCTTGATGAAAGTGAAAGTGGAGAGTGAAAAGGTTGGCTTAAAGCTCAACTTTCAAAAAACGAAGATCATGGCATCTGGTCCCATCACTACATGGGAAATAGATGGGGAAACATTGTCAGACTTTATTTTTCTGGGCTCCAAAATCACTGCAGATGGTGACCGCAGCCATGAAATTAAAAGACGCTTACTCTTGGAAGGAAAGTTATGACCAACCTAGATAGCATATTCAAAAGCAGAGACATTACTTTGCCGACAAAGGTCCATCTAGTCAAGGCTATGGTTTTTCCTGTGGTCATGTATGGATGTGAGAGCTGGACTGTGAAGAAGGCTGAGTGCTGAAGAATTGATGCTTTTGAACTGTGGTGTTGGAGAAGACTCTTGAGAGTCCCTTGGACTGCAAGGAGATCCAACCAGTCCATTGTGAAGGAGATCAGCCTTGGGATTTCTTTGGAAGGAATGATGCTAAAGCTGAAACTCCAGTATTTTGGCCACCTCATGTGAAGACAATGGCACCCCACTCCAGTACTCTTGCCTGGAAAATCCCACGGACGGAGGAGCCTGGTAGGCTGCAGTTCATGGGGTCGCTAAGAGTCGGACATGACTGAGCGACTTCACTTTCTTTTTTCACTTTCATGCATTGGAGAAGGAAATGGCAACCCACTCCAGTGTTCTTGCCTGGAGAATCCCAGGGATGGGGAAACCTGGTGGGCTGCCGTCTATGGGGTCACACAGAGTCGGACACGACTGAAGTGACTTAGCATAGCATAGCATAGCATGTGAAGAGTTGACTCATTGGAGAAGACTCTGATGCTGGGAGGGATTGGGGGCAGGAGGAGAAGGGGACGACAGAGGATGAGATGGCTGGATGGCATCACTGACTCAATGGATGTGAGTCTGAGTGACCTCCGGGAGTTGGTGATGGAGAGGGAGGCCTGGCATGCCGCGATTCATGGGGTCGCAAAGAGTCAGACACGACTGAGCAACTGATCTGATCTGATCTGAGCAGTTCTAATATGAATCTATTTTGTATACCTTTATATGTACCGGTCCTGCCCAATTGTCACACAATGACACACTTGTTAATCATGGCACATTTAGATTCTGCAATACACAGTTTTAAGTTAATTGACAAGTAACTATTTTACTTGTAAAATACTGTTAAAAAAAAAAAAAAGCTTTATGCCTTTATCTGGATTTCTAATTTTAAGAGTATCTGTATAGTCCTTTTATACTGGTCCAGTTGTTTAGGGCCAAATCAGAGACAGAATAGGAGGCTGATTATCAACAGGATCGAGAGTATAATCAAATTCCTGTAATATAGATGAACAAATAAAGCTGTTTATGGCAAATATTCTCATAAGTGCTGTTAGAACAAATATATTCTAGTCCTAAACTTACAAGGCAACAGTCATTACAACTCTTAAAATACCCTTTCAATTTTACTGACGGTTTAACTATTTTTAGCAAACAAAATTAGACAAAAACTCAGGTTTATGATGATAAAAGATAAAGAAGCAATATTTTAACTTAAATTTTGGTATACAATAGGTGTATCAGATATTTGATGACCTTTTCCTATTACTTGATAAGATGTCTTGGCTGACCCAGAGATTATCTACTCAAACCCACCTCTGTATCAACATTTCCCCTACTTCAAGATTCTTCACTGACAGGAACCTAAGTTGGTGGTCTCTAACTTAAATTATTTTTGAGGCTTGTGACTGTCTGTTTCTACTCTGTTGTGACTTAGATGAGTTTATTTTATCACCATCATCTTTTGTAAAACAGTCATACTTGGATCCCTTGCCATTAGTCAAGTAAATATTCTAAGCACTTTACATTTATTAACATATTTACTCTTTAACAACCATTGATATAGGAACTATTATTATCTCCCATTTACAAATAAGGAAATAGGGTTGGAGAAATTAAGTTTCCCAAAGTCACACAGCTAGGAAGTCAAGCCGTCTATTGCCATTTTACTATCCTATGTCACAGGTTAGATCTGAGCCCAAATGCTTCCTAATCAGTGGCTAATTTCATACTTCTCAGACTTTAATGAGTACAAGAGTCATTTGGAGATCTTTTGCAATGCAGTTTCCAACTTAGTAGGTCTAGGGTGGTGCCCAAGATTCTGTATGTCTAACAAGTTCTTAAGTGATGCTGCTACTGCTGATCTGTAATCATATCTGGAGCAGAAATACTGTCAACCACACCCTTATCAAACCTCAAGGCTTTGGGCTTCATTGTGGCAGAAGGGGCAAACTATTAATTGTCTAGCATAGATGTGAGATGTGCAGGGAATAATATTAAGATACCTGTGAGGATTTGACGTGATCATCTGAGTCTTGCTCTGACAATTACTGGCAACATTTAGCTGCCCATTAAAATTCCCTGGAATCCTAGGACTTCTCTGAATTGCTCATCTTCTATCAAACCCATTCCCCATCATAAGTGGAGAGAAGCAGGGTTACATAATAATTTCAGTCTTTTAAAAATTCATTTCACACAACTGTGCTCAAGAACTCAGGGGAATTAGAAGCCAGAGTAAAAATATACTTATGCCCCACTGGGAGACATTCTAGCTTCAGAGCTACTGATATAAACTCAGATTCTCAAGTCTACCCAAGAGATGGCTAACAATTGTGCTTTTGAAGTCTGCACACAAGAAAAAAAAAAAGCATTTTACACAAACACGAGAACTTCATGGGCCTATGGTGAGACCTAAGGAGAAAGAAGTATCTTTTCTTAATAAATATTCATTGAACTAAACACAATTGCATGCTATGTGATTTGAAATTAAATCTCTTGATTCCTACAACTAACCTTGAGGTAACTTTCTTATCTCAGTTTATAGATGAAAAGCGAGTCTTCAGAGTTTCTCATGACTTACCCAAATTCACACAGATAATATGAAATAGAGATGAGATTTGGCTTCAAGCCCATTATGCACTGTCTATTACACAACTTTGATGTCATGTCAGTCTACACAGGGCCTACACAATGAGAGAGACCTGGATTTTCATCCCAGTTCCTACAAATACTAACTACATAAATGTGGGCAAGTTTCTTAAATTTTCTAAGGCCCAGTTTTTAAATATTCAAACTGGGAAAATAGCTTCTTTTCAGGTTTCTTGTGCAGGTTAATTTATCAGATTAATCTTAAGGCAATGAGAATTATATATGCCATATAATAGGTGTGGGATAAATCACAAAATTTAAAAAAATCATAGGTTCAGGAAAAGTATCATAGGGTTACTAAAAACTCAGGTTGGGCTGAGTTCACACCCTCCTTCCTAGTAGCCCTTCTTATTCTCAGAGTTCTCCTTATCTCTGCCCAATGTAGATAATATTATAATAAAATGACCTATTTGTGTGTCTCCAGACTGTAAGGCCCTCCAGACTATAAAGTCAACTATGTCTTATTCATATTTGTGCCCCCAGGCCTAACACAGTTCCTAGAACATGGTAGGCATGCAGAACATATGTATTGACAAATTATAGCACAACAGGATTTTAATATGAGCAGCACATTGTCCAACAGTGCTGATAAGTGAAGAACCAGATTAAGAAAGTCAACATATTCCATTGGAATCTGGCTGAGAAAGGGTTGGATCAATGCTATGCTCATTCATTCCCTTTTCCTATACATATTTATTGAATAAAAAAATTCTAGGCACAAATGCGGGCTCCCTGGTGGCTCAGTTGGTAAAGAATCCACCTGCAATGCAGGAGACCCCGGTTCGATTCCTGGGTCAGGAAGATCCACTGGAGAAGGGATAGACTACCCACTCGAGTATTCTTGGGCTTCCCTTGTGGCTCAGCTGGTAAAGAATCTGCCTGCAATGCAAGAGACCTGGGTTCAATCCCTGGGTTAGGAAGATCCCCTGGAGAAGGGAAAGGCTACCCACTCCAGTATTCTGGCCTGGAGAATTCCATGGACTATACAGCTCAAACAGTCCAAAGGGTCTCAAAGAGTCAGACACAACTGAGTGACTTTCACTTTCACTTCAGGCGCAAATGCAAACGTTAACCTCAAAGACCTCCAAATGCAATGCACAATGGCAATATAAGGGAATCATGTTCCAGCAGCAAACCATGGGGGATTCCATGGGAATGCAGACGAGGCAGGTCCAGAAAGGACTGATGAGGGAAGGAAGTTCACCAGAGGTGCACCAGGTCTTGAGGGTAAGGAGAAACTTTCAAGGCTGAGTGTAGGATGGGACAAGAAAGGTTTATCAGTAGGCACATAGTACAAAGACACAGAGAGAGGAAGGAAATATTTAAGGATTAATGGCTCATGAACCTGTCCTCTACCAAATGTGAGCCCCCAAAGAGCAAAAATATAGAGCTCCTACAGAATTCATTGTTAAGTATTTAATGGTACGTGGTAGGTATTCCAGAAATGATGGTTGAATGGAGTATATGAATCAATAGATCAATGAACATATTTGATACCTGCTGCTAAGCCAGAGCGGAGAAGGCAATGGCACCCCACTCCAGTACTCTTGCCTGGAAAATCCCATGGGCGGAGGAGCCTGGTAGGCTGCAGTCCATGGGGTCACTAAGAGTTGGACACAACTGAGCGACTTCACTTTCACTTTCATGTATTGGAGAAGGAAATGGCAACCCACTCCACTGTTCTTGCCTGGAGAATCCCAGGGACAGGGAAGCCTGGTGGGCTGCCGTCTATGGGGTCACATAGAGTCGGACATGACTGAAGTGACTTAGCAGCAGCAGCTAAGCCAGAGCAGGGCTCACAAACTGCTATGGCCTTTTCCATTCTGCATTTTCCCCTACGGAGAATATATCAATGTTTCAGTCAAGCAGACGCTTACACTCAAGCCCCAAGTTTTCTAGAGGCTACATTTACACCTATATAAATTCCTTAGTCATCTGAGACTCTGATTGGGCTACTAAAACAAAGATACCACAAACTGGGTGGCTTAAACAACAAAAATAATTTATTTTCTCAGTTTTGGAGACTAGGAAGTCCATGATCACGGTGTTGGAAAATTTGGTTCCTGGGTTCCTGGTGAGAACCCCATGAACAGTATGAAAAGGGAAAATGATGGGATACTGAAAGAGAAACTCCCCAGGTCAGTAGGGGCCCAATATGCTACTGGAGATCAGTGGAGAAATAACTCCAGAAAGAATGAAGGGATGGAGCCAAAGCAAAAAGAATACCCAGCTGTGGATGTGTCTGGTGATAGAAGCAAAGTCCGATGCTATAAAGAGTAATATTGCATAGGAACCTGGAATGTCAGGTCCATGAATCAAGGCAAATTGGAAGTGGTCAAACAAGAGATGGCAAGAGTGAATGTCGACATTCTAGGAATCAGCAAACTAAAATGGACTGGAATGGGTGAATTTAACTCAGAGGACCATTATATTTACTACTGCGGGCAGGAATCCCTCAAAAGAAATGGAGTGACCATCATGGTCAACAAAAGAGTCCAAAATGCAGTACTTGGATGCAATCTCAAAAACGACAGAATGATCACTGTTCATTTCCAAGACAAACCATTCAATGTCACAGTAATCCAAATCTATGCCCCAACCAGTAACACTGAAGAAGCTGAAGTTGAACGGTTCTATGAAGACCTACAAGACCTTTTAGAACTAACACCCCAAAAAGATGTCCTTTTCATTATAGGGGACTGGAAGGCAAAAGTAGGAAGTCAAGAAACACCTGGAGAAACAGGCAAATTTGGCCTTGGAACACGGAATGAAGCAGGGCAAAGACTAACAGAGTTTTGCCAAGAAAATGCACTGGTCATAGCAAATACCCTCTTCCAACAACACAAGAGAAGACTCTATACATGGATAACACCAGATGGTCAACACCGAAATCAGATCGATTATATTCTTTGCAGCTAAAGATGGAGAAGCTCTATACAATCAGCAAAAACAAGACCAGGAGCTGACTGTGGCTCAGATCATGAACTCCTTATTGCCAAATTCAGACTGAAATTGAAGAAAGTAGGGAAAACCACTAGACCATTCAGGTATGACCTAAATCAAATCCCTTATGATTATACAGTGGAAGTGAGAAATAGATTTAAGGGCCTAGATTTGATAGATAGAGTGCCTGATGAACTATGGAATGAGGTTCGTGACATTGTACAGGAGACAGGGATCAAGACCATCCCCATGGAAAAGAGATGCAAAAAAGCAAAATGGCTGTCTGGGGAGGCCTTACAAATAGCTGTGAAAAGAAGAGAAGCGAAAAACAAAGGAGAAAAGGAAAGATATAAACATCTGAATGCAGAGTTCCAAAGAATAGCAAGAAGAGATAAGAAAGCCTTCTTCAGTGATCAATGCAAAGAAATAGAGGAAAACAACAGAATGGGAAAGACTAGGAATCTCTTCAAGAAAATCAGAGATACCAAAGGAACATTTCATGCAAAGATGGGTTCGATAAAGGACAGAAATGGTATGGACCTAACAGAAGCAGAAGATATTAAGAAGAGGTGGCAAGAATACACAGAAGAACTGTACAAATAAGATCTTCACGACCCAGATAATCATGATGGGTGATCATTGACCTAGAGCCAGACATCCTGGAGTGTGAAGTCAAGTGGGCCTTAGAAAGCATCACTACGAACAAAGCTAGTGGAGGTGATGGAATTCCAGTGGAGCTATTCCAAATCCTGAAAGATGATGCTGTGAAAGTGCTACACTCAATATGCCAGCAAATTTGGAAAACTCAGCAGTGGCCACAGGATTGGAAAAGGTCAATTTTCATCCCAATCCCAAAGAAAGGCAATGCCAAAGAATGCTCAAACTACCGCACAATTGCACTCATCTCACACGCTAGTAAAGTAATGCTCAAAATTCTCCAAGCCAGGCTTCAGCAATATGTGAACCGCGAACTTCCTGATGTTCAAGCTGGTTTTAGAAAAGGCAGAGGAACCAGAGATCAAATTGCCAACATCCGCTGGATCATGGAAAAAGCAAGAGAGCTCCAGAAAAACATCTATTTCTGCTTTATTGACTATGCCAAAGCCTTTGACTGTGTGGATCACAATAAACTGTGGAAAATTCTGAAAGAGATGGGAATACCAGACCACCTGATCTGCCTCTTGAGAAATTTGTATGCAGGTCAGGAAGCAACAGCTAGAACTGGACATGGAACAACAGACTGTTTCCAAATAGGAAAAAGGAGTACGTCAAGGCTGCATATTGTCACCCTGTTTATTTAACTTATATGCAAAGTACATCATGAGAAACGCTGGATTGGAAGAAACACAAGTTGAAATCAAGATTGCTGAGAGAAATATCAATAACCTCAGATATGCAGATGACACCACCCTTATGGCAGAAAATGAAGAGGAACTAAAAAGCCTCTTGATGAAAGTGGAAGTGGAGAGTAAAAGGTTGGCTTAAAGCTCAACATTCAGAAAACGAAGATCATGGCATCTGGTCCCATCGCTTCATGGGAAATAGATGGGGAAATAGTGGAAACAGTGTCAGACTTTATTTTTCTGGGCTCCAAAATCACTGCAGATGGTGACTGCAGCCATGAAATTAAAAGTCGCTTACTCCTTGGAAGGAAAGTTATGACCAACCTAGATAGCATATTCAAAAGCAGAGACATCACTTTGCCAACAAAGGTCGCCTAGTCAAGGCTATGGTCTTTCCTGTGGTCATGTATGGATGTGAGGGCTGGACTGTGAAGAAGGCTGAGTGCCGAAGAATTGATGCTTTTGAAGTGTGGTGTTGGAGAAGACTCTTGAGAGTCCCTTGGACTGCAAGGAGATCCAACCAGTCCATTCTGAAGGAGATCAGCCCTGGGATTTCTTTGGAAGGAATGATGCTCAAGCTGAAACTCCAGTACTTTGGCCACCCCATGCGAAGAGTTGACTCATTGGAGAAGACTCTGATGCTGGGAGGGATTGGGGGCAAGAGGAGAAGGGGACGACAGAGGATGAGATGGCTGGATGGCATCACTGACTCGATGGATGTGAGTCTGAGTGACCTCCGGGAGTTGGTGATGGACAGGGAGGCCTGGCGTGCTGCGATTCATGGGGTCTCAGAGAGTCGGACACGACTGAGCGACTGATCTGATCTGATCTGATCTGAGAGCCTTCTTCCTGGCTTACCTTGGAGGTGAAAGCTGACTTCCCACTCCCTCTTCATGTGCTTGAGAGGGGAAGTTCCCGTGTCTCCTCTAATAAGAGGCATGAATCCCATCACTGGGCCTCATGCCCATGATGTCATCTAAACCGAATTGCTGACACCTCTCAGAAACCTCACCTCAAGATGATCACGTCTGGGGGTAGGCTTCAAAGTGTGGATTTTGGGGGACACAAACATCCAATCCATAATAGGGCCCTCATATTTTTGCCTAAAATGGAGATACTCTATCTCCCCTTTTCTGAGTATGATTAGTGATTATGCTTCATATCTCACTCTGCTGCTGCTACTGCTGCTAAGTCACTTCAGTCGTGTTCAACTCTGTGCCATCCCATAGACAGCAGCCCACCAGGCTCCTCCATCCCTGGGATACCCCAGGCAAGAACACTGGAGTGGTTTGCCATTTCCTTGTCCAATGCGTGAAAGTGAAAAGTGAAAGTGAAGTTGCTCAGTCCTGTCTGACCCTTAGCAACCCCACAGACTGCAGCCTACCAGGCTCCTCCATCCATGGGATTTTCCAGGCAAGAGTACTGGAGTGGGGTGCCATTGCATTCTCTGCTAGATACCACAAAATCTTAGGGAGGGAGGTTCAAGAGAGAGGGAACGTATGTAAACCTATGGTCGATTTATATCAATATTTGGTAGAAACCAACACAATTCTGTAAAGCAATTATTCTTCAATTTACAAATAAATAAATAAAAAGCAACTCCTTCAGGCCACGTCCAAACTTGTTCTGTGTTCTTTTCCCACTCTATTATACTGTCGTGCATGCTTTAGTCATTTCAGTTGTGTCTGACTTTTTGCGACCCTGTGGACTGTAGCCCACCAGGATCCTTTGTCCATGGGATTCTCCAGGCAATAATGCGGGAGGGATTGCCATGCCCTCCTCCAGGGGATCTTCCCAACCCAGATCAAACTCAGGTCTCTTATGTCTCCTGCATTGGCAGATGGGTTCTTTACCCGCAGCAGCACCTTGGAAGGCCCCTGTTATACCGGACAACTGGTTAATACTTGATCCTACTTCTTAAAACTGGCAGCATAAGGATGACTGGTGTTAATACACTGCAGGGGAAAAAGTGACTTCCAAAACCAGTAAGCAATTCAGTTCTTCCAGAAGCC
The DNA here is from genome assembly GCA_935064755.1 of Tragelaphus eurycerus. Lineage (NCBI taxonomy): Eukaryota > Metazoa > Chordata > Mammalia > Artiodactyla > Bovidae > Tragelaphus > Tragelaphus eurycerus. The sequence goes on along the minus strand of CAKXYN010000170.1, from coordinate 2,160,492 downwards.
TCGCTCAGTACTGTATCTGGGTGTGGTCAGTCCCCCATAAATACATATTAAATCAATAGCCATTTTAAAAGTTTCTTGTGAAACCAAAAAAATAAACCTTACCTGTGGAAGGTGTAGGTCCCAGGATATCATAGTAGGCCATGATCTCAAAGGAATGGCTATGAAGACTTTCAGTACATAAAAAACTGAATCTTAAAGACAGTGGTGTTCTGTTTCCCATTAGAATCCTTAGAAAAGGAACATGACATTGTATGAATGATTAGAGAAAGAAAAGAGAAAAATGAGATGGGTTTTGACCATCCTTCACCTAATTCTAGCCTTGCTACTCCCTTGGCCCTTTATTGGACATGCCAGGGGTGTTCCCTTCCCTGGACCTTGCAGTTTCTGTTCCTCTATCTGGACTACAATTAACTCAGATAATTCGCACAGCTGGATCCCGGCTTCATTTAGGTCTCTGCTGCCCCATTTGGCCTTTCCTGGCCATCCTTTAAAACAAGAACTCCTTCCCTATTCCCTATCTCCTTACCCTGCTTTATGTTTCCTCAGTTCAGTTCAGTTCAGTTCAGTCACTCAGTCGTGTCTGACTCTTTGCAAACCCATGAATCGCAGCACACCAGGCCTCACTGTCCATCACCAACTCCCGGACTTCACTCAAACTCAAGTCCGTCGAGTCAGTGATGCCATCCAGCCATCTCATCCTCTGTCGTCCCCTTCTCCTCCTGTCCCCAATCCCTCCCAGCATCAGAGTCTTTTCTAATGAGTCAACTCTTTGCATGAGGTGGCCAAAGTATTGGAGTTTCAGCTTTAGCATCATTCCTTCCAAAGAACACTCAGGACTGATCTCCTTCAAAATGGACTGGTTGGCTCTCCTTGCAGTCCAAGGGACTCTCAAGAGTCTTCTCCAACACCACAGTTCAAAAGCATCAATTCTTCGGCACTCAGCTTTCTTCACAGTCCAACTCTCACATCCATACATGACTACTGGAAAAACCATGGCCTTGGGACCACTTGGCATTGTATTATTTGTTTATTTCTCTTGCAGAGGGGTATAAGGTGCACAAAGGCAGGAACTGTTTCTTTTGTTCACTGTTCTATCCCTAGTATCTGACACATAGTAGATGATGAATAATTTTTAAATGAATTATTATCTAAACATGGATTGGGGCATAAGATACTGTTAATTATGAGTATGATTAAATGAAATAAGAGAACTAGACTTCTATTTCTGAGTATAATGGAATAGTGAACAGCCAACCAATGCTCATTGGGAACAAGTGGAAAACTAGATTTAAAAAATTATATGCATGTGTGTTTTAGAGGTACTGGAGGGTTGCTGCTAGAAAGGTCAGGATTTAGTGAGGACTAGGGTGGCAGATTGTGGAGAGATGGACTCACAGTCAGCTGCCTTGTTTCCTGGGGACACACGCTGATTTGGGAAATAGACAAGAAGCTGAAAATAAAGACTTTGGACAAGGAGAAGCTTTGGGGGTTCAAGAAACAAGTAGAACTTTATCAAGCTTATGGGGCTGAAGCAATGCAAAGGCTTGGAAATCACAAGCATGATGAGAAGGGAAGGGTGGAGAACTGAACTCAAGATATGACCTGCTTTTCCCCCCAAACATCTGCTGAGTTCTGAAGATGCCTGGGACAGGTATGGTTATGAAATGAAGCAAAACGTCATCTTGAAAAGTTGAATGGAGGTGTAGGTAGTCTGTCCAGGCTGAGACAACATGCATCGGAATTTATCGGGGACTGAGGAGACAAAGGTTAGAGGAGAGGACTTGGTGAAGTTGCTGGACTGTAATGCTGAGGAACTCAGCTGCATGTTGGAGACAGCTGGAGATCCTTAAGAAGTATTGATGCCTTGGCTCACCTCCAAATAGTTTTAGTCAATGGGTTTGGGGGCGCGACCTGGGTGATCAACTCTTATTCTCTCCATTTGGTGAGGAAAGGATACAGCTCTCTGGAAAAAGAGACCATCAACTAAAGTATCTAAGATGTTTAATGCACAGGGCCCTGTTTTTAATCTTTAAATCACTAGAAATGAAATTTCACATCACTAGGAATTCTAAGAGACAGGGCTATAAGATGTTAAACCAAGAAGAAAACCAAACTATAGAAACAGACCCCATAGGTGATCCAAATATTGGCATAAATGGATGAGGATTTTAACGGATTAATATGTTCAGTGAACAGAGGAATAGACAGCACAAGGAGACAAAAATATGAAAAATTAAACCAGAGATAGATTTTCTATATATTAAAAAATGGAAATTATAGAACCGAAAAAAATAATTGAACTTAAGAAATTTATAGAAAATTTTAACAAAAATTACATATAGCAGAAGAGACTTAGTGACCTGAAAGACAAGCCAAAGGCGTCATCCAAAATTTAAAAAAAAAAAAAATTGCATATATAATGTCCTTTCGTTTGAATTGAACAAGATTTCTGAAATTTTAAGTCCCCTCAGCACTTTTCTCTAAATGTCAAGAATATGAAGGTGGCTCGAGTGGTAGAGAATCCACCTGCCAGTGCAGGAGACGCAGGAGACGCAAGTTTGATCGCTGGGTTGGGAAGATTCCCTAGAAGAGGAAATGGCAACCCACTCCAGCATTCTTGCCTGAAAATCCTATGGACAGAGGAGCCTGGGGGGCTACAGTCCACGGGGTCACAACGAGTCGGACATGACTGAACACATACACACACCACCAAAGGAATATGTTAAATCATTATTATCATGACTATATCCTTCTCTCTCAGGCAGGAAGGGTGAAAAGGAATGAAACAAACCAGTAGCCTAACACTCCTATCATCATTTAGAGGCAGATTTTGCTATGCTCAATATAAAAACTCTGTGTTTGGTAGACACTGTCCTACGTGGGTAAAGTTTACTCTTGTGGATGGCAGAGGGCTTAAATGAGATATCGAATCAATTGGGGAGTTCAGATCACTTTTAGAATGGGTCAAGATTAATGAGAATGTCAGTACTATCCTAGGCTAATTTACATGAAACTTAATATCCAATGAGTATCTCAAAATATTTTTGCTATTAATATCAGTGGAAATGGGACATGGATCCTGGCAGCGCTTGGTCATGAGTCCTCAGATGATATATTTGCCACTGTCCACTTTATTTCAGCCTAATCCATCAACATGTTTTGTCTTGGCCATGTCTTGTCAAGACAACTCTGTCCTGTCATGTGGCTTTAAAAGGATCATGTATCAGAAAAGGGTCTTAAGTTATCTGACCTGATAAAATAAAGCGGGCTTCTTGTTTTTCTAAGATCTCTAAATCAAAGCAATTAGAAATAAGAGCTAATGGGCAGAAATCCCAATCACAAACACAACTTACAAGTTATAGACATGATGCATTTTTTACAGCAGTGTCTTATTAAAAGCTCAGAATACGTTTCCCCATTGTGGTTTTCAATAATAAACACACCAGTGTGTGCAGAAAGGACCCCAGTGCCTCTGGCGCATAAACGATTTCTAGTACTTTGGGCTTATGGGGCAAGTCTCCTGAGGTTTCATTCATAAGCAGCGCCCAGAAAATGACTGACATAGAACAGGTGCTGTTACTGGTAGGTTAAGACGTGGACTTGTTCCAAAGGACAAGAAAGGCTTTTCTCACACTCATCTTTCAAAATAAAGTAACTGAATAGCTTTAAAAATAACAGCAACAAACAATATATCACCAAAAACCAGGTATCAACTGAAACAATAAACGTTTTTACTCTCTCAGTGGGTGGGAGTCAAAACCAACTGTCAGACTCACATATCTGCTTCTTTTCCACTTTTAATTCAGTTTGCCCTTCAAGTGAGTCACAGTGTGGTCTTGGTTGCTCTGAAAAGCAGAGAATAAAGCCAGAAAAAGCAACTGCTGTATACAGATATTAGTGCAAGGGAACATCCTGGACAATCTACCTCCTTTCCTGACTTCACAATCCTTTCCACTCAGGCTGCCTTAAAGTCTCATTCTTCCTGCAAATATGCTCCTTTTTTTGCCAAAATTGTCAGCAAAACAAAATAGGGGATAAGGCATATTCTGGGCTGAACTAAAACCATTATAGCCCCTTGAAAAATCACTGAGAAAAAGAATAGGCATTTAATAAACGTGAAGGAAAGAATGGTGGTTACCTGGGAATTCGGTTCAACTTTAAAGGCTTTTCAATTAAATTATTTAATGAGTTGAAAGCATAGAAGGAATAGAGCTTAGAAAATGAGCTTGCTTGTTTTTAGGAACAATTAGAACAAGTAAATGAAGGTTTTACATAGCTGTTCTTTTTCATAGGTTCTACTTCAAAATCATTCTAGAAATCTAACAAAATAAAAGCTTCAAGCATATTTTGTTCAGGAGAAGGGTGCCTGCCTGAGATCTAGAGGAGAGGAAAAGGAATTAGGAAGAGCTCATCAATTAGGGTCTTTGATGCTGAGTGGACAGGGAGTATAGAATTAGGGCATAACAATGAAGGACAAAGATTTTGATTCCAAATAAGGTCACCAGGGAAAGAGTATACCCCAACTCTTATTTTTAATGTGCCTTGAGAGTACTTTAACTGTCCTATTTTGATAAATAATAATAACAATGATATAATGTAACCTATAGTTTACAAATTTAATGGAGAAAACTTGGAAGAAGCAATGGGTAAAAATGAAAAACACATTCTCCTATTTCTTTTTTTTCTTTTCTTAAAGGTGGTCTTTCCCTGTGCAAACTGTAATCGTATGTGAAACTCCATCATTTCCCTTTTTGCCTTTCCAGCCCCAGCGTGCTTCATTATAGTCACCATCATGCCATCCATCTGACGTCTTTGCTAACTACCACAATTTAGTAGGTGTTTGGTATTCCTAAAGGTAGTGTTTTTCATTAAAAGACACATTCAAACTAGTTCTGTATACTAATTTGAAGCAAGGGCTTGGTAATGAATCTATTATTTAAATTAATATACAGTTCTGGGACATTTTAAAACATGGATCTTATTTTAGGATTGAAGTGGCACACATCCTGGTCTATTTTTCTCCCCCAAAAATGTTTTACTCACTTTACGACATAGTTTTTTGCATTTTTTTTCATCCACAATTCATTAGACTGAATAAAATAGCAGAAGATGTAAAACTGAAATAGAAAAATAGCAACGTGTCAAGGTTTTTTCTTTCTTCTTTCCTTTTTGTAATTCACCAAAAAAAAAAAAGTTCTGTCTAGCTGACTAATTCAACATTGAGGGCAAAGAAAGCTTGTGTGTAATGTCAGCAAAGCCAGTTCAGCAAACGACCCCAGGACATTGCTGAAGGGAATGTTTATCAGACAAATGTGTCTCCAAAGATTCTTCCTTCTTGGAGGCACCTTTCTCAGTCCTTCCTGTTTGCATTCCTCAGGGTCAGATTTCAGCTAAGAGATGGAAATTGAATAAAGGTGCATTGGAGAAGATATAATTAGTCCTTAAATCATAGGATCTCAAATTCATGAATTTCCTTGAAAGTTTAGCTAGAAGTTTTTTTAAAAAAAAGCCCCTGAGGCAATCTCTCCAAGTTTTCTCCCAAGAATTTAATGTTCACTTATACAAGTAACATTACTCAATACTGGTCTCCTGTGCTAAGAGTTTCCTCTGGCAGTCTTTTTCACCTTTGAAATGAAGAATTCACAGAAATGCTTTCACCCAGACCTGTTCCCATATGCAGTTCACGTCAAGCTTTCTCTCAGAGTCTCCAGCCCTTCTCTCAGTTGTTTCTTGAAATGGTTCACATCCACAAACACCTCGCTGAGCAGCACGATGTCAATCTGCGAGCATCCTTGGGTGTCGGTCCCTTTCACATAAGAACCACCCTGTGAAGACAGTGGGCACAATGTGGGGAAAAGCTTAGCTAACCTGGAGGGAAGTGCAGATTCCTAGCTGTAGCAAGTTTTAGGGTCAGTTCACCCCACTCCAGTACTCTTGCCTGGAAAATCCCAGGGGCAGGAGAGCCTGGTGGGCTGACGTCTATGGGGTCACGCGGAGTCAAACACGACTGAAGTGACTTAGCAGCAGCAGCAGCAGCAGCAACACTGTGAATAGCTTAAATATGTGCTACTTTATCTTCCCTCAACTTGGGGGAAAAAAAAAAGACAGGAGAAGAAAGTCATCTACAATGGTTCACAACTGAACTTAGGTTCAGTTATGGGAAAATAAAGAAGAATTTGCAGGAAAAGTCTGAAAATTCTTATGAAAAAAGAGAGCTAGAAGTTCTCAGACTTTCTGCTTTAGAGCCACTCGATTGTGAGGAGTCCACAAAGGTGGGAATTAAATTCGCCTAGTACATGTGGTACCTAGGTGTCCTGAAATAAACCCGTTCCTACCAGTTAGAACCTTAAGTGACTGGTGCTTCTAGAGGGCCTCTGTTTGCTGTATTTCCAAATAGATCACCAGTGAGTTTAATAAAGTATTCTGTCATAATAATTAATGAGTACTTATTGCAAATCTCTTAACTAAATATAATTTTATAAAAGTCAAAACTTAAATTAGTGAGCAACACAGCCTTGCTGTACTAAGCGCTCAAAGAAAACTTTAGGTTGCAATTTCCCAAAGGAAGCTCTTTAGCAGTAAAAGACGCTGTTACCTATGATTTGGGAAACATTACGTCCACAAGGTAAAAGTGACCTGTCAACAGACTGTGACAACTCAATTTCTCAAGAAGTTTAGAAAACACTGTTAAGCTCTCAGTCCTCTGCCATTTATTGCATGTTAATTTCTGAAGGACTTCCAACAGCCCATTCCGTCAGGCACCATGTGGCTTGCTCAAGCAAGCAGCAATGCGCGAATTTTATTCTTGGCACTGACCTAACCAACCTTTTTTTTTTCTAGAGTACAATTGCTTTACAATGTTGTGTTAGATTCTGCTGTACAATGACACGAATCAGCCATGTGTACACATATACCCTCTCCTCCTTTGACCTCCCTCCCACCACCCCCACCCACCCACGGAGGTCATAACAGAACATTGAGCTGAGCTTCCTGGGCTATAGAGCCTGTTCTCAGAGCTGTGATGGCAACTGCTGACTCTAGGATTATACGCCTTAGCTGACATCTAAGGATCAAGAAGCTGCCTGTGCAATCCCAGAAATGCCCGCCCTTCTATAAATCCAGAGACAGGAAGTCATTGCCAGAACTCTCGGCTTCAAAGTCACCCTGCACCCGCTACATCTGGACCTGGTGAAATAGGCACCCTGTGCCCTCCTGCCTTTGCTCTGACTTAACTTGGTTCTGGACTCAGTCTTGTGGTAGTGCAACTAATTGAGGAAACCCATTTTGTCGCAGTAGCAAGGGAATGTGGGAAATGTAGTTTTTAGTGCTTCCTTAATCAGAGACCGTTTGTAATGTGCTAACATGTACAGTCAACCTCCAAGAATGGAATGTAGGGCACAGCAATTTCACAACCTAGTTGATCACCAGCCCTTGTTTTCACCTTGTGGGACTGGAATAGAACTCTGACTCCCCATTTCTAGCTCCTGTGATCATGCTTTATTTCTGTAGAAGAAAATATGCTGTTTCATATTCAGGCTTTTTCCACTGCTATAATTAGGTAGCATTTAATCATACTCTTAAATCATCTTTGCTATTGTTACATTAAAAGTTAGTATTTTTATTTTAAATAGACAAGGCTTAAAGATACTTTTATAACAATCATGTGTGCACTTTAAAATGAAGAAATGGAAAAATGGTAAGAAAAAATGCCCTCAGAACTATGTCCTGTATTTTTTTTCCTCTAAACACTGATTAGATAGTATGTAGTAGTGATACTAACATTATAAATAATAATGATAGAAGGGAAACCACACCATCGTTGTTGTTAGGATCCCTTCATTGTGTTCAAGGTATTTTCCTCCAAGACAATTTTCACAGAATGACCCTGCCCGCTGTGGACAACTGTTCCTGGACACAGTGAACTGTCTTTAGGCTGAGAGGAAGTCCATCAAGACAGCACCTAATTACTTCCATAGGCAGGTTCCTCAGGCATGAAACAGTGCTCTGGGGGACAGGCGTACCTCCTTTGCCTGAAATTCCCTTACGCATTTAAAAGCATCGGTCTAGTGAGAGCCAAGTCCTTGGCCCTGCCAATGTAAAGGCACTTTCGCCCCTTGGGCAAAAACTGCCAACTTTAATGGGTTCCAGCTGTCACATGGTTGAGTGCCTGCTCCGCCAGCCGGCAGCCTGCCCTGGCATTTCAAAGGGCTCCTAGCAGGCCTCTTACAGCCGCTACAGAAGGCGAAGCTAGCCTCTGAGCACGTGGCCCTGCCCGATTGATGTCCGTCACCTCCAGGAGAAAGGAATGGCTTCCTTAGGGCTGCGTGGTCCAGCTTGAGGGCTGGGGGCTCAGATTACCTGGATCACTCGGGAGGCCGGCACCAGAAAGGAAGTCTGGATCAGCTGGAGCAGGGCACCAATCTCAGCTGCACAAGCAGCTCTTTGAGAACCAGAAGCAGGGCAGATTTTTCGATCTGCAAATCTCTGTAGCTCTTGGGGACCTTTACACTCCAACATATTATGAGGTGAAAATCCTGTGGACATTTGGGCTTCATAGAGAAAGGATCAATATTTGACATTTGCTGCACAGAAATGGATGTGTATGTGTCTGACACAAGCATCTAATTTTGTACGCAAGTTATGTCTAGTTAATTACCAGGACTGCCTTGTTCTGTCACAGGGAGATCTACCCTCTCTGCTAGTAGGGCATGAGGGGAACCAGCAGAGATCACTCCCTCTGGAATTAGCTGGCATGTTAACCCTAAGTCCCAACAGAGAAATGTCTGAATTTCTCTGAGAATAAATTGAGATATCCATTCTTATATCAGGAAAAGGTCTTTGCCCTGATTCATAAATCACTTTAAGTTTCTAAATGGAAAACATGTATGTTATTAAGTTTCAATAAAATGATCCCAGGATAAAGCACTCTAAGTTAAGTCATCTATTCTAAAGGTCTTAAACTGCCAGCCCACAGGCCAAATTCTACCTGCGGAATGTTTGCTTTAGACATGCACAGTGTTTTCAAAATGAAGAAACTGAGTCAACAGCTAGAAATCAAAAGATAGTATATTTTTTAAAATGAAGACATTAGAGGTGTGTCCGCTAGTGGATGTGCGTGTTTGTGTTTTAAGATACAAATGCTGACAAGACTGGCCACACACTTCACAGGAAGGAACTGAATAATTGAACTCTTAAGTTCAGTAAATGGGGCATGTGAATGAAACTGACAATAGACTGATTAACCAGAGGAAAAGCATAAGATTTTATTGATCTTATTATTTTTTTAATGTACACAGAGTCCTTTCCAGAAAAGAAATGAAAACTACCAAGAGTCAGACTTGAGTATCCTGAAGCTCCAATACTTTGGTCACCTTTTGCACTCGATAGATCGTAGTGTGTGTGTGCTCAGTCGTGTTTGACTCTTCGTGACCTCATGGACCGTAGTCCGCCAGGCTCCTCTGTCCATGGAATTTTCCAGGCAAGAATACTGAAATAGGTTGCCATTTCCTCCTCCAGGGGATCTTCCCAATTGAGGGTTTGAACCCACATCTCCTGTGTCTCCTGCACTGGCAGGTAGATTCTCTACTGCTTAAGACATTAGGATAGATCATACACACACCAAAAAAATCCCTGAGAATTTGCAACAATAAACTGGCTCTCATTAAGGTTTACATAACAAATTCATATTATCATGGAGAATTAATTTTAGAGAGGCCTCTGGCAAATGCCTTCAAGAAGAACTCACTAATCCTTTCTGGAAATGAACTTTCAACTGATCCATATGTATTTCAAGTACATATGGAAGTTTCACAGAAATTGAATATATATTCAGCTATAGACAAAACTCAACACTTATCAGAGAACTGATACCACACAGATTACATTCTCTGACCAATGTGCAATTAAATGAGAAATCAGAAACAAAATAGATAATGTATCTCATACTTTAAGAAAGTTTTAAAAACACATACTTCAAAAGAGTCACAGATCACAGAAGAAATCACACTATAAATCAGAACATAGTACTAAACAATAATAAATTTTACATTAACACTCAAAGGATACACAGCCCCTTTAAATTTCATCAATTATGTCAAATTAACAGATTGGGATTTTTTTGTTTTTGTACATTTTGATTCCTTTCCTTGAAACATAGTTACCATTCCTTTTATGGACATTTCACCAAAAACTGATCACTTTTAAGTGACTATTTTATATTTGGAGCCAGAGACATTACTTTGCCAACAAAGGTTCGCCTAGTCAAGGCTATGGTCTTTCCTGTGGTCACGTATGGATGTGAGAGCTGGACTGTGAAGAAGGCTGAGCGCCGAAGAATTGATGCCTTTGAACTGTGGTGTTGGAGAAGACTCTTGAGAGTCCCTTGGACTGCAAGGAGATCCAACCAGTCCATTCTGAAGGAGATCAGCCCTGGGATTTCTTTGGAAGGAATGATGCTAAAGCTGAAACTCCAGTACTTTGGCCACCTCATGCGAAGAGTTGACTCATTGGAGAAGACTGATGCTGGGAGGGATTGGGGGCAGGAGGAGAAGGGGACGACAGAGGATGAGATGGCTGGATGGCATCACTGACTCGATGGATGTTGAGTCTGAGTGACCTCCGGGAGCTGGTGATGGACAGGGAGGCCTGGCGTGCTGCAGTTCATGCGGTCGCAAAGAGTCTGACACGACTGAGCGACTGATCTGATCTGATCTGTTTCCCGAGAAAAGTTTTCTCATCTTAAAAGACTTTCATAGAGCAGCAACCACCAGTTACTTTAGGGGACAGAACCATAAATATGAGAGCAGAAGGTGTATTACGTTAGTTTTGTGGTAATTTCTGATGGACAGACCATAATCTGACTCCCATTTGGATCCTGACATTCTATCCCATTTTTGCTGCTTCTGAGTTGTCTCTTTGCACAATGCCTCAGTTTCCCAGCTTCCTCCTCCAATGTGCCTCTACAGAATTATCCCCCACCCCAAAGGTATGGGCTTCCCAGGTGGCACTAGTGGTAAAGAACCCGCCTGCTAATGCAGGAGACCTAAGAGACATAGGTTCGATCCCTGCATCAGGAAGATCCCCTAGGGGAGGGAATGGCAACCCACTCCAGTATTCTTGCCTGAAGAATCCTATGGACAGAGGAGCCTGGTGGGCTACAGTGCTTGGGTCACAGAGTCAGACATGATTGAAGTGACTTAGCATACATGCACTCCCCAAGAGTAAATAATCTCGAGTATATACTAGCGCCACCCTCTGCACTCTCTATTTGCCGTTCTTGGAAACAGCCTGTAACGCTCTGACCTAGGGAAGCCACAAGACAGTTTCTACGCGGCGTGAACATCCATACAGGGAAAGCACTGGGCGTCTCCGTTACCTCTTTTGCGGGCTGTAAAGTGATGCTCTTGTATTTCGTGGTTCTCCCAACTAAGGACTGTCCCAAAGCGTCTAGAACACATCCTACATGTTTTTGATATTTTTGTATCCATATATTTTCCATTCCTTTCTTCTAGATTTTCCCAGTGTAGCTTGTGTATCTCCATGGTTGACCTGTCACGTGTAGACTGAGAAAAAGTAAATACTTAATCCAGGAATTATAAGAGCTATTTCAGAGATCTGCTGGTTTTCATTTGACTTCTTACTAAATGCTCCCATTCATGGGCACAGAAAATTCTCATTCTGTGTTCTCAAAACATAGCAAAGTCCATTAGTTTGGGTTTGTTTTTTGCTTTTTTTTGACACAGATGGAAAACTGCTGCAGATTAATAAAGCAATGAACCATGAGAACCATACTGTTGAAAAAAGTATTTTTTTAAAAGCACTAGTTTATGTTTTATAAAATCAGAAGAATGAGAGCCCAGTTCTTTTTCTGATGTTTACTTTTGCAGGCCTTGGGCTAATCACTCAACCTAATTGGGTCTTTGATCCTTCATTTGTAAAATGGGGGAGGGGAAAGGAGGCAAGGGAAGTCAATTAGTCTACCTCTGCTGCTGCTGCTAAGTCGCTTCAGTCGTGTCCGACTCTGTGCGACCCCATAGACAGAAGCTCACCAGGCTTCCCCCGTCCCTGGGATTCTCCAGGCAAGAACACTGGAGTGGGTTGCCATTTCCTTCTCCAATGCATGAAAGTGAAAAGTGAAAGTGAAGTCGCTCAGTCGTGTCTGACCCTTAGCGACCCCATGGACTGGAGCCCACCAGGCTCCTCCATCCTAAGGGCACATTAAAAGTGAAAAATTCTAGGGTTGCAAGGACTCCATCCCCACCAAAGCGCTTTGGAATAATAATTACAATAACGCCTGCCCTGGGTATAAGGCCTGGGTCCAGGGAACTCTGCCCAGCGCCCTTCACAGCAGCTCTGCAGGATGGGTCGTTTAGAGCCAAGAAGACTGAGACCCACAGCTTTAACCACTGCATCTGACCTGTGACCTGTGGCCACGAGTTTTTCAGTTTTCTGTTAATAAATCTTCATGAGAGAATGAAAAAAACAAAGCCAACAAACACAAAGCATAAGGGTTTTAGGAAAAGGAGGAGATTCTCGCTCCCCACCCACCACGTTCTCTCGCTGTACCTCACTGTGACCTTGCTGCTTCCCCTCCAGGACTTCTTGGTCACATTTTTCACGGTGAACTTTTCCAAGATGCTTCTGTTGAAAGTGATACTTCAGAGCCCTGCCACTGATAAAGTCACTCCCGCAGCGCTCACAGTTGTAGGATTTAAGAGTCCACATCTTTTCCCAGTGAAGGATCAGATTTAGATCCTGTTGACAACAAAGCAAAAAGATAATAAGCCCTTTGAAGAAAATCCAGTTCCTCAGAGTTAACCAGAATAAAGATAATATTGTTTCTAGTGCGCTAATTTGTGCTCTATTGAATGAATGTTTTCCAAGACGTTTATTTCTCACTGATATCAACTATGATAGCATGAGAATAGTCATTTAAACCAGCTGCTGTAACAGGAGTTGATAAACATTAAGGACGCTGTAAAGCCAACAAAACCAAGTGCAAAGCTGCGTGTGTAGGTATATAAGTACATTTTTTGAAAAAGAGTTTCAAATGAATCTGTGACCTAAGAGATGTTAACTGTGAATTTAGATATTATCTTTACTCAGGGACTCTGTAAGAGGCGTCGTTTCTTCAATTTTTATCACTCAATGAATTCCCATAAATGAGAAAATTATCATGAGTGATGATTTCTACGTCTTACAAATTGACTGTTCTTTTTTAAAGTAAAAAAATGCAAAAGTTTGTACCAAGGGACAGAGTCTGGAAGATATGGGCGATTCTATTCTCCACCTGGCTGCTTCTGAAGCTGTTTATACTCTTGTTGCTAAGTAACTCGACTTGGATTTGTACTAACTTGCCTGAAGCTTAGAGCGCCTTCCTCAGAGGTAAGCATTGTGGGATTTGTAGTTACCGGTTTCTTAGCAAGTGGTCAGATTAAATATTTCTAAATGCACTCAGATTATTTTGAAGCTGCTGCTGCTGCTAAGTCACTTCAGTCGTGTCCTGTAACAAATTGTCACAGACTTTAATGGCTTAAGCATATAATATTACTCGCTTGTCGTTCCGTAGGCCAGAAGCCTGACATGGGTCACACCTGGCTAAAATCAGGCTGCATTCCTTTCCGGAGGCTCTGGGTAAGATCCACTTCCTAGAGGGTGACCCACATTCCTTGGCAGGTGGGGCCCCTTCCTCCATCTTCAAAGCCAGCAAAATGCAGCAAAAGCCAGTGGGATCTTGTTCACACCCAACCATTCTGATTGGTTCTCTTCCCCTCTTAAGGACCCTTGTGGCTCCATTGGGCTCAACTGGATAATCCAGGATAATCTTCCCATTTTAAGGTCTGCTATTAACAGCCTTCTTCACAGTCCAGCAATTGTTCGGTAGTTTGAGCACTCCTTGGCATTGCCTTTCTTTGGGACTGGGATGAAAACTGACCTTTTCCAATCTTGTGGCCACTGCTGAGTTTTCCAAATTTGCTGGCATATTGAGTGTAGCACTTTCACAGCATCATCTTTCAGGATTTGGAATAGCTCCACTGGAATTCCATCACCTCCACTAGCTTTGTTCGTAGTGATGCTTTCTAAGGCCCATTTGACTTCACATTCCAAGATGTCTGGCTCTAGGTCAGTGATCACATCATCATGATTATCTGGGTCTTGAAGCTCTTTTTTGTACAGTTCTTCTGTGTATTCTTGCCACCTCTTCTTAATATCTTCTGCTTCTGTTAGGTCCACACCATCTCTGTCCTTTATTGTGCCCATCTTAGCATGAAATGTTCCTTTGGTATCTCTGATTTTCTTGAAGAGATCCCTAGTCTTTCCCATTCTGTTGTTTTCCTCTATTTCTTTGCATTGATCACTGAAGAAGGCTTTCTTATCTCTTCTTGCTATTCTTTGGAACTCTGCATTTAAATGTTTATATCTTTCCTTTTCTCCTTTGCTTTTCGCTTCTCTTCTTTTCACAGCTATTTGTAAGGCCTCCCCAGACAGCCATTTTGCTTTTTTGCATTTCTTTTCCATGGGGATGGTCTTGATCCCTGTCTCCTGTACAATGTCACGAACCTCATTCCATAGTTCATCAGGCACTCTATCTATCAGATCTAGGCCCTTAAATCTATTTCTCACTTCCACTGTATAATCATAAGGGATTTGATTTAGGTCATACCTGAATGGTCTAGTAGTTTTCTCTACTTTCTTCAATTTCAGTCTGAATTTGGCAATGCCAAGGAGTGCTCAAACTACCGCACAATTGCACTCATCTCACACGCTAGTAAAGTAATGCTCAAAATTCTCCAAGCCAGGCTTCAGCAATATGTAAACCGTGAACTTCCTGATGTTCAAGCTGGTTTTAGAAAAGGCAGAGGAACCAGAGATCAAATTGCCAACATCCGCTGGATCATGGAAAAAGCAAGAGAGTTCCAGAAAAACATCTATTTCTGCTTTATTGACTATGCCAAAGCCTTTGACTGTGTGGATCACAATAAACTGTGGAAAATTCTGAAAGAGATGGGAATACCAGACCACCTGATCTGCCTCTTGAGAAATCTGTATGCAGGTCAGGAAGCAACAGTTAGAACTGGTCATGGAACAACAGACTGGTTCCAAATAGGAAAAGGAGTACGTCAAGGCTGCATATTGTCACCATGTTTATTTAACTTATATGCAGAGTACATCATGAGAAATGCTGGACTAGAAGAAACACAAGTTGGAATCAAGATTGCCGGGAGAAATATCAATAACCTCAGATATGCAGATGACACCACTCTTATGGCAGAAAGTGAAGAGGGGCTAAAAAGCCTCTTGATGAAAGTGAAAGTGGAGAGTGAAAAGGTTGGCTTAAAGCTCAACATTCAGAAAACGAAGATCATGGCATCTGGTCCCATCACTGCATGGGAAATAGATGGGGAAACAGTGGAAACAGTGTCAGACTTTATTTTTCTGGGCTCCAAAATCACTGCAGATGGTGACTGCAGCCATGAAATTAAAAGACGCTTGCTCCTTGGAAGGAAAGTTATGACCAACCTAGATAGCATATTCAAAAGCAGAGACATTACTTTACCAACAAAGGTTCGCCTAGTCAAGGCTATGGTCTTTCCTGTGGTCATGTATGGATGTGAGAGCTGGACTGTGAAGAAGGCTGAGCGCCGAAGAATTGATGCTTTTGAACTGTGGTGTTGGAGAAGACTCTTGAGAGTCCCTTGGACTGCAAGAAGATCCAACCAGTCCATTCTGAAGGAGATCAATCCTGGAATTTCTTTAGAAGGAATGATGCTAAAGCTGAAACTCCAGTATTTTGGCCACCTCATGCGAAGAGTTGACTCATTGGAGAAGACTCTGATGCTGGGAGGAATTGAGGGCAGGAGGAGAAGGGGACGACAGAGGATGAGATGGCTGGATGGCATCACTGACTTGATGGATGCGAGTCTGAGTGACCTCCGGGAGCTGGTGATGGACAGGGAGGCCTGGCGTGCTGCGGTTCATGGGGTTGCAGAGAGTCGGACACGACTGAGCGACTGATCTGATCTGATCTGATCACAGTCCAGCTCTCACATCCATACATGACCACAGGAAAGACCATAGCCTTGACTAGACGAACCTTTGTTGGCAAAGTGATGTCTCTGCTTTTGAATATGCTATCTAGGTTGGTCATAACTTTCCTTCCAAGGAGTAAGCGTCTTTTAATTTCATGGCTGCAGTCACCATCTGCAGTGATTTTGGAGCCCAGAAAAACAAAGTCTGACACTGTTTCCACTGTTTACCCATCTATTTCTCATGAAGTGATGGGACCGGATGCCATGATCTTCGTTTTCTGAACATTGAGCTTTAAGCCAACCTTTTCACTCTCCACTTCCACTTTCATCAAGAGGCTTTTTAGTTCCTCTTCACTTTCTGCCATAAGAGTGGTGTCATCTGCATATCTGAGGTTATTGATATTTCTCCCAGCAATCTTGATTCCAACTTGTGTTTCTTCCAGTCCAGCATTTCTCATGATGTACTCTGCATAGAAGTTAAATAAACAGGGTGACAATATACAGCCTTCACGTACTCCTTTTCCTATTTGGAACCAGTCTGTTGTTCCATGTCCAGTTCTAACTGTTGCTTCCTGATCTGCATACTAATTTCTCAAGATGCAGATCAGGTGGTCTGGTATTCCCATCTCTCTCAGAATTTTCCACAGGTGATTGTGATCTACACAGTCAAAGGCTTTGGCATAGACAATAAAGCAGAAATAGATGTGAGAGCTGGACTGTGAAGAAGGCTGAGCGCCGAAGAATTGATGCTTTTGAACTGTGGTGTTGGAGAAGACTCTTGAGAGTCCCTTGGACTGCAAGAAGATCCAACCAGTCCATTCTGAAGGAGATCAGCCCTGGGATTTCTTTGGAAGGAATGATGCTAAAGCTGAAAGTCCAGTATTTTGGCCACCTCATGCAAATAGTTGACTCATTGGAGAAGACTCTGATGCTGGAAGGGATTGAGGGCAAGAGGAGAAGGGGAACGACAGAGGATGAGATGGCTGGATGGCATCACCGACTCGATGGATGTGAGTCTCAGTGACCTCTGAGAGTTGGTGATGGACAGGGAGGCCTGGCGTGCTGCGATTCATGGGGTCACAAAGAGTCTGACACAACTGAGTGACTGATCTGATCTGATGAACAGCCTTAATGCTATCTTCAAACTTAACTCTCCTTTGCCTTGTAAGGTAATAAACTCAGAGCTTCCCAATATTAAGATGTGGACATCTTTGGTGGGGGGCCTGGAGGGGCATTCTTTTTCACCCACCACACTGTAGCTCTAAAGTTCAATCAGGAATAGAAATGAATCCAAAATGTATCTGTGTAAGGTGGAAGAAAAGCAAAATGCATTCACTCCTTACAAAAACTTTGGTGCTTAATGGGCTTTGGGGACTTTGTGTCAAACAAATATGGAGTTGCTGGGTGATCTGCTACTGAACAGATGCTGTTTCCACTGAGAACAGCACGGGTCCTGTCACATAAGGAAGATGTGAAAGCAATGTAGTGGTTCATGGCAGCACTTTAAAAAAAATCAAATAGAATAAAACTAGAGAATATTGAACATAGTGAAGGTAAGCAATGATTTGTGAAACATTCTTGGGCAACCAACCACCAAGTTTGCCTAAGAATAAGGGGGTCCCTGTTAAACACAGGATTTTCAGTGCTAAAGTCAGGAAATTCTCAGGCAGACTGGGACACATTGGTTACTCTATCACTACCTCAGAGACCACCTTGAAAATCAGCTTCTTATCCAGCCCTAAAGCTCCTCTGAATGGATGGACTGAGTCCCTGTAAGACCCAAGGTCGTGGAGTTTGCAGAACTTGATTTGATCTGCCCAAATTGTGATGTTTGCCCTGCCCTAGGTGTTCATTTCTGGGCCAGTCAACCTGGACTGAGATACAGTGAACCCGGGCAGACACAGGTCTCAATCTTATGCGCCAAGTTCTCTAAGGGGTGCTGAGGCATTCATGGTTTACAGAAATGAAAGTATATCAATCAGAGCTTCCCAGCACAAGCTTTCTGTCCAGAATCAGAAGAGCGAAAGAATAAGGAAAAAGGTGGAGTTTCTAGATTTCCTCAATGAGCTGTCTCTCACCCCTTTGACTTAGCACACTGTTTTCAAGGTTCACCCATTTTGTAACAGGTATCAGTACATTCATTCTCACAAATACTACTCTATTGTATGGACATACCACTTGTTTTGTTTTTTAATCCACAAATTAGTTAATGGAAATCTGGGTTGTTTCTACTCTTTAGCTCTTATGAATACTACTGCTATGAACATTCATGCTTTTATGTACAGGTTTTTGTATGAACATACGTTTTGAATTCTTGGATAGCTGAGGGTGAAATTGCTAAGTCCCAGGATAACTCTATGTTGAACTCTTTGAGGAACAGCCAAACTGTTCTCCATATTTTACAAATTACAACTATGAAGTGGTATCTAATTGCATTCTGATTTGCATTTCCTAATGACTAATGCTGCTGAAGGTCTTGTCATGTACTTACTATTTGTACATCTTTCTCAGAGAGATGTCTATTTACTTTGCTCATTGTAGAATAGGATTATTTGTCTTTCTATTGTTGAATTGTATGCATTCTTTATATTTTGAAAATCAAACTCTTATCAGATGTATGATTTGAAAATTTTGTGCCATTCTGCAGTTTGTCCCTTCATTTCTTGATCCTGTCCTTTGATGCACAAAAGTTTTAAATTCTGGGACTGCCCTGTTGGTCCTAAGTGGCAAGACTCTGGGCCCCCATGCAGGTGACCCGAGTTCCATCCCTGGACAGGGAACTAGATCCCGCATGCCGTAACTCAGGGTTTGCACGCTGCACCTAAAAAGTTCCCACGTGCTACAAACGAAGACCTGGTGCAGCCAAATATGTAATTTTTTTTTCAGGTTTTAAATTCTTATGAACTCAAAGCTATTTTTCCTTATGTTGCTTGTGCTTTTGGTGTGAGACAGTGAAAAAAAAAACACCGTTGCCTAACCCAAGGGAAACCATGGGTAATCAGTCAAATTCCTTTCACCTGCCCTACCTGATCAAGGCTGCCTTTCCCTCAAAGCTCAGTTGGTAAAGAATCTGCCTGCAATTCGGGAGACCCCAGTTTGATTCCTGGGTTGGGAAGATCCACTGGAGAAGGGATAGGCTGCCCACTCCAGTATTCTCGCCTGGAGAATTTCAAGGGCTATACAGTCCATGGAGTCACAAAGAATTGGACACGGCTGAGCGACTTTCACTCACGTTCACTTTCACAAAAGACTTGCTTGTCCTCCAAGTAACGAGCAACAGGTAGCCTAAGCAATAAGTTGTTTGACTGAGTTATTTTCCAGAAACTTGAAGTCAGTTGTATCTAGTTGGAGGTGAGCTGGTTAAGACTGAACAGGACAATCCATCCTCCAACTGGGAATGCACAAGTGTGTATGCTTACTGACCTTTTGTTGTTGTTTGCTTAGTAGCCTTTTGATGAGCTTCACATCCCGTTAGGCACTTCCATCTCTGAACCAAGCAGAAGACCCTATAGCCTAGGTATGCCTGCACAGAACTACACCAGTGGAGAACTACACCTGTGCCTAACCCTAACCACCAGATCTTTTTCCAATCACTTTTCTCCATTCTGTTGCACCCCAATGCCTCAGAGCTCCCCTCAGACCGCTGTTTATTCCAAGATACCCTGCCTCTTGCCTTCCAGGGAGGGCAGTTTGAGGTTTGTTTTTCAGTCTTACTTAGCTGCCTTGCAAATAAATACTCTGCTGCGAACTGAAGAGACTTAGCACATAAGCACTGTGTCTCGGAGTCTTGCCTTGGTGTGTGTTGAGTAGAACAAGATAGTACCTGGTTCAGTGACAGGTTTGGTGAGCCAGCCAGAAGATAAGTCCAGACACGCCTTTCCTCTGTGGCTCCTTGGCCTCTTGTGGGTATTGAGAGTCCAAGCAACTACCTGGTCGATTTGTTCCAGCAAGCATCCTCCTGATTTCCCTAGCCAGGTGCCGCCAACCTTGGGAATTTAGCTTTGTTTTGCAGTGAAGAAATGGTTTTGGAGTTTGGGGTTTGGAAGACGTGTTTGCGGTGAGTAATCTTGTTAAAGAGACACACCTGTGCCTTCACTGTCTGGCTGTCCCGCCCAGAGGGTGGGTTGGAGGCCCAGCTTGCTAGATTCGGACAGACAGTATAAAAGTTTACAGCTGCTGAAGCAGTCCACATCCGGGTTAAAGGCCCAGGGCTGTGATTTTTGATCTTTCTTTTCTTATCTATGTCCAATTGTCTGAAGTGTTAACGACTCTTGGAGACTGAGCTTCTTGATGACTATAGCATGTACTCTAAGAAAGATATCTTTGCAGCAACCATCTAGAAACAAAATTAGATTTTTTTTTTCCCCATTGCAAAGTGAGAAATGCTAATTCAGTTCCCCCTTGCAGCCCTCTAGGCCCCATTCTCCAAAATTGGGTGACTTTAAGTTTGAATCTATGGAAAAGAAAAAGATAGTGTCTTTTGATACCCTTACATAGCACAAACACACTTTAGGCTCAGAGGAAAATGGCCTTCGATACAATGTTGCAACTGGATTTATTTTGGAAACAGGAAGAAAAATGGAAGGAATACCCTATGTACATTCTTTTATCAGAATCAACCTGCCCAAAGAATATGGAAAGTTATGGCCCAGCAGAAGGGGAAGGGGAAGAAACCTGTTCTCGATTCTAATACAAAGGTGGGCGACTGCAATGCTGCTCTTCCATTGCCTCCTCCTCACCCTGCTCCAAATGCCCACTAACCCTAATCCTAACCCCTAACTCTAAACCTAACCCCAACCCTAACCCCTAACCCTAAACCTAACCCCAACCCTAACCCTAACACCTAACCCTAAACCCTAACTCCTAACCCTTTCCCCCTTCTCTGAAGGCTCAGAGAAATAGGAATGCTGTCTTCCTTTCAACCCCGCCAGGAGTTGCTCTGGGCTCTGGTTTTTAGATTCTGCATACATGATAATGTACAGTGTCTGCCTTTCTCTTATTTCATTAAGGATAATACTCTATAGGCTCATCTTGTTGGAAATGGTAGAATTTCATTCTTTTTTATGACTGAGTAATATTCCATGTGTGTATATATTGTATGTGTGTATATGTATATTGTGTGTATATGTATATTGTATGTGTGTATATATATACATATATATGTATGTGTGTGTGTATATATATACATATATATGTATGTGTGTATATACATACACATATACTTCCTACTAGCACAAGTGGTAAAGAATCCACCTGCCAATACGGGAGATGTAAGAGACGTGGATTTGATCCTTGGCTTGGGAAGATCCCCTGGAGTAGGAAATGGCTGCTTACTCGTTTCCTTGCCTGGGAAATCCCATGGCTAGAGGAGCCTGGCAGACTATAGTCCATGGGGTCACACAGAGTTGGACACGACTAAGCCCAGAATACATACACACATCACATCTTTATCGATTCATCTTAAATTGCTCCCATACCCTGGCTATGGCTGCTCTGAATTTTGGGGTGCATGTATCTTCTTGCAGAGAAGGCAATGGCAACCCACTCCAGTACTCTTGCCTGGAAAATCCCATGGATGGAGGAGCCTGGTAGGCTGAAGTCCATGGGGTCACTAAGAGTTGGACACAACTGAGTGACTTCACTTTCACTTTTATGCATTGGAGGAGGAAATGGCAACCCACTCCAGTGTTCTTGCCTGGAGAATCCCAGGGACGGGGGAGCTTGGTGGGCTGCCGTCTATGGGGTCGCACAGAGTTGGACACGACTGAAGCAACTTAGCAGCAGTAGCAGCAGTATCTTCTTGAAGTAGTTGCTTTTTTTTGTTTTGTTTTTTACATATACATGGGAGTGGAATTGCTGTATCATATGGCAGTTTTATTTTTAGTGTTTTGAGAAATCTCCAAACTTTTCTCCAGTGGCTACACCAATTTCTAATCCCACCAGCAGGGTATAATGGTTTACTTCTCTCCACATTTGTTATTTGTAGACTCGCTGATACTAACTATTCTGACAGGTGTGAGGTGATGTCTCAATGTGGTTTTGATTTGCATTCTCTGATTAATGATGAATATTTCATGTGTCTGTTGGCCATCTGTATGTCCTTTTTTGGGAAACATCTATTCAAGTCTTCTGTCCATTTTTTAATTGGGTTTTCTTTTTTTATACTGGTTGGTATGAGCTGTTGAAATATTTTAGATATTAACTTAACAGTCATATTATTTGAAAATATTGCCTACGTTTGGTAGGTTGTCCTTTAATTTTGTTGATCGTTTCCTTTGCTGTGCAAAAGCTTTTAAATTTAATTGGATTTCTGTTGTCTATTTTTGTTTTAATTTCTTTGCCTTAGGGACAGATTAAAAAAATATATTGCTATGAGTTATGTCAAAGAGTGTTCCACCTCTGTCCTTTTCTAGAAGTTTTATAGTTTCAGGTGAGTGGCTCCATTTTTGAAAGTGCAGAGGCCTGTAGCTTAGCTAGGTCTGCTCAGAACAACCATTACCACACCTTTTTCCAATCACCTTTCCTCACACTCCCTGTGCTTCAGAGAGCCCTGCTGCTTTATTCTTTTTTAAACCTTATTTTCTTTATTGAGGTAGAGTTGATTTACAATTTAGATGTTCAGGAAGCAACAGTTAGAACTGGACATGGAACAATAGACTGGTTCCAAATAGGAAAAGGAGTACGTCAAGGCTGTATATTGTCACCATGTTTATTTAACTTATATGCAGAGTACATCATGAGAAATGCTGGACTGGAGGAAACACAAGCTGGAATCAAGATTGCCGGGAGAAATATCAATAACCTCAGATATGCAGATGATACCACCCTTATGGCAGAAAGTGAAGAGGAACTCAAAAGCCTCTTGATGAAAGTGAAAGTGGAGAGTGAAAAGGTTGGCTTAAAGCTCAACATTCAGAAAACGAAGATCATGGCATCTGGTCCCATCACTACATGGGAAATAGATGGAGAAACAGTGGAAACAGTGTCAGACTTTGTTTTTCTGGGCTCCAAAATCACTGCAGATGGTGACTGCAGCCATGAAATTAAAAGACGCTTGTTCCTTGGAAGGAAGGTTATGACCAACCTAGATAGCATATTCAAAAGCAGAGACATCACTTTGCCAACAAAGGTTCGCCTAGTCAAGGCTATGGTCTTTCCTGTGGTCATGTATGGATGTGAGAGCTGGACTGTGAAGAAGGCTGAGCGCCGAAGAATTGATGCTTTTGAACTATGGTGTTGGAGAAGACTCTTGAGAGTCCCTTGGACTGCAAGGAGATCCAACCGGTCCATTCTGAAGGAGATCAGACCTGGGATTTCTTTGGAGGGAATGATGCTCAAGCTGAAACTCCAGTATTTTGGCCACCTCATGCGAAGAGTTGACTCATTGGAGAAGACTCTGATGCTGGGAGGGATTGAGGGCAGGAGGAGAAGGGGACGACAGAGGATGAGATGGCTGGATGGCATCACTGACTCGATGAATGTGAGTCTGAGTGACCTCCGAGAGCTGGTGATGGATAGGGAGGCCTGGCGTGCTGCGGTTCATGGGGTCGCAAAGAGTCGGACACGACTGAGCGACTGATCTGATCTGATCTGATCTTTCCTTTTCTCCTTTGCTTTTCGCTTCTCTTCTTTTCACAGCTATTTGTATGGCCTCCCCAGACAGCCATTTTGCTTTTTTGCATTTCTTTTCCATGGGGATGGTCTTGATCCCTGTCTCCTGTACAATGTCACGAACCTCATTCCATAGGTCATCAGGCACTCTATCTATCAGATCTAGGCCCTTAAATCTATTTCTCACTTCCACTGTATACTCATAAGGGATTTGATTTAGGTCATACCTGAATGGTCTAGTGGTTTTCCCTACTTTCTTCAATTTCAGTCTGAATTTGGCAATAAGGAGTTCATGGTCCGAGCCACAGTCAGCTCCTGGTCTTGTTTTTGCTGATTGTATAGAGCTTCTCCATCTTTGGCTGCAAAGAATATAATCGATCTGATTTCGGTGTTGACCATCTGGTGATGTCCATGTATAGAGTCTTCTCTTGTGTTGTTGGAAGAGGGTATTTGCTATGACCAGTGCATTTTCTTGGCAAAACTCTATTAGTCTTTGCCCTGCTTCATTCCGTATTCCAAGGCCAAATTTGCCTGTTACTCCAGGTGTTTCTTGACTTTGGAATTTCTTTAGAAGGAATGATGCTAAAGCTGAAACTCCAGTATTTTGGCCACCTCATGCGAAGAGCTGACTCACTGGAGAAGACTCTGATGCTGGGAGGGATTGAGGGCAGGAGGAGAAGGGGACGACAGAGGATGAGATGGCTGGATGTCATCACTGACTTGATGGATGCGAGTCTGGGTGACCTCCGGGAGCTGGTGATGGACAGGGAGGCCTGGCGTGCTGCGGTTCATGGGGTCGCAAAGAGTCGGACACGACTGAGCGACTGATCTGATCTGATCTGATCTGATTTACAATATTTTATTCTTTATCCCATAAATACCTGCACCCTGCCTTCAGGGAGGTGGCTCTGAGACTTATTTTCCCATTTCCTTGCTCGCCTGCCTTGTGAATAAAGCTCCTTTGCTGCAAACCTTGGCATCTCATGCACTTTGGGTAAAAGGAGCCTGGTTAAGTAAAACGAGATCATAAATATTTACACCTATGTTTATTCTAAGAGTTTAATAGTTTTAGCACTAATATTTAGGCCTTTAAATATATTTTGATAATTTTTATATATGGTGATGTGAGTTAGTGGTCAAAATTCATTTTTTACATATGGTATCCTGTTGTTCGGGAGAAATATCAATAACCTCAGATATGCAGATGACACGACTCTTATGGCAGAAAGTGAAGAGGGGCTAAAAAGCCTCTTGATGAAAGTGAAAGTGGAGAGTGAAAAGGTTGGCTTAAAGCTCAACATTCAGAAAACGAAGATCATGGCATCTGGTCCCATCACTGCATGGGAAATAGATGGGGAAACAGTGGAAACAGTGTCAGACTTTGTTTTTCTGGGCTCCAAAATCACTGCAGATGGTGACTGCAGCCATGAAATTAAAAGACGCTTACTCCTTGGAAGGAAAGTTATGAGCAACCTAGATAGCATATTCAAAAGCAGAGACATTACTATACCAACAAAGGTTCGCCTAGTCAAGGCTATGGTCTTTCCTGTGGTCATGTATGGATGTGAGAGCTGGACTGTGAGGAAGGCTGAACGCCGAAGAATTGATGCTTTTGAACTGTGGTGTTGGAGAAGACTCTTGAGAGTCCCTTGGACTGCAAGAAGATCCAACCAGTCCATTCTGAAGGAGATCAGCCCTGGGATTTCTTTGGAAGGAATGATGCTAAAGCTGAAACTCCAGTATTTTGGCCACCTCATGCGAAGAGTTGACTCATTGGAGAAGACTCTGATGCTGGGAGGGATTGAGGGCAGGAGGAGAAGGGGACGACAGAGGATGAGATGGCTGGATGGCATCACTGACTCGATGGATGCGAGTCTGAGTGACCTCCGGGAGCTGGTGATGGACAGGGAGGCCTGGCGTGCTGCGGTTCATGGGGTCGCAAAGAGTCGGACACGACTGAGCGACTGATCTGATCTGATCCTGTTGTTCCGGCACAACATGTTAAATAGAGACGATCTTTTCTCCACTGAATTGTCCTGGCATTCTTGTCAAATCAACTGACCGTAAATGTATAGGTTTATTTCTAGGTTTAATTTTATTCCATTGATCTACACATCTGTCCTTATGCCTGTACCATGATGTCTTGACTACTGTATGTTTGTAGCTGGTTTTGAAATTGGACACATTAGCTGTCCAAATCTGTTCTCCCTTCAGAATTGTTTTTGACTATTTCAGGTTCCTTGAATTTCCATGGAATTTTAGATCAACCTATCAATTTCAATAAAGAAGCTGGCTGGGATTCTGATTGAACAGAAGTTCTATCTCTAGGTTAGTTTGAGGAGTATTCATATCCTAACAGTATTGTCCCAATCTTAATTTCTTTCAGCAGTGTTTTATAGTTCTCAGTGTACAAATCTTGAACTTTTTTGGGTTAAATTCTGAAGTATTTTAGTGTTTTTGATGTTATTGTATGTGGAATTAGTGTCATAGTTTCTTCTTTGGATTGTTCATTGTTAGTGTTTAGAAATACAACTGAGTTTAATAAATCTTCAACCTTTTAAGCTCGCTAATTTTTTTTTTAACATATTTAGCTTATCATCTGCAATAGAGATAGTCTGATTTCTTTTCCAATCTGGATGTTTTTACTATGGTTTTTTTTAATTACTTATTGACTTGTTTAATCTTGTCAAATTGCCCTGGGAACATCTTCAAGTATAACATTGCATAGCAGTATTGAGAGTAGACATCTTTGTTGTTTTCCTGATCTCAGGAGAAAATCTTTAAATCTTTTAAGTGTGGTATTTATCAGTTTCATAGAAACCCTTTAACAGTTCAAGTTCTCCTCTATTCTCAATGTGTTGTGTTGTTATCATGAAAGTGTGTTGGTTTTTGTTAAGGTTTCATCAAATGTTTTTCCAGCATCTGATGAGACGATCATGTTTTTATTTTTTTCTGTGATGTGTTAATGATTTGGGTTAATTTCAGAACTGTTAAACCCACCTTTGAATCCTGGAATAAACACTACTTGGTCGTGATGTATAATCCTTCATGTATGTAGTTAGATTCAGTTTGCTAATATTCAGTGTAAGATTTTTGCATTTCTATTTATAAAGGATATTGGATTATAGTTTTCTTCTGCCTCTCCTATTGTATCTTCTGCCTCTACTATTTTGCTAGGGCCATAAATTAAAAATCAACAGTAGGAAAAGGAATAAGATAAGAATACACAAGAATTTGAGTACCTGAGCAGCCCCGTACACTTGTTCCATTTAGAAACCATGACCCACCTGTTTCTCTCATCCTGCTCACCGGTCAATGGCTGGCCTGCATGAAGCAAAGGAAAGGTTCCACCACTCCAGAGACACTTCCTCCTTTCTAAGAGGATCTGCACAGTGGACTGTTCATATGTACAGAGCATCTCTGAGTTCAGTATTCGAAATCATGAAACACCTGTCTCTAAAACATCACCTTAAACGAACAGTGTGAAGACTGAAGCTGCAAAAATGATACAGGGAATATTTGCCAGACTGCATTCCTACTGAAGTCTAGTGCCCAGTATACCTGAACGCCCATCCCTCTCACTAATGTAGTCTGAATGCACCCCCTATGTTTTTCTGCCTGTTTGTCGAACTGGCCTGGTAGAGACTGAAAGGACATTTCCATGGAGCAGCTATAGGTCGAGGGGGCTGAGAGGCAGTCCTGTATGTACTCGGGTGATGTTGCTTGGAACTACATTCCAACAGTCAGGACTATGGGCTCATGGGCTCACTTGGGACAACCGTCTACAACCATCTCCCCATCAGTGCCACACAGGAACACTTCTGAGGACCAGCTCTCTTCCTGCCTCCCTGTGAGGGCCCTTGTCTCACAGACCCTGGGGAGGACCCCTGCCAGCTCTTTTCCACCTCTGGGATGAGGTGGCTCCTCCTCCGTGGGAGATGTTGCTGCCCTGGGGAAGCACCACCTTCCAGAACCCCTTCTGCAGCAGGTCCTGCTCAGGACAGTTTTTCTTGGTTGTCAGATTTCTCAGCTACCTTTATTGGACCACAGCTGTGCCTGGCCACTTCACAGGATGGTATGGGATGTCTTTTGGAGCTAGCTAAGCACCCATCTCAGAATACAGAGGGAAGTACTTCAGTTTTGGCCACTCTGTCTGAAACTAGTTTTCCCCAGCGTCCTCCCATAAGAAGCACACTTTCCAGGATTCCTTCAATTTTCGTCCAAATTTCCTCTAGGCTCTGTGGAAATCTGGGGTTTGTCCCATGAGAGTTGTGTGAACTCTAAGCCATTTTGGGACAGACAAGTCTACCCAGACTGTTCCTGGTGAGCTCTGGGCTGAGATAGACGTCACCAGAGTTCTCCCACCGGGTAGCTGAAGCTGCATCCCAAGCATCTTCTAAAAGACTACTGCAGACTGCCCCCTGAGTTAAGGTGAGGATCTTGGAGAGGTCAAAGATCAGAATTCCTGCTCTGAATTACTGAGGCTAGAGGGTTGTTGTTGTTTAGTCACTAAGTCATGCCCATCCCTTTTTTTGACCCCACGGACTGTAGCTCACCAGGCTTCTCTGTCCATGGGATTTCCTAGACAAGAATACTAGAGTGGGTAGCTATTTCCTTGTCCAGGGGATCTTCCTTAACCAGGGATCAAATCTGCATCTCCTGGTATTGGCAGGCGGGTTCTTTACCCACTGAGCCACCAGGGAACCCAGGCTAGAGGGTAGTAATTAGAATAACCGAGGTGAGTGACTCTCATCTAGAAGCCAAGGAGATGGTTCCTTTTCTCTGCAGCGTATTTAATTAACCATGCTGTGGGAATTCATCTGTGGGTTCTCAATTATAGGCAGCTACAGGCTGTCTCCATGCTAATGAACTTAGATGTAAGTCAAGACTCCTTGCTTTATAAGTTCCTCTTGAAACACTCTCCTTATTCTTGCTTAGCTACACTGCGAAACTCCCACCAGAAAGCACCCTTACAACTTAGGTTGAGGGGAGCCAGGCTCTTTTATTGCCAATTAGAATTTAGGGGAAACCTAGCATGAAACTGAAATAGGCAATTAACTTCCTGCCTCTCGTCCTTTGCTTGGAACACCCCTAGGGAGGAATATCTGTGTGGTTACTAGGCACAGATCAGAGCAGTCTCTGGTTCTCACCATGGGACACAAGGCCTTCAATGGGGCACTTCAACAGCGTCCAGAGAGGTGCTTCTTGCATTGCACCCCCAAATGAGCCTCAGATGAATGTTGGCTGGGGAATGAGTGTCCCCCAAGCTCACCTCGCTCAGCACAGTTGCTGTTATATGAGTGCTGCAGCCGCGTCCAGTCTCAGAGCTTAAAACCTCCCACTGCGACACCCCTCACTTCAGTTCCTTGTGAACCCGAGTGCCCTTAACTATTTACCACCCACCACGCAGGCCGTGTTTATAAGACCCAGGTGGTATCCTCCCAGCTGCAGCCAGCTGCTCATATTACACAGTCAGGCCTCATGTACCCACCTAGCGTGGGGGGCTGGAGCATAGTAGATGATTATAAATATTTATTGAAATGATCCATGAGAAGCATGTTAAAAGTATGGCCTGGCTTCCTCGTTCTGCCGGTGCAATTTGTGGCTGCTTTGTCTCACACAGAGTTAGGGTGCGCTCCACTATTATAAGCCCGTTTTCATGGCTAGCCTAGAAAAAAACTAGGAAGAAATCCATTCTGGTCCAAAGAAGTAGCTGAAGTTTCCTTTTATAAGAAAAACGTGTTTGTTTTAAATAGTTGATCAGCTGCTGGGAGGAAGGGTTGAGACTGCAAGGCGTCTGTCCAGAGCGCGCAAAGCCACAGACCAGCCCTTTCACACGGGATGCCAGCGGCTAATGACAGGCCATTAGCTTCCTGGAGCTCCTAATGGACTTGGCCTTGTGCACTGAATGCAGATGCTTGAGGCACGATGCCACAGAGGTTAGGGACATGCCAAGTTCTGGGGGATGTCTAGGAGCAAGAGTGAGCAGTCCCCAAGGCCTGTGTGTGTGTGTGCACACATGCACACATTGGTGCTTTGGATGAGGACTATAAATGAAAACAATTCCCCTGGAAATGGCCATGTAAGGAAGAGGCCGTGAAGACAGAGACAGCGAGTGAGGATGAAGTTGTCTGCTGTGGCGTGTGAGGGTAACTTCTTCCCCCTCAGACTCCCCTGTGGGATCCTGGAAAAACTCCATCACTCAGGAATGCTCTGGCTGCAGTGAGTTTTCTGGGAAGTCACCGTGAAGAGGTGCTGAGCTTTGAGTTCGGATCAGCTCGAGACAGGAAAAGACTACAGGCGTGGACTTGGGGAAGGAAAGGGGCGACTGACATCCAGGTTATATCCTCCTAAACACAGACTAAATGTGTGAAGTAGGTGATTTTCTTTTTTAAATCAGAGTATAATTGGAGAAGGCAATGGCACCCCACTCCAGTACTCTTGCCTGGAAAATCCCATGGATGGAGGAGCCTGGTAGGCTGCAGTCCATGGGGTCGCTAAGAGTCGGACACGACTGAGCGACTTCACTTTCTCTTTCACTTTCATGCATTGGAGAAGGCAATGGCACCCCACTCCAGTGTTCTTGCCTGGAGAATCCCAGGGACGGGGGAGCCTGGTGGGCTGCCGTCTATGGGGTCACACAGAGTCGGACACGACTGAAGTGACTTAGCATAGCATAGCATAATTGCTGCAGTCCACGGGGATGCAAAGAGTTGGACACAGCTGGGCAACTGAACAGCAACATGAATTGCTTTAGAGTGTTGTGTTTCTGCTGTACAGTGGCGTGAGTCAGCCGTGTGTACACACACATGCACCCCTTCCTGGACGTCCGCACCCGACCCCCGTGGCCAGTCTCCCTGGGTCATCACGGAGTTCTGAGCCAGGCTGCCCGCGCTGGGCAGCAGCTCCCCACTATCTATCTGACACATGGTCGTGTTTACCTGTGAATCTCCCACCTCACCCCACCCTCCCCTTCCCCCCTGTATCTGCATGTCTGTTCTCTGTCTGCCTCTCTGTTCCTGCTGTGAAAATGGGTTCATCTGTACCATTTTTCTAGATTTCACACAGATGTGTTAATATGCTCATGTTGATAATATTTGTTTTTCTCTTTATGAATTTGAATACTTTGTTTAATATTGTCTCTTTTCCCATGACTGTGAACTTCTTGAAGATCCTGTCCTTCTGGCAATATGAGGAGGTCTGTCAAAATGTAGGAAAAAAAACACAGCAGGCTATACACTTATGGTCAGGAAGATCCCCTGGAGCAGGAAATGGCAACCCACTCCAGTATTCTTGCCTGCAGAATTCCATGGAGGAGCCTGGCGGGCCACACAACTGAGACTGCACGTACGAACACACACACACACACACACACACACACACACACACACACACACACCCTCCCCCCCCCCCCGCCCCCGCAATGGTCTAGGAGCCTATGTTTCCCAGCCCCACCCTGAGACAGAAGGCCCACCTTGGGCTGACCTCATGCTAGTTTAGGAAAATGCTTCATTTTCAGCTTCTACCTGTAGTTGTTCAACATACGTAGAATACATGTACGATCCATCCATCCAGTTCATCAACCATTATGGCACTTGGCCCCTCATTGTGGTTAACCAACCCCCTTTTCCCTGGTATCTCCTTTAGTGCTGAGAGAAGTCGGTCTGACACTCACCTCACATTCGTATCTTCACCCTGAGAGATTGTTTCCATGCAACCACTTCGTGGATACGAAGGGCTATTCCTTTGAGATCACAGGGTTTGGATGGGTCACATCAAGTTGCAAAGTTAAAATACTAGAACAGCCTAATTTAGCTTCATGTTAAAATAATGAAAAGCCTCCTCTCAATAGTAAATTCTAATACACTTGTCTCCAGCGAGACAGCATCCTGTAGGCAATTGTACATTTGTCTCAAAGGTGACACAAACTGTTTCTAATTTAAACACATAAATTTAGCACATAATGTTACGTGATGGGGGTCTCAGATAAGGCATAAGTGCCATTACTGGCACCATTACTTTATTTGTAAAAACGGAGTTATCCTAGGTCATATGGAAGGTTCCTTCAAGCACTAACAGATCTTAAAAAATTTGGCTAATTTCTCTCTTATGCTGTAAGTTATAGAAAACATTTTCTAGTTTATTTTTTTTATTTATTTATTTTATCAAGAATCTCTTTTATTGATTATCAGAAACATTACAAACATCTAATATGAACAAATTGTAACATGACAGTATTTAGTTTGAACAATTAATACATTTCAGATATAATATTATACATATTTCAATGTTATTCTCCCCAATCATCCCACCCTCTCCTGGTCCCAGAGTCCAAAAGTCTGGTCTATACATCAGTGTCTCTTTTGCTGTCTCGTAAATAGGGTTATTTTTACCATCTTTCTAAATTCCATATATATGTGTTAGTATACTGTATTTGTGTTTTTGTTTCTGGCTTACTTCACTCTGTATAATAGGCTCCAGTTCCATCCACCTCCTTAGAACTGATTCAAATGTATTCTTTTTAATGGCTGAGTAATACTCCATTGTGTATATGTACCACAGCTTGCTTATCCATTCATCTGTGGATGGACATCTAGGTTGCTTCCACGTTCTGGCTATTGCAAACAGTGCTGCTATGAACATTGGGGTACACATGTCTCTTTCAATTCTGGTTTTCTCAGTGTGTATGCCCAGCAGTGGCATTGCTGGATCATAAGGCAGTTCTATTCCCAGTTTTTTGAGGAATCTCCAGACTGTTCTCCATAGTGGCTGTACCAGTTTGCATTCCCACCAACAGTGCAAGAGGGTTCCCTTCTCTCCGCACGCTCTCCAGCATTTATTGCTTGTGGACTTTTGGATAGCAGCCATTCTGATTGGCGTGAAATGGTTAAAAGGAGACTTCGGCATGCTTCATTTCTGTGCATTTATTTAAGGCGAATAAATTGAGAGAAAAGGCAGAAAAGAGTAAAGCACCAGGTCTATTCTCCTATACACCCTCACTGCAGCTTAGTCAACCTTCAAGTTTTCACTGCATACTTATTTATAATTGCTCAAATTCAGTGACCCTGTGAATGATATTTCAGTTGTGAAAACTATATAACTTTCATGCTTTTTGGTTTCTTGCTGAAGTGTAGTTGATTAACAATATTATACTACTTTATATTTTCAGATTCTATTTTTAGATA
Source organism: Tragelaphus eurycerus (assembly GCA_935064755.1). Lineage (NCBI taxonomy): Eukaryota > Metazoa > Chordata > Mammalia > Artiodactyla > Bovidae > Tragelaphus > Tragelaphus eurycerus. Next base: position 2,127,668 of record CAKXYN010000170.1, on the reverse strand, counting down.
ACATTCAGTATTTCTCTGACTTACTTCACTAAGCATAATACTCTTTAGGTCCATCAACATTGTGCAAATGGCAGAACTTCATTCTTTTTATGACTGATATTTCATTGTGTATATATATACACACACACATATATATACACATATATTTCTATATACACACAGTATATATATACACACACATGCTGCATCTTTGTCATTTATTTGTTGATGGACACTTACATTGCTTCCATATTTTAGCTCTTGTAAATAATGTTACTATGAACATTGGGCTACATGTATCTTTTCAAATTAGTGTTTTTCATTAATCCTGCAGTAGAATTGCTGAGTTATAGTTCTATTTTTAACTTTTTGAGAACCCCATACTATTTCCCGTGGAGAAGGAAATGGCACCCCACTCCAGTACTCTTGCCTGGAAACTCCCATGGACCGAGGAGCCTGGTGGGCTGCAGTCCATGGGGTCGCTAAGAGTCGGATGCGACTGAGCGATTTCACTTTCACTTTTCACTTTCATGCACTGGAGAAGGCAACCGCAACCCACTCCAGTGCTCTTGCCTGGAGAATCCCAGGGAAGGGGGAGCCTGGCGGGCTGCCGTCTATGGGGTCGCACAGAGCTGGACACAACTGAAGCGACTTAGCAGCAGCAGCATACTATTTTCCATAATAGCTGTACCAATTTACATTCCCACCAACCATGTGGGATGGTTCCCTTAAAAATAATTTTTTTCACAGTATATACTTTGATACATACACACATACACACATGAGTAAAATGGTGTTTTTGTTTTTTTTATGGAAGTACAGTTGATTTACAATGTTGTATTAGTTTCAAGTATATAGCAAAGTGATTATTATATACATATATATATTTTTTTAGATTCTTTTTCCTTATAGGTGGTTATAAAATATGGAGTATATAAATACTTGTGCCATGCAGCAGGTCCTTGCTGGTTGTCTAATTTAATTAAGTAATTAACTTTAAAAAATATTTTTGTGACCACACCATATGGCATGTGGGATCTTAGTTCACTGACCAGGGATTGAACTGAGGCCCTGGGCAGTGAGAGTGTGGAGTCCTAAGCACTGGACTGCCACGGAATTCCCGGGTGTGTATTTCACATGTAGTACTGTGTACAGGAGTTTTAATCTCAAACTCTTCATTTATCTCTCCCTTGCACCTTTCCTCTTTGGTCACTGTAAGTTTGTTTTCTGTGTCTGGGGGTCTGTTTATTTCTGTTTTGTACATAAGTTTATTCGTACTTTTTTTTTTTTTTTATTCCACATATAATTGATATCATATGGTATTTGGCATCCTCTGGCTTACTTCACTTAGGATGATAATCCTGAGATCCATCCATGTTGCTACAAATGGCTGTCGGTTGGGGCCAGGCCTCAGTGTCGATACGGTGACTTCTGGGAGAGCTCGTGAATGAGTACTGCCTGAGTGTCCTTGTCCCCACAGTGAGCCACAGCTGCCTCCCCAGGAGACCCTCAAGACCTGCAGGAGGGTCTGGCCCAGACCCCTCTGGAGTCGCTGCCTTGGCCTGGGTCCCAGTGCATGTGAAACCTTGTGTGTGCTCCCCAAGAGTGGAGTCCCTGTTCCCCCACTTCCTGTGGACTCAAGCCCCAGATCAGATCAGATCAGATCAGTCGCTCAGTCTTGTCCGACTCTTTGCGACCCCATGAACCGCAGCACGCCAGGCCTCCCTGTCCATCACCAGCTCCCGGAGGTCACTCAAACTCGCATCCATCGAGTCAGTGATGCCATCCAGCCATCTCATCCTCTGTCGTCCCCTTCTCCTCCTGCCCTCAATCCCTCCCAGCATCAGAGTCTTCTCCAATGAGTCAACTCTTCGCATGAGGTGGCCAAAATACTGGAGTTTCAGCTTTAGCATCATTCCTTCCAAAGAAATCCCAGGGCTGATCTCCTTCAGAATGGACTGGTTGGATCTTCTTGCAGTCCAAGGGACTCTCAAGAGTCTTCTCCAACACCACAGTTCAAAAGCATCAATTCTTCGGCGCTCAGCCTTCTTCACAGTCCAGCTCTCACATCCATACATGACCACAGGAAAGACCATAGCCTTGACTAGGCGAACCTTTGTTGGCAAAGTGATGTCTCTGCTTTTGAATATGCTATCTAGGTTGGTCATAACTTTCCTTCCAAGGAACAAGCGTCTTTTAATTTCATGGCTGCAGTCACCATCTGCAGTGATTTTGGAGCCCAGAAAGACAAAGTCTGACACTGTTTCCACTGTTTCCCCATCTATTTCCCATGCAGTGATGGGACCAGATGCCATGATCTTCGTTTTCTGAATGTTGAGCTTTAAGCCAACCTTTTCACTCTCCACTTTCACTTTCATCAAGAGGCTTTTTAGCCCCTCTTCACTTTCTGCCATAAGAGTCGTGTCATCTGCATATCTGAGGTTATTGATTATATCTACTACTGTGGGCAGGAATCCCTCAGAAGAAATGGAGTGGCCATCATGGTCAACAAAAGAGTCCGAAATGCAGTACTTGGATGCAATCTGAAAAACGATAGAATGATCTCTGTTCGTTTCCAAGGCAAACCATTCAATGTCACAGTAATCCAAGTCTATGCCCCAACCAGTAACGCCGAAGAAGCTGAAGTTGAAAGGTTCTATGAAGACCTACAAGACCTTTTAGAACTAACACCCAAAAAAGATGTCCTTTTCATTATAGGGGACTGGAATGCAAAAGTAGGAAGTCAAGAAACACCTGGAGTAACAGGCAAATTTGGCCTTGGAATACGGAATGAAGCAGGGCAAAGACTAATAGAGTTTTGCCAAGAAAATGCACTGGTCATAGCAAATACCCTCTTCCAACAACACAAGAGAAGACTCTATACATGGACATCACCAGATGGTCAACACCGAAATCAGATCGATTATATTCTTTGCAGCCAAAGATGGAGAAGCTCTATACAATCAGCAAAAACAAGACCAGGAGCTGACTGTGGCTCGGACCATGAACTCCTTATTGCCAAATTCAGACTGAAATTGAAGAAAGTAGGGAAAACTACTAGACCATTCAGGTATGACCTAAATCAAATCCCTTATGATTATACAGTGGAGGTGAGAAATAGATTTAAGGGCCTAGATCTGATAGATAGAGTGCCTGATGAACTATGGAATGAGGTTCGTGACATTGTACAGGAGACAGGGATCAAGACCATCCCCATGGAAAAGAAATGCAAAAAAGCAAAATGGCTGTCTGGGGAGGCCTTACTCAAGCCCCACTGATCATCAAAGCCAAATGCTCTGGGGACTCCTCCTCCCATTGCCTGAACACTCGCCTCCCCCCGCCCAGACTGCGTACCCTGACATGGGGCTCAGTGCTGTCACTCCTGGGGAAGAATCTCTGGGTTATAATTACTTTCCATCTCGGGGATCTCCCACCTGGTGGGTATGGGATTTGATTATACCATGAAAGTACCCCAACTTTTTGCATATAGAATATTGTGGCTTCTACTTTGCCTTTGGATAAAGAATATCTTTTCTGGTAGGTTTGAGTCTGCTTTCTCAGTGGTTGTTCAGAAGTTGGCTATGATTTTGGTGTTTTCAAGAGAGGAGGTAGACTCAAGCCCTTCTGTTCCACCATCTTGTCTGGATGATTTCCTTCAGTAAAGCCAGAACACCCGTGCCTAGAGATGACTGACATCCCTGATTTCCCTTCTCCTCCCTCCCTTCTGCCCTGCTTCCTGGGGCTGGGGCCACGCTCTGGGGGGAAGGACCCGATCCCCTCTGAGCTCCACATGGGGGGTCACTGGACTCCATCACCACTGACTCAGCGTAGTGTCAGGCTGCCGCTGGGCCTCCTGCATTGATATTTTCTATTGTTGTTCTGGTCTCTGCTTTACTGATTCCCTTTGATTGTTATTTCCTTCCCTCTGTTGACTCTGGGCTTTGCTTATTATTCAAGATGAGGTTAATTGAGATTTTTTCTGTTTTCTTGAGATAGGTCTGTATTGCTATAAACATCCCTCTTTAGAACTACTTTTGTTGCAGCTCATAAATTTTTGGAAAGATGTGTTTTCATTTTCATTTGTCTTCAGATATTTTCTGACTTCCTCTTTGATTCCTTCGCTGACTTTTTTTGTTTGTTTTAGTAGCATGTTGTTTACTCTCCATGAGTTTGTGCTTTTCCCATTTTTGTCTCTGCAATTGATTTTTAGATTCATACCAGCATGCTTTTTCTAATATATAGTACCTCTCAAACAAAAATACATTTGCAAATTTAAGGCTTAAATTTATAAAAAAGATTAGACTAAAATAACTTTCCTAACTGAAATAACCTTATTCAATTAGAAAAAAACCACCTCATTTCCATATGTAATGATTTTAACATTCACATGCTTCAAAAAGCCACTGGCAGTTTTAACAATAGCAGTTGATATTTACTGTCATCGTGATACAAGTACTATGTTAGGTACTTTATAGGTATTTTATTTAATGCTGCTGCTGCTAAGTCACTTCAGTTGTGTCCGACTCTGTGTGACCCCATAGACAGTAGCCCACCAGGCTCCTCCGTCCCTGGGATTCTCCAGGCAAGAACACTGGAGTGGGTTGCCATTTCCTTCTCCAATGCATGAAACTGAAAAATGAAAGTGAAGTCAGTCGTGTCCGACTCTTAACGACCCCATGGACTGTCCATGGGATTTTCCAGGCAAGAGTACTGGAGTGGGGTATTTAATGCTAACAAACCTGAAAAGTAGATGGAATGCCTATTTTATTAATGGAGAAAAATAGAGGCTAATAGGAATTAAGTGCGAAGAAGGCAATGGCACCTCACTCCAGTGCTCTTGCCTGGAAAATCCCATGGATGGAGGAGCCTGGTAGGCTGCAGTCCATGGGGTCACTAAGAGTCAGACACGACTGAGCGACTTCACTTTGACTTTTCACTTTCATGCATTGGAGAAGGAAATGGCAACCCACTCCAGTGTTCTTGCCTGGAGAATCCCAGGGACGGGGGAGCCTGGTGGGCTGCCGTCTACTGGATCGCACAGAGTTGGACACAACTGAAGTGACTTAGCAGCAGCAGGAATTAAGTGACAAGTGGGAAATGCTTGAATCGAGAATCACTTCCAATCCTGATTGATGCCAATCTTTGCTCTATAGCCTGTCAAGTACTTTAAATTTCTAGAACACATTGACTTTGTTATTATGTAGTAATAGTAATATTCTAATAATCTTATTCAAATTAAAAATTTCAAAGGCCTGCGAGGCAAAGAAAATGAAGGTAAAAACAGCCATTAAACTCAGAAGCCAGCCAATGTGCAATCTTGCATGAAACAGCCAAGGATCAGCTACATTCACGTAGAAGAGCAACAAAATCAGAAGGCATGAAACAAAAAGCCTTCCAATTTCCCATACTTGGCTTGAATACAAATGGCACTGGAATAAGCAACACATTGATACCACCAAGGATCAATTTTGATAACTCTGTCATTATGTTTTCCCTTTAGAAGAATGAGCGGAGAACAAGAGTGAAGTTTGTTATAAATGTAAGAAGTTCTGATTATAATTCTGCTCAGCTAACAACAAAGATCCCAGGGAGCCCCAAAGTACATTTATGTCAGCTGGACTTTGATTGTATACTTGGATCTCCATCCATGAAGGAAAATAATAAAAGTGAAGAATAAAACATCAAGGCTTCGAAGCATATAACCAATTGTTGGACTTAGAGGGTGGGCTGTAATAATAATTTAAAGAATGTTTTTCTCTGGTAATTGACAGCCCTATATACTATGTGAATCAAATATTCATTTCACACACAAGTTTCAGTACATGTTGGATGCTTTTGTGTTTTCTTGTGGGGGTGGGTTGTGATAAGAATTCAAGAAGTAAAGCATGAAAGAAGATATGCCTAATGAAACTCTTCTGTGTCATTAATTCTAAAAACTCTGAAATAATGAAAATGCAGACTAAAAAACATTGCCTGCCATTTCAGTAAACAACAAATTATGTCCACCATCAAGCCATCAGCCACTGCAGCTGCCCCTGATGGTACACCCTGAGGGGAATTCAGAATGGAGAAAAACAGGATACTGGCCCTGGGTGTTTAAGATGCCTATCAAAGAAATAATTTCAGTTGGTCTAGAATCTTGCATCTTCCCATTCATAGAAAAGCACTAAAATCATTGACTTGAAGATGTCTTTTGTGTCTATGTGTGTGATCAGTAGTAATCTTTTGATGTTTGACTAAAAATTTTTTTCAGCAAAAACTCCTACCATAGACTTCCACCTGGGCCTAGAGCAGTTTTTAAAGTAGTGGGGAGAGGCAGGCGGGTTGGGAACACCTCGGTACAGCTGGCGGCAGTATCATGGCGACCCAGGACCTCCCTCCCTGAGAATATGAAAGTGATGGTGACTCTTACAGAGTGCTGGATTTAACTGAGGATGCCAGAAGACACCACTGGTGGGATTGAGTGTTTCCCCACAGCTCTGGACCTATCGTAGAAAAATACTCAGTAGCCACCCAGATTGTAGTGGGTGGAGTGAGTGGCTGGTGTGCAGGACTTTTGTTCCAGAAAGTTGCAGCCACTGCGGTAGGTGGTGGCTTTCTTCTCCTTCAGATGGCCGGTCACGGTGGCTGTGTGCAGATCGACTGGAAGAGAGTTGAAAAAGATGTGAACAAAGCAAAAGGACGGATGAAGAAATGAGCAAATAAGGCAGCCCCCGAAGTCAATAATGTAATAGAAGAAGCAACAGAATTAGTCAGACAGAACATTGTGATATCCAGGGGATTCGTGGGAGGCTTTTTGCCAGGCCTTGCCTCTTAAGAAGATGAATGTTCTATCACCGTGGAGTCACCTCTGAGAAGAGACTTGGTGGTGACAAAATGGTCTCGACCTTACACACTGACAGATTCTCCAGGATGGATGCCAAGAAACAGCTAGCTGAACAGCACCAAGCTCACTGCTTAGCATTCTGTCATCTGAAATTTGGCAGTCGAGTATCTGCTGTAAAATAACCTATACGGTATATATATAATAGTAGCCCTAAGCATTAGGGATATTATTCTTAGGAATAGTATTACTTATATTCTTTATATTAGGAATAGTATTCTTGCCTGGAAAATCCCAGGGACAGAAGTACCTGTTGGGTACATCTTTGGGGTCACACACAGTCGGACACGACTTAGCAGCAGCAGCAGCAGCCCTAAGCAAAACATGGCTTTCATTATTTTTTAAAATTTTGTGTCTGTTTAAAATTTGCCTATCAAATGCTACTACTGGAGGTAGATATGGAGAGATTAAAAAAGAATCTGTTGCATATATTCCCCAGTAGAATATTATCATCATTTTAATTAAAAAGAAGAAAGAAACAAAACTCCTATATATCCTATCCCCTTTTTCCCTCTTAGGAATAGTCCCTCAGAGCTTTCTGAGGGGATGCCTTCCCAGTCTCCAATCCTCAGTACAAAATATGGTTCTACATTTTTAGGTTTTGTGTGTGTGTGTGTGTGTGTGTTTCCAGTTGACAGTTTTGGCAACCAACAAAGAGATCCAGAACAGACTTTTCTCCCTCTCTTGAGCTCTACAAAGAATGGGAGCTTTGGTATCAGCAGAAGCCCCCTTATCCTGTTTGCCCTTCCTCAAAAAATTCAGATGAGTTTAGATGAGTCTCTCTTAGTTATCAGATACCTGGCTATTAGCTGATGAGTTTTGTTGTTGTTCAGTCACTAAGTTATGTCTGACTTTGTGACTTCAGGGACTGGAGCACTCCAGGGCCTCCTGTCCTCCACTATCTCCCAGAGTTTGCTTAGATTCATGACTTTTTTTTTATTCATGACCATTGAGGTGGCGATGCTATCTAACCATCTCAACCTCTGCTGCCCCTTCTCCTTCTGCCCTCAATCTTTCCCAGGATCAGGGTCTTTTCCAGAGTCAGCTTTTGACATCAGATGGCCTAAGTGTGGGAGCTTCAGCATCAGTCCTCCCACTGAATAGTCAGGGTTGGTTTCCTTTAGGATTGACTGGTTTGATCTCCTTACAATCTAAGGGACTCTGAAGTGTCTTCTCCAGCACCACAATTTGAAAGCATCAGTTCTTCAGCACTCAGCCTTCTTTGGACTTCCTCTGTGGCTCAGACAGTGAAGAATCTGCCTACAATGCAGGAGAAAGTGAAAGTGAAGTCGCTCAGTCGTGTCAGACTCTTTGCGACCCGATGAACTGTAGCCTATCAGGCTCCTCCGTCCATGGGATTTTACAGGCAAGAGTGCTGGAGTGGATTGCCATTTCCTTCTCCAGGGGATCTTCCCAACCCAAGAATCGAACTCAGGTCTCCCACATTGTAGGCAGACGCTTTACCCTCTGAGCCTCCAATGCAGGAGACCCATATTCAATCCCTGGGTCAGGAAAATCCCCTGGAGAAGGGCATGGCAATGCATTCCAGTATTCTTGCCTGGACAACTCCATGGACAGAGGAGTCTGGCAGGTTACAGTCTATGGGGTCACAAAGAGGTGGACATGACCGCCCAACTAACGTACAGACACACAGACTTCTTTATGGTCCAACTCTCACATCCACACATGACTACTAGAAAAATCATAGCTTTGACTATATGGACCTTTGTTGGCAAAGTGATGTCTCTGCCCTTTAATACATTGTCTAGGTTGGTCATAGCTTTCCTTCCAAGGAGCAAGATACTAAGTTTTATTTGGTGGTGGTTCAACTCCTCTCTGAAGAAGCAGGTTTTCTTAGAACCTTACTTGCAAGAAGAGATACCTGGCTTAACCTCCGTTGAAATACACTAGGAAGAGTTAATATGTACATACAGAACTTAAACTTTCAGTACTTAACAGGAAATTAAAGGAAATCTTTCCCTTAAGATGGCCAAACTGAGATTCTTTAGAGGTTACAGAATTAATTTTTGTGTGTGTGTGCAGCTACAGAAAATCCGGCTGGATAAAATATCTTTTCGCAATTCTGTCCTTAAAGTAACACAAGCCTTTCTAGGAAGGACTCGCTTTTTTCTCCCTGTGTGTATGAGATGTAAACATTCCGCCTGAACTTAGGCATCCCTCCTTGCAATCCCCCTTCCCACCTGCTCTGGTTTGAGACCTGGGTCTCTTATCCAGAAGGCACACATTTGGTGTATATTTGGCAGCCAATTGAATAAACTGGAATTTCGAGCTGGCCTTTTGTCCAGCTTTGCCAGCTCTCAAGGACGTTCGTCATAAGGGCCCCAGCCCTTGGTCATCTTCCACTTCATTCTGCCTGCCTATACAGTGATGGCCCCTCACTTTCTTAGACTTTGGGGAAGTAACCTTTGTAGATGTTGTGAAGGCTGCATGCTTAGCACTCCCTTGTGGGAACACGTCTTGCATCTTTTTTTTTTTTTTTTATTTTGCTTAACTTTACAATATTGTATTGCTTTTACTATACATCGAGATGGATCCGCCACCAGAATACACGTGTTCCCCATCCTGAACCCTCCTCCCTCCCCCTTCCCACACCATCCCTCCAGGTCATCCCAGTGCTCCAGTCCCAGGCATCTGTTATAGGGCATCGTACCTGGACTGATTCGTTTCAGATATGATATTATACATATTTCAATGCTATTCTCCCCAATTGTCCCACCCTCTCCCAGTCCCAGTCCATCCACAGATGAATGGATAAGCAAGCTGTGGTACATATACACAATGGAGTATTACTCAGCCATTAAAAAGAATACATTTGAATCAGTTCTAATGAGGTGGATGGAACTGGAGTATATTATACAGAGTGAAGTAAGCCAGAAACAAAAACACGTCTTGCATCTTATTGGTGTGAGTTGCTATGAAGATACTACTCGTCTGTGGCCAGGTGATGGGCCCTTTAAATTGGAGAAGGTTTTATACTGGTAAATATTTAGAGAGCTCTCATTTTAAACAGCTGTTTTATTGGTACCTTTGCGGGGTGGTGGTGGGGAGGTGTGGAAATTAGAAGGTTTTATATATATGTATTTGTGAGTGAGTGCTCAGTCATGTCCAAATCTTTGTGACCCCATGGACTGCAGCCCACCAGGCTCTTCTGTCCATGGGACTTCCCAGAAAGCCAGCAAGAACACTGGAGACACACACACAGACACACACACACTTATATAACCTAGAAACTCCCTTAGTTTAAAATAAGCAAAGTTCAGGAAACATTTTTTGTGGTCTAGACTTCCTCTTAGTGAGTCTTACAGTTGCTAATAAAACATGAGATTGTTAATTAGATTAACAGGGAAGTAAGAAGCTAATGGACAGTCTAAAGACTTCTTGCCAACAAGGTGAACATTTTAAAGGGACTTGTTCCAAAAGGATAAAAAAAAAAAAAATCTTCAGGTAGTTCTCAAGAAACGGGGTAGATAAAACAGGTATTAATAGGATTAAAACAAAGGTTTGATACAATACTACCAAGGGTTGGGGACCAATAAAGGGTCCTTTTGTTCTATTTAACCTTGAAGGACCCCAACCAAGTCTACTGTATTTACCTTAGTTTAAATGATACATATATATTTAGCAGACTGGAAAAAATTACACTGAGATACCTGACCAGCAATTGCTTGTGGCAGTGTTAGGCCAACTAATCAAGTTAAAAGATTACAAAGGCCTGAGTCCCCTGGTTCAGCTCCTCACTGGGAACCTCAAAGCCTTTTTACAAAAAAAAGTAGATAAAATGGCTGGAGGATAAAAGGAAAGCTTCTGGGACTCCTAGCAAGACCAAGGCTTGTTGATGATGGTCTTGAACCATCGTCTTGAACTTCTTGAAAACTGAAGTTAAAGGTATAAAACTGAGATGAAAGTTTCCCCAAATTGGTATATTTCCATGGGCTTTATATGACATGGTTACATCACCTGTACCTAATTAGATCGTGTGATAGACATTGATTCTCACTGGGGAATGTGTCTCCTGCCTACTTTAAGATGGGGCATATACATCTACCCCTAAGGTGATATCAATTAAACATACTAAAGGAAACTGGTAGTGTTACCTAAGCCCACAAAATATTAGAAACTGGGAGCTAATATTCTGGGGTTCATAAAAACAATAATAGAGGGTTTTTTTGCTCTGAGTTTGACTTGTACCCTCAGAAAGAGGGTCTTTGTTGAATACCTTGTGCAAACTTTTGAAGCCCTGAAGAACTGAACCCTAAAATTCTAAAATATGGAATTCCTGATTTTCAGTGTAGTTGGAAATCTTCTTATTCATTAGAAAAAAATAAAGAAAATGTAGCTGGGCAAATCGATCTTTTTATACCATTTAGGTGGCAAATCGGTTCTTAGGAGAGTTAAAAGCAACTGTCTAGCAGATTTGAACAAATCAAAAATTTGAAGTACAGTCCACAGTGACTTGAGACTGAGCCTGATTACCTCAATCAGATGGAATCTGAAACCAAAGGGGAAAAGGGGGAGGAGGAGGAAGCCTTTTTATAATCAAACCTCTGAAAAAATCTCCCTCACCAAAAGCAAATTCACAGCTTCATTAAGAATTTGTCATAGACAAATACAAATCTTAAGTCTTTTCTACAAATAGTAAAGCCTTAATCATCTGAGTAAATAAACTTATATCACTGTTATAAACTAGTAAGTTTATATTGTAATGCCTGAGTCATAACTAAGGTTTTAAAGCTCTAAGATCTCGAGTTATGTCTGTTTATGTCTGTGCAAATTATACATATGCCTCTATCTCCAGATAGTATTACCAAAACTTATACGAGAGCTCTAATTTACTTAAAAGTAAGTGCTTGCAAATTAAATATTTCTAAGTATGAAGAAAACTGGCCAGATAGAATTTTAGGTTCATGTAATCCAGTAAATATCTGGTAATATCTGGTATTAAAGCTAGCTTAAGCTTGTTGGCTTAACCAATAGACCTATCTTATTTTTATTGTACCTAGGTGTTTTGAAGGTCAGTAAGTTAATTATGTCTGTTGCAAAGTTTGTCAGTAAGCAGAATTAACCTGGTGTATTGCTTTTGCAAGTTATAAAATATAAATAAGAGTTTTCTGATGAAGTCTTTAGGAATAATGTTTTGGATCTACCTAAAATAGTTTCTCCAGATTTTTGGTAACTTGAAACTTTAGAACTTTGCTAAGGTAAATGGTGGAATTCACTGAATATCCAGATTATTACAAGATAAAATCCTGGAACATTAATTGCTGAAAACTACAGATGTTTGGTTATTAGACACATCTTATAGCACATTAAGAAGAGAGATTCTATGAGAAAGCGCATGCTTCTAGAGGTTATAGAATATGTTCATAAGTTTACCAATCAAGAAATACTGGTGTGTTCATAATTGCTTGCTTCTTAGTTTTTGCTAGAAATCAAGGTTTCTAAGGATTGGGAATTAGATATAGAAAAAAAAAAAAAAAAAAAATAAGGAAGAAAGAAAGGAAGGTTTGTTTTAAAAAAAAAAGAAGGAGAAAGAAAAGGGAATTTATTGAAAGAAAAAAAGAATTTTGCCAGAAAGAATAATAATTAAAAAAAAAAAAAAAAAAAAAAAAAAAAAAAAAAAAAAAAAAAAAAAAAAAAAAGATAAAGGAGAGGAAAGGAGAAAAGAGAAAAGGATTAGAAAAAAAGAGGGTGATTAATTTAAATTAATTAAATAAAATAAATTAATTAAAGAAAGTAGGGTGGGGGGGGGGGGGTGCTCTCTTTTTTCTTGGGGGAAAAATTTTTGTAATAAAAGTTTAATTTTTTTTTTTTTTTTTTTTTTTTTTTTTTTTTTTTTGGGGAAAATGGACAAAGGAAAGGAGCAATAAGGGTGGGAGGGAAATGGGAAGAAAGAAGGGGAGTGATGGTGGGGAGGAGTATATGTAATTTCTTAACCAATGGCTTTCTGTTTTTAATCACAAAGAACACTTAAAAAAATCATGGTGAGTTCATCTTATATTAGGAGGTTTGTTCTCGAAATGAAAAGTTCAGAAAACAAAAAGTCCAGTTTGGGTGTCCTCATCTTTAGGTACATCTTGGTATTTTGTATTGGTAAATCTATCTTTACCACAATATATTATTTAGGACAGGATCACATTTGTCACCTCTTCCTCCCTACTACCCAAAGTGGTACCAAACCCACAAAATAGTCAATAAACCTCTACAGAGTGAGCAAATAAGTCTTTTTTTTTTTTTTTTTTAAACTCTCCTGAGTGAACTGAATTTTTTGAGGCTCATAAGTAAATATGTTTTCCTCTTTACTTTGTCTATTACAGCCAGATTATATGAGTGGGGTGTTAAAGTCTCCCACTATTATTGTATTGCTCTAGAGAATGTCCTTTAGTTTTTGTTGGAGAAATGGTTTAGTGATGCAAAATTCTCTCAACTTTTGCTTATCTGTGAAGCTTTTGATTTCTCCTTCATATTTGAATGAGATCCTTGCTGGATACAATAATCTAGGCTGTAAGTTATTTTCCTTCATCACTTTAATTACGTCTTGCCATTCCCTCCTGGCTTGGAGAGTTTCTATTGAAAGATCAGCTGTTATCCTTATGGGAATTCCCTTGTGAGTTATTTGATGTTTTTCCCTTGCTGCTTTTAATATTTGTTCTTTATATTTAATCTTTGTTAATTTGACTAATATGTGTCTTGGGGTGTTTCGCCTTGGGTTTATCCTGTTAGGGACTCTCTGGATTTCTTGAACTTGAGTGGTTATTTCCTTCTCCATTTTAGGGAAGTTTTCAACTATTATCTCCTCAAGTATTTCCTCATGATCTTTCTTTTTATCTTCTTCTTCTGGAACTCCTATGATTCGAATGTTGTAGCGTTTGATGTTATCCTGGAGGTTTCTGAAATTGTCCTCATTTCTTTTGATACATTTTTCTTTTTTCTCGTCTGATTCATTTATTTCTAGGATTCTATCTTCTAGTTCACTAATCCTATCTTCTGCCTCTGTTATTCTACTATTTGTTGCCTCCAGGGTGTTTTGGATCTCATTTATTGCATTATTCATTATGTGTTGACTCTTTTTTATTTCTTCTAGGTCCTTGTTAAACCTTTCTTGCATCTTCTCAATCCTTGTCTCCAGACTCTTTAACTGTGATTCTATTTTGATTTCAAGATTTTGAATTAATTTCGCTATCATTATTCGGAATTCTTTATCAGGTAGATTCCCTATCTCTTCCTCTTTGGTTTGGTTTGGTGGAGATCTATCCTGTTCCTTTAGCTGCTGGGTATTCTTTTGTCTCTTCATTTTGTTAAAATTGCCAAATTTAGAGTGTCCTTACTATATTCTGGTAGTTTGTTGAATTCTCTTATTGAGGCGGTTTACAGGTCTTTTCAATATCTGATCTCTGCCTTGTTACAGAGAGGGCGGAGATGAACACCCAAATCTAAACCGGCCAGGTTCAGGCACTCAGATAATCCTCAGAAGCACAGACTTGGTTGAGTCTGCGTTTTATGCCCTTGCCAGATCCGAGTAGCGCAGGTGATGAAATGTTCAGCGAGCGCAGGTGCTGCGACTTAGCGCCTCTCCGCCGCTCAGTTTTCTGGGTATACAAACAGCGCACTTTCTCAGGCAGATGTTGACCATCCAGAGCCCCAAGAAGCGTGAGTCAGCACAGAGACCTACTCACAGTTCCGTTAGACAGTGTCCCTCTAGAGCTATAATTGCCCGCCTCTGGCCCTGGCTGCCTGTCACGGGAGTGGGACGGCCTGCAGCCGGCCAACTCTGTGCAGCCCTTTGTTCCGTAGGTAGTCCTGGTGGTGTCTTAAGTTAGGGCTGGCTTTTGATGTAGTAGATAACCGACAGTCTAGTTATTTCGCTCAGATAGCGCCCGAGATAGCCAGGCCAAATCCTTTCTCAAAGCAAAGCAGGCCTCGCCGCTCCTCCTAGCCCAGCCCCCACTTGCCAATAGCAAATGCTGGTGTCCGCGCCAGTTCTCCGCAAAAGGAGTTACCGCAGGGCTCGTTTTCTCGTTTTGAAGACAATGAGCTGTCTTTCTAAGTGCCTGATGTCCTCTGCCGGCATTCAGAAGTTGTTTTATCGAGTTTATTCAGCATTCAAATGTTCTTTTAATGGATTTGTGGAGGAGAAAGTATTCTCCCCGTCTTACTCGTCCGCCATCTTAGCTCCTCCCCTGCTACTTTTGATATACGATTATGAGTTTGTCTTCTAAATGGTCTGTATTTACCTTAAAAATCTTTTGTCTCTTCAGTTGGATAAGTATTGTTTCAGTGACCTATAATTTTATTTGATAGTGTTTTAATGGTCTGATAGTGTTTTAAAACTTTGATATCTCTTACAAACTTGCCTAAGTGAAATTCTAACCAAAATTCTTCTGACCTTAGCTAACTTTGGAATGCTTCAAAGGGCCCCTGAAGTATTCCAAAGACAGATACTAAACTAAATGAATTTATTGAGTATATTACATGGGAAATACGGTCAAGTAAGTGATGGTAAAATTTTCTTACATGGGTAGATATTATTAATATAGATGTTCCAAAATCTAAATCCTAGTACGTCCTGGTATGTTATCAGGTCATAATTCTAGTTATTTTAAAATGCTGTATGTCATAGAAATAACCAAGTTTCTTATCAGTTGCATTATAATCAGATTTTTAATTTAACCATGCCATTTTAAGTCTTTAGTCACTTGTATTAATAGACAATCATTATTTTACTCAGATGTTTTTATAAAGATCCTCAAGATTAATAAAAAGGGCTTTTGGACAAACAAGTTTCTAGTGACTTTTAGCTCATACTACTAAAATGGGTAAGAAATTACAGAACTCTAATGGAAAACCTGACTTCACCCAGATCAACAGGAATTATGAGCAATAAATGATTTATAATTTTACGACTTTTTTCTAAAACACTGCCTTTTAATCTTTTTCAGAAAGCCTTTCTTATGTTTTGACCTGCAACAAGTTGGTAATTGTTATCTTCATGTACAAAAGGTATGATTTATCTCTACTTGATCCCTTCAGAATTTTTCTTCTCCAGCTGTCTCTCCTGTAGACTTGATGACTTATTGTGACCAGATCACATCCAGTTACACCAATTATTGTTTTAATCTGTCGTCTTGTTTCTCCAGCTATTTATGCCTTGTCTCTACCTGCTATACTATGATTTTATTAATGATACTAGCTGTATTTACTCATATCCTGTGTATAAGATGGGCTTCCCTGGTGGCTCAGATGGTAAAGAATCCACCTGCAACGCGGGAGACCTGGGTTCGATCCCTGGTTGGGAAGAGAGTTTTCTATTGCATTTTGCAGTGGTAACCCGTCCTCTGACAAAACTAATGATGGCTGAACGTCTTGAGGTAGTTGATCATATGTAACTCTACCCAGAATAACTGTAATAGTGCAACTGTAGAAATGGAGAGAAGCAACAAGGGAAATTTTTCCTGGGTCGTAATTCCTAGTGCTGTGGGAAAATTGGCCATGAAATGTCTCCCAAACTTTGATCTAATTTATGACCACAAGGAGGTGCTATGGACAAAAAAGTTGCCCGTCATTTCAACAATCAATGAATTAGCCCCGCCATCAAGCCCTCAGCCACTGCATCTGCCCCCAGCAGTGTACCCTGAGGGTAATTCAGAAATGAGAAAAACAGGATCCTAGCCCTGGGTAACGGAGAAGGCAATGGCACCCCACTCCAGTACTTTTGCCTAGAAAATCCCATGGACGGAGGAGCCTGGTAGGCTGCAGTCCATGGGGTCGCTAGAGTCCGACGCGACTGAGCGACTTCATTTTCACTTTTCACTTTCACGCATTGGAGAAGGAAATGGCAACCCACTCCAGTGTTCTTGCCTGGAGAATCCCAGGGACGGGAAGCCTGGTGGGCTGCCGTCTATGGGGTCGCAGAATTGGACACGACTAAAGCGACGCAGCAGCAGCAGCCCTGGATAAAATATATATCAAAGGAATTTCAATGAGCCCAGACTCTTTCCATATATAGAAAGGCACTAAAAGCTCTTAACTTGATGTCTTTTGTGTGTGTGATTCACATAACTGATATTCAACCACATATTTTCAGCAAAAATGCAAAAACTCCAATATATCCTGGCCCCTCCCTTACCTTTTAGGAACAGTTTGTCAGAACTGACAGGCTGCCTTCCTGGACTGTAGTCCTCAAATAAAACATAATTTTCAACTTATAGATGATGCATTTATGTCAGTTAACATCTATAAATTCCACTGGAATAAAAACATTTTTTCTATAAGGTTAGCCAATAAGTCTGTTCAAGTCTTTCAAACCTGAATGAACTTTTTGGCCAATCAAATATATCTATAATGGGTTTTATTTCAATTTTTACTGTGCATGTCTGTGAACAAAGTACCAGAAAGTAAACTAGTAGCTTCTGAGCAAAAATCTTTTAATTTCTAAGAGCATTCCCCCAATAATTATTAATGGTAATAACTTTTTTTTTGTCCTTTTTTTTTCTTTAGAAGGCAGCACCCTGTGACGTATGGGGTCTTAGTTCCCTAACTAGAGATTGAACCCATGGCTCTGTATTGGATGTGCAGTCTGAACTACTGGACCACCAGGGAAGTTCTGGTGATATTTTAAGTGTATTGCTTCAATGTGTATTTTTGTATGCCCAGAAATAGCGTCTCAGTTCTTTTACCCCAAACTCTATTTGCCTTAAAATGCCTACCTTTAAGTGCTAACAATTTATAGAGAAGAATACTGGTTCTAATTCCAACACCTAAGAGCCTAAGATATTCTCAGTTCTCTCTCAAGAATATTTATGAGAATTCAAACAAGGAACTTCTTATTGTAGATCTGACCAAGTGGCTACTCAAGTGACCTGTGTGTTTATGAGAATCATTTCATTCTAAAACACTTCCCTGACATGGAGTGCATCCACGGATAACTTTAACCCCACTCCACCCCAGTGAGTGCTGAGCAGTGTCTGGAGACATTTTTGGTTGTCTCACTGGGGGTAGTGGAGTTGCTATTTGCATTAGAGACCAGGGATGTTGGTAATCCTCATACAATACCCAGGACAGTCCAACGTGGCACTAATGAATCTGTGAACCCTTGAGTTTCACGCAGTAAAGATACTGGAGCACTGGTGAGATAGGAAACGCTGCAAAAGACAATGAATACAGCTCCTGTTCTGGTACAGCTGAGGTCATAAACCACTTTATATGTACTTTTTAAAAGTGAAAATGGTCTACACAATATTTATATTTAAATACTTTTATTTTTATTTCACAAAAAAAGCAACAGTGTTTGCAGGTACACATGCCTTTCAGTCAGTGCTGGTCATATGCAAAACAAGGTATCAGAAGTATAAAGAAAAATAAGCCTTTTCCCTTTACAAGTGACAAAACACAATTTGCATATATAATATTATGTATATACATACTATTTTCAAAATCTTTCACAAAAGACAAGATTATGATACAAATTTAGAATTCTACCCACAAGCTCAGATTCAAGAAATTGGAGATCTCTGTAAGTGTTTAAATACAAAAATGTGATACCTTCACAAGTTTTGAAGTAACTACTTTTCAAAGTGTTTGAGAGACTATTCTTCACAGCAACACCGAACACTTGGCTTTAATCAAGAAAGCTGTAAGATTCAGTTTTGTCTCAATGTGAGTTTGCTGATTAATGCAAATGTTCCAATTATGCTGTAATTGTCACTTTAAACACATGAATATGTTACTGTACTGATGCTTGCTACACTTCAAGTTCTGGAGCATTTCATTCAGCTAAGCCCTGACCTTTACTTCCTTTGAAGTATTTCAAATTAAGAACTGTTGAGAAATACCACTAAATATGACCATGACTAACTCCAAAAAGATGCTCCCTTTTATTTATGGTCAAAGTTAAATGTGGCATGAATAAACTTTTATTTTCCGTACAGCAGCAGGTATAAGAAACAGCAAAGTATAAGCAAAGTTTTCATCACTAGAACCTGAGAGTCTGATATGGTGAATAACGTCTCTTTGCAAATTTTCTAGGAGTCCTACCGTTCAATGTTTCTATAACAGTATGGCAAATCTTCAGCATTATATTGGTTATAAATTGTAGAACAACAACAACAAAAAACAGTGCTCAGAAGCTCAGAAGGGAGGGAAGAGAGGGATGGATGGATTTTTGCATGCATTTTCTTTGCGACAGATAAATATGGAGTCGTGACATTTACCATGTGGTGGATGAACAGTCAATGTGAAATATCACTGAAGAATGCTGAAAGTTAACACACAGGTCTGGACGTGTGAAACGCATGCAAAGACATAGAGCTAAAGAGGCAACATGGGCTCACATTTCCGAGGACACTTGACGGTAACAGCTAACAGTGCAAGCACTGAAGACAAGAAAGAAAAATGAGCGGGAATGGTTCAGCCAGTGGAGAAGGGAGAGGAGACAGATGCAGCCACGCACAAGAGCTCTGGGGAGGAAAGGGCCAGCTCGCCCTCCCACGGGCAAGGTGTTGGGAGTCAAAGAGCTTGCCACCCCAATTCTTCTTGAATTAGTTTTGGGGCCCATGTTGTCATTTACTAGAATGATGGCAATAACTCAAAAAGATTCACTCCAAAACCCAAAATGATTTCTACCGAGTACTGAAGAATATGTAACTGATGGACCTGTAGCCAACTGAGTCAGAATCCAGGGCCTCAGAAAGGAGCTACTCTCAAGGGTCTTCAAATGAGTTTGAATGAGTGCTGCTGAGAGATGAACAGCAAAAAAAATTTAACCACACCTGAAGTATTGTCATTTTGACTTTCTGGAATTGCCAAAGAACAGGTCCCTCCCTTCTTACCATTTCATTCAGTGTGAGTCAACCTGAGACCTGCTGGATGTGATTAGCTCTCACAACTCAACTGTATCCAAGTGTCTTCTCTCATCCTACGGGCTACATGCCTGGTGCCATTGGCTACCCCATCTCAGTGCTACACCTTTAGCTCAGATGGCAAGGATCCGGTGGGACATTTTTTGTTAGATACACTCAGAGCCCTGCAAGGGACTATTAAAGGAAAATAATGGGGGAAGAAAAGAAGCAAATCATATATGTGCATGTATACACTTACATCTTTAAAGGCATATATCTGAGAAAATAAAAACAGCCACAAAATAGTAACTATACTGGCTCCAGCTGAAGGAGCAAATCTGTGGGAAAGGAAGAAAATACACTGCTCATCCGGGGGAGTTTTCATCAGTTCCCTACACAGCCATGTGAAGGACTAAACACAGAATAAAGCAACAAATGAAAACACGCATGAAGAATATCCCCCTGCCAAAAACAGAAATCTCTATAAAACAAGCGAACAACACACAACTCTTCTACTTGCTGTTACCACACAGGCAACAAGGAGAAGGGGAGAAGGGGAAGCTGTCATACACTTCTCCTCAATTTGCATTTGGTAACTTGACATCCACCCAAAGGACTAGGTATAAAATCAGTAACATGGAAACTTGTATATACACTTTTAAAAAGGGCATACCCCATCCCTTCCCACTAACTACTACCCACCCAATAATTCCTCCCTCCAAAAAAAAAAAACAAAAAAGATTCCTAAATTGTTGAACTATTGCCCATGTAGGCAGTCAGGAAAGGGAGCAGAGGAGATTTATCATACATCTGGACCTCCATGTTTCATTATGTACCTACAGATCCCAGCAAAGGACTGGGCACTAAATGAAATAACACACAAAATGTAGCAAACATTTATACATTAAAAAAGTACATATATGTGTACATGCGTGCATGCACGCACGCACACACACACACACACACACACACACACCTCTCCCATCCCTACCTCTCCAAAAGCAGAGCCAAACATCTATCCTTCTGCCACTGCTCAGTGAGGGAAAGGGAGCAGGGAGATCTTTTATAGAATCAATCTCAACTTTCATAAAGTTCCAAAAGAGTCATGCAAAAGACTGGATTCAAGATGAAATGAACATCACAAGAGGCAGAAACATTTGTATACATTTAAAAATTTATATATCTTGCCTAACAAGCTCACCCCTCCATTAAAAACCTCAGAAACAAACAACAGAAAACCAAATCCTCAAGTACTCCTATATACCGTATGCACAGGCTACAGGAGAAGGGTGGGGAAGCTTTAGTACACCCCAATCTGGACCTTTGCATTATATTTGATATTTAGGAGTCAAAAAAGACACTAGGCTTGAAATGAAAGCACAAATAAATGCAGCAAACGTTTATACACACGCACAAAACCAAACCCAGAAAATCTTCACCGCTCTGCGCCCCGCAAAAATTCTTCAAAAAACTACGCTACTAATCATTGCCTAGACAGGCAATAAGGGAAGGGGAGAAGAGGAGATTTTTTTCATAGAATGAACCTTAATTTTCATCATGTACCTAAGAATCCATGCAAAGGTTTAGGTACAAAATGAAGTAACAGAAAAAAAAGGAATACAAACATTTATATACATTTTAAAAAGTACATATCCCTACGCTCCCAGGCAAGAGAGTGATAGAGGTAAAAATAATCTAGACTGCTCTACAAATACTACCCACAGTGGCGAAAAGGAAAGGGGAAGACAGAAGAGTTTCCTACATCCATACCTCCGCATCTCGTTGGGGACCTACACATCCAAGCAAGGGATAAGTACAAAATGGAATAACACGATATTGAAACAAGCGCTGTATATATACAGATTTCAAAAGAATATATCCTGCCTCAGTCCCTTCCCAGCCCCGTCCCCGCCAAAATTCTAAAAGCCCAAACTACTTTAAAATTATTGACTACATGGATGAAAAGGGAAAGGAGAGAAGACTGCTCTATATCCAGAACTCTGGTTCATTAGCAACCTACCAGTCCAAGTGAAGGAGAGTGAGTGAGCGCAAGTCACTCAGTTGTGTCCAACTCTTTGTGACCCCGTGGACTGTAGCCTGCCAGGCTTCTCTGTCCATGGGATTCTCTAGGCCAGATTACTGGAGTGGGGAGCCATTCCACACTCCAGGGGATCTTAACCCAGGAATCGAACCCAGGTCTCCTGCATTGCAGGCAGATTCTTTACCAGCTGAGCCATCAGGGAAGGCCCCAAGTGAAGGGCTGGGTACCAAATGAAATACTATAAGAAGGCAGTAAAAAATATGAGTATATATTTTAAAAGCATTTACCCTAATACCCACAAAAGAGCCCCTGAAACTAATCAACTACTCTACTAGCCATTGCCCTCTCAGGCAACACGGGAAGGGGTCAAGAGGAGATTGTCATACATGTGGACCTCCACGTCTCATTAGGTACTTTCACATCCTATGAAAAGGACGTAGTACGAAATGATTAGTTATAATACAAAGTTATAGACTTATTTATATACATTAAGTACATACCCCACTGTCTCCCACCTCACAAAACAAAAACTACTCTAGCTACTGCCCAAAAAGGCAGTAAGGAAAAGGAAGAGGAGATCTGTCATACTCTGAATCTCCATTTTCATTAAGTACATATACATTCATGCAAGGGAACACACCTAAAATGAAATATTAAAAAGTAGCATAACATTTATATACACTTGAAAAAAAGAATATACAACCTTCCCCCATCTGCGCCCTCAAGAACAGACTAGATCAAAACAGCAGAAACTATAACTACTCACTTACGTCCGTACAGGCAATAAGGACAGGGGTAGATAAGACATTTGTCATACTTTGGGACCTTCACAGTTCTTAAGATCTCTACTTATCCGTGAGGAGGATGAAGGAAATACAAAATCAAACACCCACAAAATAGTCATTTAGATACATTTTAAAAAGTACATACTCTGCTCTTCTCCCACTATGGCCATCTCCTTCCAAAGAAGGAAATCAAGTAACTACTCTGTAGCTGTTGCCCAGGCAGGAAAAATTGAAAGGCTAGAAGAGATTTTCACAGGACAATGTCTCTTTCACTTTTCATCAGGATAAACTATACTAAGATGAAGGAATACAAAAACACATGCATCAAAAGAATAAAAACACATGCATACATTTAAAAAGTATATTCCCCTAAAGAACCCTCAAAGAAATCAATCAACTATTCTATGAGCTATTGCCCACGTAGGCAACAAGGGAAGGGGAGAAGAGGTTTATCATACTTTCGGACTTCCACTTTTCATTTGGTACTTAGTTGCCAATGAAGAGAATGAAGCACAAAATAAAAGAAAGCAAAACCCAGCAAAAGTGAACATACAGGCTTTATAAAATACAAATGGGGATGTAAGGGAGGAAGAAAAGAGTTAATTCCAATTTTTTTTAAAAAAAAAAGGCAAAGGGGAGAAGAACTACATCATACCTATGAAATTCAGGTCTTGTTTTGCAAACTCAGCCCAGAAATTGCTGTCTGCACATGTCCTGAGATGCATACAACTTCCCTGCATCCCCATGACATACATGAGGATTATGTAAATATTCAGCAACCTGACTACAGATTACCTCTCCATGTGCATTAGATTGAGTAGATGCTCAAAACCAACTCAGGAACAGGCTATGTGTAATCTAACAGACTCAGCACTTCACTTTCATTTCTCCCTTTCCAGTGTTCAGAAAGGATTCTGTTTTGCAGCCAGGAAGACTGATGTGGCCCAGTGTCCTCTATATACCCAGAACTCTTCTGACAGCTCTGTTCCCACTGTGGCTAAAGTACACGTGAAAACACGAATGGTGGAGAACATTAGTGTTAAGTAGAACCTGCGACAGTAAGAAAGTTCATGAACACCAAAACAGTGGCAAACTACACAATTTCACTTAAAGAGATTCATATCAAACAAGATGGAGCAAGGCACAAGCTTAATGCAGCTGCTGACACTGCTTCAGTTTAATATATCTAATCCGTTGGTATTAACAAGCGATTAGATATCAACAAACTGAACTCCTTGGATGTCTAGTTTTGTAGCCTTTCAGATTTCCAAAGCCTAAGCTTTTCTTCTATGGTTCCAGATTTCCAATTTTGCCTTTCCTAATAATATGGTATGATGTGTCTTTTTATTAATTCAAGTCGACTCTCTCTCTGCAATGAATGTAAAGCTTGTCAGACAGTACTGAATTGGTCATGGATCTGTGTGCTCATAGAACAAAGAACCGCTGTGCTTCTATTTGAGTTCTCAAAAATACAGTGGTGAAATAAAATTCTGGGGGAAAAAACTTCAAACGCTTCAACAATACTTATTATACTACATGGTCTAGCCATTATTTAACCTTATATTCCTGACTCAGAGTTGGTTTTTGGAAACCCTATATAGATGGGATAGCATAACATTAAAAAAGTATGGAATTTCACAGGAAAATCTGAGGTGAGGCCTGTAAATGAAAAATACAATTGGTATGGATCTGGTATTATGGGAATGAATGGCTTTGGAGTACAAAGATAGAAATGGATTTTGAGCTACCTCCTTTTTAGCCCATGTTTTGATAAAGTTTTCATTATAACAACCCCCACCCCGTTCCAGACACACACACTCACGGGAAAGAATGATATAATTCAAGACAAGATTTGCCATATGCGGAGCTAACAAATATTATAGAAACAATGTGAAGATGGGCAGATAAAATGGAAGAATCTTAAATGATTTTGAGAAGTAGCAAAGTTTAAACTCTGTATCAAAGTGGACTTTAGTAATATGGTTTTAAAAAAAAAAAAACAACCCAGCAACAAAAAATCCTCCAAAATTTTAGTATTTTTCCCCACTCTAAAAATATAAAAACACACTTTCAAATATTGACTAAATTATCATTCATTTACTGAAGCACAAGAGTAATAAAGACCTACAATCACCCTAGTTTCAAAAAAAAAATCTTCAGATGATTCTGTGATTCTTAGATAATAGTATTTTCTACTCTAAAATAGAGAGATAAGTGCTGTTTAGAAAACACTAAATTGGGAGAAAACACACTAGGGCTAAAGAAGGTTATCTTTAGTTTCTATTGCCAGTCTTTGATTTCAATTTTGCTATATAAAAATATTTTCATAAAATAAAATATAATTTTATACATAATTCCATATATTCTCACTTGATACCTGCTGAATAAAAAAAAGGTGACCTTTCCCATTGTCTGATTCAGTGGAGTGTTTTAAGTGCTGAAAAATGGGTAAATACCCTTTTTATGTACGTAGGTGTTTTCAAGCAAAATAGAAAGTACAATAAATACTAGGAAGAAAGCTTTTCTCCTAAGAATCAAAGAAACACAACAATCTAGGTATTAAGTCTGCATAGCTCAAAAAATTCAAGTACAGTATTTCCCCTTTAGAAGGAGTAAAATTGCCATATAGTTTTGGATACTTTCTTTCTTTCCTTGGCCACTCCCTATAATCTATTAGTTTGGCCATTACAAAAGAAAATTTTGATTTTTCAACTAAAGAAAAGTACTGTTTCTGACAGCAGAAAAAAATTCAAAGCCCACCATATTAAAATAAACCTAAATCAAGTTATTCCTATCCACATTCTCTTTATTCCTTTAAGGTATTATGGTGAACTTCAAATAAAAATGTTCTATTTCTCAAAGGCCCTATTTTAAAATATACTTCTAATATGCAACTCTATCATATAAAATGAAAAACCACCCAATGGGTATGATTAAGAGAAAGTGTCTGTGATCTATCATGCCAAAAAGCAACTTAAACAAACTGTAAACTGTAATTCTTAGTAAGAAAGTCATGATAAGAGACATCAGTATTTAAAAAAATGCCATAAATGCAGAAATACTTATTTGTAACACAAGGGATATCTATGGCAGGGAGTGGTAAAGGTGTACAGAGATTTGGAGAATACTGGAGTTCATAAGTAAAATAATTAACGCTAACTCGGTTTGAATATTTTCCTGAAAGATGAAAAAGAAGGTGTTAAATATTTGGAAAATTTAATCTTTTGGCCTTGTTATTTAGCTTTACAACAAAAATTTAAAAATTCTGTAGCACCTCACTATTTTTCAGAAAAAAATATAATAGTTATAAACTTTTTCCAGAAGAGAAAGGATTATTCAAAACCCCCAAAGTAGATCTGCACACCTGAGGTCAGTTCTCTACAGCTGCATGATTCGATGACTTCATTACTATACTTTTTGATGCTAACTTGGAACCACATTCAAATAACATCTATCAACAAGAAGCAACAAATGGCTAACCAACCAGCAGCCTGCAAAGATGGTGGCTCCCATGGTAGCTGTTTCCTTATTTCATGGTGTCAACAGTTAGCCAGAAACTGAGAACAGAATTGCAAAACAGATTTTTTTTTCCCCATTTGAATATTTTCAAAGTAGAAAAATTACCCATTGTTTTTGTAGATGGTTGGCATACAGGTGAATATAATTTGGTAATAAATAACTACACACTGCCCAAAGACATTTCAGAAAAGACAGATGAAAAAATACAGACTGGCCCTGAGCAAACTAGAACTCCTAAGAGTGCAAACGACTCAGCAGCGATCCTGGCTTCACCTTGGCTTTTGCAAAAGCAGCAGAGGCCCAGTTAACAAGCTCTCTGAACGGGCGATGAGGTACAGGCGTGCATGCTACAGCCAATATGTCAGGGTTTTAAGATTCTTCTCCACCCACTGCATGTTCAGCTGAATGACTTCCAAAGCCTCCTGGACGCAGCGAAGTCGAAAGGTGGCCTCTGACTGATTTTCAAAGAATGCCTGGACCTGTAAGTTGCACACACAAGTATTTCAAAAGAAAAGAAAGGCATACCGCAGCTTTGAATATCCTTTTCAAATAAGCTTTAACAGGGATGGTCGTCCTGATGAGAAGCTGTTTTAAAAAGGAATTCCCCTTACTCCCACACGGATGAAGTTTTCAAATTTCAAGTGGGGGTGGGAGTGGGGGGTGAGGGGTGGGGGGTGGGGAGGGTGGATAGGCCAAGTAACAGTAAATAAGGTAGAGTCTAAAGTTAGGCCTGGGGCCTAATTTTACCCTCTGAATGGAACTCTTCAAAAACAGTCTAATTGCCAATTAAAAACAAACTTGGCATATGTTGATCTTAATTCAAAAAATCATCTGTATCAGATGGGAGACAATGGAATACTGTTCAGAATGGAAGCAGAACTTTTCCTCCTTGCTGTACATCCACCCTTTAGAAATAATCCCAGTGCAGGGTCATTAGCATTGATGAAGGCAGAGAGAAGGGACAGGACTTTGCAGGAGAAACCACCATCTGACTAAAACTGAGCACCCTGAGGGCAAAGGGATGGCCTCATCTCCCCGAAAAGCATTTGATACAACCAACCTCAGATAAATGTGCCTTTGTTGAAAACAGGTGAGTTGATCCAGCAACGATACTTTGTATGGTATAGGACCCCAGATGGAACCTGAAGAAACACAATGAATCAGCTGCTGGTAAGCCAAGTTCCTGAGTGCAAAGGACATGCTTATTGTAAACTCCACATGCCGGAGGCAGAGTGGAGTCCTGCTCCTGGGAACAGGGGGCTTGGTGCTTCGGGAGTCACCCCACACACACCTCTCCCAGTAGGCAGGAGATCCAGAGAAATTAACAGCCCATGTTTGCCTCAAAAACAGCATCATACACCCAGAAGGTGTCATTACTGATTTAAAAGGAAAAAATGAGTGACTTATACTGTTGAGCTGGGTCTGAGTTTGTAAATGATCCCTTGGTAATTAGGAGGTGTTTTCAACACATGAAACTAAACAGCTATTCTGAAATAGTCCGTGGCCAAGCCAAGTGAGTTGGCTTCCCTGGTGGCTCAGATGGTAAAGCGTCTGCCTGCAATGCAGGAGACCCGGGTTCATATCCCTGGGTTGGGAAGATCCCCTGGAGAAGGAAATGGCAACCCACTCCAGTACTCTTGCCTGGAAAATTCCATGGACTGAGGAGCCTGGTAGGCTACAGCCCATGGGGTTGCAAAGAGTCCGACACAACTGAGCGACTTCACTCACTCAAGCTAAGTGAGCTGGTGCCGAGCAAGGTTGGGCTTGATTAGTACTATTACTTAAACAAAACACCACTGTTAAATTGACTCGCATTAAGGAATGCTGTTTACAAATGTGACTATTTCTGTGTTTGTTAAACTATCACTGAAGCATTTTTCCTCTCACAGCAAAGCGTGACTCTTCTGAACCAATACAACCCTGGAAACTGCTTTC
Organism: Tragelaphus eurycerus; assembly: GCA_935064755.1. Lineage (NCBI taxonomy): Eukaryota > Metazoa > Chordata > Mammalia > Artiodactyla > Bovidae > Tragelaphus > Tragelaphus eurycerus. The sequence continues at coordinate 2,099,672 of CAKXYN010000170.1, read as the reverse complement.
AGATGCAAGGCTTGCGGATACTGAAAATTAGTAATTGTCTGAGAAACTTACTTCTGTACAAGCTTACTCCAGTTCTCTTTGACAAAATCCCAAGCCAGTAAGTGTCCGGGAAAATGCCGGGCCACCGTTCTAATGATAAACGAGAGCTTCTGTGTTCGGATGAGATCTCCATCGAGGCTCTTTTTCATTAACCTGGAGAGCAGAGCAGATTGAGCTTCCAAAATAATTATTCATGATGAAGTGATGACTGAATTTAAATTAGTACCGGTCTCCTAATTAAAGCTCTGTGGCAATTCAAGAGTTACAAGTTTTGGTTCCGTCTAAGCTTCATTAACAGTGAAAACTAGTCATGTTTCTAAATGAAGGAAAAACCAATGAGATAAACATATAAATACACTGTTACATGGTAATAAATTGTTCTTGACATAATAAGGACATTTAGGGGGGAAAAGGACATTTAGGATATAATTTCCAGTAGAATTATAATTCTGAAAACTGGTACTGTTTTTTCTGTTAAAAACTTTGAGTAGGGAGGTATCTTATTATTCTTAAACTGGGCTGTCATATAAAAATGAAGATACTTTTCAGAATGCACTCAATAAATTGATACTGATACGTGTACTAGATAATGTTCTAAACTACTGAATTACAATGCTTGAAATAGGTCATTACTATCTATCCTCATTTTATAGTTTAAGAAGCTGAGGTTATATAATTACCCCAGGGACACAGCTATTCCTAATAAATATAAAAGTTAGGCATTTGAACATAAGCATTTACTATGTGATAATATCTGCTTATATGAGAACACACATACCTCTAAAAGACTGCAGCAATATTTTTAACAGGAAAAAACCCCAACTGCTCATCAAGACATGATGGGTTGGATAAACTATGATAGAGCCATATTATGGAATAATACACAGCTATAAAGAAAAATGGAGTAGGCTTTGTGGCAAATCTCAAGGACTGATCGTTGACTAAAACGAATGTCACAAAACGCTGGGCACAGAATAAAGCAGAAAGTATACAGACCAGGACTGACCATGTTAGCAGAGGAGGGGATAAGAACAGGAGTGAAGGACTGAATAGGAGGTCGTTTTCTGTGTTACTCTATTTCTTAGGTACTGTTTAAAGACTTTAGGGTGGGAATTTATCAGCATATTCCTGGTCTGAAACAAAATTATTACTGATTTAAAAACAAAGCCTTTTCTCTGTTTGCTTGGATCAGAGCCTGGCTACTACTTTCAAGAAAATGACCATTTACACTGCATCCTTTGGAAAGTGGGTCTGGGCCGCTGCTGAAGACGTCTCAGGGACACTATTATCATTTATCTGAGCAAAACTGTTCAAGCAAAGCAACAAGACCACAGCACCTCCGTCCACCCCTTCTCGGGCACTGACTTTCAAGATGCTTCCAGTGTCTCTTGGCGACTCAGAGCGCCTTTCTCCTGTTCTTCCTGCCCGGAGACCTATTCACTGCCCTTCTTTCCTCTCATGAGCCTTCCATTCCCAGGTCGGTCATCAGCTGAGTAATTAAAGAGTCTGGCAGATTCACATAAAGGTGTAACCTGTAAGCTTTTATGTAATACCTTTTCCTGAAGTGTCTGTGTTTTAAAAGAGACGGCTGGGACAGAACCGTGCCTTTGCCCAGAAAGAAGCTAGGTGTGGAATTAAAGACAACGTGCCAAGGGAAGGAAGACATTTTTAAGAAGAAAGCAGGGCTGTGACTCTTGGCACCTCCAGTTCCTTCTGGGCATAGCACTGTCGCCTGTGGGGACAGGTCTGGTCCCTGAGATGAACCCCTGCCTGTGGGATCTCCTCACTACCATGCCCAGGTCAGGCCTGGCCTGTGAGTAAAGGGAGGAAAAGGGGGATCCCCCCACCCCCGAGGGTCTCCTCACCACCCTGCCCGGGTCAGGCCTGGCCTGTGAGCGAAGGGAGGAAAAGGGGGAATCCCCCTCCCAAGGGGCGCTGTGCTCTTATGCTTTTGGTTTCCATAGATCATATTCCTTTGGTGGCTTCATACCAATAAAGCTTCCGTACATCCTCTGAGCTGGCAAGAGCTTCGAGTATTTTATTCTTCTCTGCTTCAGAGCCTAGAGAGACGTATTTGCTTAAGAGGAATGGCCAGCCTCTCTCAGTTTTTGCTCCAGCCTTGAACACGGTCGTCATGACATCCGTAGGCAGGCTGTAAGACAGGTGGTCCGATATGAGAACAACCAGAAAAAAACACTGAATACAAAGGCAAGAACTGACTAGGGGCAGTGCTTTGGGGAACTGAGCAGGTACTACTAAAGAGTCTTCACTGTATAATTAATTGTCAGGAAAATGATTAATCCCATGGCCACTCCTTTCCTAGTGATGCGACTAAAAAGCATATGAATTCAATACAGTAATTATTTACTGTTGACCCACAAAGAACCAGGCAGGCAACTGGCTGGACACTGTGAGCGGGGAAGAAGAATGAGACTCAGTCACTACCTACTGGGAGGCTCATGGGCTATCATTAAGTACAGAACGATACGGACACTGTAACACAGCATGATAAGTTCCATGGTAGAAATCCATCAGCAAATGCAGCAGGAGGGGTGAGAACAGGGTTAGGAGCACAGTTTTCTGTCTTAATAAGATCTCAGAGGGCTTCAACAGGTTACCTCAATACCCTACAATCCAAGTCTCCACCTGGTGTTTGAATCTTTTCTCATATAACCAGTAAGAAACCTGGAGAAAACCAATCATCGTAAAACACATTTCTACTAACTGCTAATGCCCCCTGCTATGTTTTATCCCTAAATTAAGAGAGACCTGTTTGATGTCTCAAGCTATTAGGAGGATGGCTATCAAAAGCCCAGAGAATAAGTGTTGTCAAGGATGTGGAGAAGCTGAACTCTTGTACACTTCTGGTAGGAATGGAAAGCAGTGAAGCTTCTCTGGAAAACATTATGGAGATTCTTGTAAAATTAGATACAGAACTATCACATGACCTAGCGATACCACTTCTGGGTATATATATGAAAGAAATGAAGCAGGTCTCAAAAAGGTATTTGTACACCTATGTTCATAGCAGCATTATTCACAGGAGCCAGAAGGTGGAAGAAACCTAAATGTCTATCAGTGGATGAAGAGATAAAATGTGGTATATACATCCAGCGGGTTTCTCAGCCTTAAAAAGAAAGGATATTCTGATGTATGCTACAACATGGATGAATCTTGAGGACATTATTAGGTTGTCTATGACCAATCTGGACAACATATTAAAAAGCAGAGACATTACTTTGCCTACAAAGGACTGTCTAGTCAAGGCTATGGTTTTTCCAGTAGTCATGTATGAATGTGAGAGTTGGACTGTGAAGAAGGCTGAGTAACAAAGAATTGATGCTTTTGAACTGTGGTGTTGGAGAAGACTCTTGAGAGTCCCTTGGACTGCAAGGAGATCCAACCAGTCCCTCCTAAAGGAGATCAGTCCTGAATATTCATTGGAAGGACTGATGCTGAAGCTGAAACTCCAATAGTTTGGCCACCTGACATAAAGAACTGACTCCTTGGAAAAGACCCTGATGCAGGGAAAGACTGAAGGCAGGAGGAGAAGGAGATGACAGAGGATGAGATGGTTGGATGGCATCACCCACTCGATGGACATGAGTTCGAGCAAGCTCTGGGAGTTGGTGATGGATAGGGAAGCCTGGGGTCTCAAAGGGTTGGACATGACTGAGTGACTGAACTAAAAGCCAGGCACAAAAAGACACTTTCTGTATGATTTCACTTATATGAGGTACTTAGAGCAGTATAACTCCTACAGAATCCCTTGGCTGCCAAGGGCCAAGGTGAGGAGAAAATGAGGAGTTTTGCAAGGTGGAAAAGTTCTGATGATTCGTTGCACAACCATGTGAATATACTTACAGTACTGAACTGCACACTTAAAAATCAAGATACTAAAGTCTGTGTGGATTTGATCACAAGACAACAGTCTGGTTTGAGAATCAGGTACATGGGGTTCGCCTACATTAACGCTCGGCTTTATAACCTTTATGATTCAGGACATAAAGATCCTGGTTTCACTACATGCTGTGGGGCCCACAAGAGCGAGAGAGAAGCACACGTCACCTCTGAGTGCCATTGGACGCCATCCAGTCATTGAAGAGCTTCAGGGCAGTAGCGCTGCAGTTCTCCAGCCTGTGGGTGCAAGCAAAGTCCAGCAAGACCGACCGGAGCTCTCGAGTAGATGGGGTGCCCTCGTCAGTCCAAGTCTGCTGTAGGATTTGGCTTTGAAGCAATTTAAATACCTTGTTCTAGAGAGACAGAATGGATTATAACAGAGTAATAACAATGAGGGCAACTGGGAAAATCAGGACAAGAGCTCTTTTTTTCCTACACTTACCCAAAAAAGAAAAAAAAGGGGCAGGGGGGACATAGATATTACTCATTTAAATAACAACTGACATATGAAGCTCACATGTCGTTGGGATGAAACCATTCAGTCACTGAGGCTATAGATAAGGTTGCCTCTTAAGCATCACCAACTCCCAGAGCTTGGCTATAGAGCCAAGGTGGACTTAATGACATAGGACACAAAGAATTAATGACTTTGTGTAGTAGGGAACCTTTCTTCTGTGTATACTCAGCTAGAAGTTGCTTTCCTGCCAAGAAGTATCATCTATAACCACTGCTGGAAGAAAGCTCAAACTTCCTGACCTGGTGACTTTAGCATCCGTAAATCCATTAAGCAATGAGAGAAAAATAGAATGTGTAGGTGCTTAAATGTTTCTGAATCCATTTTTAAAGGAATATTTAAAGTATCATCTAGCTTGATGCTCTAACAAGTTAATCTAATCAAATTAAGAAAATGATGCCTACAGGGAAGAAAGGTTGTTTATAGTTATTTTTCCTCCTTCCCCAACTTTTTATTTGAAAATTTTCAAGCCTGCAGAAAAGCCATAAGAATAGTAAAATGAATAGCCGTATGTTAGAGTCACTGTTTTGTTAATACTCTTACATTTGTGTATAACACAAATATACACACACTTGGTTTTTCTGGTTTTAGTTCAACCATATGAAAGCAAGTTACAGATATCATGAGATTCCATTTATAAATAATTTAGCATGCAAGTCTCAGAAATAAGGACATTCTCCTATGTAACCACAATACCTTATCACACTTAAGAAAATTACCAGTTATTCAGTAAAATCATCTACAATTAAAGTCCATTGTTATAATTACCTCTGAGATCTCATTCTTAAATAAGTATTTATGGTATTAAGGCTTCCCTGGTGGTTCAGTGGTAAAGAATCCGCCTGCCAATGCAGAGACATGGATTCTACCCCTGGGTCGGGAAGATCCCCTGGAGAAGGAAATGGCAACCCTCTCCAGTATTCTTGGCTGGGAAATCCCATGGATAGAGGAGCCTGGTGGGCTATAGTCCATGGAGTTGAAAAAAAGTTAGACACGACTTAGCTACTAAAACAACAAAGACAACGGTTTTAAGAAACCAACAGATTTCTCATTTCTTTTTCATCTCCTCCCAGGACAAAAGCATGAAAGCTGTTCATAATACATGGAACTATTTCCATACTCCAAGCTGTGCTGGAGGGAAGGAAAAGAGGGCACAGGGAACTTTAAAAATCATCATGTAAAATATGTATTTGTTAATGTCACCAAAATCCTAATATAAAAATGCTTATAGGTATTTTTTAGATAACTTTCATGGCAACAAATGAGGAGGATCAAAATGAAACCAGTTCATAGACATCCCCTCCCGCAGTGTTCTTGGCACAAGAGGGTTTTCTGTCAGTGGTATTGGAACTCTACCACGACCAGTCTTATTTCAAGCACCACAGATGACCGTGTACAACGCCTCTTAACTGCCCTCCAAACTAGTTCAAATTCTTCACAGAGCATAATGTTCTTCTAGAGTGCCTCTGTCGGTACTTAAAATGAGTCCTAGTAGGAAAGTTTTAAACTGCTGAGGCCGTTTTTCTCAGCAGACCCTTCTCTGAGGTCTGAGTAAGTCTCTTGTGAGCTGACTATGAGAATGGTTTTGAAAAAAGCATCTGTATAAGAAGAAGGATGCGAAGTCTGTGATAACAGGTCAACTCCCTTCTGTTTGCTTGCTTCAAAGGCAATGAAACAGCGAACAGACGCCCTGTGGAATGTGCGCAGGCTTGCAGTCATGGGAGGGTGTGAAGTGGTGGGAAAGGCTACTTGCCACGCTGACTGACGGTGCACGGAAGCTAACAGCCACGCAGGCGCCCCTGCAGGGTGCCCGTGACTGCACTGCACACGCTGTCTTCTACCTCAGTGGCATCACGATGCTGCTGCTGCTGTTAAGTTGCTTCAGTCGTGTCCGACTCTGTGCAACCCCATAGACAGCAGCCCACCAGGCTCCCCCATCCCTGGGATTCTCCAGGCAAGAACACTGGAGTGGGCTGCCTTTTCCTTCTCCAATGCGTGAAAGTGAAAAGTAAAAGGGAAGTCGCTCAGCCGTGTCCGACTCCTGGCAACTCCATGGACCGCAGCCTTCCAGGCTCCTCCATCCATGGGATTTTCCAGGCAAGAGTACTGGAGTGGGGTGCCATTGCCTTCTCCAGGCCTCATGATGGCATTATGACAAATGAAAGAGTGACAAGCTACTCCCAACTGTCAGAAACAAAGGAAGAATGAGACACAAAAAAGAAACTTCCCATACTTGCAAAACCATTAACAACAACAACAACAAAAACTCAGTGGAGAAAAATGGCAACCACCCTTGAGAGTTTATACTAAAACAAAGAAAGCAGTGGGGAAAATGCACTTCCAAATACTGGAAGCAAGGGAAACCCCAAGTGATGCCGTAGCCGATTCCTGGGTGTTTACTCCTTTGCAGTTATGGGCTGTAACCTTCTTACTTGCGGCCCATACCCAAGAGTCAAGGGGAAGTCCCCAAATTGTTGATTTTTAAATATATTTCAGGGGAATTCCCTGGTGGGCCAATGGCTTGGACTCAACACTTTCACTGCCAGACCCCAGATTTGAGCCCCGATTGGGGAAGTAAGGTCCAGCAAGCCATGCAGTGCAGCCAAGAAAAAAAAAAAAAAAAAATTAAATGATAACATAAAAGACTTTATTTAAAAAATCATAGCTCTGTTTTTAGAAAATTTCAATTATAAAATATTTTTGTAAGTAATCAAGGTTATATTTTTAATGTTAATAGACCACAGCAAGTGCTTCAAATCATCTTTCCCTTTTATAAGTAAAATTCAACCTGTTTTTCCATTATTCTACATTAATTTTTTGAAATCTAAACCCATTAAATATCAGAATTCAATCCTCTGATTTCATAAAGTGAAGATGGTAGGGAGAGGGAATAAATTGATGAGTCACGCAATGTACATACATGCAGGAAAATGACACAAGATGACTTTAAAAATAAAACAGGGCAGGATGCTGGCCCTTATGTTATTTATTACATTTTGATTTACTGCTTTAATTTTATACTGATATTCCCAGGGAGTTCTTTCTTGGGTCAGCTGAGCTTCTTAAAAGTGAAGTGTCAACTTTTATTACAAAAGGTTTATCCCACCAGTTCCTCATATGTAAAAGAATGAGAGTTGTAAGTGATGAAACAGGAATATGGCTGAGATCAGATTTTAGTATCAGATGTGAACAATCTAACACAATACAAATATGCCTCCAGACTCCAGCCATCACATATTAGAGCAGACATCACAAAATGTGATATATAGGTAATATGTGTTATATGGGTCTGTGTAGCCTAAATAACAAAATGACCAATAAATGCACATAATGCTCTCATGACACTAACTTAAAAATTAATTTGTCATCAGTCTTAATCACAACTCTACTTGATGACTGGATCTGAGGTCTCAGAAGGTTCTGCCATTCCAATCTCATCTACAGTGGGTCACATTTCATATCTTGAGAATTTTGATCCTACTCGAATGCCCTAAGATCAGAACAAGAATTTTAGAGAATTTCTTACTCCTGAATTAAAGCCATCATGACTTTTAACATTTAACTGTCATAACTTTTAATTCATCGTAACTTTTAACTGTCATGCCAGTCAAGGGCATGAAGACATACAATGGTAAAGGTCTCATAAACACACACTAAGCCTCCTGTTCCGATTCTCTAACCACCAGTCCCATGGACTGGCACGTTCCACCACGTCCTGAGTAAACATACACCTGCCCAGCAAACTGGAAATCATCATTTGAGATGAAGATGCAGAGTTAGCTGAGTGTCACAGCAGGAAGATATTCAAAAGATCTAACTGCTGGAATTGAGTTCAGCATCTGAGCTTTCAGCACACGGCCAGCCTGAATTAACTATCAAATGCCTCCTGACACCAGGCCCTCAACACGTTAATGGAGAGAAGCAGAAGAGGGACTTACGCCATCATGAAGTTTACGAAGCCTTCAAACGGTTTTAATTTAAAATATCGGTGTAAAAAAGGGGAAAATATAGCAAGAAGCAGCTTTGATTCCTTCAATAAAAGGGTATCCTCTGATAGATGACAAGCTAGAACACATGAAAATACGGCCTTATAACACAAAGAGGAGGGTCTGGCGTGAAAGCGACCTGGGCCTGAGTCTTCAGCTTCATCATTCACGAGGTAAGTGACTTTGGAGAAGTCATTCAGTCTCCTCATGTGTGTTAATGAGGGTAGAAATATCTATCTGCTGCTGTGTGCGGGTTAAACGAGGTTATCTGCATTAAGCACTAAGCAGGGTGTGCAGGGTACAGTAAGCGCTGAAGTGCCCTTGTTCTTGTATGTTCCACTCACTCATTCAGCCCACATTTACTGAGTGTCACTATGGGCAAGGTCACATTCCAGGTGCTGGTTTTTATTAAGGTTAGTATTTGGAGAAGGCAATGGCACCCCACTCCAGTACTCTAGCCTGGAAAATCCCATGGACGGAGAAGCCTGGAGGGCTGCAGTCCATGGGGTCGCCGAGGGTTGGACAAGACTGAGCGACTTCACTTTCACTTTTCACTTTGATGCATTAGAGAAGGAAATGGCAACCCACTCCAGTGTTCTTGCCCGGAGAATCCCAGGGACGGGGGAGCCTGGTGGGCTGCTGTCTATGGGGTCACACAGAGTCGGACACGACTGAAGTGACTTAGCAGCAGCAGCAGCAGTATTTGGAAGCCTTATGAAATAGAAGAATGACAAAAATCTTGGTAATCAGACGATACCTGAGAAATCATCTAACTGAAGCATCTCACTTATGGGTAGGAGTGGGGGTGGCTCCTTGCAGGTCAGATCAGAAATTTGAAAGGAAGGGGCTTTTCGAGCTCTATACGGCCCCCTGCCCTGTACTCCCTCACCGTCCCTGAGAATTACAGGGGATACACAGTAGGACAGCAGAAAAGAGGATTTTTTTTTTTTTTTTAAAGGTGCAATCTAGCCCCTTCCTTTTACCAGTGAGGATGCCAAAATTCTAAGACTTATTCTAATTCCTGGCCCATCACCTTCTTTTTCCTGAAAGCTGCCTTTTGCCTGGTCTTTGGAAAACCTGACTGGTTGGCAAAGCAAATCTTGTTGTCTGAATGTGATTCAGAGAATTAGATAAGACAAAGAATTTGTCACTCCTTCTCAAGCTTTTAAATACACAGTCAAAATTTAATACCAAAAGTATCTAAAATAACAACTGTGAAGACCAGGCAATTGGTTTTAAAAAAGGTAAAACAGTCTCCAAAACTGGTTGTGCTTTGCAAAGAAACAACCAGCATCACCATCCTTAATAAGATAGTTATCAGTGAGGACCCCCAAAACCGAAGAGTCCCAGTACAAACGTAGTTGTCATTTTATAATGACCACCAGGAAATTAATGCAGAGCCCTACTTTGCAAAAGGGCCTATTCTAAGCACTTATTATATGAAAATAAACCAAGAGTTGAATAGAGAAATTTTTCTTTTCATGTGACCTCATTTTGACAGCAGTGTCAGAAGTCTATATACTTTGATATTCAGACAAGAATATGTCATGCTAACCCTTTATCAGCTTCTCATGGTAAGAAATGACATGTTGATTTAAAGTTAAGATTTCAGCACCAGGAAAGTGATGAAAATGCAATATAACTGTCTTTTCAGTCTGTGACTGCTGAACGGAACATGAATCACAACAGTAAAGGCAAGCAACAAAGAGAGCTTGGCAAAAAGGCAGACTTACCACCAGTCTTGAGGCCAGATCCATGTGCCCGAGTTTGTCAAGGAGGTTATAGATGAGTTCTGTCTGGAACAGGGCTTCAGAGATGGGTGCAGTGTAGGTCTCATTTCTAAGATAATCAATCAGATCGAAAGCTCTCTGAAGAGACACCTTGCCTAGGCTAATGGGTAAAAGAACAAAAAAGTAAATATGCCAGAAAAGTAAATATGCCAAAAAAGTATGCATGCTGAGAGACAAACTATGGCTAGATGGGGGAGCAGGAATCCTGAAGACCTAAAGTTTAAGCTTTGAGTGGTAGGTATCCTATGACTCCATAGTCTTCAGTGAAGTGAAGTCAAAGATGCAAAGTGTCTGACTCTTTGCAACTCTGTGGACTGTAGTCTGCCAGGCTCCTCTGTCCATGGAATTATCCAGGCAAGAATATTGGAGTGGGTAGCCGTTCCCTTCTCCAGGGGATCTTTCCAACCCAGGGATCAACACAGATCTCCTGCATTGCAAGCGGATTCTTTAACCATCTGAGCCACCAGAGAAGCCCGATATTCTATAAAATTAGACTAAATATCTTTGATTAAGTTCTCGTGTGCAACTCAAGGTTAAAGATGCCTTTCAGGAAAAAGATGAACAACGGCTCAGTTCTTTGTTCTATAAGTCACCTGTAAATTGCTACTGATTCAGGAAAAGTATCATAACATTTTAGATGAAAAATGATGAAGCATGCCGATTTTACTTATCATTAGTTACTTATATTGATCAGGTGGCAGAAAGAGGATTTGAATCAGAAAGTAAATTGTTATTTGTATTGGAATTTTGTCAAACTTGTTAAGGTGAGGCCCACTGTGAATTTATAGTGCACACCTTTAAAAAATTAATCACTTGACAGAAATCACAACATCGATGGCTGAGATGGTGTGAGGTCACCATGTAACAGGATGGTCAAGAGCTGTCAGAAGGAATGCATTTGAGTGTTCTTGGTGCTTGGGCTTCCTTGGTGGCTCAGAGGGTAAAGCGTCTGCCCGCAATGTGGGAGAGCCGGGTTCAATCCCTGGGTTGGGAAGATCCCCTGGAGAAGGGAAAGGCTAGCCACTCCAGTATTCTGGCCTAGAGAATCCCATGGACAGAGGAGTCTGGCGGGCTACAGTCCATGGAGTCGCAAAGAGTCGGACACAACCAACTGAGTGACTTTACTTTCTTTCTTTTCTTTGTGTGTCTAGACTCACTGACGATCTAAGTCGGTGATCTTCCTCTTCAGAGGACACTGGTACACGAGGCCACTGCCCTTCTGGGCTTTTGTAGCTTGGGGGGCAGCCGGGGAGGTGAGTGGTATGCCAGCTCTCAAGACACGTCTCATACCAATTGATGAGCACTAAGTTTTACGCTGAAAGCACTGGCTTCTTGAAAAGAATTTTCTCGTGAGTAAAGCAAACCCTAAACTTCTATATCCATTTATTCAGCAAATTTATGTGTTGCGCTCGTCACTATCTACAGTCTTGAAACATGATTTAAATCTTATTATATAACTCTTCAATATGCTTGTGCTGATGTTTCTAGATAGACAAGGGATAGGTCTTCTATCTTCTCAGTTCTCCGAAATGAATTATACCTACTAGGCAATACATGCTAGTTCTTTTCAATTGTTTTTCTTAAATGTCCTTTTCCTCAAGAATACTTATTTCAAAAAAAAAGGAAACAGAATTAGACCCAAGCCAAGCACACGCTACCCCGCAAGCTCAAAGATGTTGTTGATGAGGTTGGCGCGATCCCTGTCGCTCAGCACGTAAGGATTTATTTTCAGCTGTTTGATCAGGGCTTCCCAGTTGTCATCCGCGTAATGGACAATGTAATAGCCAGTCATGTTGGTGTTGAGCTTGATCCACTGCACTTCCTCTGTGAGATTGATGACACCTAACACAGACCACAAAAAGAGAGAGAGGTTAGGCAAAGAAAGGTATACTGTGTTTCAAAGTTAATATGGTGTTATTTTTATATTTAAAAATATTATGTTATTATTTTATATATTAATATATTTTAATAAATAACAATATTATATATTATTATTTTATACTTTAAAATATTTATATTATTTCTACTGAGAAGCTAAATGTCTGCCTCCCAGGGCAGTCATGTTCATGTTACCAAAGATCACCACCCATTCACTTAACAAATCTTTATTTAATGGTAAACAAGGTGCGTGTGCCTGCTCTCCTGGATCCTACAACCCAACGTGACCAGGTGAGTAGGGGGTCATACAAACGGTGTCAAGGGAAAAAGAAAACAGTTGCGTTCTGTAGGAGAACGGGGTAGAAATGCTTCAGCCCCGAGGGAAGGTTCGGAGAGATTTCTTGGGAGAAATGACATCAAGGTTGAGACGTCAGAATATATAGGTATTGTGAGCCAGGTAAAGAGGGACTCGTGAGTGTTCAAGGCCCAGAGAGAAAGTGTGCATGGCATCCATGCACTGAACCGGCTCCCAAGTTCCTGCTGGGAGTGTGTGCAGGGTGCGGCACAGGGGAGACGGTAAGGAAACGATCTGCTTAGCATATAAAATGTGTTCCCTCTCGGCCTTTTGTCTTTGGTTATGTTAACGGCCTAAGAAAGGACATGCGAAGCCATTTTTAAAAGTCACATAATTCAAAGATAGCGAAATAAACATTAGGGAAGGACAGATGTCTCATTAGGCACAAATAAGAAATAATGAGTTAAAATAATAGAAAGCTGATCATGTACTTTGCGAACCCCTACCATTACATTTTAATGCCGACAGAATTGCTAGAAATTTATATGGAATGACCTCAATTAATGTGTGATTAATAAGAAGCTAAAAAAATGCAACCTTAAAAATATTACTACAAAAGTTGACTGCAACCTTTAAAATTACTAACCAGGAAACGTCCTTTAAAGTTGGCAATGAAGATGTGAATTTAAAACAAAAGTTAAGGGTATGCTTCTAAGCATCTTAAGGTTTACTATTTATTAGACTGTAAACCCCATGAGCATTACTTTGTTTACTGCTAATCTCTCAGGACCTAGAACAACGTTCCTAGCAGGTACTCAAGAGATACTTGGTGCATTAATGGATGAATAAACAAAACAATTATGTTATGGTAAGTGGTTTCAAACAAATCTAAATAAGGTTTGCACCTGTTTATGATGTAAGTTTTCTTCCCCACTTTAAAGTGGGGAATACAGTTTCTAAATTAAAAGATAAAAGGAGAGTAAAGAAAAATCAATTAAACTCAAACAATAAAAGCATCATGGGTATATTTCCTACCAAGATTTTTCCTATACACATTTTAACTGAATTAATATTTAATATACTGGATTTATGTACATTATTTTATACATTATATTATGCTGCTTTTTCACATATCAGATTCCATTTCCTGCCATTTTCCCACTGCCTTCATACGCAGGATTCAAAATCTTAACACACCACAGTTTAACCCATCTTCTACTTGGAAATATTTAGGCTGTTTTAAAATTTTTACTATCATAATAATTATATATGAGGGGTTTTACACATAAAAGGCTTTGGAAACACATCTAAACATTTTAGTACCTGAAATCTAGGACTGATCAACTTCAAAAGCATGAATTATTTAAATTTATCAGATTTTCTTAATACCTTAGTTACTCTAATTCTGAGACTGTCAAAGGTTTTTAAGATGTAAAGATTTATGTTCTGATCATGTCTTAACATGACGTATCAGATAATCAGTCTTTTTCATTAAAAAAATTTATACTAATTTGTTTTATTGCTGATATAGCAACAGATGGAATACATTAATCACATTAATAGGGTTTATTCCTTTTCTAAAGCAGAATACAGTTCTAAGGAATATTTGCGTTGATAAGAGTAGCTGCTCCAAGTAGATATATTTTTAACAAACCTATGACTAATGAAATCAACTTTATAAGTAGCTAATGCAAAAATATCAACACTCTCTAGGTCACCAAACAATTTCCTACAGGGCTTTTATCAAGAAAGGACCTTGGGGAAAAGAAGCGAAGAGCTTCAAATCTCCCTTTCCCAAAACAGGAGGCAAGGAATGATAAGCATGGCAATTTTCCCATTGGATGGAAATAGGAAAATATTGAAATACAGAGTCTCTTGGATGATAAGCAACTTGCTATTTTGTAAACCTAGCCAAGTCCAGATGCCAGAGAGGAGGAACACAGCTGGGAGTGTACTTGAAATTATTACTGTCATTTTGATGACAGAATATGAAGCCGTGCAGCCAACAGCACAGAGAGGAGAGTTATCATTTACGGAATCAACATATTAGTCTCTTTCAGGTCTTCTGAATGATTCACAATAGAGGACCTTAAAACCACAGGTATGAAAAAAAAAAACACCAGCTTTGCACACAAGGGAGGTAACTACATCTTACAGCTCAAATGTGGATGAAGCTACTCTCATATGTTTTTAATTTATTATAATCATTAACAGATTAACAGTTCAATTTTCACAGTCCATTGAGGAGTAAAAAAAGAGTAACTCCGATGTTACATGGCAGAAGCCCAGATTAAGTAATCTAATAGTGATTAAAAAAAAAAAAAAACTTGCCAATGAGTTATGAAACTCAGCTACTGTTTTATAAAGAAACATTAAAGCACAGAAACAAAAAAATATGTTTTTATTACAAAGCTGCAAAGTTCCCTGTATGGCTTGCTCCAGAGAGCTAGCATGATGCACACAGTTGAACTACATCCCCTCCTGTTCAAAAGCGTTCCTTTTTCTCCCATACCCCTTTCTTTCCCGTTTGTTTCATCAGGGGTAAAGGCACACGATAAACATCCTATCCTATCTACATGCCCTTCCTCCCTTTTTTCAACTGCCTTTCATTTCAGTGCCATGTCCTTTAGTTTCAGAAAAATGTTTATTGCACAGTGATGTCATTCTAGAAACATGAATGCTCCAAGGTAGATTTAATATAAAAATGTCCTCTAGTGAAAAAGGTTAGGTTTGAAAATAAAATGGAAGAGAGAGAGAGGTCAGGGTAAGGAAGAGGAAGGAAGAGAAGGGATAAGGAGACACTTTGGTGGAATTTCCTCAACAGGTGGTTTATAGAAAAACAGTCCCGTTTCAGCCCTTCTTATGCACAAAAACTATTAACCATTCAAAATCCGTGGACATGGGAGAAAAGTGACCAAAATATTGACCACATGTAACGTCTACATCTTACTGAACTAAGGGACTAACCCAGAAACCCTGGCATTAGAACTCATGGAGATAGACTACAGATTTAACAAACCACCAAGTTAATACATTGTACCAATGTCATGATGGCATAAAATAAGCCTCTGTGTCACCGTCTGTGCTACATTTCTTTTGAGAAAAGAGAAGACTAAAATTCAGTGAAACCAAAATTGACTCTTCACAGGAGCATCAGGAACCAAGAAGACTCATCTGTTCTCAGGGTCAAACACCATTTCTAAGGACAGACATTTGCGGTGTGGACTTTCAAAACCTGAACTGCCAGGAAAGGTAAATAGCACGGCTGAAAAGAGGAAGTGGCAGACACTGCTTTCATCATACATTGCCTCAGTTCCACCTCTAGATTAAACCAGCCACATTATAGGGCATGTTACAAATTCTCCTTTACTAAGAATATTTTCAAATGAAGAGAAAGAAAAGTTGCCATTTCACCAAACTTTGAATGCTCCGCTCCTAGAGCTTTTTACAGTGACATTTGAGTCACTCCATTATAAACTAAAATGTATTTATTCAGTAAGTTTTTATGTGCCAACAGGGTACCAGGACTGCAAAAGTGACTTGTGGAACTAAGATATCCACTTTCAATGGGGGGATACATCTCCTGTAGGGACAGATATAAGTAAGCGGCTCAGTTGTAAAGAATCTGCCTGCCAATGTGGAGACTAGAGTTCCATCCCTGAGTCAGGAAGATCCCCTGAAGAAGGAAATGGCAACCCATTCAAGGATTCTTGCCTCAGAAATCCCACGGACAGAAGAGCCTGGCAGGCTATAGTCCCTGGCATTGAGAAAGAGTCAGACATGACTTAGGGACTGAACAACCAGATTATATTAAAAGTAGAAAATATCATTAAAACACATAAAGGAGGCATCTAACCTGTCTTGGGATGAGGGAGTGCCCCTTAGAACAAGCATGGATGAGCTGAGATCTTAAGAGTGAATAGGAATTAAACCAGGGAGTCAAGAGGCAAGAGTGTTCTTCCAGGACAGAAAACAGCACGTGCAAAGGCCCAGAGACAAGAGGCAGCACAGTGTGCTCAAGCTGCTGAAACAATTTTTGTGCAATGGAGGAAGAGAGTGCTTAGAAAGAAAAGGTTACAGCAGGAAAACATGGGCATGACTTTGGGGTCTGACTCTCAGAAAGAGTTTAAAAAGCTGACTTACAAACTGAGCCAAAAGAATCAAAGACTAATAAAAGCAGATTTCTTATTGTCTGGTTATTTGTGATACCACCAAAAACTTATATACTATTGAGAGGTTTGCAAACTTCTGTATTGGTCCCTTTCAAAAATACAAGATGGGATTATTTGTGCTCTCTTAGGTCAGAGACTGCTTGCAAGGCCCACTGAAAGTATGAGGTTTTGTTTTTAATCAGAGAAGGCAGCAATTTCTTGCACCTCCATCTATGCTGTGTTAATCAAAGATATGATGACATCATCAATTAATGTTTTAAATAATTACTGTAACACTCCAGTTAGACTGAAATACAACTGGTGTGCTCATATAGTTCAATTGGCCTTATAAGTTATTACCACACAAAAGAAGGGCAACTTAGAATATGCATTAAACCACAAAAGGTAACACAGTTGTCATTTTTGAGAAGCATTCTTATGAAAAAGTTCATATAATGGAAAAGCATTTAAAAACTCAGATTTTATTGAGGCATTTTTAAATTAGATATGAGTGGTAAATCAAGTGTCCAACAGTAATTAAAGATTAAGTCAATTAGTGAAAGTTAAGATATTAATACAAAAATCACATGTACACAGCATCAACCCAAGTAAAAAACTATTTTAAAAAAATTACTAGAAAGAAATAGTCATCAGAGTAGTTACAAGAGAGTAATAAAATTTGTTTTCCATCTTCTGGATTTTACGTAATGTGGATATGTTATGCTTTAAAATTATTTTTTTCATTAGTAACATTAATAATGATAACCAACACTTCTATAGCACATAACATGTGCCAGGCATTACTCTAGGTGCTTCATATAAATGAACTAAATCCTAACATGAACTAAATGAACTAAATCATAACACTATATAACTTAAGTACAATTACTCTCTCCATTCTATAGCTTAGGGAAAGAGACTCAGAAAGGTCATATAACTCACCTAAAATCGTATGATTGAACCAAGCAATATGGCTCCAAAGTCATATTGTCACTAAGCTATACTTCCCTCTCAACCATAGAGCGCTGAACACCAGATCCAAATTCAAACAAGAAATTTTCCCTTTCCATGAATCTCAAGTATCACTAATGAGTTCTGCAGAACGCAAGGGCCTCATGTTTTCAGGATGTAAATTAAGATGCTACATGGCGTGGCACTTGGTGGTATTTAGCAGATGGTCAGAAACTACATTTCAGTCTCTTTTTATAGACCCCTTGTGAGTCTGCATATACAATCTGTACATTTTATTATCACCCTCCACAATCATACTTTCTAGTCCTATTTTCTCATTATCAAAAAATGTATACTATGTCTACAGGACATCTTGTGGTAACTATTTACTACAACTCTGCATCATGAATCAACCTTTGCCATGCCTAAGAATCATCTAGGGTGCTTATAAAAAAGTAGTGGGCCCAGCCCAACCCATAGAGAGTAGACAGCAGAGTATCTTTTGGAAACTCATCTTCTACTTGTTACTTTGTAACATAAAATGGTTATCTCGAATACAAAAACACAGCATTTGCTATTTTCTATGGCAACTGCTAGCATATTCAGCCCAGTTTTTCCGATCTTATTTTGCATAATTAAGAAAGACCAGTTTTATGTATGATATTGCATACAGAATCAATCTCACTTTAGCCACACTTTCTGTAGGTGTCTCATGGAACCAGCTCATAGAGCTGTGCACATTGGAAAGTGTCATCTCCTTTCTGCTGCCTGGTTAAGATTTTTAGAAAATATGCTGTTTGTAATTTATCAGAAAAGTGTTAAAAGAGTCAAACCTGATTTCTTGTCCAGTAAAGATACTGATCGATGCTTGGAGTAATTTTTTCCATCAGTGACGTACGATAGTGGAATATGCCACAGAGAGCTATAATAAAAAGAAAACACTGGAAGATTATTAACTCTTTCCAATAGTTCAGTCAGTTACACATACTTTGTTGAGTGGTTTCTTTTTTGGCAGGAAGGTGAGATTTTTCAAGTTATTTCGAAAAAGCTATAACCTTGTTAGGTTTTCTAAGAACTTATGATTACAAAACATTTAAAAACACTCTAACCTGAGGGTGCAAAAGAGATCTGTTGTTGCTGTTCAGTCACTAGGTTGTGTCTGACTCTGTGCCCCTGTGGATGCCAGCACACCAGGCTTCCCTGTCCTTCACTGGCTCCTGGAGTTTGCTTGTGTCCATTGAGGTAGTGATGCTACTAACCATCTCATCCTCTGTTGCCCCCTACTCCTTCTGCTTTTGATCTTTCCCCAGCATCAGGGTCTTTTCCAATGAGCTGGCTCTTTGCCTTGGATGGCCAAAGTACTGGAGCTTTGGCTTCAGTATTAGTCCTTCCAATGAATATTTAGGACTGATTTCCATTAGGATGGACTGGTTTGATCTCTTTGCTGTCCAAGGGACTCTCAAGAGTCTTTTCCAACACCACAGTTCAAAAACATCAATTTTTTTGGTGCTCAGCCTTCTTTATGGTCCAACTCTCACATCTGTACACGACTACTGAAAAAACCAAAGCTTTGACTATATGGACCTTGGTCAGCAAGGTAAATGTCTTTGCTTTTTAATATGCTATCTAGCATTGTCATAGCTTTCACTCCAAGGAGCAAGTGTTTTTGTTTTTTTTTTTAATTTCATGGCTGCGGTCCCATCCACAGTGATTTTGGAGCCCAAGAAAATAAAATCTGTCACTGCATCCATGTTTCCTCCATCTATTTGCCATGAAGTGATGGGAGCAGATGCCATGATCTTAATTTTTTGAAAGCTGAATTTTAAGCCAGCTTTTTCACTCTCCTCTTTCACCCCCATCAAGAGGCTCTTTAGTTCCTCTCCACTTTCTGCCATTAAAATGGTGTCATCTGCATATATGAAGTTGTTGATATTTCCACCACTAATCTTGATTCCAGCTTGGGATTCATTTAGCCTGGCATTTCAGGCAACGTTTTCTGCATATAAATAAACAAGGTGACAATACACAGCATTGTTGTACTCCTTTCCCAATTTTGAACCAGTCAGTTTTTCCATGTAAGGTTCTAACTGTTGCTTCTTGACCTGCATACAGGTTTCTCAGGAGACAGGAAAGGTGGTCTGGTATTCCCATCTCTTAAGAATTTTCACAGTTTATTGTGATTCACACAGTCAAAGGCTTTCATGTAGTCAATGAAGCAGAAGTAGATGTTTTTCTGGAATTTCCTTTTCTTCTCTATGATCCAACAAATATTGGCCATTTGATCTCTGGTTCTTCTGCATTTTCTAAACGCAGCTCGTACATCTGGAAGTTCTTGGTTCGTGTACTGCTGAAACCTAGCTTGAAGGGTTTTGAGCATCACCTTACTAGCATGTGAAGTGAATGCAGCTGTACAGTAGTTTGCACATTCTTTGGCACTGCCCTTTTTTGGGATTAAAGAGATAGCAGGAGAGACAGTGGGTTCTCACCTTGCATCTGAAGGCTGAATTTCAGGCTTAACATTTAAAGAGAATCTTTCCTGTTGTACCAGAATTTGCTTTCCTTTTCTCTGAACAGTCACTAAAGGAAATCCTTTCTGCAGGGTCCAGGTTCTCATCATTTTCTTTACATCTAGTGTTTTGTTTGTGAACTATGGAAAGAAGAATAGATTATTTTTCTCAGAGATAAAGAGTCTAAAAAGTTTATAGTATCTTTCTCTATTTCTCTACCACAATGCACCAATGCTGAGTTGAATGTACATTTCTACTGTAGGTAAATAAGCAATTACTATAAAGAAAGTAACCTGGACTAGAAATAAGTGAAAACTAAAGAGATTGAGAGAGGCAGCATATGTTGAAAAAGGCAGCACAGATGCTATAACCAACTACAGGTGCTTTAAAATCCCTGAGAAGGGATAAACACTCTTTTAGGTCACAATACTACTGTTTAGAACGTTTGCCTAAGGATACATAGGTGAGAAATCAGAAACACTACTTTTATTCCTGTTAGTCAGCTAGATCCAGAGTTCTCTTTATTCCCCAGACGCTCTGCTTTGACAAAATGGTGTTAACGTGAAAGTCGCTCAGTCGTATCCTACTCTTTGCGACCCCACGGACTGTACAGTCCATGGAATTCTCCAGGCCAGAATACTGGAGTGGGTAGCTGTTCCTTTCTCCAGGGGAATCTTTCCAACCCAGGGATCAAACCCAGGTCTCCTGCATTGCAGGCAGATTCTTTACCATCTGAGCCTCTAGGGAAGCCCATTACAAATGGTAAAGCTCATCTTTTTAAGAGTTCATCCTGTGGGAGGGCCTTAGAATGGGAGGAGCAGCCGCTGCAGAGGAGTGAAATAGAAATAGGTCGGCTGCCCAGACTTTAGGTCTCTCCAGAAAACAGTGGTGAATGCTTTTCCTAGACACATAGTCCTTTCCCCACAAAATACATGAGTTGATCTATAAAATCTAGAACCCAGTGTCAGAGGTTCACAGGCCCTCTAAAGCTTACTGCCCCTAAGACATCTGGTATCAATGATTAAGAAGCAATTTTTGAAGCAGGTGAGTTAAATTTATGATTCAAATTATTTTTCTAGATTACATATGGATTTGAATTGCAAGCAACTGAAATCATCAAGTACTTAAAATGGTACAATCATTTGGTAATATCATGCCACTATGACTGGCCTTACCTCAGTTGACATACACCTGCTTATTTAACACCAGAAAGGATGGAGCAAATCTTTCTAAATGTGCTGTGATACTAAACTTACATGTTCATTGGCTCTGATCTATTTCTTTCTGGACAAGGGGTTGGGAAGAAAACAAAACTGCCCCAAAGCAAGGTGCTTCTGAGTCTTTGAAACAGAACTGAAATGGAGAGGCCAGTGCATAATTTGATGCTGATGCTGAAACATGTGAGGATATTAGGGGCTAGGTCAGGACAGGAAAGCACCATGATGCAAAGGCTGAAGTCAATGAGGAAGGCAGAAATATATTCTAACTGGCAGGAGATAAAACATTGAGTACAGAGTAAATAATGTGGCTTTCAGTTGAAATACTACTACATGATACGAAGAAAAACGATCATTTAGAAGCAACTCTTAGGTGGTAAGGACTGATCCTTCTTCTCAAAGAGAACCGAGAGAGTAGGGAAGATATATCTTCTGGGAAAAGGGTTAACAACTAGAAGGTACCAAATTTCAGATAAAGCAAGGAAGCAGAGAGAGCATACGGAAAGGCTTCAGAGCAGCGGTTCTTCACCCAGAAGCCAGAAAACTTTGAAACTGTGTGTGACATCTTGCATCTTTGTGGATTTTGGGAGGAATATGTCTATGACTTTCACCAAATGTTCAGATATGTCTGTGATCTTCCAAAACATGAAAAACCATTGATCTAGATGAGGGTAACAAATTCAAAGGCTTATAAAGGCTACGCAGTCAGCATGTGTGCGTGTGATGCAAGCTGAGTCCAGGCACTGTTACGAAGCATAACTTCTAACTAATGACACTACTTGTCAGAATCTGTAGGCACAACCAAATCCAAGCAGCAAAACGATCCGAGGGCAGAACTCAGCTATGGTCACCAGACTGTGACATGTCATCTGTAACACTTTAGTGGTGTATGGCTACCAAAGACAGGAGGAGTCACAGGGCAAAGTATGGAGCAAAAAATTCATGAATGGAAGGTAAACAATGGCAAAAACATTAGAAAAGAGAACTTTCCTACATGGTAGGAATAGAGATTAAGATATAGACTAAAGGTGCTTATATAAGGCCTCATGCAATTTTTTTTTTTTTTTTTTGGCAATTAAGCCTAGTACTTCCATTTCATGACTTCTAATTCTGAGCTTTTATTCATAAACATTTATACACTAAGTTCCATTCCTCTCTCTCTCTTAAAAACTGTCCTTGGTACCACAGCTTATTTACATACCTGACAAAAATATTAAATACAAGAACCCCTCTCTTCTTACTTCAAGAGCTAAATAAAATATCCAGGTCACTTACCTCATTGAAACTATCCCACAGGTCATCACTGTGAATGGATGTATAGCTATGATTATGCAGGTAAAGAATAATGGCATGTTGAAATATATCTTCACTAAGGTAAGTTTTCAGCATCAACAGTAGGGAAGCTCCCTATTCCAAAAAATAAAAAAAAGAAAAGAAAAGTGAAAAATGGAGGAAAATAATAGAATACAATAAGATTACAGAAATAAGAACCTAAAATTCAAAATACAATCATTCTAAGCAAAAACTTTAATAACCCAGTTATAATTCACTCTTATTTTGTTTCATGTAACCAGTTGTGGACTATGGCCAAATTGTCTTAAAAATTATTTTAAAGAATTTTAGAAAGAATTAATTCTTTAAAAATTATTTTAAAGAAGTTGAAAAATAAAAATGCCTATGTGCACTAATTCTTCCGTGGGCCATTTTGTGTAGTCTTATCGATTACTCAATGTTTCAGTGTTAATGTTAAAAAGTTAAGTGTTTATACATATATTTTTAACTTTAAAAATTGCCGAATTTTCTGTGGCGTCCCGACCCCTACCCACTGTGTTTGAAGTCCCAGCTGACTTCATGGGCACTCTGCTGAACTCTCTAAAGTCTCTTTGCTAGAGAGTACATTAATTTCCAGTTTTAAGGTGTCAAGTTTCTGAAGTATCCAAGATCTCTCTTCTTCTTGCAGAGTATTCTTCTCCAAGTATTCTTCAAATATGTTTGGAACATATGAATGTGTATATAGGTAGTAAGCACACACTAATAATTCAGTCAGATGTGGAACTACTAAGGCCATGCTATATTATGATGCATGTCACCATCCCCTGTTTTAAAACAGCAACCACCTTCTCCACATTCAAAAGCAATTTATATCACACTTCCTGCATTTGCTATAGAGATGTATTTATTTCCTCTTCTAGACTGTAAGCTAATTTAGGGAAAAACTGAAGCCAGGAGCTCAACTCCTATGACTACAATAATGCCTACTACACAGAAGGCACTCAAATGCAAAAAAATTCTGAATGACTGAATTTCTGATAAAAAAATGTAGCAATGTTAAGTCATCAAGATTACAAGATATATGTAACTGACCTTAATACTTATTACTCTCTTATTTTTGTATCACACTTCAGTGGTACTTGTTCTATAAATTTAAATAGTCATTCTTGTTCCCAATAGTCCCCCTCTCTTCTGCGTCACTAACGTTTCCTCTCTACTGTAACACTGCAACACTCTACTTGGAAAAAAAACACACACAACACCCAGCAGTTCTCATTTTAAACAAAAGATGTGTTTCCTTTCCTTAACCTCACGCCTCCTCCAGTTATCACCGTATTTCTTGCTCCTCCTTTGGGAAGTCAGTTCTTCAAAAGAGCTGTCTGCATTTGCCAGTTCTGTTTCCATTTCCTCTTGAGCCATCTTGTACCCATCATCACTCCACTGGAAGTGGTTTTATGAAGGCCACTGGTGAGCCTTACGGTGTCAATGTCAATTCCCAGGCTCACCCACGAGTAGCATCTGATGTGACTGATCACTCACTCCTCCGTCAAAGTCCTCCTGCCCTTGGCTTTGCATGTCACTCCTGATTCCTCCCTGTGCACTGGGCATCCCTCTCTCTCTCTTTTGCTGCATCCTCCTTATCTTCTCAAGGACTAACTTTTAGTGTCCCTGGCATTTAATCTTCAGACTTCTTTTCTTCTCTAAAGTCACTTTCTTGTTGATCTTCTCAACCACAGGGGTTTTACATGACCTCCAAATTTATATATCTAACCAGACTTTGCTTCAATTCCAGGCTCATATCCAATTACACGCCTATTTCCACTTATGCGCCTTAAAGTTACTCAAAAATTGACCTTTTTTTCCTTCTTGTCCTAAATATACTCTTCCAATAATCTCATTTCAACAAATAAAAACTCCATTTTTCCAGCTGTTCAGGCAAAAATTTTGAAGTCATCCTCGACTCCTCTCTTAACTCGACATCTAATCCATTAGCAAATTCTACTGGACTAAACAATACATTTCAAAACCAAACATGGCTTATCACGCTCACTACTATCACCCTTCCCCATGCCACCATTTCCTTGCTACTGGTCTATTACAACAACCTCCTAACTAGTCACCTTGATTCCAGGTGATGTTGAAGGCTGACTTATTCCAAAAATAAATAAACCATACGATGGTACTCCTCTCTTCAGATGGCTTTCATTCCACTGTGTGTAAAATCAAGGTCCTTATCAAATCTAATACGATGATCTACAATGATCTGGCCCCTTATAATTCTTCTCACTTCCTCTACCACTTCCCCTTAGATTTATTCCTCTCCAGACACCCTGGCTACTTGCTGGTGCTTAAACATGCCAACCAATCTTCATCTCTAGTTGTGTGGGTCCCCAAAACAAGTCCCAGATATGGCAGAAGGACTCACAGGACCAGGACTGAGTATACAGTCATATTCACCACCATGATTTATATTACTGTGAAAGGATGTGAAGCTAAATCAGCTAAGGGAAAAGTCTCATGGGGTGAGCAAGTACAAGCTTCCAAAAGTCCTCCGCAGGATGCGCTCAATTCTCCAAGCGACCACTTGTGACAACACGTATGAAATCCTGGCTATCGGGGGAGTTCCTCGGAGACTCAGTACCCATGATTTTTACTGGGGGGGCCAGTCATGCAAGTATCTTCTGCCTAGCAAGGACCAAAATTCCAGACTCCCAGAAGGAAAGCAGATATTTACCATAAACTACACTGTTCGCCCAGTGTGGGCACAGTGACTCATTCTTATCAGGGAATGGTGAGAACTCGCCCCAAATCCAATTTGCCAGGAATTAGCCAAGGTCGAGCCTCACAATAATGCCTTTCTAAGGATAGCAGTCTCAGGCCTACTCCGCTAACTGATGAATGCACACAAGCCCTGTGCACTGGTTACACCCTCTGCCTGGAACATTTTCCCCCTAGAAGTCCACATGGCTCGCTCCCTCACATCTTCCAGATGGTATTCAAATATCACCTTATCAGTGGTCTTCCCCAGCCATCTTAAACAAAGCAGCCTTTCCTTTGTCATTCTCATTTTCCTTACTGTGCTTCATTTTCATATTCACACTAACCACCAAACACAGTATCTTTCATTCATGTGTATTATGTATGTCCCTATCTCTGACCCCAGAAATGGAAGCTCCATGGTACAAGTGACATAGTCTGCCTTCTGTCCTGATCTATTCCCAGTACCTAGGAGAACACCAGGTACGTGGTTGGTACTTGTATAATTTGATAAATGACTGAATTATCACAAGGCAACATGCATCAGAATTAGGCTTAAAGATTATGAAGATCAAACAGAATATGTCTGCCAAACACATGACTTACTGTCAAACACTGACACTTCTTCTTATACACAATTATCCAGTGAACTATTATCCAGTGTAAATTATCCAGTGAACTATTTTTCTCAATTCTGTGGATGGGACATTTGCCAGATTCCCAATTCTGAAATAAGTACTTACCATACTGACAGGCATAAGGTATGTTATGGAAGCAACATGCTCAGAAGACACTGAATTCTAGGTTTGGAGGGTGGGGGTCAGAGAAAGAAAGAGCTCTATAATAAGAGATCCTGAAATAACTGTTCTGTGTAAGAAAAGAACTGCAAGTTGTAAAATTTTCTTTATTGGTAGCGCCACTATGGGCTTTAAAAATAACAACCCATAGCAGTAGCTCTAACTGGAATATATTCATATAACTGACTGTACTCCTGACTTCCTCATTTAATAACAGTACTACCATTCTCCTGCCAGTCAGGCTTGAACCTGGAAAACATTTCTGCCTCCTTCTTCATCTGCTCTGACCTATCACTAAGTTCTTTAAGCATTTCCCTCTGCCCAGGGGTTTTTTCACACCCACCACTTTCCTTCCACTCTCACTACCACTCCTAATTTTAAACTTTTACCATTTCATGCTTCGACTTCAGCAGCAATATCCTGATTTTAGGTCTCTCTCCATTTAAATCTATTTTGTAAACTGAAGCAAGTTAATTTTCCTAGTCACTTGAATCTCAAAGCCATCCCTCTATTTAAAAATCTTTTAAAGCTTCCCACTGATTATAGAAAAAGTCCAGATTCCTGATGGCATTCAGGACCTTCTACAACTGAGCTCCAACCTACCTTTCTCATCTTTCCCTACCCCACATGTGGCTTCCACTGCAAACACTTACCCCCTAAACAAAAATTCCCTGCCCATTAGTATTACTGACTCTGTTTTGCAGACCTCATCGTACCATTCTTGCCCTATTCTATTGTTGCCATTGCTCTTTACTTGTATGTTTTTCCTATTATTTAGTTTCCATGTTCTTCCAAGAAATTTGTCTCCATGATCCCAGGCAAAAATACTCTGTACCATTCCCTTAGCACACATTTTCTTACTGCTTCACAAGTACTCTCTACCTAAACTCTGCGTTTCTTGATGACATGAACTGTAACTCATATGCTTTGTATATCTTCTCCGTTCAGGATGGGAATTCAATTTATTCATCTTAATCTGGTAGCCAGACTAAGGAGGCAAGTAAGCTATAAAATTCAGCCCTCCTTCCCTACACAAATGTGATACCCCGCTCTCCTATTCTCTGACTTACGATGATCCTAATCAGGTCTTTAAATTTCTGTTTTTGCTTTACTTCCATACCTGGAGTCTATGTTTCTAATTCTACAATAGAATCTTCAATTCGTAAAAATCTCCTTTTGTTTACCTGTTTTGGCAGTTCTTACTTTGGAACACACTTCAGTCCTGAATAACACAGCCAAAGACTGAGAGCCTCCCCTGGACATATTCTATCTGTAGATCTGGACAGTGATCCAACTTTAAAAGATATATTACTATAAGATCTGGCTAACTAGCCAGAATACTAGTTAGACAACTTAAGAGACAGAGAAAGAAAGAAAAACCTAGATCAAGTTAAGATCAAGATTTAAGTAGAAGCAAACATCTTAAAGATTTAACAGGAAAATTGAAAATAATATTTGTTTAATCTTTAAAATAATCTAAATCAGGCAACTTGCTTACATATGAAATTAATTTGTAACCCACTCCAGGTACTTTTTGTGCATGGCAATACCTTAAAATAGGAAAGAGAATCAAACATTTCTTCAATCTGTTCTGAAGACTCAACAGATGATGATGATATTGGATGGGATGAATTCAATGAATCTTTTTTCATGGTTTTAAATCGAGCATCTAAGAAATCTTCATACTACAAAAAATGAAAAAGAATAAAGAAACTATGAACAGTATTAAAGACAGAGGCAAGTTAGTAATTATTGATAGGAATTAGACTAATTACTGTTTATGGTCATTATAAAAACATCAACTAGCTTCACTAAACTTTAGAAATAATCTGTTGAAGATATAGGAAGAATGTGACATTAATGCATATTCCTTAAATTTGAAAATAAAATTACAACTTCCACAAAAATCAGTGTTTCCTAAACAAGAGCACAAGGATAAATTAAGAGTTTATTACTAAAGCGACCATATGCTAAACCCAGATGTTCAAATGATTAGTTAAAAATGGCTAGTGGATATTTGTAAAATAAAATCTTAAAATAAAAAGGAACTGCTCCTTAAGTTGGTTTCTCATACATAATCCAGCTTTTCTATTGAGATAATATACATTTCCCTCAACTGAGGCTATTCTTAAGTAAAATATAAGTCTTAAACAGAAAGAAGTCTGAGAGTTCAACAGACTTTATATCCTCTAGAATATATACTAAAAGCTTTTAAACATTCTGGGCACCACCAAGTGGTGAAACTGTATATCTCTTTGTTTAATTAAGAACCATACCCAGATTTACGTTACTTTGCTTATTAATATTCTAGCTTAAACTGAGTTCATTTTACCATTTGAAGTCTCTGAATAGGCTCTACACAGAAATTTCAAACTGAAAGCTCTGAGAGTATTTGAAGCAATTTTGGATCATACAATCAAGAAGCTTAATAGAAAGTCACAGAATCCTACAGTAGAAGGGGATCCTTATACTTTTCCATTTACTGCTTGAATTTTTCAGCAATATCTGTCATACATGCCCTGTGCTGTGTGCTTAGTTGCTCAGTCGTGTTCGACTCATTGCAACCCCATGGACTGTAGCCCACCAGGCTCCTCTGTCCATGGGGATTCTCCAGGCAAGAATTTTGGAGTGGGTTGCCATGCCCTCCTCGCATATACGACCTAGTATGTCCAAATCTCTCTAAGGAGAAGAAACATCTCCAGAGACTCTAAGAACACAGTAACAACATTATCATGCTCTCTGTAACAGAATGGGGTTCCACGTCTTTGAAACGGGCACAGAATATGGTTTGGACCTAAAAAGAGCAAATTATTTGTCTGTATCAAGGTGTGTATCACTGTTGTAAGAATGGTCACATTGATAATAGCATTGCCACAAAATGTCTTAATTTCTTCTCTATAAGTAGGATAAAAAGTTTTGTTTTGCAAAAAAAAAATGCTTTTCAACTCTATTTTAAATTCCTTAAAGCAGAAGGGGCACATCTATTAAACACAGAATTTAGCAAAGCAATTTAAAATGTTCATCTTAATGACAAAGTCTAAAGTAATTTCACATAATTTCTGCTTTCTGAAATCCATCAGTACCTAAAAGCACAATTTTCACTGTCAAATCTCAAGAGGTATAGAGATCAGTCACATGGGTCAGTTTTATTGTATTTTTCTAGAAATATTTTCATTGCTCCAAATGCATGGAAAATATATGTCCAGTATGATTGGACTATTTTTCTTCCTGGCATTCACAGTATGCCTAACAAACAGCGTACTTACACTGGAGAGCTCTCCGAATATTTTTTCCAAAGAAAAATACTCCATGAATGTAGCAAAACCTTCATTTAGCCATACATCATTCCACCACTGCATTGTTACCAGATTACCAAACCACTGCGGGGGAAAGAACAAACAACTAACCAACTTCACATTCTCAAGAATTTTATAATAATTGAATTGTCAGATTAATCACCTATAACCAGATTACAACTACTTAAAAGTATGCTTATGGTAGTTAAAACAAATTATATTCAACTTTAAGTCTTACAAATAAATTGTATTCATAATATAAATTTACTTAAAAAGTAAAACTGTATACACTGAATAAATTCACTTTTAAAGTAAAATTAGAAATTTAACATTTTACCTTAAATAAAACAAAGACAACTGACTTATCAGTTTAACATACATGCTGTATACTAGGTAGACAAAAACTGTTTCTAGTCACCTCATTAAAACATTTCCTCGATAAATTCCTCTACTTTCTAGTATCAGCTTAGTAATATTATTTTCCATCATGTCTACAATCATCATGACAAGCAAAAAATGAACATCTATATGAGGGATGTTCCTATAGTCAGAGAGCCTGGACTGCATGTTTCTCCTCAGTCACCACATTGAGTATTTACATGATTCAAAACAGAATTCAAACAGCATTCCCTAAGAAATTTGGCATTCATAGAAATAAATAAAACCACAAAGACTTTTAAATGGCTTTTTTCCATGAAGTAATAAGAAGAAGGAAAAAGAAGATGAGACACCCCTAAAAAAATGCATCTCAAAAATCCCTGAAATAAAGCGTGGTCAATAAAAAGTGTGCGGTTCAGTCACTGTGGCCAAGGGCCCGGTTCAAACCATCAGCAAAACTATAAGGTTATTTGGTACTGAAACAAAGCACTATGGAGAATCACAAAGCGTATTTTCAAAGATTAATATCTTAAAAACCTCTTTCAGAGGACGATGACTTCTAAGTCGTAAAGAAGTATAAGGGAAACACTCCTGCCGTGGTGATGGCCGGCCCCAGGAATAACAGACCTGGAGCAGATCCCCTAAAAAACAGTTTGTCTACACGCGTAACTGTAGGAGTAACTAAGCACATGCTTCATAAGCCAGCCTGTCACGAAGTCCTCACGAGGCCCGGCGCGCTGCGGACTGTGGCTGAGGTCAATCGGCCAGAGCACATCCCACTCTCGCCTACCTCCTCCCACCGTCAGGACACCCCAGACTACTCCACCCTGATGAACATCGCATCGAGGGCACGAGAGGGATCAGGTACTGGGGAAGAAAGAGTGAGGGTCATGCACCCATATAATTTTCCTTCCTTTTCTCTACATCATACGGAGTACCTTCCCACTCCCAAATTAAGAACCCAGTTTTTACCAGGAGACAAAAATGGTAAATCTAGTCCTGACTACTATAGTCCAAGAAGAGGCGTGCAACTCAGGGAAAACTTTCTTCCCCATCAAGTTATAAAATGTAAGAGAGATAAAGAAAGTCAAAATGCTTGATAAACTGTAAAATCCTATAACAACCGTTAGACAACATTTTTATCCAAAAACTTAAGTTTGTGTTAAAAAAAAAAGCATGATTATATTATGAAAGAAGGCAATACTCTAATATAAAGCTGAACTATTATTAGTATCTCAATGTATTCTAAAACACCAGGACATGAAACAGACCACAGGTGTGAGATATAACAGCCGTGGTTGCCAATACCTGATGGGCCAGCTCGTGAGCGATGATTTTAGTAACCAGCTTTCTATCTGCCACTGAAGAAGTATTAGCATCATACAGAAGTGTCTCTTCTCGGAAGGTGAGCAAACCCCAGTTTTCCATTGCTCCTGCTTCAAAGTCAGGAATAGCCACCAAGTCTGGATATAACAGGAAAGAAGTGGTCAACTCTCCTCCATCTAAGGCGCTCCCTAGTTAAAGCCAAGTATTTTACCCACTGGTCTATCAGTAAGGTCACTGTATCAGTAAGTTCATTTTACATACTCCTAGGGAAAGGAAATGACAACCCACTCCAGTGTTCTTGCCTGGAGAATCCCAGGGATGGGGGAGCCTGGTGGGCTGCTGTCTCTGGTGTCGCACAGAGTCAGACACGACTGAAGCGACTTAGCAGCAGCAGGGAAAGGAAACTTTCTAGCTCATATGCTCCTTACCTACCTGTCAGCTGAGAAGATCTGATCAACTACCTATAGAGTCACTGTTGCTCTGTCCCTTAGCAAGAAAAGGGAGATCTAATTCCTTCACAGTGAAGAACTTTCCAGAACAAGGAGAACAGAAGGCAGGGCCAACGTTCTTCCAGCTGAAATCAACACTCTGTTGAATGACACTGAAGTACTCTTGCTTTCCTGAGCTCTCATTACTCCTATTATTATTTGAATTAGGAATTTCTCAGGAAATTGGAATTAGTCCAACTCCAGGTTAAGCCCTAAGCAAATCCATACTTACACAGCACCTTTGAAAGAGTCCCATAAACTTCTAAAGGCTTTAAGCTACACATTCAAATGTATCTATGAAATTTAAATAATCCTAACAAATACAAACAATTCTTAAAGCAAACAATTAACAGCGTTTCTTGGTTTCCTTTTGAAATAACTTTGTCAAAAGTTCTTTCTGAAAAAATTTGCAACCTAAATCTAGGTTATTATTGCTAATGAAATCAGAGGCACTATTTGAATCTTACCCAATTTCTTTAGTGGGTACTGAATTTCAAAGTAGTTTTGATAAAAGTCAAGAAGCTTCACAGTTGTTTCCAAGGCATGGTGAACTTGACCAATCTTTTCTGGGACAGCATATATAGAAACCTGAAAGGGAACAGGTATGAAAGGACAATTAAAATGGCATGATATCAAGAGAACACTGTCAAGATTTAGCACACGTGAGAACTACACAGAGGTATGAGAGATTTTTCGGGTCGGAAATTCTTGCTTATAGTTCTTTTAACCCCTAGAGGACTTAGCAAGTCATTTCCATACATACGACAATGTTCAAATCAACTTACTGATTCCTTTTTAAAAAAATTAACATCATATCCAAACTATTTTGCCTCATATAGCAATTATAAACATCTGCCTGTTTAATTCCCGCGATACTCTTCTCCTCCTCCCTATTACGTACAGTTGCCCTTCCTTGTCTGTGAGCTGTCAAACTGTGAATTGTTTGAAGGACAAAACTAAATTTTCATCTTTTTAGTACGTAACGTAGTGCCTGGCATCTTGCAGGCATTCAATGCAGAGAAGTCACAGCTTACAAGAGAGTTATTTCTAACATGAACACCTGAGACAGAAACGGCACATTGGTTGAAACTGCCCTGAGCCCACCCACGAGAGAGCAACACATTCTCTTTCAGTCAGCATGGCACGGCCAGGTTTCCTTTCAGCCTTGGAACTGCTTACTGTTTTT
Organism: Tragelaphus eurycerus; assembly: GCA_935064755.1. Classification (NCBI taxonomy): domain Eukaryota; kingdom Metazoa; phylum Chordata; class Mammalia; order Artiodactyla; family Bovidae; genus Tragelaphus; species Tragelaphus eurycerus. Next base: position 2,066,944 of record CAKXYN010000170.1, on the reverse strand, counting down.
TTTTTCAAGCTGTTGGCTTGTACCCAGCAGAGTGAAAAACACTCAGTGAGTGGCTCACAGTACCGAACACTGCTGTCTTTAAAACGCAGGGCCAACAGGGCTCCACTGTAGAGCACAGGGAACTCTGCTCAGTGTGACGTGGCAGCCTGGATGGGAGGGGAGTCTGGGGGAGAAGCGGCACACCTACATATGAATGGCTGAGTCCCTCTGCTGTCCACCCGAAACTACCACAGCACTGTGAATCAGCTACACGCCAGTACAGAAGAAACACTTCAATTAAAAAAAATAAAGGTACACACTTTAAAAAAATTAAAAAACAAACAACCAATTAAAAGGATAACAGGATTCATGCCCATGAATCCAGAGCACATGCTCCAGGGAAGATGCAACTGCCCACACTACTTAAATTGTTGTTCTTTCTTTTCTGATTAAGTGTGTAAGTTACACATTTGGTGTAACTGACTGTACCTGTCTTATCAGTGAACATCAAAAGGCAAAAGTTGAGTAATTACATTAAGAGTAATAGGTTTTAAAAAGCTGTATTTATTGTTTTCAATTTATTGCAAGAAAGAAGTTCTTTGTACTCAAGTTGGTAAAGCAGAATATGGACAAGACATAGCAGAAGATAAAAGCCTCAAAGATAAAGATCTTGGCAGGTGGGAAAAGGAGACCTACTGAATAATTGAGCATTTGGAAAAAATACACTGGTGACCTCTAACCACAAATTAAAATAAAGACTAAAACTTGTCTTTCATTAAAGCACTGAAAAATAGGCAACGATTTCTGAGAGGTCATAATTTCAGCCACAGCTGTCTTTATGTGGAGCCTCAGTCTATAGAACATATGCATTAATTACAGAAACATGGAGGTAACATGGCATAAAAATTAAAGAAAACAATTTTTAACTAAACAAACAACAAAACTAAATGTACAAGCTGTGTAGTCAGACTGCCAGGTTCCAATCTCTGCTAGCTGTGTGAACTTAAAGAGGTTCGTTAACCTCAATCTCCTTATCTATTCAAGGGTAATAAAAGTAGCTCCCATCCCCACATTAAATGAATGAATACATATAGAACTTAGGACAGTAGCTGACAGAAAACAAGTGTTTAATCATTATTATAAATAAGGGTCCCATCAGAAGTGGCATAAAATATGTGTGAGCAGAGCGTTTGTGGCAAAAGTCACAGGAAGAATGAAGTGTGAGGACTGAAGTTAGCTCATTTAAAATGTTTCTTTCTTAAGGTAATTAAGAAGAAATTTAATCCCATATTAAGTGGCCAAATTTGTACTTCACCAGCCCAGCACTCAAACATCTGCATTGTTGGTACAGGGCTGTGACCACAGTTTATTGAATTCAGTCACCACCTGCCAAAGGAACACGCACACTTTCTGCATCATTCCCCCTCTAAAGCGTTAGCGCTTGCACACACGCATACACACACATCTGAAATAGTCTTTTTAAATCTAACTACCATGATAAATGACTGTACCAAGATCACTTGGAATCTGAGGCTAGTCTTTATTACTTCTGCTTGTTCTTTCCAGGCACACATATTTTATGGAGTCAATGCAACCATCTAGAAGATGCTGTCCTAAAAGAACCACCACCCACATACTCCAGATTCCTCCCCAAACATCCTTCTGCCACACACACCATTTGGCTCTCCCATCTCTACGTGTGAAAGCACCTTTCATCAGAGGAAAAGTAAAGGGAGAAAAAAGGGAGTTCATATGAAACTGAAATCTGACCAAAGGATCCACTTCGTCCCATTTCTGGAATACAATGACTAGGGAAAAAAGGGAGATTGGTATTTTCTCTTTCCTTCTATTTCTCTTCTTTAAAAAAAAAAAAAAAGTGCTAGGAATCCTCACTAGAGATAAATCATCAGGTCATTATAATTATTATCATGCTTGTTTTAAGAGCAACAGAAGTAGTAGAAATAAACCAAGAGAACAATCTAGTTCAGCAAAGATGTTTTGGTAGAATGCTTGGTAGAATGCATGTGTGCTAAGTCAGGTCTGACTCTTTGCGACCCCACAGCCTGTAGCCCACCAGGCTCCTCTGTCCATAGGACTTCCCAGGCAAGAATACCGGAGAAGCTTGCCATTGCCTATTCCAGAGGATGCTCCTGACCCAAGGATCCAACCCACATCTCCTGCATTGGCAGGCAGATTCTTTACCGTGGCGCCATCTAGGAGTCCTCCACCCTTGGTAAGAGCACTCTAAATACTGATAAAGGCAAGTCAACCAGTGCTTAGGCTTTAAGACTTACATCTTTCTCTGGTGGGTTTTTTGGTTGTTGTTTTTACTTTTAAGACATTTATGCTTTTTGTGTGTGTATTCAGCTGTCTGTGTCTGCAAGATCAAACTTCCTCTGCAAGATCTCTTGCTAAGACCTAGGAGATTTATAAAAGACACAAAAAATGTCCATAAAGTCTCATCAGCTCTCAGAGAAAAGGGTTAAGACTAAGGAATAGCAGATTGCTAGGTTTCACTTACTCGGCTCCTTAATAAGCAAAAACCAAATAAAAGTAGAACCAGAACCAAACCTCACCCTCCCCAAAGAACAATGACATGGCCTGTAAGATTCACAAATATAGAAAATAGAGAATATTGGAATTTTCCAATACTGCTGCTGCTGCTGCTAAGTCACTTCAGTCGTGTCCGACTCTGTGCGACCCCAGAGACGGAAGCTCACCAGGCTCCCCCGTCCCTGGGATTCTCGAGGCAAGAACACTGGAGTGGGTTGCCATTTCCTTCTCCAATGCATGAAAGTGAAAGTGAAAGTGAAGTCGCTCAGTCGTGTCCGACTCTCAGCGACCCCATGGACTGGAGCCTACCAGGATCCTCCATCCATGGGATTTTCCAGGCAAAAGTACTGGGGTGGGGTGCCATTGCCTTCCCCGTTTTCCAATACTAAGTTTCCTGAAAAATACCAGCTTTCCTAAACAGACAGCTGAATACACACACACAAAAAGCATAAATGTCTTAAAAGTAAACACAACAACCATAAAACCCACCAGAATGAAGTCTATCCAGAAAAACTGGTTAGATGGGACTTGGGACTTTGGGAAAATGATATAAATTATGTATAATATCCTTAGTTGCTGGAAGGCTACTTGAGGAAATGCTGTTAGTGGAGATTTGGAATGAAGTCACGTTTCTGAATAAGATAACTTCACAGGGATAATACTGTTGAAGGTTCTGTTTGAATGTTAAAGAGACATAGTGTCTACATCTAACTAACCGCCAATGGATTCTAATTCTACAAATGAGACTGGTCTCTGGTAAAAACAAAATCAGGCAATGGCAAAAACAAAACAAAAACCTCAAGGCAAACTGATAAACCTCAAGGCAGTGTATTTCAAAACTGGGCTTGAATTTTCCAGGTAATTCTGGCATTCCTGAAGGCAGACAGAGGGTTAAGGAACACTGAAGAATGGAGAGAACTGATAAAACAATTGTTTCTCTTTCTACAGGTCTTTGACAACATCATAGTCTTTAGCACCGAAATTTTGCAATTTCAGCTATTTGGACACACTTTCACAATTTCAGCTATTTGGTGAGACTGACTGACATTCTTCAATAAAGTTCTACTGCCCTATTCCAGAATCCTATGAAATAGGCCTAATGTCAAATATTCCAAGACAAAAATCCTTTATTAAACTCTCCTACTTTCTAATCACCATACCTACAGAAATTATTGATGTCATTTGGTGTAGAAGAAGCACATTGTGGTAGCCAGTAAATTCTACCATTTATTCGAGGAGATTCCCCTCTGGCTCAGAGATAAAGAATCTGCCTGCAATGCAGGAGCTGCAGGAGACGTGGGTTTGATCCCTGGGTCAGAAAGATCCCCTTGAGGAGGAAATGACTACCCACTCCAGTACTTGTGCCTGGAAAATCCCATGGATAGAGGAGCCTAGCAAGCCACAGTCCATGGGGTCGCAAAGAGTCGGACACGACTGAAGTGACTTGGCATGCACATACGCATTCGCTATGTAATCTTAGGTCCATCACTCAGCCTCCCTGGGACACTGTTTCCTCATCAGCAATATGAGGCTAATGCCTTCCCCTCATTTGGTTTATAAAATAAAAAGGTGTTTAGAAATAAAAGTTCAAGACAACATCCAGCACACAGAATAACTCTGTACATGCTCGATTCCTCCCCATTTCCTAATAACACAAAGTTAAGAAGACTGTTGATAATTTGTATAACATTAATTTCTTCAAACCACATTTACTTCTGGGTAGCATTAAAAATTATAAAGATTATTTGTATTTACAGACAGACAGAAGAGTTTATATTTGCATATGGAAAAAAGAGAGGGGTACTTCCTCTGTGCATTACGATCTGCCAGGAACTGGAGGTTTTATAGGAATTAAAAAATTTTCGTCCTTATGAGGGCAGGCTAATATAGACAATAAGGTATTAGAGTTGTGCAAGGTGAGGTTTAGAGAATTGCTGAGCAGTCTGCCCAAGGACATACAGCTAGAAAGGTGTATAGAGAGATCTGAGCTCAAACAGATGCCAGGTTCCATGTTTAACCAAGTTGCTTCCAAATATATAGAAATAAAAAGCAAAAAAGTCACCTAAACTACTCTCTCTCTTTTTCCAGTTGACCCTTGAACAATAGTGGGGTGAGGGGTAACAACCCTCCAGGTAGTTGAAACTGAGTATAACTTAAAGACAGTCTTCTGCAGCTAAGGTTCACACAACTGAGGGTCGTGTAGTACTATAGTTCAGATCAGTCGCTCAGTTGTGTCTGACTCTTGGCGACCCCATGAATCGTAGCACGCCAGGCCTCCCTGTCCATCACCAGCTCCCGCAGTTCACTCAGACTCACATCCATCGAGTCGGTGATGCCATCCAGCCATCTCATCCTGTCGTCCCCTTCTCCTCCTGCCCCAATCCCTCCCAGCATCAGAGTCTTCTCCAATGAGTCAACTCTTCACATGAGGTGACCAAAGTACTGGAGTTTCAGCTTTAGCATCATTCCTTCCAAAGAAATCCCAGGGCTGATCTCCTTCAGAATGGACTGGTTGGATCTCCTTGCAGTCCAAGGGACTCTCAAGAGTCTTCTCCAACACCACACTTCAAAAGCATCAATTCTTCGGTGCTCAGCCTTCTTCACAGTCCAGCTCTCACATCCATACATGACCATAGGAAAGACCATGGCCTTGACTAGGCGAACCTTTGTTGGCAAAGTAATGTCTCTGCTTTTGAATATGCTATCCAGGTTGGTCATAACTTTCCTTCCAAGGAGTAAGCGTCTTAATTTCATGGCTGCAGTCATCATCTGCAGTGATTTTGGAGCCCCCCAAAATAAGTCTGACACTGTTTCCACTGTTTCCTCATCTATTTCCCATAAAGTGATGGGACTGGATGCCATGATCTTCATTTTCTGAATGTTAGGCTTTAAGCCGACTTTTTCACTCTCCATTTTCACTTTCATCAAGAGGCTTTTTAGTTCCTCTTCACTTTCTGCCATAAGGGTGGTGTGATCTGCGTATGTGGCATTGGCGGAAGTACTATAGTATTTACTATTTTAAAAAAACCCACAGTAAGTAGACTTGTGCAGTTCAAACCTATGTTGTTCAAGATTCAACTGCTGTAGACAATATATACATACACACATACATATATATGTATATATATAGGTACATGGGGCTTCCCAGGTGGTGCTAGTGGTAAAGAACAACCCACCTGCCAATGCAGGAGACATAAGAGATGTGGGTTCGATCCCTAGGTTGGGAAGATCCCCTGGAGGAGGGCATGGCAACTCCAGTATTCTTGCCTGGAGAATCCCATGGAGAGAGAGGAGCCTGGTGAGCTACAGTCTAAGGTGTCCCAAAGAGTTGGACATGACTGAAGCCACTTAAGCATACACACACATATAGGTATCTATATATGGTATCTATCTGAACATATATGGTATCTATTTGAGCAATGAATAATTCAGCCTGGCTAGATGAAAGAATTCCACTGGAGCAGTTGAAAATATAACTGAATTTGTAAGAGGGCCTTGAATATCACAAAATGATGAGTTTGAATGTAATTCTACAGGCAGTAACATAACTGCCATTTATTTATTGTGATGAGAAGACTTAAGATGAACTCTTGTAGTAACTTTCAAATATGTAATACAGGTATGGTTCACTACAGCCACCATCCTGTACCTTAGATCCCCAGGACTAATTCACCTTATAACTGGAAGTTTGAGGCCTTTGACCAGCATTTCCCCAGCTGCCCCAGCCCTCAGGCCTTGGCAACCACCAGTCTACTGCTTCCACGAGTTCAGTTTTAGATTCCACACATAAATGAGGTCATACAGTCTTTATCTCTGTCTGAGTTATCTCACTTTGCATAATGCCCTCAAGGTCCATCCATGTTGTCCCAAAGGACAAAATTTCCTTCTTTCTCATGGCTGAACAACATTCCATCATATATATTATAAATATATACTCATCTTCATCCATCCATGCACAGACACTTAGACTGTCATTATTGGGAATAATAGTATTATTGTTAGTAATGCTGCAACAAACAAGGAAGTGCAGACATCTCTTTAAGATCCTGTTTTGATACATATCCTGTGGACTGCTGAATCATATGGTGGCTCTGTGTTTTAATTTTTAGAGGAACACTCGCATATTGTTTTCCTTAGTGGCTGCACCAATTTACATTCCCATCAACAGTGCACAAGGATTCCGTTTCCTCTATATCCTTATCAACACTTGTTACTTGTCATCTGGGTTTTTTTATTATATTTTAATTTGAGGCTAATTACTTTACAATATTGTGGTGGCTTTGCCATCCATTGACCTGAATCAGCCACAGGTATACACGTGTTCTCCAATCCTGAACCCCTCTCCCACCTCCCTCCCCATCCCATCCCTCAGGGTCATCCCAGTGCACCAGCCCTGAGCACCCTGTCTCATGCACTGAACCTGGACTGGTGATCTATTTCACACATGATAATATACATGCTGCTGCTGCTGCTGTGTCGCTTTAGTGGTGTGCAACTCTGTGCGACCCCATAGACGGCAGCCCACCAGGCTCCCCCGTCCCTGGGATTCTCCAGGCAAGAACACTGGAGTGGGTTGCCATTTCCTTCTCCTGATAATATACATGTTTCAATGCTATTCTCTCAAATAATCCCACCTCGCCTTGTCCCACAGAGCCCAAAAGACTATTCTTTATATCTGTGTCTCTTTTGCTGTCTTGCATATAGAGTCATCATTACCATCTTTCTAAATTCCATATATATGCATTAATATACTGTATTAGTATTCTTCTTTCTGATTTACTTCACTCTGTACAATAGGCTCCAATTTTATCCACCTCATTAGAACTGACTCAAAAGCGTTCTTTTTAATAGCTGAGTAATATTCCACTGTATATATGTACCACATCTTTCTTTTCCATTCATCTGCCAATGGACATCTAAGGTGGTTCCATTTCCTAGCTATTATAAACAGTACTGCAACGAACATTGGGGTACATGTGTCTCTTTCAATTCTGGTTTCCTCGGTGTGTATGCCCAGCAGTGGGATTGCTGGGTCATATGGCATTTCTGTTTCCAGTTTTTTAAGGAAACTCCAAACTGTTCTCCATAGTGGCTGTACCACCAACAGTGTAAGAGAGTTCCCTTTTCTCCACACCTTCTCCAGCATTTATCGTTTGTAGACTTTTTGATAGCAGCCATTCTGACCAGCTGGAGAAGGCGATGGCACCCCACTCCAGTACTCTTGTCTGGAAAATCCCATGGATGGAGGAGCCTGATGGGCTGCAGTCCATGGGGTTGCAAAGAGTCAGACACGACTGAGCGACTTCACTTTCACTTTTCACTTTCATGCATTGGAGAAGGAAATGGCAACCCACTCCAGTGTTCTTGCCTGGAGAATCCCAGGGATGGGGGAGCCTAGCGGGCTGCGTCTATGGGGTCGCAAAGAGTCGGACACAACTGAAGCAACTTAGCAGCAGCAGCAGCATTCTGACCAGTGTGACATGGTACCTCATTGTGGTGTTGATTTGCATTTCTCTGACAGTGAGTGATGTTGAGCATTTTTTCATGTTAGCCATCTGTATGTCTTTGGAGAAATGTCTGTCATCTGTTTTTGATGGCAGTCATTCTTGCAGGTGTGAGGTGGTAGCTCACTGAGGTTTTGATTTGCATTTTCCTTCCTATTAGTGATGCTGAGCACCTTTTCATACATCTGTTGGTCATCTGTATATCTTCTTTGGAAAACTCTGCTCATTTTTTAACCAGATCATTTGTATTTTTTCCACTGAGTTCTATGAGTTCTTTATATATTTTGAATATTAATCCCCACCTGATATATTGAAAGTGTTGAAAGTGAAAGCTGCTCAGTCGTGTCCGACTCTTTGCGACCCCACAGACTATACAGTCCATGGAATTCTCCAGGCCAGAATACAGGAGTGGGTAGCTGTTCCCTTCTTCAGGGGATCTTCCCAACCCAGAGGTCAAACCCAGGTCTCCCACATCGCAGGCGGATTCTTTACCACCAGAGCCACCAGGGAAGCCCAAGAATACTGGAGTGGGTAGCCTATCCCTTCTCCAGGGGATCTTCTCCACCCAGGGATAGAACTGGGGTCTCCTGCATTGCGGATTCTTTACCAGCTGAGCTACCAGGGAAGCCCTATCAGATACATGCTATCTGATATTTTCCTCCAATCCACAGGTTGCCTTTTTATTTTGCTAACTGTTTCTTTGGTAGTGAAGAAGCTTTTCAGTTTAAGATATTTCCACTTGTTGATTTTGGCTTTTGTTGAATGTGCTTTGGTGTCATATACAAAAAAATTATTGCCAAGACCCATGTCATGGAGCTTTTTCTCTGTGTTTTCTTCTAGGACTTTTACGCTTTCCGACCTACAGTTAAGTCTTTAATTCATTTCCAGTTAATTTTTGTGAGTGGAGAGAGACAAGGATCCACTTTCATTTTTCTGGATGTGATGATCCATTTTTCCCAGCACTATTTATTGAGGAGACTACCATTTACCCAGTGAGTACTTTTGACTCTCTTGTCTAATATTAGTTGACCATATTTGCAGTTTACTTTTGGTTTCTTGATTCTGTTCCATTGGTCTGTGTGTGTAATTTTATGCCAGTATCATACTCTTTTGAATACCATGCATAAGATTTTGGTTGCTTTATTTTTGTAACCATTTTGAAATCAGAAAGTGCAATACCTTCAACTTTGTTCTTTTTTCTCAAAATTCCTCTAGCTATTTGAGGTTTCTGTGGTTCCATAAAATTTTAGGATTTCTTCCTATTTCTGTGAAAAATTACATTGGAATTCTATTGCATTGAATCTATAGATTTTTTTAAAAAATCATTTAGTAGAATTCAGCAGAGAAACTGATTCGATCCTGGGCTTTTCTTTGTTGGGATGTTTTTGATTGTTAATTGAATCTGTCTTTACATTATTAATGTTTTTTTTTTTTTTAATGTCTTCATGATTTAGTCTTGGCAGACTGTATACTCCTAGGAATCCATCCATTTTTCCTAGATTATCCAATTTCTTAGCCTATAATTATTCATGGTAGGCTCTTATGATCCCTTGTATTTCTGTATCAAGTGTAATGTCTCCTTTTCATTTCTGATTTTGAGGCTTGTTTTTATTAGTTAGTCAAGCTAAAAGTTTGTCAATTTCATTTATCTTTCTAAAATCCAACTCTGGGTTTTACCTTTTCTCCTCTTCTTCAGGTATCTATTTATCTGCTCTGATCTTTGTTTATTTCCTTCCTTCTGCTAACTTTGGGCTTAGATTGTTATTCTTTTTTCTAGTTTCTTAAGGTGCAAAGTTAGGTTGTTTGAGATTTTTCTTTTTACTTGGTGTAGGCATTTATCAATCTAAATTTCCCTTTTATAACTGCTTTCGATACATGCCATATAATAAATATACCACTGCTGCTAAGTCACTTCAGTCGTGTCTGACTCTGTGCGACCCCATAGACGGCAGCCCACCAGGCTCCCTCGTCCCTGGGATTCTCCAGGCAAGAACACTGGAGTGGGTTGCCATTTCCTTCTCCAATGCATGAAAGTGAAAAGTGAAAGTGAAGTCGCTCAGTCGTGTCTGACTCCTAGCGACCCCATGGACTGCAGCCTACCAGGCTCCTCCATCCACAGGCTTTTCCAGGCAAGAGTACTGGAGTGGGGTGCCATTGCCTTCTCCGAATATACCACTACGTTACACTATTAGAGCATTCTGAGTTTTACTATGTAATTACCTTTCCCATTTTCATGTTCTACATTTTCATGTTACTAAGTAGCGTCCGTTCAGTTCAGCTGCAAGCACTCCTTTCAGCAGTTCTTGTAAGCCGGGTCTGGTGGTAAGGGGCTCTCTCTGCCTTTTTTCCATATGGAAAAATCTTTCTCACTCCATCATTTCTGAAGGGTAACTTTGCTGGACAGTATTTTTGGTTGGAAGTTTCTTTTTTCCTTCCCTTTCCTTTTTCAGAGGTTTTTGGTATGCTACAAGCTTCACTGACTTAGATATCCAAATTTCTCCCCAGATGTGGTATATTTTCAGCAATTATTTTTTTATGTAACTTTCTGCCCAGAGCTTGTTATGTTCTCCTTCTGAAACTCCAATAATTCACCAATTGTTTCTTCTGATGGTGTCCCACAGATCATGCAGGCTTTCTTCACTCTTTTTCCTTTGCTCTGATCAGATAATATAAAACTCCCTATCTTCTAACTCACAAATTCTTTTTCTTGCTTGATCCATTCTGCTGTTGATGCTCTCTCTGTATCGCAATTTTCATTTCATTCATTGTATTTTTCAGACTGAGAATTTTTTTTAAATGATTTCAATGTCTTTGTTAAACTTCTCATTTTGTTCGTGTATTGTTTCTTGATTTAATCAAATTGCCTTTTTCTATTTTCCAGTAGTTTACAGTTTCCTTGGAACAGCTAACCTGAAGTCTTTATTGAGTAAATGGCAGATTTCCACGTCTTTGGTATTGGTTACTGGAAGATAACTGTGACCCTTTGGTGGTACTGTGTTTCCTTAAATTGTTGCATTAGTGTTTTTACATCTGGAACAGCAGCCACCTTCTCTGGTCTTTACTGATTGTTCTCTCCAATGCATCTAAACTTGTATGCTTTGCTCCAAAAGTGTACTAGAACTTTTCTGCTAGAAATGTGGACTTCCACAAAGTCTGTATTATCCAAGCATAATTGTCTAAGACTGGTTTACAAAGCTCCCAGACCACAGCCAAAGGAACTACAGTAATTGTGTGGGTTACAACGGGGTCCACAGCCAGGACTAAGGTCTGTATGCTGAGACCTAATGCACGAGAGGGCAAGGCTCCTCCCAGGTTCTTAGGAATATAGTGCTGGACCCCACATCTTCCACAAGGGCATTTCTGTCCATAGATAGATGCCAAATTGTTGTTCCTGGGGCGGGGGAGCAGACAGGGATGAATGAGGGACATCTCATCAAGCCATTATGTGTGTGCATGTCATTCAAATGTGTCCAATTCTTTGCGATCCCATAGACTCTAATGTGCCAGGCTCTTCTGTCCATGGAATCCTCCAGGCAAGAATACTGGAGTGGGTAGCCATTCCCTTCTCCAGGAGATCCTCCCCACCCAGGGATCAAACCCAGGTCTTCCACATTGCGGGCAATTCTGTACCACCTGAGCAACCAGGAAAGTCCCTACCCAGCCACAATGCTGCCACTTATTTTAAATCTCAATAGTCACATAAAACTAGTGACCACCATACTGTACAGCTCAGTTCTAGAGGCTTTATTGCCTTTATATACTGCCTTACTGAAATTCTCTTAACAAAGTAAAATTCAAAGGAACTTAAAAATCACTGATTTTTTTAGGTATCCAAATAGTAAATAACCACTAAGTAAAAGTAACAGTTCTGGCATAAAATGTCAGAATGGTGAATCAAAAGCTTGTGTTTCCTCACAAAGCAGTTGCCAGGTATCATGAAAGGATTCCTCTCCACCTCTTATAAACAGGTTTCTAAGACAACTGCCGTGACGGCATACGTACCAGGGTTCCGTTTACGTCCTGACTCAGATTCTTCATCTCGCCCACAATGAAAGCAACCAGGTAAGTGCTCATCTTCACGCTCTCAAAAAACTCATCCTGAACAAGTCCGTCTTCCAGCACGACTGAGGACTTCTACAAGCAAAGCGGAAAACGACAGTTCTGTAACTGTGGGGATACATGACAGTGACATATAAACTGGGCAACTGAAAATTCAAATAGGAAATACGTAGTGGAGATGCTGGCCTGTTTTAATCTCTCAGCACAAGTTTCTAAACAGTACGGATCTGAGCCTCAGCCTGCTCTACCATCCTTCATCTTGAGGACATATTGCATACAGTAAAATCCTTAAGAAGCTCTTAGTTTCAAACCATAGCTTTAAATAAATGTAAGTTAGAGACAGTGACAGTGGCTTTATGTCTCCCCTTTAAAACACCAAAGCCTTCCTCATGATCTGAGAATACTCCATTCTACTGCTACACAAATCATACACTCACATGAGGAGGAGCTACAGCTGGTTAATCCCTCCAAATGACCTGAAATGGCTTCATAAAGGACTGTGCTGATGACCACAAGGCTACGGGATCAAAGGTGGGAAGTCACTGCAGAAGTCTGCAGTAGACACAAGATGAGGGAACATGCACAACCTTGCAGGATTTGCCAGCCATGAATTTAAAATGTTTTAGGTTCCTAGACAAGTAAGCACTCCATCTCTCTTAAAGAAAGATTAAGGTGAAGAGGTAAGGTGAGGAGTAGAGCTGCTGAAGTGACGATCTTGTTGAAGGACAGACCATGTCCTCTTCTGGACTCAAGGGCTGACTCTCCAATCAGTTAGATGTTGCTGCTCCTCCCCGCCCCCCACCCCCAGCCACAAGGGTTCTGAGAAGCTTCTATCCAGCTGCATACAGCTCTCTTTGTCCCAAGTGTTAGCTGCTCAGTCAAGTCTGACTCTTTGCGACCCCACGGATGGTAGCCCACCAGGCTCTTCTGTCCATGGGATTGTTCCAGGCAAGAATACTGCAGTCGGTTGCCATTCCCTTCTCCAGGGGATCCTCCTGACCCAGGGATTGAACCCAGGTCTCCAGCATTGAAGGCAGATTCTTTATCATCTGAGCCACCAGGTAACAGAAGGACACTCTGAGTTCTGTTCAGGGTAAAAACAATTCTGCCTGGTTTCATTCCCTCTCCCTCCCGTGTGGAGCTCACAGCCAAGAAAGACATCCATGTTCTTGTTGTTAAACCTCCATGTCACAACATCAACATTTCAATAACCAGTAAAACATCAAGGTCAATCGTGATTCAACACTTATCAAATATCACAGTTTAGAATAGCAAATTCACCATGTCTCCAAAAATATCATTGTCTCTTTAGTAGTAGTTCATAGTATTAATATTTACAGAACTTCAGTACATAGCACACACTTGACATTTCCTGCCCATGCATTCCACATCCAGTCTTTCTCCTTCCGCAAGTGCTTCTCGGGCTGACTTCACAACTGATTCCAGGACATAGTTTACGTTTATTAAATCATTTTAAGAAAGAATGAGAACGTATACGATTTTAATCATTCTCAGTGGTATGGCAAAGAAGAATCCAAGTATTCATAACAAAGAAAGAGACCCATTCAAAAAATTTTATATTCAAGGAACAGAACAGTACCTTAGGCATATTTGATAAAGCAGTGTATTGCTCATCTCTTTTGATCCTGATGACAAATGTGGCTTTAAATGCTGGTTCATCAAAACAAGGAAAAGCAGATCTTGCTGCCAAGGGTTCAAACTGAGTTGCTGCAAAGTACCTAAAACGAATGCAAATCCATCCAACAGTTATTGAGCACCTACTATTCAAGACACCCTGCCAAGTTCTAGGGATACTAAGATAAATATCATACAAGTCCAGGCATTAAAGGATTTGCAATCAACTGGGAGAGGCAGAAGTTATACAATCGACGGAAAGTTCTCAGGCTGTAAATCATGTCCAATGGTGAGAATAAAGCAGTGGGAACAAAGGGTAGGGATTCTGCCCAGTGGTAGAGACACTGTAAGAGAACTGTCGACAAAACATGAAGAGGGCCTTTAAAAATGAGGAATATTTGCAAAGGGAGAGAGGGAGGAAGGTACAGTCTAGAAAGAGCAGAAAGCACAAGCAAGGGACTGGGGGTGGATGTCCAATGTGGCTGGAGATGAAGCCACAGAGGTAGGTGACAGCTGGCCATTGAGGTCTTAAAAAGGTTTCTGAGCAAAGAATAGCATGAAAGATGTTCATCCATTGCCCTTATTCAACTGTACAGACTATGACTGAGTAACACTAAACCTCAAACTCACAATCTGCACTAGAACAAAGACGCAAAAAAACCAGGCGTCCGACAGTATGCTGGGGTTCTTTACTCTTTTCAGAGGGGAATCAAAATTTTTCCTCCCCCTCCTACAACACAGCTACAACACTTGAGAATTTAACTGTAAGTCCTCAATTAAAGGTTGGTAGAAAAGCATAAATAGATGAGAAACGTAGATTTTTAATTCAGCAGAAGAATAAAGTAGATCTGCATTTGGGAAATCATCCACACACGGCCCTAGAGCAATCGGCACAAACGCGGTGCTGGTGTGCACACATCAGTATATTCAATACGGTACGCAGACAACCACCACTTCAGAGATGATGGCCTTGCTTCCTCAGGGCTTAGCTTCTACTGATAATTTTTAAAAAACAAGAGGAAAAGAGTGTAAGATTTAAAGGCAGAAAACACAAACTCTGCAACTTACCAGCCATGTGACTTAAGCATATTGGTAACCTACATCCCATATGCTTATTTGTGAAACTAGGATTGACATAGGATCTCTTACCAAACATCTAGGGGTGTTGATTCTATTTCAAAAATTCTATTTTGATACTTAATGACAACCACGTTTATGCCACAAAGTCCTACACAGGTGTCTATTATAAATACTAGACAGTCATAACTCTTCCTTCTGCCCAAATAACTATTTCTTAGAGCAAACTGCAAGAATGATAGCAATCAGCACACATGAAACAACTGAAACATGTTTCTGACATTCTATCTCTTTACTCAGCTCCCAAATTCTTACCCAGTTAACAGAAGATTTTGGAAGAGGGCCGCAAGGGACCTGGTGGGCAGGGGGGGGATAAAGCCTGATGACACTCATACTATTCATATGAGACTCTACTTGGACCATCATCATTTTGGAAAAAAACTGGATTATAATGTTCTGAGACCAAAAAGATCTTAAAAGAGATATTAAAAGAGATGCAATAACAACTCTCTTACATAGAAGTCCCTTTGAGAAGGCTAATTGATGATATGTACAACCTAAGCTGAACACCGCAAAGCTTACTCTCTCATTAGTGACTGCATCTGCTTTCAGAAATACTAGCTGCAGTTTGAGCACCACCTCCAGCAGCACTGAAGACACTTATGAATTAGCTGAGGGTCAGGTAAAAGAATTCTAAGCACTGGTGGTAACCGGGTAAAGAGGTGTGGATGGGTGAAGAAGGAGGCAGTGTACCACAGTGGTTATGAATATGTGGTCTCTGTAGTGAAAATGACTGGATTCAAATTCCCCTCCACTACTGGCTAGTCAAAAGATGCTGAACGAGTTCTTTCGTGTGCCTCTGCTTCCTCATCTGAAAAGTGAATAAAATATAATTTCTACCCCTTCGTGAGTTTGACAGGATAAAAAACTAAACACACAGCATGCTTGCACCAGCTTCTAGCACTTCAGTTCTCAAGTAAATACGGGCTGCCGTTATCACTGGAATCCAGGAAAGTGCCCATGAAGTTCATGAAGACAGGTGAGGGCTGTGAGAAAAAAAAATACCAAAACTCCCAGATCTAGGAAGAAATTGAACTAAGTCATCTTGAAAATGGGGAACTGCTGGAGGATCATAAACCAAAGACCAACATGGTCAGGTCTGTGCTTCTAGAACTAGTCTGGCAGCCTATGTGAAAGAGAAGGGGAGAGCTGTGGCCGGATTAGCGGTCAGAGGTCTAGTTAAGAAGATGTTTCAAGAGTTCAAGAAAACGACACTGAGAGATGGAAGGACAAAGAAATAAAACACATCCCCACCCTAAATTTCTTTACTAGTTTGTTTAGTATCAGTTTGTTGTCTAGAACCTTAAGTCTATCGTCAACAATTTCTAGATTTAACTGCAAGGTTACTGACCAGCTCCGCCTCATAGATGACATGGGTTAAGTTCCTCTATCACAAGCAGTGTCAGTACATTTGACATTTACACACACTTTGATTTCCCAATTGATAAGGAATATATTCCTTAGTTACTTTGTTTTGAATTATAGTTTTCAGATCCCTTGAAAGGTATAAATAATCTTTTAAACTTTTATCTTGTATCAATATATACAATTAGGCGGGGCATTCATTTTATGGAACCAGGTAAGTAAATAAATTTATATATGTTTTCTGTAACAGCAGAGTTTGAGAAAATACTCTATTTCTTAATTGTAAGGATCTGTCTTCCATTTCTCTAGCATTTTTCACCACTCAATCCAGCCCATAGCAAGAATCAACAAGTGACAATATCCAAGACCACCACTCTTCCCATTACATATAGGCAGGCCCAAGAGAACCCAATGGCAATAATCTGAATGGAAGAGATGACTAGGGGATTTATTCAAAGATTTGCCACATACTAAGAACACTGTTTCTATATATATCCTATAATTCCTAGAGGATGATGGAGATTATAGAAGGAGAAGTAAAGCCAGGAAGCCCCAGGCTACCACTGCAACTTAAATTTGCTTTTTATGTCAGATCTCACGGTGAGAGCCAATAGGCCATTAATTTTTAAAACATCACATTAAGGGGAAAGATAAAAATTACTTATCTGAATAGGAGTACAGATTTTGCTTATCTTTTTCTCTATTTAAGAAGGATCAAAACACTTTAGATTTAAAATATTCATCTATTCTTCTCAACATATCAACATGCATTAGCCAAATGGCCAGCATCAGTAATTCACGGGTTTGCAAAGGAATATGAGAGAATGCTCCAAAGCATTAGGCAGATCTGACAAGGAATTTGGACATGTAAGAGAACTGACATTACTGCTACTGAAGAATAACCTGTATGCACCTGTGCTCTGCATCCTTCCAGAAATTCAAGCTGTATCTCGGAACACTAAGGTTAAACAACAGAATGTTGTTGTTGTTCAGTCTCCCAGTCGTGTCTGACTCTTTGTGACCCCATGGACTGCAGCATGTCAAAGAACAAAATATGTGGTCTAAATGGAGAGTTTAGGAATTTTATGTTTGAAGTCTCTTTTTTAAAATTAAAATTCTCTCTAAAATTTCTTTCTTAAAATTTCCATCAGAAATCCAAAATAGAGTGGCACTAAAAAAAATAAATAAACCAGCAAAAATTAAAGATGCTAAAAGTGAGATATATATATATATATATGTAAGTTTACAGCACTTCTTCATGCTTCCTTTCTCTATCTCGATAAGCACCTCCTAAAAATTCCACATAATAGCAAAATAAGTCTTAAGGGATAATCAATATTTTCCACTCTGCTTCACATAGAGACCTTGTAAGGGGACAGAGACTAGATTCATAAGATATGAAAAGCTCAAGATAATGTAAGTTCTTGTAACTGAGAATGTAAATGATATAACTTTAGCCATTTCCTTCCGTCAGCAAGCCCCTATCTCCACCACGACACATGACAGATGTCATGACATATGCTCATGGTTTTAACTGCAAGAGCAGCAGGAGTAGTGATAGTTGCTGGGTTGTGTCTGACTCTCTGTGACCCCATGGACTGTAGCCCACCACGCTCCTCTGTCCATGGGATTCTCCAGGCAAGAATACTGGAGTGGCTTGCCATTCCCTTCTCCAGATGATCTTCCCGACCCAGGGATCAAACCCGGGTCTCCTGCATTGCAGGCAGACTCTTTACCGTCTGAGCTACAGTTGCTGCTGCTGCATCGCTTCAGTCATCTCCGACTCTGTGTGATCCCACAGACAGCAGCCCACCAGGCTTCCCGTCCCTGGGATTCTCCAGGCAAGAACACTGGAGTGGGTTGCCATTTCCTTCTCCAATGCATGAAAGTGAAAAGTGAAAGGGATGTCGCTCAGTTGTGTCCGACTCCAGCGACTCCATGAACTGCAGCCTACCAGGCTCCTCCGTCCATGGGATTTTCCAGGCAAGAATACTGGAGTGGCTTGCCATTACCTTCTCCTCTGAGCTACAGTATACTCTTTCAAATCACCATTCTATTATTTTGCACCTAATCTCTTAAAAAAAAATAATAATAATTGCAGTCAATGTCACTGATGTGGGCAAAGAGATTCATATTGCAGAAATCATCAGAGAGCAAAGAAGCAGAATCACTGAAGAGGACTACATACTTTTTCTCATTACTTTCGTCTCTGTAGGAGATGCCATAAAACCCATAGTAAGAACTAGATATGTTTGCCGAATACTCAATCTTCAAGGTGTAATTGTGCCCTTCAAGCAGGGTCTCGGGGGCAACAATGGCGATTTGTTCATGCAGTGGGTACTCCAGGACGTCAACTTCTTTTTCCTGGCTTGAAACTGCGGTCATAAAGGTCACTCTGGAAATGTTGTGGCCTGTGCTGTGAAGAACAATGTTCCACGTGGCCTGAAGGGCCTGAAGAGAAATCGTCACGGAACCCCTGAATGTCATCGAGGTGAGGTTTGGGTGGAGGGTCAGGTCATAGCGCACTGGCGTAAGGGCAGTGGGCAGCCTGATTTGGGCCCACGGAAACAACTTTCCATTTGTTGCGATGGGCTGAATCGGTTCCGTGGGTTGGTTTTTTTTATGGCAGCCTTCTTTGGTAAAGGTACATCTGGGCAGGAGGTAAATCGCCACGATTACAGCAATAGCAAGTACGCTGATGAAAGCACAGATCCCTACGGTCCTGGCAGAGGGCGCTGAGCAAGTCCCATCCGAGTTCTGCCGGTAGCCGGCTGCGCTGTTTCGGAGGCCCGAGCTCCTGTTCATGAAGGACATGCCCAGAAGCTTTGCAGACGACTCATAGTCCTCTTCGTCCTCATCCAGCTCATGCTCACCAAGGCCCCGCACCAGCAGTCGTGAACCCCGGGGCTCGTATTCCACCTCATCAGGCTCCAGAGGATGTAAACAGGGCTCTTTGGCTAAATCCACCACATCTGGTTCTTCCTCAAACATGCTGTTTTCAATCATATTCCTGGGGAGCTGAAGCCGATCTAAAACAAACAAACAAACAAACACCAAAACATAAGGACCAGGCACAGAGTTAGGGGACACGGGGCATAATAAAAGGTCTACTAGCAAGACCACATTTAATCTAAGGATTTTTTTTTTTTAAATCACTGAGACTTATTTCTATTTAGGAGCTACTGAATTAGATGATGCTTGTAATATTCTGGTATTACTCATTAAAAACTCAATTATAGGTAACAACATATCACAGTAATTGAATAAGAAAGCTAAATACACAGGCTAGTACCAAAAAAAAAAAAAAAAGAAGGCAGCTGAGATTAAATACTGATTTCTTTAATACACTCCTACCCAACAACCTGGGCCCTTGTCCTGAGGGAACAGGGAAGCCTGGTGTGCTGCAGTCCATGGGGTCGCAAAGAGTCAGACACGAGTTAGCAACTGAATGACAACAAGTCTGAGCAGCACTGGTCCAAGCCTTCTTCATGGTCAGATCCTGGCAGCACTGGAGCGGCATCCTGGCGTGTGCTCTGGCCACCCCAGACTGCTCACTGATTTGAGACAAGCCAGGCGGCCCTTCTATTTCATCCTCCATGTCTGTTTTCCTCGCTGGTCCCTCTGCCTGCAGTGTCATCATTTCCCCCACCCTAGTCCACCGTGAACACCTGTTATTCCACAACTCATCTTAACTTGCTACAGTGTAAATTAAGAAAAAGTTATTTTCTTGTTTTTCCCTTTCTCTTTATTACCTTTCAAAAATATATTTTCTTTTCATTTCATCTTGCTCCTTTCACTTTTGGGGGGCATAGAGACCCCCGTGAGGTTGCCTTTTCCTATCTCCTCTCCACTCCCGAATTTATAAAACCTATGCTACTTTTAGTCAAGGCTATGGTTTTTCCACTGGTCATGTATGGATGTGAGAGTTGGACTATAAAGAAAGCTGAGCGCGGAAGAATTGATGCGTTTGAACTGTGGTGTTGGAGAAGACTCTTGAGTCCCTTGGACTGCACGGAGATCCAAACAGTCCATCTAAAGGAGATCAGTCCTGTGTGTTCACTGGAAGGACTGATGAAGCTGAAGCTCCAATAACTTTCTTCACCTGATGTGAAGAGCTGACTCACTGGAAAAAGACCCTAATGCTGGGAAAGGTTGAAGGCAAGAGAAAAAGGGGATGACAGAGGATGAGATGGTTGGATGGCATCACCGACTCAATGGACATGAGTTTGGGTAAGCTCTGGGAGTTTGTGATGGACAGGGAGGCCTGGCGTGCTGCGGTCCACAGGGTCGCAAAGAGTCAGACACAACCGAGCAACTGAACTGACTGGTGCTACTTTATAGTTTTCTTTGAATAAAACTTTTAATCACTTTCTAGGTGTATGGGTTCAGCAATCTGCCATCCACCCATCTCATATGAATGATCTAGAAATGGAAAAAAGGTGACAGTTATAACATTCTGCTTTGGGAATTTAATCTCCTAAACATCCTTCAGTGCTCCAACTTCTTGTGACATAATTGTGT
Organism: Tragelaphus eurycerus; assembly: GCA_935064755.1. Classification (NCBI taxonomy): domain Eukaryota; kingdom Metazoa; phylum Chordata; class Mammalia; order Artiodactyla; family Bovidae; genus Tragelaphus; species Tragelaphus eurycerus. The sequence continues at coordinate 2,046,191 of CAKXYN010000170.1, read as the reverse complement.
TTTGTTTTGATAGTTGATTGTGTTTGAGACTCACGGACTTCATTAACAGAGCGAATATTACCATAATAGAACTCAAAAACTTTTTTGTAAAACTTTTAATAAAATCTCAGTAGTTAGAAATTTTTCTGTGGTAGTTTTTTTTTTAATTAATTATTTTAATTGGAGGATAGTTACAATATTGTTGTGGGTTTTTGCCATACATCGACATGAATCAGCCACGGGTAAACACGTGTCCTCCTATCCTGAACTCCCCTCCCACCTCCTGTGGTCGTTTTAAGTACCTGGTACAGTGGTGCAGATTAGTTGCTTCATTTGCTTTTTCACTAAAAGGCCATTCTGACTTTTTTATCTCCTATGGGATGATGATGTTCTCTTAGGCATTTGCCCACGTGTTCTCTCAGGCCTGATGCAGACAACCATGGGGTCTGAGCTGCTGCTAAGTTGCTTCAGTCGTGTCCAACTCTGTGTGACCCCATAGACGGCAGCCCACCAGGCTCTGCTGTCCCTGGGATTCTCCAGGCAAGAACACTGGAGCAGTACAGTTTAATTTAATAAATTACTAAACTAACTGTAAGTATCAGTTCAGTCAGTTCAGTTCAGTTGCTCAGTCATGTCCGACTCTTTGTGACCCCATGAATCGCAGCATGCCAGGCCTCCCTGTCCATCACCAACTCCCGGAGTTCACCCAGACTCACGTCCATCGAGTCAGTGATGCCATCCAGCCATCTCATCCTCTGTCGTCCCCTTCTCCTCCTGCCCCCAATCCCTCCCAGCATCAGAGTCTTTTCCAATGAGTCAACTCTTCGCATGAGGTGGCCAAAGTACTGGAGTTTCAGCTTTAGAATCATTCCCTCCAAAGAAATCCCAGGGCTGATCTCCTTCAGAATGGACTGGTTGGATCTCCTTGCAGTCCAAGGAACTCTCCAGTATAGTCTCAGCTTAATAATTGAGAGCACTCCCATGCCTGAAGTCCACCCCCGAGAACTTCGTCTTTGTGTCTTTGATCCCTTAGCTGTGCCCTGTTTAAAGCCAAGGGGTATCCCGCAGTCTGACCATTTTACCGTCTCCTGTCTGCACTTCATTAACTTCCAGTCTTTTGACTGGGGCCTAGTCAGATGCCTGCCCACATCCAGATAACCTAATTTAATTATTTATCACCCAATCAGATTAATACCTCTGTGGAATTTTAAACTTTCAGAAATAGAGCACACCACCTCATCTGCTATATTTTTACTGCATATTAAAAGCAAACTTTTGTATGCATGTACAATCATATCAAGTTAAATATATCAAACCAAGGAAAAATACTTTTATTACAGGTAGCCCATGAAGACTGTACTTCCGAGCCTATTTAAGAAATCTTGCTTTGGGTTCTTAAGTGAGTACACTTTGATCTCAGCATTAAAATTTGAGTGTAACACATGACTACCCCTTGCTCTAAAGGGATTTTTTTTTTATTTAAAGAAGGGATCCTAAAGAAACAGGAAATCTTCTAAAACTTCTTAAAACCACATACACGAGCTATCTATAAGCCAAAGGCAGGTCCTAGTTGAACTGTTTTGGTTTCAAACAACATAGGCCCAAGTGGTTATGATCTAAGAAAATGGAAGATATTTCTTTTCATCAGATACTGCGAACTGGTGCTCCTTGATGTTGTCTGTGGATCAGCACCAATCTGCAAACTGTTATCCATCTGCAATAGGCCACATGAAGAATATTGACATTTAAAAACTTTTTTAGCAGATTTATAGTAATGTTATATTTAACAAATTCAGTAATTTAAAAATGGAGCTTATATTTTTCAGTTTTCCAATGATTCATTTTTTATATGTTATAAAATTCCCACAACAGATTAAAAATTAAAAACCAAAAAACAAGGAACCTTGATTCTCCAGCTCAGGTAATATGAGAACCAATGGGCTGGACTATCAGCATTAATGGCAACTCAGGTAGATACAAAGTTAACAACTATGACAAGAGCAGTGGAAGTGAAAAAGAGGGAACGATGGATGACAAGTCATGTTAAAGAGAGAGAATACACAGGAACTGATGCTCTGCTGGGCTGGATGATGGAGACAGGCCTGCAGGATAGAGGCAGAAGGAAGTTTATGTCAACCGCCCATGCACATTCTGGCTTGGATAATGAAGAAGGAATGCCAATCACTGAGATGAGAACACAGGCTTCATATTCCCCCTGTTGGTTTTCTGGGGGAAAGGGGGCAAGGGAGCAGCGAGAATGGAGTTACGAGATGGCAACTGGTATGGGACATGACATACTTATCTGACAGAGAGCCAAGTGGAGACGATTGAGTAATAGCATAGCAGCAAAGGGGCTTCCCACGCGGCTCAGTGGTAAAGCATCCACCTGCCGATGCAGGCGACGCAGGGGGTTTGATCCCTGGTGCGGGAAGATCCCCTGGAGGAGGAAATGGCAACTCACTCCAGTATTCTTGCCTGGAGAATCCCAAGGACAGTTCACAGGGTCGCAGAGTCACGCACAACTGAGCACACACACATGCAAAGCGCTGAAAGCCTCACTGTAAGACAGAGCTTCAAATCCTGGCTCTTCCACTGACAGCTTGATCTTAAACAGGTCACCAAACATCCCTGAGTTTCAATTTCCTCACCTATAAATATGGAAAACATATTTGTAAGTCTGTTACAAGGATTATTTATGTGGGCCTGGACTCAAAAGAAGGATCTGGGTGGAAGACTCAGGTTTCAGAATTAGCTGTGTTTATTAACTGAGGATTAAAATCGTGCAGATAGATGAGACAACTGAAGGGGACTAAGTGTCAGAGAGCGTTACTAGAGGAGGACAAGAAAGTACCAGAGGCAGGAAAATCAGGACAGTAGAAAGCAAAGGAAGAGTTTCATGAAGAAGGAAGTGGCTGGTGTCGAATGCCTTAGGAAGGTCACGTACAATGAAGCCAAAGAGAGGCCACTAGATCTAGCAACCCGCGTACCAGTGACTTTTTATGAGGCGCCTTCAGAGGAGCCGGGCAAGCGAAAGCCTGACTTCAGAGGCCCAAATAAAGAAGGGAAAGTTAACAAAGCCAGGCGGTAAGTGCTGCAGGCAGTTCTTTTGAGCACACAGCTGTACATCAAGAAACACAGGGTCAAACTAAAAGAAAATTGGCATACACAAGTGTTAAATCCATTTGCTTTTGTTTGTTGGCCTGTGTCTAAGGTGGAAATAACCTAAGTGTGTATGTGCACGTTTACGTGCATTTTACCATAATTAAAAATAAAAAGCAAATGAAAACTCTTTTTAAAAAAAGAAAGGGAGAGCAGATGGTTAATCCAGGGTTAAACATGTAGGGAGGATGTGGTGAGAGACAAAGGGGAAAATACACAGAGTAAGTGATTAACCGAGGCGTTCAATTTAGAAAACAGGACAGAAAGCAAAGCTACGGCAAGCGCCATGGTCAAGAGTCAAATCAAAGGAGCAAACTTCCCACAGACATTAATCCCTTTAAATGGCTATCACATTTTCTGAGAAAATGAAGTTTAAAAGGATGTATTTTCAAATCAACAAGCCAAAACAACTTTAAAAGAATAAACCTAATCTAAATTAAGGCTTATTGGGCAGATACAAGAATTGGTATATTCAATTAGGTACTATAGCAACTTGAGATATTCAAAGTAGGCCCTAACAATAAAGGATTATTCTTCTTCTGAGGCCCTTATGACATATTTAAATAGAGGGAAAAGCTCCATGTGTGAGACAGCATTTATATCTTCTAGATGATTTCTAAATGGAAACCATTCAATTTATGAAAAGATGGCCAATTATCAACTAAAGTAACTATTTCTCTAATGAGCAGTCCTTTTCTATCAAAAAGAGGTTTTATTTTAAAGAAGTTTAAGGTGAAAAAGAAAACAGAAAGACTAGAATTTATAACAAAAAAAGTGATTCTTCTATACAAGTCTAATCTGGCAAAACAGTACCCAACCCCCCAACCACACTCAAAGAAAACCTCTTCCTATTAACCACAAGGCCCACTTTAAGTCAGGAGTTTAGATACATCAGTATCTCACCACTGAAGGGCAGTCATTAGCACTGTATATAAGTTTGGAAGAAGTTTTAAGTAGTCCCTTTTTCTGGTAACATCCTGTTTGCTTATACCGCAAGGTACAAGCAGTGTCATAAAACACAGAGTCCGACATGCATTCCTACTTTTACCACTAATTACAGTGCATTTTCACAAACTGCACTTAATTTTTCAGTTGACAGGCCCAAGGTCATAGCCCAGGATGCAGGATCCAAGTAAGGTCATTCTGTCTTCCCTTCCCCTCACCCTCCTTGTCTCCCTTGAGAAGACAGAAGACAAGTGAATGGATAATTAGGGGTGGGAGGTGGGAAGATCAGAGAGAAATGGTTCGGTTTATGAACACCGTAAGCTCACTTTACCTATTTGGTTCCAAGAGTGACTAAGATTTATTTTGCCCTTTCATGCTACCCTAAAGTTCACTTTAATGCATGTAAAAATGCCGTGGGAGACTTCCACCTCCAGTATGACAGAGTAATTGGTCCCAGACCTTTCCTCCTCTCATAAACGGGACAAAATAATGCAACTATTTTCAGGTACCAGCCAAGAGACAGGGCAAGAATGTGACCTCCGAAAGAAGGAAAGGGTCATCAGGCCACATCTGCTTGGTGCTCTGCCTTGGGAGTATTTTCCTGACTGTAGTACAGTGAGCTGGATTCCAGGCAGAGGAGGGCTAGGAGGCAGAGATAGGGTCCTGGGGAGGAGGGAGTTATACAGAGGGGGGACCACAGAAGTTTGTATAAGGGTTTCCTGAGAGTCTTTAACCAATGCAGGACGTGTAACTACACAAGGCTTACAAAAGAGTGGCTGTATGAAGGTTAACAGAAATACGAGAGGTCAAGCAACTTAAGGGAAAGACTGGCAGTATAACCCAGTCCAAACAAAGAGAACTCATTAACACTCTGGGCATGAAACACTAGGAAGGCTTCACTTTAGGAGTAAAAACATACCCCAGGATAAGGCCTACTCTAGACATACGCTAACAAAGCCTAAAACTAAGCCCTAATAGAATCCACAGCAGAAACAGCCTTGCTAAGGTAAAGGGGCCTGGGGAAAAACCTTGAGACTTCCACAGATCAGCCATGGCAAAATATAAAGCTAAGCCTATACAAGAAGATCAGTCAGTAACTAAACTGCCTACTGAAACAAAAATCAACACCCTACAAAGCCATTTTTTAAAAATACAGTATCTAAAGTAGGTAAAAACTTTAGTTCAGCTATTATAAATATTTCTCAAAAAGTCAAGGACATTGTGTTTAAAAACAACAACAGAAAAGAATATATGAACAGATGGGAATCTCAGAAAAATCAAAACTAGAAAAAAAAACCAAATGAGAGGATAAAAAAAAAAAAAGGAAATTCTAGGACTGAAAGGTTCAATAACTAAAATGAAAAAGTCATTGAATAGATATTTTTTTCAACTTTTATCAGTATACCCAATTAACAATGCTGTGATAGTTTAAGGTGATCAGAGAAGCAACTGGGCCATAGCTATACATGTATCTAGTCTCCCCCAAACTCCCCTCCCATCCAGGCTGCCCCATAACATTGAGTGGAATTGCATGTGCTAGTTGCTTGTCCATTTCAAATAGAGGTCACTGAATAGATTAATAGTGGATTTGAGATAGCAGAAGACAGAGTCTATGAACGTGACAGATCACTGCCAATTACAAATTTGAGGAATAAAGAGGAAAAAAGAGTTGCAGAAAAATGAACATAGCATCAGACATTTGTAGGGACAGTATCAGTCTAACACGTATGTACTAAGAGCCCCATGAGAAGACGGAATAAAAGCAGAAAAGATATCTGAAGAAATAACTGTTAAAATTGTATTGTTTGATGAAAACACTATTTTATCATATCCAAAGAGCTCATCAAACTCCCAAGACAATAAATACAAAGAAAATCATATCTAGTTTAATCATGGTTGAACTGCTGAAAATCAAAGATAATGAGAAAATCAGTAAAGGGATCCCAAAACAATATGTTATATACAGGAGAAAAATAATGCAAAGAACACTAACTTCTCATCACAACAATGGGGACCAAGAGATGACAGAACAACATTTTTAAAGGGCTAGAAGAAAAAAAAATTCCATTCAGAATTCTCTATCTAGTGAAAAATCCTTCAAAAACAAGATAAACATATTTTCAAATAAAATGAAAGATGACAAAGTTCTTCTCAAGCAGATGTGTACTACAAGAAATTACAAAAAAAACAGTACTTCAGGATGGAGGGAAACAATACCATATGGAAATTCAAGTCTTCAGGAAGGAAAGGAGGATACCAAAAATGATGAATGCTGCTGCTGCTGCTGCTAAGTCGCTTCAGTCATGTCCGACTCTGTGCGACCCCATAGACGGCAGCCCACCAGGCTCCCCCGTCCCTGGGATTCTCCAGGCAAGAACACTGGAGTGGGTTGCCATTTTCTTCTCCAATGCATGAAAGTGAAAAGTGAAAGTGAAGTTGCTCAGTCGCATCCAACTCCTAGCGACCACATGGACTGCAGCCCACCAGGCTCCTCCATCCATGGGATTTTCCAGACAAGAGTATTGGAGTGGTTTGCCATTGCCTTCTCCAAAATGATGAATAAGTTACCAAAAAGTAAGTTTATATTTTTTATTTTTCTTAAAGTTTCCTTAAAAGACTCTTTTAAACAAGAATAACATGCAAATAGTTTTGAACAGAAATAAAAGATATGACAAGAGCATGAAAAATGGAGAGGGTGAATAAGGAGAGTTATATTAAATTATATTTGTGAATTGAGAAGATGAAATGGATGTGTCAAGTGAGGGGTTGGAGGTGTGAAGTAGGAAGTAAGAAAAGTCAGGGGTAAAATGTGAAGTGATATGATTCAGACTATAAACAGACTGTAAAAAGTTAAGGTTGCATATTATTAGTCCTAGAATAATCAATGAAAAAATAATTTAAAACATGCAAAGAAACTAATAGAGTAAATAAAATCAAGTATTCAAAAATAGCCAATTACCCAAAAGAAGGCATGAGAAAAGAAAAACAAAAAGGGACAAATGAAAACAATAGCAAAAGGGTAGACTTAAACCCACTTACATAAATACATGAACTATTAATGGATTAAACATCCAACGAAAGGGTGGAGATTGTCATATTTAAAAAAACCAAGATTGAACTACACACTGTCTATAAGAGATGAATTAAAAATTAAAAGACAAATAGGTTAACAAAACAGAACGAAATTTATAATGATAAAAGGAGGAATTTATCAGAATAAGATACCATTCTTAAACATGTATGTACATAATAATAAAGCAGCAAAATTCATAAACAGAAAGTGGGAAAACTCAAGAGCAAAACAAAAACTTTCACAAGTATAACTGGAGATTTTATCATTTTTCTTCATACTAGTTAGAACAAGTAGGCAACAAATAAGTAAAGCAACAGGATATGTGAAAGATGCTATCAACCAACTTGGCCTAATTGATATTTACAGCAATGGCATGCCACTCCAGTTCGCCTTGACTAGACGAACCTTTGTTGGCCAAGTAATGTCTCTGCTTTTGAATATGCTATCTAGGTTGGTCATAACCTTCCTTCCAAGGAGCAAGCGTCTTTTAATTTCATGGCTGTAGTCACCATCTGCAGTGATTTTGGAGCCCAGAGAAAGAAAGTCTGACACTGTTTCTACTGTTTCCCCATCTATTTCCCATGAAGTGATGGGACCGGATGCCATGATCTTCGTTTTCTGAATGTTGAGCTTTAAGCCAACTTTTTCACTCTCCACTTTCACTTTCATCAAGGGCTTTTTAGCCCCTCTTCACTTTCTGCCATAAGGGTGGTGTCATCTGCATATCTGAGGTTATTGATATTTCTCCAAATACACTTCTAAATAATCCATGAGTCCAAGATAAGCCACAAGGAATTCAGAAAATATTTAAAGTAAAAACACAACATATCAAAACTTGAGAGAAATTTACTGCTGTATTAGAAAAAGGTTTAAAATCAATGAGCTAAGTTTCTACCCTTAAGAAGCTGGGGGGAAAGAAGCAAATTAAACCTAAGTAGAAACCTAAGGAGAAACAATAAAGGGCAGAGCTCAATGAACTAGAAAACAGAGTCACAACAGAAAGTCCAACAAAACACACTGGTGGAGGGCAGGGAAGCAGTGTTACTGGCTGTAATTCATATTCTCCCAGAAACTGGCCTAAAAAGCCATATATATCAAGTCGTGCTGGATCTCCAAGAGCGGTTTCTACTACTCAAAGGTCTATTTAGGCTCATTACAGAGACAGATCAGAACTGGGTCCTGAGCTAGAGACAGAGATGCTCTTTAACAAGCCCAGAAGTCTTAGGCATGTCCCTCTTTTAAGAAGGCCTGGAAAACACAGAAATATTTAGCCAGTGATAATGCTAGTTATACCCGAATTCAGAAAATACTTATGTTCTAGTCCTCCTCTTAGATAAAAACCTAGACAATGTTTTTTTTTGTGTATGTGGGAGTGGGGTGGTAAAACTAAGTATTTAAAATGGATCAGAGAGCTACTATCTAAAGAAAGTGGCTTCCCAGGTGGTACGTGATAAAGAATCTGCCCAAGAATACAAGAGATGCGGGTTTGATCCTTGGATCAGGAAGATCCCCTGGAGTAGGAAATGGCAACCCGTTCCAGTAGTCTTGCCTGCTGAATTCTATGGACAGAGGACCCTGACAGGCTACAGTTCATAGGTTCGCAAAGAATAGTACATGACTGAGCCCTGAGCACACAGACACATATTTAAAGGAAAACTCTTATGATTGCTTCAAAAGTAAAGAAAAAAAAAATTCTTAAGCAAAAAACTATACTTGAGTCATTATTTCTGTATTTAGATTTTTGTATATTTTTCTCTTAAAAAGTGAACCCCCTTTTTAGGTTTCCATTTAAAATTTTAGCTGAGTACTTCCTCAATAGGAAAAATGCCAAGGGTGGGGGGGGCAGGAAAAGAGGCCTCATTTTTAAGCACTGGATTTAAAGTGCCGACTTCATTTAGGGTAATGACAACCTTGACTCTCATTATGCAGAAACACAACCACCTAGCAGTAGTTCAGGTTACAGCTCTGTGAAAGGAATCTCCATAGCTAGCACCTTTGTTCTAAATCTCAGTGACTTTGATGCCCAAAACTATATATAAACTCAGTCGGTCCTTGGCACTCAGCCACGCTTCCACAAATCCTGGAAGCACACACAGCCCCGTGCACAGGGCCTGCTCTGCCTCTGACCCACAGTGAGACCATGGCATGTTGCAAACATCTCAGTTTCCCTCAAGCACGCATGGCTGCTGTGGCCACTTCATCTTTGTACCCATACCCCACCCTTCTCACTCTCCTCGCCCACAAGCCTTTCTTTTCCCCGCCCTCTTTAAGACACTAGTCCAGTGTAATCTTTTCAAATCCCTAGGTTTTCAGCTTTTTAAAATGAATTCAACTATTGCTGGAACAAATGTCCTACTCCGACCCGTTCCACTACTCTCCCTAAAATAGTTCCATTCTGTCGTTCAGTCGTGTCTGACTCTTTTCGACCCCATGGACTACAGCATTCCAGGCCTCCCTGTTCATCACCAACTCCAGGAGTTTATTCAAACTCTTGTCCATTGAGTCAGTGATGCCATCCAACCATCTCATCTTCTGTCGTCCCCTTCTCCTCCCACCTTCAATCTTTCCCAGCATCAGGGTCTTTTCCAGTGAGTCAGCTCTTCGCATCAGGTGGCCAAAGTATTGTTTGTACACCATAAAAATTAAGATGTCTAACTCTTCTCTTAGGATGAAAAGGTTAGAAGGACTGCAATAATAACATACTTAAATGAGCCCTGAAAAAGTGAAACCAGTGAGTCTTCCACTAATATTACTTTCTCCCAGTAGGGTAACTCCTTGGACAATCTAGGAAAAGCAACTTGATTTATAGCAAACTTGACAGTATCTAGTCATCCTTCTAAAACAATCCTGCCAACCTGGAGGATGACCCAGGACAGGCTTGCTTGGTGCCACTGTCCATGGCGCTTTATTTATAATTAGACTGTGCAGTGTAAATCATGCTGGCTGCCCTGCCAATGTTCTACAGAGACTACAGGGAGAGATCAAAACAATCATTCCCGTATTATGAGTCACTGGACCCTCTCCAACTACACACTGCTGCTGCTGCTGCTGCTAAGTCGCTTCAGTCGTGTCCGACTCTGTGCAACCCCACAGACGGCAGCCCACCAGGCTCCCCCGTCCCTGGGATTCTCCAGGCAAGAACACTGGAGTGGGTTGCCATTTTCTTCTCCAATGCATGAAAGTGAAAAGTGAAAGTGAAGTCGTTCAGTCGTGTCCGACTCTTAGTGACCTCATAGACTGCAGCCTACCAGGCTCCTCCGTCCATGGGATTTTCCAAGCAAGAGTACTGGAGTGGGGTGCCATTGCCTTCTCTGCCACACACTGCTGGAAGCCCTCAAACCTGGAAGATGGAAGCTGTGCACACTACTCGTGCACACTATATGTGCACACATGCTTATCTAGCTCTCACATTTAGGATGAGTTCCAATACCTGTTACCTATACTTTCCAAAATACATTTTAATCCTGGCAACTTTTTGCCTATCAAAGGATCAGAGGTTGAGAAAGAGACAGTTTAGAACATTTTCAAGGCCTGGTTTATCCCATAGAGAAGAGAATTTCTGTGTCAGTAAACTATAATTTAAAATTTTGCTTCACACTTAGGTACCTGCTCCAGGGAGGGCCTCTTATCTCATTCATCTTTGTGCGCCTGGTGCCGACCAGGGCAGAAGCCTGCAATAAGCTTGAAATCAAAGTAGCAATACCCAACACATTAAAACGAAGTATAATTAAAGAAAATCACGTTCATTTTCACTCATAAAATCTTTGAGAGGTGAAGTTTGGAATAAAACAAGGTTAATATGCTAGCTATGAGGTTAGGAAAGTTCTTCTAACACCTGCTCTGAGGCTGGGTTTAGTACTATTTCAGTGATTATTAGCTCTGAGTCATTGCAATTCATTTTTACTGGACACTGATTCTTCAGACTACATTTCCTCTTCTTTCCTCAAAGCCAGCATATAATTTAAATCAATTGTGGTTTAGGAGGCATAAAGTATAGTGAAGAGAAATTGGAGGTTCTAATTCTGACTCCATCACTTATGTGTGTTAGAACCTCAGTTTCCTCACTGTTAAAATGGCAATAATAACTGCTCTGTCTGCTTTATCATAGGGGTCAAATAAGGTAAGTGGGTCAATAACACTTTGCAAATTATTTAATGCTGCATTAATAGTCTATTGCTAATATACTACCTTAGAGAAGGAAATGGCAACCCAGTATTTTTGCCTGGGAAATCCCATGGACACAGGCGCCTGACAGGCTACAGTCCAGGAGGTCGCAAAGAGTCAGACACAACTTAATGACTGAACATCATCATCAGTGTATTATCTAACTAGGGTAGGAATTTCAAAATCATAAGCAAATAAATGGATCTTCTACCTTTTAGTCAAGCACACTGCTGCTGCTGCTGCTGCTGCTGCTAAGTCGCTTCAGTCGTGTCTGACTCTGTGCGACCCCAGAGACGGCAGCCCACCCGTCCCTGTGATTCTCCAGGCAAGAACACTGGAGTGGGTTGCCATTTCCTTCTCCAATGCATGAAAGTGAAAAGTGAAAGTGAAGTAGTGCAGTCGTGTCTGACTCTTAGCGACCCCATGGACTGCAGCCTACCAGGCTCTGCAGTCCATGGGATTTTCCAGGCAAGAGTACTGGAGTGGGTTGCCATTGCCTTCTCCTAGTATTTCTCTTTAAGATCCACCAATATAGTTTCCTCCCTTACATCTTTTATTATAAAATATGATGCTTAAATGTCATTACAGTATATATTAGTAAATAAATTCATAAAATAAGAAGAGTCTAGAAACTTCATGCTGACCTCTTGATATCAACTAGGCTCAGCAACAGCAATGTCCATGGCAGACTTCAGCCAGTGTGGAACAGGATAACTTTAGATTATTATATCTGATTCTCAAAGATTTTAATACACAGGTTTTACATTTTTAAGTCATCTAGCTCCTAAAATATTTGCCAAATAGCTGCCTTGATTGTAAAGACACTACAACTCTTCCCAAAATATCCTTAGGGATTAAGTGTATCTAAAGGCCACACTCATTTGCTATAATTGCACTTATACAATAAAACTCAGATATCCAATGACCGTTACAATTTCTAAGAAGGCAATTTAAACTTATATAATGCTCAACATTTTCTGGTTGAAATAACCTAAAAGGCAGCATATAACATAGACAATGATTTTACTTTATAAACTAAAACATTGAGTTGATAAATTTTCTACCATTTTCAAATTCTACACTGCATGTATTTATTGAGTCTAATCACAGCTGCTATTTTCTGTGCAGTTGAGTGGTCCAATGAGCAAAAATCAACATTTCAGTGCTAGAAGGAAGGGAGCAAAGAAGAGGAACTACTTGCTAGTTTCACTGCAGCTACGAAGCACATTATTTTAAATATCTTTCAAGGAGAATATTTAAGAGGAAAAGAAGACATTCTGCCAGAGAACGCCAATGATCCAGGAGAGTACCGAACAGCGACACAGCACATAAAGAATCCCGCCATGAAATGCTTCAGACAGAGAATTTAATGCAAAGGATCAACAAGAGGAACAAATAAACACCTGCAGTTTAACACAAGAATTGTAAAACAAGAATTAGGACTTCCCTGGTGGTCCAGTGGTCAAGAATTTGCCTTTTGATGTAGGGGACACACGTTCGATCCCTGTGGGGATCCCACACACCACAGGGCAACTAAGCCTGCACACTACAACGCAAGATGTGAGTCACAGTCAAGACGCGACACACCCAAATAAATAAATATTTTAAAAAAAAAACCCAAGAATTAAAAAATCAGGGAGGAGTCATTTCCTTCAGGAAAGAAAGGGCATTTTCTACCTCAACAAACAAGGTAGATGTTCTTTTAACCTATGCCCACTTAACAAAACTCCAAATTAAGCAACATTCTCTGTTCTCTCTGCAACATTTTCTAAGGCCACTGCTCACTGTCTCCAACTAAAGGGCTACTCTCTACAAGGTTCAAGTACGTATGCCCCCACCAAAGCAGCTGCATCCTTATCAAGAATTAGTGTCTGTTCACAAATGAGTTTATGCTGGTTAACATTATATTATGGAATAATTAAGTACTAAATGAAAAAAGAATTTTTAATTATTTCTATGAAAACTGAGTTATGCATCAGGAAGACCCTACAAAGGTGACTCCCAAATAACACTGCTACCAAATTAAATATTAGCAGGAAAAACAAAAAAGACTGGGGGGAGGGTTGTCCTAGAAAAATGTTTACACCCAGGCTGCAAAATGTTAACGTTCTCAAAACATTTGGAAAAACAAAAAAGAACCTGGAAATGACAGATGCACCATGGGTAGCACAGAGATTCGGAAGAAGACAGAAGTAGAACTCTAGTCAGTGGTCCCAGAGGCAAAGAAAAGCTTTAGCCAGTAAGACATTATTAGCAACTAAGTTTACACACTTTGACGTGAAATGCTAAAGGAATGTGAAATCTTCTTTAGTTTCCATATTTAACAAGGTTTTAAAAGGTATGCATTATGTTTGAGATCATGTTAAAGGCAACTGGCATAAATCTAAGGCTCACACCTAAGAATTCATCTTGGCAGTCAAGAGCACACACATTTCCCCAAACACAAACCATAATGTATGCATTTACTTGTCAATGTCTAAAGAACAATTTCACTGTAACGCTTAAGAACCTAGCTCTGCAATGCTAATACTTACTAATGAACCAGGTAATTTTAAAATCATGTCTCATCAATACATGTCAAAAGCCTAAAATACATTCTTTGAACAAATAACTCCACAAGAGGAATTTCTCCTAAGAGTAACTGCACAGACACATATGATAGTGTTTACAGCAGTCTTGTTCACATAGCAAGAAAAAAACTTACATATGTAACATCAAGGGATAGGTATATTCACATCCAATAAAATATTATGTATACATAAAAATTATTTACATCTCATTTATACATGAAAAGCTGTTCAAAATATAGTATTAAGAGGCAGGTTACAGAACTTGAAACAGTCATCTTGGGGGATACACTGAAAATAAAAATATTAGTGGTTATTTCTGGAAGGTGGAATTAAAGGTAAGTTGGATGTTTTTATACTTATATTTTCTACATTTTATATGTGTAAAAAAAAAAAAAAGGAAAAGCCTTCCAACATGTGTAGATCATGTTTTAACCAGTCAAGATCTAACAATGATAAATTAATGAAAATTATCAACAGTTGAGGTGTCTTAGAAATGGCCCTAGATAGTGAAATCAAGAAACCTGGATAGCAGGATAAAATTTGCTAATAATCTCTCACGGGACCTCCTATTAGGAATTGGAAGCTTTATCTCCAATCACACTGGCCTTCTAACTTGTTTTAAGCAATGGAATGCCAGCAGAAGCAACACTATAAAATTTCCAATCCTAAGTTTTAAGAGGTCGGACACAACTGAAGCGACTTAGTAGCAGCACAGCGTTCACCATTTCTCTTCTGCTGACCTGGAGAGCCCCACGAGAAGAAATCTGAGCTAGTCATTTGATAAGGAATCAAATGAAAAAAAAAAAAAAAAAACACAATAAAAAGCCCAGCAAACAGACAGCACTCACTGCCAGATATGGGAGAGAAGCCATCCTAAATCTTCCAGCTCCCTCCCAATCAAGCTACCAGATGACAGCTGCTACAAGTGACCTCGGGCAAGAACAGTGGAAGAAACATCCAGCTGAGCCCAGAACAAACTGCTGACCTACAAAATCATAAGCCAATATACGGTTGCCATTTTAAGCCATTAAGTTCTGTGATTTATTATGTAGCAATAGATGACTAACTTACCCATCATCCACACAATATACCATTAATGTTTGAGATGTACTCTTCTTCAGATCAGATCAGATCAGTCGTTCAGTCATGTCCGACTCTTTGCGACCCCGTGAATCACAGCACGCCAGGCCTCCCTGTCCATCACCAACTCCCAGAGTTCACTGAGACTCATGTCCATCGAGTCAGTGATGCCATCCAGCAATCTCATCCTCTGTCATCCCCTTCTCCTCTTACCCCCAATCCCTCCCAGCATCAGAGTCTTTTCCAATGAGTCAACTCTTCGCATGAGGTGGCCAAAGTACTGGAGCTTCAGCATCATTCCTTCCAAAGAAATCCCAGGGCTGATCTCCTTCAGAATGGACTGGTTGGATCTCCTTGCAGTCCAAGGGACTCTCAAGAGTCTTCTCCAACACCACACTTCAAAAGCATCAATTCTTCAGCACTCAGCCTTCTTCACAGTCCAGCTCTCACATCCATACATGACCACAGGAAAAACCATAGCCTTGACTAGACGAATCTTTGTTGGCAAAGTAATGTACTCTTCTTACAGACTAATTTATCCTCCTAAAACAAAAGATTATACTGTACATACTAGTTCTGTGATTCCCTGACATCTTTGAAATGGGAACATATGCAGGGTCTCTTGATTATTTTAGATTTAAACTCAGACACATAGGGAGAGAATGGAACACTTGGTATACTCAGGACATTTTACATTCTTTACACAAAAATCCTGCATGCAGCTGTGGGCTTTTCCTCCAAAGACCAAGGACCTGGATGCCAGTTGACTTGAGGGAGGTTCTCGCTCCTTCATCAGTGTATGTGAGGATGCTCTGCCTAACAGGTGTCCCAGAGCAAGCCCAGGAGAGATACTGAAAAAAGTTAAGACCAAGTTCATAACCACCACCCATCATTTTAACACCTCCACCAATAATGATGGTGATAAAAGTCAACATTCACTGAGGGGTTTAGCACATGCTAATAACAGGCTGGAAACAGCTGAGAAGTTAACAATGTGTCTGGAACCAGAGAGCTTCATCACTCCCTACGTAACCCTGAGCAGGTTACTTCGTCTTCCCAAGCTCAGTGTGCTTGTCTGTAAAATGGAGATAATAACAGTGATCTACCTCATTGAGTTGTGAGAATTAAATGAGACACCATGTAAAATATTCAGGACAGAGCCTAGCACACAGCAAGTGCTCAATAATTACTAGTTTTCTGTATTAAGTAACCAACATTTTACAGGTGTCATCTCATTTAATTTAATCCCCACAACATTCTATGGATGAAAAAGAGGCAGGGAGGTGAAAGAACTTGCTAGCAATTGGCACAATCAAGTTTTAAACTCACATTTTTCTCAACTGCAGTAGCTAAACCCTTCAGCACCATGTGGCATAACCTAAACTAGCCCCTTGTTCAGGAACAGGCCCCGTATCTTCATAAGCTCTGATCACAGTCACCTCTAGACCAGAGCTGAAGAACTGAGGTTCAGGATGGCCTCAGAGACGAACACAATTACCACAATGTGTCAGACACTCGTGCTGCCGTTCCCACAGTTCTCTGAGCCATTACTTAGTAGATATTCAAACACTGATCTTGTCCAACTATATTCACTGTGTTACTATTCCATCATAGGCAGTAAGGTGGGCTCCCTCCTTCCCCCTGCTCATTATGATTATGAAGTTATCCAAACACAATACAGTGTCCGATCATTTTACTGAATCATTATTGGTTGCTATTGTACAAGAGTAGAAGCTTATATGTGGTTCAGTCGCTAAGTCGTGTCTGACTCTCTGCACTCCCCTGGCCTGCAGAATGCCAGGCTTCCCCGTCTTTCACCATCTCCCTGAGTTTGCTCAAAGTCATGTCCAGTGAGTCAGTGATGCTCTCTAACCATCTCATCCTCTGCTGCCCTCTGTTCCTTTTGCCTTCAATCTTTCCCAGCACCAGGGTCTTTTCTGATGAGTCGGCTCTTGGCACAAGGTGGCCAAAGTATTGGAGCTTCAGCCTCAGCATCAGTCCTTCCAATGAACATTCGGGGTTGATTTCCCTTAGGATGGACTGGTTGGATCTCCTTGCTGTCCAAGGGACTCTCAAGTCTCCTCCAACATTTCAAAAGTATCAATTCTTTGGCTCTCAGCCTTCTTTATGGTCCAACTTTCACGTCTGTACATGACTACTGGAAAAACCATAGCTTTGATTATACAGACGTCTGTCAGCAAAGTGATGTCTCTGCTTTTTAAGATGCTGTCTAGGTTTGTTGTGGCTTTTCTTCCAAGGAGCAAGTGTCTTTTAATTTCATGGCTGCAATCACTGTCAGCAGTGCTTTTGGAGCCCCAAAAGAATAAAGTCTGTGGTCACTGCTTCCACTTTGTCCTCTCTATTTACCATGAAGTGATGCTTTCTTAGAGACCCTTTAAACCTATAATGTTTTACAGAGAAAAAATGAACTTTTGTCCAGTCAGCTGGCTAGTAAAAATGACTGGAACCAAAAAGCTTTTTTTTTTTTAATTTTTAAACTTTAACTTCTTTACAGGAAGATGGAAGTGAAACAGTAAGTGAGTTTAAGCCACAGAACTGCTCAGCTAAGTTTAGTTCTACCCAAATTCAGCTGGGTGATTTTGAAAACAACCACTTTCTCAGACTTAGAGGAAATGGTTAAGCAACCTCTGAGAAGTCATTTGTTCTTGCACTGTGGTACATAATTTTTTTTTTTTAATGAGTCCTTTTTAGGTAATCAGATCAGTTGCTTAATCGTGTCTGACTCTTTGCGACCCCATGAATCGCAGCACGCCAGGCCTCCCTGTCCATCACCAACTCCCGGAGGTCACTCAGACTCACATCCATCGAGTCAGTGATGCCATCCAGCCATCTCATCCTCTGTCGTCCCCTTCTCCTCCTGCCCCCAATTCCTCCCAGCATCAGAGTCTTCTCCAATGAGTTAACTCTTCGCATGAGGTCGCCAAAATACTGGAGTTTCAGCTTTAGCATCATTCCTTCCAAAGAAATCCCAGGGCTGATCTCCTTCAGAATGGAATGGTTGGATCTCCTTGCAGTCCAAGGGACTCTCAAGAGTCTTCTCCAACATAACAGTTCAAAAGCATCAATTCTTCGGCGCTCAGCCTTCTTCACAATCCAGCTCTCACATCCAAACATGACCACAGGAAAGACCATAGCCTTGACTAGGCGAACCTTTGTTGGCAAAGTAATGTCTCTGCTTTAGGTAATAGAACATCCTAACATTGTCCAAGCACTCATCAACTAAAATAAAAAGTCTACAAGATGCTACAAGTTATTATTCTAATCTAGATATCCTTTTCTTCCTTTAAAAAGCACAAAGAGAACATGTTTCTTAAAAATGAGTTTTTACATTTTACAATAAAATGAATTCTCAATACTTTAAGCCCAAAGAGGAATATAAAAGTCACTGAAAGAAAGAGACAAGGTGACAGTTTGAGACTGAGCAACATGGTTTCATCCTGATCTCAGACAAAACAGAGATCAGATATGACTGAAAAATTATATCTTTAGAGAAGTTTCTCATGTCATAATTGTAGTTGATTTTTTGAAAAAATATATCTGCTATTTCTTTTTTTCTCTGTAGTACTAGTTAAATCCTGGTACAGTAAAACATGGTAACTAGGGATGAGAGAATCTATAATTACTAACACACACTTTTTCTGGCTAAGTGATGAAACTTTACTAAAATTTTTTAAAAATTTTTAGTGCAAATATTTCTAATACATTTTGCTACTTTCTCATCTTCTTACAAAGACCAGACACAACATATGGTCACCCTTGGGGAACAATAACTGCACTGAAGCTTGATGGGAAATAGAACTCAGTGTCCTGGATGATAAAAGTACCTTTATCGGAAATATAAGGTTGAGACCACCGGTGGAGCCTGGTGGGCTGCCGTCTACGGGGTCACACAGAGTCGGACATGACTGAAGCGACTTAGCAGCAGCAGCATAAGAAATGATACCTGCATACCTCATAATTTGGCCAATTTGCTCAAAAACACATTTCAGTTAATAACAGTTTACAACAAATCATACTCTATTGGATATTTTTTAAACTTATACTTTAGGTTTATTCATTGAACCAAGTGTCATTGCAGCTGTTTACTCCAGCTATTTTTCAGGGGACTAAAAGTTCAGCTGAAGGTCAATATTCATTATGATTCTCATATCAGACAGCAAACATTTCTTAAAGGTAAACAGAAATCATTCAATCTGAAACAGAGATAAGAAGAAGAATTGAGAAAAAAAAAGTGAGGAGTGCCTCAAAGGCACAAAAGAACAAAAAACACGTATGTAATTGGAGTCCCAGAATTACAGGGGGAAAAAAAAATACCTGGGCAAAACAATTATCCAAAGAAACCATAGCCCAAAACTTTGTAAATACGGTGAAAGACTTAAATTTACAGATTCAAGAAGTTCAATGAACATCAAAAAATATTTAGTCCAAAGAAAACCAAGCGAAGAAACAAACTGCTAGAACCAAAAGTGAAGGAAAACCTGAAAATTAAAAGCTACATATTACACCAGGCTTCACCGTCCCTGGGATTCTCCAGGCAAGAACACTGGAGTGGGTTGCCATTGCCTTCTCCAATGCATGAAAGTGAAAAGTGAAAGTGAAGTCGGTCAGTTGTGTCCGACTCTAGCGACCCCATGGACTGCAGCCTACCAGGCTCCTCCATCCATGGGATTTTCCAGGCAAGAGTGCTGGAGTGGGGTGCCACTGCCTTCTCCATCTTACACACAGAGTTACAACAATTCAAATACAATGGATTTCTTAACAGTGAAGACCAGAAAACGATAGTCTTTAGTGTTTTTATATACGTGGAACCATTATATATGTTTGTGCAATATATATGATACATATATTACATATATTAAACAAATATATCCATATCTTTGCATAGATTAGTATCCAAAAGACATAAAGAACTCTTACAATTCAAAATAGTGGGCAAAAAATCTGAACAGTCACTTCACAGAAGATGATGAACTAATGGCAAAAAAAAAAAAAGCAAACACGCTCAACTTCATGCCGTCAGTAGCCACCAGGGAAGGCCAATTAAAACCACAGATATATCATTACATACTGATCGGATTGGCTAAATTAAAAAGGTTAATCACACTAAATTTTGGCAAGGATGTGAAGAATAAGCATTACCATACACTGCTGATGGAAACGTGAAGTGGTAAAACCAGTTTGGAAAATTGTTGGCAGTGTCTTAGAAAGTTGAAACATACAGCAACCAGAAGACCCAACCAATCAAATCCTAAGTATTTACCCAAGAGAAACAACAAATGTCTACATAAAGACTTACTTCAGAAATCAAGGGAGACTTATATTAACCCAGAACTGGAAACAAATGTCCATTAAGACCTGAATGGATAAACAAGTTATAGTATATCCATAAGATGGAATAAAAAATGAATAAAAAAGGCAAAAAAAGGCAAAAATAAATAAATGAAAGGGAACTACTGATATTATTTGGATGAGTCTCAAAACAATTACACTGGGTGAAAGAACCCAGGCTAAACAACAGTGCATGATTTCATTTATGTAAAATCTGTATAATTCCATTTATATAAAATTCTAGAAAATGTAAATTAATCTATAATGAGAGGAAACAGATCAGTGGTTGCCTAGGAAGGAAGGGAGTATTTTGGTTGGCTTTGGCTCTAAGTTTAAAAAATATAACAGCAAGTATCAGGAATATGCACCATTACAGTATTCTGATTTTAATTACACAAAGACCGAACTGAGAGGCTATTCACTTGAACAATTACTGCACACTCTCATGCCACACTCTAAGCCTTTGTTCCACAATTATTTCTCGTCCACTTACCCAAAGGAACCATGAAGGTCTTCTGTTAAAAAATACTCCTGACACTATAAACACCAACAGGGATGGGCTAAATTCTCTATAATGTTAGTAAGTATTTCAAGGTACTTTGAATGAGTAGGTGAGGGATCTTTCACAGAACTCTAGTTCTCTTGGCTTAACTTAACATGTACATGTCAGGATGTACATGTAAACAGGTATGTTTACATCTCATCACAGTTCACCATACGTCTTATTAGCGGATTAGGGCCAGAGAAGACAGTTTCTGGCCCCTACCCACCCATCCGTGGGTTTTATTAAGAAATAACTGGCATACCTCACTGTATAAATTTAAGGTATACACTATGATGTTTTGATTTACACATATTGTGAAATGATTACCACAATCGGTTTAGTTAACATCCATCATCTCATGTAGATGTAATTTTAAAAAAAGAAAAATGTCTCGTGATGAGAACTTGTAGGATCTAGTCTCTCAACAATTTTCCAATCATATAGCAGTCTTAACTATAGTCATCACATTGCACATTACATCCACAGTACTTATTTACCTTACATATGGAAGTTTGTATCTTTTGTCCACTTTCTCCAACTTCCCCTCCGTGAAACTCCCACCTCTGATAACCACAAATCTGATCTCTTTGAGTTTGATGTGTGTTTGTGCACGGGTTTTTTGTTGTTTTTTTTTTTTTTTAAAGATTCCATATATAAGTGAGATCATACAAAATATGTCTTTCTCTGACTTCTTTCACTTAGCCTCTAGGTCCATTCATGTTGTTGCAAATTGTAGGATGTCCTCTTTTTATGGCTGAATAATATTCCATTGTGTGTGTGTGTATACACACATACATATAGGTACATATATTATATGTATATATACATACATATGCGCCCACACACACACACACACACACACACACACACTCCACAACTTCTTTATCCATTCATTCACAGAAGAACATTTAGGGTGTTTTCACATCTTCACAATTATAAATAATGCTGCTGTGAACATAGGCGTACAGATATTTTTGGAAGGACAAGACAGTTTAAGTAGATCAATCCCAGTCATTCACAGCCCCAAAGAACCCAGAGGGAAAAAGAGAGTTGATTCTAGTTCTCTTAAAGGTTGAGATCATTTTATGGCAGGGCAGGCATGGGACAAAGGATTTTCTATTATTCAATAGATCAGGACAAGTAGAAAAAAAATAATTGAACTTATAAACTTATAGGCCTTTAATTCATCAAAATTAAAGTAAGTCTAAGAATTCACTCAGAAGATAAATGATATACCCATACAGAATGTTGGAGGCAGAGGGTTTTGGGAAAGAGACAGCTTGTTAAAATCCCAAGTGCCCGTCAACATACAACTAGTTTAAGAAGATGTGGATACACACACACACACACATACACACACACACACACACACACACACACACTATTACTTAGTCATAAAAAAGAATGAAATATTGCCATTTGTAGCAACATGAGTGGATCTGAAGAACATCATACTTGGTGTAGTAAGTCAGACAGAGAAAGATAAGTATTACATATCATTCACATGTGGAATCTAAAAAATAATACAAATGAATCTATTTACAAATCGGAAACAGACTCACAGACATAGGAGACAAATTTATGATTACTGAAAAGGAAAAGGGAGGATAGGAACAGGAATAAATTAGGAGTATGGGATTAAGAGACACACATGACTACATAACACAGATAAACTACAGGATTTACTGCATGGCACAGGGAACGATACTTGGTATCTTATAATAACCTATAATAGAGAATATCAGAAATGTGTATATGTGTGTGTATGTATACATATTAAAAGATGCCTGCTCCTTGGAAGGAAAGTTATGACCAACCTAGACAGCATATTAAAAAGCAGAGACATCACTTTGCCAACAACGGTCCATCTAGTCAAGGTTATGGTTTTTCCAGTGGTCATGTATGGTTGTGAGAGTTGGACTATAAAGAAAGCTGAGTGCAGAAGAATTGATGCTTTTGAACTGTGATGTTGGAGAACACTCTTCAGAGTCCCTTGGACTACAAGGAGATCCAACCAGTCCATCCTAAAGGAGATCAGTCCTGGGTGTTCATTGGAAGGACTGATGTTGAAGCTGAAATTCCAATACTTTGGCCACCTGATGTGAAGAGCTGACTCATTGGAAAAGACCCTGATGCTGGGAGGGACTAGGGGCAGGAGGAGAAGGGGACAACAGATGAGATGGTTGGATGGCATCACCGACTCAATGGACATGGGTCTGGGTGGACTCCGGGAGTTGGTGATGGACAGGGTGGCCTAGCATGCTGCGGTTCATGGGGTCGCAAAGAGTCGGACACGACAGAGCGACTGAACTGAACGGAAGTATACATACATAACGTAATCACTTTACTGCATGCAATATTGTAAACCAACTATACTTCAATAAATAGACAGGCCTGGCAGGAACTAATGTGTGTAAAATGACTGCTGCAAGTAGAACATCACAGTTTGGCAACCGTCAAAAAATAACGATAAAGTCGTTATTTTTTAATAATAAAGAAGAAAACCTTTCAGGTATAAGCACAGAACAGATTAAAAAAATCAGTGATTATTTTTAAAGCTAATTTAAGAATTTTAAATAATTCTGTGTCTTCCCAAGCTTACAACTATCCAGAGATGAAATAAATGACCGTAGAATATTCAGATAACAAAGGCATCTGATGTGTGGTTTGTCAGATATGCCTGGCTAGGCCCTTTCCTTCTCCTGTGACCTAGATCTTTCTTCAGAAACTTGCTACCCAATTCCAACAGCTCCACTTTCTGCCTTCTGTAAAAGGTATTCCCAAGATACTCCTCTCCAGTCGCTACAGAAGACAGGTTTAACATGTAGAGTTAACAGTTCTCGAGATGCAGTACGGGTACCACTGGGAATTTCTGATACTCTCTTAGCAGGTCTTCAAGGGTAAAACTATTTTCATAATCAAATGTTATCTCAGTTTTCACACTCATTCTCTCATGAGTGTACCGTGGAGATTTCCCTAGCCTATATGACACTTTATATAACACAGTGAACACAGAAGCAAATCTAAAAATCCAGTGTATTCTATTATGGCAGACATTTAAAAAAATTGCAACAATGCAAAATAATGCCTCTCACTAATATTTCTGTTTTGGGAAATTAAAAATGTTGTTTATGTTAATATGTAAAAGATTTTCATTGTCATTATATATTAATATTTTTTTAAATCTTTCAGTGTTAATCTCTAACACAGTGAGTATTGAGAGATATAATCCATATAAACAAAAGCTCTTATGGGTCCACAATAATTTTTTAGAGTATAAAAGGGGTCCTAGACTAAAAAGTTTGAGAGGAGTAACACTGCCTTCAAAGATGACGAAAAGAAATCTCCAAACTCTTCAGACCTTTTGCATCTTCAGGCATGCAAGTCTCAGTATACCGCTGGAAAAAGCACACAGAGTAAACACATAAAGTAAGTGAAGTACAGAAGGTCTGAATCACTCCAAAGGAGAGTAGGAGGGGACATGGGGTTTTAGACCACCCTGGATTCCTGGGTGCCCCCACCAAAAATCTTGAATTTAACTACATATGCTCATTTGAGCATCCTCAGGTAGGAATGTAGCCTTTAAATGTAGCATTTGTCCCTGTGAAAAAACACAGTCTTCTTCACCTGATGGTGTACAAGATTATTCAAAGCAAAGGCGGCCCGTGATGGACAGAGCAGTTCCTCCCCCCGTCTCCAGCTTCATACACTGGAGCACGGATCCCCAGTGAGATGTGTTGGGAGATAAGGCCTTTAAGGAGGTAATTAAAGTGAAATGAGGTCACAGGAGCAGGGCTGAAAGGACTGGCGTTCTTATAAGGGGAAGACACAGAACTCCCTCTGTACGTGCAGAAGAAAGGCCGCGCGAGGACACAGCACAGAGGCCGCCATCTGCAAGCCAGGAAGAGCCTCGCACCAGAAACCAAGCACGCCAGCACCTTCCTCCTGAACTCCTAACCTTCATGCTCTCAGAAAATTTCTGCTAAGCTACCCAGTCTGTGGGACGTAAGACACCCTGTCTGTGGTACCCTGCCTGCATACTGTTTCCATATGAGCATCCATAAACATACCGAGTAAGAGGGTGAAAACGGGAGGAGACACTGAACAGATATCTGCACAGTTCACACACCAGAACTGAGGCTATGTGGCCACTAAGGAAATGCTGAAGTCTTCTTATTCTCAAGATGTCGCCTACTTTTTTTTTATTCTTTTTCTCCTTTGATTAGTGTCAGGACAGAAACATCCACATTTTTTTCCTATTGGATAGTGTCAGGTCTAAAATTCATGCTTTCATATCTCAGTTCACACCGTAACTAACTCATACAGTCGGCTATTATGTTGAGAGCCCCACCTCTCAGCGGCTCTAAGATTGACAGCTATGATACGGTTTCACCTCCTTTACTCTTTCCATGAGGGTCACAGGAAGGCTTATGCAAGACCCGTTCATGCCTCTTACCAATTCCAGGAAATTCCTTTTTTCTTTTTAAAGTCAAATCTAACGGTCTTGGGAATTGTTTCAGTGGCTTTCTAACGAAGGGCAAAATATCCCAGTGGCAGGTCAGTCAGCAGGCCCTACAGAGCTGCAGGAAAGGAAACTCATTTAACTGAATCACTGTGGTCTCCAATCCACAGCAGCTCTCCAGCTGTGAGAAAGGCCCAGCAGATGAAAAGGATGAGGGAAGGAAAATGTTGGATCAGTCTTACATTTTGATTTTAAAAATGCTTCAGAGTAAGAGGCTCCCTCCCTCTCAGCATCGTCTTTCCTCAAACACGGAGACCATGTCTCATTTGGCACTATCTTCCCTGTACAAAGCACATTCACAGTAAGTGCTGAAACATAGCAAGTGCTCCAAATGCATTTCAGTGGAAAGGGAAGCTGAATGAACATTGATAAGAATATTCACCAAAAAAAAGTGACTTGAAATTACTCTGTTATAGAGATATTTATAGAAAAATGAGAGGCACTGAAATTCAACGTTACTTGAAAAAAACATTTAAAACCCCTCTAAATTCAAAGAGCACAGGGACAACCCAGAGGGATAGAGCAGGGTGGGAGGTGGGACGGGGGTTCAGGATGGGGGGACACATGTATACCTACAGCCGATTTATGTTGATATATGGCAAAAACCATCAAAAGTATTATATGGTAATTATCCTCCAATTAAAATAATTTAAAAAAGAGAGAGCACAAAGTTCTTATCTAAATGTTTTAGAGGTTGTCTGATGTAATATTAGTTTCAGATGAACATTTACTGAACTAATACATATGAAGCACCACATTAGGTGCAAACTCTAGTAGGAACCAAATACAAGAAAACTGTGTTTTTATCTGTTAAACGTGACTGATGGTTCCTGGCTGAACAAGCATGTACGTTCTTTACACCGAACTTGAAATGTGGTTTGAACCATTGAGAAAACGAACCCTAAACAAGTGGTACTTCTGCTTTCAGAACATACCTTATGCTTCTTTGAGCATCCCTGGGAATAAACGTGGACTCTGGTAACTTACTCCTGCGGGAAAACGCTATCTTCTTAACCCTGAGGCATCCCAGGGGCAATTACAGCCCACAGTGAGGAATTCCTCCACTCTGTTCCCATGCAGTCCACTCACGTGGCCACCAAACACTCTAAGTATTATTCCTTACATCCTTGACCTTGCTGTTTGATGAAAATCACTACCTTCTATGTTTCAGAAGTTCAAAGTATTGTCCTTACGAGAAAAAAACAGATAAAAACCAGATCTAGAGACTCCTGGCAGGGATGAAGTTAGGAGGTAACTGCCATAATTCAAAATAGATTCTCAGAGCCAAAGGCTGCTGCCAAGTTACATTTAGTTAGCAAAAAGTAACACTACAATAAGTGTCACAGTCACTAGCAGAAATACAAATTCACTAGTAAAACCAGCTTCTTAGTACGCTTCCTGTGAGGATACGGAACAACATAGGTATGAACTTAAATACCTATTAAACTACAGACATCTTTGTTTGCATTCCTGACGTCTATGATATACACAGGCTTCATTGTCAGTACATGAAGTTCCCTTATCCTATACTCTCATGCTAACACTATGCCCTCTGTGCCCTTTTGGTCTTTAATTCCTCACTATTTCAAACCCCACCTAATAGATTAAAAATATATATATATATATTTATAAAATACCTAAGACTGAATGAAACAAGTTCTACTTGTATGAATAATGAGGTGTTATGTATAACATTTGCCTGCCTGCAGGAACCGGAAAAACATACCTAAGCCAGAATTAAACAGGATGTAGAAATGAACAGGTCTTCTACTCTTAGACAACACTTCCCCGAAAGTGTCACAAATGTGTAATCATTATTAATAAACATGAATTGGAAAGAATCCTCTCCTATAGTAGCCTCAAGCCTTTAATGTTACTAAAACAAGATGTAAGAAATACATGTTCCCCAATTTTCAAAATCTCACTATGGCTGGAATATGCCAAGTGAAAGTGAAAGTCGCTCAGTCTTGTCAGACTCTGCGACCCCATGGACTGTGTAGTCCATGGAATTCTCCAGGCCAGAATACTAGAGTGGGTAGCCTTTCCCTTCTCCAGGGGATCTTCCCAACCTAGGGATCGAACCCAGGTCTCCCACATTGCAGGTGGCTTCTTCACCGGCTGAGCCACAAGGGAAGCCCGGAATATGCCAAACCACCGCCCATATCTTAAACTTCAGTGAATATAAGAAAATGTTTTGAGTTACTGTACATATTTTAGTGTTTTATCTAAAGATATAAAACCTCTTGATAACATCCTTAGATAAAATCACAGAACTAGTGAGTGAGGAGCCAGGATTTAAAAGGAGCGGTCTGACTGCTCTTCACCATTACAACATACTACACAGTAGTCTTACAAAATGAGGTAGGTTCACGGAGAGATCTCTAAAATGAAAAAATAAAAGTACAAACCAAATGTATCTAAGGAAAGTGGTGTGGGATGGGACCTGGGCTTCTCAAGTCTGAAAGTTTTTAAAGGGAGTGTACTGATTTGTACGTCTGTATACCTTAAAAAAAAAAAAAAATTTAACTCTGCTAGAATATAAGCTCCTCAAAGGCAGAGACCATTCTGCATTCATAGTTGTACTCCAGCTTTAAGAATAAAGCTTGGAACAAGTGAGCATACGGTGAAGGTATTTATTTGAAGAGGGTTATCTTTTTAGAAAGAGAGAAGTAGGAACGTGTCAAACACTAATTTTAAAAATACTTGTTAATTGAGGCAGTTTAAAACAGTATGCAAGAAAATCTATACTCAAACATTCACAGTCTTCTCTGACCCACTCCTGACTCCCCAGTAGAACGCAGCAAGGAGACATGGAAAACTAATTTTGGTTTGTTGTATTTTTAGTCTTGGGTGATAAAAATAAGAGATGAAGAAAAACTGTGAGCATGATGTAAACAGGAAAAAATCCAAAATGAAATAAAAAAGGAAAATAATAACAAAAAAAGAGAAGACAGTAATTAAGTAGGTTTGAAGCCCATCACTACCTGGTTTCAATAAAACAGAATTCAGCTCAAAGCACTCATCTGCCACAAAGTTTTTGTACTATATATTTCTGCATTTATTTTCTCTGGTTGCTATCCATTAATACAGAACCAAGGGAAAACAAAAAATTTATAATAATTTAACAAGGTTATAATAATAACCATTTAGTTCTACTGAAAAGCCAGCACTCAAAAATGTTTGTCAATTCCACATTGGAAATAATCTAGTTAAATAACTCTGGCTTAGAGGACACCAAAAAGCATCAAGTTATCAGTGCAACATCATATTCCATGGACTAAAAACAAAGACAAACAGTTCAGCATATGAAGAGTATTTAGTTTCTTTATCCTTCTATTTATTATTATGACAATGATCAGATTCACATAAAGAGATGCCATTTTGGTCACTTAAAAGTTAACCAATATCCTTGTGGAGAAAAATATTATTATTTTAGTTTGATTTTCAATTTTCTAGGCTACTGCTGCTGCTGCTGCTAAGTCGCTTCAGTTGTGTCTGACTCTATGTGACCCCACAGACGGCAGCCCACCAGGCTCTCCCGTCCTTGGGATTCTCCAGGCAAGAACACTGGAGTGGACTGCCATTTCCTTCTCCAATGCATGAAAGTGAAAAGTAAAAGTGAAGTCGATTTTCCAGGCAAGAGTACTGGAGTGGGGTGCCATTGCCTTCTCCGTTTTCTAGGCTAACTTATTTTATCCTAATATTTATATTTGTATCAAACTTGTTCCCCAATCAAACATAATCTTTATTTCACAAAATATTTCTAAAAATCTTTCCTCATAACAAAGGTCCCACAGTCCTTGACAATCCTCAGGGTACCTCTTTGAGAGATTTAGCTATAAAAAGTAATTGAAAATGTCAACGATGACTAAATATTTATGCTCATTAATCTCTCAGGCAAAGTTACAAACCTTATAAGATCTAAAGTTAAAAACCTTGTTTTTAATTTCAACTACCTAAATATTGTTTCAAAAAATATTAACTGCATTTAATTCCTTATTTTAAAAATGGCATTAGGCATAAGAAACACCTCTGAGTGATTTAACAGAGAATGTTAAAAATCTCATGAGATTTGCAAAAAAAATTTATAAGAATTCTAACGTCCTTTTAAACATTGCCTGTGAGTTAGAGAATACCTCAGTTGGTGATAAATCTGCTAGACATGATCTCAGATGGATCTGAACTAATACTTACTTTGCTGATATTTCTCTGAAATATTTTTCCATCAGACTGATAAAATACAAGGTAAATGATAGAACTAAATCTATAGCAAAAACTTTGCCATGAAAATACAACTTACTGAGGATCAATTTGATTTTCATTAACCTATTTAAAAAAATAGTGATTAACTATAAATCAGGGACTGAAACCACATTTTTTTCTACCAATTGTCATTGTCATTTGATTAACTTTCAAGAAAAGATTCTATGCATGAATTCTTCAAGTCTTTATCTCAATAGCATCCAACTGTAATGAACAAGCACACTCAAGGCTAGCCACACTTTAGTGAACATGTGCTTCAGTTCATGTCAGCTCAGTTCAGTCACTCAGTCGTGTCCAACTCTTTGTGACCCCATGGACTGCAACACGCCAACGCCGCCCCCCCCCCCCCAATCATCACCAACTCCTGGAGTTTACTCCAACTCATGTCCATCAAGTCAGTGATGCCGTCCAACCATCTCATCCTCTGTCGTCCCCTTCTCCTCCTGCCCTCAATCTTTCCCAGCATCAGGGTCTTTTCTAATGAGTCAGCTCTTTGCATCAGGTGGCCAAAGTACTGGAGTTTCCGCTTCAACATCAGTCCTTCCAATGAACACCCAGGACTGATCTCCTTTAGGATGGACTGGTTGGATCTCCTTGCAGTCCAAGGGACTCTCAAGAGTCTTCTCCAACACCACAGCTCAAAAGCATCAATTCTTTGGCTCAGCCTTCTTCACAGTCCAACTCTCACATCCATACATGACTACTGGAAAAACCATAGCCTTGACTAGACAGACCTTTGTGGGCAAAGTAATGTCTCTGCTTTTCCATATGCTGTCTAGGTTGGTCATAACTTTCCTTCCAAGAAGACCTTCCTTCCTACATAGACCTTCCTTCCTACATTGAATTATTCTTCTGTGTGCTTCCTCTAAACAAAAAGTTTCTAAGTCTCTGGGAAGCCTGTATGAGTGCTGATCGAAGTGAGGTTGCTGTTTTAAATGGCAATGCATTTCTTATTTCCCCAAATACTCAACAGTCTATGCTCAGTCTGAGTTGTTTTCTTAATCTAGGCATCAAATCTACATACTAAAAGGACAGTATCAGTGGCCCAAAAGGTTTAGGTACTAAGCATTTAAAACGCAGAAAAACTACTGCTAAAAGTATAAAGGGAAACCAACCCAAACTTATGGGCATCAACTTGATACATGCAGGATACACTAGTTCCTCCCACCAAGCCCCAGTGGCCTTACTTAACCCTTTTGACAATTATGGGACAAGAAGAAACCAGACAAATGTGACACTACTTCTGTCTTCAAATCACACTTAGCTCTCCTTAATCACGCCCACTAAACTCCATTTCTCCATCAAAGAGAGCTCTGAAATGGTGTAATGGTGTTGAGGTGATGAATATTCTAACAATTGTTTTAAATCTTATAAAATAACAATTTCAGCTGTGAGGAATACCATGACCCAAAGCCTTCCTGCTCACCAGAAAGTTCCTCTACGGCACCGAAGGACATCTGAGGCAGTTGTCTGGGCAACAGACAACAGAGCTGCCGCACAGCCCGGCCATCATCTACTTGTGAGATCCAGGGAGCAAAGAAACACACCCAATCCTCAGGGCTCCAGTCCTCTCACTGGATTTCCCAGTCTCCTGTTCTCCCAGCTTACGAAGCTCTCTCCCTTGTAGAAACATCAGAACATCTCCTTAAACACCCTTCCTCCCAGATCACCAGCTTTGGCCTCCCCAAATAGCACAGAGACCTGGAGAAGACTCTTGACTATCTAATCCCGCCATCTACAGAAGTCCAGACAATTGGCCAGAGTTCTGTTTTGAAGACCACACTCTTGAACTATGTGGCAGAAATGCCTGGGAGGACATTTATTAAGGAAAAGAGCTTCAGAGGGTCTTTGACAGTTGAACTTGATTCTGCACCATTTTTTCAAACTCCCTTGGAAGACTCAATTTTCGTTATTTGGAACTGATTTCCTCGTAGTCTTTTTTAGATGCGAAGGTTGGAATTTATTTTTTAATTGATTCATTGTCCTACCATAAGCATCGGTACAAAGGTGAGTCAAAGTCAGTCAATTAAGAACAGTGAGTGCCACCATGATCTTCCCATGGTGGGCCAATGAGTCACTAGCGTTCTTTATAGTTTTTTCTTCTTGAGATCTGAAACATTCAGGAAAGTGAACAACACTAACTTACAAGCAACTGTGACTTTTCTAACTAGGAAAGAAAAATACACAGTATGATTAAACTTATGGCAAATTTTTTTTTGCCATCCCTCAAACGCCAGCCTTAACTCATTCATCCCCTCTCCCCTCAATTCCTTTTGTCCAACCAGACCCACCTGCTTCACCTTTCCAAGCCCGACTCTTGCCTTTCAGCCTCACACAAGAGTGTCCTACTCTCCAGAAGAGATTCATTTCTAAGCCAAAGACTTGTAAGGGTCAAGGTACTGACCATTTTGCCTTTTTGATTCCTCCTTACCTTAAATCTCCATATACTGCTCATCTTCCTGACTAATTCTCCTAAGTCCTGATTTCCCCTTAAGATCTTTGGACTCAGAGTCTTACAGGCATTCCCAGGAATAATCACAAACAGATTACAACAGTGAATCGGGTTACAGGAGAATCCTGAGTACTCTTTCATAGACACAGAAACCCATATCTATTGCACAGAAATACCAGGGCAATGAGCAGCCTTCTCTATAAAAACCGCTAGATAAAAACGGAGCTGAACCACCGTGGGCTCCAGAATTTTCCTCATTCTTCATTCCTACTCTTCTGTGAATACTCTTAAAGGGTACAAATCCAGGAATTCAAATTAAAAAAACAAAAAACATGTTTCTCAGGTCACTCCAAAATTATGAAAAGGTGTAGTAGCATTAGCTCCAGCTCCAACCTCCTACAGTTTTCAAGACATGAGGTAACTAATTAACAGAATATGGCTGCACTGTCCTCACTTCAAATGCCAAGAACCACAGGCCTGATCCAGCTCCATCCCAACTTCTGGGGTAATTCTGGCTAGACTTCTCTGTATTTCAATCTCCTAATGTTTTCACGGAGAGGGTCAGAATGCTGCTGTTTCCTAACAGGAGTGTTAATCAATAGAACTGTAAACTTACTGCTGACAAATGTTATATGAACAGGTGATAAAAACAATCGAACACAGATAAATACAATTTTTGACAACGTGGTCACAATATTCTTTGGACTCCAGAGACAGCTTGAAGAAAAAAAATTATCTCTTTAAGAATTCTTGCCCTGAGGAAGTAACTCCGCCTATACCTTGAGACTAGAGCTCTCTGGATCACTTATCTAGACCATCTCTAATCCTGAAAACAAAAGGGAAAAAAAGGGGGAACTGCTGCTGCTAAGTCGCTCCAGTCGTGTCCGACTCTGTGCGACCCCATAGACGGAAGCTCACCAGGCTCCCCTGTCCCTGGGATTCTCCAGGCAAGAATACTGGAGTGGGTTGCCATTTCCTTCTCCAATGCATGAAAGTGAAAAGTGAAAGTGAAGTCGCTCAGTCGTGTCCGACTCTTAGCGACCCCATGGACTGGAGCCTACCAGGCTCCTCCGTCCATGGGATTTTCCAGGCAAAAGTACTGGGGTGGGGTGCCATTGCCTTCCCCGAACAAAGCCTTTTAAAATCTTATTCCAACCATTGTTTAAAACTAGTGAATTCTGTGAGCTTCCCTGGTGGCTCAGTTGGTAAACAATCTGCCTGCAATGCAAGAGATCTGGGTCCGATTCCTGGGTAGGGAAGATCCCCTGGAGAAGGGAACGGCAACCCACTTCAGTATTCCAGCCTGAAGAATTCCATGGACAGAGGACCCTAGTGGGCTACAGTCCATGAAGTCACAAAGAGTTGGACACAACTGAGCGACTTTCACTTTATTCACTTTATTCATTTAATAATTAGAAAACTGTCCCAAGTTTTATTGTTTTTTAACTTCCATATTCTATTATTTTCATATTAGCATGAAAACAAAACTAGACTATTCCCTTTCTTTTCTCTTATTGAGGTTCAGTTCAGTTGCCAGTTGTGTCCGATTCTTTGCAACCTCATGGCATGCAGCATGCCAGGCCTCCCTGTCCATCACCAACTCCAGAGCTTACTCAAACTCATGTCCATCAAGTCAGTGATGCCATCCAACCATCTCATCCTTTGTCATCCCCTTCTCCTCCCGCATTCAATCTTTTCCAGCATCAGGATCTTTTCAAATGAGTCAGTACTTCTCATCAGGTGTCCAAAGAGTTTCAGCTTTAGCATCAGTCCTTCCAATAAACATCCAGGACTGATCTCCTTTAGGATGGACTGGTTGGATCTCCTTGTAGTCCAAGGGACTCTCAAGAGTCTTCTCCAACACCACAGTTCAAAAGCATCAATTCTTAGGTGGTCACCTTTCTTTAGAGTTCAACTCTCACATCCATACATGACTACTGGAAAAACCATAGCCTTGACTAGACAGACCTTTTTGGACAAAGTAATGTCTCTGCTTTTTAATATGCTGTCTAGGTTGGTCATTGCTTTTCTTCCAAGAAGCAAGTGTCTTTTAATTTCATGGCTGCAGTCACCATCTGCAGTGATTTTGGAGCCCCCAAAAATAAAGTCTCTGTTTCCATTGTTTCCCCAATTATTTGCCATGAAGTAATGGGATCAGATGCCATGACCTTAATTTTCTGAATGTTGAGCTTTCAGCCAACTTTTTCACTCTCCTCTTTCACTTTCATCAAGAGTTTCTTTAGTTCTTCTTCGCTTTCTGCCATATGGGTGGTGTCATCTGCACATCTGAGGTTACTGATATTTCTCCCAGCAATCTTGATTCCAACTTGTGCTTCATCCAGCCCGGCATTTCACATGATGTACTCTGCATACAAGTTAAATAAACAGGGTGATAATATACAGCCTTGATGACTTCTTTCCCGATTTGGAACCAGTCTGTTATTCCATGTCCAATTCTAACTGTTGCTTCTTGACCTGCATACAGATTTCTCAGGAGGCAGGTCTGGTGGTCTGGTATTCCCGTCTCTTTCAGAATTTTCCACAGTTTGTGGTGATCCACACAGTCAAAGTCTTTGGTGTAGTCAATAAAGCAGAAATAGATGTTTTTCTGGAACTCTCTTGCTTTTTTGATGATCCAGTGGATATTGGCAATTTGATCTCTGGTTCCTCTGCCTTTTCTAAATCCAGCTTGAACCTCTGAAGTTCACAGTTCATGTACTGTTGAAGCCTGGTTTGGATAATTTTGAACATAACTTGGCTAGCATGTGAGATGAGTGCAATCCTGCAGTAGTTTGAACATTCTTTGGCATTGCCTTTCTTTGGGATTAGAATGAAAACTGACCTTTTCCAGTCTTGTGGCCACTGCTGAATTTTCCAGATTTGCTGGCATACTGAGTGCAGCACTTTTACAGCATCATCTTTTAGGACTTGAAATAGCTCCACTGGAATTCCATCACCTCCACTAACTTTGTTCATTGTAATGAACTATGAAGGCCCACTTGACTTCACATTCCAGGATGTCTGGCTCTAGGTGAGCAATCACACCATTGTGATTATCTGGGTCATTAAGATCTTTTTGTACAGTTCTATGAATTCTTGCCACCTCTTCTTAATATCTTCTGCTTCTGTTAGGTCCATACCATCTCTGTCCTTTACTGTGCTCATCGTTGCATGAAATGTTCCCTTGGTATCTCTAATTTTCTTGAAGAGATCTCTGCTGCTGCTGCTAAGTTGCTTCAGTTGTGTCCGACTCTGTGCAACCCCATAGACGGCAGCCCACCAGGCTCCCCTGTCCCTGGAATTCTCCAGGCAAGAACACTGGAATGGGGTGCCATTTCCTTCTCCAATGCATGAAAGTGAAAAGTGAAAGTGAAGTCACTCAGTCATAATTGACTCATAGTGACCCCATGAACTGCAGCCTCCCAGGCTCTTCCATCCATGGGATTTTCCAGGCAAGAGTACTGGAGTGGGTGGCCATTGCCTTCTCCTCTTTCCCATTCTATGGTTTTCCTTTATTTCTTTGCACTGATCACTGAGAAAGACTTTCTTCTCTCTCCTTTCTGTCCTTTATCGAGCCCATCTTTGCATGAAATGTTCCCTTGGTATCTCTCATTTTCTTGAAGAGATCTCTAGTCTTTCCCATTCTGTTGTTTTCCTCTATTTCTTTGCATTGATCACTGAGGAAGGCTTTCTTATCTCTTCTTGTTGTTCTTTGGAACTCTGCATTCAGATGGTTATATCTTTCCTTTTCTCCTTTGCCTTCTACTTCTCTTCTTTTCTCAGCTATTTGTAAGGCCTTGTCAGACAACCATTTGCCTTTTTACATTTTTTTTCCTTGGGGATGGTCTTGATCCCTGCCTCCTGTACAAGGTCACGAACCTCGTCCATCAGATCTAATCCCTTGAATCTATCTGCCATTTCCCCTGTATAATCGTAATAGGTCTCCCTGTCCTATTCTTCCACCATCTTGATTTAGGATCAGGTTAGCATTAACTGATAGCAGGTCTATGGGGCTTCTGCTAACTGCCTAGCAGAAAATCTCCTTGTAAATAGGCATTCCAAAAATGGTGTCTGCCTGATTCCTGAGAAAGAAATTACTGTTCTTATTCTCCATATGATAATTTCCTTATAACCAATCTTCCTGGTTCTGTCTCTTTCAAGTTGAGTTCTCAAGAATCATCTACAGATAAATAATAATCACTGGGTCTAATAGTTTCTAAAATATGATATTTATCTTGTCTCAAGATAATTTTGGGGGAAGTTGTCACGTACAGAACTTTTCCACCTCTGCTTTCCAGTTAACAGCTGGACTGGTTTCTAGCTACACCCTCAACCTTATACTACTAAAAGATGTTAATATTCGAATCCTATATACTATTTCCCTTAACTGAAATAAAGATGTAAGACAGAAATGTAAAAGCAGAATTTAACTTATATCCTATCATGTAAACTATTATCTTCCATTTTAAAGGTTTTTTTCTCAATGTGGTAAGTTATTTCAGAACAAAGGAAAACTACACTTGAATACAGGGCAGTAAGCTCACATAGATGAGCTTTGATAGATGCTAAAAAAACTTTTTTTCAAAAAAAAAAAAAAAAACTTTTTTAAAAAACAAATGCATACCTGTAGGATTTGAGTAGGAAACAGCAACCCACTCCAGTATTCCTGCCTGGGAAATCCCATGGACAGAGAAACCTAACAGGCTATGAGGTCTAAAAGAGCTGGACATGACTGAGCACACACGGCACATATCTAACAGGATAACTGCTATCTGTAAGATTAAAATGATGAAGTCACAATTTTATACTGCCTTATAATTCATGAATGTCTAATTCATTATCCAGACTTCCCATTTTGGAAGTTGGGAGATACTTTCACTTGGAAGCCAATGTGAACACAAAAACAGTTTTATAAAGACAGGAAAGCCCCCCTTGTTAGATTACACACCAGGATGTAGTATTAAAGTGACTCTTGGGGGCTTTGAGAAAAATAAAATGGTTTAAATTGTGTTTTCAGTGCTGGGGCTTCAAAATATCAATGCTTTTCCACCCTCTGGAGATTTACATTGGGCCATACCACAAACTAGCAAGCATTTAAAAACAGACACACACACACATATGGAATTTGCTTAACTAGTAAAGTTCTCAAAAGCTCTGTCCTGGTGAGTACTTTCAGTACACTAAAAATAAAGTGTAGATTCCTAGACTCAACTTCAGACCTACTGAATCAGATCCGGAGGGTGAGCTCTGTATCTACATTCCTTAACATAAATTTAAGTTATTCTAAAATGCCCTAATCGTATGTGCAAGTGAGGACAAATAAAACTAGGCAGTCATCAAATGATTGCTTGCCCTAATCTAGTGACAGTGAAGTCGCTCAGTCGTGTCCGACTCTTTGCGACCCCGTGGACTGCAGCCCACCAGGCTCCTCCATCCATGGGATTTTCCAGGCAACAGTACTGGAGTGGGTTGCCATTTCCTTCTCCAGGGGATCTTCCCAACCCAGGGATCGAACCTGGGTCTCCCACATTGCAGGCAGACGCTTTACCCTCTGAGCCACCAGGGAAGTCCCTGTACATTTATCAAAAGACGTACAGAGTTTCTATTTTTTGTTTGGTTGGTTTTTGGTAATACAGCAATCACTACTTCTGAATAGTTTCACTTCTACCTGCCTAACAGAACATAATAGCTACTAACAAACCAACCTTGACTACTAGTCCAACACATTCCTCTCCCCATAAAAAAAAAGGCACCAAATATCCAAAGCCAGACTGGATGTCCTGTCTTCAGCATAATAGTCAGCAGTCTCTACCAAGGGCAACACCAAAAATATCTCCTGAGCCAAATGGAAATTCTTGGCAATAACGTCTCTCCTTGTAAGCCCTTTCTGGAGATCTGCATATTAAATGGACTGCAGCAGGGACAGGTTAACGCAGGATGGTCATCAAATAAATCCATTATCGGCAGGTAGAGAGCAGGGTCCAAGAAAAATGAGCCATACCAGCAGCAAGTTTTGACAGAAAACACGGAAAGCAGAAAAGGCCTTACTGGACTAGATGGTTATTGAAAAGCAAATTAGCAAAACAAACTAAATTTGCCTCCTTTACAAATTAACCTCTTTTCAGGGAGAGAAATCATTGACAAGATTTTAACTGAAAGATACATGGCCCCGACTGACTGAAACTTTTCGATAAGCGCTCACACCTCTCTCCTCATATAGAGATATATGATAAAGTGTAAGTGGTGACAATTGTATTAAAAGAGAATGAATGTGTAACGAAAGCCCACGCCATACTTGATAAACCCTCCAATGATAAATTCCATGGGTAATGAAATATTCTGCACCAGAACACTGAGACCTATGAGAGAATTAGATGTACATATTCTTTGCCCTCAAAAGGATTAAGTACAGAGTGTACTTTCCACTATACCATGTCCTGTTTGAAGACACTAGAAAATTCTACAGCTATTCTTCAAAAGTACCGAAATAATGAGCTTTCCTTAAACCCGAAAAGCACCTCAAAGTGCTAGAACCTAATTTCTTGTTGAGGCTTCCCTGGTTGCTCAGTGATAAAGAATCCGCCTGCCATCTAGGAGACCGGGGTTTGATCCCTGGGTCGGGAAGATCCCCTGGACAAGGAAATGGCAACCCACTCTTGTATTCTTGCCTGTGAAATCCCATGGACAGAGGAGCCTGGCAGGC
This sequence comes from Tragelaphus eurycerus, assembly GCA_935064755.1. Classification (NCBI taxonomy): domain Eukaryota; kingdom Metazoa; phylum Chordata; class Mammalia; order Artiodactyla; family Bovidae; genus Tragelaphus; species Tragelaphus eurycerus. The sequence continues at coordinate 2,007,388 of CAKXYN010000170.1, read as the reverse complement.
TACAGTCCCCAGGTCACAAAAGAATCAGACAGGACTTAGCAACTAAACCAATCAACCAATTTCTTGTTGACTTTAGATGTTAGTTTCTATTCCCCTTACTAAAAGATGCTAGATAAGGTTCCAAGGAATAATTACTACATTAACTAAAATGATACACTGCTAAACTATCTCCAGCACAGACTGTGAAAATCTGTAAGACAGGAAAGGATTAGAAATCCAATTTCCTATATGAAAGTTGAAGCACTGCTTTTTTTTTTTTTTTTCTCCTCTCTGGTACTTTTTCATTGCCCTTCCAAATATGACAATTTGCAAATATTCACATCCAGAGGAACATATTCTAAAACTATTCTAAGATGGGAGAAAAGGCTCCAACTTTAAGATTCGAGAATGTACTTTAATTCTATAGGCACAGGTTCACCAAATCAGCTAGCAATAATCTTAACCAAATACGTGTGACTCAGCCTTGTTGAGAGGAGTTGTTTGTTTGTTTGTTTGAATTTAGAGGAAACATCACATTTACAATCTATCAACACGGAAGCTCCAAGCTTTCTACCTAGAACACAGGTTAAGCCTTAGGATACTCACTGGAAAGGATTTAAGAACTGTATTAAACGTATACTTTGTATACTAAGCTTCCTTTTAGCTCAAATCGTCCTTATTTTTCTTTGTCAACTTTACCAGACTACTCTTAGAGCCTCAGTAATTACAAATAGAACCTGAATGAGAAAATTCAGAATTAAAGCTGTCATCATTAAAGCTAATTAAACAGTACAGACAGGAAGATGGCAGTAGAATAAAGCATTCTGAATTAGGGACGGGGAGAATATAATTAGTAGTTCGCAGTCCCAGGGATGAAACACAGCATACAACAAAGTCTGGCTCGGGTTTGGGACATAGTGGACAATGTCTCTGTCTCCCGGGTGGCAAGTGACCCACCCTAACAGAGGCAGACTCTTCCTTCTATTAATGCGACAAACTCTCTACCTTAAGTAACCAACCACCCGCAGGAAAACATATGTCCACTCGGAGAGTGAACTCTCCCATTTCCGCGTAAATTCTCCCTTGCTGGCAGTTTTCCTACTTTCTGTCCCCAAAAGGGAATCTATATACTCAGCACCGCAAATTGAAAGGCATCTCACCCCTACATGGCACTTGTGGTCCAAACAAAAGCCACGGTTTTAAGGACGGTGGGATGGATTCGCTCCCTTTGGTCAGTAAAGGGCTGTGGCTGTTAGCCGAACCTCCTGCAGGCTCCGGCTTTGGACACTCGCCTCAAGTCACATTGTGATATCACCGTGACGGCCCCTTGATATTTAATGAGTCTCGACTGAAAATAAAAAAACCGATCTTATTGGGAGCCAGGGAGAGGAAGCTTGAACCTCCTGCGGAATGCCTCCGCAACAGACCGGGAGAGCGGCAATGCGGGCAGGAACCTCCCCGGCGCCTAGCCGAGGTGATCCAGCTTTTCTGCAAGTTTTTCTCTACCTTCCACTGAATCAACCTAACAAGCCCCCACCCCCACCCCCCCGCCCCGCACCCAGCCCTATCAGGAAAAGTCACACCGGCAACTCGCCGAAGGGCAGGGGGACAGCTCCGGGCGCACCACCCAAGTTGAGGGTTTGACCGCCCGTTAACCCTTCCCGCCCCAAAGCCCACTCTGCACTCGGGGCAAACCCAAGCTGTGCCAACTTTCCCGGCCGCCCCCCCTCCAATGCGCACCGCAGCCCAAACTTTGCAGCTCGCCCACCTGGCTGCGCAGAGGAGAGAGCTGTCCGGGACACCGGGTGTCCCCACCCGGGACGGGCGGTGGCGCTGACCTTCACGCCAGCAACCCCCGCCCTAGACCCCCGAGCCTGGCGATTGCCGCCTCTGGCCCCCTCCCCCGAGCCTCCAACAGCCTCCCCGCCCGGGTCCCCTACACCAGCACCACCCCCCCACCTCACCGCAAAACCTCTCGCGGGAAACCTGCGCTGGAGGCGGCTGCAGCTCGCCCTCGCGTGTCACGACTCCCCACGACCCTCTGGGCCCCAAGAGAGTCCGGCTCCCAGCCCCGGCCTCCCTCCAGCCGCGCCTACTCACCATTGGTGAAAGGCTCCATTATTTGCGGCCCCCCCTGCCCCGGGCCGCAGCTCCTGAGAGCGGGAGCGCGCAAGCTTCCTCCTCCGAGAGCGCCGAGCGGCCCTGCGCACTGAGCATGCCCGGCGCGGCGCCCAGGGCTGCCGGGGAGGTGCCGCGAGGGGCGGCGCCGCTCCGCCCTCTCTGCGATCCGCCACTCCGGGTTTTGCAGACAGCTGCAGAGAAAGCCGGGGAATCTACGGGGGGGGGCGGCTCCTGGGAGGGGGCGGGCCTGGGAGGGATGTGTCCAGAACAAGCCCCGCCCAGGGCAGGAAGGCCGGCGGGCTCACGCTCTCGCTCTCGCTCTCTCTGGTCCAGCGCTCGGAACCGCGCTCAGTCCCTTTAAAGAAAACGGGGTGGTCTGTCGCGTCTGGCAGGTGTCCCGGCTCTAGACGCCGGGAGCCCGGCACCACGCCCGTAACACGTCGCCCCACAGAGCGGACATTCCAGAGATGGGACGAGAAACACAGGCCACAGATGAGGCTGAAACACACGCCCCTCCTGTTGAGCCTTCAGTTGGGTGATGGGATGCAGACCCAGTGGGGTCGCTGGTTCGGATGGCTGGGTGAGGACAGAGACCTGGGTGGGAGGTGGCCACGGGCGCCGAGATCTGAAGGCAGAGTAGGTAGCAGGCTGCGGGTGCAGAGCGCTGCGCTGACTGCCCAAGCTTCGAGTTTCCCCGGGGGGGTCCAGCTCCCTTCGGCAAGGCTCCAGGGAACAGGCACTCTGGGTCGTCTCCGTAGGCTACTCGCTGGTCGCATAGTGGTCCCAAGCGATCGGTGGCCTGGAGACTGAAAGGGGGGGCCACTGCCGGGGGCAGGCACCTGGGGTCCTGTTCCCGGGAGGCTAGCGGGTTTGGGGGCGCCGCCTCTACCTCCCGGTGCAGGCAGATGACAAAACGCGGCGCTGGATCCGCCGGGGCCAACTGGCGCGGCAGGATGTGGGCAAAAGGCCTGGCCCCGCGGAGCCTTAAATCAACACCTGGCGAGGCTCCCCCCTCCACCACCACCACCCCCTAGGGTGTCGCCGCTGCGACCCGGCCGGGAGGAGCTAGGCCCGAGAAACGGAAACTCCTCGGTCGCCCCAGCCTCCAGCAGCCCCCAGACATCACTGTTTCCGGCGTCAAACCGCGGGCAGGACAGAAACAAACCGGGGGGCGCCGTGAGCCCCGGGGAAGCTCGTCTGGGCCCCCGGCTTCTTCATCCCTTGCTCAGAGGGTGCATCGCCGCCACTGCGCGGAGATCGCAGCCCTCCCAGGGCGCGGCCACCGCCTCCCATCCTCTCTTCCGTCCTTCCCCCAGCGCAGCCCTGGCCCCAGCAGCAACTTGGCTCCCGCGACGCCTCCCGGCGCCTGCCAACTGTCACAGGCTCTCCTCCGAGGCTGTCAACAGCAGGGTGTCGCGTGCAAACAAGCTGGAAGCGAGCGCAAACAGCCTGGGCAAACGGGGACGGCCGCGGCGCTGTTTGACCCGAGTGGGAATTTAGAAATTAGGTTTCGAAGAAGTAAAAGCTGCGTGCAATTATTGTATTTTGCAATGTTTCATTTTAAAGTGTCGATCGTATTAAATCGCCCACTTCAGCTTTAAAACCTCCTGAGGATACCAACGACACTTAGAATAAAATTTAAACTCTTTGCCTGAACTCTGGGACCGCATCTCCTAACTGCGCCCACGTTGCTTTGTCTACGGAGGCCCTTCTGGCTGTTCGTGAAAGTCTCCAAGTTACATCCAATCATTCCTGGAACGCGTTCCTCGTGGATGAACCGTTATTCTTTCTGCCTCGTGCTTTACCCTGCTTGATCCTTCTTGTCTTTAGGTGCTCAACTCAAATGTCATCTCTGCAGAGCTCTTCCCTGACCCCCCAACGAAAAATAGGTCCAAACATGATCTGCTAAGTAAAGACTGAGCCCTGCTTTGTTATCTTTACAGCACCAGCACTGTCTAAAACAGTGTTTTTTGTTCCTTCTTTCATTATTATCAATCTCTCTTTCCAGAATGCAAGCTCCAGGAAAACAGGGTCATTACCTTCATAAAGGGCTGTATCCTAAACCCTAGGATTGGTGAATGGATGCCACAGTATTTAGAGTTCTAGTTCTCTTGCAGTGTTGAAAACTCTTCCAGAGAACATTTCTGTATTGAGTGATGTGTTTGTGATCAGTACAGAGGTCTGTATCATATGACACTTCAAAGCTGCCCTCTTCTCTTAGTGTTAGCTGCCCAGGCGTGCCGACTCTTCGCGACCCCATGGACCACAGTCCACCAGGCTCCTCTGTCCATAAGATTTTCCAGGCAAGGATACTGGAGTGGGTTGCCATTTCCTTCTCCAGGGGATCTTCCCAACCCAGGCAGATTCTTTACCAACTGAGCTACAAGGGAAGCCACTTGTCTCGATATTGTGTTAAAGATAATCAGAGCCCTTAGGCTGCCTCCTCAGCAACGCCCCGTCCCCCACCGCTCCCCCCTCCCCAACACCGTGTCTTCTTCAGAACCAAAAATAGGAAGTGAATCACAGCGGCTGGTACATAAGTGTTCAAATATTATATAGTATTTGTAGTGCTGGATTTTGTTAAAAGGACCCCACACATTGTATTGCTTAGACAGGAGGCTCTTACCTATATTTTCAGTTCAGTTCAGTCACTCAGTCGTGTCCGACTCCTTGCAGCCCCATGAATTGCAGCATGCCAGGCCTCCCTGTCCATCACCAATTCCCAGAGTTCACTCAGACTCATGTCCATTGAGTCAGTGATGCCATCCAGCCATCTCATCCCCTGCCGTCCTCCTGCCCCCAATCCCTCCCAGCATCAGAGTCTTTTCCATATGAGTCAGCTCTTCCCATGAGGTGGCCAAAGTACTGGAGTTTCAGCTTTAGCATCATTCCTTCCAAAGAAATCCCAGGACTGATCTCCTTCAGGATGGACCGGTTGGATCTCCTTGCAGTCCAAGGGACTCTCAAGAGTCTTCTCCAACACCACAGTTCAAAAGCATCAATTCTTCAGCGCTCAGCCAACTCTTTGCGACCCCATGGACTACAGCACATCAGGCCTCCCTGTCCATCACCAACTCCTGGAGCTTGCTCAAACTCATGCCCACTGAGTTGGGGATGCCACCCAACCATCATCCTCTGTCCTCCCCTTCTCCTCCTGCCTTCAATCTTTCCCAGCATAGAGGTCTTTTCCAATGAGTCAGAGTCTTGTCATGTTCCTTTGGAGTTATTTTTGCAGTCAAAGCACTAAGAGATATTTACAACTCCACAGCTTGTTAAATCTCCTCACCTCACCTCACCTGTAAGCTGGAGTCTGTCATGCTTTTAAGTGTGAAACACATTAGCTTGTGTTTGGTTTTAAATATGTCAATTCTGCAAAGACTTGTAAAAATGCTTCACCATTGCACTAACAAATATAGGTGGATCATCATATCTTTTGTGATTTCTTTGGCATAAAGACAAATAACTTCTTTATCTTCCCTTTGCCAACTTTTGCCTCCTGTTCCTACCCAGGCGTCGGTGTGCCCACATGCGTGCACACACGTGCACACACACATATGCACGCACACACACACACACAAAATACGAAAGCACCATTTAAAGACTTGCAGGTTTGTATTGGAGATAGAAAGAGTAATGAAAATCAAAATGTTTCAGAATCTTATCTACCCTCAAAAGAATAAAAATGAATTTTGTTTTGTTTTAGTCTGGGTTTTTATTTTTTGGATACTATTTTACATTTCACTTCATAAAGCCTTTCTAAGGGAACACTGTTTCACAGACTCAAACTGAAACCCATTATATTTCAGTCTCTAACCTCCTCCTATCCTCCCACACAGAACTTCCTCTTTAGTGAAGGGCATAATACTTTAAATTATTATGAAGTAACTATTCGCTATCAGAGGAAATAGTGTGACATTATCTACTATACTCATTTACTCTTTTTGGAATCCTTGATGTCTATTTAATATTTGAAAGCCAAAAATTTGGAGAGCTAATTATAATGTATAATAAGTAGCATGAAAGGCAAATATGAGCTCCTTGAATAACAAACAGTGTTTAGTTATAAAGAAGCAACAAACTTGCTAATCAATGAAAATAGGACCTTTTTTTTCACCAAAATACAACACTTTCTATGCCATGGACAGCTAATTCAAGCCTTGTTGAACAGATGAGGGAATTTAAGTCTAAGAGGTTAGAGGATTTACTCACAGGTGGCAGACAGGATGGAGCTCAGGTCGTATGTGCTCTACACCAGAACTCTGGAGCTTTCTGTTTCTTCCTTATTCCCACAGGAAAATTAAGGTCAATGACAATAATCTATGGAATGGATATGAATTAAAGAGAAATATAGCTAACCTCAGGCTACTGGATGGCTATTTCACTGTTTACTTGATACTCCCATATAATTTATTGATAGTCCATGTCAAATTTAGGTTTAGCATTATTAAGTAAGCTTTCTAATGACTTTAAAATAGACAATTAAAATACATTAATTCAGTGCACATATTTGAACATGATATTTATTCACTTCTTGAATAAATGGTGGATGCAGCTTCCTGCCAGAACACAGGTGACCACTGTGAAGTCTCTAGTCACTTCAAGGTCCAGAGGAGTTGACATCTCATCACTCCAATAACCTATTTGCAGCACACATACCCTGCATCCGTTATAGCAAGTTGAGAAATGTTTAGAGGACAGAGGAAAGCAGAATGATTATCCAACAGAGTTCTTTTGTAACTTGTGCATGCGTGCTCAGTCATTCAGTCATGTTCAGCTGACCCCACAAATTGTAGCCTTTCAAGCTACTCTGTCCATGGGATTTCCCAGGCAAGAATGCTGGAATCGGTTGCCATTTCCTTCTCCAGGGGATCTTCCCTAACCAGGGATTGAACCTGTGTCTCCTGCATTGGCAGGAAGATTCTTTACCACTGAGCCAGCTGGGAAGTCCTTGTATTGCATGCGTGCTTAGTTGCTCAGTGGTGTCCGGCTCTTTGTGACCCCATGAACTGCTCCTCTGTTCACGGAACTCTCCAGGCAAGAATACTAGAGTGGGTAGCCTAGTAGTGGAGAACAGACAATTCTGTTCTCCAGGCATCTTCCCAATCCAGGGATTGAACCCAGGTTTCCAGGCAGGAAAGATTGCAGGCAGATTCTTTACCATATAGTCACCAGGGAAGTCTTTGTATAGCTTACAGTTTAACCAAAAGATTCAGCCAAATGAAGTAAAAGGTTATCAAGAAGGAGCAGTCCTATACTAGTGCAGATGCTTTGAACTACAAAAAAAAAAAAAAAAAACTATGTTGAATCAAACTAGTTTGAAGAATAAGGACATTTACCATCTCATATAACAATTGAAGAAACAAGGCAATCTCTAGTCAAAGTTCTCCAATCTCCTCAAAAACCCAATTTCTCACTCTGTACTCTCTGAGCAGTTTTCTGAGAGACTGAGGGCCATTTAGTCAACAAGGTGGCTTTGGCAGGGGAAGAAGAAAGAACCTTTCTCTTGATGTCTCTTTCTTAAGAACAAAGAAACTTTTCTAAGAAATACCCTACTAGAATTCTTCCTGGGTTTCATTTACCAAAACTTTATTATGTGCATTTCTAAGCCAGTCTCTGGAAATGAAAATAAAGTTCCTGTGAGTGGTGTCTAAACAAAGCAGGGTCTAGGATCACTTCCCTTATTTCATATGGCGGATGAAGGGGGCACTCAGACAAACTCATTTTTCTTATTCAGAAAGGAAAAGGAGATTAAGTGAACCAAAATGTTAGGTAGGCAACCTAAATGTCTTTCCAATGTTATGAATATTGATATATTTTAATAACTTTTGATATTTAATCCTGTATCTTTTTAATGTGATATAGCTCAATAATAGCATCCCCACGCAGCCCCCCACCCCACTTCAAAACTACAAGCATACACACAAACACAAATACCAGGACTTCAGTGCTCCTGAGTGTCTTTATACCAAAGGAATCTAAATCATAATGTACGTAGAGTAGCTGAGAAGTTCAGAAGGAGACGTGATTTGCCCACAATCACATAGCCATGGAGCTGCTCAATCAGAAAAGGAGTATCACTGTGTCTTTTCAAATCCAGTTCAAAGCTCCTTTCTCAATATTGTTCAGCATTGTACCTATACTACTTGGCAAGATTCTTCTGTACCTATACTACTTGGCAAGATACTTTGAATCAAGTTCCCTAATCTATTTGTATTATATTTGATTGATTGCATATTCATCAAAACTAGCCACCTTATATTTATAATCAGATAGAAATAATTGAATAACATTTCAAAATAAAATAGCTTGTTTTTAACAAGCAAGAAATAATAAGCTGTAATCTAAGAAAATATTTAAAGGGTGTTTTATTTTTAAAGAGATTAATTCACATAGTTATATTGTTGTTAAGACAAGAACTACAAAAAAGGGAGAAAACACAAAACAGAAATTAATATTTGTGGTATACGATAACTTCTAATAGAAAAGAGAAATTTTAATTTTATAGTGTCACCTTATTTTGCTAAGAGTCTTTATAACATTTCCCTTTGTTAAGCTTAAATCTAAAAAGCATAAGGTCTGCTTAGGTAGCTAAGAGCCAAATATTTTGATGTTTTTCAAAACCCTAAGATACTTGCATAAGAAATTTAAAGATAGAGCCCAATTCAATGTAATTTTTCATATGATTGATCAATATAACTAGGATCTCAAACCTAGAAATGTTATATTATTAGTTCTTGAATTTTGACATGAAAAGTGAAAAAGAAAGTGAAAGTGAAGTCGCTCAGTCATGTCTGACTCTTTGTGACCTTGTGTGCTGGGGACCAGCCCCAGCTGATCCAGGGAGTTCAAGGTGTAGACGGCGTCGGTAAGGATCAGGATACAATAGTTATAATTAGAGATATAAAGAATAATAGAATGAGGGTAGCTCAGTAGGAAAATTCAGTGGAGAAAAGAGGCTGAGTAGCTTGGTTTACGTGGGGGACCAATAAAACTTCAAGACAAGAAGTTTGCACCACTTACGTAGGCTGCAGGCGTCTTTCCGGTCTCCTGAAGGAGAGGAGACACTGAGGCCTCCCCGGTCCGATCTTAGAAGCCCAGGCATAATTAGTAAGCATGGTGGGTTCTGCGCTCCAGATGGAGACTCAGCCAGAATTTGAGAGAGAGAGAGAGCGACATGGGGAGACCAGTCTTTCGAGGAACTGATCCCAATTCTTTATTTTCCATGGTCTACTTTTATACACTGAGATGTTATACAAAAGTCACATGGGGTCAGCGGCCCTGACTTTTATCAAAGTCAGGTGCTTCTTACAAATGTATACAGAGGTCTTAGGGGTGTTACATCATCTTCTGGCCAGGGGGCCTGTTGACAATTTATGACACTCTCCTTGTGACAGCGGTCAATCCAGGACATTTATTTCTCCAGGGGTGATTATTCTTAAAACAGACTCCACCAGATAAATTTACATTCCTATAGGGTGAGGGTGGGTTTTAATTAAAGAAAGAACTTACTTAGCCTAAGGTCTAACGTGATTAGTATCAAAGGTTAATACTTATTTCTTCTATATATTCATTAATGTGTATAAGGGCAGGGGAAGTGGAGACATAGCAGCAATCATTGGCTCAACAAATGAAAAACCCTTCACCAATACAATTTCTAATCAGCCCACTAATAGTTTTCTAACTTCTCTAAAGAACCTGTTTTTAGAAGCACATGTGGCCGGACAAGCCTGTCAGGTGGGCTAGAGAACCTTCAGAGGAGTTTGTAGGTTAAAACACTCCTGTCACGCCCAGGAATTTTTATTAACTGGAGCTCTAAGTTAACTCTTTTTTCAGAGAGAGGTAGTGGGGGACAGCCCCCCGTAAAGTCAGAAGTGTAGGTGAGAGCACAAGTAGTAAAGTAGGCAGGCTCTGGCTATGGGGGTAGATGCCCGAGGATTTCCAGGGGGACTCCTGAGGCTCGACCCCACCTTTGTGTATGTCAAGCCTCCTTCCTCATGACCTTTGCCACAGGAGGAGTGCCTCACGCCGGCCCCCAACACTTGTGGACTATACCTGCCAGGCTCCTCCATCCATGGGATTTTCCAGGCAAGGTTACTGGAGTGGGTTGCCATTTTCTTCTCCAAGGGATCTTCCCAACCCATGGATGAACTTGGGTCTCCTGCTTTGTAGGCAGACGCTTTACCATCTGAGCCACAAGGGGGCTAACATGAAAGTAACTACCAAAATGGAAAAATAAATCTTAGGCATTTGTATTAGCTTTCTAAGGCTGCTGTGAGAGAAAAAAAAAAAAAAATATATATATATATATATATATATCATAATTCAAGTGACTGGAATAACAGAAAGTTGTTGTCTCATAGTTCTGGAGGTTGGAAGCCGAACATTAAGGTGTCTGTGGGGCCATGTTCCCTCTGAAGTCACCAGGAAAAGATATGTTCCAGAGCGCTTTTCCAGTTTCCGGTATTCCTTAACTTATGACAGTAAAGCTCCAGACTTCACAAGGCATTCGCCCTGTTTCCTGTCTGTGTCCATATCGCCCCCTTTAATAAGGACATGCATCAGATAGAAGCAGAGGTCCATCCTTCTCCGACAGGACCTCATCTTAACTAATTACTTCCCTGGGCTTCCCTGATGGCTCTGACGGTAAAAGCGTCTGCCCACAATGCAGAAGACCCAGGTTGGATCGCTGGGTCGGGAAAATCCCCTGGAGAAGGAAATGGCAACCCACTCCAGTACTCTTGCTTGGAAAATTCCATGGATGGAGGAGCCTTGTGGGCTACAGTCCATGGGGTCGCAAAGAATCAGACACCACTAAGCGACTTCACTTTCTTTATTTTCTAATTACATTTCTGACCCTATTTCCAAATAAAATCACATTCTGAAGTATTGGGGGGTATGATTCAGCATATGAATTTTTGGAGGACACAGTTCAACTCATCGTAACAGCATCTTTCTAATGGAAATAAGACAAGGGTGAAGACGAATTTGTCTTCTAAGGACAGCATCCAAAGAAGTGAAAAGACATCCAAATAATGGAAGGCAATTTTTGCAAAGCATATACAACACAAGGGACTTGCATCTAGAATATATAAACAGCTCTTACAACTAAGCAATAAAGGACAAATAATTTAACTAAAAATAGGCAAAATATCTGAATATACACTTCTCCAAAGAAGAAACACAAATGGCCAATAAATACATAAAAGTTGAGTATTATCATCCATGAAAGAAATCCAAATACAAACCGTAATAGGGTACCCCTTCATGCTATGGCTAGACATAGGCATAGGATGGCTAGAATCAAGAAGCCAGATAAAAGTAAATGTTGACAAAGATGTAGAGAAATTGGAAGCTCATATACTGCTGGTGGAAATAATGTGTTGAAAAATAGTTTGGTAGTTCCTCCAAAGATTAAACATGAAGTTGCTGTATGATCCAGCAATTTCACTCCTGGTTATGTACCCAGAAGAATTGAAAATTTATGCTCATACAAAAACTGGTAAATGAATAATCATAGGAAAGTGAAATTTTCTCAGTTGTGTCTGACTCTTTGGGATTCCATGGACTGTAGTCCATGAAATTCTCCAGGCCAGAATACTGGAGTGGGTAGCCTTTCCCTTCTCCAGGGGATCTTCCCTATCCAGAAATTGAACCCACTTCTCCTGCATTGCAGGTGGATTCTTTACCAACTGAGCTACCAGGGAAGCCTATGGTTATAGGAGCATTATTCAAAATAGCCGAAAAGTGTGAACAACCCAAATGTCCATCAAAGAAGCCAGATACAGAACATCATATGTTGTATTATTTGATTTTTTGTTTTTAAGTGTCCAGACTAGGCAAGTCTATAGAGAGAAAAAAAAAAAATTAGTTATTGCCTAAGAGTGAAGAGAGGAAGGAAGTGACTTCTAATGGGTACAGATTCCTCCTGGGGGTGATGAAAATGCTCTTAAAATTGACCATGTTGAGAAGTGCACAGTTCTGTAAATAAACTAAAGATCACTGCCCCTAACTGGGGCAAATTGCTTAACCTCCCAGGGTTTCATTTTCTCCTTGCAAACTAAGGACAACTACCTTCTTCTTAAGGTTACTGTGAGGATAAGATGAACTAACACACCGAAAATGCTTTCAGGCAGAGACTGGCACAAAATAAGCACCAAATAGGTATTTGCTATTCTTATTAAATGTGAATTGTGAAACTTTAATTCCATGTACATTGCATGAAAAGGTAAAGGAGTAGACTCACAAGGTATACTGCAAGAGCAAACCAATTTTTCTAACACTGACATATTTTAACCTAATGATTTAAAATAACGGTGTCCTGAGAAAACCAAGTTTTCGGTGTCGAGTTGATACGTCAGTCTGGCAGAGACGGTAGGCCCTACTCCAGCTGTGAAAACCAAGCACAGGCCCTACAAATCAGAGGATATAAAAAAATCTTTTTAGAAATGATCTCCTGCGGGAATTTTTGAACGGCTTACTCTTTCTAGGGAGATGTTTACACTTCTGAAGATACTGATTTTCGTTTTCCTTTATTTCTTACAGCTGTGCTGAAACAGACGCGTGCCTCCGGTTCATTCCTGTAGAATGTGTCCTTCAGGTTTTTGTTTGTTTTTGACCAGGGGAAGGTCCTGCAATATTTATGCAGGAAATGACACTTGGCCGCAGTTCTTGGCTGACTCAGATGCCTTCTTCCTCCCCCTGGCTGACGTTTGCCTGCACAGCCTGTTATTCAGCCAGCATTGTTTGTGGGATGCCCATGATGTGCAGAGACCAAAGAGAACTGAAAACAAAATGGGAGCTAAGGTTTTGCTTTTAAGGCTTTACAATCAGGCCCAGCACACAGGATTCACTCACAATGCATAATACATGATGCGCAATTATACAATCATGTACCGGCAGGAGCCTCTGAGGCAAAATTGCCAAGTGGGCTTGTCTCTGAGTTCTCCTAGGTCTCATTTTCTATTTTCCTTCTTCACTTCTAGGTGCTGCTTCATATAGTCAATACATATGTATTAAATGCTCTCTGTATACAGTATCCATAAATAAGTAGCCGATCCTGCCCTCCCGAGCCTCCTACCCAAACAGTCCTTTCTGGGGATACTGTTTTCATTCCAAAATCCACTCCCCCAATCCTCTTCCAGCTTGAGGGTCTTCTTTCCTTACAGCCCTTTTGCCAGTTAGCTATAAAGAAATAAATATTAATTTAAAAAAATAAAATCAAGGGACTTCCTTGGTGGTCCAGTGGTTAAGACTTTACCTTCCAGTGTATGGGTTGTGGGTTTGACCCCTAGTCAGGAAGCTAAGATCACACATATCTCCCAGTGAAAAAATCAAGACATAGAACAGAAGAAATATTGTAACAAATTCAATAAAGACTTTAACAATGACCCATATAAAAAAATCTTTTAAGAAGTCACACTAAAGCATGATTAATGAATTACAATTTAATATTTCAACTTTCATTAACCGAAAGGGGTGAATCTGTAATTGTGGAATTATAGAAGAGGCCACTAGATAAGGAGGGATGTATTTTTGGGGGAAAAAATATCCATGAGTTTCCCTTTTTAGGCAGCACTTAGATTTGGCTTTGGAAGGTCAATAGTGAAGGTGTTCTTTCTTTCTAGGTCCTCAGTGAGGTGGTGGAGCCAACACCACCTCCCTTGGATTTAAAATCCAAATACTTTGGCATCCCAGAGAAATAGTCAACTGAAAGTAGGTGAATAACATGCTTTTCCTACCTGGTAATGGCATTTCTAGAATATAGAGCATTATTTTTAAGACAGTGCTTTGATCAGTAGTATCAAAGCTATTTTCTAGAAGAAGAACTGACTCATTTGAAAAGACCCTGATGCTGGGAAAGATTGAAGGTGGGAGGAGAAGGGGATGACAGAGGATGAGATGGGTGGATTGTATCACTGACTCAATAGACATGAGTTGGAGTAAAGTCCGGGAGTTGGTAATGGACAGGGAGGCCTGGCATGCTGCAGTCCATGGGATCGCAAAGAGTCGGACACAACTGAGCCACTGAACTGAACTGAGAACAAGAATAAACAAATACAAACCTTTAATTGCTTCCCTGATGGCTCAGATGGTAAAAAATCCACCTGCAATACAGGAAACCCAGGTTCAATCCCTGGGTTGGGAAGATCCCCTGGAGAAGGAAATGGCAACCCACTCCAGTATTCTTGCTTAGAGAATCCCTTGGACAAAGAAGCTTGGTGGGCTACAGTCCATGGGGTCTCAAAGAGTTCAACACGACTGAGGGACTTTCACTTTCACTTTTATTCATTGTCGCTTAAATGACCTAGTTCAGTCCCTGAGCCTGACTTGAATTAACTCACTCAGAACATAGGGTCTGACTCCAATGGGTTCGAACTGTCTGGATCACATAAATTGTGCATACTTATTTCAGATCAGAGCTTTTCTTTAATCCTTATCAGCTAACATCTCTCTACTTGTTTACCCTTTCCCAGCTAAAAAACTCTGCTTATTCTTCTAAGATTTCTGCTTTTACTCTTTGACTCTACATCTGGAGATATGAATAGGAAGAAAATAAAATTTCCTATCTGTAGCCTTATACCACGGAGACAACTATTTCTCTTTCAGAAAAATTTCCTTCACCCCCTTTCCCCACCTTTTTCCATATTAAGTTTTTAGAGTGTTCTATTTATCCTTATTCCAACTCCAACTCAAAATAATAGAAATGAGTTAGGGTTCCCTAACTCACTGATTTTCCAGAGTTTATTGTGATTTACACAGTCAAAGGCTTTGGCATAGTCAATAAAGCAGAAATAGATGTTTTTCTGGAACTCTCTTACTTTTTCCATGATCCAGCGGATGTTGGCAATTTGATCTCTGGTTCCTCTGCCTTTTCTAAATCCAGCTTGAACATCAGGAAGTTCACGGTTCACATATTGCTGAAGCCTGGCTTGGAGAATTTTGAGCATTACTTTACTAGCGTGTGAGATGAGTGCAATCGTGCGGTAGTTTGAGCACTCTTTGGCATTGCCTTTCTTTGGGATCGGGATGAAAACTGACCTTTTCCAATCTTGTGGCCACTGCTGAGTTTTCCAAATTTGCTGGCATATTGAGTGCAGCACTTTCACAGCATCATCTTTCAGGATTTGGAATAGCTCCACTGGAATTCCATCACCTCCACTAGCTTTGTTCGTAGTGATGCTTTCTAAGGCCCACTTGACTTCACATTCCAGGATGTCTGGCTCTAGGTCAGTGATCACACCATCATGATTATCTGGGTCGTGAAGCTCTTTTTTGTACAGGAAGCAACAGTTAGAACTGGTCATGGAACAACAGACTGGTTCCAAATAGGAAAAGGAGTACGTCAAGGCTGCATATTGTCACCATGTTTATTTAACTTATATGCAGAGTACATCATGAGAAATGCTGGACTGGAGGAAACACAAGCTGGAATCAAGATTGCCGGGAGAAATATCAATAACCTCAGATATGCAGATGATACCACCCTTATGGCAGAAAGTGAAGAGGAACTAAAAAGCCTCTTGATGAAAGTGAAAGTGGAGAGTGAAAAGGTTGGCTTAAAGCTCAACATTCAGAAAACGAAGATCATGGCATCTGGTCCCATCACTACATGGGAAATAGATGGAGAAACAGTGGAAACAGTGTCAGACTTTATTTTTCTGGGCTCCACAATCACTGCAGATGGTGACTGCAGCCATGAAATTAAAAGACGCTTACTCCTTGGAAGGAAGGTTATGACCAACCTAGATAGCATATTCAAAAGCAGAGACATCACTTTGCCAACAAAGGTTCGCCTAGTCAAGGCTATGGTCTTTCCTGTGGTCATGTATGGATGTGAGAGCTGGACTGTGAAGAAGGCTGAGCGCCGAAGAATAGATGCTTTTGAACTGTGGTGTTGGAGAAGAGTCTTGAGAGTCCCTTGGACTGCAAGGAGATCCAACCGGTCCATTCTGAAGGAGATCAGACCTGGGATTTCTTTGGAGGGAATGATGCTCAAGCTGAAACTCCAGTATTTTGGCCACCTCATGCGAAGAGTTGACTCATTGGAGAAGACTCTGATGCTGGGAGGGATTGAGGGCAGGAGGAGAAGGGGACGACAGAGGATAAGATGGCTGGATGGCATCACTGACTCGATGAATGTGAGTCTGAGTGACCTCCGAGAGCTGGTGATGGATAGGGAGGCCTGGCGTGCTGCAGTTCATGGGGTCGCAAAGAGTCGGACACGACTGAGCGACTGATCTGATCTGATCTGATCTGATCTGAACTCACTGATTTACTAGAAAGCAGTTTTTAAAAGAGAATACTGTGCTAAAGGGGCTCCCTAGGGGATGCTAATGGTAAAGAATATGCCTGCTAATGCAGGAGACCCAGGTTGGATCTGTGTGTCAGGAAGAAACCCCTGGAGGAGGAAATGGCATCCCACTCCATTATTACTGCTTGGAGAATTCCGTGGACGGAGGAGCCTGGTGGGCTACAGTCCATGGGGTCTCAAAGAGTCACACATGTCTGAGCACATAGCAGATTGCACGGTTCTAAAACTGAGAAATAATGTTCTTTGTATCTTTTAAGTCTTTTCATAGGCAATTTGCTTTGCCTACTTTAAAATGAGGTTTGTGATTACAATTGAGGACTGTTTGGATGACTAGAGCGACATGCCAGGTGGTATTAACATGGGAACCCCTTACAGAGGCATGAACCCAAAATATTGTATTGAAAACAAAAAATATGGTATAATTCAAAAGAGGAAGATATGAACTCTGAAGTGTGGGAAGTCATGTGTATAAATACCTAAAGATGAGAATTAATGAGTCATGTACTGAGAATAGAAAACCGGTTATCCAAACTTATCTGGGAGTATGGTAGAAGAAAAGTACTTTGAGGGGAAGGAAAACAAATTAGCAAAAGATCTTGAAATTACAGTTGCGAAGTAAAGTTTGCAGAAGGGATTGAGACATAAATGTTTTCCGATCTTGTTAAGTTTGCATTTCTCAGACTTTCTAACCATTTCTCTTTAATGAATATTGGAAATTTTTCCTGATTTAAATCCTGAACAGTCTGTTTATACTGCTAACTTAAGTTTGATACACGATTAGGCACCCCACAACATTATTTCTGAGAAATCGATATTACACGATCTATACCACAAACCAATTTCCACCCTAAGGAGCCTCTCATGTAAGTGTTAAGCATTTGCATATTGGAAAAAAGTTATAACGATTTCTGGGAATATGCTAGACTAGGTACCCTGACTTGCCTTCTTGCTAAAAATAACTAAAACTGTACATTGAAATATATTTTTTCAAACTATTTGAGTGCATTGGTCACCGAAAAGTAGTGGAGAATAGTTGTCTATAAAAAACTAAGTGCAAGCAGGAAAGCTGGGTTAGCAGAAGGCTGAAGCCAATGTTAACTCTGAGGGCTAAAATTTCAGTTTTCAAGGTTTGAGAGTGGAGGGGATTGAGGTTGAAGCTAGAACCAGCCAGGCTTATGTTCAGTTCAGTTCAGTTCAGCTCAGGCGCTCAGTCGTGTCCGACTCTTTCCGACCCCATGAATCACAGCACGCCAGGCCTCCCTGTCCATCACCAACTCCCGGAGGTCACTCAGACTCAACATCCATCGAGTCAGTGATGCCATCCAGCCATCTCATCCTCTGTCATCCCCTTCTCCTCCTGCCCCCAATCCCTCCCAGCATCAGAGTCTTTTCCAATGAGTTAACTCTTCACATGAGGTGGCCAAAGTACTGGAGTTTCAGCCTTAGCATCATTCCTTCCAAAGAACATCCAGGACTGATCTTCTTTAGGATGGCCTGGTTAGATCTCCTTGCTGTCCAGGGGACTCTCAAGAGTCTTCTCCAACACCACAGTTCAAAAGCATCAATTCTTCGGTGCTCAGCTTTCTTCACAGTCCAACTCTCACATCCATACATGACCACAGGAAAAACCATAGCCTTGACTAGATGGACTTTTGTTGGCAAAGTGATGTCTCTGCTTTTGAATATGCTATCTAGGTTGGTCATAACTTTCCTTCCAAGGAGTAAGCTTATGTTAGGGAACATAGCAGAAAACAAAATTCAGTCAGGTGTAGGCTGTTTACAAACGACTCATATGAAAATAAAGCATAAAGAAAAATTCAAACAGGGTTCAAGAAGATACACAAAGCAAATATAAACCAAAAGAAACCAGTGGCATAGTTATGTAAGTAGCTGGAGAAACTGTCCCTTACTGTGGAAAGTATTACTAGATACAAAAATATTACCATTGGATACTGACAAGTAAGACCATGAAGGTAAGAAGAAAGTGAATTAAGACCCCCTTTCAGGAAAATAATTTGGTATTACCTATTAAAATGTTAGGTTATGTCAAATATACATATACTTCAAATCCAGCAAACCCACTTCTTTCATAATCGCTTTCACTCTTTTTTCTCTAGGACTTGGAGACATGACTGATAAGATTAAGGTTTTAGCAAGCAGACAACAGATGGTTGATTGAAAGTCTATAAATGTAATTACGTATAGAATGAAAAATAGTGACATAGTCAAATGGAAATCAGGTCACAATGAATTCAGATAAAGGAGTATTTTGTTGCAGAGTACAAATGTGGCCACTCTTGTATTTCATAGACATTAATGTTTAAGAAGAAAACTAGGTCCTGTGACTATATAGAGGCTCTCCTTATCTCTTTAAATGGAATAACCCCTTTCCCTGCCAAAAAATTTTCAAAAAACAAAACAAACCTAAGAACTTCCCTCAGAAAATTAGGATCTCTCCAGGAAGTTCCTTGCCAGGCTTGCTTTTCTGCAACTTCAAATAGACCCCAGTGACATAGCAAAGAGTTAAATGCAGAAGTAGGTACATGAAGTAGGTTAAGAAATTCATATCATGGTAGTGAGTTGGACTCTGAGGGCTGAAAGACCTATTCCGTTCGACACGAACACTAAAGGGAACAAGCCATTGCTCTGGGCTCCCCTGATTTGGGAGGTTTTCACTTTGAGTGGGCTTTGGAAACCACAAAATTTTCCCTGTGCATCTGTGGGGAGTCAGGGAAGCATGGTGAAGTTGGGTCTGATCAGTCACAGCATCATTATTCGTGGTATTGTATATAACCTTTTCATGGTTTGTTTGTTCATTCAAGGTGAAAGTGAAAGCGAAGTTGCTCAGTCATCCAACTCTTTGTGACCCCCATGGACTGTAGTCTACAAGGCTCCTCCATCCATGAAATTTTCCAGGCTAGAGTACGGGCGTAGGTTGCCATTTCCCTCTCCAGGAGATCTTCCCGACCTAGGGTGTTAACCTGGGTCTTGCACGTTGTAGGCAGACACTTTGCCCTCTGAGCCACCAGGAAAGTGCTCGTTCAAGGTAAAAAATAAAACTAAAACTAATGTTAGCCAAGCCTTAGTTTGTTTTAGGTCTGGCATCCACCATAAAGGTTTTGAAATACCACACTAATAAATGTTTCTTTTTTTAAAAAAACTCTTTATTCATTAAAACATCATTGGCACAGCACTTCTCATGTTCAATCTCATCAAATAATAAAATTTCCACTTTTTGTTCTCAATTCTTAAGAATCTGAGAGATTAACTAAAAGGAAGAGAATTAAAAACCTGGAAATTTACAGTAGATAAGTTATTACACAAGAGAAAGAACTTTTCTTACTAATGGCAATATTAATGGCACAATTCAACCAAAACTCATATATATTTTACTGCTTAACTTACATATTATTTTGGTGGAAAAAATAGTATTCTTTATTCTTTCAGTTTCTTTATGCAAAAATACACTTCTACAGGGACATCACTTAGATGTTATGCAAGCCTTGTAGAGCCATGAACAGGCCAACTCTAGAGTCCAAGATGCTTGAAAGACTCCAAGAAATTATTTAAAAACAAACCACAAAATATGTACTTGATCACGCCCATGTCCATCCACAATGTATCCTGTCTCTGACTGTGGCAGTAGAGAAAGGTCTACAGACCTTTATGATATGAAATAATTTAAAAGGGATTGGATAACACCCTGCCACCCTACTCCCACCCAAATAATCCCAGCCTTCTTTGATAACCAGGATAAGCCAGTACTCTGTGTATTGATTCAAATCTTTCAAGAACTTATCATACTTTATACTGACTTATACGTGGATCATGAATTTAATAAATTTACTACATTTATTTAGAGTGACATTTTATTTCCTAATACCTCAGTCAAACCATTAAGTCAAACAATTTCAAAGATGGAGATTTCCTTAAAATATGAAGAAATGCCAAAACTGGTTTACAAAATATAGTGATACATTTAAATATTTACATCAAACTAAGCCAAAATGTATACAAAATATATTTGAGCCAAAATAGATCCAATAGTATGATCTAACCCTGCAATTTTCAAAAGATTTATTACAAATGCAATAGGGCATGTGTTAAAGTGGGGTGATATCATCTTTCTCTCCTGCACCACTGTGACTCCAGATTTAACTTCATTTAGAGATGACCTCAGAAGTCTGCTTTCGAGGCTCTTCATTAATATTAGGCTCAAGCCAAAAGGCCCTCCTCACTTCCTTGATGAACCCTGACGTTTAGTTTGTAATAACCTGAGATTTGGCAATAAGTCTGTTTTCCTGATCCATATGCTTCATAATTTGATTGAGATTTTACATGAATGATAAAAAAATAAATAAACTATTCAGGCTAAGCTGAGAGAGCAGAAGGGTGAGGAGATGGAAAGATATGAAAGAAAGATTTTTTTGTTTGGTTTTGTTTTTTTTGCAGATTGGTATATTTCCTTGGAAGTAACCTGGTTGGGAAAACTCCAGGATACTATGCAAGGCTTAAAAAGCATCAAAGAAGCAAAATAGTAGTTGCCTAAACCGGGGCAGTGTAGACAGTCTGTGTTGCAGCAGCTATTTCTATCTATATCTCCACATATCTCCATTATTCAGGAGGTTTACTTTAAAATAGGCTACTGGGGCCCCACCCCAGCATCATATGTCTGTCAGCTAGAAGTGATACCTGAGCACAGGCAGCTGTGTAGGCTGACTTCTTGAGGCTCTTTACAGGTTAAACTCTCTGGAACAGTGGCCTGAGCTCTGCCCACTTCCCACAGACACAGCATCTGATGTGCTGTTTCTATTGACCATTTAGAGACTAGTCAGTAGCCATTTCCTCAGGGTGGGAAGGTTCTTCTCCAGCCACTTAATATTTTTGGATATGGTTTCCAGAATAATTTGAAATATATCTAGGTGTGATCCTTGGGCCTTAAGAGATTCAAAGAACAGTTTCACCTGAAAAAAAAAAAAAAAAAGCCAGAAAAGAATTACTGATATGGTTCATAAAACACTTTATCTTTCAAAGGGTTTCAAAACAGCTTGCAGATTATACAAACACAGGTGCAAGCATTTCTCTGCCAACCTCTAAAAAAGTTATTTTCTTCATCTCTTTTGGGGGCATATTTATTTCACTTTATCTTCAAACAATAGGTAAAGCAAGACAGGAATGACAAATCCTACAAGTAAGCACACTGTAGGTAAAAAAAAGGTAAGAGATTGAGTCAAGTTCATAAAGTAAGCAGTGATCTGGGATTTAAGTTCTGAATTTGCTTTAAAAGTAAGTAAATTCAAGATTTATTGTGGAAAGACAATGTAAAACACAAGAATGCTTTTTAAAAAGAGGTTAGTAGAACTACCATAAAGAGTAATATTGTTAAAAAGACCTTCAAGCATTCTTTCAAACTTCAATATAATCACTCAAATGATGATACAGTGCAGACTAAAGAATACAAAAGGACTCATCCCTCAAGTGTAATTTTCACTTTGAACGCTATGAACATTAGTTCTGTCTCTTCCATTTACTTTCTAGGTGACATTGGACAAACAGCTTATTTTCTTTTAGTAAAATAATAACTTAAAACCAGATTGCACCTAAATTTACTTTCAATTATATAACTTGAGCATTTATTTTTAAATTGTTGGCAATAGAGAGTAACAAACCTCCTGCAACTCATCCTTGGAAGAAAAATGAGATGTTGTACCAGAGATGATCATTCTTATGGGGAATGAGCCCAACTCAAATCTGAAAATAAAAGGAATTTCATAGATGT
Organism: Tragelaphus eurycerus; assembly: GCA_935064755.1. Classification (NCBI taxonomy): domain Eukaryota; kingdom Metazoa; phylum Chordata; class Mammalia; order Artiodactyla; family Bovidae; genus Tragelaphus; species Tragelaphus eurycerus. The sequence continues at coordinate 1,985,198 of CAKXYN010000170.1, read as the reverse complement.
AAGTAATAGGAACAATGACCTTATGTTTATAACATGTTATATATATTTAAACTATGTAACATTAGTAACTATACGATAAGCCTGTACATTACAATGGATACTATCAATTATCACAAGAATAGCTCATATGAATCTGGGAAAATCTGAAAGCTATGAAATTCATCAAATTTGACCATAAGATTAAAATTTAGATAAAGCTTTTATGGGAAATATGATGAATGTTTATGTTTAAATTTAAGTTCATATTTAAAGCAGCACCTTACAATTTTTGATTATGCATTCCATCAACAAAATTTTTGGCCAAGAATTTCCCAATGTGCATATTTTTATTTATGAATTATATGTATACACTAACTTAAAGGTAAAAAGGAAAACATAAGAATAAGATAAGAGCATAAGAAATGATACATGTAGTAATATTTTCTTCTTGCACTCTAAGGTATTGTCTTGCAAACTTCCCCAACTCATTTTGGACATTACTGTATTTAAACATGGTATTTATTGGGGCATTGTTGGTGGAACTCTTGTTCAAAGCCACAGATGGCATCCTTTACCCCTCTGTCTTACATAGAGAATCTGGCCACAGGTCTAAGGGATTCATGCTGTAAAGCAGAGCACAGATACATCTCAGACATGCTGCCAAGTCTGGGCTCTGTATACAGTCAGAGAGGAGAATAATTTCCAGTTACAAAATAAATCTACAGCATTGCTGAAAAATCTGATCATCCAGGAGGGAATGGAGAGTCACGCAAACAACAAAACCAATGGTTCCAGAAGGGTGTTTAAGGAAAGTGGTTTTTGTTTTGTTTTAAAAAAACAGTTTCTAACTAATTTGGTCTCAACCAAATGGATGAGATGTGGATGTCAACCCCTTTAAGGTCTGGAAGGGGTAGAGACGTGCCTTTTGCTCACAAAAAGCTCTCGGTGAGAACTCGGAGTCCTTTATGACTAAGAAATGAGAGGGATGAGGGACTGAGGATGACTGGCATCAGAAATGCTAAATGACACGAAAATAAGAAAATTGCACAGCGCTTTCATTTAGGGTATTTTCCAAGGAGTTAATAAGTGATATTTTGGATTTGGATGAGGAATGGTAGAGCACCTTCGCAGGGTGTCTGTTGTGAGAGAAAGCCATGCCATCCTGTACATTCCAAGGAAATCTAATCATTCTTGCTTTTGTTCTGGGACTATCTTAGGGCCAGGAACATATTGCAGTGAGCTATAGTTCTCCCAAAAGTTGAAACCCCAGAGAAAACTGATAACCTATCCAGTTTTAGAGGGGAGCTCCCAGGCACTTCTGATTAATTTCTTCTATTGTCTCCAAACTCTCCACTGTGTTACTTCTCCAAGGGAACTGGAGGTAGGGATTAGTTCTCTTCAAAATTTCTAAAGTTTTTTCCCCCCCAGAATAAAACTGTATTAACAAAGTAAACAAAATAGTTTGCTGTACCATATATGGCTTCATTGCATTCTTCTGGGCTAGGGAGAGAGCCAGAAGGGAAAAGGGGATGGGGTTGATGACTGGATTTAACTCAGCTCTTACTTGTTCCCAGCAATTGTTCATGGCCTGAGATGAGTAACAGAAATCTGTTTCTCATCCCCTTCTTTTTATGCCTCTCCCTTATACCTGGACAGCGGGCTAGTGAGTTTTAAAACCGACACACTTCATCAAACCATTTGAGTAAAAATAGTGTCATTCATTTGCTTTAGGGAACATCTGATTACACTTCGTTTTAGGCAACTGAAATATCTGAGTGGAAGAATATACATTGTGAAAGTCATTCAGTCGTGCCCGACTCTTTGCGACCCCATGGACTTATTCCATGGAATTCTTCAGGCCAGAACACTGGAGTGGGTAGCCTTTCCCTTCTCCAGGACATCTTCCCAACCCAGGGATCGAACCCAGGCCTCCTGCATCGCAGGTGGATTCTTTACCAGCTGAGCTATCAGGGAAGCCCAAGAATACTGGAGTGGGTAGCCTATCCCTTCTCCAGCGTATCTTCCTGACCCAGGAATTGAACCTGGGTCTCTGCATTGCAGGCGGATTCTTGACCAACTGAGCTAGTAGGATATAAACAAATACCAACTTTTTAAGGAGATGGGTCCAGTTTTCTTTTACAAAGTTCCAGGCTAGTTGCTGCCCCTTTGGATTTCTGGCAATCGTAAAAAGAAGAGGTGCCAAGTCCTGTGTCTTGATAACCTTTCCTTCCATTCCTAGTTCAATTAACCTGAAGAAACAAAGATCACTTAATTTTTCATGGCATGTGATCTATAATGGAAATTAACTCAGGCTATCAGTATATTAAAAGAATCGGAGAGAAAGAGGCACAACGAAAGTGTAATGTACCCAAAACAGTAATAAACTCTCTACTGGCTAACTCTTTTAATATTCCAGTTAAATATTTACTTTTCTCTAGAAGTAATTTTATCCACTTATTATTTCAATAAACTTTAATTAGCATCTTATACACAAAAATGTATTTTTTAATAATAATAATTTACCTCCAAGGTTCTGACAGTAAAACATAGCTATTTGCTTAGCATCAATCACATGATTAAGGAACATCTGTTTTCACTATGTGCATTTTGTCAGTACACGGTTTTTGGAAAAAATTCAAAATGGTTCAAATCCTGATTTAGTTATTATTATATGCCTTTGAAAATTATGGCTGAATTTTAGTCACTTTCCTGAATATGTGTAAATTTACTTTTAACAACTTAAATTCACTTACTTCATTAACTTTTCCGGATGTTTGCTGGTTGACAATGCATACAGAATTTTGTTTTTTTCAGCACCTGACAATGACAGTTCATATTGCTCCAAAAGGTAATTCCATCCTGATGTTGTTTGAGCCCCCACGGAATACACGATCTTTAAAACATCTGTTGGGATACTGTAATATTAAGCACAAAAGTGAAAAAAAGTTCTATGAAACAAAAAATTAGTTTTTCTTATTATGATTTTAAATTCTAAAACAGAATCACCCTTGAGTTGTTTCCTGTTGTTGTTCAGTCACTAAGCTGTGTCTGACTCTTTGCGACCCCACGGACTGCAGTACACCAGGCTTCCCTGTCCTTCTCACTCTCCCTTAGGTTGCTCAAACTCATGTCCATTGATTCAGAGATGCCATCCACCCATTTCATCCTCTGTTGTCCTCTTCTCCTCAGCTCTCAGTATTTCCCAGCATCAGGGTCTTTTCTAGTGAGTTAGCTTTTTGCATTAGGTGGACAAAGTATTGGAGCTTCAGCTTCAGCATCAGTCCTTCCTATGAATATTCAGTACTGATTTCCTTTAGAATTGACTGGTTTGATCTTCTTGCTGTCCAAGGGACTGTTAAGTCTTCTCCAACACCACAATTCAAAAGCATCAATTCTTTGTTGTTCAGCCTTCTTTATGGAAAAATTTTATGTACTGTTACTTTGCAAACTATTTGTGTTTTTTCCTACTGATAATAAAATATTTAAAGAATAATAATCATAAAATTTAAACTACATGGAGAATCTTCATGAGAAGATGAAATCAATAAAAGACGTGATTTCTGAAATATAAATGCACTGGTTTATATAGAATTCTGTCACTAAATTGCCATGTATTGGTACTATATGATTTTTTTTAAATTATTACTTGTTGCCTTAATGTCGCCTTAGGAATATTTTCTAGTAGGCCTGTTTGAGAGCTATATGACTCTCTAGGTGTAAAAAATTGTAATTTAGCACAGTTGTTTAGAGTTCAGTCATTTATAATTCTGTAAAATGATAAGGTGCAATATTATTATTGCATAGATAATAGATGTCCCCCTAAAGAAGGCACCATGGTTTTCAGGTTTTATTGTCCTAAAGGATACTAACTAGTCTTTATTTTAATTTAGTTATGATTTTTAATTCCAAATATAATTGATCAGTAATAGCCAATATCCATATTGATGGCTTGGAAAAGTACAGTACAGAGAAGCAGGGATGGGACAGGAAATTTGTATTTATCATACAGGGTCCAGAACATTGTACTAGTCTCTATACAACTTACTTAACTGCCAAAGTTACCCAGTGAGATGTAAAAGTTACCCTAATTTTTTTTAAATGAAAATAAAGTTCAGAAAGTTTAAGTAACTTGCACTGAGGTGACATATTAGCCTTTTTGAGATGGGATTCAGACCTGTGATTCTAAAGCTGTACTATTTCCACTGTACTATATGGACATAAATATCCCAAGAGCCTTTGAATCATAAAACAAAAAGCAACCAAATTATAATCCACATTATTTTTATGTTAGTGTATTTTACTACAGGAAATCAGTCCTGGGTGTTCATTGGAAGGACTGATGTTGAAGCTGAAATTCCAATATTTTGGCCACCTGATGTGAAGAGTTGACTCATTTGAAAAGACCCTGATGCTGGGAAAGATTGAAGGCAGAAGGAGACGGGGACGACAGAGGATGAGATGGTTGGATGGCATCACCGACTCAATGGACATGAGTTTGGGTAAACTCCGGGAGTTGGTGATGGACAGGTAGGCCTGGCGTGCTGTGGTTCATGGGGTTGTAAAGAGTCGGACATGACTGAGCAATTGAACTGAACTGAACTGTACAAATTTACAAAAATTGGTAACAAATGAATTGTGAGTCCCTTGAAGGTAGGACACCTCGCTGTTTCTCTCACTAGCTTATTCTTAGCGCTAACTGCGGTGCCTGGCACAAAAGCAGTAGACAAAGCATTATATTCTGAATTCATGAATAAAGGAAGTAATCTCTAAAGGATTAATACTGATGGTCTTAAACTTAAAAAAAATAAACCTACAATATTTGATTATGTAGTCTTGATTACAAGCTTAAATAAGATTTTCCTAGAATGTTTTCATAGTATACTATAGGATGTTGAACCATCATATCTACTGGACTTGAGTGACCTCAGGTAAGATCATTCTTATTGTAAGTAGCATAAAGACAGAATATATTCTGATGTGCTATAGGGCAGCAGAATGTTTATATTTAGGCTCATTCTTACAGTTTATTTAAACATGAACAAAAAGAAGAGAAAAGTACAGCTAAAAGATTTTTTTTTTTTCTGAAACTGATTTTAGGCCTAAATCCTAACAACTGAAAAAGTCCAAAAAGAAGAAAGCAAATTACTTTTTAAAAAATAAGAAGTCAAGAACAGATTTCAAAAAGCTCACGGATATTTAGTTATATGGAGATAAATTGTAATAGCATTTCATAACAATTTGGGAGAGGAAAAATTGACACTATTGCTTTACCTGCTACTAAAGCTGTGAATTTTTTTTTTCTATTCTAAAAAATGAATTTTCCTTAATTCACATACAGATTTGATTTCTCAAAACATCCAGCTTGAAATTCAGAATTTTAATAGCAACAATATAAAATCATGTGTTGGACAGAAATTAAGGCTTACATTGAAAAGATTGTGGGGTCTTTTAGTACTATGGGTTGCAGCTGCTGACTGAACTGCAACAGAATCGATTTGATATCTGGGCATTTACCTGATTACAACAACCACTGGAATCAACTTTGCCACCTTACACATCCTTTGCTGCTGCTGCTAAGTCGCTTCAGTCATGTCCGACTCTGCACAGTCCCATAGACAGCAGCCCACCAGGCTCTGCCATCCCTGGGATTTTCCAGGCAAGAACACTGGAGTGGGTTGCCATTTCCTTCTCCAATGCATGAAAGTGAAAAGTGAAAGTGAAGTCGCTCAGTCGTGTCCGACTCTTGGCGACCCCATGGACTGCAGCCTACCAGGCTCCTCTGTCCATGGGATTTTCCAGGCAAGAGTAATGGAGTGGGGTGCCATTGCCTTCTCCATGTACACATCAAAGTTGAAACTTGAGGCTAAGACAATGGTATGAGGTGTATATGGGTATGGTATTGGTTAATGAGGAAGTAAATACATTGAACAAAGCTCCCTCCCCCACCACCTCGTTTTTTGTTTCATCAATTGATCATTGGCAATTTGATTGCATGTACATTTCACATTGCTTTTTATCTTTAAAAGGCATTACTCTTGGCTGTCTGGCACCACTCTAGTCTATCCCACTTTCACCCGCTGGCTGTCTTTCTAAAACCATGCTAATGTTTATTAGCTTTTCCCTGCAGGGAACTAAACCTCACTTCCCACAAAAATCTATTGAGCACTTACTATGTGGGAGCATGAAACAAGGGTATGTAATTTCCAGCATGTTGTTTTTTTTTTTTCCTATCCTCACTAAAAGGTTTTAAATTTAATGTCTCGCATGATCAAAGACTTTTACATCAAAGTGAAAGGAACAAAGAACACAAATCCAGATTTACTTTAATTTTCCACTGGATTCCATCCACTGAGAGAAGAGTTCAGTTGCTTTCTGGATGCAAGGAGCATGGTTCAGGTAACAGGCCAGCTTCAAGACAGTGGAGCGAAGCATTCTGTCCCAGACGGAGCCCTCGTCAACCCAGCTTTGCGTGTCAATCACTGGCTTAAAATACTGGAGAAGGTAATGCTGCAGAAAGCATAGGATGGTTTACAGAGAGGCTAAATTTAGTTCTTAACACAGCTCTCACCCATCTAATGGGTTCAACTCTAAACAGTCTGCATGAACATTTCCCAAAACATAGAACTACTAATTGCTACATTTTGCTTCTCTTTTTCTGGTGTGTGGTCTCCGCCCACCACAGTTCCTTTCTCCATTAGAAGTATAATTTAATTTCTTATCTGAGAGGGGACTATCAATTGATGTAAGATAAAATCCCCTTAGGAGGGATGCTTTACTTATGACCCTGATACCCAGCTCTTAGGGTGATGGTGACAAAGACCACGGGATATCCAACCATTAGATACTTAAGTGGTGATGGTGTTCCCAGGCAATTTCCTTAGATTCGCCAAGCTTTAACCCCAAGAGTTCACACTTGGGGTTAAAGAACAAGTCTCACTGATCGTCCAGCTGCTGTGTCTTTTACTTAATGAACCTTCTGAAAGGAATACAAACCTTGAGATTTTCAGTGACATCTGAAATGTTCCTTCTTTCCACCATTTGGTAAAACAATTCTAGGTATTCCAGACCTTTGAGAAGTGCGGGAATGCTTGTTTCATGTTGCAGGTAGCGAGTCAGGTCAAGGGCTTTGTCTAGGGTCAGCCTTCCTGCACTGAGGTATAAAACAAACGTCGGAGGTTTGTGCATATCGTACAGTTCTCAATATTTTAAGTAGTAAGACAAACATGATACAGAGAGCAATAACAGAAGCAGCTCATTATATTCAAACCATTTGGCTTAAATCCTAGCTCTCCCACTAATGTGGGCAAATTAACCTCTGAGCTTAACCTGCTTCCTCTATATAATGGGACTAACATTGGTATCTACTTAAAATCTCTGTTGTGAGGATTAAATGAGTTAATATAGGTAAAGAGCTTAGAATAATTGCCTAAACATAAATAAGAGTCTTCTAAATGAAATAAACAGCTAATATTAATATCTAGTACCAAATAATATCAAACTTTTCATGTATCTGTCATTCTCTAATTGCTTAATTTGTGGTTTTGAATTGTTCCTCCACGTGTATTTGGAAATTTTGAGGACAGGTGCCATATCTTTTTTTTTTTTTTTTTGACATCCCTTCCTAGAACCTAACAGAGAAGCTGCAGTTATTCTGAGTAGGACAAAACAAGGATTTTCTTTGTTTTTAAAGAATCTATTTAGATTCTAAAGTGATATGTCTTCTTTATATTTTCCTTTAATGCAAACAAACAACAAAACTATTATTCTGAGTACTAAAACTTCAGTGTCTCTTTTATAGGCGAAGTAAGTTATTTTCTCGTCACCTTCATAAAGTGGTTGCTCACTTATGTTTCTGAGAAGACCTGTGTCCCCGCAGTGTCTATAACCCATTCCTGCCAGCATCCAACTCCCGTATTAAGCATAATAGTTTGATATGGAAACAGATTCCAGAACAAAGATACCTGTGTTGAATTTTTCATTAATATAATGCCCTACCTCCTTTGGGATTTTTAAAATTTTAAATGCTCATCTGAAATGAGGGAACTGAAACTAGAAAGAAGTGACATCAAAAAGAACCAACTTTTGTTGTGACTATACTCTTCTCAGTCACAATGACATAGTGCTTTAAAACAGACCCACAGTAAATTTTCTAAAAATTTCATCTGACGACAGAGGGCTGGACCATATGCGCTATGATTTTATAGTCTGCTGTACTTTTAAAAATACAAATCCACAAAATGTCACTATTCCTTCCACATGTGTAAGTGTCATAATATGTGGCACACTAGCTAAGTATAAATATAGTCACAACCTTTACAATTTTAAATGTTAAATCTGGTACACAATCCATTCATTACATTGCTCACACTGGGGAAATCAATATGAAACTGGTAGAGAAATTAAGGAGGAATTGACTGCTTATGTTTAGACTTGCCTGGAAAAACAAGCTGTTTTCTTCTATTTACCATCAACAGAATAATATATAGAATAAATCAGGTCACAAGGTCACCAACAGAAAATGTATTAAGGATCAGGTGGAGTATTATGCATTGGAAACATTTCCTATTTTGAGAATTACTGAAACGTACTCATTTTGTTCAGAGTGACATATTATTTCTTTACCAGTACTATAAACTATACTCTACTTAGAGGATAAGCAACAGGACAAAATTAGGAATTATATTCTAGGGTCAAAATTCTGAAAAGAATGTTTAACACATAAGACTACTTTATATTAATCTTTTTTTTCTTTTTGGCCCAGCCTGGCTGCCGCGGACCGTACAGAACCGTGGCAAGAGGAGTTACCCCATGCCCGAGGTCAGGGGCGGCAGCCAGGAGGAGCTACCCCATGTCCAAGGAGCAGTGTCTGTGTGGGCGCAGGAGGGCCTAGAGGAGCTGCTCCATGTTCAAGGTCAGGAGGGGCGGCTGTGAGGAGATACCCCTCATCCAAGGTAAGGAGCAGAGGCTGCACTTTGCTGGACCAGCAGTGAAGAGATACCCCATTTCCAAGGTAAGAGAAACCTAAGTAAGACAGTAAGTGTTTTGAGAGGGCATCAGAGGGCAGACACACTGAAACCATAATCACAGAAAACTAGTCAATCTGATCACATGGACAAAAGCCTTGTCTAACTCAATGAAACTAAGCCATGCCCTGTGGGGCCACCCAAGTCAGGCGGGTCATGGTGGAGAGGACTGACAGAATGTGGCCCACGAAGAAGGGAATGGCAAACCAATTCAGTGTTCTTGCCTTGAGAATCCCATGAACAGTATGAAAAGGCAAAAAGATAGGACACTGAAAGAGGAACGCCCCAGGTTGTTAGGTGCCCAATATGCTGCTGGAGATCAGTGGAGAAATAACTCCAGAAAGAGTGAAGGGATGGAGCCAAAGCAAAAACAATACCCAGCTGTGGATGTGACTGGTGATAGAAGCAAGGTCCGATGCTGTAAAGAGCAATATTGCATAGGAACCTGGAATGTCAGGTCCATGAATCAAGGCAAATTGGAAATGGTCAAACAGGAGATGGCAAGAGTGAACATCGACATTCTAGGAATCAGTGAACTAAAATGGACTGGATGGGTGAATTTAACTTAGATCAGATTAGATCAGATCAGTCGCTCAGTCGTGTCCGACTCTTTGCGACCCCATGAACTGCAGCACGCCAGGCCTCCCTGTCCATCACCAGCTCCCGGAAGTCACTCAGACTCACATCCATCGAATCAGTGATGCCATCCAGCCATCTCATCCTCTGTCGTTCCCTTCTCCTCCTGCCCCCAATCCCTCCCAGCATCAGAGTCTTCTCCAATGAGTCAACTCTTCGCATGAGGTGGCCAAAATACTGGAGTTTCAGCTTTAGCATCATTCCTTCCAAAGAAATCCCAGGGCTGATCACCTTCAGAATGGACTGGTTGGATCTCCTTGCAGTCCAAGGGACTCTCAAGAGTCTTCTCCAACACCACAGTTCAAAAGTATCAATTCTTCGGCCCTCAGCCATCTTCACAGTCCAGCTCTCACATCCATACATGACCACAGGAAAGACCATAGCCTTGACTAGGCAAACCTTTGTTGGCAAAGTAATGTCTCTGCTTTTGAATATGCTATCTAGGTTGGTCATAACTTTCCTTCCAAGGAGTAAGCGTCTTTTAATTTCATGGCTGCAGTCACCATCTGCAGTGAATTTGGAGCCCAGAAAAATAAAGTCTGACACTGTTTCCACTATTTCTCCATCTATTTCCCATGTAGTGATGGGACCAGATGCCATGATCTTCGATGACCATTATATCTACTACTGCGGGCAATAATCCCTCAGAAGAAATGGAGTAGCCATCATGGTCAACAAAAGAGTCCGAAATGCAGAACTTGGATGCAATCTCAAAAATGACAGAATGATGTCTGTTCGTTTCCAAGGCAAACCATTCAATATCATGGTAATCCAAGCCTATGCCCCAACCAGTAATGCTGAAGAAGCTGAAGTTGAACAGTTCTATGAAGACCTACAAGACCTTTTAGAACTAACATCCAAAAAAGATGTCTTTTTCATTATAGGGGACTGGAATGCAAAAGTAAGAAGTCAAGACACACCTGGAGTAACAGGCAAATTTGACCTTGGAATACGGAATGAAGCAGGGCAAAGACAATAGAGTTTTGCCAAAAAAATGCACTGGTCATAGCAAACACCCTCTTCCAACAACACAAGAGAAGACTCTACACATGGACATCACCAGATGGTCAACACCAAAATCAGATTGATTATATTCTTTGCAGCCATAAATGGAGAAGCTCTACACAGTCAGCCCAAACAAGACCGGGAGCTGACTGTGGCTCAGATCATGAACTCCTTATTGCCAAATTCAGACTGAAATTGAAGAAAGTAGGGAAAACCACTAGACCATTCAGGTATGACCTAAATCAAGTCCCTTATGATTATACAGTGGAAGTGAGAAATAGATTTAAGGGCCTAGATCTATAGAGTGCCTGATGAACTATGGATGGAGGTTCATGACATTGTACAGGAGACAGGGATCAAGACCATCCCCATGGAAAAGAAATGCGAAAAAACAAAATGGCTGTCTGAGGAGGCCTTACAAATAGCTATGAAAAGAAGAGAAGCAAAAAGTAAAGGAGAAAAGGAAAGATATAAGCATCTGAATGTAGAGTTCCAAAGACTAGCAAGGAGAGATAAGAAAGCCTTCTTCAGCGATCACTGCAAAGAATTAGAGGAAAACAACAGAATGGGAAAGACTAGAGATCTCTTCAAGAAAATTAGAGATACCAAGGGAACATTTCGTGCAAGATGGGCTCAATAAAGGACAGAAATGGTATGGACCTAACAGAAAGTGAAGTCAAGTGAAGTCACTCGGTCATGTCAGACTCTTTGTGACCCCATGGACTGTAACTTACCGGGCTCCTCAGTCCATGGGATTTTCCAGGCATGAATACTGGAGTGGGTTGCCATTTCCTTCTCCAGTGGATCTCTCTGACCCAGGGATCGAACCCGGGTTTCCCACATTGTAGGCAGACGCTTTACTGTCTGAGCTACCAGGGAAGCTGGACCTAACAGAAGCAGAAGATATTAAGAAGAGATGGCAAGAATACACAGAAGAACTATACAAAAAAGAGCTTCATGACCCAGATAATCACCATGGTGTGATCACTCACCTAGAGCCAGACATCTTGGAATATGAAGTCAAGTGGGCCTTAGAAAGCATCACTATGAACAAAGCTAGTGAAGGTGATGGAATTCCAGTTGAGCTATTTCAAATCCTGAAAGATGATGCTGTGAAAGTGCTGCACTCAATATGCCAGCAAATCTGGAAAACTCAGCAGTGGCCACAAGACTGGAAGACGTCAGTTTTCATTCCAATCCCAAAGAAAGGCAATGCCAAAGAATACTCAAACTACCGCACAATTGCACTCATCTCACATGCTAGTAAAGTAATACTCAAAATTCTCCAAGCTAGGCTTCAGCAATATGTGAACTGTGAACTCCCAAATATTCAAGCTGGTTTTAGGAAAGGCAGAGGAACCAGAGATCAAATTGCCAACTTCTGCTGGACCATCGAAAAAGCAAGAGAGTTCCTGAAAAACATCTATTTCTGCTTTATTGACTATGCCAAAGCCTTTGACTGTGTGGATCACAATAAACTGTGGAGAATTCTGAAAGAGATGGGAATAGCAGACCACCTGACCTGCCTCTTGAGAAACCTATATGCAGGTCTGGAAGCAACAGTTAGAACTGGACATGGAACAACAGAGTGGTCCCAAATAGGAAAAGGAGTACGTTAAGGCTGTATACTGTCACCCTGTTTATTTAACTTATATGCAGAGTACATCATGAGAAATGCAGGGCTGGATGAAGCACAAGGTGGAATCAAGATTGCCAGGAGGAATATCAATAACCTCAGATATGCAGATGACACCACCCTATGGCAGAAAGTGAAGAGGAACCAAAAAGCCTCTTGATGAAGGTGAAAGAGGAGAGTGAAAAAGCTGGCTTAAAACTCAACATTCAGAAAACAAAGATCATGGTATCTGGTCCCATCACTTCATGGGAAATAGATGGGGAAACAGTGGAAACAGTGTCAGACTTTATTTTGGGGGGGCTCCAAAATCACTGCAGATGGTGATTGCAGCCATGAAATTAAAAGACGCTTACTCCTTGGAAGGAAAGTTATGACAAATCTAGATAGCATATTATGTTGCCAACAAAGGTGCGTCTAGTCAAGGCGATGGATTTTTCAGTGGTTAAGAATGGATGTGAGAGTTGGACTGTGAAGAAAGCTGAGCCCCGAAGAATTGATGCTTTTGAACTGTGGTGTTGGAGAAGACTCTTGAGAGTCCCTTGGACTGTAAGGAGATCCAACCAGTCTATCCTAAAGGAGTTCAGTCCTGAGTGTTTATTGGAAGGACTGATGCTGAAGTTGAAACTCTCATACTTTGGCCACCTGATGCAAAGAACTGACTCATTTGAAAAGATCCTGATGCTGGGAGGGATTGGGGGCAGGAGGAGAAGGGGATGGCAGAGGATGAGATGGCTAGATAGCATCACCGACTCGATGGACGTGAGTTTGAGTGAACTCCAGGAGTTGGAGATGGACAGGGAGGCCTGGCGTGCTGTGGTTCACGGGGTTGCAAAAAGTCGGACACAACTGAGCGACTGAACTGAACTGCTTTTTTACTAAGACAAATGCCATTATTTATTCATACTTAGCTATTTAAGACACTTTAATCTTAATACTCATCAAAGAGGGAATCATTTTCATAGAGTTATTATTTAATAAAAATCCAGCCCCTCACCACCTGCTTTCTGCTTCAATTAATGCACAAAATATTATCTGATTGTCTGTTTACCTTAAAGACTAAACATATGTATAAGCATACATTTTAGCCCAACAAAAAAAATCTATATCTACTTATTTGTACAAGGTTTCAGCTAAATGGTACCTTTGTGAAATAAACTGTATACCTGAGGAAACAATCTGGGACTTCTTTCTAAGGTATTGGAATAAAAAAAATAAATAGTGTACCTGTAAGGAATTTATGGTTGACATCTTAATTCCACTCAACTCAGAGGAGATCCAAGTATTAAATATTTAATAACAAGTATGAAAACTCAGTTAAAATAAATATGCATTCCTGGATCAAATTTTGTCTCTAAACTCAATGCAGTCACAGATTATACCCTTAAACTCTTAAGTAGATATTTCACAAAGCAGGGAAGGAAAAACTACATATCACTAAAGCAGAGGACTAGGAAAAAAAAAATTAGACCTATGCTATGCTAAGTCACTTCAGTTGTGTCCGACTCTGTGTGACCCCATAGACAGCAGCCCACCAGGCTCCCCCGTCCCTGGGATTCTCCAGGCAAGAACACTGGAGTGGGTTGCCATTTCCTTCTCCAATGCATGAAAGTGAAAAGAGAAAGTGAAGTCGCTTAGTCGTGTCCGACTCTTAGCGACCCCATGGACTGCAGCCTACCAGGCTCCTCTGTTCGTGGGATTTTCCAGGCATGAGACTTTAAAATTGTTTTCTTATACAATTAGTTTTCTTATAAAAGTAGTATAAACAAATTACAAGACAACTGGAAATTAAGAAGGAGAAAAACACATAATTTCATTACCCCTACATATTCATTAGTAGCACTTTGGAATATTTCTTTCTGCTTTTGTTTTTTTCACCATTAGCTCATTTTTTTTCATGTAGTTGCTAACTTAAGTTTACATTCTGCTTTTTCTTTTCACTTTCACATTATTTGAAATGCATTTTTCTATGTTGTCACCTCATCTTCCTATTCAGTACTTGATCTTTTAAACAATTTATGTTAGATAAGTCTAATAATGCTAACAGCTACCATTTATTGAGCATTTATTACTGTACTTAGGGCTGTATCTACATTACCTTATGCAACCCTCAAAACAACCTCAAATGATAGACACTATTAGTACTGGAGTTTTAAAGACTAAAAAAGTTTTGAAGACTAGAAAGTTTAGGTTTAAAAAGGTTAAATAGCTTGTCAAAAATCAAATAAGAGGTGGTACGTATTGATAGTTGATCTGTTTTAAGCCAAAATTTGTACTCAGACCCTCATTAACCTATCTCGTTGGTAAAGAAATGATGATTGCTTTTCCACTGGTACATCAGTAACTGCAGGATTCCTGGTGCTAAATTGAGAGTACCTGTGAATTTATAGGCTAGAAACAGCAGAAAAGACTAAGCTACTGGAAAGATCGGTTTTCGTATTCTGAGTTGTCAATATTCTTCATTCTGCCTAGTTTTAAATTTTTAATCTATTTTCTTTGCAATCTTCTCAGAGTTTCTCCTTTGAGCAGACAAACCTCCCTCAACTAACCATAGTCCGCTCCTCAGTTGGTCTCGCGTGCATCCAGTCAGAAGTAGGATAGCTCTTGATATTCCTGAGACCTTTGAGGCTGGGGGTTAAGCTCCCAGTCCTCTCCCTTTTCTAACTGGGGAATTCTGTTGTACAGAGAAGCTCTGCTTGACAGACGTTTTGCTGGCTACTTTTACTTAATTTGACCTAAATAAGCACGTGAAAGAAAATAATCCGTCACACTGAATAAAATGAGTGTGTTATAGGAGTTCTCAGAATAGGAAGAGTTTACAGAGTGTGGTGTGTCATCCACCGGTGACCTGGTGACGTGATTTATTCTACCTATTATTCCGTTGATGACAAGTAGGAAAAAAGAAAGAAAACACTGTATCTTTCCAGGAAAGTCTAAAGAGGAATAAACAGAAGTAGCCAATTCTTCCTTAATTTTTCTACCAATTTCATATTCATTTCCCTGATGTGAGCAAAGTAAGGAATGGCTTGTGCACCAGATTTTAAAATTACAAAGATTATAACCTTTTGTCTAACAGATTATGTCAGTATTTAGTGAAACAGCAAGCTTCTAGCATAATCAATTTAAAACTTAAAATCAAAAGCGTAAATGCCTGGAGGCTACCATAAGGGAGTGAAGCACGCCCCCCATGTGTATCGTTTAGGACTTGGGTACCGAGGTGAATGCAGACTTGGCTTAAAGGAAGATCTGCCCCCTGTACCCTCCTCTATGGCTGCCCTGTGGGAACAAGGACCCACAGTTGCCAAATCTTCTCATTATTTAAGGGATTCCAGAAGTCAGGGTTTTTACATACATTTCTCCACATTTTGAAATGTTGAATTAAAATTTTAAACATTAGGTGAGTAAAAATATTTTATCAGTGGGTAGGCTTTGACCTCATGGCCAGTATCTGACCTCCATTCGAATCCATATCATATGAATGATTAACACTGAATGTTTGATTTGAAATCTAACATATCCAGTTAGGGGGCAGTGATTTCCTGTGAAATCAGTTGAAGTTTTGCATTACCTTACTAGCTGAAACGCATCGTGAATCAGACCTAGTCTGTCCTTCGGCCTGAGAAGTGTGTGGTTCTGATTCAACAACGTAATGAGCTCGTCCCATCCTTGTCCCTCATAATGAACGATGTAGTAGCCATTGGAGTCCACGTTGAATTTCACCCAGTCGGTCTTCTCAGATAATTCCACAGTATCTAGGAGGAGAAAATTGGTATGGGCATTTCCTCATCAAAGAACACATCATGAATATCTCCAGAAGTATTCCTCTTCATATCATTAGTAATAAATCAACGGGAAGACAAAGTTCTGGAAGACTCATGATGATATTTATTTTCATAGCCTGCTGGATGGCTTATTTTGGGAATGGTGATTTTATTAAATTAATAAATAAACGAATTCCTAGGAAATGGATGAATATGTTTTCGAAAGCAGCCTATGTGGGTCTAAAAGGCATTACTAGTAGCCTTGTCTCACGGTTTGGTTGCTGCATGTTGAAATATGTATACGTAAGTAGGTGATCGATTTGTCCAGTTCTTATCTGGGGCAAATTAAGGACTGCAGGTTGAACGTGAGATTATGAGGGAAACATTTTAAAATTTCAGTGATGTGTTTAAAGGAGAAGTTAAAATTATATTATTTTTAATATTTCAGACATTGTAGTAGGTGGTAAAATAACATTACTATATACTCTCAAAAACTCTGAGGCTTAGTCCTCATTCAAAATAAATGAGAAAATTGAAGCTCAGGAGTTAAAAAATTTTCTTAAGGTCATACATCCTTCCAGTAGGTGACAGAATCAGGATCTGAATCCAGGGCCAATCAGTTCTAAAGTGAACACCTTTTCCCACTGAATCAGTAGGCATTAAAAGACATAAGATCAGACACCCTCAATTCTTGAAACCCATCTCTAAGTGCTAAAAACACAAGAGAACTTTCTCCTGAATTAAAACCCCAGACTTTTTAGCCAAAGGGCTCTTTTAGTAACACATAGGTATGGATAACTCACTCCAGTGTTCTTGCCTGGAGAATCCCAGGGACGGGGGAGCCTGGTAGGCTGTTGTCTATGGGGTCGCAAAGAGTCGGACACAACTGAAGCGACTTAGCAGCAGCAGCAGATATAGATAAACGAGAATTTCCTCAAACATATACCTTTCACTCTTGGATTGACCTACAGTAACTGTCCTCCCTATAGCTCAGAACACATTTAATTTCATAAGTAAAAGATTTTTTTGCTAATTTGTTCATTTTACCTGTCTTCAGTTTCAGAATGTGTCTGTGAATCGCCTGAGAGGAACTCGTGGAGTAGGTCACTGGGATATGCCAAAGGTACCTACGTTTGAAAGTAAAGACTGTTACAGACTAAATCAATGGCCATTTCAATGTCCACATTGTCAGATTCAGAGAGGCTATAAAAGACACCTAATCACCCGTCCTTCACACCATCATTGGCCTTATAAATTTTACAGGCTAAGACTAACGGTTCCTTGGGTATGCAAAAATTCCTTAATGATTATGGAGGAGCAGTAATATATACCTAGTTGAACTCTGTCACAATTACCTGTGACATTTACAGTCCAAATTTTATACCGCCAAAATTCCTGCTGATTGTTTTCTTCTAAGTAAAAGAAAAACAAAAAACAAAAAACTCACAAAAACAATCTTCCTTTCACATTTCCAAAAATTCTCACAGCCTGATATTTATTTAAATAACTAAATCAAAGCTGTAGAAAAAAACCCCAAAAGGTAAAGCTCTTACTCTAGCATGATTCTTCCACTAATCTTTTTGTTCAGTGAAGCTATCCGCATTCAACCCCCGCCTGCCAAGTGGTCAGCAAGCAGCAGTAAGTCAGGAGCTGCTCCCTGGCCAAGTGCAGAGAGCAGAGAAGCAGAACGGATTGAAGGAAAAGGGCTCAGTTACTTTGGAAGGGCTTTCTTATGGTAAATAACTGAAATTAGCTATTTTTTCCTGACTAATTTCTAGCTGCCTCTAGAGCCTATTTCCTCTAACATAGTAAGCCATATTAGGTATAGTAATTCTATAAAATCAGATACCTGAAAATACCAATAGGTATAAAACAGAAAGAATAGTATCTGAGGATATGCCCATTAGTCCTCAGAAAAACCTAAAATAGCAAAAGAGGCAACAGACTCCATTTAATAAAAGGTCAGAAGAAATAATCTACCTGCCAACCCAGAGTATCGATATTCAACAAAGCAGTTGAAATATTTACACAAAAAGGCAAAAAGAGACACACAGATATCACTAACATGTAATGGATCAAGATTCATGGATAGATTTTGGCTCTAGAAGGACAGAGATTTTTCCAGATAAACCCACCTGGGAGTAAAGAGAGAAAGAGTAGCAATTCATATGTCTGGATAAGCATGGATCAGAGGGCAATAGTTTTATAAGAGAAATCCAAATCCTGCTTCAGATAGATACTTGTTATTCTGAGCCATTCACACTATTGAACTCTCTCGTGACATTTTGATAAGTTGCAGAATTGTGAGTCCTGCTTTCCCAATAACAAATCAAACATTAAATTTTCCAGCCTGTGGTGCCAAGCTTCAAATTGTTTAAGCTCTCCGAGGTTTGGACTTCAAAAGGGCATACAGAGAAATGGATGGATGTGTTCATAGTTAAATGGCGTAAGGCCTGCTGTTGGATGGAAATAGACATCTGATGAGATCAAAATGGAAAATGTTACATTCTATGTGTTAAAGGCCTTGAGTTTGCTTCTGATTCTCAGAAAAAATTCTAAAACTGCTTTTAGACAGCTAGATTTTGGAAAAAGTAATAATCATAAGAGCCAGCACTGATTCACTTGGATTATTTCTTTTGAAATTAATCTCATTCATCTTACTGAATGAGATCAGAGCAGGGTGGACAGTGTTGTATTTCTTGATTTTAGTAAAACCTTTAACAAGTTTTCTTAGGACAGGCTTGTGAGCAAGATAACAGAGTGGGTAATTGGATTTGCTTTTATTGTTACCAAGAACATCATGTTTTAAGACATTACAGTTATTGTCTCTTACTGAAAAATAAAAGGGAGCTGAAGGTCTTATCTAATTTAACACATGTGTGTGTGTACTGCATGCGTGTGTGTGTGTATGCTCAGTCATGTCTGACTTTTTGCAACCCCATGGACTATAGCTTGCCAGGCTCTTCCGTCCATGAAATTTTCCAGATAAGAATACCAGAGCGAGTTGCCATTTCCTACTCCAGAGGATCTTCCCGATCCAGGGATCGAACCTGCATCTCTTGCGTTGGCAGGCAGATTCTTTACCACTGCACCACCTGGGAAGCCCATGACTTAACACACAGGAAATGCCTTTTCTGATAAGATGTATAGCTGTCATACATCTTATCTTCCTAGGTATGGGTCACTCTCATAACTTGACGTGAAGTGAAGTTGTTCAGTCATGTCCAACTCTTTGCGACCCCATGGACTGTAGCCTACAGGCTCCTTGGTCCATGGGATTTTCCAGGCAAGAATACTGGAGTGGGTTGTCATTTTCTTCTCCAGGAGATCTTCCCAATGCAGGGATTGAACCTGGGTCTCCCGCATTGTAGGCAGATGCTTTACCATCTGAGCCAGCAGGGAAGTCTAGTCTACTGTCTCATAACTTATTAGTGCCCAGTACTCTTGTCTGGAAAATTCCATGGACAGAGAAGCCTGGAGGGCTACAGTCCATGGGGTTGTGAAGAGTTGGACACAACTGAACAATTGAGCACACATAGCATAAAGAAGGCTAGTAGACAGTCAGGGAATATTATATTAGAAATATAACTTCTGCATCAGAACTGAGGTCCTAAGGGTGGCTGCAGGATTAGCAAGAATATGCTGCTCTCCAACGCAGTCTGGGTCACCTAAAGCTCTTTAAGGCTGCTGTTGAGGCTAGTTTAGCCTATTAAGTCCTGTGTAGAAATAGCATCGGAGAAGACAATGGCACCCCACTCCAGTACTCTTGCCTGGAAAATCCCATGGACGGAGGAGCCTCGTGGGCAGCAGTCCATAGGGTCGTGAAGATTCGGACACAACTGAGCGACTTCACTTTCACTTTTCACTTTTATGCATTGGAGAAGGAAATGGCAACCCACTCCAGTGTTCTTGCCTGGAGAATCCCAGGGATTGGGGAACCTGGTGGGTTGCCGTCCATAGGGTCTCACAGAGTCAGACATGACTGAAGCGACTTAGAGGCAGCAGCAGCAGAAATAGCATCCCATAAAATTGCCAGAGAAGCTGAAAGAAAGCTAATGCAATTGTCAGTAAACTGAGATGAGGTAAACTAGACTGATGGGGAAAAAAAAAAGCAACCACCTTTCCTGCAGAGTCTCCCATTCGGGGTCCTCTTTGAAAACCCCAGACAAGAAGCGCTCTTGCTGCAGTCTGAGGAAACGCCCTTCTCGTTTAACCACCACGAGGGGAATGCCTTTCTGCAGAGTCCATGTAGCCATCATCTCCTTGAGCTCTACATTTTCCCGCAGAAATGCGAGCTGAAACGACAAGTGACTTTGGTAAACAGAGATACAGAAGAGAAACCAGAGAGACATCAGATACTTAGACCTCCTCAGATTCTAGGCACATGGCTTGGGCAGGAGGAGCGGACTCCGACTGCAGTCTCCCAGCGGGGCCATGTAGAACCTGGGCTGGATCTGCCCCTTCCCTCCCCATCCATGGGTGCTCCTGGAAAGTTGCCTGAAGGAGGGACATGTCTGGGAGCTTGAGGATTAATACAAGGCAAGAAAGGCCAAGAGGAAGGGCTTGAGACTGGGGCCCCTCTCTGCTCCCTTTCAAAACAGAATTAAAAAAGACCCACCAAAACAAAACAAAAACTCCCCTCCATTTCATTAACGATGGAATCCAGAGGTTTAGAAAGAAATGTCTCTTTTAAAAATTTCAATAGAACAATATTATATCAATAGAGGTATATGGAGTGGAGGACAAAACCTCTAGCTTTTTATTAACAGTGTCTAGTACGGGTTTCTGATCACTGCATGATGCCAAATCTTCCTTTAAAACCATACTTGACGGGATTATCGTGACGCTTTTTAAAAAGTTTGTCTTTTCCTTTTTTTCCATGATGACAGTTGTTGTTTTTTTTCCTCTCTCCTAAAATGTTCCAATAACTTCCCAGAAGTAAACAAAAAGACGGGGCCTCAAGAAAGCCATTCATACTATTTCCAAACCTAATACATTTGGTTTGGCATTTTGCAGAGCCCTGAGGATAGAGCAGCAATAACCACTCGGAGGAATTTTGAGCTGAGATATTTTTAGCCATTGGTGGGATTGTGGGAAAGCTGAATTATAACAACAAAAATACAGTAGTAAGAGCACCACCCTCCCCTTAATGGCCTGAGCATTCCTTCTTCAGTCAACTTTGTTTCAAGGAAAATTGTGGAGTTTTTTCTTCTCTCCAGTTATTTAAAGGGGCAGCTGGACAACTTTACAGACTCACTCCAGGTCTGGAGATGAGCCAAATCTCTTCCACCCTCCAAGTCTCTTTCTACTTACTGTGTTGCTTGTCTTCTTGGAATCAGAATAACAAAATCCACCCGATGTGGAATCACCTTCTAAACAATTCTAGAAAACAAAAATAAAAGAGCGCTGCCATTTGGCCTCTGAGAGTTGGCTTAAAATGAACATTTGACATGAGTACAAACATTATTAGCTTAAATGTACGAAAATGTAATTCATCTAGACATGATAATGAGCATAGCAATTCATTAAAAAGCATAAAAGTTACTCTTTTAAATATTTAATTGATATTATGTGACACCGTGTTGAGTTAGGTATTTGGGGAAATTTATCATTTTTGTGCCACCATTTCGTTTGACATCAGAAGGGAGTCAACTAAGAATTTAGGACCTTTAGGGGAAGGTTAGATGGGAGACTCCTACAGTAACTGTGATGCCATTGAGAGAATGAATACTAGACTGAGTCAGAAGACAGATTTTAAGTAACGACTCCATCACTCACTTGTATAAGATCTTGAACGAATCTCTCCATTAGCATAGAAAAAATGGGCTAAGATTGCCTACCATACCTTCTTGAGATGGTAATAAGCACAATGTGACAAAAATTAATATAGGATTGTTCACAGTCCTGTAATTCCTGACCAAATCTCTCCTTTAATCCCCTTTCCACTCACTAACCGCACAAAAGATGGATTCTTCCTCTTTGAAAAAAAAAGGCTCAGGCAAGGTCTACACAGACACACACACACACAAGTACACATCCTTGGAAAGGCGGAGGGAAGGAAAAGGATGGGAGAGAAAAGCAATGTAAGGCTAGTTGAGAACCTGGGTGGGAACCAGGACAAGATCATGGGGATCACCTGCAGGAGCTGATGGAGAAAGAGCATTTTCTTGAGACTTTTTTGAAAGTTTAATTTTGTGTTTTGGCTGCCCTGGGTCTGCACTGCTGTGCGGGCTTTTCCCTGGCTGCAGTGAACAGGGGCTGCTCTGGAGTTGCAGTGGGTGGGCTTCTCTTGCTTCAGGACACAGGCTCTAGGGACTTGGGCTTCAGTGGGTGCAGCTCCCTGGCTCGAGAGCAGACAGTCAGTAGTTGTGGTGCGTGGGCTTAGTTGCTCTGCAGCTTATGGGATCTTCCCGGATCAGGGATCAACGCTGTGTCTCCTGCACTGGCAGGTGTATTCTTTAGCATTGAGCACCAGGGAAGCCCCAAGAAAGAACCTTTTTTATAAGTATTACAAAGGACGGTGTATTTGATCCCTTTTATGGTTTTCGAGAAATGTCAGTAAAAGTTTTGAGCTACTGTGAAATTTTAATTACTTGCATTTTCTTCTTTGACCACATAAGTTAAATCTTAAGGATCCAGACTTACTAAGGGCACAGAAAAATCAAATAAGATAATGTGCATGAATTTTTTAAACTATGATGTGCTGTACAAATATTGAATAATATTATTACCCCGAGACAAAAGTGTTTACAAAAAATAGAGGACCTCTTTTGTGTACAAAGGGCTTCCCTTGTGGCTCAGCTGGTAAAGAATCCACCTGCAATGTGGGAGATCTGGGTTCGATCCCTGGGTTGGGGAGATCCCCTGGGGAAGGGAAAGGCTACTCACTCCAGTATTCTGGCCTGGAGAATTCCATCAACTGTATAATCCATGGGGTCGCAAAGAGTCGGACACGACTGAGTGACTTTCACTTTCACTTCACTTTGTGTACAAATACCCTAGGGTGTTTCTACTTGTAGGCACAAGCTCTGTCAGTTTATTATTTCAATAAAAAGTACTGTCCTTGCATTTGGAAATCTAGAAATATTTGAATAATTATTAGAATCATCTGAGTTGATTGCATGTTTTCTCTTACCTACTATCCTACAGGAATCTCAATGACAAAGAGACCATATATTCTTTAATCAAACATTAACCATCTCTTTACCATGATTATAGGGACAATAGAATACTAGGGGCCTGACATGATTCTTTCTCTTACGCAGATTTTGTTTATTATTATCACTGTTATCATTAAATCAATGGAAACCAATAAAAGAGAACGTCACTCGCTGGAGCAGATTCACGAGTGCCCTTCTAGGTATTCAGCAGAAAGGCAATGAGTGCTGGAGCTGGCTATGAGAAGGAGGTGACCCCTCAGCTAGATCTCAAAGGATGGATAGCACCTGAGTTGCTGAAAAGAAGGAAGAACACTTCAGGCAGCAAGTGCACCGGAAACAAAGGCGCGATGACCGGGATGAGCAGGATTTCCTGTGCGAGGGAGAAGGTGAGTCTCACTCAATCGAATACGGGTTGGGACATAAAGCTGAAGAAGTAGAGTTTAAACTTAAATTTGGGAAGAGAAGATTAGGAGTTACATGAAGAATTACAAAATCATGAAAGGTTTGGAAACAGAAGACAAAATGTAGGGTTAACCAGAAGAGGGAAACCAAAGAGAAGCAGGTCAAATACTGAGCCCCCAGGGCTAAGCTAGTGTAGCATCTTGGTTTAGCAAGGTGCCAGAGGAAATAGGTGCTACCTGCTTAACCCTGGCAGTGTGGCAAGTGCAATAAACGTCTGTTGCCTGACAATATAACTATTTATAAGCCTTCATAATTAGCTTGTGACTGTTTAGGCTTTCTAGCAGTCTTCTGCAACTCAACTGATGACTTACATTTGACAGACTGTGCCACAAATCATCATTCTTCGCATTTCTATAGGTGAACTTCTTTAAGTAGTGAATAATTCCTTTTCTGAATGTCTCCTCACTCAGAAAATCCTTGAGCATATTCAAAATACAAGCTCCCTAAATAAAAACAGAAAGAAAAAGAAGGTAAAGGTAGCATATGTTTTTAAAGGCTTACATGCCGTGGAACATGTGTTATGTCTGATAAATGAACCGCAAATAAAACAAAAAGTGACACAGGGGTAACCTCGCACCAAGAACTTCAACTCTTGATGTACTGGCCTCATTATATTTCTCCCGGGGCAGAGCATTTACCACCTGGTCCACAGCATCTCCTACCTTATTGTACGAAACAGCATCAAACATTTCCTTTATTTGAGTAGCAGTTTTTGCTTGATTGGAGATAGGATGGGATGAATTTAATGAATCTCTTTTAATTACTTCAAAACATTTGTTTGAAAAACTGTCATCCTAAATGGGAGAGAACATTTGTTTTTTTCAATTGCCATTTGACACTCAAAGCAATAGCAAAGATGCTAGGTTGAGTAAGATATTCTCAGAAGTAAGTATTCAAACAATATTTCTTACAAAATGTTTCTTTCCCCTTATATAGACCCCTTTCACCAATTCTCTGTTTTGTTAAAGGTATAAATGTGATATTTCCTCAGACACTGCCTGAATGTTTACCACGAGCAAGGCCCTTGGGAACAGAAATAAAACAAAGGTTCCCAGTTAGTGAGCATGTGCTGTGTGTCAGGCTCTTATATTCCTCAGCTGCAGTCCTTTCAACACTGCAAGGAAGAGGCATTGTACACATTTTACAAGTGAGAATGCATGAAGCTTTTGGATTAAACCGCAGACTTAGCACATAGCAAAAAAAAAAAAAAAAAAAGGCACTGACTTTGAATCCATGTCTGTCTGTAATTGTACTGGGTCACATATTTACCCCAAAGAGCTATTATCCATTACTAGTTAGCACTATCTTTTTATGTGCTGTTCAGACCCCCTTCATGCTTGCTAAGTGGCTTCAGTCATGTCAGACACTTTCTGACCCTATGAACCGTAGCCCACCAGGCTCCCCTGTCCACGGGATTCTCCAGGCAAGAACACTGCAGTGAGTTACCATTCCTTTTTCCAGGGAGAATCCAACAACGGTCTCCTGCATTGCAGGCAGATTCCTCACCATTGCAGCCATCAGGGAAGCACCATCTTAGAATTCATTATGTTAACAGACATATTGCTTATAGACTCTTGGAAAAATATAGAATAATGCCTGAATTTTTCATTTTCTTTTTGGCATTTTGGAGTATTTTGAAGCCAGACAGCCTCCAGATCAGTGAGAAAATAAACTGGCTTAAGCCACCCAGTCTGTGGAATTTTGTCATGGCAGCCCTAGCAAACCAATACAAACTGTTTATACAAAAGAAAATACCAGAGATTCAAAAACACAATGCCGTGTTCTCTTTGGCATTTTTTAAAAATTATAATAGTAAGTTAATGATTTCTTAGGACGTATAGTATGAGATACAAAGTTGTGACTTACAAACTGTAGCTCTGGATATGTGAGGTTGAGAGAGATAAGTTCCATGTATGTTGCAAAACCTTCATTGAGCCAAATATCATTCCACCATTCCATTGTAACCAGGTTACCAAACCACTGGGACGTAAAAACTCAACGTTAAACAAATACAAAAAATTATTAACTGTGGCAAAATAAAATACGATGGGTGGTAACTTCTTTTTTAGTAGTTGAGGCCTCTGTCTTTGCTACCCCTTTTCTCTGCACAGCATCTTTCTACTGGTTTCCCCGCCTTCTCCCCTCACCACCACATTTTTGCTTGTTTCAATTATTTCTATTGTGTCCACAAAGCCTCCAATGCCTTACCTTCCATTATATCCTCCCTATATTTCCTAGATATTAGACTTAATAAACATTTTGCACAATAAGTATAATTTCACCTTGTCACTGACTCACAGTGAGGGTCTAAGGAGAAATATAAGCCAGAATATTCTTGATGAAGTCATCTTTATGTATTAAGTAGCAGGTACTTAAAAGGATAAGAATTCATTTAGGACTTTCAGATTGTTACATAATATTATTAATGAGCAAATGTAGTTGTTGACCTCTGTACCAATTTACTTCTAGGGATCAGTTTGGCCACTAATGAGAACAAAAGTCTGAGATTTTAAATATATATAAATAAAGAATGTGAAAAGATAAGCTAAATAGAAATTTATCCTTGACCTATATTTGATCTGTAACACATTTTAAATATTATATATATATATATATTATTATATTTTACCTATTTGGCCTTTGTTGTTTTAATGTGCTTCTAGTTTATGTATTTTAAGAGTGCAGTCTCCAGATGGATTGGAAGCTTAAATAACAAGATTTTAAGATTCAGAAGAGCCTTGTTATAGTTATAGAACAGAAATCACTAGATACATAGCTTCTAGAAACTGCTAAAGCTCTATACCGTTTCTTACACCTTTCAGATCATATTGCAAATACGCGCCAATCTTCCAAAGGACATCTATGAGAAGGAATGGTGGGTGTTTCCTCAATTTGAGAAGTGAAGAACACAAGAAGTTCAAGTTATGGTTATGGTCATTTCATCAGTCAGGAAGAGTATTTTATTCATTCATTCAGTCAGTGAATATCTATTGAGAATCTACTATGTTCCTGGCACTATGCCATGGCAAAATCTCTTATTTTTTAATTTTTAACTTTACCCTTTATCATGACCATAGTAATAAGAGGGTTATTTTTTTAAAGCAGCAAACGAAGGACCTTGTTATATAGGAGAAATACAAAAATGTATGTAATAGAGCCACTACCTTAATACAGATGGTGGAGGTCAACCAGTAGACATATACATGCAATAAAATGTTATTGGCACTATGATTTATATCTGTACAAGAGGGGATTCCAGAAGGAAAAAATCAGTTTCACTGAGAGAGTGCGTAGGATACCTGGGAAATGCTTCACTTCCTGAGTCTTACAAGCGGTCCCCAGGAATGTTGGAAGTGAGGTGTGCTCTAAGCAGATCAGGTGGCAGGAACAAAAGCACAGAGAAGTGATACAACCTGGGCCTGTCGAGGTAAGGGCAGGTTGTCTGGGATGGCTAACGCTGAAGGTGTCATTCAGAGAAGAGACCGGAGAGGTGGCAGGGAGCTGGGTTATCTGGGCCTTATATGGCACACTGTGGATCCTTGACTAACCCAGCATTGAGAGTCTTTGCCAGGGCTTTATGCGGAGGACTGACATGGCCAGATGGAGATTAATGGGAAGACAAAATAGTCAAGGCAGAAACTCCAGTGGGGCCTGCTGCTTCAGCCCTGGACTCTGCGTCTTCATGAAAGAGAAGCTTTCAAAGGAAGGCCTTAAGGCAGCATGGAGCCTCAAAAGGAGAGCTCTCTCCTTATTTCCCTATGAACACTTGGTAGAAAATTAGGGATTCCCAGACTCAACTGAGTGCTTTAGAGCTTCCAGTGACTAATAATCCAAACCCCTAAGATGAGCCAACTGCTGCTGCTGCTAAGTCGCTTCAGTCGTGTCCGACTCTGTGCGACCCCATAGACGGCAGCCCAACAGACTCCTCCGTCCCTGGGATTCTCCAGGCAAGAGTACTGGAGTGGGTTGCCATTTCCTTCTCCAATGCATGAAAATGAAAAGTGAAAGTGAAGTCACTCAGTTGTGTCCGACTCTAGCGACCCCATGGATTGCAGCCCACCAGGCTCCTCCGTCCATGGGATTTTCCAGGCAAGAGTACTGGAGTGGGTTGCCATTGCCTTCTCCAGAAAAACAGCTGCTCCTGCTGCTAAGTCGCTTCAGTCATGTCCGACTCTGTGCGACCCCATAGACAGCAGCCCACCAGACTCTCCCGTCCCTGGGATTCTCCAGGCAAGAACACTGGAGTGGTTTGCCATTTCCTTCTCCAATGCATGAAAGTGAAAAGTGAAAAGTGAAAGTGAAGTCGCTCAGTCGTGTTCCACCTTCAGCGACCCCATGGACTGCAGCCTACCAGGCTCCTCCATCCATGGGATTTTCCAGGCAAGAGTACTGGAGTGGGGTGCCACTGGGGAGATGCTAAACCAGAGGAAGCTGTTCATATGCTCTCAAAGTACAGTGCTGAGCATGGCTTCAGGTTCTTCATCTGCTGCTTAAACAAACCACCCCTCGTATTACTGTGGTCATGATAAAGGGTAAAGTTAAAAATTTTAAAATCAGAGATTTTACCAGTTTCTTCAATTGAATGATATGTGCCTATATGGTGAAAGCGAATTTCCAGTGTCTTTAATAATTCACTGCATAACAGGGAACTTGCAGAAATAAAACAGAATGAAAAAAGTCTCTGGTATCTGAAGAGTTGATTTTACTGTTTCATAGTTGTATGTAATACTGGGTTGATACACAGGTCTTGGAAATCTTATTCTGTAAGAAATGGTGGCAGTGCTGGTCACTGTCACTACTGTGACTAGCTAACACTTACTGAGTACCTAGCGCGTGACACACACAGACACTTATCTGTAATCTTCACAACAGATTCAAGAAGCAGGAGCTATTATGAACTTAATTTTATAGATGAGGACACTGAAGTTTAGAGAGGTAGGTGGTGCGTCCAGAGTCAGTAGCCTGGGAGTACATGAACTTGAAATACTTCATTACGGCCAAATAATCACAAACTCCAATTGAAGGGAGCTTGATTTTGCCCTAGACTGGAATACCACTGTATTAGAGGGTGTATGGGGAAATAATAAAAATCTCTATTTGTAGGGGTTTCTAGTACTGTACTCTATGTACCTGTATGATCTCTACCCTTCTTTACTAAAAGACATTTGGAGGCTTTGTGCCCTGAAAGGTTTTAGAGGACATAGTGGCCAGTTCTGTGATAAAATTCTTGTATGAGACCCATAGTCTAGAGATTGAACATTCTGCTACTTGACATATAGTGTTTGGTTTGAGGATCCCTAAGGTCCCCCCTGGAAATAAAATGACATGATTTTGCATTGTTTGGGGAGTACTGGGGATGTTCTGCATAATGCTCTCTGGAACCAACACTAAGAGAATGCCATGAGAGCCAGTTACCTGGTGTGCTAGTTCATGGGCTATGACCTTGGTCACCCATAGTTTATCAGAAGTAGACGAGGTCTTGGGGTCAAAGAGCAGTGACGTCTCTCTGTACGTGATGAGGCCCCAGTTTTCCATGGCTCCACTTGCAAAGTCAGGAATGGCAACGAGATCTAAGAAATAAGAACAACCATACTTTATCATCAGACTTTGTTTTTCTGGGCTCCAAAATCACTGCAGATGGTGACTGCAGCCATGAAATTAAAAGACGCTTGCTCCTTGGAAGGAAAGTTATGACCAACCTAGATAGCATATTCAAAAGCAGAGACATTACTTTACCAACAAAGGTTCGCCTAGTCAAGGCTATGGTCTTTCCTGTGGTCATGTATGGATGTGAGAGCTGGACTGTGAAGAAGGCTGAGCGCCGAAGAATTGATGCTTTTGAACTGTGGTGTTGGAGAAGACTCTTGAGAGTCCCTTGGACTGCAAGGAGATCCAACCAGTCCATTCTGAAGGAGATCAATCCTGGAATTTCTTTGGAAGGAATGATGCTAAAGCTGAAACTCCAGTACTTTGGCCACCTCATGCGAAGAGTTGACTCATTGGAGAAGACTCTGATGCTGGGAGGGATTGAGGGCAGGAGGAGAAGGGGACGACAGAGGATGAGATGGCTGGATGGCATCACTGACTCGATGGATGCGAGTCTGAGTGACCTCCGGGAGCTGGTGATGGACAGGGAGGCCTGGCGTGCTGCGGTTCATGGGGTCGCAAAGAGTCGGACACGACTGAGCGACTGATCTGATCTGATCTGATACTTTATCATTATGGCTCCTACACCAGAAGTAGGATTTGCTTCCTTCTTAACTATGCTATGATCCTGTCAGTATATATAAGCAGACATTCTGAAAATGCTGAGTATCTTTTTCTCTTAACACTGATATGGTGTCTTGAAGTTGTGGAAAATAATCAGTATCCATCATCAAGCAGAATAAAGTTTATTGGTAAGGCTTTATTTCTAGGTGAAGTAGCCTAGTGACATAACCATTGTTTCCTAATACTAAACTGTGAAATTACCTTAGGTGCATTACTACTGAGAAAATCATTCATTTTAAAACATTCATACTGTATTTTATATTAGTATTACAGAAAGACTTTGAAAATATAAGGTATCAAATGATCTCTAAAATATATGGATTCAACAAAACATATGATGAACTCATTTCTATAAAAAAAGAGAAAATAAGGGATTTTTAATTTCAGGAGAACACCATTTAGAAGCATCTCTATAGTCAATATTTCAAGCACATACAGCCTCTAAGTGTCCTTCTAAGGCAGTAAAGGGAAAAAACTGTAGGCATCAGTTCTTTCTGACCTCAATTTCCTTTTCACTGTTAATATTTCCTCTGCTGCTGCTAAGTCGCTTCAGTCGTGTCCGACTCTGTGCGACCCCATAGATGGAAGCTCACCAGGCTCCCCCGTGCCTGGGATTCTCCAGGCAAGAACACTGGAGTGGGTTGCCATTTCCTTCTCCAATGCATCAAAGCGAAAAGTGAAAGTGAAGTCGCTCAGTCGTGTCCGACTCTTAGCGACCCCATGGACTGGAGCCTACCAGGCTCCTCCGTCCACGGGATTTTCCAGGCAAAAGTACTGGGGTGGGGTGCCATTGCCTTATTTCCTCTACTTCTTGACAAAATTTTAGAGAAAAAAATGTAAAATTTAGTCATCTTTTAGCACCTCAGGTATAATGTATATTCAGTTCAGTTCAGTTCAGTTGCTCAGTCATGTCCGATTCTTTGCGACCACATGGACTGCAGCACACCAGGCTTGCATGTCCATCACTGAATCCCAGAGCTTAATTAATGAATATTAATTTATATCATGTCTGTGTGAGAGTATATATATACATAGATATATACCCTTTGCCGATGAATTCATGTGGATTAGAAAACTTCTGGCTAATATTTAATCTTAGACTTCTTTTTATTCTGCCAAGTCATATTGGAAAAAATACTGTTCTTTGGCTGAAAAGCCAGGTAATTAAAAAAATAATAATTTGAAATAAATCAAGCCACTTGGCTTGAAATTTCATTGTCTGGAATTAGTATTGCTTAATTCTAGTGGATAAAAGCAAATGTGCATAATGCAATAAAAAATTAAACTAGCACTAATCAAGATTAGTATTCATTAGCACTTCAAATGGGAGAAGGCAATGGCACCCCACTCCAGTACTGTTGCCCAGAAAATCCCATGGATGGAGGAGCCTGGTGGGCTGCAGTCCATGGGGTCACTAAGTCAGACACAACTGAGCGACTTCACTTTCACTTTCCACTTTCATGCATTGGAGAAGGAAATGGCAACCCACTCCAGTGTTCTTGCCTGGAGAATTCCATGGACGGAGAAGCCTGGTAGGCTGCAGTCCATGGGGTCACACAGAGTCGGACATGACTGAAGCGACTTAGCAGCAGCAGCAGCACTTCAAATATGGGAATGATTCCTTTTCTAAACTGCATCAATGATTTTATATTAGTTATATTATTTCCCAAATCCATTAAAAATGCTTATATGTGTTCTACTTTTTCTTTTTTTAATTTATTTTTTATTGAAGGAAAATTGCTTTACAGAATTTTGCCGTTTTCTGTCAAACTTCAGCACGAATCAGCCATAGGTATACATGTATCCCTTCCCTCTTGAACCTCCCCCTTTCTCCCTCCTCATCCCACCCCTCTAGGTTGATGCAGAGCCCCTGTTTGAGTTTCCTGAGACATATGGCAAATCCCTGTTGGCTATCTATTTTACATATGGTAATATGTTTCCATGTTACTCTTTTCATACCTCTCACCCTCTCCTCCCCTCTCCCCATGTCCATAAGTCTATTCTCTATGTCTGTTTCTCCAATGCTGCCCTGTAAATAAGTTCTTCAGTACCATTTTTCTAGATTCCTTATAAATGTGTTAGAATACAGTATATATTTTTCTCTTTCTGACTCACTTCACTCTGTATAATAGGTTCAGGTTCATCCACCTCATTAGAACTGACTCAAATGTGTTCCATTTTATGGTTGAGTAATATTCCATTGTGTATATGTACCACAACCTCTTTATCCACTCACCTGTCACTGGACATCTAGTTTGCCTCCATGTTCTAGCTATTGTGAATAGTGCTGCAATGAACATTGGAATACACGTGTCTCTTTCAATTTTGGTTTCCTCAGGGTATATGCCTAGGAGTGGGATTGCTGGGTCATATGGTGGTTTTATTCCTAGTTTTTTAAGGAATCTCCATACTGTCTTCCACAGTGGCTGTATCAATTTACATTCCCACCAACAGTGAGAGAGTGTTCCCTTTTCTTCACACCCTTTCCAGCATCAATTGTTTGTAGACTTTTTGATGAGGGCCATTCTGACCAGTATGAGGTGATATCTTATGGTAGTTTTGATTTGTATTTCTCTAATAATGAGTGATGTTGAGCATCTTTTCATGTGTTTGTTAGCCATCTGTATGTCTTCTTTGGAGAAATGTCTGTTTAGGTCTTTTCCCCAGTTTTTGATTGGGTTGTTTGTTTTTCTGGTTTTGAGTTGTATGAGCTGCTTGTATGTGTTGGAAATTAATCCTTTGTCAGTTGTTTCATTTGCTACTATTTTCTCCCATTCTGAGGGTTGTCTTTTCACCTTGCTTATAGTTTCCTTTGCTGTGCAAAAGCTTTTTAAGTTTAATCAGGTCCCACTTGTTTACTTTTGTTTTTATTTCCATTATTCTAGGAGGTGGGTCATAGAGGATCTTGCTTTGATTTGTCATCAAGTGTTCTGCCTATGTTTTCCTCTAAGAGTTTTATAGTTTCTGGTCTTACACTTAGGTCTTTAATGCATTTTGAGTTTAATCTTTATATATGATGTTAGGAAGTGTTCTAATTTCATTCTTTTACATGTAGCTGTCCAGTTTTCCAGCACCATTTATTGAAGAGGCTGTTTTTGCTCCATTTTATATTCTTGCCTCCTTTGTCAAAAATAAGGTACCCATAGGTGCATGGGTTTATTTCTGGGCTTCGTATCTTGTTCCATTGGTCTATATTTCTGTCTTTGTGCCAGTACCATACTGTCTCGATGACTGTAGCTTTGTAGTATAACCTGAAGTCAGGAAGCTTGATTCCTCCAGCTCCATTCTTCTTTATCAAGACTGCTTTGGCTACTGGGGGGGTCTTTTGAGTTTCCATATGAATTGTGACATTTTTTGCTCTAGTTCTATGGAAAACGCCATTGGTAATTTGATAGGGATTGCACTGAATCTGTAATTTGGTAGTATCGTCATTTTCACAGTGTTGATTCCTCCTACCCAGGAACATGGAATGCCTCTCCATCTGTTAACATCACCTTTGGTTTCTTTCATTAGTGTCTTCTAACTTTCTGTGTACAGTTCTTTCATCCCTGTAGGTAAGTTTATTCCCAGATATTTAATTTTTTTTTGTTGCAATGATGAATGGGATTGATTTCTTAATTGTTCTTTCACATATTAACAATTAATATAATTGTTAATATATAGAAATGCAAGTGATTTCTGTGTATTGATTTTGTATCCTGCAACTTTGCTAAATTCACTGATTAGCTCTAGTAATTTTCTGATATTATCTTTAGGGTTTTCTATGAACAGCATCATGTCATCTGCAAACAGTGAGAGCTTTACTTCTTCTTTTCCAATCTGGATTCCTTTTATTTCTTTTTCTTCTCTGATTGATGTAGCTAAGACTTCCAGAACTATGTTGAATAACAGTGGCAAAAGTGGACACCCTTATCTTGTTCCTGATCTTAGGGGGAGTGCTTTCAGTTTTTCACCATTGAGAATAATGTTTGTTGTAGGTTTATCATACATGGCCTTTACTATGCTGAGGTAGGTTCCTTCTATGCCCATTTTTTGAAGAGTTTTAATCATAAACAGGTGTTGAATTTTGTCAAAGGCCTTTTCTGCATCTACTGAGATGATCATATGGCTTCTATGTTTCAATGTGTTAATATGGTGTATCACATTGATTGATTTGCGTATATTGAAGAATCCTTACATCCCTGGAATTAACCCAACTTGATCACCGTACATGAGCTTTTTCATGTGTTGCTGAATTCTGTTTGCTAAATATATCTGCTCTACTTTTTCTTAAGCTGCATGCTTCCTTTCAGTTAACTTTATTTTAAATGTCTTCATTTCATATGGTCTTCAAGGTTGCATTTTTCAAGAACAACTTAGGATTGTTGATGGCTGTTATTTGATCTTTCCTTGATTTTTGACATAAAGGACAGCAATGGACTGTGGGTAACCTGATTTAGTATGTCTGTACTAAAGGGTATATAGAACCTGCACTATAATGATACCACGAGACTCAAGAACTATGGGAATAAGCCCCTGGAGATGTCTTCTGATAGTCCTTTAATTCTCTAAGAAGAACTGCACAAAGTTGGCCGGAAAAGGGAAAGAAGGACATGATAAGGTGTGTGTTGTTAAGTCCCAAAGGAAAACAATGCTTTGTCACTGTCTGAAACTCTAAAAATTAATCTATATGTTATAATATTTGTCAGTGTTTTTATATATTCTGCAACATAATAAAAATCACACTTTTTATTTT
Organism: Tragelaphus eurycerus; assembly: GCA_935064755.1. NCBI lineage: Eukaryota > Metazoa > Chordata > Mammalia > Artiodactyla > Bovidae > Tragelaphus > Tragelaphus eurycerus. Next base: position 1,950,534 of record CAKXYN010000170.1, on the reverse strand, counting down.
TTAGGATAGAAAATGGAAACCAACAAAGATGGGCTATTTGCATCCTCTCATATAAAGATCAACTACTACCACATTCAAATTATCTATTTCCTCCAAATCTCTCTCTCTCTCTTTTTTTAAATGTATGTGCCACAGTCTTATCTTCCAGCCTCAAACACTCTGTAGATAACAGATGGAGGGACAGTTTTCAGCTATTTACATAAACCTTTGGCAACTTTTATAAAAGATTGCTAGTCTTATATGAACATGATATAGAAGGAAATACATGCTCCAGAAATTCATCCATTTAAATCTAATATAAAATGCAGATATTTTAATATTAAACCTGATAAAAGAACAGAAAAATGAACCCAAGTACTTGGGCTTCTCATAAATACTTTATTTTTTACACTCAAAGACATCTCTCAGGTATAAATTACTGCTTTCTGGGCTAACTGAAGTTCCTCAGTGCTCATTTTAATCACATATAAAGAGGGATGAAATCAAAGCAAGTTCTAAAAATAAAGACAATGATCTAGAATTTGAACCTACCCAGTTTGGGGAGTGGATAGTGGATATCAAAATAATTTTCATAGAAGTCCAGCAGCTTCAGTGAGGCTTCCAAAGCGTAGTGTGTTTGACTCCATTTGTCTGGGGATGCGTAGATGGACACCTGGGAAATTTAGTGAGAAGAATGATCTTTGAATGACAGCTCCTTGGCATGACTCCATTCCTAACAACCTTCATCCAAAAATGGAGACTGTATTTTTCAAGAAAGTATTGAGATACCGTTAAACATGTCATCAACAGGGGGTAAGATGTTCTATAAAGTATTAAAGAAAAAGTCCCTCTTGAAACTATAGACAACCCCATACTTTCTGTTACAGTATATTCCCTAGATGTTAATCTGTACATTTCAAGCTGTATAAACCCTTTACATCACGAGAGCTCACTTCAGTTCATCACGATCATGTATTCCAGCGCTTGAGAATTAGCTTTCCAAAATGACGACCACCAAAAGAGTTTCAATAAAACATTTGTACTAGGTGAAAAAGCCTTCACGAACTTATTGGAACCACCCTCTGTTGTGTTTTCTTTAAACTCAAAAACACCCAGATAGGTTCACTCTCTCCCTGCACAGTAACTACCAGCTAGCAAGTGGAAAAAATAAAGTTAGATTCCAGTTTTCTTGGGTTTCAAATACAGTATTGCTTTCATTTCATAATCTGTTTTCATGCTCTGAATTAACTGAAATCCCTCAGAAATTTTATAAGAAAGACAAGTTAATGGCCACAGTACCTTTCCAGGCACTGTGCTATGTAAAATCTAACTTAGTTCTCTCAGCCACCTCCTGAAATAGAAGCTATTTTCTTCATGTTAGGAATGAAGCAATGAAAACACATGGAGATTAAATAACTTGCTTCAAGTCACACAGATGGAAAATTGTAGAGGTGGGGTATGAACCCAAGGAAACTGCCAGGACCCTGTCCCCTAAAGTAAAGTGCAGTCGGACCTCACACACACCTATATCTATCTACATATATATCTGTGTGCAGCGATGTATGTAGACACATTGCTGATAATATATATCTGCATATCCATAGGTCTAGTACATATGGAAATTATAATTGATGTTTTATTGCTATTTTTCATAAGCACTATTTTATGGCTCTTTGAATATATTTTTGTGTCTGTAACAGTTTCTCGGGGTAAGTTCTTTTTTATTTTTCATGTATTCACTGATATTTACAAAACTTTATCAGATAATTATTGTGCATGTTTGTGCTCAGTCACTCAGTCCTGTCTGACTCTTTGCGATCCCTGCCGGGCTCCTCCGTCCATGGAATTCTCCAGGCAAGAATACTGGAGTGGGTTGCCATTTCCTCCTCCAGGGGGTGTTGCTGACCCAGGAGTTGAGCCTGCGTCTCTTTTGTATCCTGCATTGGCAGGTAGAATCTTTACTGCTGCACCACCTGGGAAGCCCCAATTATTGGGTATTGTAACTTTTTGTAAACAATGAATGCTCTAAAAATGATGAAGACCTCCTTTCATTAAGGAAATAAAATTATAGAAAACAATTGGAAACAATGTAGACGTCCTAGAATAAGATTAAAAAATCCGTATGGTACCTCTATGCATTAGAGTACAATACTATGCAATCATTAATATTATAGAAAAATACTTAATGCCATTTAATTTTTATAGCATATTATGGTGAGCTAGGAGAAGGTGATGGCATCCCACTCCAGTACTCTTGCCTGGAAAATCCCATGGACGGCGGAGCCTGGTAGGCTACAGTCCATGGGGTTGCTAAGAGTCGGACACGACTGAGTGACTTCACTTTCACTTTTCACTTTCATGCATTGGAGAAGAAAATGGCAACCCACTTCAGTGTTCTTGCGTGGAGAATCCCAGGGACGGGGGAGCCTGGTGGGCTGTTGCCTATGGGGTTGCACAGAGTCGGACACGACTGAAGCAGCTTAGTATCAGCAGCATGGTGAGCTAAAATAATTGCATATTATTTGAAAAAGTATATATTGATTTATACAGTATATATTGTTATTATATACTGTCACATACTGACAGACTTACAGAAAATACTTGGAATACACCAGGACACACCCCTGTAGTGGCTCACAGGTTATTTTACTTTTTATTTCTCTCCATTTTTGTAAATAATATACTTACATGATATTTTGATAATAAGGGGGGAAATTTTAAAAAGCAGCTCATTGCCTTCAGGACACTATTCTGCACTGTGTATGAAACGAGAACTCAAACTCACCTTGACCCCTGATGAGGCTGTACCACTCACAGAGGTGAAATCACAAACTATGTAGGCTACAAGGTAGGTACTCATTCTTACAGTAGTTTCAAAATGATCTTCCAAGAGGCCTCCTTCAAGCTCAATCGTCTTAACCTACAGGAAGGGAAAGAATCGATATTTGAAAACTGTAGTATTTTACAAGAATGCCTACGATGTAGGCTATGTAAGTTAGAGGAGAGCTTGATGCTCTGAAGGATGTGTGATGTCCATATAGATTAGAGGACTCTTCACAACATTCTGTGGCTTCGCCTCCCTCTATTTATCTTTAGGTTTCCTAGAAGACAGAATGTGCTACTTTAGGGATCTGAAAATGATGCCTATTTTGTTGCTTGAAAGCATAGAAATATCTTATATGGTTCCATATTCTTGAAATGCAATCATCTCCAACACTGGCATCAATTCAACATTTGTACTTCTAAGCAAAAGTGCCAGAGAATAGTCCCCTTCCCTTTGTTATATAATAAATAAAATCCCTGTTGCAGAAGGAAATGGGAAGCAGAACTGTGCTGGATGTTTTGCATCTTCTTTTAATCCTCCTATTATGTGTGTATGAGGTAGGTGTAATTTCATAGGTGAAGAAACAGATTCTCAGAAATGTTAACTGATTGCCCAAGATCACACGGCTAGTTTCACGGTAGGACCAAGATGTCGATGTGGCTGTGTGACTCCAAAGACATTGCTCATTCTGGCACTTGCTGTGTGACAGCTTGAGTCATAGCCTTATTTTATCTTTGCTTCATTGATTCAGCCATGAAAGCAGTCAGGCCAAGGAGGTCATTAGTAATTTAAGCTTCTGCCTATCTACTGAGGAAGTAAAAAGTTTTAAGTCTATAGACTGGTCAGCTGCATCCATCAAATTCACTGAGTAATTACTGAATTCTATCTTTATTTGCTCCGGATAGCTGGTTCCAAAGATGGTCTTCACCATGGTATAACATCCCTGAATTCTGAAAGGACACAGATCCTGTTATCTGAAAATACCACTTTCTTCAAATTGGTAACAAGTCTTCGACTGGCTTTTACTCATCCCCTCCAAACCCCTTTTAAGGCATCAGGGTTGTGGCAGTGCTAACCACAGATTATTAAGCATATTTTGTGTGTTTGTATAAGATTGCAGTTTGCTTTGGCGAGAAAAAATAGCCTTAAGGATTATCACAAACTGCCTAGCCTATGTCAATGACAAATGTTTGTGCTATTAAATTCTACAGAATTTGATTCTACAGAATTTTATCAAACATTCAATTCCTAAGTTCCAATAAAGTAGGAAACACTGACCAAGTGCCCTAGAAAAGGTGGTAGTATATATAGGGCTTTAAGTTTCACCTCTATCTGAAAGATAATTTTGTCCAAAAAGAATCTTCTTTGTAAGGAGTCTGATCAAACCACAGTTTTATGGGTACATACCCCTAGCAGAGGAGAGGTTATGGTAGGGGCTGAGGAGGGGCCACTATTATTGTGGTCCTTTGACCAAGGTCAGCCTCAAAACCATTTAGGCAAGTGTGTAGATGGGTGAGGAGAGGAAGAGGAAAGATTGTGGGACCATGGAAAAATGGGTCTGTGACACTGGACAGCTGGTGGCAGGGCTGGTGAGGAGACAGGTGGGCATTCCCTCTGATTTATCTCTTCCTCCCAGGTAAAGATGTAGCCCATGGAAGCTGAATTTGGTTCAGGAACCTGGAGTCCCTCATGTGGATTAGCATTGCCTTAAATAGAAGTGTTTGCGGTGTTAGTGTAAGTTCTTCCAGAATGGTGATGTAAGCTCCACTTGTTGCTAGAGAAGGATTTAGCTGTTTTCTCAAGTTCTGCAGGATTCTACTTACATAGCAAGTGTCACCAGCAGATGTGTGTTCCCTTAAGGAATGAAGGGGACAAAGGAATGTCCCAGAGATATACACTGCCTCTCTTAGCACTTGGCTGACTCCTCACTTTCTCGTATTCTTAACTTGTATTCTTTTCTTCTAAAAGTAAGCCAACTGAGAACTTATTATGTGTTACTTCTCACCAGTCCACAACCCATCTTAAGTGCCACAGGTCTTATCCAAAGAGTATGATCATAGCATTACTTCAGCTCTCTCCCCACCTCTCCCTTCTTTTTTTTTTTTTTTTGGATAACCATAGAAGCCTGAGTAGGGCATGTCAATATGGAGCAGAAAGTTAAGCCAGTGTTTGCTGAAAAAGCCATGATCCAGAAAACTGGCCCAGTCAACTGAAGCAATGCAAAGTTCAAGGATTATATAAAATATTTAAAATTTTTTCACTTATTTTTCTTAAATATGAGACACTGGACATTCCAGAAAGCTGAAATTCTAATATAACAAAATGACAATTTATGTTTGCATTACATTTTAATTAAAAGGCATTACTATTTGTATTTTTACTTTATCCTCCATGATGATTCATGTGAAAAATTATAGTAATAAAAAGCTGCCAGGAAACAGACTGAACGGCCCTTAAATGAACATTCCATTAAAAAGAAGACTTGGAGTTAAGCCGCAAATCCTCTTTACCTGAAAGGGAGTAGGCTAATTAAATTGCTGTCTGCACGATCATGAAAAAAATGGTGGGACATATGTCATGTGGAGTGTGTTACTTTCCCCCTTGATCTGCTCTGCAAGCATTTCAAAGCAAAAACTTTTCCAGTGTTAAACAGAAATCTGGGGGAAATTCAGTTTCTAGCTTATGGAGTCATTTCCTACTCTATCCACAGAAGACAATCACTGAAGAGGGCAGAGAGGAAAATGGGCTGGAGTCACTGGCCGGGTTATGATGATCCGGCTGCTTCTGAGCTCATCCTCCTGAAGCACTGTCAGGAGGGCCTCTATTTTTATCCAACTTTCTAGGTAGCAATGGAGAAATGTTTTACATTTCGTTCAACAGCAAAAAAGGCAAGTACATCATTAGTGAGGAAATATCAAATAAGACTCAAGGGTCTGCTGTGTCATTCCGAGTCGCTGCATTTTGAGCATAAATATGAGCCAAATAAAAGTGTTCAGAGGTCTCTTTCAATTAAAAAGTTTGTAGCTTTTCATATGATTTTCAAATAATTTTCATAAATAGTTTTAAGGACTACTCATGGAACTTAAAAAGATTTCTAAGTTCTATCACAGACTCCTAGATCAGAATTTGCAGGATGGGCTGATGGAGCATTCTCTAGATCCTTACTACTCCAAATGTGGTGCCTGGATCAGCAGCAGTGGTACCACCTGGGAGCTTGCTATTAATAAAAAGGCAGAATTTTGAGCCTCATAGCAAGGCCAACTGAATCAGAACCTGAATTTTAACAAGATCTTCAGATGATTCATCCGAACATTAAAGTTTGAGAAGTGCTGTTCTGGGTGATTCTGAATTTCATTGCTGGCCAAGTAACACTGATTTAAAAGAACACTGCTTCCATATAAACACAAATGAAATATAAATCACCTTCTTTAAAACAAAAAATTTCTTATGTAACAATGCCCAAGCAGAATGATTTTAAAATATAGACGGATTGGAGTTATTATGTAATATGTAGATGGAGTAAGAAAAAATTAATGGCTTAAGTCCCGCAAACAAAGCAAATATTAAAACACAACAAAAACCAAAGTTCATTTGGAGAACAATTTTCCAAAGTTTCTGAAAGTGGCAATACCTTTGGCATGTTGGAGAGGGCAATATGTCTGCTCTCTCTTCTTATCTTGATTGAAAAGTTGGCTTTGAACACTGGTTCATCAAAGCAAGGGAAAGCCATTCGTGCCTCGGTTGGCTCAAAATCCGTTACTGCAATCGTTCTACGAAAAGAAGTACATTCCAGTGGGAATACACAAGTGAAATCATAAAAGAAAGGGAAAGAATTTTATTTTCAGAACACAGCTTATCAAACCTGAAAGTGATATGTTTGATTTCTCAAACTATAATCTTAGTGACTCTTGGTTTTTGAAGAAAATGAAGGTAAAATTTGTTTCAGTTCAGTTTAGTCTTTCAGTCGTGTCTGACTTTAGCAGCTGCCAATCATAATAACGCACTGTACTGGGCACTCTATTTACGTGACTGTCTTCATATTTATGGCAGATAAGGATATTGAGGCTCTGAGAATTTAAGTGACTTTACTAGGATTTGTAGCTAGTATTGACAAATTGCTGAGATAGTGAAAGATTGCTGCTGAGCCACGAAAGACGCCGGGATTCTTGGCTTCTGGAGGAGAGGAATTCAAGCTGGGGCTTGCATGCTCAGAGTTTTTGTGTAATAAAGTTTTATCAAAGCGTAAAAGAGATAGAGAAAGCTTCTGACATAGACATCAGAAGGGGGCAGAAAGAGTGCCCCCCTGCTAGTCTTTAGCTGGATGTTATATAGCTACTGCTGCTGCTGCTGCTAAGTTGCTTCAGTCGTGTCCAACTCTGTGCAATCCCATAGGCAGCAGCCCACCAGGCTCCCCCATCCCTGGGATTCTCCAGGCAAGAACATTGGAGTGGGTTGCCATTTCCTTCTCCAATGCATGAAAGTGAAAAGTGAAAGTGAAGTCTCTCAGTCATATCTGACTATTAGTGACCTCATGGACTGCAGCCTACCAGGCTCCTCCATCCATGGGATTTTCCAGGCAAGAGTACTGGAGTGGGGTGCCATTGCCTTCTCCTAGCAGGCTGCTAACTAGAGAAAGGAAATGTGTCAAAACTCAGAGTGACACCAGGCCCTCACCCACAACATGCATTTTGAGATAACATTGGCACAAGGTGAATCATCCCAGGCCATGAAATCTTGAAAGGCAGGTTTCCAAGCAAATACATGGTTTCATTGACATAGATTAGAGTAAAACTTAACAGGTTTGTCAAGTTGGTTCTGAGTCTTAGGTGGAACCAACTTGAAGACAGAGTCTAGGGTAAGTACATAGTTCATTAACACAGCTTAAGAAAAACATTTCCATAAGAAAAATGTATTGGTTAGCTCAAGGTTTGAGAAAAGTAAAGTTCAGGTGGACCCAGGTGTCATTATGGCAACACAGAATTTTAAAAGAAATCTCCTTTTAAAAAACTAACACTTGTAGTTTGTTTCCTCCTGCTGCTTAAGACAGAGATAAAAAGATGTCTGACACTTAAAGCCTATTTCCTCCATTTGGAGACCCCTGACCTTCCTGCCTGTTACCCTCTCAACAGATATGCCCAATTTGACTTCAAAATTGACTAGAAGTTAGTCATTTAGTATCATCAATAAGCCTGAGCAGGTCTCAATCAGCCCTTTGAATATTTGTGAGATGAGTGATGTCTTAGGTTGTGTTCCCAGGAAGCAGACCCTGATTTATGAGAACATGCTGCCCAAGAGACAAGAAGTAGAGGAAGCAGGACAGGGAAGAGGAAGAAGTCAGGCTGGGTGCCAGCTTTAGCTTCATCCCTGGGCAACTCTGCATGGAAACTACATCTTCAACTCTCCTCCTACTAAAGGCAAGAGCTGGGCTTCCTTCTTCCTGGAGGACCCAAGCTCCGCTTAGACATTGCTAGCTCTATTTGCAAGCAAAGCAGCTCCAGTTTTCAGACTATAACAGGTAGGTAGATATCCTGGCAAACCTCTATACCCCATCACTTTGAAGATGTTTGAAATGTTATAATTACGAATTTATTCTTTGGACCTGAAGACTTTAATTAGGAAGCAAACCTAGAGAGCATATTGCCACTGGAGGAGGAGGGCAGAATAGAAAATCTCGAGGGACAGAGAAAGGGTGAGAAGGACCAGAAGGAGAATAAAGAGGACCTGCTAGGATAATTTTTGCCTCAGTTTAATTCCTTACTTCAGACCAGAAAAGTGAGGCTGGGGATCTAACTGTCTTATCTGAGGCCTTGATGTTACTTGGACTTGGTAGCAGGTCCTACACATTGAAAGGAATCCAAGTACCTGGAATAATTTTTATTAATCTGAAATTTTGGTTTAGAAAGTCTAACACTGAAAAAGTTTAAAGTTTAAGATTTTCTTTGCTATTTACACAATTAATTTTAGTGCTGCATGTAAAGTAGTGACTTCCTGCTTCTCAAAGAATTATTGTTGACTGAATTATTTTTGCACTTTAACTTGTGTATGTGTGCGCATGTGTGTGTAAATAAGAAAAAGAGAGACAGAGAGGTCATAAAATTCCATTGACCTTGTCCTGCAAATCATCACATTAAGACCTACTAGGTAACTGAGTATGAAGAGAGCTGACAAATTGATCATAGGACGAGTTGGAAATAGCCTTCAGTTAATTATGACAGACATGCTGGAAAGTAGTTACTTTTCAAGCAGCTACTCTAAAAAACCCATTCCAGTCCATTTCAGTTCACTGATTCCTAGAATGTCGACATTCACTCTTGCCATCTCTTGTTTGACCACTTCCAATTTGCCTTGATTCATGGACCTGACATTCCAGGTTCCTATGCAATATTGCTCTTTACAGCATCAGACTTTGCTTCTATCACCACTCACACCCACAGCTGGGTATTCATTTTGCTTTGGCTCCATCCCTTCATTCTTTCTGGAGTTATTTCTCCACTGATCTCCAGTAGCATATTGGGCCCCTACTGACCTGGGGAGTTTCTCTTTCAGTATCCTATCATTTTGCCTTTTCATACTGTTCATGGGGTTCTCAAGGCAAGAATACTGAAGTGGTTTGCCATTCCCTTCTCCAGTGGACCACATTCTGTCAAATCTCTCCACCATGACCCGCCCATTTGGGTTGCCCCAATGGCATGATTTAGTTTCATTGAGTTAGACAAAGCTGTGGTCCTAGTGTGATTAGATTGACTAGTTTTCTGTGAGTATGGTGTCAGTGTGTCTGCCCTCTGATGCTCTCTTGCAACACCTATCATCTTACTTGGGTTTCTCTTACCTTGGGTGGAGGGTATCTTACCTGGAATGGGTGAATTTAACTCAGATGACCATTATATCTACTATTGCGGGCGGGAATCCCTCAGAAGAAATGGAGTAGCCATCATGGTCAACAAAAGAGTCCAAAATACAGTACTTGGATGCAATCTCAAAAACGACAGAATGATCTCTATTCATTTCCAAGGCAAACCATTCAATATCACAGTAATCCAAGTCTATGCCCCAACCAGTAATGCTGAAGAAGCTGAAGTTGAACGGTTCTATGAAGACCTACAAGACCTATTAGAACTAACACCAAAAAAAGATGTCCTTTTCATTATAGGGGACTGGAATGCAAAAGTAGGAAGTCAATAAACATCTGGAGTAACAGGCAAATTTGACCTTGGAATACGGAATGAAGCAGGGCAAACACTAATAGAGTTTTGCCAAGAGAATGCACTGGTCATAGCAAACACCCTCTTCCAACAACACAAGAGAAGACTCTACACATGGACATCACCAGATGGTTAACACCAAAATCAGATTGATTATATTCTTTGCAGCCAAAGATGGAGAAGCTCTATACAATCAGCAAAAACAAGACCAGGAGCTGACTGGCTCGGACCATGAACTCCTCATTGCCAAATTCAGGCTGAAATTGAAGAAAGTAGGGAAAACCACTAGACCATTCAGGTATGACCTAAATCAAATCCCTTATGATTATACAGTGGAAGTGAGAAATAGATTTAAGGGCCTAGATCTGATAGATAGAGTGCCTGATGAGCTATGGAATGAGGTTCGTGACAGTGTACAGGAGACAGGGATCAAGACCATCCCCATGGAAAAGAAATGCAAAAAAGCAAAATGGCTGCCTGGGGAGGCCTTACAAATAGCTGTGAAAAGAAGAGAAGCAAAAAGCAAAGGAGAAAAGGAAAGATATAAACATCTGAATGCAGAGTTCCAAAGAATAGCAAGAAGAGACAAGAAAGCCTTCCTCAGCGATCAATGCAAAGAAATAGAGGAAAACAAAAGAATGGGAAAGACTAGAGATCTCTTCAAGAAAATCAGAGATACCAAAGGAACATTTCATGCAAAGATGGGCTTGATAAAGGACAGAAATGGTATGGACCTAACAGAAGCAGAAGATACTAAGAAGAGGTGGCAAGAATACACAGAAGAACTGTACAAAAAAGAGCTTCACGACCCAGATAATCATGACGGTGTGATCACTGACCTAGAGCCAGACATCCTGGAATGTGAAGTCAAGTGGGCCTTAGAAAGCATCACTACGAACAAAGCTAGTGGAGGTGATGGAACTCCAGTGGAGCTATTCCAAATTCTGAAAGATGATGCTGTGGAAGTGCTGCACTCAATATGCCAGCAAATTTGGAAGACTCAGCAGTGGCCATAGGACTGGAAAAGATCAGTTTTCATTCCAATCCCAAAGAAAGGCAATGCCAAAGAATGCTCAAACTACCACACAATTGCACTCATCTCACATGCTAGTAAAGTACTGCTCAAAATTCTCCAAGCCAGGCTTCAGAAATATGTGAACCGAGAACTTCCTGATGTTCAAGCTGGATTTAGAAAAGGCAGAGGAACCAGAGATCAAATTGCCAACATCCACTGGATCATGGAAAAAGCAAGAGAGTTCTAGAAAAACATCTATTTCTGCTTTATTGACTATGCCAAAGCCTTTGACTGTGTGGATCACAATAAACTGTGGAAAATTCTGAAAGAGGTCGGAATACCAGACCACCTGATCTGCCTCTTGAGAAATCTGTATGCAGGTCAGGAAGCAACAGTTAGAACTGGTCATGGAACAACAGACTGGTTCCAAATAGGAAAAGGAGTACATCAAGGCTGTATATTGTCACCCTGTTTATTTAACTTATATGCAGAGTACATCATGAGAAATGCTAGACTGGAAGAAACACAAGTTGGAATCAAGATTGCCGGGAGAAATATCAATAACCTCAGATATGCAGGTGACACCACCCTTATAGCAGAAAGTGAAGAGGAACTCAAAAGCCTCTTGATGAAAGTGAAAGTGGAGAGTGAAAAGGTTGGCTTAAAGCTCAACATTCAGAAAATGAAGATCATGGCATCTGGTCCCATCACTTCATGGGAAATAGATGGGGAAACAGTGGAAACAGTGTCAGACTTTCTTTTTCTGGGCTCCAAAATCACTGCAGATGGTGACTGCAGCCATGAAATTAAAAGACGCTTACTCCTTGGAAGGAAAGTTATGACCAACCTAGATAGCATATTCAAAAGCAGAGACATTACTTTGTCCAAAAAGGTCTGTCTAGTCAAGGCTATGGTTTTTCCAGTGGTCATGTATGGATGTGAGAGTTGGACTGTGAAGAAGGCTGAGCGCCGAAGAATGGATGCTTTTGAACTGTGGAGTTGGAGGAGACTCTTGGGAGTCCCTTGGACTGCAAGGAGATCCAACCAGTCCATTTTAAAGGAGATCAGCCCTGGGATTTCTTTGGAAGGAATGATGCTAAAGCTGAAACTCCAGTATTTTGGCCACCTCATGTGAAGAGTTGACTCATTGGAAAAGACTCTGATGCTGGGAGGGATTGAGGGCAAGAGGCGAAGGGGACGACAGAGGATGAGATGGCTGGATGACATCACTGACTCAATAGACATGAGTCTGAGTGAACTGCGGGAGTTGGTGATGGACAGGGAGGCTTGGCAAGCTGCGATTCATGGGGTCGGGAAGAGTTGGTCACGACTGAGCGACTGATCTGATCTGATCTGATCTGACTCAAAAATCAACCCTCTCTGCCAACAAAAGTCCATCTAGTCAAGGCTATGGTTTTTCAGTAGTCATGTATGGATGTGAGAGTTGGACTATGGAGAAAGCTGAGTGCCAAGTAATTGATGCTTTTGAACCATAGTGCTGGAACAAACTCTTGAGAGACCCTTGGACAGCAAGGAGATCCAACCAGGCCATCCTAAAGAAGATCAGTCCTGGGTGTTCATTGGAAGGACTGATGTTGAAGCTGAAACTCCAGTACTTTGGCCACCTGATGCGAAGAGCTGACTCACTGGAAAAGACCCTGATGCTGGGAAAGATTGAAGGCGGGAGGAAAAGGGGATGACAGAGGATGAGATGGTTGGATGGCATCACCGACTCAATGGACATGAGTTTGGGTAAACTCTGGGAGTTGGCGATGGACAGGGAGGCCTGGCGTGCTGCAGTCCATGGGGTCGCAAAGAGTCGGACATGACTGAGCGACTGAACTGAACTGGTCTCCCTCGTTTCCCTAAATGATATCCTTAAAATGTATTTCCTTTAAGTGAAGGTTTTGTCAGTTGAGAAAGTGAAATAAATCATCACTAGTCCTGTGGCACCTCAATGAGGAGTTGATAATTTTTCTATCCAATACTGTGCCAGACCTGAGAACGGGCCTCTGAGAACCGAGGATACAATGAAGGGAATGCATTCCCAAGGGGAGGGCAAGAATGGGCTGGGGGCAGGCTGTCCTCAGTGGACTGCTGGGGGCTGTGGGGTGCGTGCGTGAGTCCCAGAGGGCAGTGAGCCCCTAGGGTGGGGAAGGAGAGAGGAGACACTGTGGCAGGAGACACTGAGCTGCTAAAATCACCTACCAATACCCATCCCCCTTCTTCAGTTTCAGCAGAATCCTGATTTTGTTCTGGAAGGCAATGCCTCTGGATAAAAGAATCATTTCTCCAGATTCTCTTGCAGCTTGGTGGGCACATGGCTCGTTCTGATCTAGTTGAAATTATTGGATGAGAAAGCTTGGGAAAAGGTGTCAGACTCGACTGGAATGTTTCTCTTAGCATTTTTCTCTTTCCCATTTCCCTGTTTTCCTGCCTGGAATGTGAACTTGATGCCTAGAGGTGCAGGAATCATCTTGTATTAAGAGGAAAGTCATCTACCAAAGATGGCTAAGCAGAAAGTTAAAAGGAGTCCAGGTCTTGGATAATATTAGTGGACTCTGGAGCAAACCTGGGAGGCTCTGCTTCCAGATTTCTTGTTGCATGAGAAAGACATCCCCTTCCCCCTGTATGCCAAAGCCATCGTACTGGGGGTTCTCAAATTGGCAACTGAAAGCAACTGAAAAAAAGAGGAGAACACCAAAACCAGACTCCTTTTTACCCCTGAGATGGACCCTGGCCCTGGACAGCCAAGTCAGTCATCGCCCCCCCATGAAGCATCATTGATTCCTCTTGCCTTACATAACCAGTGTCAGCAAATTCTGTTTTACCCTTCTTTGGAACAGATGCCGAATTCAATCATTTCATAGGAAGCACTACCAGCCAGTCCAAACCAACATCCTTTCTGATCTGAACAAGAACAACTGTAATGACCTCCTGAAAGACCAGTTTGCTTCTGCCTTTTTCTCTCTATAATCTACCATCAACATGAATGTTATCTTTATAAAGCATACATCACATCAGAACTCTCCAATGACTTCCCATGGTCCCCGAGTCAAAGCCTAACACAAGAGGTTCTAAGTCTCCGCATGGTCTGACCTCTCTCTCTTCCACATCTTTCCCTCACTCACGCCAGCCTTCATCTCTCAATTACTCCTGCCTTACAGACTTTGCACTTGCTGATGCCTTTCCTGAGAACACAGTGCACTTGGGTGTCTTCAGGATTGTCTCCTTCAAAAAAAAAGTTCAGATCTCAGTTTAAGTATACTTCCTCCATAGCAAGAACTTCTCTGACCACTCAGCTAAATTATTCCAAACTCCACGTCTGTATCTCGCTACTATCCACTCAGTGCCTGGAATGGTGCTGGCACATAGCATGTGTTCAGCATGAGCTGATGGAATAGACTGTATTTCTCAGTTCTCTGCGTTCTGTCTTTTCATCTTTATTGTGACTTACTTTAGGAATGGCAGAGCTTCTCCTTCTGAGTTTTCCAGGTTTTTTGACTTTTCATAAATGGCTACTGAAGCCTGCTCCTGGTAGAGACCTAACCCATGAGGAAAGTATTACCAAAGATGGTAAACAATTGGAGCTGCCTCTTACCTTGTTTCACCACCAAGAGTTCTGTACGTGCTTTTATAAAAGCCTTCAAAGCCATCAGCTAGCTTGGCCTGGAAGTCAATAGCCACGGAGTATCTCAGGTCAGCCCTCAGTTTCTCTGGAACCAGCAGGGCAATTTGCTCATGAGCAGGATAACTCAAAACAGTTAGGCTTTCCCCTGGTTTCCTGTATCTCACATCCTCCTCTGACTGAAGAGAGGCATTTAAGATTTCAAGATCTTTGCTGTGCAAGACGATGAACTGGGTAGCATCTCGAACCAAGACTTCGATCTTCTCAGATGCAACGAAGTCCAGGGAGGTGAGATTTGGGTGAATGAGAAGGTCATAGTGGAGCGGAATGACCACAGTGGGGAGCCTTAGCTCATGCCAAGGAAATATTTCCCCATTGGTGGCTACTGGAAAAGCCTTGGGGTCCTTATTGAACTGATCAATAGGTGAACTTGTGAACTGAGAACAAATACATATTTGGGGCATGATGACTGCTGAGCAGTAAAATACTATGTAAATATTAAATATTAATTTTCTGCATGAATTAGCCATGACAGAGGAATAGAATACTAAATCAATTTTCCGGAAGACAAATGTTCAGGCTAAATCTCCTAATCCTCCAAAGCACCGTGTTGGCTCCAGTTAGGCCACTCAGGATCCGAACAATATGTTTCAATAAACAGATTTAATCTAGAAAGAAAAAAAAAATAAGCATGTATAGCATGAAAATAAAAACATCTCAATTCATAAATAAAACCTTAAAACAACAAAAAGATATATGTGAAAGGGGAAAATCTACTTTGTCATAATGAGGTCAAATCTCCACAAAATAAAGTAGAAAGTGAGCTATCATCTGGTTATTACAAATAAACATTTTTAGAACTCAAATGAAAGGACTCTGCCTTAAAATTGCATCTGTGGAATCCCCTCTGCATTCTTGTGCAATGAAGAGATGGTAGGTGTGTAAATTCATTGCATGCTGAACGTTTTTAACATTTCCCTACATCATTTCATGAGTGTGTCTGGACATCTGAAAGTAAACTGCACAGCCATCTCTATTTTGTCTTAATAAGTCATGAAGAATAGTCAATATTCTTGGGATACTAGATATTACTATCATTAATGGCATTGAATTTCACCTCTTTTGATAAATAAGGTTGGCTGAATGGCCCTGTTCTATAGAGACTTCCCTGGTGGTAAAGCATCTGTCTGCAATATGGGAGACCTGGGTTCGATCCCTAGGTGGGGAAGATCCCCTGGAGAAGGAAATGGCAACCCACTCCAGTATTCCTGCCTGGAGAATCCCATGGACAAAGAAGCCTGGTGGGCTACAGTCCACAGGGTTGCAAAGAGTCGGACACGACTGAGTGAGTAAAGTTGCTGATATACAGAATGCTATTACAGCTAAGCTTTTATTTCAGTTTATTTCCAATATATCAAAAACCATGGAAATAAGCTTTGATTTATAATATTCAAACTGATTATTAAGTTATTATTAAGTTATTAACTAATGTGAAGTTACTTTGGTCTTCATCACAGGCTACCTTTGAAAACACAAATAAAATTGAACTCACTGCCTCTGTAAATAAAACCAAGGCAATTTCTTCTCATTAGAAGGGTAACACTACAAAACATATAAAATAAGGACAAACAATAGACGTTGTAGTTTAGGTATTCAGTTCTGACACCCACCACTAAATAATTTAGGTATTTAGCTCATTACACCTAGCATGTAATGAATGTCAAACATTAAATTATTGTGATTATTATAACTCACATTCTCTGGCCTTAATTGTGGAACTTCTCCCCCATGTGTAGTATCTAGATATCAATATCTAGTATCCCAAGAATAATGAATATTCTTCATGACTTATTAAGATGAAATAGAGACACCTGTGCAGCTTACTTTCAGACGTCCAGACACACTCATGAAATGATGTGGACAAGTGTTAGAAACATTTGCCTCTATTTACCTCCTCCCTGCTTCACCTTAAACCCAAGAATGGCTCTCTTTCCATTTCCTTTTTTCAAATCAGTAACATATTCTTTTGAATTAATTGTCTAAAGAGTTACTGCAATTTGCAATATTAATCCAGATCGACAAATATTACTGAAGAAGCAAAGAAAATAATCGTTAAATAGGGTTGAATAACAACACTTCTGCCCTCTTTTTTAGACAAGTATTAAATTATTGCTACCAAATCCCGATGTTCCAAGGGCCTCTGATATATAAAACCATAACTGGTCAATTAGCTTGAATTTCTGATGATTTGAAAAATGAAATAACTTGTTTGTTAGGTCCCAGGCCTGGGAATCAGAGTGCAAGGGTTCCAATTCCAGCGTCATCGTACTTACGCTGAATGATCTTGGGTAAATTTTCTGATTTTTTTTTTTTTTTTAGCATCAGTTTCCTCATCTATAAAATAGTGTAATGATTTACACTAACATTGGAAGAATTAAGTGAAATAATTCACATGAAGAATTTGGTACAGCGCAGCAACTAGCATACAGAAAGCATGTAATGAATGTTAGACATTAAATTATTGTCATTATTATAGCACATTTTCTGGCCTAAATTATGGAGCCTCTCCCCTACGTGTAGCAGACACACCAAAGGAAAAGTATATATATAGACACATATATTTCTTTTTTGGTAAGAGAAGAGAGAAAGGCCTCAATATATACTGATGTGGCCTTAAACTTTAGAACTGGTAAGAATTTTAAAGGCTGGCTAGTACAAGTTCTCAGTGAGATAAAGAAACGTAGGGTGAGTGTGTCTCGCAGAATCAAACAGGAAGTCTGAAGCAGAATCAGGACTGAAATGTAGCCCGTGGCCCATTTGTCAGTGGAGTTTCCCTTATATGGCGCTTTGCTGCACTGAACAAAATACACGGAGATAGAAGATCCGAGAACTGCAGCAAACATTTGGGAAAAGCTAAGAGACTCTCCAAAAGAGAGTGAGTCAGTCAAATGGATTCTTAAATCTCATCCTAACTGCACATTCATCCTAAAACGGCAGTACCAGATACACCCAGCTTCCCCAGATCCCCAGCTTAGATTACAAGAGCTCCTCAACACAGAAGTTTTATACCTTCAGTTCAGGTCATTATTCTCACTGAAAGATGAGGATTTTAAGAGAGATTCAAGAGAAATGTTGCTGTGTTACCTCAATCCACGTCGTTGCAGATTTGAATGGAGGGGAACTTATTTCTGCTTTCACTTTCTGTTCCGGCAGGATTCAGAACTTTGCATAACTGAAATGAACAAGCAGCTTCAGAGTAAAAGCCAGACCACGGCAAGGCCGGATAGGACTCCAATACCCCAGCAGCCGCTGCTCCTGCTGTTTTATCTTCCCCACTCCTGTGTCCCCAGGTGCAAAACCTTCAGAACCTAGTTTTGTTTTATTTTGATGCTGGGTTATTTTAAGACACAATATTGAATTCCTCCCCGGGGCTATGTCCCCATGTCTTGCCACTATCACTCTTCACTGAACCCAGGGAAGATAAGGTGTGACCGGGGAAGTTGGAAGAAGACTCAGGAGCTGTGGGGACTGCACACATGTTTATTTTCTCCAGGCAGCAGCAGTAGCAGCAGCAACAGTGAGTCTTCAAAGAACGTTGATCTATTAACAACAGACGAAAGTGGCCCGTGGCCAAAAGGGCACGCAGGCCCATTGCTACCAAAGTCAGCAATACTGCTGTTTCCAGAACATAAGGTATGAGGCTGTGAGAGTGTGGGGCAGGAGAGCCACACTGACTCTGTGTTGTCAGTTAATTTCTGCATACCATATTACCGTGAAATCTGACCTTTGTCCACCCACTTGGAAAAGATAACAAATCTGACTTTGGTCCAGTCACTTGGAAAGGATAGCTCCCAGCCAGGTTTAATGGCCTTTAACAGAGGTGCTAGACACCCCCTTCCCTCCGTCTGTAAACTGCCTGCCTCCTGGGCATAAAGGGGCTGTGTCCCACCTTTACGTCTCTCCACCTTTCATGAGTCTTCTCTTCCTCTCCACCCTGTGTATGGGCCTTCCACAGAGAAAAATCCTCTCTTCTCTGCTCTTGTCCCACTTTACTCTTTCCCTCAGAGAATATGTTCATTAAGGAGTTTTCTCATTTACCCTCAACCATCCCACCTTTCTCTCTCCCAGTCTCTCCTTCCAGGTTCTGCTGCTGCAATTCCAACAGCCCGATGGACTGCCTTGGCACGGATGTTCTGCTAGCAACTCACATGTTGTCTTCTTTCCTCAGACTGGAGCCTTTTGCTTTAGCTTCATCTGCTTCACATCTTCTGCCGCTGTCCATGATTTGGACCATATCGCTGTTTTGATTCTGTTCCACTCTGGTTTGCTACCAAGTTCTGTTGATTCTTCCTTCTTAATCTTTTTGTATCCAACATAAAAAAATTGTTCTCCACAATCATGAAAGCAGACCATGTCCTCATCACTCCTCACAATGGCCTTCAAACAAGATTTGCTGCTTCTCGAGACATGTCCTTGCAGTCCACTCATACGGTGCCCAGCAGCAGGTTATTTCAGACACTGCTTGGTCATGCCATGTGGAGAAGGAAATAGCAACCCACTCCAGTCTTCTTGCCTGGAGAATTCCATGGACAGAGGAGCCGGGTGGGCTGCCGTCTATGGGGTCGCAAAGAGTCGGACGCGACTGAGCAACTCTCAGGCACTCACACTCACGCACTCACTTGATCACGCCATGCCCCTGTGCCATATCTTTCCATGGGTTCTTCCCCTGTTTACACACAGAGGCAGTTCCCTGGTACAGACCATGCTTGGCCCACTGGCAGCCCAAAGGCCACAGCACCTCTTACAAGGCTCTTCTGGGGTTTTGTTTAGATCCTAGTACGTTAGACGGCCGCACACACACCCAAGTTTTCTCACATGCAATGTAACAGGCTTCGCTTCGATTGTCCTTAGGCCTCCCTCACACACTGTTTTCCTGCCTTCTCCGAGGTGCATCTCCGTATATAACCTGTGCTTTGGTTTGACATTCAAATCCTGCCACGGTTAAATCCTACTTAGCTCTCAAGCCTTCGTTTCTTCCCTTTTTTTATATTTTATCATTCCAACCCTAATAAAGCAGAAGGAGCAAAACTTAGGAGGTGGCCTATAGTTAGGGCCAGAGGCACAGGCATGAACGGAATCCCTCAGAGTAGAATCTCCTGTGGTTAAAGGGGTACCACAGGGCAGGGCGGAGGATGGAAACAGGTGACTGGGGTAAGTGTTAGTCACAGAGTCGTGTCTGACTCTGCAACCCCACGGACTGTAGCCCACCAGGCTCCTTCGTCTGTGGGATTCTCCAGGCAAGATTACTGGAGTGGGTTGCCATTCCCTGCTCCAGGGGATCTTCCCGACCCAGGGATCGAACCTGGGTCTCCCTCATTGCAGGCACATTCTTAACCATCTCAGCCACAGGGAAGACTGGGGTAAACTGGCCCTTGGTGCCCGTTCTTGGAAATCTCATTTTGCAGCGGGGGAGAGGGGGGTAAATGAGGAAGTGTAGCAAGCTGGGAGTGGTTCTGTGACTTTGTCAGCAGACCCAGCCCCGTCGTGTGTGTCTGTGTGCACTCAGAACTCTGCCCTACCCGTGAGAATGGAAGTGATGAGAATGGAGAGAAGAGGCTGTCAGATTGAGCTACTGAGTTCCAGAAGAGGAAGATGAGTAGGGTCCAGGTGACTTCATAGTGTACTATTTAAAACTATTTCTCACCAAAAGGGGTTTCTAATCCTTTAATTTCCTGATAAGAGAATAAGCTTTGGGTGTTTGCCACATAGAATTCACACACCACTTCCTTCTGGTCTTCTGATCTGTCTCTTGCTCAGAGACTCTCCTTTTTGGCTCTAAAAAGAGTAGCACTCTTTAATCCACCTCTGCCACTATCCAGCGTCTATCCATTAGCTTGCTCTTTTATTCCTTAGCATTCATCAATTCCTGAGTAACTATGTAATGATTTATTTGTTTTATTTGTCTCCCCACTAGAACATGGGCTTCCCAGGTAGCTCAGTGGTAAAGAATCCACCTGCAATGCCAGAGACTGGAGAGACCTGGGTTCAGTCCCTGAGTCAGTATGATCCCCTAGAGGAGAAAAGGCAACCCACTCCAGAATTCTTCCCTGGTAAATCCCATGGACAGAGGAGTCTGGTGAGCTACAGACCATAGGGTCGCAAAGAGTCAGACACAATGGAGCACAGCTTGGCAGCAGCATGCCTCTAGAACAAGCGCTCCTTGCTGGCAGGGAGTTTGTCTGCTCTGCTTGCCTCTTAACACCCGGAGCCTAGAGCAGAGCCTGGTGTATGAGACCTTCAGGAAACATATAAATAAATGCTGGAGAGGGTGTGGAGAAAAGGGAACCCTCTTACACTGTTGGTGGGAATACAAACTAGTACAGCCACTATGGAGAACAGTGTGGAGATTCCTTAGAAAGCTGGAAATAGAACTGCCTTATGACCCAGCAATCCCACTGCTGGGCATACACACTGAGGAAACCAGAATTGAAAGAGACACGTGTACCCCAATGTTCATCGCAGCACTGATTATAATAGCCAGGACATGGAAGCAACCTAGATATCCATCAGCAGATGATTGGATAATAAAGCTGTGGTACATATACACAATGGAGTATTACTCAGCCATTAAAAAGAATACATTTGAATCAGTTCTAATGAGGTGGATGGAACTGGAGCCTATTATACAGAGTGAAGCAAGCCAGAAAGAAAAACACCAATACAGTATACTAACGCATATATATGGAATTTAGAAAGATGGTAACAATAACTCTGTATACGAGACAGCAAAAGAAACACTGATGTATAAAACAGTCTTTTGGACTCTGGGAGAGGGAGAGGGTGGGATGATTTGGGAGAATGGTATTGAAATATGTATAATATCATATATGAAATGAGTCGCAAGTCCAGGTTCGATGCATGATACTGGATGCTTGGGGCTGGTGCACTGGGACGACCCAGAGGGATGGTATGGGGAGGGAGGAGGGAGGAGGGTTCAGGATGGGGAACACATGTATGCCTGTGGCAGATTCATTTTGATATATGGCAAAACTAATACAATATTGTAAAGTTAAATAAAATAAAATTTTAAAAAAAAGAAAAAAGAAAAAAAAATCTGCTGGACAGGTGAGCGCATTTGCAATACTTTTTGTTTTTTCTTTTTAGATTGCCTTATGCATGCCCCTTGTTTCAGGCAAACCAGGGAACTTTCCATTTCTGTGCGAGCCCAGTGTTCCCTCACCTTTACTGAGGCCGCCACTGTGAGCAGTTCATCTTTCTCAATGTCCCCCGTGTAAACTTCTCATTGCCAGGCAAATGCCTCCTCCAGGAAGTCACCTTGGAAGTGACACGTCCCTTCCATTCCAGTCCCTAACTGCAGGCACTTGTTGAATCAGTTCCACTGGCTCTTACTTCACACTCTGATGCTTGTTCTTCACATCCTTCCTTAAACTATCAACTCCTGAAGAGGACTGGGGCCAAGCACTAAACCTGCACCCCACTCCAGCACCTCTGGAGGCCCTCAACAAACGGGCGAGAGTGAGTGAGTCGAAGTTTCCCAAAAGGTGAAACATTTATTTTTCAAAATGCTCAAAGTTTGTTTGTTTTTTTTTTTTTTAATTAATTTTAATGGAAATCTTTCTCATGAAAATCACAGCTATTTCTATCCCCTTGCTGCTGCTGCTGCTAAGTCACTTCAGTCGTGTCCGACTCTGTGTGACCCCATAGACGGCAGCCCACCAGGCTCCCCCGTCCCTGGGATTCTCCAGGCAAGAACACTGGAGGGGGTTGCCATTTCCTTCTCCAATGCATCAAAGTGAAAAGTGAAAGTAAAGTCGCTCAGTCATGTCCGACTCCCAGTGACCCCATGGACTGCAGCCCACCAGGCTCCTCCATCCATGGGATTTTCCAGGCAAGAGTACTGGAGTGGGGTGCCATTGCCTTCTCCGTTCTATCCCCTTAGGGTATCCCCAATAGATTTAGAATCATAGTGACCCAAATTTTTAATTACAAACTGGACCTAGAATCAAGAGAATTGGACTTAAAGCCATCTTCTGAAAATAATTTATTTTCCAAATTAGAGGCATGAATACTTTCCTAATTATTACATAGGATTATTGTCTATTTGGAGAACGAAATGGCAACCCACTCCAGTATTCTTGCCTGGAGAATCCTGTGGACAGAGGAGCCTGGTGGGCTGCTGTCCATGTGGTCGCACAGAGTCGGACATGACTGAAGTGACTTAGTATGCAAGCATGCATTGTCTATTGGAATCAATTTGAGGTAATGTGGGAGACAGTTTATAAATGTTTTATAAAATAAACTTTAAACTTGTTGACGTGTATCAGCTACCATAATAACAATAATCAGGGATTCTGTTGGGTTGTAGTAAAGTGCTGCCCTTGAGGCAAATGAAAGGTAACAAATACTCCCATGTTGCTGAATTGTTAAGGATATTATGCAATGTTTATTCCAGGTTCCACATTATAATCAAATTTTTATTTGCCTTTTGTGTTACCTTCAAACATCCTCAGCTTTCTCCCTCGACCTGTGTCCAGACTGTCCCTTCTACAGGGCTGCAAGGTGAAAAATCAGCAAATGAAGCTAGCTGGACACTATTCCAGACACCCAGATGCCTTAAAGATTATTTTCTAGAGCTGCCTGTGTTGCAGGTGGGGAGAGTTCAGGATAAATGAAATGACAAATGGCCTCCTGACAAATGCGATGTCCCTGAATCTCCTCCTCGCTTTCTGCCGTTGAATTTCCTCCCCTGAACACAGCTCTGCATTTGTCCAGGCTACACAGTATCACGTTGAACACCCGCCAACTTATGGGCTTAAAACCACTTCCTCTTCTCTGCCTCTCACTTTTTCAAAAGGATCTCTAAAACTCTGTTGAAAACACTTCCTGGAATTATTGCTACATCTCTGTACAACTTCAAATAAAATGACGTCAGAATCTATAACATGGTTTTAAATTTTTTAATAAAGAAAAAAAGGTTTCTGATACCACAAAGACCCAGGGTCTATGCAAAATACAAGATGGTACATTTTATCGTGGAAGCATTTTATAGTTTTTCAAAAATTCAGCTTCAGCAGAAAATTAAATGAACATAATGGTAGAATTTTAAGTCAGTAACTGATAGAAAGATAGTTTTTCAAAAATTTAGAGCTTTAGTTAAGTCTTACACAACATTTACTAAAAGTAACAACAGACGGCTGCAACAATAAAAACAATCTTGCATTGCTGAAGTAGAACACAAATTAATCAAACCTGACTTTGAATCATGAATGATACACAGGTGGGTGAATGCGTGGACGTGAAGCCTGCAGGTCCTGGGGGCTGACTGTGGTCTTTGTGATACTATTTCATAGCAGGGACTTGAGCACTGCAGGGTCTTGGTGTTTGTGGGGCTCCTGGAACCAAAGCCCCAGGTGTGCCGATGGGTGACTGTACCTACATTTTAAATTTTTATTGAATAAACAAGTGAAAATTTCTGGTCCTTCTGGCATTTTCCAGGAGTGAAAGATTATCTAAATAACTGATGATGCATTTTCAAACAAGAAACAATGTTGCAAAACAAGCCACTGATTCTGTGCTTGTTACATACTTTACTTTGAAAGGAA
Organism: Tragelaphus eurycerus; assembly: GCA_935064755.1. Taxonomy (NCBI): domain Eukaryota; kingdom Metazoa; phylum Chordata; class Mammalia; order Artiodactyla; family Bovidae; genus Tragelaphus; species Tragelaphus eurycerus. Next base: position 1,926,263 of record CAKXYN010000170.1, on the reverse strand, counting down.
GATTTTATGCTTCCAACTGATAAAACCAACTGATGTAAATGAGTATCCCATTACTAAGAAGACTTAAAAGTTTATAAGAACTTCTACTCTGGCCTTTAACCAGTAGGGACATGGATTTACCCTCTCACTTTAAACACCACCTCACCCCCACCCCCAAAATGGATAAAGACAGTTTTCAGCTAAGTGCAGGCAGCGATCCCCAAAAGATGCACAGAAAGGCGTTCAGGGCCGCAACTGTCCCAGCTCAGCGCCCTCAGGCAGGTTCCTCGCGCTGTGCAGAGAGGCAAGCGGCAGAGCCCGGGGGATCTTTTAGGTCGAGGGAGAGCAGCTGGGTCTGGGAGGCCGAGGAGAGGAGATCACAGGACGGATCCAGAGAGGACAGAGCTGGAGAGAGAGACGGAGAGAGGAGAGGGAGAGAGAGACCAGACAGGGACAGAGGAGAGGAGGGAAGAGAGACGGAGACTGAGACAACGAGAGGGAGGAAGGGAGAGAGCCAGCACTTGGGAGACCCGCTCCCTTTGCTTATTCAGCTGATCACTGAGCTGCCCAAACTTGTGCAGAAAACAGAGCCCGAGGCTGAGCCACGGGAAAGGGTAGAGGCTGCGGCTCATACGCGGCTCTGGCCCAGAGCTTGGGGAGCAGAAGGACCTGCATCCACCGGTCAAACTGGAGAACCTCAAGATCTGCGGGCCTGCAGGTAAAGTACCCAGAAGAGTCTTGTCTCAGAAGGGGGGAGCAGTTGCTGCTGCTGCTGCTAAGTCGCTTCAGTGGACTCTGTGCAACCCCATAGACGGCAGCCCACCAGGCTCCCGCGTCCCTGGGATTCTCCAGGCAAGAACATCGGAGTGGGTTGCCATTTCCTTCTCCAGTGTATCAAAGTGAAAAGTGAAAGTGAAGTCGCTCAGAAGTGTCCGACTCCTAGCCACCCCATGGACTACAGCCCACCAGGCTCCTCCATCCATGGGATTTTCCAGGCAAAAGTACTGGAGTGGGGTGCTATTGCCTTCTTCGGGGAGCAGTTAGCTCTAGACAAAGCCCTGTTTCGGTCCCATCAAACAAATCGTTTTTTAAAAAATTAATTTTTGGTTGCCCCTGGTCTTCATTGCCGCGGGAGGGTTTTCTCTGGTTGCGGTGAGCGATGAGGGGCCGGGAGCAACTCTCTTGGGGGCACAGGGCTCTAGGCACACGGGTTTCAGGAGTTGTGGTTCTCAGGTTTGGTAGCTCCGCTACATGTGAGATCTTCCCCTACCTGGGATCAAGTCCCATGGCCGATGGTTATCCAGTGCACCACCAGGGGAGTCCCCATGGAACAAATCTCAAAGGCAAGATCCTCAAGTATCACACTGTGTCCCAGGGTAACCGAAAATGGGGTCTGGCTGCTCACCGCTCAAAAGCCCATAAAGACCCCAGGCTGATGGGAAGGAGTTTGCTTTATTTTGGATGCCAGGCGGTGCAGGGTGTGTGTGTGTGAACCTTAGCTTGGTAATTCTTAGTCTCTGATGCTTTAAAAATGTTTTCATAGATTTTGTCAGTGTTATTGTTGTCTTCAGTGGAAGAAGGTTGGTCCCTCCCCGCCCACTCCCCCAACTTCCCTAAGTCTCAGAAAGGCTTACAAGACCTTTTACTTGGATACCATCCTCATTTACCAGAGCTGTTTCAATCTGACTAGCTGTCTGATTACTTTATAATAGCTCCCCAAAGTTGATCGGAAGACTGAGTAGTTTTTATCCCACTCAAGTTTAGTCTTTACTAACTCAACGCTCATCACCTCCTTCAGCTCTCTCTCTGAACTCTCCAGAAAATCAGGTAACGATGCCATTGCAGCTACAAACCCCCTGCCCTCAGTCCTTCTTGCAACTGGATTGCTCCTACCACCTTCTTTTATGGGAATTCTCAGTCTACCTGTTCCCTCTAGTAAATCTGTAAACGATGTAAAAGTGGGTGGGCTTATGGTTACACTTTTGAAATTATGTTAAGTAAGCAAATTCTCTGTTTTATCCAAGAGGAATTAGAAGTTAGCTCTTTCTACTGATATATCTTGTTTATACATCCCCCAAATCACTAAGTGGTATAAAACTAGTCAGTGTAGAGTAGGGAATGTAGAGTAGGAAAATTTATTTTTTTTAAATAAATTTAACAGAGAAGTCATGTGTTAGTGTTAAGGCCATTTATGTGTACTTCAATACTTAGCCCTTTGAACTTACTGAAATTAGCAAAATAGACTTGTCACCTTGCTCTCTGAACAAAGCAACCCTAAATTTCACATCAATGTCATCCAGTAGCCAACCAACATATTCTCTTGAGAGGAGACCAAAAGCAGCGGTAGCTTCACCTAGTGGTGACAGCTGTAATTGCAGAGGATCATTCATAGTGCTGGCTGACCCTTCCGGCAAACATAAATCCTATGGTAAATCACACAATCCTAAAAACAATTAGACGCATTCATCTAGTGTACAACCCAGACCCAAGATAATCAGATTTATAGGCTTGGATTTTTGACATGTGAGCTTGAGAACTAGGGATCAGAAGTTACAGGAGTCTACTACTAAACATAATTTGGATACTTGAATAACTGTGTTTTGGAATTCTAGCTTTCTTTATATCTGTGGGGACATTAGAAATGAAAGAATTGGACCTCCCTTCAAACCTGTCCTGGTTGGGTGCTTTAACCACATTTTTTAAGTAGAAAGTTTTCTACAAATTGCAGATCTTGAATGATTTTTCCTGCGTCTGCAAGAATATTCAGAGACCTTTTCCATTATTTGGATAAGAATTTCACTTGTTTTGAAGATAATAAGGAGGATTGAGGAGGTCACATGTCAGTTCAAGGCAAGAAAACCCAGCATTATCTCAGGGACCACACTCTTGTCACCCCCGCTGTACTTGTAATTATTGCCTAAAAGATCCATAGAAAGAGTTCTGGAAATAGAGAACAAGGTGAAATACTGAAATACAATATTAGCTTTAATCCAGGATTCTTTTTCTTCTGGAGAGAAATATACCTTTTATTTTTATCTCCAGATATGCTTTTTTGATATTAAAAAAGTTGACAAGAAATTTACCTTTTTCTTCTCTTTTTCCTCCTCCTTGTATTAATAATAATTAAAAAGCTAATTTGCATTGCCTTCAATAATTTTATGTTCTTCTTTTCATTTTTTCCACCTCCTGTTTTTCTCTGGATCTTTCCTATGATCAGCAGCATAGGCAGGTGACTGGAAGCAAAGGAGAAAGATCCTTTTGCTTGTCAGGATACTGCTTACCCAGCTCTCTTAGGTCCTTGAAGCTCTCGGAGTGTGACATGCTTGCATACGCTTTCTCTTTTGTGGATTTGTTCTTGGTGTTTTTGGCTCTCTGCTCCTTCCTAAATGTCTTTCAAATTACTAGGCTAGTTTTCCGTATATCAATAAGATTATCACTGAACACACACATGGTTCTATGAATTGGACGGCTGCTAAGAAATTGTTTAAAGTTTTAGCCTACACCTAAGTAAATCACTTTGAAAAAATATATATTGTTCTCTTGCACAACCTATTAAATCTTTCCAATATTCTAAGGAAGTTACTACTGAAATTGGATCTTCAAAACATCCAAATCCAAGTGATCAGATATAATATAGCTTACTGAAAACAGAATTCCATTTCAAAGCATTGTATCCCTATAAAGAGCTTAGATAAGTCCCTTTTATAATTAATTGACTTTTAACATTTTGCTTTACAATTATATTTTGTGAAAAATAACCTTAAACCCTTAAATATGACTTATGTTTATCATTTGCTAGAATGTTTACAAGCAGTTTGTACCAACTTGATGCATACTGACTATGCCAAAGCCTTTGACTATGTGGATCACAATAAACTGTAGAAAATTCTGAAAGAGATGGGAATACCAGACCACCTGACCTGACTCTTGAGAAACCTATATGCAGGTCAGGAAGCAACAGTTAGAACTGGACATGGAACAATGGACTGGTTCCAAATAGGAGAAGGAGTATGTCAAGGCTGTATATGGTTATCCTGCTTATTTAACTTCTATGCAGTGTACATTATGAGAAACGCAGGGCTGGAAGAAGCACAAGCTGGAATCAAGATTGCGGGGAGAAATCTCAATAACCTCAGATACGCAGATGACACCACCCTTATGGCAGAAAGTGAAGAGAAACTCAAAAGCCTCTTGATGAAAGTGAAAGAGGAGAGTGAAAAAGTTGGCTTAAAGCTCAAAACTCAGAAAACTAAGATCATGGCATCTGGTCCCATCACTTCATGGGAAATAGATGGGGAAACAGTGGAAACAGTGTCAAACTTTATTTTTCTGGGCTCCAAAATCACTTCAGATGGTGACTGCAGCCATGAAATTAAAAGACACTTACTCCTTGGAAGGAAAGTTATGACCAACCTAGATAGCATATTCAAAAGCAGAGACATTACTTTGCCAACAAAGATTCGTCTAGTCAAGGCTAAGGTTTTTCCTGTGGTCATGTATGGATGTGAGAGTTGGACTGTGAAGAAGGCTGAGTGCCGAAGAATTGATGCTTTTGAAGTGTGGTGTTGGAGAAGACTCTTGAGAGTCCCTTGGACTGCAAGGAGATCCAACCGGTCCATCCTAAAGGAGATCAGCCTTGGATGTTTATTGGAAGGATTGATGCTAAAGCTGAAACTCCAGTACTTTGGCCACTTCATGTGAAGAGTTGACTCATTGGAAAAGACTGATGCTGGGAGTGATTGGGAACAGGAGGTGAAGGGGACGACAGAGGATGAGATGGCTGGATGGCATTACCAACTTGATGGACATGAGTTTGAGTGAACTCTGGGAGTTTGTGATAGACAGGGAGGCCTGGTGTGCTGCGATTCATGGGATCTCAAAGAGTCGGACACGACTGAGAGACTGAACTGAACTGAACTGATGCATACAAAAGGTAGCAAAGTAACCTGAAAACTTTATCACTATCATCTTTTTTTTTTTTGTACTGAGAAACATGTCGTTTTCAGTGTACATTCATTTTCCTTGAAGTTCTGAGAACACAGAGTATTACTTTGAGAGAAGAAGGAGCATTTGTTTGATAATCTAAGTGAAAACACGAAGACTCAGAGGCTGATGTATTTGGCATAAGTTAAATAATGTTTAGCTCAGTTACCGTTTTGATAAGGCAATCATAATTGCTTTGGAAGGTAACAGTGTCAAATAACAGTGTCAAACCTTACTAAAATACAAGCGAGGGTGGCAACATTATTTAACAGGTGCTTACTGTGTTTACATTTTGGCAAAATGCTGTATTAGGTTCATCCAGGGAGTGAAATAATCCTTGTGCCTATTTGATGCATCTTGTACATTTGAGTGTGAATGTGCATGAATGCTTCCACATTTTAAAAATCACGGTGATATATGCACGTGGTAAGAAAAATCAAGTATTTATAGTAGAAAAGTCACAATGAAAAGCAATGGAAATGCTCTCTTCTCCTTCCTTCTTCCAGTCACGTTTTCCAGAAGCAACTATGTGTAAGCTTCTCTGTTTTGTTTTCTGGGTTTTTTTTTACCCTGATTTTCAATAGTATTTTGGAACACTGTATCTTGAAATGGGGCTTCCCTGGCAGCTCAGTGATAGAGAATCTGTGTGTCAATGTCAGAGACGTAGGTTCGATCCCTGGGTCAGGAAGCTCCCCTGGAGAAGGAAATGGCTACCCACTCCAGTATTCTTGCCTGTAGAATCCCATGGACAGAGGAGCCTGGTGGGCTGCAGTCCACGGGGTTGCACAGAGTCAGACACGGCTAAGGACTCAGCACTCATCCAAGCAGAAGCAAGTGTACCAGGACTAGTTTTTCTATCTCTTGAAATATTTGAATACCTTCCTTCATTCATTTCTTCTTTCATATGATCAAGAAACGTTTTTGAAAGTTTGTTAAGTTTTGGATTTGGGAAAGGGAGGTAGAGATGACTACAGTAAGAAATACAGTACTGTCTAGACCCTTGCCCCTTGCCTTAGGAATTTGTAGTACAGAATTTACAACATACCTGGGGTAAAAGAAGGCTTTGAGGAGATGAGGGAGTATAAACTGGGCCTTAAAGAAAGATAAGAATTTGAAAAGGGAAATGCTACAAAATGAGCAAAGTGATAGAGATGGGAATTTTTTTTTTCCTAAGAGATGAGATTGCTAAATTGCCAGCTTAGAGCAAGTGGTTTGCACTAGAGGAGTGTGTCAATGAAAATTCAATTAGCAATCAAGCTAAGAAGAAAAAAGAATTTTATTCAAGTCAAACTAGTGGTTATAACTTGGGAGACAGACTCTCAGAAGCTCTGAGAGGTCGTCTACTGGTCAGAAGCTAGAGTTGCACCTTTATACATTTTCGAGACAAAGAATTGTCAGTCACATTGACAGGTTAACGTTATATGTAAAGTTCATCAGAGATGTTTTGGTCAGGTATGCACACACTGAGCAAACCTTTAGGTCAGTGCGACCTGCTGTGCAGGATGAAAAAGTAATTTTAATCTTAAAAATTACAATGCTGGCCTTAGGAAAAAGGGATCATGTTTCTCCAAGGTTGCTTCTGTCCTCCTGCCTTGAGGAGGTCTGGTTAACCTGTGGGCTTCCTTGGTGGCTCACATAGTAAAGAGTACGCCGGCAATGCAGGAGATCTGTATTCGATCCCTGGGTCAGGAAGATCCCCTGGAGAAGGGACAGATAGACACAGTGTGTTGAAAAGGCCAACACAAATGGGGGCATGTTATGTGTGTTTCAATTCTGACAGTTAGTTTGATTGTCCTGCCATAGAGAAATTTATGATTTTTCCTCATTATTTCCCCCCTTTGGAGCATGAATCTTTGGATAGAAAGTTTTAAGTGATCAAACATTTTGTCCTTTGATGCCAGGGTGTTTTCTTACCATCATGAATCCATGATGTCCCTCTAAGCTGGGTCTTAATAGTTCAGTTTTTTCTTTCTTTCTTCTGGGGATTATACTATTAATAATACAATGCTTGCCAGGGACTGGATTTTCAATTCTAGGATGTCCAATAGAATTTATGCCAGTTGTATCCCATATGTGCGTTGTGTGTGCCCATTACCCTAAGTAGAACTATACATATGATCAATAGTTTCAGATCATTTAAACATTATTATTTTATTTGGAATTGCAAATATACATCAAAAAGCACAAGGGATTATCACTCTATAAATAATATAGAACGCAATCAATATAGCCAAAAACAATAGTAAAGTCATGAACAGAGATTAAACCAGAAATCCCAGTGCTGAATTATTTGCCTGAGATTTCATTTAGGCAGAGTATCCTTCAATGTAGGAATGTGATTTTTCCTGTGAGTCATTAAATGAGCCATGTTAGAGGGCTCATCTGGTATGAAAATACAACATTCATTAGGGATTAGAGTATAAATTCCCCCCTGTAAAGCTGCTTTTAAATTAAGAGCCATTCAGTTTTATAAAACTGTTTCTCTCATCATGGGCTTTCCTGATAGCTCAGTTGGTAGAATCCATCTGCAATGCAGGAGACCCTGTTTCGATTCCTGGGTAGGGAAGATCTGGAAAAGGGTTAGGCTACCCACTCCAGTATTCTTGGGCTTCTCTTGTGGCTCAGCTGGTAAAGAAGCCACCTGCTATGCACCTGGGTTTGATCCCTGGGTTGGGAAGATTCCCTGGAGAAGGGAAGGGCTACCCACTCCAGTATTCTGGCCTAGAGAATTCCATGGACTGTATAGTCCAGGGTCACAAAGAGTCAGACACAACTGAGTGACTTTCACTTTCTCTCATCATGGAACTTTAGAACTGAGTAAATTAATCAAATATAGTAAACAAGCATGCTCAGTTGCCAAGTCATGTCCCACTCTTCGCAACCCCATGGACTGTAGCCCATCAGGCTCCTCTGTGCATGAGATTTTCCAGGTAAGAATACTGGAGTGGGTAGCCATGCCTTCCTCCAGGGGATCTTCTAGACCCAAGGACAGAACCTATATCTCCTCCACTTGCAGGCAAGATTCTTTACTACTGAGCCACCTGGGAAGCCCGACAAGCACAGAGAAGGATATATTGATGGGGAAACATTTTGTAGATTATAGACTTGATCAATCATCTTGGTTTGCTGTACAATTGTTGTACAACAGTGCTGTTGGCAGCAGACTTGAAGCAAGAAGTGATACATGCCATGAGTAACTTGATAGCTAGGAAAAGAATATTGACACATTTTATGAAAATAGTAATCATCTGTAGAGCAGAGCAGAAAAAATTGCCTAGTCCTGAAAGGAACCAACTGAACAGATCATTTAAATGATCAGTCTTTCTTACATCTTGTAACCATTTTGCAGTTTGGAAATTTTTTTTCTAGGTGCATCTCAACTTCTCCAGAAGTCTTGAATAATCTGAACAGTAGTACAAGCACTTCCTTTTTTTGGCCAGTAGAAAATCTACAGCGATTCTATTATCTAATACTACTTGGGCTAAGGAGTTTAGGAATGTCTCTTATGCTACAAGGCTTTTTGTAGTCTCTTTGGCCATTTGACCAATGGTGGCTGGTAGATTTCTGCACATACCCCTGTTTACATATATTCTTGCACTAGGAACCAAGGTTCCCCAAAGCTGTTGCCATCAGTTCTCTTGATTCTCTGCTAGTATGGATCTCCTGGCTTCATTGAGAAGAGAGAGAAGATCCATCTGTTTCTGTGTATATAGACAGTGGGCTAACATAACACCCCATTAAGGGTAAACTTTCTACCTGCTAGCTATTAATTCATTTACATGCCCATCCTTGGGAAGGTGGGTCGATTTCAGTATTACATATGGAGACAGAACCTGGAGGAACACAAGTGATTCACTTAGTGCTCTCATTGGTAGCTTCATCAATTTGAAGTTTTGTTAACACAGTATTAAATCATGGGTCACTTTGCAGGCTTTCCGACATCTACTGTATGATGTGAGAGAGGTGCTGGCATAAGTGATCTGTATGCTTCTCTTTAAGATAGTTGTTAATCAAGTAAGGGACAGACTGAGGTGGTCTTAGGACAAGTTGTGCCCAGACTCTTAAAGACCTACAGTAGTGTCGAGCAGGAGATGGACATATTAATACACTGGAGAATTTGGACCTGAAAGGTTAGAGGGAGGCCAATCTGAGTAAACAGTAACATTAAGAACATCTGAAATCAGTGATAGGAATTACAAGGGGTTTAAAGCAGCCTTGAATTGAATGAGGAGTTGGATAACAAATCAACAATTAGTTAAATTGCCCCTGTGATAACTTTACTAAGAGTTTTCTTTCTACTTTAAACACTGGGGCAAAAACATAGCTAGAAATAAAACAACTTGCAATTTTGATAGGCATTTGGTAAATGGCACAATTTGAAAGGATAAAAGAGGTCTTAGAGTCCTGGTCTGGACACGTGGGTTAGCTGTCTGCCATTGCTGTTGTCTTCTCATCCTGGCTTGGTGATGTCAGTCTCAGTCGAAGCCAGGTGTTAGAAACGGTACATTCAGGGAAGGAGGCTTTGCTGAGCTAAGAAAGGTGAGTTTACTCCTTTGAGTTTTGCAGCACAGAGGTTTGTTTGTAAAATCTGATATGGTCCCTTCCAACATGGCAGTGAAGAGTCCTTTATCTGATGTTTTTCTGATAGACAAAATCTCTAGATTGTCACCTGTAGTCCTTAAGGTCTTTGTATTCATGGAGCTCACTTTTGAAGGAGTCAGTTAACTAAAGTTTCATCTTCTTTAAAACACTTTGAGTCCCTGACAAAAATTTAAAATATCACTTTTAAGAAGTGGTTCATATATAACTTCATCTAAATGCATAGGTCATCCATTGATTATTTCTAAAGGAGACAGTTGATGTTTACCTAAGGTTGAGGAGAACCAAGGAAAGAGCTTTAGTCCATGGAAAATTAAAAGCCTCTGAAAATTTAGCCAGTTGGGGTTTAATAGTATTATTGTTCTTTTCTACCAGCCCTGGAGATTGAGGGTGAAAAATATAGTGAAAATACAGCATTATCAGCCACATGTTACAAATGGATTTAATAGTCTGTCCAGGAAAATACATTCCTCAGTTGCTTCGCAATTCAGAAAGAATTCCCCACACTGGAATTATTCTTTCCAAAAGTAATTTGCCTACTGTTAAAGCCATTGTTCCTCTGCAATGAAATGCCTCCACCTGATGTGAAGACATGCATACCATTCCCAGGATGTATTTGCAGCCCTGTAAGGGAGGTACCTGGATGAAGTCCAATTACCAAATTTCAAAGGGCCCCTCAGAGAGGGGAAAGTGGCCTTGAGAGGGATTTACCAGAATTATATTTAGACAGATAGACCATTGATCATAAACCTTATGAGCTACAGTGGGAGAAAGTTTCCAGAAACATTGCATTCTCCATAATGTCATTTGTTTCAGGTGTCCAGTGGGTAAGGGAATGCATGTGTTTGAGTGAAAGTAACTGGGCATTTGTAAGTATTATAGGCCTTTTATATTTGTGGGATGGGATTTAAAAAAAAAAATCCCCCTTTTTTCTTTGAGGCCTGTTTTTCACTTTCTGAAGCCAGTTCTTCAGCCTGCAAAAGAAATTTCTTAATAGTTTCATCAGAATCATGTTTGAACAGAGGTTATTCTCAAAAATGGACAGAGGCAAGGCTTCCCAGGTGGCACGAGTGGTGAAGAACCTGTCTGCCAATGCAGGAGACGTAAGAGATGCAGGTTCAACCCCTGGGACAGGAAGATCCCCTAGAGGAGGGCATGACAACCTGCGTCAACATTCCTGCCTGGAGAATCCCATGGACAAAGGAGCCTGGTGAGCCACAGTCCATAGGGTTGCAAAGAGTTGGACATGAATGCAGAGACTTAGCATGCACACTCACGGCTTAAGGCATCTTGTTTAGCTGCAGCATCAGCCAGTTGGTTCTCTTTGGTTTCCACTGGATCAGGTTTGAAGTGTCCAGGTATTCCCAGCTGTTTGGGGAATTGAATGGGTTCTAATAGTTTTGAAACTAGTTATCCTTTTTTTTTTCTTAATGGATTGGCCAGAAGAGGTGAGAAATCCTCTTTATTTCTACATTTTAAGATCGAGAGCCACTCCAAAGGCATAGTGACCGTCAGTGTAAATGTCTATTGATCCTTAGATAATTGCCAAGCCCTAATTAATACAGCTAGTTCAGCCTGTTGAATCAATTTGGTGTCTGGTAAATAAGAACTTTTATTTATACCATCAAGGTTACTGTGTACCTAGTTTGATAATGCCTTGTCTTCCTTTAAATAGGATCCATCTGTAAACCAAATTAAATCAGCATTATCAATGGTAATTTCTTGAAAGTCAGTCCTAGCAGTAGGAAGTCAGTTAACATAATGTAGTCATGATTTTCATCATCTTTAGGTGCTGGAAGCAAAGTTGTGGGGTTATAATTGTTATAGCAAACAAAATAATGTTGAGTGAAGAGAGTAACAGTATTTCATAAGAAGCCAACTGGCTTACAGAATAGTGCTGAGTAAGATGAGAATTTAAGAGAGATTCAACTGAGTGAGGAACATAAATAGAGACCCCATTACAAATTCTCCACTAGCTTTGCGTAAGAGAGCTGTCATTGAAATAGTTCTCACACAGGGTGGGAGCCCTTTTGCCACCTAATCTAGCTTCTGATTACGCCATCTGTGGATTGATGCTGGTCACCAGGCCTCTGAGTTAGTACACCCAGCATGTTTCCTTTTCCTTCATGCCGAAAGAGAAGAATAAGAATGGTAATTTATAATGAGAATGGCCCACTGCTGGAGCCTGAGTCAGTGCAGATTTTGAAGTGCCTATAGCCTTTTCTCCTCTGTCATCCATGCAGCTGGGTATGGTTCGTCAGGTTTAAGTAATGCATAGAGAAGTTGGGCAATAAAGGGAAAAAGAGCTACCCAAAGGGAAGCCTGGCATGCTGCAGTCCATGGGGTCGCAAAGAGTCGATCACAACTGAGCAACTGAACTGAATTCCTACAATGTCTGGTTAGACCCAGAAATCGCCTCAGTTTGTTTTGTTTTGAGAAGTTAGAAAATTAGGATTCCCTTAATTCTTTCAGGATCAGTTAACTAGTCTTTCTTAGATAACAGATGACCTAAATATCTCATAGTTGCCTAACAGAATTGTCTTTTGACTTTGGAAACCTTAGGTCCCTTAGAGGTTAATTGTTGTAGCAGATGGATAGTGTCTGTTTGGGAGTCCTATTCAGTTCCAGAACACAAAACAAGATTATCTACATAGTGAATTAAAGCAGAGTCATTAGTAAAGTGTACATCAGTCAAATCAGCTTTAAGTATCTGAGAAAAATAAGTAGAACTTTCAGTATAGCCTTGTGGCATAACTGTTCACGTATACTGACCATCTTCCCACATAAAGGCAACGAGTTACTGGCTTCCTTCTTCCCCTGGAATACTAAAGAACATCCTACCTGAAAAGCAACAGGTAGGATGAGAGCAGAGTGTGAGGATTAAGAAGCACAGGGTGGTAAGGGATGACGGTGTTGTTTATGGTGCTCACATCCTGAACAAACCTCCAGCCTTTTTCATTTTGCTTTCTTACTGGTAAAATGGTGGGGGTGGCGGGGGGTGGGGGGGTGGGGGTGGGGGTGGGGGAGGTGGGTATTGCCGACTGGTACAAGGAATTACAAGTCCTTTCTCAGGGAATTTATAAATAATTGGTCTTATTCCATTTAATGTCTTTGATTTAAGTGGCTATTGTCAAATATCGGGTAGAAGCTTGGAATTATCAATAGTTGCTTTAGTTAGAGTGGCTTTCTTGATTTTCCCAGTATTTGAGAAGGAAGATGACCATAATTCCTCAGGTACACATACTATTAAAGTGTCAGTTCCTCCTGACCTGTTTGAGTTTTTGTTTTCATAACCAACAATCTCTCAGTTATCACACTCTGACCTCTATCTACGTCTTCTAAATCTAAAATCATTTCAGCCTCAGGTGAGAAGGCAATATGGGAATTCTATGCCTCTAAAATGACTCATCATATTCATTGGAGCACAATTTCACCAAAAGAAACACGTGTTTTCCTGTGATAGTTCCTAGCTGAAAAGTTACCCGCCCTAACTTAAAAACCTGGACAGGAAAATTTGAAACCTCTACCATTTGAATTCTTTATTCCGAGGAAGAGGCCAGTGAATAAGGACCTTTGCCCAATCCATTCTCTTTGGAAAGATTTTTGGTATAACCTGATATAGCTTGTGGGCAATTTCTCTTCATTTCTGGTGATCTGAAGCCTCATGTTTATGAAAATCTTCCATAGGCATCTTCTAATTTAGCTCTCTGAGCCATTCTTTTGATTTATGTCCAGAGACTAGTAAATGTACGAGCTGGTACAAGTCTGAATATCCAGGCTTATACATTCTTACTGTAAGAAAGATCAAATACTTTAGAAAAACCCAAGGGATCCTGTAAAGGATCTGGAAAATCTTTAGTTAGGTTCTGTCTCAGTCCAGGGAGTCTATGTAAGAGTGAGTTCCTCTTTGTTTCTGGACTTCTCCTTAAAGGGAGCTGCTGTTACCTCTGGGCTGCTTTCATTTTCTGCCTTGGACTCAGATTTTTGTTTTCTTTTGGTGTTGGAGGTGGGAGAGCAGGCAGGGCAGGGCAGGGGAAAGGCAAGAATACAAAGTTGGGGGCAGGCTTCTGAAGTTTTTTGCTAAGTTGGCCACCATTAGTCATGCTTTTTCCATCTGCGTCATTGAGTGAAGAAGACATTTTCTCATTTCCCCATCTTGAGGCTTTCAGGTAGCTAGTAGACATGTCTCCCTTTCTGTTTGTTGGATCTTATAGCCTTTTTTTCCTGAATATGCAAATAAGCCGGTTTAGGTCAACCAGAAGTGCCCCATTTTAACAACAGGACCCATGGGTAATGGTTAGCACTCTGGACTCTGAATCCAAAAGCACCCCGTTTTGACCATCTCAGGGAGAAGTTATCTTTGTTATATCTTTCCATTTAGTTAAAAGTTGCAAGTGTTAGGCCTATAGGCCACTATACAGAAACCCAGCTGGGTTCCCTCATGTGGCTGGCTGCCTGCCTTTGAAGCATGGTTTCCCATTATTAATTAGGTATCCTGATTCAGATATGATCTGAACAGCTGTCTAAGGACCACGTGATATATTGGATGTGCACTGCTTCTGGGTCTAGCTCTCTAAGGAGCTGCCTTTGGGTCGATTTGACTCTATTATGTCTCAGTTTCTCTTTCCAAGAATTGAAAACCACTGTGGGTTCCCCAAGCACTAGTTGATCAGTCCCTGTCCTGTTCCCTGGAAGAGCAGTGTTTACTTAGTGGTTATGGTGGGGTTCTCTGAGGGCCACTGTTCAGCACTGGGATTAATCCTCAGACACCTCCACTAGGCTCTTAGTTATCTGAGAATGTTTTGTGCCTGGAAGAAGCAGGTATCTGTTCGGAAGTGAATTCAGGCACAGTCTCTCATTTCACTAGCAGTTTGTTCAGATTGTATACCAACTTGATTTTCAATTTGAGCCAACTTTAACCAAGATTAGTGACTTATGTTTTCCTAATTTCCTCCCTAGATTCCCCCCTAGGTTCTCGCCCCTTAAGACTCCAAGTTTTAAGTAGAAACAGCTCAAAATTCTTAGGATCATCACTTCAGCAACGAGGTCCTGATGTCAGGAGAACTCACCAGAATGCCTGAGAGATATGGAGAAGCCTGTGGGGCCTGATGGTCCTATGCTGGTACCGAGCACAGGATCCAGGCATCCTCTAGATGTTCTCTGGTATCCTTCTGACTACACCATGCAAATGTTCCAAAATCCAATTAGCAATCAAAATCTGTTGCAATCTCTTTTTTTCCTACAAAGGAAAAAAATAAAATTTTATTCAAGCCAAACTGAGTATTATAACCTAGAGAGACAGACTCTCAGAAGCTCTGATGATTGTTCCGCTGGTTAGGTGCTATAGATGCAGTTTTATACATTTTTGAGACAAAGAATTATGAACCATATTGACAGGTTGACATTATGCATAAAACAAATCAGATGTTTTGGTCAGGTATGCACAAACAGAGTGAGACATTAGATCAACACGACCCCCTGTACAGGATGAAAAGTAATAGTAATCTTAAAAATTACAATGCTGGCATCAGGTAAAAGTGATCATTTTTCTTGAAGCTTGCTTATTTCCTCCTGCCTTGAGAATGTCTGGTTAATGTATAACGTAGATGCACATAGTGTGTTGAGAAAAGACCCATCACAAATGTGTGTTTCAGTTCTGACTTAGTTTGATTATCCTGCCATGGACAATTTAAGATTTTTCCTCATCAAGATGTGATTTGAGCCTGATCATTTGTGGCTTGAACTAATGAAAATTTCCATGTAGAAATCAGTGGGTGATCAGAAATGCAATCAGAAATTCATGAAAAATTCAGGGTTGAAAATCACATTAAAAGGTGACAAAGTCATGACAATGGATGAGTCTGCTGAGAAAGTCGAGGTTAAAAAGAGGAAGGAGTATTTAGAGGGCAAGAAAAGGAAAAGGGCATTGGAGAGCTCAAGACATGGGGAGGATCCCAAGAAGATGACGCAGCAGCCAAGAAGTGATCAAAACCAGCAGATGAAAGGTGAATGAGGGTGACGACTGAGAAAACCTATTGAATTGGTGGCTCAGATTACAGCTTTTAGAGACCACTTAGCCTCAGAAGAACGTAAAGGCTGAAACCACACTGCAGAGAACTGAGAGAGTATGTGTGTGGTTAATGAAGGGAATACAGCTAATGGAAAATGTAGACCACTGTTCCTAGAAACTTGCTGCTAAAGTGTTATTCAGTCGTGTCTGACTCTTTGTAACCCCATGTATGGTAGCCCATCAGGCTCCTCTATCCATGGAATTCTCCAGGCAAGAATACTGGAGTGGGTTGCCATTCCCTTCTCCAGGGGATCTTTCTGACTAGGGATCAAACCCAGGTCTCCTGCATTGCAGGCTGATTCTTTACCATCTGAGGCACCAAGGAATCCTGCTGTTTAAAGGAAGAAGAAAAACAGGGTAGTGTTTGGGAAGTGAGAACATGATTAGAGGTTGAAGAAAAGCTTATATTAATAGTACAATAGAAATCACTGCAGATGGTGATTGCAGCTGTGAAATTAAAAGATGCTTACTCCTTGGAAGGAAAGTTATGACCAACCTAGATAGCATATTCAAAAGCAGAGACATTACTTTGCCAACAAAGGTCCATCTAGTCAAGGCTATGGTTTTCCCGTGGTCATGTATGGATGTGAGAGTTGAACTGTGAAGAAAGCTGAGCACCGAAGAATTGATGCTTTTGAACTGTGGTGTTGGAGAAGACTCCTGAGAGTCCCTTGGATTGCAAGGAGATCCAACCAGTCCATCCTAAAGGAGATCAGTCCTGGGTGTTCATTGGAAGGACTGATGTTAAAACTGAAACTCCAATCCTTTGGCCACCTAATGCGAAGAGCTGACTTATTTGAGAAGACCCTGATGCTGGGAGGGATTGGGGGCAGGAGGAGAAGGGGATGACAGAGGATGAGATGGCTGGATACCATCACTGACTCGATGGACATGAGTTTGGGTGAACTCTGGGAGTTGGTGATGGACAGGAAGGCCTGGCGTGCTGTGGTTCATGAGATCACAAACAGTCAAACAGAATGAGCGACTGAACTGAACTGAACTGAGAAGAAACTTGAACATATTGTTGAGCAAGGGGAAAGAGAGGAAATGACAGAGTGAGACTCTGAAGGAAGCACATGGAAATAGGGTAGAAGTTTAGCTCTGGAGATAAGCCCACAACATATGCTTTGGGTGTTTTCCATAAGTGCCTTGGAAACCCACTGGGGGATATAGAGCAAGAAAGTGACATAATCCAATTTGCATTTTGAGAATACCACTTTGCTATATGGAGGCTGGGTTAAGTAGAAGTTCAGTTCAGTTCAGTCACTCAGTCATGTCTGACTCTTTAGGACCCCATGAACCACAGCACACCAGGCCTCCCTGTCCATCACCAACTCCCAGAGTTCACCCAAACTCATGTCCATCGAGTCAGTGATGCCATCTAGCCATCTCATCCTCTGTCGTCCCCTTCTCCTCCTGCCCCCAATCCGTCCCAGCATCAGGGTCTTTTCAAATAAGTCAACTCTTTGCATCAGGTGGCCAAAGTATTGGAGTTTCAGCTTCAGCATCAGTCCATCCAATGAACATCAGGACTGATCTCCTTTAGGATGGACTGGTTGGATCTCCTTGCAGTCCAAGGGACTCTCAAGAGTCTTCTCCAACACCACAGTTCAAAAGCATCAATTCTTCTGTGCTCAGCTTTCTTTATGGTCTAACTCTCACATCCATACATGACTACTGGAAAAACCATAGCCTTGACTAGACAGATGGTGACTGCAGCCATGAAATTAAAAGACGCTTACTCCTTGGAAGGAAAGTTATGACCAACCTAGACAGCATATTCAAAAGCAGAGACATTACTTTGCCAACAAAGGTCCATCTAGTCAAGGCTATGGTCTTTCCTGTGGTCATGTATGGATGTGAGAGCTGGACTGTGAAAAAGGCTGAGCACCGAAGAATTGATGCTTTTGAACTGTGGTGTTGGAGAAGACTCTTGAGAGTCCCTTGGACTGCAAGGAGATCCAAGCAGTCCATTCTGAAGGAGATCAGCCCTGGGATTTCTTTGGAAGGAATGATGCTAAAGCTGAAACTCCAGTATTTTGGCCACCTCATGCGAAGAGTTGATTCATTGGGGAAGACTCTGATGCTGGGAGGGATTGAGGGCAAGAGGAGAAGGGGACGACAGAGGATGAGATGGCTGGATGGCATCACTGACTCGATGGATGTGAGTCTGAGTGACCTCCGAGAGCTGGTGACGGACAGGGAGGCCTGGCGTGCTGCAGTTCATGGGGTCACAAAGAGTCAGACATGACTGAGCGACTGATCTGATCTGATCTGATCTGACTAGACAGACCTTTGTTGGCAAAGTAATGTCTCTGCTTTTGAATATGCTATCTAGGTTGGCCATAACTTTCCTTCCAAGGAGTAAGCATCTTTTAATTTCATGGCTGCAATCACCATCTGCAGTAATTTTGGAGCCCAGAAAAATAAAGTCAGCCACTGTTTCTGCTGTTTTCTCATCTATTTCCCATGAAGTGATGGGACCAGATACCATGATCTTAGTTTTCTGAATGTTGAGCTTTAAGCCAACATTTTCACTCTCCTTATTCACTTTCATTAAGAGAGTCTTTAGTTCTTCTGCACTTTCTGCCATAAGGGTGGTGTCATCTGCATATCTGAGGTTATTGATATTTCTCCCAGCAATCTTGATTCCAGCTTGTGTTTCTTCCAGTCCAGCGTTTCTCATGATGTACTCTGCATAGAAGTTAAATAAGCAGGGTGACAATATACAGCCTTGACATACTCCTTTTCCTATTTGGAACCAGTCTGTTGTTCCATGTCCAGTTCTAACTGTTGCTTCCTGACCTGCATACAGATTTCTCAAGGGGAAGGTCAGGTGGTCTGGTATTTACATCTCCTTCAGAATTTTCCACAGTTTATTGTGATCCACACAGTCAAAGGCTTTGGCATAATCAATAAAGCAGAAATAGATGTTTTTCTGGAACTCTCTTGCTTTTTCCATGATTCATCAGATGTTGACAATTTGATTTCTGGCTCTTCTGCATTTTCTAAAACCAGCTTGAACGTCTGGAAGTTCATGGTTCACGTATTGCTGAAGCCTGGCTTGGAGAATTTTGAGCATTACTTTACTAGTGTGTGGGATAAGTGCAATTGTGCAGTAGTTTGAGCATTCTTTGGCATTGCCTTTCTCTGGGATTGGATTGAAAACTGACCTTTTCCAGTCTTGTGGCCACTGCTGAGTTTTCCAAATTTTCTGACATATTGAGTGCAGCACTTTCACAGCATCATCTCTTAGGATTTGAAATAGCTCAACTGGAATTCCATCACCTCCACTAGCTTTGTTCGTAGTGATGCTTCCTAAGGCTCACTTGACTTCGTATAAGTAGGAGAGGACAGTCTTATCTTAAATATACACACCCAATACTGGTATTGGAAATGTGATTCGGTGGACCTTTCAGTATATTCCAGAGGGGTGGATGAATTGGGCAATCATAAAGTGAAGTCGTTCAGTCATGTCCGACTCTTTGCGACCCCATGGGCTGTAGCCTGCCAGGCTCCTCTCTCCATGGGATTTTCTAGGCAAGAAAACTGGAGTGGGTTGCCATTTTCTTTTCCAGGAGATCTTCCCAACACAGGGATTGAACCCTGGTCTTCTGCATTATAGGGAGATGCTTTTACCGTCTGAGCCACCAGGGAAGTCAGAAATCATAAGTTGAAACTTAACCCTCGAGTATCCCCTTCTACTTTCTTAAGTTCCAGAGTGCTGGGTCTAAGTGGCTTCTATAAGTGCTGATGTAGTAAGGAGTTAGTTGCTCAGTGGTGTCCAACTCTTTGCGACTCCATGGACTGTAGCCCTCCAGGATTCTCTGTCCATGGACTTCTTCAGGCAAGAATATTGTAGTGGGTTGCCATTCCCATCTCCCAGGGAATCTTCCTGACCCAGGAATGAAGCCTGGGTTTCCTATATTGTAGGCAGATTCTTTACCATGTGAGCCACCAGGAAGCCCAGAGTGGACTTTGACATCAGACAGTTTTGGATACAGTTCTTGGTTCTACCATTTAAAAATTGTGTGATCTGAATTACCTCTCTGAGTTTCAAATTCCTTCTCTGGAAATTGCAGATAAAAACTGCTTCAGTTCAGTTCAGTTGCTCAATTGTGTCCAAGTCTTCGGACCCCATGGACTGCAGCATGCCAGACTTCCATGTCCATCGCCAACTCCCAGAGCTTACTCAAACTCATATCCATCATGTTGGTGATGCCATCCAACCATCCCATCCTCTGTCGTCCCCTTCTCCTCTTGCCTTCAATCTTTCCCAGCATCAGGGTCTTTTCCAATGAGTCAGTTCTTCGATCAGGTGGCCAAAGTATTGGAGTTTCAGCTTCAACATCAGTCCTTCCAATGAACACCCAGGACTTTAGGATGGACTGGTTGGATCTCCTTGCTGTCCAAGGGATGCTCAAGAATCTTCTCCAACACCACAGTTCAAAAGCATCAATTCTTCAGCACTCAGCTTTCTTTATAGTCCAGCTCTCATTGTATTTTCATTCTAGTGAAATAGAATCAATATCTCAATAATAGTCATGCAAGGAAGCTCTTTATATTTTTTCATATCTTTCACATTTGCTTCATAGTTTTATAGTGTCTCAACTTTAATATGTTCATCTTAAAAGGAAACAGGAAGTGCAAAAGGTAGAAAGCTCCATGATTTCAAAGAGAAAGAGCAGTAGAAAAAGACTCAAGGGTGAGATCAAGCCTACGATAAGTGAGGCTGGGACCAGTGTGACAGGTCCCAAGGTGAAGACAACGGCAGGAAGACAGGAGCAGAGTGAGGGGCCCTGGGAGCCTGGGTGTCTGGAAGCAGGAGGGAATAAAGCACGTGCCAGCCTGGGGTGGTTGGAAGGAGGAGGGCTGATGATGGGAATCCATCGAGCTTGTGGGGGAGAGGCTCTGCCACTGACCACGGGTGACTGGCTGAGGGTGGCGTGGGTGATGAGACCCACTGGGCAAAAACCTGGGGGGCTTGGGAGAAGAGCCTGCTATGGTAAGGTTGAGAAGCCAAGATTAAGGCAAAACGTGAGATTGGAGGGCATAGTGCAGGTGGGTCTTGAAGAAAAAAATATTTATGTCAAGAAGGAAGTTAAGCCTTTTTTCATGTTCCAAGAGCCTAAGTTAACATGGCAGTTGTGCCGCTGTTATTAGACCCTATTTTATCCTGATACAAGTGAAGGTAAGGCAGGTAAGGTCTGAAGTGGCTCAAGAAATAACAGCAAAATGGCAGGGAGATGGAGAGGGTTTAAAAAATGAGACCCCCCCCCCCCCACCAGCTTCCTGGGAATGGGCCTGGAGAAGGGTTCAGGGAAGGTCTGGCAAGGAAAATTCCTCTTTCTGTTTAACCTCTCAGTTGCTTCATACCCATCCTGGGATGTGGCAGGGCCTGAAGAGTAATATATAATCGGTCCCTGATGGCTTCAGAGCAGGTGACACTGTTGCCATCAGGAGAACATCAGCTTAAAATGTAGCACAGGCGGTCCCTAGAACTCATCAGCTACTGAAAACCAACCATTCACTAGATAAGGTATTGAAGGAGTCTTTCAACGTCCTTTGTTCATACCCACTCAAATTTCAGTTCAGTTCAGTCGATCAGTCGTGATCGACTCTTTGTGACCCCATGAACCGCAGCACGCCAGGCCTCCCTGTCCATCACCAACTCCCGGAGGTCACCCAATCTCATGTCCATTGAGTCGACCATCCAACCATCTCATCCTCTGTCATACCCTTCTCCTCCTGCAGAGACTTTCAAAAGTTCTAGCTCACTGTCATATACTGAGATGCGTGCTTGGAGCTGTCTTCTGATTGTCAGTGGATGATCGGTTTAGCTCATTCTCAGGCCACCTTTACCTTGGTGGGCGGCCTCAATATCCCTAATAAGAAAGTGCATTAATTAGTTCGTTTAAAGAGTTTTCTTTTTTTGAGACATGGCACTTACGTGACAATGTCTTGTCAACTAAAGAACTTAAGAGCAGTGTTGCCCTTTATAAAGATTTAGTCTCTTATTTATGGGAATGATTTCCTAGTTCGAGCTAAGCTTCAATATACCTTGGTTCACAAATCATACAAGTTGTTTTAGGACAGGAAAGGTATTGGGATGCTTCAGACTCCAAATTTATTTTCATCATAAAAAGTACTGGGTAAAATTAGTACTGAGTAAATGTCATAGAATTTCCACAAGACACGACCTCTTCTCTGCTCCCCTAGTAATGCCCTGTGGAAATTCTTTGGCATTTTATTTTACCCAGTACTTTTTATGATCAAAATAAGTTTGCAATTTGAAGCATCCCAATACCTTTCCTCTTGTAAAATAACTTGTAGTGAAGAACAGGGAAGCCTGGCATGCTGCCGTTCATGGGGTTACAAAGAGTCAGGCACAACTTAGCAACTAAAAACAACAAATGCCATAGAATTTCTACAAGACGTGACCTGCTCCCTTAGTGGAGTGGGGAGCATAAAGGCTTCAGAGCTAAATGACCTGGGTCCAAAGCTGTGACGTGCACTTAGATTAGGTCAGTTAGTTATGTTCTGTTACCTCAGTTTCCTTATTTGTAAAGAGAGGATAATTAAAGTACCTTGTTTGAAGGATTATAGCTAGATCAAGTGACATGGTATACTGTAGAGCCTGGTGTATAATAAGTACTCGGTACATATTAGTCATTACTATTACTGATCGTGACAGATGTTAGTAGAAGCAACAAAGGAAACAGTGCCAAATCAGGTTAAGACTTTCAGAAATACCTTCCATTTTATTTGGAGCTGCTTCTGAATATTGAGACTGTCTCCATGAAACCTTTAAATGAGAATCAGCAAGTATCAATCCAAAGCCACTTAGGTTTTCACCACTGGGGTTCATGTTGTTCTTCATAAACTAAGATAGTCCTTCGTTTTGCCTGAGAGTTAGTTGCCGACTGCCCTGCTGAAGGATCCGTGGGTTCTTTGTCTCTGTGACATCAAGATGTTTGCAGGGAAAACTCACACCATGCCATTTGCTTCTGGATGCTGCAGCAGATAATAAGACTTGTGAATCCCAAGGTCAGGCACCCTTTCTCACACCTCCTTTGCTGTGAAATGATTGGATGCAGTATCTGTGGTGTTCAAAGATAAATCAGGACATATTAAAATTTGTAAGAGTTTCACTTGCACAAAACTAGCTTCCAATGGACCAGTGCCAAAGCAGAAGTGGTTAGGAGTGTTCCACTGACGGGAGCTGGGATGTATGCGGGTGAAGGAGAGGGGATACTTTTATGGAGAAGTGTGTGAGTGCTAAGTCGCTTCAACCATGTCTGACTCTTTGCGACTCCATGAACTGTAGCCCGCCAGGCTCCTCTGTCCATGGAATTCTCCAGGCAAGAATACTGGGGTGGAGAAGAGACAGAAGCAAAGTAAGGAAATCATCTGCCTGGCTATAGTTTTAGCTGTTGCATTATGAGGGCAAGGCTTGTTGGCTGCTAGTGACTGGTCATCCTTAGGTTTCCATTTCTCAACCTTAAGGCATTTTATAGGCTTAAGCTTTGGTTCCCTTACATAGGCTGCTAAGAGAACTACCTCAGACTAATGGCCTCCTTGTTTAACTCCTTTAACAGTGGGACTTTTTTAAGGGATTTTTTGGCAGTTCAAAAAATTGTTATGAGGGTTATAGAAATAAATCGACTTGTAAACGTTCCAGAAAATAGCACCACAATTTAGCCACAGGATCATGTCAGAATTGTGACCTTAAATAATTGCTCTCATTAAGTAGCTAGATTGCTCTGTCTACACTATGTTTAGGGGAGAAAAATGAGGCTGCAACTACCTGAAGGCTGGTTACCATGGAGTGTTGCTCACTTCTGAATCAAAGTACATTAATGCAGAAGACTGGCAGAGCAACTTTGCTGTAAGGGAGGCTGGGTAGTTAAGTTCTTTGGGACAGTGGGACTGCAATGTGAGACAACGCTTGTGAAGATGATAAACAGCTACCAAATGACACGGTCTCCACAGATTGTTCCACCTCCCTTCTTATCCTCCTTCCTTGGACCCTAGACAAGTCCTTCTCATTGAAGTCTTCCATAAACTGACTCTTGCCAAAGGAAACCTTCCTGATGCCCTAGACTATGCTGGGTTACAAGAATGTAATTCATAAAGGTGGGGACCATGTCTATCTTGCCCAGTGCTCTGTCCTTGGTATCTAACACAGGGTGTTTAGCACAGAGTAGCTGCTCAATAAACGTGTTAAATGAATGTTCAGTTGCCAAAGTGGAAGGAAGTGAAAGTCACTCAGTCGTGTCCAACTTTTTGCAACCCCATGGACTTATACAGTCCATGCAATTCTCCAGGCCAGAATACTGGAGTGGGTAGCCTTTCCCTTCTCCAGGGGATCTTGCCAACGCAGGGATTGAACCCAGGTCTCCCACATTGCAAGCAGATTCTTTACCAACTGAGCCACCAGGGAAGCCCAAGAATACTGGAGTGGGTAGCCTATCCCTTCTCCAGGGAGTCTTCCTGACCCAGGAATTGAACTGGGGACTCCTGGATTGCACGCATATTCTTTATCAACTGAGTTGAGGGAAACCCCAGTCACCAAATCATCTCCAACTCTTTGTGACTCCAGGGACTACAACCCACCAGGGTTCCCTGTCCCTCACCATCTCCCTGACTTTGCCCAAGTTCATGTCCATTGCATTGGTGATGCCATCCAGCCACCTCATCCTCTGTTGCCCCCTTCTTCTGCTTTCAATCTTTCCCAGCATCAGGGTCTTTTCCAATGAGTCAACTCTTTGCATCAGGTGGCCAAAGTATTGGAGTTTCAGCTTCAGCATCAGTCCTTCCAATGAGTATTCAGAATTGATTTCCTTTCAGATTGACTGGTTCAATCTTCTTGCAGTCTAAGGGACTCTCAAGAGTCCTCTTCATCATCACAGTTTGAAGGTACCGATTCTTTGCATTCTACCTTCTTTATGGTTGAACTCTCACAAACAGTTAAATTAATATGAGCTCTTTGTTCTCTTCTGTAAATCCAGCCTAATACCACCACAACCAGCAATCCAGGCCTGATTTATAATTAGGACATGTAAAATACAGTCATATTGGTAGAGATATATGTATTTGGGGGCTAAAATTTGTCTCGGAGTGACACTAAATTACACACATGGAATGCCATCCTATGTCAAATAACTAAACCTTAGCCCTGTCCGACTGCCCCAGGCAGAAAATATGCTGGCCATCCTTTTATACCATTTGGAGTGTATTTCCAATGTCACATGTGAAAAATCTCCCTCATACAGCAACACAGCCTACTTGACATTACTGATTTTATGAAGCTGAGGTCACTAGGTCAGAGTCACAGAAATCAGCCAACATTGAGAATGCCACAAATACTACCAATAATACCAGTTACATTTATTAGGCTTGCTTTACAGTTGTAAAAGCAC
Organism: Tragelaphus eurycerus; assembly: GCA_935064755.1. Classification (NCBI taxonomy): domain Eukaryota; kingdom Metazoa; phylum Chordata; class Mammalia; order Artiodactyla; family Bovidae; genus Tragelaphus; species Tragelaphus eurycerus. Next base: position 1,901,210 of record CAKXYN010000170.1, on the reverse strand, counting down.
TTTCATGTATATTATACCATTGATCCTGAGACCAATTCTGTACAGAGTTCACGGCATGTATTACCTCATTTTACAAATGAGTAAACTGAAGCTTGATGAGGTTAAGTGACTTGTTGGGATCTTACTAGTGACCACTGGAAGCATCAAGGCAGAGGTCTAGCCTTCCAGCTCTGGCCAGGGCGTTCTCCACGTTACAAGGCAACCAAAGGGACATTGAGGCCCAGATGGTCCCCATTCTGGAGAGAGATGAGCAAGGACCACCCTCCTCATAGAGGAGAACATTCCTCCCGGTTCAGCCCGTCTCGTCTCACAGAGCACAGTCTGGCAGCACCTGGCAACCAGCAGTCCCCTGCTCTCAGCACACAGTTGCAAAAGAGCAGCTGGGAGGGTGAAGCCGGAGCCCGCCTGCTGTGGGCGGCTATCCGGTGACTCTGAAGGGTTCTGTGCTCACATGGAGGGGAGCCTGGGAACATCCTGCAAGGGAAGAGAGGAGTGCTTCTGTGCGCCTCAGAGACCACATCAGCAAACATCTGATGCCTAATAAGCCAGCCTCTGTGCTAGTTACAGGGGTCCAGAGGTGAAGAAAGGAGTTCTGCTGCCCGTGTGTGTGTGTATGTGTATGGAGTGGGGGAAGTGATCTAACATGAGCTTCATCTTTTTCATTTGAAGCATCAGTCAGTTCAGTCCCTCAGTCGTGTCCTACTCTTTGTGACCCCATCGACTCAGCATGCCAGGCCTCCCTGTGCATCACCAACTCCTGGAGTTTATTCAAACTCATGTCCATTGAATCAGTGATGCCATCCAACCATCTCGTCCTCTGTCATCCCTTTCTCCTCCTGCCTTCAATCTTTCCCAACATCAGGGTCTTTTCCAATGAATCAGCTCTTCACATCAGGTGGCCAAAGTATTGGAGTTTCAGCTTCAGCATCAGTCTTTCCAATGAATATTCAGGACTGATCTCCTTTAGGATGGACTGGTTGGATCTCCTTTCATTCCAAGGGACTCTCAAGAGTCTTCTCCAACACCACAATTGGAGAAGAGCATCAATTCTTCGGCACTCAGCTTTCTTTATACTACAACTCTCACATCCATACTTGACCACTGGAAAAACCATAGCTTTGATTAGACAGACCTTTGTTGGCAAAGTAATGTCTCTGCTTTTCCACATGCTGTCTAGGTTGGTCATAGCTTTTCTTCCGAGGAGCAAGCGTCTTTTAATTTCATGGCTGCAATCACCATCTGCAGTGATTTTTGGAGCCCCTCAAAATAAAGTCTGATACTGTTTCCACTGTTTCCCCATCTATTTGCCATGAAGTGATGGGACCAGATGCATGATCTTAGTTTTCTGAGTGTTGAGTTTTAAGCCAACTTTTTCACTCTCCTCTTTCACTTTCATCATTTGAAGCACAGCAGCCAATAATATGTTCTGAAGGAGCAGCCTTCAGAGCCAGGCGTCTTAGCATTCTTTGGTGGCTGATACCATTTGATTTGTGTGTGCCTATGAACACAGCACACAGGGGAGTTTTAAAATGAGTACATCTTGCCAGTATTCGACTTTGTTATTCTTTCTTTTCTCACTTGTATTCCCTTGCTGGCCTTCCATTCTGGGCATGAAATATTAGGAATATTGACTATTTATTTGCATACCATGATTAATCTAAGTTAGGGGCTTCTCTGGGCCCTATTAAGTCAGCACATCTGACAAGTGAAATGCTGGCCCGGGGGAGCATTGCCATGTGCTGTAAATCTGGTTAACCCTGTTACTGAAGACAAGTGCTGTCAGCCAAATTTAAGGCTCAGGGATATCCGAGAAACGCTCAATATTCTTTGGCATAAGCCACAAGTCGAATGGCTGTCACCAATCATCAAGTTATTAGTTCGAGGTTATCAGGTGCAGTTTAACAAAGAGAAAGTTTATGATTGCACCGTGACTCAATGTTCGCCGTAACCAAACTGATCTCCCATTGTGGCTTCACGGCAAAAGCACGTAGAGCTATAGTTCGGCCTCTTTGCCCCTCCAACCTGCTGCTCCCTGTTCTTGTTCTCACAAATTCCCATCTCAGCTTTGCCCTCTGACCCATTTTGAACACATATTGGGGACCTGATCTTGGCTTAACCTTTGGATATAATTTAAAAAATATTTTCCCGCTGAGCTCACTTGTTTTCTTCCTTACTCTCTTCTCTGGCCCCGAGGGACCTGCCATCTAGGCCTGGATGTAAAATAAATTTTATTCAGTCAGGATTAAGATAGGCTGAATAAATACGTTTTTCTCACCAGATGCATGTCTCTTAAATTTAAGGGTATTTTGAGCTAATGGGAAACAATACTGTATTACTGGTATGGCTTTACCCCTAATAACTCAAAAGCAAGAGGCATGCAGTAGTGATTATAGAGTCCCTGGAGACAGACTACTGGGATCTGAAACTCAGTTCTGTATTACTTGATTGTGTAACTTTGGGGAAGTCACTTAGTTTCTCTGAGTTCAGTTTCCTCATCTGTAAAGTGGGAATGATAAGATAGCTGCCTCACGATTACATGAGAAATCTTAACTTTATGTTACATCTTATTTTCGTAGTCCATTGCAGAAAAAAATGTGTTGAGAGTTTTCTATGTCAGGCAGTGTGCTAGCTATTGAGGAAAAATGAGCATAAGATGCAGTTTTCCCCCCAGAAAACTCATCCCTACTGGGAAAAACAAAAAGACAGCAATGGCTTAGTGTGATAAGTGTGTAGGAGGAGTAAGACAAGATGCTCTGAGAGCACGTAGGAGCCTAATTGAATCCAGCCATGGGCAGTCCAGGAAGGCTTCCTCGAGGAAGTGACATGACACCGAGACCTGAAGGATGAGAGGGCGTTAGCCAGGCAGAGTGAAGACCACACTCTAGGCAAAGAAAGCAGCACGTGCAGAGGTCTGGAAGCAGAAGAAAAAATGGGTCACACTGGGAGGGACAGTAACTGGTTCAGGGAGTGATTGTGGTACAACCTGAACGAGAAGGATCTGTGAGGATGAGGCTCTGAGGGAAGGAGTCCGCTGAGATTTCAGGATGCAGAAAGAGCAGATGGCAATCAGGGTCCAGAGGGGGGCAATAAAAGAAGCGACCAGTCAGTGTTTGCAAGGTCCATAAAAGGTAAGAGACGCAGAACCCAGCAGAAGACCGAAATTAATAAAATGAGGACATTTTAATCAGAAAGTCAATTCAGTTCAGTTCAGTTCAGTTGCTCAGTTGTGTCCAACTCTTTGCGACCCCACGGACTGCAGCACACCAGGCCTCCCTGTCCATCACCAACTCCTGGAGTTTACCCAAACTCATGTCCATCGAGTTGGTGATGCCATCCAACCAGCTCATCCTCTGTCGTCCCCTTCTATTCCAACCCTCAATCTTTCCCAGCGTCAGGGTCTTTTCCAGTGAGTCAGTTCTTCGCATCAAGTAGCCAATGTATTGGAGTTTCAGCTTCAGCATCAGTCCTTCCATGAACACCCAGGACTGATCTCCTTTAGGATGGACTGGCTGGATCTCCTTGCAGTCCAAGGGACTCTCAAGAGTCTTCTCCAACGCCACAGTTCAAAAGCACCAATTCTTCTGTGCTCAGCTTTCTTTATAGTCCAACTCTCACACCCATACATGACTACTGGAAAAACCATAGCTTTGACTAGACGGACCTATGTTGGCAAAATAATGTCTCTGCTTTTTAATGTGCTGTCTAGGTTGTTCATAGCTTTTCTTCCAAGGAGCAAGCGCCTTTTAATTTCATGGCTGCAGTCACCCTCTGCAGTGATTTTGGAGCCCAAGAAAATAAAGTCTTTCACAATAAAGAAAGTCAGTGGCACACGTTTCGTATAGTGTTACATGGGAGGACGGATGATGGCAGTGCCCCATTGAGAACAGGGCCTGGGGTGCAGGATAGGGGGTGGGCCAAAGATGGCTGGGGGTATCGGCCATGAATCTATAGCCAAGGGCTAATTAATGGGATGAGGGCAACAGACCAGAAGCAGCAGCCAAGTTGATATGAATGGTTACAGCGAACTGTGAACTAGCTCTTTCAATATTCCTGAGCACAGGATGGGTGCTGGGATGTGGGACTTTGAGCATGTTGAGAGAAAGGTGGAAGTTTATGTCAAAGTGCTCAAACTGAATTAGACTCTAGCATATTCACATTCCAGAGGGGCTAATAAGTTGTCTCTTTCCAAACTAATATTCTTTAAATACTGATATTTGGATAAAATGTGTTTGTAGGGGAGGTTGAATACTGCATGTAAGGAAGAGAGAATAGTTTTTCCCCAACGGTCCCAGCTGTTCAGATGTGGGCCACGGTCTTTCCCCGCACTGTACTTAACAAGACCCTCTCTTTCTTAGATGATAGTCAAGCATGTTGCTTGAGTTCTCATCCTGTTTTGCATCTCAGGAATTTTAACACTGTTCCTCCAAACTCCGTACAGTGGTCTTCTTTACAAAAATTTCAGCATTTGCAATTTCCCCCCTCCTGTGACATTTCCCATGAGGTTTTAGCAAGGAGTGACATTTAAAATATTTAATATTAATATTAAATATTTAATACTCGATACTATACACATCCAACATCCGCTGGATCATGGAAAAAGCAAGAGAATTCCAGAAAAACATCTATTTCTGCTTTATTGACTATGCCAAAGCCTTTGACTGTGTGGATCACAATAAACTGTGGAAAATTCTGAAAGAGATGGGAATACCAGACCACCTGATCTGCCTCTTAAGAAATCTGTATGCAGGTCAGGAAGCAACAGTTAGAACTGGTCATGGAACAACAGACTGATTCCAAATAGGAAAAGGAGTACGTCAAGGCTGCGTATTGTCACCATGTTTATTTAACTTATATGCAGAGTACATCATGAGAAATGCTGGACTGGAAGAAACACAAGTTGGAATCAAGATTGCCGGGAGAAATATCAATAACCTCAGATATGCAGATGACACGACTCTTATGGCAGAAAGTGAAGAGGGGCTAAAAAGCCTCTTGATGAAAGTGAAAGTGGAGAGTGAAAAGGTTGGCTTAAAGCTCAACATTCAGAAAACGAAGATCATGGCATCTGGTCCCATCACTGCATGGGAAATAGATGGGGAAACAGTGGAAACAGTGTCAGACTTTGTTTTTCTGGGCTCCAAAATCACTGCAGATGGTGACTGCAGCCATGAAATTAAAAGACGCTTGCTCCTTGGAAGGAAAGTTATGACCAACCTAGATAGCATATTCAAAAGCAGAGACATCACTTTGCCAACAAAGGTTCGCCTAGTCAAGGCTATGGTCTTTCCTGTGGTCATGTATGGATGTGAGAGCTGGACTGTGAAGGCTGAGCGCCGAAGAATTGATGCTTTTGAACTGTGGTGTTGGAGAAGACTCTTGAGAGTCCCTTGGACTGCGAGAAGATCCAACCAGTCCATTCTGAAGGAGATCAATCCTGGAATTTCTTTAGAAGGAATGATGCTAAGGCTGAAACTCCAGTATTTTGGCCACCTCATGCGAAGAGTTGACTCATTGGAGAAGACTCTGATGCTGGGAGGGATTGAGGGCAGGAGGAGAAGGGGACGACAGAGGATGAGATGGCTGGATGGCATCACTGACTCGATGGATGTGAGTCTGAGTGACCTCCGGGAGCTGGTGATGGACAGGGAGGCCTGGCGTGCTGCGGTTCATGGGGTCGCAAAGAGTCGGACACGACTGAGCGACTGATCTGATCTGATCTGATCTGACTATACACATGGGCTTCCCTGATGGCTCAGTAGTGAAGAATCTGCCTGCCAATGCAGGAGATGCAAGTTCGATTCCTGGGTTGGGAAGATCCCCTGGAGAAGGAAAGCACGACCCATTCTAGTATGCTTGCCTGGAAAATCCCATGGACAGAGGAGCCTGCAGGCTACAGTCCATGGGGTCACAGAAGAGTCAGACACGACTTATCAACTAGAAACAACTATCAGATCAGATCAGATCAGTCGCTCAGTCGTGTCCAACTCTTTGCGACCCCATGAATCGCAGCACGCCAGGCCTCCCTGTCCATCACCAACTCCCAGAGGTCACTCAGACTCACATCCATCGAGTCAGTGATGCCATCCAGCCATCATCATCTGTCGTCTCCTTCTCCTCCTGCCCCCAATCCCTCCCAGCATCAGAGTCTTCTCCAATGAGTCAACTCTTCGCATGAGGTGGCCAAAATACTGGAGTTTCAGCTTTAGCATCATTCCTTCCAAAGAAATCCCAGGGCTGATCTCCTTCAGAATGGACTGGTTGGATCTCCTTGCAGTCCAAGGCACTCTCAAGAGTCTTCTCCAACACCACAGTTCAAAAGCATCAATTCTTCGGCGCTCAGCCTTCTTCACAGTCCAGCTCTCACATCCATACATGACCACAGGAAAGACTATAGCCTTGACTAGGCGAACCTTTGTTGGCAAAGTGATGTCTCTGCTTTTGAATATGCTATCTAGGTTGGCCATAACTTTCCTTCCAAGGAGTAAGCGTCTTTTAATTTCATGGCTGCAGTCACCATCTGCAGTGATTTTGGAGCCCAGAAAAATAAAGTCTGACACTGTTTCCACTGTTTCTCCATCTATTTCCCATGTAGTGATGGGACCAGATGCCATGATCTTCGTTTTCTGAATGTTGAGCTTTAAGCCAACCTTTTCACTCTTCACTTTCACTTTCATCAAGAAGCTTTTTAGTTCCTCTTCACTTTCTGCCATAAGGGTGGTGTCATCTGCATATCTGAGGTTATTGATATTTCTCCCAGCAATCTTGATTCCAACTTTTGTTTCTTCCAGTCCAGCATTTCTCATGATGTAATCTGCACATACCAATTAGAATGGCGTTTGCGTTAGTGCAGAGCCAACCCTGGAAAACTGCTGGGCCAGACATTAAACCTTCTGTGTCTGGTGAAGAAGTCCAGAGTGGGATGAGCTGGGGTGGTGGGGAACTTCTGCAAGTCCCAGGGTAGAAACTAAGGAGACCAAAACAGGGGTCAAGAGACCTGCAGGCCCAGAAAAACCATATGGAAGTATTTCAACATTTGAACTACTGGAGCAACTATGCTGTTCATATCTGTTAATCATCAGCTCTGCTTTTGACACCCATCAGAGGTTGGTGCTGTGGTAAAGCACTTAGCTCTACTATTTTCTGAGTCCAGCTATGGGTTCTGTGATGCTGAGAGGAGATATCCTGGGGCAGAGAGGCAGATAATCTACATGAGACACGCTGGGTGTTTACTGGAGGAGAAAAAACACAACCTGCAAATACATACATGCATACACGTGTGCATGTGTGAGTGAATTTGCACTGATTACCAGAGAACCGAAAATTCCCTTCCTCTTTATCTTTCTATTCCTTTTACCTATAAGACCAAGAGTTCAAATTCACTTGACTGTGAAAGCAGATCTAAGTGTAGCTCAAGCTCTTAAATGGGAGAAAGTTGGAAATAACCCAAAGGTGACCAAAATTCTGCTGCAGTCTCCTCTGCTCCTGCTGCTGCTGCTAAGTCGCTTCAGTTGTGTCCGACTCTGTGTGACCCCATAGACAGCAGCCCACCAGGCTCCAGTCCCTGGGATTCTCCAGGCAAGAACACTGGAGTGGGTTGCCATTTCCTTCTCCAGTGCATGAAAGTGAAAAATGAAAGTGAAGTCGTTCAGTCATGTCTGACTCTTAGCGACCCCATGGACTGCAGCCTACCAGGCTCCTCCATCCATGGGATTTTCCAGGCAAGAGTACTGGAGTGGGATGCCATTGCCTTCTCCGTTAACAGAGAAGAGACAGAGGCAAAGCAAGGAAATTACTTGATTGGCTGTGATTTAAGCAGTTGCTTTCTTTGAATAAGCCTGGTTGGTTATTTGTGATTGGTTGTCCTTCAGTTTCCATTTCTTAACCTTGAGACATTTATAGGTTTGGGGTTGGTTTGCTTAGTAGACTGCTAACATATTAGAACCATCTCATTCTGTTGATTTCTTGTTTGATTAACTTAGTATATGTATTTGTAAATTGAAGAATAAGGGCAGTATATTGTGGAAGCTGGGTGGGTTCATATATAATTTTCCTCAGCATGTTAATGTTTCAAAGCCAAACTTTTTCACAATTAGTGAGGAAGCTCCTGAGAGTATTAAAACTTAAAATAAAAGCTAAAAATTCTGCAGAAATACCTTTTCTTTGTATGAAATGTGGCTTGTTAAAGGCTTCAAGAATCACTGCATTTTCTTGTTAAGCTCTCTGGGGAGTTTTAGGTAGAGAGGAGAAGTTGAAAGATGTTTACTCCAGGTTAAAAGAGAAATTAATGATAAATTAGGCCGTTCTTCGGAGAAGGCAATGGCACCCCACTCCAGCACTCTTGCTTGGAGAATCCCAGGGACAGGGGATCCTGGTGGGCTGCCATCTATGGGGCCACACAGAATCAGACATGACTGAAGCAACTTAGCAGCAGCAGGCCATTCTTGGATTGTATTTTAAATTTTGGTTGAACTGATTTCTGTGGAACTACTTGTCTTCAAGGATATTCATTTCAAAAGAAGGAAGCATGAGATAGTTCAAAAGGCTATGAAATTTGAGTGACTGAGGTTCTAAGGCAAATGCCCATGGAAATTTAACCATGTTAGCATAATTTTATTAGAATTCTAATTGGTTTTGTTAGGGTGCTGATTTCAAAATTGCATTTTTTAGCAATGTATATTATTATATCGGGGAAGGCAATGGCACCCCACCCCAGTACTTTTGCCTGGAAAATCCCATGGATGGAGGAGCCTGGTAGGCTGCAGTCCATGGGGTCGCTAAGAGTCAGACATGACTGAGCGACTTCACTTTCACTTTTTACTTTCATGCACTGGAGAAGGAAATGGCAACCCACTCCAGTGTTCTTGCCTGGAGAATCCCAGGGACAGGGGAGCCTGGTGGGCTGCCGTCTATGGGGTTGCACAGAGTCGGACATGACTGAAGCGACTTAGCAGCAGCAGCATTATTATATATTATATTAGTTTCAGATATACAACATAGTGATTCAACATTTTGATAGATTAAACTCCATATAAAATTATTATAAAATATTGGTCACATTCTCTGTACTGTACAGTGTCTCCTTGTAGCTTATTTATTTTATATATAATGCATGTGATTAGTCAGTCGTGTCTGACTCTTTGTATGGACTGTACATGTATGGACTGGCATGGACTGTAGCCTGCCAGGCTCCTCTGTCCATGTGGATTCTCCAGGCCAAAATACTGGAGTGGGTTGCCATGCCCTCCTCCAGGGGATATTCCCAACCCAGGGATTGAACCCAGGTCTCCTACATTGCAGGCACATTCTTTACCGTCTGAGCCACCAGGGAAGCCTATATATGTACACATAATCATTTGTGCCGATTAATACCCTACCTATATCAAGCCCTTCCCCTCTCTCTCTCCCCAGCAGTAACTGCTAGCTTGTTCTCTCTATCTGTGAGCTCGTTTCTGCTTTGTTATATTAATTTATTTGTTTTATTTTGTAGATGCCACATATAAGTGATAACAGAGTATTTGTCTTTTTTCTGTCTTATTTCACTAAGCATAATACCCTCCCGGTCCATCCATATTGTTGCAAAAGGCAAAATTTTCATACTTTTTATGGCTGAGTAATATTCCATTGTATATATACAGCACATCTTTATCTATTCATCAATGAACACTAGATTGCTTCCGTATCTTGATTATTATAAATAATGCTACTATGGACGTTGAAGTGCATTTATCTACTCCAATTAGTGTTTTCTTTTTCTTCAGATACATACCTATGGATGAAATTGCTGCATTATATGGTAGTTCTATTTTCAGTGTTTTGAGGAACATCCACACTGTTTTCCATAGTGGATTTTCAAATTTACATTACTACCAGCAGTTTATAAGGGTTTCCTTTTATCTACATCTGTACCAAATATCTGTTATTTGTGGTCTTTTTTGATGCTAGCCATTCTGATAGGTGTGAGGAGATATCTTTATTGTGGTTTTGATCTGCATTTCTCCAGTAGCTAGTGATGCTGAGCATCTTTTCATGTGCCTGTTAGCTATCTGTCTTTTTAGGTCTTCAATTTTTCAGTTTTTTTTTTTATATTGAATTTTATGAGCTGTTTATATGTTTTGGATTTTATCCCTTTATTGGTCACATTATTTACAAATACTTCCTCCCATTCTGCAAGTTGTCTTTTCATTTTGTCTAAATGGTTTCCTTTGCTGTTCAAAAGCTTTTAAGTTCAGTTCACTCCCATTTGTTTATTTTTGTTTTTGTTTCCTTTGCCTTGGGAGACAGATTCAAAAAAATATTGCTATGATTTATATCAAAGTGTATTCTGCCTATATTTTCTTCAAGGGGTTTTAGGGTTTACGGTATTAATATTTAGGTCTTGAATCCGATATTTGTAAATGCTATGAGAAGATGTTCTAATTTCATGCTTTTATATGTAGCTGTCAGGTTTTTCAGGCACCATGTAGTGAAGAGAACCTCTCCTCCCGTGTGTATTCTTACGCCCTTGGTTGTGGATTAATTGATGATAAGTGCATACGTTTATTTCTGGACTCTGTTCTGTTCCACTGAACAGAATCACATGGCTCTGTTTTTGGGTCAGTACTGTGCTGTTTTTATTACTATGAATTTATAGTATGGTATAAATTCAGGGAACATGATATCTCCAGCTCTGTTTTTCTCAAGATTGCTTTGGCTATTTGGGATCTTTTGTGTTTCCATACAAATTTTAGAATTATTTATTCTATATCTGTGGAAAATGCCATTAGTATTTTGATAAAGATCACATTGACTCTTTGCTTGCCTTGAGTAGCATGGTCATTTTAACATTAATTCTTCCAATCCATGCACACAATACAGCTTTCTATCTGTTGTGTTACCTTCAATTTCTTTCATCACTGTCTTAAATTTTTTTAAGAACAGGTCCTTTTCCGCCTTAGGTTGGTTTATTCCTAGATATTTTATTCTTTGATGTGTTGGTAAATGGGATTATTTTCTTAATTTCTGTTTCTGATAGTTTATTGTTATTCTATATAAATGCAATAAATTTATTTATATTAATTTTGTATCGTGCAACTTTACCACACTCATTGACAAGGTCTAGTAGTTTTCTGTTGGGATCTTTAGGATATTCTATGTATAGTATTGTGTCATTGCTAAACAACATCGGACACAAAGATCAGTGGAGCAGAAGAAAGAGCCCAGAAATAAACCAATGCACTTATGTTCAATTGATCTCCAACAAAGAACATAATAATACACAATGGGGAATAAAAGTGACAGGAATGGGCATCTTTGTCTTGTTTCTGATCTCAGAAAGAATGGTTTCACCTTTTCACCATCAAGTGTGGTGTTAGCTGTGGGCTTTTCATATCCAGCCTTTATTATGCTGAGGCACATTCCCTCTATACCCACTTTGTGAAGAGTTTGTACCATAAATTCATGCTGACTTTTGTAAAAAAAAGCTTTGCCTGCATCTATTGAAACAATCGTATGGTTTTTATTCTTCAGTTTGTTAATGATCTGTATCACATTTACTTTGGTTTGTGAATACAGGGCCGTCTTTGCATCCCTGGGATAAATCTCATTTGATTGTGGTGTATGACCCTTTTAGTATATTGTTGCTTTCATTTTGCTAATATTTTGTTGGAGGAGTTTTACATCTATGTTCATCAGTGATAATGGCCTATAATTTTGTTTTTTGTGTGATATATGTGTGTGTGTGTGTGTGTATATATATATATATATATATATATATAAATCTACTAAGTCTATTTAGTCTAATGTGTGATTTAAGGCCAATGTTTCATTGTTGGTTTTCTATCTGGATGATCTATTGATGTAAGTGGGGTGTTAAAGTACCCTACTATTGTTATGTTACTGTACATCTCTCCCTATGTCTGCTACTATTTGCTTTATGTATTTAGGTAGTCCTATGTTGGCTAACTATCTTCAATCTATCTATCTTTATTTATGTATTTATAATTGTTATATCTTCTATGTGAATTTATCCCTTGATCATTATGTAATGCCCTTCTTTGTTTTTTGTTAGAGTCTTCATTTTATAGTCTATTTTATCTGATAGAAGTATTGCTATGGCTTTCTTCTGCATGGAGTATCTTTTTCCATCCCCTCACTTTCAGTTTGTGTGTGTCTTGATGCTAAAGCTGAAACTCCAGTATTTTGGCCACCTCATGCGAAGAGTTGACTCATTGGAAAAGACTCTGATGCTGGGACGGATTGGGGGCAGGAGGAGAAGGGGATGACAGAGGATGAGATGGCTGGATGGCATCACTGACTCTATGGACATGAGTCTGAGTAAACTCCAGGAGTTGGTGATGGACAGGGAGGCCTGGCGTGCTGTGATTCACGGAGTCGCAAAGAGTCAGACATGACTGAGCGACTGAACTGAACTTAGATCTGAAATGAGTCTTTAGTAGGCAACATATATTTGGATTGTGTGTGTGTGTGTGTGTGTGTGCACGCGCATGTACACACAGCCTGAAGTAGTGGCAATGGTTAGAGAATGATTATTAAAAACTCAGGAAAGGAGCCAGAAATGTCCATGGCCATGTATTTCTTCCAGTGAGGTTGTGTCCTTCAAAAACTCATATTTTATCATCATTTATAAGTAAGTGTTTCCTCCTCTTTGGGCACAAATGCAATTGCTACTATTAACAAAAGTCTACACTATTTTGCTTACCTTTCTAAGGTTCAGAAAAGTCATTTTCTAAGAACTTTTAAGTACTTTGAGGTTGACTGGTCTTCAGACTTGTTACACTGTCTTGTATCACCTTAGGCACTCTAAACACACTGCGTGGAGAAAACAATATTTTCAAAGCCAGATTTCACTGTGAGTTCCAAATTTATGACTTCCACTGGTATGTACAGGAAAGAGAGAAAGAGTCAATTCCTAGTCAGGCTGATAAGTACAGGGTCCCCGAGGAGGAGAGGGGTCTGGGGCTCTTGAAGAGGAAATAGGGTCTGGAATTCTCAAGGAGGAGGAATGAACAAAGGCTTTTTTCCTACATTCCTTAGTAAGGATTCTATAACAACAGTGTAACCTGCTTGAGGACAATTTCTCCTTGAAAACCTTCTGACTAATCCTGTTATCTTCAGTTCAGTTCAGTTCAGTTGCTCAGATCAGATCAGTCGCTCAGTCGTGTCCGACTCTTTGGGACCCCATGAACCGCAGCACTCCAGGCCTCCCTGTCCATCACCAGCTCTCGGAGGTCACTCAGACTCACATCCATCGAGTCAGTGATGCCATCCAGCCATCTCATCCTCTGTCGTCCCCTTCTCCTCCTGCCCTCAATCCCTCCCAGCATCAGAGTCTTCTCCAAGGAGTTAACTCTTTGCATGAGGTGGCCAAAATACTGGAGTTTCAGCTTTAGCATCATTCCTTCCAAAGAAATTCCAGGGCTGATCTCCTTCAGAATGGACTGGTTGGATCTCCGTGCAGTCCAAGGGACTCTCAAGAGTCTTCTCCAACACCACAGTTCAAAAGCATCAATTCTTCGATGCTCAGCCTTCTTCACAGTCCAGCTCTCACATCCATACATGACCACAGGAAAGACTAGGCGAACCTTGACTAGGCGAACCTTTGTTGGCAAAGTAATGTCTCTGTTTTTGAATATGCTATCTAGGTTGGTCATAACTTTCCTTCCAAGGAGTAAGCGTCTTTTAATTTCATGGCTGCAGTGACCATCTGCGGTGATTTTGGAGCCCAGAAAAATAAAGTCTGACCACTGTTTCCACTGTTTCTCCATCTATTTCCCATGTAGTGTTGGGACCAGATGCCATGATTTTCGTTTTCTGAATGTTGAGCTTTAAGCCAACCTTTTCACTCTCCACTTTCACTCTCATCAAGAGGCTTTTTAGCCCCTCTTCACTTTCTGCCATAAGGGGGGTGTCATCTGCATATCTGAGGTTATTGATATTTCTCCCAGCAATCTTGATTCCAGCTTGTGTTTCTTCCAGTCCAGCATTTCTCATGATGTACTCTGCATATAAGTTAAATAAACATGGTGACAATATACAGCCTTGACATACTCCTTTTCCTATTTGGAACCAATCTGTTGTTCCATGTCCAATTCTAACTGTTGCTTCCTGACCTGCATACAGATTTCTCAAGAGGCAGATCAGGTGGTCTGGTATTCCCATCTCCTTCAGAATTTTCCACAGTTTATTGTGATCTACACAGTCAAAGGCTTTGTCCAGGAAGAGATACTCCACGCCCAAGGTAAGAGAAACCCAACTAAGACGGTAGGTCTTGCAAGAGGGCATCAGAGGGCAAATACACTGAAACTATACTCTCAGAAAACTAGTCAATCTAATCACACTAGGACCACAGCCTTGTCTAACTCAATGAAATTAAGCCATGCCTGTGGGGCAACCCGGGATGGGCGGGTCATGATGGAGAGATCTGATAGGGTGTGGTCCGCTGGAGAAGGGAATGGCAAACCACTTCAGTGTTCTTGCCTTGAGAACCCCATGAACAGTATGAAAAGGCAAAATAATAGGATACTGAAAGAGAAACTCCCCAGGGCAGTAGGGGCCCAATATGCTACTGGAGATCAGTGGAGAAATAACTCCAGAAAGAATGAAGGGATGGAGCCAAAGCAAAAAGAATACCCAGCTGCGGATGTGTCTGGTGATAGAAGCAAAGTCTGATGCTGTAAAGAGCAATATTGCATAGGAACCTGGAATGTCAGGTCCATGAATCAAGGCAAATTGGAAGTGGTCAAACAAGAGATGGCAAGAGTGAATGTCAACATTCTAGGAATTAGCGAACTAAAATGGACTGGAATGGGTGAATTTAACTCAGATGACCATTATATCTACTACTGTGGGCAGGAATCCCTCAGAAGAAATGGAGTGGCCATCATGGTCAACAAGAGTCCTAAATGCAGTACTTGGATGCAATCTCAAAAATGACAGAATGATCTCTGTTCATTTCCAAGGCAAACCATTCAATATCACAGTAATCCAAGTCTATGCCCCAACCAGTAATGCTGAAGAAGCTGCAGTTGAACGGTTCTATGAAGACCTACAAGACCTTTTAGAACTAACACCCCAAAAGGATGTCCTTCTCATTATAGGGGACTGGAATGCAAAAGTAGGAAGTCAAGAAACACCTGGAGTAACAGGCAAATTTGGCCTTGGAACATGGAATGAAGCAGGGCAAAGACTAACAGAGTTTTGCCAAGAAAATGCACTGGTCATAGCAAATACTCTTTTCCAACAACACAAGAGAAGACTCTATACATGGACATCACCAGATGGTCAACACCGAAATCAGATTGATTATATTCTTTGCAGCCAAAGATGGAGAAGCTCTATACAATCAGCAAAAACAAGACCAGGAGCTGACTGTGGCTCAGACCATGAACTCCTTATTGCCAAATTCAGACTGAAATTGAAGAAAGTAGGGAAAATCACTAGACCATTCAGGTATGACCTAAATCAAAGCCCTTATGATTATACAGTGGAAGTGAGAAATAGATTTAAGGGCCTAGATCTGATAGATAGAGTGCCTGATGAACTATGGACTGAGGTTCGTTCAGTTGCTCAGCCATGTCTGACTCTTTGCAACCCCATGAATTGCAGCACACCAGGCCTCCCTGTCCATCACCAACTCCTGGAGTTCATTCAGACTCATGTCCATTGAGTCAGTGATGCCATACAGCCATCTCATCCTCTGTCGTCCCCTTCTCCTCCTGCTCCCAATCCCGCCCAGCATCAGAGTCTTTTCCAATGAGTCAATTCTTTGCATGAGGTGGCCAAAATACTGGAGTTTCAGCTTGAGCATCATTCCTTCCAAAGAAATCCCAGGGCTGATCTCCTGCAGAATGGACTGGTTGGATCTCCTTGCAGTGCAAGGGACTCTCAACAGTCTTCTCCAACACCACAGTTCAAAAGCATCAATTCTTCGGCACTCAGCCTTCTTCACAGTCCAAATCTCACATCCATACATGACCACAGGAAAAACCATAGCCTCAACTAGATGGACCTTTGTTGGCAAAGTAATGTCTCTGCTTTTGAATATGCTATCTAGGTTGGTCATAACTTTCCTTCCAAGGAGTAAGCATCTTTTATTTTCATGGCTGCAGTCACCATCTGCAATGATTTTGAAGCCACCAAAAATGAAGTCTGACACTGTTTCCACTGTTTCCCCATCTATTTGCCATGAAGTGATGGGACCGGATGCCATGATCTTCGTTTTCTGAATGTTGAGCTTTAAGCCAACTTTTTCACTCTCTCACTTTCATCAAGAGGCTTTTTATTTCCTCTTCACTTTCTGCCATAAAGGGTGGTGTCATTGGAATATCTGAGGTGATTGATATTTCTCCCAGCAATCTTGATTCCAGCTTGTGTTTCTTCCAGTCCAGTGTTTCTCATGATGTACTCTGCATAGAAATTAAATAAACAGGGTGACAATATACAGCCTTGACATACTCCTTTTCCTATTTGGAACCAGTCTGTTGTTCCATGTCCAGTTCTAACTGTTGCTTCCTGACCTGCATACAGATTTCTCAGGAGGCAGATCAGGTGGTCTGGTATTCCCATCTGTTCAAGAATTTTCCACAGTTTATTGTGATCCAGTCAAAGGCTTTGGCATGGTCAGTAAAGCAGAAATAGATGTTTTTCTGGAACTCTCTTGCTTTTTCAATGATCCAGTGGATGTTGGCAATTTGATTTCTGGCTCTTCTGCCTTTTCTAAAACCAGCTTGAACATCAGAAAGTTCACGGTTCACATATTGCTGAAGCCTGGCTTGGAAAATTTTGAGCATTACTTTACTAGCATGTGAGATGAGTGCAATTGTGTGGTAGTTTGAGCATTCTTTGGCATTGCCTTTCTTTGGGATTGGAATGAAAACTGACCTTTTCCAGTCCTGTGGCCACTACTGACTTTTACAAATTTGCTGGCATATTGAGTGCAGCACTTTCACAGCATCATCTTTCAGGATTTGAAATAGCTCAACTGGAATTCCATCACCTCCACTAGCTTTGTTCATAGTGATGCTTTCTAAGGCCCACTTGACTTCACATTCCAGGATGTCTGGCTCTAGGTTAATCTTTTTTGTACAGTTCTTCTGTGTATTCTTGCCACCTCTTCTTAATATCTTCTGCTTCTGTTAGGTCCATACCATTTCTGTCCTTTATAGATCCCATCTTTGCATGAAATGTTCCCTTGGTATCTCTAATTTTCTTGAAGAGATCTCTAGTCTTTCCCATTCTGTTGTTTTCCTCTATTTCTTTGCATTGATTGCTGAGGAAGGCTTTCTTATCCTTTCTTGCTATTCTTTGGAACTCTGCATTCAGATGCTTATATCTTTCCTTTTCTCCTTTGCTTTTCGCTTCTCTTCTTTTCACAGCTATTTGTAAGGCCTCCCTAGACAGCCATTTTGCTTTTTTGCATTTCTTTTCCATGGGGATAGTCTTGATCCCTGTCTCCTGTACAATGTCACGAACCTCATTCCATAGTTCATCAGGCACTCTATCTATCAGATCTAGGCCCTTAAATCTATTTCTCACTTCCACTGTATAATCATAAGGGATTTGATTTAGGTCATACCTGAATGGTCTAGTGGTTTTCCCTACTTTCTTCAACTCAAGTCTGAATTTGGTAATAAGTTGTTGATCTGAGCCACAGTCAGCTCCTGGTCTTGTTTTTGTTGACTGTATAGAGCTTCTCCATGTTTGGCTGCAAAGAATGTAATCGATCTGATTTTGGTGTCGACCATCTGATGATGTCCATGTGTAGAGTCTTCTCTTGTGTTATTGGAAGAGGGTGTTTGCTATGACCAGTGCTTTTCTTGGCAAAACTCTATTAGTGTTTGCTCTGCTTCATTCCATGTTCCAAGGCCAAATTTGCCTGTTACTCCAGGTGTTTCTTGACTTCCTACTTTTGCATTCCAGTCCCCTATAATGAGAAGGACATCTTTTTTGGGTTAGTTCTAAAAGGTCCTGTAGGTCTTCATAGAACCATTCAACTTCAGCTTCTTCAGCATTACTGGTTGGGGCATAGACTTGGATTGCTGTGATACTGAATGGTTTGCCTTGGAAACGAACAGAGATCATTCTGTCGTTTTTGAGATTGCATCCAAGTACTGCATTTCGGACTCTTTTGTTGACCATGATGGCCACTCCATTTCTTCTGAGGGATTCCTGCCCACAGTAGTAGATATAGTGGTCATCTGAGTTAAATTCACCCATTCTAGTCCATTTTTGTTCATTGATTCTTAGAATGTCCACATTCACTCTTGCCATTCTTGTTTGACCACTTCCAATTTGCCTTGATTCATGGACCTGACATTCCAGGTTCCTATGCAATATTGATCTCTTTACAGCATCGGACCTTGCTTCTATCACCGGTCACATCCAGAGCTGGATATTGTTTTTGCTTTGGCTCTATCCCTTCATTCTTTCTGTAGTTATTTCTCCACTCATCTCAAGTAGCATCTTGGGCAGCTACTGACCTGGGAAGTTCCTCTTTCAGTATCCTATCATTTTGTGTTTTCATACTGTTCATGGGTTTCTCAAGGCAAGAATACTGAAGTGGTTTGCAATTCTTTTCTCCAGTGGACCACATTCCGTCAGATCTCTCCACCATGACCCACCCATCTTGGGTTGCCCCACGGGCATGATTTAGTTTCATTGAGTTAGACAAGGCTGTGGTCTTAGTGTGATTAGATTGACTAGTTTTCTGTGAGTATAGTTTCAGTGTATCTGCCCTCTGATGTCCTCTTGCAACACCTACTGTCTTAGTTGGGTTTCTCTTACCTTGGGCGTGGGGTATCTCTTCACTGCTGCTCCAGCAAAGCACAGCTGCTGCTCCTTACCTTGGACGGGGGGTATCTCTTCACTGCCGCCCTTCCTGACCTTCAACTTGGGATAGCTCCTCTAGGGCCTCCTGCGCCCACGCAGCCAGCGCTCCTTGGATGTGGGGTTGACCCTCCCAGTTGCTGCCCCTGGCCTCGGACTTGGGTAGCTCCTCTCGGCTCTTCCTGCGCTGTCACAGCCTGGAACTCTTGGCGGCTGCCTCTGACCTCGGATGCCGGGTAACTCCTCTTGGCCGCCGCCCTTCCGGCATGGGGTCCTCCCATCTTCTGCCCCTTACCTTGGACATGGAGTAGCTCCTCTCGGCCACGCTTAGTGCCCCGGTCGCAACTGCCCTGTTATCTTAGAATGTATATTATGGGAGTGGGTCTGGTAAGATCTTTACAACCTTGAGACATTCTTTTGATTTATTGTAGGAACTAATTTTAAAAAGTATATAATTCCCTTTCTTAGACTAGGGAGGGGGGCACTCTCTGTTCCCCTTCTGATATCTATGTCAGAACCTTTCTCTGTCCCTTTTTCACTTTAACAAAGCTCTGCTGCACAAAAGCTCTTGAGTGATCAAGCCTGGTCCCTGGTCCCAAAGCTAAATCTTCTTCGGAAACCATGAATCCAACATCGTTCACCGTAAGCTATCAAAAGGAACTTTGCCTTTCTAAGTTTGTTCTCCTGTTTACAATGTGAATAAATACAACTCATGTTATTCAAACCCTTTCTGGGGGAAAATGGGTCCAGTGGTCTCAGTTAAGCTGATCATAGCTGCACTTCTTACCTAACAGGTGATTTTATAGCTTTGAGCTCTTGGTATTTGTCCCTTTTTACACGTTTCTAACTGGAGATAAGTATGTAACCATTGATACTGATTTTTGGAATAATTTTGGGAATGTTTTAGCATTGATATGAGGTGAAAGGAAGTTTAGCCTTTCTGTTTTGGTGTCGTCGAATCAGATTTACCTGCAGACTTCTGGTCTATTTCGCCTGCAGTCTAGTTTTGGTTCTCTTCTACTTCTGACTACATGTTGTTTCAAACTAGGGCAGAGAGCAAACGACCTCTGCCCTGGAATCAGTTGCCCCAGTCCTGTCGGAAGAGAGCATTGGTTTTCCCAGCCTTCTTTGGCAGGCTTCTGGGCGTGATGATTACTTTGCTCTTCCTGGTTTCAGCAGAGTTTTGGGCCTTGATCCTTTATCTGCTTTGCTCTGTATTTGTTGAGTGAATGAACAAGTACACATCAATCAGTCCAGTCTCTCATCCCTGCCCCTTGAAACAAATCAAAGGACATGATTTTTAGCCACCTAAGAAAAATGTTTTAATAAAATGTCTCTAGAAAATCAAATTTAAAATCATCTACAGCCTATAACATATTGTTCTGCCTTATTTTATTGTGTGTACAGTGCATTCATTTTTCAAGGTGGATGAATCATAAGCTAATTTAAAACAATTTAGCCATGAAAATCCCTGTAGCATGTGCAGAACTAAGATTAAATTTAAGGCAATAATAATTCCCTGTCAGGAGAAAATGAATATATTTCATCATGGTACTTCACTTGAAAAGTAATTGAGTCACCATTTCTATTCCCATTACCATCTGAACATTGTAAAACTAAATTAAAAACTATGAAATTGTAATATGGTTATTTGAAAAGTCTATTTTAATTGTCAGACTTGAATGTGAGACTTTGCATCTAACACAAGTTATTTTTTCAAAAGTAGGAAAGCCCTAAATTATATTTATGGAAACAGAATATCATTTGGGGCATTAAATGAAAGTACTATTCATATATCTTGTCATAAAATTTTAACTAGAAAATTCTGGGAATGGATTTTTTTCAATATTTCTCTCAAACCTAAGAACAAATCTTTCTTAAGCTACAGACCTAGATATTAAAAAATTGTATTTTTTTCCTACCTTGAGTCCCCAGTACACCCAATAATAGAGAATTACTTTTAGAAATTCAGGAGTCAAGGCAGGGTTTTCTTAGTGAATTCTGGGATTATGTGTTTCTTGTTCAGGGTTTATTTACTACCTGGAAGTGGGGCGAGGGCTTTAAGTTACACACAGATGGGGGCGGTTGTTGGAGACAGGGGCCTGGTCCTCAAACAGCACGCATCTTCTCGTAAAAATGGTATCCGTTTATGTTATCACTGTCAGATTTCATGCTCCTGAGTATACATG
This sequence comes from Tragelaphus eurycerus, assembly GCA_935064755.1. NCBI lineage: Eukaryota > Metazoa > Chordata > Mammalia > Artiodactyla > Bovidae > Tragelaphus > Tragelaphus eurycerus. The sequence goes on along the minus strand of CAKXYN010000170.1, from coordinate 1,880,199 downwards.
GCCAGAAAAATGTAGTGACGCTCCCCTGGTTATGGCAGGTCAGGGAATCTGAAACCTTGGTCCATGGGAAAAGAAGAAGAGTTTTGGAAGTGAATCAGATTTAGGCTTCTACCACAGATGTTGGATGAATGAATGAACGCATAAATAAGTAAATGTTTCCGTTGCTACAGTTTTGAGAACCAGGAAGTTACTTGTCTCTCTTTCCACAGGACAGAACAGGTCTGTTTGTTTATCGCTCGTTCTCAGCTGTCAGAGGATTGCTGCTTGCCTTTGCCCTGTGCTGTTCCTGCCACTGCTCTCTTTTACTCTTCCTGTTTTGTTTTTGCTTTTTCTTTTTATTTCCCCTGGCTCGTATTCTTTCTCCTATGTGCCTTGGCTTTCCTGAGAAAAGGTTAATATTGCGTTGCCTTTTGCGGCCAGACTAGTCTTGCACACGCGGCCCCAGTGTAAGGAGCAGAGCTGTGTTCTTTGGCTCCTCATGGCTGTATCTGCTGCTTCAGTGTCATAATCTGGTCCCAGGGCTCGCGAGGCAGACTGCCAGAACACAGAGCTTGTGCTCACGGTGCTGGCTGCACACATCAAGCAGAATCAGTGTTTATGCGTAGGTCTGCTGTGTCATGCTTGCAAGCTGTTTGAACACAAACCTGTAGGACCCAGACTGGGCGAACAAAACCAAAGAGGAAAAACTGCAAAAACAAATGTTTGACATTATCTAGTGATCAAGCATTCCAGTGTAATTATAGTGCTAGACCATGCCAAGCATTGATTTGTCTCCTGAGTTTGCAGAGGACGCTAGACTTTTGTTTTCTCATAATTAGTTTCTAACCTAATTAATATGTAGGTTCTAATGAACCAGCTCATTCTTCATCAGTAGAAGGAGACCCCAGTGTCAGGCTTGTGTAGTGTAAGTTCACCCCATTCTCAAACTCATGCTTTAATAGAGTAATTGCTTAGAAAATCACTTTCAGATAATCAGCTCAAAATCCTGTCTTCAGTTAGAAGAAAAGTTCATTTAATTACTATAAAGCATTAATTAAATGTGGACCATAATTTAATTATCCCAGACCTACTGAATCCAGAATCTGCATGTTGACAAGATTACTATGAAATTCGTATGCATGTTAAAGTTTAAAAAGACCAGTTCTCAAACTTGGTGGCCTAGTGCAATAACCCCTGAAGTTATTAAAACTTACTGCTGGTTAGCTTCCTCTTACGGGGAAGGCAATGGCACCCTACCCCAGTACTTTTGCCTGGAAAATCCCATGGACGGAGGAGCCTGGTGGGCTGCAGTCCATCGGGTCGCTGAGAGTCGGACACGACTGAGCGACTTCACTTTCACTTTTCACTTTCATGCATTGGAGAAGGAAATGGCAGCCCACTCCAGTGTTCTTGCCTGGAGAATCCCAGGGACGGGGGAGCCTGGTGAGCTTCCGTCTATGGGGTCGCACAGAGTCGGACACGACTGAAGCAACTTAGCAGCAGCTTCCTCTTAAGAAGATTTTGATTCAGCTGGCATGGGGTCTGGTTTAACCATCAGGATTTGTGAAAAACTTCTTAGGTTTTTATAATGTGCAGAAAACTTTGAGAATCACTGGTCAAGGAGAGTGAAAGGCTAAATAGACCAGAACAGTCGTCCTCAATCTTTGTGGGTATCACTACCAAATACAGAGAGCCAGGCTGATGGACTAGGATAGACCCTGAGCTCTTGCATGTGCCAAGTTTCCCATTGGCTCTGACAAACACCGTGTTTAAGAACCACTCAAGCAGGAAAGCATACATAATTATAAGGCAGCTTTCAGGGTCTCTTTGACATTCCTGGGGCATCTCCCTTTGGTTCTGTTTTTATGAGTTGGTGAGAACACTGATACAAGTGTCTGTGTGACCATTCTATTAACTCCCTATTTTGTCACCTAATAAGACTTAGCAGCAGCAGCAGCAGCAAGTATCTAGAACTGATTCTTCAGGGATTAAATCATGCCCTGATTGTTTGCTGCTGCTGCTGCTAAGTCACGTAGTGCTACTAAGAGCATTTTGTATGTGGGAGGGAGTGAGTGAGTACCCCAAGGTCACACAGAGAATGGCAGAGTATGAGCAATAGCTCTGATAATCTTTAAAAGTTTGAGCAGATAAGCCTGCAACCTCAGCCTAAACCATGTGGTTAATTATTACAAAGATAAATTAGTCCAATAGAAGAATGAAGTTTACAGGTAATATATTTACGGATGTGCATGTAATCGGTCATTTGTAACATAATTATGCCCAAATGGTGAGGAGTTTGAATAGATGGCTATAATTAATGTTACTTTCATACTGGCATCCTTGTTTTTATCAATTTTTATAACCCCAATTTAAGTCTGTGTTATATATCAATACAATCAGCACAAGAGCTTAGTTTTCGCCCAGTAGCATACAGTTTGTCCTATGAAACATGCATGCCATTCTGTAGACATTTGTAAACGTTGAGAAGCCTTAGCACCCCAGCCTATCTGAGAAGAGACTCCGTTGACTTTGCCCCATTTGCTCTCTAACTCTTCTGGCTCCCATCTCTGCTCCTCAAAGCTGCCATCTCTCAGCTTTCTTACAGAATCGAAGATGAGTGCTTGTAAATAGACAAACCTGGTGTCCATAGTGTTTGGATCAATTGCCCTTCTTAAATATTTGAGCAATTCTCTCCAAAGGCATTCGAGCATGCCCTGCTGGACAGATTTCTGAAAATAAGGCTTCTTTTTCACGCTCCCTTGCCATCCACTCCACCTGTGACCTCCTCAGTGTCTCCCAAGAAGCACACGGTGCCCTTGAGCTGCCCTTTGGCTGCTTGCTATTTCCCCACTGGAATTCTTCTAGCAGGCCCACCCTCTAGTAGTTCTTCCTACATCTATCTCTCAAGGACTTGAGTATCTGATAGATTTTGGTTTTAGATTCATATAGGTAATTCTGCATTAATGATTGACCACATTATTTTAAGTTTTTTTTTTTTTTTTTTTTTTGCACTCACAGAAAAACTGGTTGTAACTAGCTTAAATTTACAAAGGAAAATGAACAGGAGGGAGGGAGTGTCTCAGAGAATTTAAGAAAGAATTGCACCACTTTGCCCTGGAAAAGGCAAGGAACAGGGCAGAAAGTGTACTTGAATCCTACCAGAGGAGCTGAAAGTAAAGTCACTTGTCTCCACAGCTGTGTTGGAGCTGGTTCAGAGAGGCTTGGCAGAACAAGTTATATTTTCTGGAGTTTTGCAAATCATATGACATTACATTAGTACCTTGAAATCAGCCATAAGGTATTTACACCAAGGAAATTGGCAGCTGCTACAAAAAAGCATTACCAGCATACCACCACTCCGGTCCATCTTTGTTCCGGACTTCAGATTCCGAAGAGTTGTATTGGAATGGGGCATTTTAAGTGTCCATTTCTGTGTTAATTATCAGAAGGAGAACAGGGTTATAATATACAGACACAGCAAGTTCTGTATATCAATGGTGCCCTCAGGAAAGGGGATCTTTATGAACTGGGAAGCCTCCCAAAGCCTTTCTGCACAGTTTCTATCTGTTTTCAAATATTTGCTTCTTAAACAAGGTTAAACAATTAGGAAATTATGAAATATGATGTGTTTCCCTCACTGGAAGAGAATTTATGTACTTAGCCATGACTGTGATAAATGCTGCAGCCACTTCAGAGGGTCACAACTGACTGCACATTATAACTACTTGGGACCTTTAACAGTAGACCAATTCCTGGGCCCCATCAGACAAACCCATGCTTGAACTGAGTGTCAGCAAGTTTTAAAAACACCTCAGCATGGAGACCATTGATGTATAGTTGCTAAGTCGTGTCCCCCTCTTTGCAACCCCATGGATTGCGGCATGCCAAGCTTCCCTGTCCTTCACTATTTCACAGATTTGCTCAAATTCATGTCCACTGAGTCAGTGATGCCATCCAACCATCTCATTCTCTTTCTCCCTCTTCTCCTTTGTCCTTCAATCTTTCCCAGAATCAGGGTCTTTTCTGATGAGTTGTCTCTTTGCATCAGGTGGCCAAATCATTGGAGCTTCAGCTTGAGCATCATTCCTTCCAATGAATATTCAGAGCCGATTTCCTTTATAAGAGTATTGTTTTGTATGTTTGAAAGTTGCTAAAGAAAAGTAGATTTTTCTTGTGTTTTCATTGCAAGAAAAATAAAATTGTAACTATAGATGGGGATGAATGTTAAGTAAATCATTTCATATATATTTCACAATATATATATGTATCAAAGCACATTCTTCTGCACATAAAACAAATATAAGATTACACATCAATTATATGTCAACAAGAAAAGAAGAAAGCATCTCATATAATTCCAAAGAAAACCAGGGCTGAAAACAACTGAAGTTATGAGATGGCATCATTAAAGCCTTTGTTGTTGTTCAGTCACTTAGTTGTGTCCAACTATTTGCTACCCATGGACTGCAGTGTGTCAGGCTTTCCCTTCGTCCTTCACTATCTCCCTGAGTTTGCTCAAACTCATGTTCATTGAGTTGATGAGGCTATCCAACCATCTCATCCTCTGTCATCCCCTTCTCCTGCCCTCAATCTTTCCCAACATCAGGGTCTTTTCAATGAGTCAGTTCTTTGCATCAGGTGTCCAAAGTATTGGAGTTTCAGCTTCAACATCAGTCCTTTCAATGAATACTCAGGTTTAATTTTCTTTAGGACTGACTGATTTGATCTTGCTGTCCAAGGGACTCTCAAAAGTTTGTTCCAGCACCACAGTTCGAAAGCATCAGTTCTTCATTGCTCAGGCTTTTTTGTTGTCCAGCTCTCACTTCTGTACATGACTACTGGAAAAATCAGCGCTTTGACTGTACAGACCTTTGTTGGCAAAGTAATGTCTCTGCTTTTTAATACACTGTTTGCCATAGATTTTCTTCCAAGGAGTAAGCATCTTTTAATTTCATGACAGCAGTCACCATCCGCAGTGATTTTGGAACCCAAGAAAATAAAATTTGTCACTGTTTACACTTTTTTCCCTTCTATTTGCCATGAAGTGATAGGACTAAGTGCCATGATCTCAGTTTTTTGAATGTTGAGTTTTAAGCCAGCTTTCCCACTCTCCTCTTTCACCTTTATCAATAGGCTCTTTAGTTCTTCTTTGCTTTTTTTTTAGTTCCTCTTTGTTTTCTGCCATGAGAGTGGTGTCATCTGCATATCTAAGGTTATTGATTTCTCCCCACAATCTTGATTCCAGCTTGTGATTCAGCCAGGTACATTCATTTCACATGATGTACCCTGCATATAAGTTAAATAAGCAGAGTGACAGTATACAGTCTGGAATGAATGGAATTGTGCGATAGTTTGAACATTCTTCAGCATTGCCCTTCTTCAGGGTTGGAATGACAGCTGACCTTCTCCAGTCCTGTGACCACAGCTGAGTTTTCCAAGTTTGGTGACATATTGAGTGCAACACTTTAACAGTATCATCTTTTAGGATTTGGAATAGCTTAGCTGGAATTCCATCTTCTCCATTAACTTTGTTTGTAGTAATGCTTCCTAAGGCCCACTTGACTTCACACTCCAGCATGTCTGGCTCTAGGTGAATGACCGTACCGTCATGGTTATCCTGGTCATTAAGACCTTTTTTGTACAGTCCTGTGCATTGTTGACACCTCTTCTTAATCTCTTCTGCTTCTGTTATTTTCTTGCAGTTTCTGTCCTTTATTGTGCCATCTTTGCATGAGATGTTCTCTTGGTATCTCTAATTTTCTTGAGGAGATCTCTAGTCTTTCCCATTCTATTGTTTTCCTGTATTTCTTTGTATTGTTCTTTGAAGAAGGCCTTCTTTTCTCTTCTTGCTATTCTCTAGAACTCTGCATCCATTTGGGTATAGCTTTCCGTTTCTCCCTTGCTTTTCCATTCTCTTCTTTTCTCAGCTATTTGCAAGGCCTTCTCAGACAAGGCCATTTTGCCTTGCATTTTGCCTTCTTGCATTTCCTTTTCTTAGGGATGGCTTGGTTACCACCTCCAGTACAATGTTACATACCTCCATCCATAGTTCTTTAGGCACTCTATCATGTCTAATCCCTGAGTCTATTTGTCACTTCCACCATATCATAAGGGGTTTTATTTAGGTCATACATGAAAGGCCTAGTGGTTTTCCCTACTTTCTTCAATTTAAGTCTAAATTTTGCAATAAGGAGCTCATGATCTCAGCCACAGTCAGCTCTGGGTCTTGTTTTTGCTGACTAAATAGAGCATCTCTATATTTGGCTGCAAATAATATAATCAATCTGATTTTGGTATTGGCCATCTGGTGATGTCTATGTGTAAAGTCATCTATTATGTTGTTGGTAGAGGGTGTTTGCTATGACTGTTGCATTCTCTTGGCAAAACTCTGTTAGCCTTTGCCCGGCTTCATTTTGTACTCCAAGGCCAAACTTGCCTGTTGCTCCAGATATCTCTTGAATTCCAACTTTTGCATTCCAGTTCCCTATGATGAAAGGGACGTCTCTTTTTGGTGTTAGTTTTAGAAGGCTTATAGGTCTTCATAGAACCATTCAATTTCAGCTTTTTTGGCATTATGGTTGGGTATAGATTTGTATTACCTTGATGTTGAATGGTTCGTCTGGGAAACGAACTGAGATCATTGTGTCATTTTTGAGATTACACCCAAGTACTACTGCATTTCAGACTCTTTTGTTGATTATGAGGGTTACTCACGTCTAAGGGAGTCTTGCCCACAGCAGTAGATAAAATGGTCATCTGAATTCAAGTCGCCCCATTCCCATCCATTACAGTTCACTGATTTCTGAAACATCAGTGTTCACTCTTGCCATCTCCTGTTTGACCACATCTAATTTACCTTGATTCATGAATTTAACATTCCGGGTTCCTATGTAATATTGTTCTTTACAGCATTGGACTTACTTTCAGCACCAGACACACCCACAACTGGTCGTTGTTTCCACTTTGGCTCAGTCCCCATTTTTTCTGGAGGCATTTCTCCACTCTTCCCCAGTAGCATTTTGGACACCTACTGACCTGAGGGGCTCATCTTTCAGTGTCCTATCTTTCTGCCTTTTCATACTATTCATGGGGTTTTCAAGGCAAGATTGCTGAAGTGGTTTGCCATTCCCTTCTCCAGCAGACCACGTTTTGTCAGAACTCTCCATCATGACCTGTTCATCTTGGGTGTCCCTGCATTGCATGACTCATAGTTTCATTGAATTGCACAAGGCTGTGATCCATATGATCATTTTGGCTAGTTTTCTGTGATTTTGAGTTTCATTCTGAAGGCCATGGGATTGAAGTTCTTGCTTCTTCAGTCTGCCCTCTGATGGTTGAGAATAAGAGGCTTGTGCAAGCTTTCTGATGGGAGGGATTGGCTGTGGGAAAGACTGGGTCTTGCTCTGGTAGGCAGGGTCACTCTCAGTAAATCTTTAATCCAATTTTCTGCTGATGGGTGAGGCTGTGCTCCTTGTAGTTTGACCTGAGGCCGCCCCGTCCTGGAGTCTGCAGTCTCTATGGCAGGGCTACAGGCTCTATGGTAGGACTAACGGTGACTTGCTCCAAGAGGATTTATGCCAGCAGGCTGCACCTCCCAGGACTGCTGCTGCCAACGCCCCTGACCCCGTGGCAGGCCACTGTCAACCCATGCCTTCTCTGGAGACTCCCAAAACACTCACAGACAAGTCTGGCTCAGTCCCTTGTGGAGTCACGGCTCCTTTCCCCTGCATCCTGGTGCACACAAGGTTTTGTCTGTGTCCTCCAAGAGTCTCTATTTCCCCAGTTCTGTGGAAGTTCTATAATCAAATCTTGCTGACCTTCAAAATCAGATTCCCTGGGGATTCCCAGTCCCTTTGCCCGATCCCTAGGTGGGGAAGTCTGTTGTGGGGCCAAGAATCTTTGTGACAGCATGAGAATTAGGGAAGTGAAATCTTGACACGTTTGTCAAGTCAGAAGCTTGCTGCTAAGTCAGAAGCCTTATCTATAGACTTACACCACCACATAGACTTAAATTTTACATGATGTTAAAGATTCTGAAGTGGTTCCTGATTCATTGTGGACCAGGGGAAAGAGCGAAAATAAAGCAATTGACATGCCCTCCAGGGTCAGGGACAAGCTCACTCCCCAGGGAGTGAGGAAGAGTGCAATTTCAGGCTATTAAACTGAAAAATGATGGATTTAGGAACTTGGCAATGAAGTGTCAGGCTCCCTGCTGGGGTTAATAAATTATATAATACCTATATGTGAATCTCAAAAGTTTTGAGACAGATAGTACAGGTCAAGGGATTTTCACTATTGGAAAGATAAGAATGCTTAAAAGCAGCATTTTAGTCAGCTTTCCAAGAGATGCAGTGGAAGAGACTCTGCCTGCCGATACAGGAGAGACAGGGTCCATCCCTGGGTCAGGAAGATCCCCCAGAGTAGGAAGTACCAACCCACTCCTGTATTCTTACCTGGGAAATCCCATGAACAAGAGCCTGTGGGCTGCAGTCCATGGGGTCACAAACAGGCAGACATGACTGAGCAAATAAAAGCAGCACTGACTCGCTCGTTTATTCCGCTCTTTCTTTCATCCAGTGAGTATTTATCGGGCAGGTATTACATGCAAGATGCTGGGTTAGCCTCTCGTCAAGTAGCACTTAATCCTGCTGAATTTCTGCTTTAGCAGAAGAACCAAGAAATAAATCATTACACAATTAAGCATTTAGTTACAAATGTGAACCGTGCTATGGAAGAGAAGGACAGATTTTATGAGACCATGAACAGGAAGATATGAGGCCTGAGACCTAATCCTGGGAAGTCAGGTGAGGTCAGAGGAGCCTTCTGAAACTGGTGTTTGAGCTAAAATCTGAAAACTTATGAAACTTATTAAGGAAAACTGAGGATGGAGATTGTTTCTAGAAGGTAAAATATCAATCATGCTTAGGTAATAAGATTCTAATAAAAATTCTGGACACCCGAAGAGCTTGGGTGAGTTTCTTTTTCTCCCCTGCCCTTTTTTTAAAAAAAAAAAAAAAAAACAACACCCAATTGTATGGGTTGTAGGGTCTCATTTCCCCAACCAGGGGCTGAACCCAGGCCAAGGCAGTACAGCCTGTTATCCTAAACCTAGGCCACCAGGGAACTCCCTCAGGTGAGTCTTCTGGTCGGTTATAGACAACAAATGCCCAATGGTGAAATGTCCTGAGGACACAGGAGCTTTGGGACTCTCTGACCTTGCCCATGTGTCTCTTCATCTGTCTCTTCCTGATGCATCCTTTACAATAAAACTGTAATCTTCAGTATGTACTTTCCTGTGAGTCACCCTAGCAAATGATCAAAACCGAGGGGTCATGGGAACCCCTGAATTTGTAGACAGTTGGTGAGGAGTATGAACAGCAAGGAGTCCCCAAGCCTGTGAATTATGTCTGACATGAGGGGAGCCCTGTGGGAGGCTATATCCTTAACCTGTGAATCTGCACCAGTTCTGTTGTTCAGTTGCTAAGTTGTGTCCAACTCTTTTGCTACCCCATGGACTGTAGCCTGCCAAGTTCCTCTGTCTATGGGATTTTCCAGGCAAGAATACTGGAGTGGGTTGCCATTTCCTACTCCAGGGTTTCTTCCCCACCCAGGGAGTGAATCTGCGTCTCCTGCTTGGCAGGTGGATTCTTTACCACTGAGCCACCTGGGAAGTGCACTGACTCTAGATAGTTACTCTAAGAATTGCGTTGCAAATAGAGTGTGTGTGTTAGGGCAAGTGATTTACTCAGTTCTTTCATGTTTCTATGCTGAGCTCAAACAGTTGTGTCACTTCCTCTTAGAAGGGCTTCCCTGGTGGCTCAGATGGTAAAGAATCTGCCTGCAATGAAGGAGACTCAAGTTCAGTCCTTGGGTTGGGAAGATCCCCTGGAGAAGGGAATGGCCACTCACTCCAGAATTCTTTTTTTAAAAAATTAATTTATTTTAATTGGGGGCTAATTAATGTACAATATTGTGGTGGCTTTTGCCGTACTTCAACATGAATCTGCCATGGGTATACATGTGACCCCTATCCTGAAATGCCTCCCACCTCCCTCCCCATCCCACCCCTCAGGGTTGTCCCAGAGCACCAGCTTCGAGTGCCCTGCTTCATGTCTCCAACTTGCACTGGTCATCTATTTCACACATGGTAATATACATGTTTCAATGCTATTCTCTCAAATCGTCCCACCCTTGCTTTCTCCCACAGAGTCCAAAAGTCTGTTCTTTACATCTGTGTCTCTTTTGCTGTCTTGCATATAGGGTCATTGTTGCCATCTTTCTAAATTTCATATATAAGTGTTAATATGCAGTATTGGTGTTTCTCTTTCTGACTTACTTCACTCTGTATAATAGGCTCCAGTTTCATCCACCTCACTAGAACTGACTCAAATGCGTTCTTTGTTATAGCTGAGTAATACTCCATAGTGTATATGTACCATAACTTATCCATTCATCTGCCGATGGACATCTAGGTTGCTTCTATGTCCTAGCTCTTGTAAACAGTGCTGCAATGAACATTGGACTACACGTTTCTCTTTCAATTCTGGTTTCCTCAGTGTATATGCCCAGTAATGGGATTGCTGGGTCATATGGCAGTGCTATTTAGTTTTTTAAGAAATCTCCACACTGTTCTCCATAGTGGCTGTACTAGTTTGCATTCCCACCAACAGTGTAAGAGGTTTCCCTTTTCTCCACACCCTCTCCGGCATTTATTGTTTGTAGACTTTTTGACGGCAGCCATTCTGACCAGTGTGACATTGTACATCACATCACTGTGGTTTTGATTTGCATTTCTCTGATAATGCCATTCCAGTATTCTTACCTGGAGAATTCCAGGGACAGAGGAGCCTGGCAGGCTATAGTCCATGGGATTTCAGAGTCAGACACGACTGTGTGACTAACACCAACTGCCTAGGTCTACTAATGACAGGTCTTCAGCAAACTTCTGGACTTAATTTCTCATTTTTCCTTCCTCTTAAAAACTTTTCCAGCTCTTTAAGGCACCATTTATACCCCCTTACTGTACTTGTATTCCCAAACTCTTTCATTCTTTTCTTTGTTCTGATTTATCCAATGTATGAAAAATAATTGGTTCACATGGCTCATTTGGCTGGAAGCTACTTGAGGGCAGGGAGATTGCCTGCTTCTTCCTCAGATCCTCAGGCCCCATCCCAGGCCCTGAATGAATGAATGTTAGTTCAGTTCAGTCGCTCAGTTGAGTCCAACTCTTTGCGACCCCATGAATCGCAGCACGCCAGACCTCCCTGTCCATCACCAACTCCCGGAGTTCACTCATCTCCTGTCCATCAAGTCGGTCATGCCATCCAGCCATCTCATCCTCTGTTTCCCCCTTCTCCTCCTGCCCTCAATCTTTCCCAGCATCAGGGTCTTTTCCAATAAGTCAGTTCTTCGCATCAGGTGGCCAAAGTATTGGAGTTTCAGCTTCAGCATCAGTCCTTCCAATGAACACCCAGGACTGATCTCCTTTAGGATGGACTGGTTGGATCTCCTTGCAGTCCAAGGGACTCTCAAGAGTCTTCTCCAACACCACACTTCAAAAGCATCCATTCTTCGGTGCTCAGCTTTCTTCACAGTCCAACTCTCACATCCATACATGACCACTGGAAAAACCATAGTCTTGACTAGACAGACCTTTGTTGGCAAAGTAATGTCTCTGCTTTTTGATACACTGTCTAGGTTGGTCATAACTTTCCTTCCAAGGAGTAAGCGCCTTTTAATTTCATGGCTGCAGTCACCATCTGCAGTGATTTTGGAGCCCAGAAAAATAAAGTCAGTCACCATTTCCACTGTTTCCCCATCTATTTGCCATGAAGTGATGGGACCAGATGCCATGATCTTAGTTTTCTGAATGTTGAGCTTTAAGCCAACTTTTTCATTCTCCTCTTTCCTTTTCATCAAGAGGCTCTTTAGTTCTTCTTCACTTTCTCTCATAAAGGTGGTGTCAATCTGCATAGCTGAGGTTATTGATATTTCTCCCAGCAATCTTGATTCCAGCTTGTGCTTTTTCCAGCCCAGGGTTTCTCATGACGTACTCTGCATATAAGTTAAATAAGCAGGTTGGCAGTATACATCCTTTACGTACTCCCTTTCCTATTTGGAACCATCCTGTTGTACCATGTCCAGTTCTAACATTTGCTTCCCGACCTGCACACAGATTTCTCAAGAGGCAGATCAGGTGGTCTGGTGTTCCCATCTCTTGAAGAATTTTCCACAGTTTATTGTGATCTACACAGTCAAAAGCTGTGGCATAATCAAGAAAGCAGAAATAGATGTTTTTCTGGAACTCTCTTGCTTTTCCATGATCCAGCGGATGTTGGCAATTTGATCTTTGTTTCCTCTGCCTTTTCTAAAACCAGCTTGAACATCTGGAAGTTCATGGTTCACATATTGCTGAAGCCTGGCTTGGAGAATTTTGAGCATTACTTTACTAGCGTGTGAGATGAGTGCAATTGTGCGGTAGTTTGAGCATTCTTTGGCAGAATGTTAGAGGCAATACAGGCAGAGCCCTGCTCACTGAACTTGAGCAGTTTTTATGGCTTCTTACATGGCTTCACTTTGTTATCATGGATGGACTTTGGGAAGAAGTATCTGGATAGCAGTAAGGAAGTAATAAAATTGGACAACTTTATCTCATAAGGTCCCACAAGGTACAGAATTCAAACTACAAGGCAAGAACTACTATATTATTAGCATGTGTGTATGGGTAAATCTACACCTCTAAATTACTGTTTCCCAAAACTGGGGAGAAAGAGAGCCTAGATGAAAGTGTTCTCCCCAAGTTGCTGTCCTTGGGACTATTGGCATCAGAATCCCCCTGCAGTCATGACAACCCACTCAGCAATCCAGATATTAGTGTATACTATTAGCCTACCAATGGTCCTAAGTGTTTGCTGCTTTTTCTTATAATTTTGAAAAGCTATGTGCCCTCCCAGCATTTGAAACAATTTAAATTTCTATCTAAATTTCACATATTTAAATTACTTAGATACTTTCCACAATTGAAAATGATGTAATTTCTGGTATGTTGTAAATATTGGCATTTACAACTCTTATATTACATTTTAGAATATGTCCAGTAGAACAAAAATGTGACTAAGCTTTGATACCTATCACATGTATACTAAAAAACTGAAAATGTTCTTTTTTAATGGTAAAATTTTTTCCTTTGTCCCCACTTCACTTCTTCCCCAGAATTTTAACCTAATATAATTTGTGATTGACAGTCTTTACTCAATCATGATCCTCTGAAACAAAAATATGTGTATAAATGGAAATGCAAATGAAGATTTAATTTCCAATAACCTTAAGGATTTTTTCCTACTATTTAATTCTTTTTTGAAAACTTTTATTTTGTATTGGAATATAGGCTATTAACAGACAGTGTTGTGATAGTTTCAGATGAACAGAGAAGGGATTCAGTCATATATATATCTGTTCTTCCCCAGACTTCCATCCCAGGCTGTCACATAACACTGAGCAGTTTCCTGTGCTGTACAGTAGGACCTTGTTGGTTATCCATTTATAATATAGCAGTGTATACATGTCCATCCCAAACTCCTTAACTATCCCCTCCCTCAACCTTACCCCCAACAGCCATAAGTTCATTCTCTAGGTCTGTGAGACTATTTTGTAAGTAAATTCATTTGTATCATCTCTTTTTAGATTCCACATATAAGGAATGTCATACAATGTTTCTCCTTCTCTGACTCTCGTCACTTAGTATGGCAATCTCTAGGTCCATGCATGTTGTTGCAAATGGTATTATTTCATTCTTTTTAATGGCTGGGTCATATCCCGTTGTATATACATACCACATCTTTAGCCATTCCTCTGTCGATGGCCATTTAGGTTGCTTCCATGTCCTGGCTATTGTAAATAGTGTTGCAGTGAACATTGGGGTATGTGTATCCTTTCAGATCATGTTTTTCTCTGGATATATGTTCAGGGGTGGGATTGCTGGGTCAGATGGTAGCTCTATTCTTAGTTTTTAAGGAACTTCCATACTGTTCTCCATAGTGGCTGCACCAATTTACATCCCTACAACCAACAGTGTAGGAGTGTTTCCTCTTAAAACTATTTTTTTAAACCTCTGGTTTTCACTATCATTATAATCAAAATAACAAAAATATGGATAATTTTTTGACAATTGACAAAACAAACACTGACAATTATTTATCATTCTTTATCTATTAAGGAGATAAATGAGTCTTACTTTTCAATCAATGCATCTGTGTATGATTCTTTATTGCTAGAAACAGTCAGAATTCAATGTCAATTTTATTTCTATTTTAACTTATTATTGTATAGCTACTGAAGAGCTTTGTTCACGTAAGTTAGTTGAGAATGTCATGAGTTTTATTCTGATGCAGTCACTCAATTCTCTGAACTATTCTCCACTTACAAACCCAAAATCACACCTCAATCTATCATTAAGAACTGTTTCTAATTATCTATTAGCTATATATTCCTTTAATTTTGTTGAAAGCAAATTTTGAAGTCATTTAGAAATGAAAATAGATTTATTACCCAATCATTAGAGGCATTCATTTTCTCAACTTCAACAAAAATATTTCATGTTTTTCTTGATTTGCATCACAGAGGTTTTCTTAACCTAGGGATTGCATCATAGAAAGATTAGCCATGGGGAGAGGTTGGCTTTTCTTTGTAAAGTAAAGCAAAGGTGGAAAGAAGATCTTGTATGACTTCTAAACCTTAGGAGGTACTTGGATAATGTGTGAAGTTGGGGTTCTGGAAACTGATCCCCTGAGAGCCACCTGTTTGCCTGGGTATCCCTTGGCTAGTCCTTCATTCCCAGAGGTCTGATTACTCCTATTGAAGACTCCGACCTGGCTAATGACCTAGCTAATGAGGTTTGTGGTAACTAACAAGGAGGATGGGCCTGGCCCCTTACTGCTTCTGCTGGCTTCAGATGATTTATTTACATTTCTATAACTGAATGTAGCTGTCATCATGCAGTTTAAAACATGGTTATACAGGAAAAGGGCACACTTTTGACTTTAAATTCATGTACAGAGAGATACCAAATAATAAAATAATCCGCAATAAAATGTTTAAAGCATCTTTCTTCTTCTTCTTCTTTTTTACATGATTGCATACATTTTACTGTTAAACTGTTTGGTAGAGATTTCTGACCACAGGATTAATATTTGAGACCAGCATCTGAGCTTCTATGTGGCTTTCATTTGTGTTTTTCAAGATCTTTCTGGTGATTCATACCATTAAATGAGGGAACTGTCCTGACCTCAGTGTCCTCAGGGAACTTGGTAAGTCCCTGAGGACCCCTGATGCAGCAAGAATCACTCAACAAGCCCCAGAGCAGTTCCAGAGCAGCTTTTGTCATAACCCACTTTGCAGTTTCAGTTACCTTTGAGCCTCTGGGATAGTCAACAAACAGGTTATGCTTTCCTCAAGTGGCAATGTTATAATATTACCCTGAGCCACAGACAGTGTCATGGTGTTACCTTTTTCACTGGTATCAAAGCAAACTTCTCAACCACCTGTACACTCCTAACAGCTTCACAGTATTTCTTAAGATCTGGAAGTGTCCAACATATCAGATCGGATCAGATCAGTCGCTCAGTCGTGTCCGACTATTTGCGACCCCATGAACTGCAGCACGCCAGGCCTCCCTGTCCATCACCAGCTCTCGGAGGTCACTCGGACTCACATCCATCGAGTCAGTGATGCCATCCAGCCATCTCATCCTCTGTCGTCCCCTTCTCCTCCTGCCCCCAATCCCTCCCAGCATCAGAGTCTTCTCCAATGAGTCAACTCTTTGAATGAGGTGGCCAAAATACTGGAGTTTCAGCTTTAGCATCATTCCTTCCAAAGAAATCCCAGGGCTGATCTCCTCCAGAATGGACTGGTTGGATCTCCTTGCAGTCCAAGGGACTCTCAAGAGTCTTCTCCAACACCACAGTTCAAAAGCATCAATTCTTCGGCGCTCAGCCTTCTTCACAGTCCAGCTCTCACATCCATACATGACCACAGGAAAGACCATAGCCTTGACTAGGCGAACCTTTGTTGGCAAAGTGATGTCTCTGCTTTTGAATATGCTATCTAGGTTGGTCATAACTTTCCTTCCAAGGAGTAAGCATCTTTTAATTTCATGGCTGCAGTCACCATCTGCAGTGATTTTGGAGCCCAGAAAAAGAAAGTCTGACACTGTTTCCACTGTTTCTCCATCTATTTCCCATGTAGTGATGGGACCAGATGCCATGATCTTCGTTTTCTGAATGTTGAGCTTTAAGCCAACCTTTTCACTCTCCACTTTCACTTTCATCAAGAGGCTTTTTAGTTCCTCCTCACTTTCTGCCATAAGGGTGGTATCATCTGCATATCTGAGGTTATTGATATTTCTCCCAGCAATCTTGATTCCAGCTTGTGTTTCTTCCAGTCCAGCATTTCTCATGATGTACTCTGCATATAAGTTAAATAAACATGGTGACAATATGCAGCCTTGACGTACTCCTTTTCCTATTTGGAACCAGTCTGTTGTTCCATGACCAGTTCTAACTGTTGCTTCCTGACCTGCATACAGATTTCTCAAGAGGCAGATCAGGTGGTCTGGTATTCCCATCTCTCTCAGAATTTTCCACAGTTTATTGTGATCTACACAGTCAAGGCTTTGGCATAGTCAATAAAGCAGAAATAGATGTTTTTCTGGAACTCTCTTGCTTTTTCGATGATCTAGCGGATGTTGGCAATTTGATCTCTGGTTCCTCTGCCTTTTCTAAATCCAGCTTATAGCAATTACTATTCTAGTGGTTCCAAATTGGTTGTATGCATAAGAATCATGTGGGAGTGCTTCTTTAAAATGTAAAATTAAAAGTTGGAGGGGGAGGATAAATTAGGAATTTGGGATTAACAGATATGCACTGTTATATATAAAACAGATAAACAGGGACCCACTATATATTTTAAGAAACTATTTTCAATATCTTGTAATAACCTATAATGGAAAAGAATCTGAAAGCTGAATCGTTTTCCTATATATCTGAACCTAATGCAACATTGTGAATCAACTGTATATCAATAAAAATAAATAAAATAAAAGTCCTTCAATCAGTTTGATTCAGTTGATCTGAAAAACTGCATGTTACTAGGAAATTATTATCTCATGTTTCTTTGCATGATCAATACTTGTATCTTAACAAAACATTAGAAATGAATCTTCATTAAATGACAGACAGTTTGGGTTCAACACAATGCAGCAATCATTCAGTAATGACAGTGAAATAGAAAAATTGTTTCTTCGCACAGCATCAATCACTTTCAGTGATCACACACCCAGGTCTGTTCTCAATGTTCTTTACAGAATAACATCAGCCAATTGCAGCCACTGATTTTCATTGATTTCATTTTGATTATGTTCCTAAACCTATCTTTATTCTTCTTCAAGTAATTCATTTTGCTGTGTACCAGGCAAAATGTGAAAATTCTGTCTCATTGGAAGTTTATATCCATCAACCTCAGGATGCCTCTTACCATACAACAATTTACCAACTAAATTAAATTCTTTAAATTGGTCATGGCCTGATAACTGTGTTAAAATGAAAGAAGGAATCAATATTAATGATATGCCTGCTATGCACAGAACTCTTTATGACTGGGGTTATTATTTCCATTTTACAGATGAAAAAATCCAGGCTATAAAGTGTAAGGAACTGTCATAGATAGAAACTGGTAGCACTGGAATAGAAACTCAGTCTGTTAAACTGCAAACCCGTGGGTGTAGCTTGTTTGTCAAACTACACACACATCTTTGCAAAAAAGAAAATTCATGTATAGAAGGAGACTCTTATAACAGTGAGCTAATCAAATCATTTTTCTTCGATGAAATCCCACTACAATTATGGATGTAGTTGAGTTACTAAGGAGCCCCAAATCCTATGGTACTAACAATTTAAAGCAACTCTTTTTAAAAATTAATTTATTTTTAATTGAAATATAGTTGATTTTAAGTGTGTTAATTTCAACTGTATAGCAAAATGATTCAGTTATATATATATGTGTGTATATATATATATACTTTTAAAGATTCTTTTCTAATATAGGTTATTATAAAATATTGAGTATAGTTTCTGAGCTATACAGTAGGTCCTTGTTTATTTTATACATAGTTGTGTGTTTATGTTTCTTCCAAATTCCTTATTTATCTCCCCCACACCCCACCATCTTTCCCCTTTGGAAGCAATAAGTTTGTTTTCTTTGTCTGTGGATCTGGTTCTATTTTCTAAATAAGTTCATCTGTATCATTTTTTTTAGATTCCACGTGTAAGTCATAGCATATGGTATTCACCTTTCTTTGTCGGACGTACTTAGTATGATAACCTCTACGTCTTTCTTTCTTTCTTTGGAAGGAATGATGCTAAAGCTGAAACTCCAGTACTTTGGCCACCTCATGCGAAGAGTTGACTCATTGTAAAAGACTCTGATGCTGGGAGGGATTGGGGGCAGGAGGAGAAGGGGACGACAGAGGATGAGATGGCTGGATGGCATCACTCACTGACTTGATGGATGTGAGTCTGAGTGACCTCCGAGAGCTGGTGATGGATAGGGAGGCCTGGCGTGCTGCAGTTCATGGGGTCGCAAAGAGTCGGACACGACTGAGCGACTGATCTGATCTGATCTGATGTTCTTATTCCCATTTTATTAATAGTTTTGGATTTGTTTTTGTAGACCTTTTTTCTTACTTTGCTCTTTTCTTCTCTT
The DNA here is from genome assembly GCA_935064755.1 of Tragelaphus eurycerus. Classification (NCBI taxonomy): domain Eukaryota; kingdom Metazoa; phylum Chordata; class Mammalia; order Artiodactyla; family Bovidae; genus Tragelaphus; species Tragelaphus eurycerus. Next base: position 1,861,464 of record CAKXYN010000170.1, on the reverse strand, counting down.
ATGATTTGATGACTTTCTTTAGGGTTGTGTTTGGTTTCCTTTGTATTTAGGGTCCTTCATGTCTGCATACAAATTCTGAGATTTTTGTTGTTGTTGTTCTAGTCCTGTGAAAAATGTCATGGGTAATTTGATAGGAATTTCATTAAATCTGTAGACTGCCTTAGGTAGCTTAGTGATTTTGATCATTTTGATTCTCTAATCCAAGGATATTCTATATCTTTCCATATGATTGTATCTTCTTTGATTTATTTCATTCAGTTCAGTTCAGTTCAGTTGCTCAGTCGTGTCTGACTCTTTGCAACCCCATGAATCCCAGAACGCCAGGCCTCCCTGTCCATCACCAACTCCTGGAGTTCACCTAAACTCATGTGCATTGAGTCGGTGAAGCCATCCAGCCATCTCATCCTCTGTCATCCCCTTCTCCTCATGCCCCCAATCCCTCCCAGCATCAGGGTCTTTTCCAACGAGTCAACTCTTCGCATGAGGTGGCCAAAGTATTGGAGTTTCAGCTTTAGCATCATTCCTTCCAATGAACACCCAGGACTGGTCTCCTGGGTGTTAGGATGGACTGGTTGGATCTCCTTGCAGTCCAAGGGACTTGCAAGAGTCTTCTCCAACACCACAGTTCAAAAGCATCAATTCTTCTGTGCTCAGCTTTCTTTATAGTCCAACTCTCACATCCATACATGACCACAGGAAAGACCATAGCCTTGACTAGACGGACCTTTGTTGGCAAAGTAATGTCTCTGCTTTTGAATATGCTATCTAGGTTGGTCATAACTTTTCTTCCAAGGTACTCCTTGTCTTTTAATTTCATTGCTGCAATCACCATCTGCAGTGATTTTGGAGCCCTAAAAAATAAAGTCTGACACTGTTTCCACTCTTTCCCCATCTATTTCCCATGAAGTGATGGGACAGGATGCCATGATCTTAGTTTTCTGAATGTTGAGCTTTAAGCTGACTTTTCCACTCTCCTCTTTCACTTTCATCAACAGGCTTTTTAGTTCCTCTTCACTTTCTGCCATAAGGGTGGTGTCATCTCCATATCTGAGGTTACTGAGATTTCTCCTGGCAATCTTGATTCCAGCTTGTGCTTCCTCCAGCCCAGCGTTTCTCATGATGTACTCTGCATGTAAGTTAAATAAGCAGGGTGACAATATACAGTCTTGATGTACTCCTTCTCCTATTTGGAACCAGTCTGTTGTTCCGTGTCCAGTTCTAACTGTTGCTTCCTGACCTGCATACAGATTTCTCAAGAGGCAGATCAGGTGGGCTGGTATTCCCATCTCTTTCAGAATTTTCCACAGTTTATTGTGATCCACACAATCAAAGGCTTTGGCATAGTCAATAAAGCAGAAATAGATGTTTTTCCAGAACTCTCTTGCTTTTTTGATGAGCTAGCAGATGTTGGCAATTTGATCTCTGGTTCCTCTGGCTTTCCGAAAACCAGCTTGAACATCTGGAAGTTCATGGTTCATGTATTTCTGAAGCCTGGCTTGGAGAATTTTGAGCATTACTTTACTAGCATGTGAGATATAATTTTCAGAGTACAGGTTTAGTAGGTTTATTCCTAGATGTTTTATCTTTTAGATGGGATGGTAAGTTGAATAGTTTCTTGAATTTCTGATTTTTCATTGACTAACGCTAAGTATAGAGATGCAATAGATTTCTGTGTATTAATTTTGTAACCTGCAGCTTTACCAAATTCATTGAGTTTTGGTGGTTTTCAGGTAGCATATTTAGGGCTTCCTATGTATATCAACAAGTAGTCATCAACAAGTACTGACTCTGTAACTTCTTATTTTTCAACTTTGTATTCCCTTTACTTCGTTTTCTTCTCTGATTGCTGAAGCTAGGACTTCCAAAACTGTGTTGAATAAAAGTGGCAAGAGTGGACATCCTTGTCTTGTTCCTAATCTCAGATGAAATGCTTTCAACTGTTCACTGGTGAGTATGATGTCAGTTGTAGGTTTGTCATAGATGTCCTGTCTTGTGTTGGGATATGTTCCCTCTAAGTTCACTTTCTGGAGGGATTTTATCATAAATTTTATCAAAATCTTTTGAGATATATATTTAAAACATTTTTCATTTTGTTGATGTGGAATCTCATTGGAAATATTGAAAACTTCTTGCATCCCTAGGTGAATCCCACTTAGTCATTCTGTATGATGTTTTTAATGTATGGTTGGATTTTGATGATTAATATTTTGCTGAGAATTTTTGTGTCTATATTCATGGAACCAGAGATCAAATTGCCAACATCCGATGGATCATTGAAAAAGCAAGAGAGTTCCAGAAAAACATCTATTCCTGCTTTATTGACTATGCCAAAGCCTTTGACTGTGTGGATCACAATAAACTGTGGAGAATTCAGAAAGAGATGGGAATACCAGACCACCTGACCTGCCTCTTGAGAAACCTATATGCAGGTCAGGAAGCAACAGTTAGAATTGGACATGGAACAACAGATTGGTTCCAAATAGGAGAAGGAGTACATCAAGACTGTATATTGTCACCCTGCTTATTTAACTTACATGCAGAGTACATCATGAGAAACGCTAGGCTGGAGGAAGCACAAGCTAGAATCAAGATTGCCGGGAGAAATCTCAGTAACCTCAGATATGCAGATGACACCACCCTTATGGCAGAAAGTGAAGAGGAACTGAAAAGCCTGTTGATGAAAGTGAAAGAGGAGAGTGGAAAAGTCGGCTTAAAGCTCAACATTCAGAAAACTAAGATCATGGCATCCTGTCCCATCACTTCATGGGAAATAGATGGGCAAACAGTGGAAACAGTATCAGACTTAGTTTTTTAGGGCTCCAGAATCACTGCAGATGGTGATTGCAGCAAAGAAATTAAAAGACACTTACTCCTTGGAAGGAAAGTTATGACCAACCTAGACAGCATATTAAAAAGCAGAGACATTGCTTTGCCAACAAAGGTCCGTCTAGTCAAGGCTATGGTTTTTCCAGTGGTCATGTATGGATGTGAGAGTTGGACTATAAAGAAAGCTGAGCACAGAAGAATTGATGCTTTTAAACTGTGGTGTTGGAGAAGACTCCTGCAAGTCCCTTGGACTGCAAGGAGATCCAACCAGTCCATCCTAAAGGAGACCAGTCCTGGGTGTTCATTGGAAGGACTGATGTTGAGACTGAAACTCCAATACTTTGGTCACCTGATGTGAAGAGCTGACTCATTGGAAAAGACCCTGATGCTGGGAAAGATTGAGGGCAGGAGGAGGACAACAGAGGATGAGATGGTTGGATGGCATCATCGACTCTATGGACATGGGTTTGGGTGGACTCCGGGAGTTGGTGATGGACAGGGAGGCCTGGCGTTCTGGAATTCATGGGGTGCACAGAGTCGGACACGACTGAGCAACTGAACTGAACTGATTCATAAACGATATTGGCCTATATTTTTCTTTTTTGTGGTATCTTTGTCTTGTTTTGTTACCAGGGTAATAGTGGCCTCAAAGAATGAATTTGGAAGTTTTCCTTCATCTGCAGTTTTTTGGAACAGAATCAGAAGGATAGATGTTAATTCTTCTCTAATTGTTTGATGGAATTCACTTCTGAAGCCATCAAGTCCTGGACTTTTGTTTGTTGGGTGTTTTTAAGTTGTAGTTTCAATTTCAGTTCTTATGATTGATCTGTTCAAATTTTCTCTTTTTTCCTGGCTCAGTCTTAGGACACTGCATCTTTCTAAAAATCTGCCAATTTCTTCCAGGTTATCCATTTTATTGACACATAGCTGCTTACGGTAGTCTCTTATTATCCTTTGTATTTCTGTGGCGTCAGTTGTAACTTCTTTTTCATTTCTAATTTTGAGTCCTCTTCCTTTTTTTTTAGTGATGAATCTGGCTATCATTTTATCAATTTTGTTTGTCTTTTCAAAGAACCAGCTTTTAGTTTCACTGATGCTTACTATTGATTTCTTTGTTTATATTTTGTTTATTTCTACTCTGATCTTCATGATTTCTCTTTTCTACTAACATGAGGTTTTGCTTATTCTTCTTTCTCTAACTGATATAGGTATAAGGTTAGGTTGTTTATTTGAGATTTTTATTATTTCTTAAGGTATGGTTTTATTATAAGCTTCAGCCTTAGAACTGCTTTTGCTGCATCTCTTAGGTTTTGGACCATTGTATTTTTGTTTTCATTTGTCTTCAGGTATTTTTTCATTTCCTCTTTTGATTTCTTTAGTGATCCATTGGTGGTTTGGTAGAATATTGCTTAGCTGCCACATGTTTGTGATGTGATTTTTATAGTTTTTTTCTCGTGGTTTATTTCTAATCTCATACTGTTGTGATGAGAAAAGATGTTTAATATGGTTTCACTTTTCTTAAAATTACCAAGGCTTGCTTTGTGGCACAGCATGTGGTCAATTTTGTAGAGTGTTCAGTGTACATTTGAGAAGAGGTATAGTCTGTTGTTTTTGCATGGAATGCTCTATAAATAGCAGTTCAGTCTAGATGGTCTAAAGTATCATTTAAGGATTGTGTTTCATTTTAAATTTTCTGTCTGGATGATCTGTCTGTTGATGAAAGTGGGTGTTACAGTCACCCATTATTATCATTACTGTTGATTTATCCTTTATGGTTGCTAGTTTTGCCTTACATATTGAGGTGCTCCTATGTTGAGTGCATATATATTTATAATTGTTATATATTCTTCTTGGATTGAATCCTTGATCCTTATATATTGCCCTTCTTTGTCTTTTATAATAGTATTTGTTTTAAAGTATTTGTTTTGTCTGATATGAGTGTTGCTATTCCAGCTTTCTTTTGATTTCCATTTGATGGAATAATTTCTCCCATCACTTTATTTTCAGTGTGTAAATGTCTATAGGTTTGAGATGGGTCTCTTGTAGACAGCATATATATGGGTCTTGCTTTTATATCCACCCAGCCAGTATGTCTTTTAGTTGGTAGCAGTTAACCTATTCACATTTAAGGTAATTATCAATATGTATTGTTATTCTTCAGTTGCTAAGTGGTGTAAAGAAGGCAATGGCACCCCACTCCAGCACTCATGCCTGGAAAATCCCATGGATGGAAGAGCCTGGTAGGCTGCAGTCCATGGGGTTGCTAGGAGTTGGACACGACCGAGAGACTTCACTTTCACTTTTCACTTTCATGCATTGGAGAAGGAAATGGCAACCCACTCCAGTGTTCTTGCCTGGAGAATCCCAGGGATGGCGGAGCCTGGTGGGCTGCCATCTATGGGGTCGCACAGAGTCGGACATGACTGAAGTGACTTAGCAGCAGCAGCAGCCAAGTGGTGTCCAACTCTTTGTAACCTCATGTAATGTAGCATGCCAGACTCTTCTGTCCTCCACTATCTCCTGGAGTTTGCTCAAACTCATGTCCATTGAGTTAGTGACGCCATCCAATCATCTCATCCTCTGTCACATCCCTTCCTTCAATCTTTCCCAGCAATAGAGTATTTTCCAGTGAGTTAGCTCTTCACATCAGATGGCCAAAGTTTAGGAGTTTCAGCTTCAGCATCAGTCAATCCAATGAATATTCAGGGTTGATTTCCTTTAGAACTGACTGGTTGGATCTCCTTGCTGTCCAAGGGACTCTCAAGAGTCTTCTCCAACCCCACAATTTGAAGCATCAGTTTTTCAGTGCTCAGCCATCTTTATGGTCCAACTCTCATGCCCATATATGATACTGGAAAAACCATAGCTTTGACTATATGGAACTTTGTCAGTAAAGTGATGTCTCTGCTTTTTAATATGTTGTCTAAGTTTGTCATAGCTTTTCTTCTAAGGAGCAAGCGTCTTTCAATTTCATGGCTGCAGTCACCATCTGTAGTGATTCTGGAGCCCCCCAAAATAAAGTCTGTCACTGTTTCCACTGAGAATTCCATTGAGAATGTCTCTGAAGAGAACATGTCTCTTCAGAGAGTCAAACTCTGAAGAGAGCCATGACTAATATGGCTGAAATTCCCTGCACCAGTAGTCAACTCTACCCTGAATTCTGTGAATTTTATGATTGTTGACTTGCTTTTAAGTTTGAGTACATTATATATTGCTGAACAACATGTTATTAATATGACTTGCTTTAGAATTTTGTGTTAATATCACACTATATGTAATCTGCTACATAAGTTTTCTGCTGAATATTATATTCATGAGATTTACCTATGCTGATGCATGCAGCAGTAGTTTTTATTTTTACTGCTTTATATTGTTCAATTACATGACTATCTCATCTTGTTGATGAACATTTGGATTGTTTTCAGTTTTTAGTCATCCCTATACTGCTGTGGTTGGAGAAGGAAATGGCAACCCACTCCAGTATTCTTGCCTGGAGAATCCCGGGAATGGAGGAGCCTGATGGGCTGCCGTCTATGGGATTGCACAGAGTCGGACACGACTGAAGCGACTTAGCAGCGGTAGCAGCAGCATACTGCTGTGGACATCCTTTGCATGTCCCCTGGTACATATTGCTACAATTTTCTGAAGTTAAATAGCTGGATGGTGCACATTTTCTTCTCTAGAGAAAATCTGGGGCCTAGGATGATGTTATTTTCCTCCAGAGAATATTTTTATTTGCTTCTATCAAGTGTTAGAATTGTCATCCAACTTCAGGTTCTCCTTAAGGACCTAGAACTGGACTGCAGTTGGTGTGATGGTTCCTTTCCTTCCTACTTTATCCTTATTCCTAGGGGGCAGCCTTCCAATGTCTCATCCCACAGTGAGATAGGGTTTCCCAGGGTCCCCACCTTTGGATGACCCTTCCCATCTCTTCATGGGAAATAGATGGGGAAACAGTGGAAACAGTGTCAGACTTTTTTGGGTGGGGTCTCCAAAATCACTGCAGATGGTGACTGCAGCCATGAAATTAAAAGACACTTATTCCTTGGAAGAAAAGTTATGACCAGCCTAGATAGTATATTGAAAAGCAGAGACATTACTTTGCCAACAAATGTTCGCCTAGTCAAGGCTATGGTCTTTCCTGTGGTCATGTATGGATGCGAGAGTTGGACTGTGAAGAAAGCTGAGCACCGAAGAATTGATGCTTTTGAACTGTGGTGTTGGAGAAGACTCCTGAGAGTCCCTTGGACTGCAAGGAGATCCAACCAGTCCATTCTAAAGGAGATCAGCCCTGGGTGTTCTTTGGAAGGACTGATGCTAAAGCTGAAACTCCAGTACTTTGGCCACCTCAAGTGAAATGTTGACTCATTGGAGAAGACTCTGATGCTGGGAGGGATTGGGGGCAGGAGGAGAAGGGGACGACAGAGGATGAGATGGCTGGATGGCATCACTGACTTGCTGGACATGAGTTTGAGTGAACTCTGGGAGTTGGTGATGCACAGGGAGGCCTGGAGTGCTGCGATTCATGCGGTCACAAACAGTTGGACACGACTGAGTGACTGAACTGAACTGAACTCCAACTTTTTCAAAATTTCTTTCCAAGTGACCCTAAATGTCTTTCTTTGACGTCTCATTAGCTGTTTGGTAATTTTTTTTAAAATCCTTTTAAGAATTGTCAAGCTTTTTTAGTCATCATTGAGAGAATTGGTCTGCTTTCCCTCATCATTAGCAGAGGTAGAAATTCCACACTTTCAACCCTACTAGTTAATGCCAACTTGCTATCCAAACATGTTTTATGTATTCACTAATGGAGAACAGCATTCCCACTGGCAAGAGAGACTTACTTTCCCATGTGTACCATTTTGTACTCTTTGCCTTTTGCGCTCAGGCATATATTAGTTATTCAAAAAATACATATAAAAATCATGAAAAATAAAAGAGTGAATCATCATTAATTTATAAGGCAATTTGCCCTCAAGGAAGCTAAGCCACATGTTGCAATTTCTTAATTCTGCTCCCTAGTGTTTTCTTTAATTCAATATTGAGCTGATTATTATGTCAGCCAGGAAACTTTTTTATAGATAACAATGTCTGTGTTCATAGAATCTAAAATGGTTAGTGTTGTTGGATTAGAATGTATAAAAAGATCACAGTAATGGGAAAAATTCAATCAGGAAGTCTTAATGTATATAGAAAAATGGCTAGTTCATTTGTTGGTATGGGGAAAATGATGGTTTCAATTCCTTCTCCATTAAAGGCATTCTTGGATTTAGTAAAATTTAAAACAGGTCAGCATGCCAGTAATGCTAATGCTGTAGGATACAATGGTTAAAAGAAACTCATACTGAATTCTGAAAATCCTTTGTATTTTATTTAGTATGTGAAAAAAACAAGTAATCTTCTATTAGGGCAATAATATCTGTACACATGTGTAAGTTATTTGGGATGAGCTCCTAGGGAACTGCAGTTTGTTTAAAACTATGAAAGAGCAGAACTAAAATGCCAGGAAGAAGAATACAAAGTTAATTTTGATTGCAGTGAGTGAGTAATTTCTTGAAATCTAGATTATTTTGAAGCTTATTGGCTTTTCCCTATCAGGTATCTAGAGTTGCTGAAATGTAACATGTAAGTAATGTTTATAACTGAGAATTTAATATCTAAAAGACTAACACCTAATGTGTCCAATAAATCCTTATTATTATTACTAAAATACATTTAATACTGAGTCTAGAGCCTTTTATATTATTAGTAATCCATTTTTAAAATCTTTATCCATTTAAATTAAATGGAGAAGGCAATGGCACCCCACTCCAGTACTCTTGCCCGGAAAATCCCATGGATGGAAGAGCTTGGTGGGCTGCAGTCCATGGGGTCGCTAAGAGTCGGGCACGACTGAGCGACTTTACTTTCCCTTTTCACTTTCATGCATTGGAGAAGGAAATGGCAAAACCCACTCCAGTGTTCTTGCCTGGACAATCCCATAGACGGGGGAGCCTGGTGGGCTGCCGTCTATGGGGTGGCACAGAGTCGGACACAACTTAAATTAAATAGTTGATTATAAACTTTAAAAATGTATCAGTATTTATTTTGTAGCTATGTCCCAGGTGGCTCAATGGTAAAAAATCTGCCTGCAGTGCAGAAGCCACAGGTTCGATCCATGTGTCAGGAAAATTCCCTGGAGAAGGAAATGGCAACCCACTCCAGTATTCTTACCTGGAAAATCCCACGGACAGAGTAGCCTGGTTGGCTACAGTCCCTGGGGTCGCAAAAGAGGCGGACATAACCTAGCGACTAAACAACAAATGATCCATAAAAGACCTATAAATTAGATTATCTCAACAATGAGAAAAAAAGCATTTGAGAAAATGGAACACCTTTTAAGGACAAAACCCCTCAACAAGTTGGTTATAGAAGGAATGTACCCTAAAATAATAAAGGCCACATATAACAAACCTATGTCATATTCAGTATGAAAAGTTGAGTGCTTTTCCTCTAAGACTAAGAATGAAGCAAGGATGCCCACTCTCACTGATCTTATTCAGCTAGTAATCTGAGCTACAGAAATCAGGCATGATAAAGAAATAAAAGACATGCAAATAGTAATTATATGATGGGATGGAAGTGTTAGCTGATGCTATGTTGTTAAGGATTTTTAATACATATATATCAAATCAACATGTCACACACCTTAACTTACACAAATTCATACGTCAGTTATATCTCAATAACAAAAAAACCTATAAAGGCTTGATCCTGTAAGAGGTAGAAAATAAAAAGTACTTGGAGTTAGACATAACAAAAGGCAGGAGAGAAAGGCCTGTATTTTCAAGGCTTCTATTCTGTGTGTGCTTAATAGGAAATTTCTATTTTTATTTAAAAGCCTGGAGAATTTCAGGCTGAAATTTAAAAGAATTTACAAGTTGAGTGTGGGTCATTTCTAGTAGACCTAATTTATCACAGTAGCTTTAAAGAGGTTAGTCTGTGAATTAAAAAGTCTTACTTGGAAAATAATTCTAAAACCTAATAAAGTTGACTTTAAACTGGCCCAGTAGAAAAAATAATGGTTACTGTTTCAGAACCCACTACTCTTCAGTTACCTTCATTGAGTTAACCAATACAGAGGTCTAGTGTTCTTTAGATAAGCATTTGAGAGCTTCAGGGTTTTTGTTTTTTGTTTTTGCAGGGGTGAGGAGCTTGCAGGGAAGAGGAGGCAGGGGGCAAGGTGAGGCGGAGGGGAAAAGGAAATGGAAACTGCTATTAAAAGATGAAAAGCAGCCAATTCCACAGAATGTCTTTGTATTTTCATTCCTTAAAACAGAGAGAAGCATTTCAGTTTTATTTTTAACTTCGTAATCACTTGTCTTCTATAGCCAATTGACTTTTAAAAGGATACAAAAGAGCACTTATCCCTTGTGGCCATGAATTAAAGGACTCCCTAGAACCATTCCAAGTCTTTGCAGTTTCATCCAAAACTATCTTCCTCTGCCTGGGCTTTATTAAAATCTAAGCAAAAACACAGGAAAGCTCTATTTTGGAAGGTGTGAATTAGAGCTAGGGTTTAGAGGGAGGTCTCAGATCCCAAAAGGCTTGATACAATTTTAAACATTAACATTGTGACACTATTTTTTATTCTGTCCCCTCCCCTCTTCAATACTACCTCATAAATACCGTGGGTGTTTAAACCTTGTGGGAATAGAGGCAAGGGTTATTTTTACAGCTACACCCTGCACCAATAAGTATATCTCATAAACATTTCTATAACCCAGTTTATTTCAACTTCAGGGTATCATTTTTTTCTGCAGTTAGAGAAACGGAACCATCTCTAATGGCCAATTAATCTCAAAATCGCTGTGAAAAACTTAAGGGGCCATGGTGAGCTGGAGGTCTTCCTGGAGAAGAAAACCACACATTCAAGCCAGGGGTCAAAAATTCAGATACTTTCAAGGGTCCTGTGGGTAATAGGAATATGTGAAACTACTGCAGTAAAATTGTTCAGAAATGATGTGCTGGCCAACGGGAGAATGCCCTGCCAATTCACATGTTTAAAAAACACCCCGCTGGCTGAACTGAGTGGCCATATTTACTCCATCACAGTAAATACGGGTTCCCAGAGGAACCCATTTGAGATCCTTCTTTTTAAAAAGGTCCTGTATAAAAGAGATGAAAAGGAGTAGGGTTTATTTGACTGGGGTAAAATCCTTGAGTTTTACTTCTTTTTTCATTTTTCCTAAATAGACACTAAAAAACAAATAAAACTTGGGCAAAAACCATCCCAGTGAATCAGTTCAGTTCAGTTCAGTCACTCAGTTGTGTCTGACTCTTTGTGACCCCACAAACCGCAGCACGCCAGGCCTCCCTGTCCATCATCAGCTCCTGGAGTCCATCCAAACCCATGTCCATTGAGTCTGTGATGCCATCCAGCCATCTCATCCTCTGTCGTCCCCTTCTCCTCCTGCCCTCAATCTTTCCCAGCATCAGGGTCTTTTCCAATGAGTCAACTCTTCACATCAGTTGACCAAAGTATTGGAGTTTCAGCTTTAGCATCAGTCCTTCCAAAGAAAACCCAGGACTGGTCTCCTTTAGGATGGACTGGTTGGATCTCCTTGCAGTCCAAGGGACTCTCAAGAGTCTCCTCCAACACCACAGTTCAAAAGCATCAATTCTTTGGCACTAAGCTTTCTTTATAGTCCAACTCTCACATCCATACATGACCACTGGAAAAACCATAGCCTTGACTAGACAGACCTTTGTTGGCAAAGTAATGTCTCTGCTTTTTAATATGCTGTCTAGGTTGGTCATAACTTTCCTTCCAAGGAGTAAGTGTCTTTTAATTTCATGGCTGCAGTCACCATGTGCAGTGATTTTGGAGCCCAGAAAAATAAAGTCAGCCACTGTTTCCACTGTTTCCCCATCTATTTGCCATGAAGTGATGGGACCAGATGCCATGATCTTGGTTTTCTGAATGCTGAGATTTAAGCCAACTTTTTCACTCTCCTCTTTCACTTTCATCAAGATGCTCTTTAGTTCTTCACTTTCTGCCATAAGGGTGGTGTCATCTGCATAGCTGAGGTTATTGAGATTTCTCCCACCAATCTTGATTCTAGCTTGTGCTTCCTCCAGCCCAGCGTTTCTCATGATGTACTCTGCATAGAAGTTAAATAATCAGGGTGACAATATACAGCCTTGACGTACTCCTTTCCCTATTTGGAACCAGTCTGTTGTTCCATGTTCAGTTCTAACTGTTGCTTCCGAACCTGCATACAGGTTTCTCTGTGCCTTAGATGAAACCACAGTCCTGGATGACGCCTTGAATGCAATCTTGAGAGACTTTCAGCATAGGACCCAGAGAAGTTGTGCCTGGACTCTAGACCAACAGAAACTGAAACAACAGATGTATATTGTTTCAAGCTGATAAATTTGTTACATAAAATAGGAAACAAATACAATGTCCTTAAGAGCATCTGTCTGTTCCCACCCACAGGCAAATCTTAATTCTCAGATAAGAAATCATGACTTTCTATTCACACTCTTTTTCAACTTGTTCATCTTACTGAACTAGTTATAGCCTCTCTGCCTAAGACCTGGCTTTTGAATCTGTGCAGGGTCCTAGTTGGAATGATACCGCCCCTGGACTTATATAGCTGTCTGGGCCCACCTTTTCCCTGGATGACAATTTTTATTCTATTTCCCTTTCCACCAATCCTCCTGTATGCTAATCTCACTTTCCTACACTCCCTGCCCTCCTTCCCCATCAGGAGTTGTTCTGTCTTAATCCCTTGCCAATCTCTGGCTTCCCAGGTAAGATTTATGGGACCCTTGCTTGTATAGGGTGGTAGTTTAGACAGGAGACAGAAAGGGAACAGACTGAAGAAGGCAAAGAGATTCTAAGTTAAAATACTAGTAAAGATGATATTATTGATATAATAACAAGTGAAATGATTAGAGGTTGTGGAAACAAAAGATTCAAGACAACTTTTGGAAGTAATATTGACAGGACCTGGTGGGGCTGAGTGGCAAAGGAATGAAGGGTCCTGGAGGGTGTTACTTAATTGACCTAGCATGGAGGACTAGGTCAAAGGCAAAATCATAGCCCCACTTGAAATAGTCTACCCCTCACTGATGCCAAGATAGCAGACAAGTAGAAAGCAGGAGCACTTAATCTCCAGAATTCATCCTTGTCCCATCACTAACTTGGCTCTGTCATTTCCAAGCCATATATCTCACAGCTAACCTTTCAGAGCCTCCACATTTTCTCAATGGAAACAATAATGGTATATACCCCGTAGGGTTGTGAGAAATCATGACGCAGTTCATATAAAGTGTTGGATGGTGCTTGGCACACAGGAAATGCAAGAAATACTCCAGATCTTATTGTTGAGATGTGCTCTGTCTGCTCCACTCACGCTTTTACCAGTCTCAGATTTCCTACTGTTTATTTGTTTTTTTAAAAAATAACATTTATTTACTTATTTATGGCTGTGCTGGGTCTTCGTTGCTGCTGGGACTTTTCTCTAGCTGAAGCCAGTGGGGGCCACTCTCTAGCTGTGGTCCATGGATTTGGTTTCTCCACAGCATATGGGATCTTTCCAGACCAGGGATCAAGCACGTGTCTCCTGCATTGACTGGCAGATTCTTTACCACTGAGCCACAAGGGAAGCCATCAGAGGGCAGACAGAATGAAAACCATAATCTCAGAACACTAACCAATCTGATCACATGGACCACAGCCTTGGTCTAACTCAATGAAACTATGAGCCATGTCATGTGTAGGGCCACCCAAGATAGACCAGTCATGGTGGAGAGTTCTGGCAAAACATGGTCCACTGGAGATGGGAATGAAAAACCACTTCAGTATTCTTGCCTTGAGAATGCCATGAACAGTATGAAAAGGCAGAAAGATAGGACACTGAAAGATGAACTCCCCAGGTTGGTAGGTGCCCAATGTGCTACTGGAGAACAGTGGAGAAATAACTCCAGAAAGAATGAAGAGATGGAGCCAAAGCCAAAACAATGCCCAGTTGTAGATGTGACTGGTGATGGAAGTAAAGTCTGATGCTGTAAAGAGCAATATTGCATAGGAACCTGGAATGTTAGGTCCATGAATCAAGGTAAATTGGAAGTGGTCAAACAGGAGATGGCAAGAGTGAACGTTGACATTTTAGGAATCAGTGAACTAAAATGGACTGGAATGGGTGAATTTAACTCAGATGATCATTATATCTACTACTGTGGGCAAGAATCTCTTAGAAGTGAAGTAACCATTATAGTCAACAAGAGTCCAAAATACAGTACTTGGGTGCAATCTCAAAAACGACAGAATAAGCTCTTATAACAGTAATCCAAAAAAAAAAAAAAAATCCAAAAACAAAACAAAACAAAAACAGTAATCCAAGTCTATTCCCAGACCAGCAATGCTGAAGAAGCTGAATTTTGAACAGTTCTATGATGACCTATATGACCTTCTAGAACTAACACCAACAAAGGATGTCCTTTTCATCACAGGGGACTGGAATGCAAAAGTAGGAAGTCAAGACACACCTGGAGTAACAGACAAGCTTGGCCTTGGAGTACAAAATGAAGCAGGGCAAAGGCTAAAAGTTTTGCCAAAAGAATGCACTGGTCATAGCAAACACCCTCTTCCAACAACACAAGAAATGACTCTAGACGTGGACATCACTAGGTGGTCAACACCGAAATCAGATCGATTATATTCTTTGCAGCCAAAGATGGAGAAGCTCTATACAGTCAGCAAAAAGAAGACCAGGAGCTGACTGTGGCTCAGATCATGAACTCCTTATTGCCAAATTCAGACTTAAATTGAAGAAAGTAGGGAAAACCACTAGACCATTCAGGTATGACCTAAATCAAATCCCTTATGATTATACAGTGGAAGTGACAGACAGATTCAAGGAATTAGATCTGACAGAGTGTCTGAAGAACTATAGAGAGAGGTTTGTGACATTGTACAGGAGGCAGTGATCAAGACCATCCTCAAGGAAAAGAAATGCAAAAAGGCAAAATGGTTGTCTGAGGAGGCCTTTCAAATAGCTGAGAAAAGAAGAGAAGCAAAAGGCAAAGGAGAAAAGGAAAGATATAAGCATCTGAATACAGAGTTCCAAAGAATAGCAAGGAGAGTTAAGAAAGTCCTCCTCAGTGATCAGTGCAAAGAAATAGAGGAAAACAATAGAATGGAAAAGACTAGAGATCTCAAGAAAATTAGAGATACCAAGGGAACATTTCATGTGAAAATGGGTTCAATAAAGTACAGAGACGGTACGGCCCTAACAGAAGCAGAAGAGGTGGCAAGAATACACAGAACTGTACAACACAGATTTTAGTGATCTAGATAACCACAATAGTGTGATCACTCACCTAGAGCCAGAAATCCTGGAATGTGAAGTCAAATGAGCATTAGGAAGCATCACTATGAACAAAGCTAGTGAAAGGGATGGAATTCCAGCTGAGCTATTTCAAATCCTAAAAGATGGTGCTGTTAAAGTGCTGCACTCAATATGCCAGCAAATTTGGAAAACTCAGCAATGGCCCCAGGACTGGAAAAGGTCAGTTTTTATTCCAATCCCAAAGAAAGGCAATGTCAAAGAATGTTCTAGCTACTGCACAGTTGCACTCATCTTACACACTAGCAAAGTAATGCTCAAAATTCTCCAAGAAAGATTTCAACAGTACATGAACCGAGAACTTCCAGATGTTCAAGCTGTATTTAGAAAAGGCAGAGGAACCAGAAATCAAATTGTTAACATTCATTGGGTCATAGATAAAGTAAGAGAGTTCCAGAAAAACATCTACTTCTGCTTTATTGACTATGCCAAAGCCTTTGTGTGGATCACAACAAACTGGAAAATTCTTAAAAAGATGAGAATACCTGATCACCTTACCTGCTTCCTGAGAAATCTGTATGTAGGTCAAGAAGTGACAATTAGAACCAGACATGGAACAACAGACTGATTCAAAATTGGGAAAGGAGTACATCAAGGCTGCATATTGTCACCTTGCTTATTTAATTTAAATGCAGAGTATGTCATGCAAAATGCCAGGCTGGATGAAGCATGAACTGGAATCAAGATTTCTGGGAGAAATAGAAATAACCTCAGATATGCAGACGACACCACCCTTATGGTAGAAAGCAAGGAAGAACTGAAGAGCCTCTAGATGAAAGTGAAAGAGGGGAGCGAAAAAGTTGGCTTAAAACTCAACATTCAAAAAAACTAAGATCATGCTGAGTGACTGAACTGAACCAGGGAAGCTCATCAGATTTCCTACTGTTTTGAGAGCTCTTTAAAAAAAAAAAAAAAAAAACAATTTAAGGATTATTGCTTTACAATATTGTGTTGGTTCCTGCCATGCTGCTGCTTGCTGCTAAGTTGCTCCCATCATGTCCAACTCTGTGCGACCCCATAGACGGCAGCCCAGCCCACCAGGCTCCACCATACCTGGGATTCTCCAGGCAAGAACACTGGAGTGGGTTGCCATTTCCTTCTCCAATTCATGAAAGTGAAAAGGGTTTCTGCCATACATCAACATGAATCAGTCATAGGTATAAATATGTCCCCTCCCTTTTGAACGTCCCTCCCACCTCTCTAGGTTGTCAGGCCTGGTTTGAGTTCCCTGAGTCATACGGCAGATTCTCACTGGCTATCTATTTTGCATACAGTAATGTAAGTTTCTGTGTTACTCTCTCCATACATCCCGCCCTCTCCTTTCTCCCTAACGCCCCCACCCTGTGTCCATAAGTCTATTCTCTGTCTGCAACTCATTGCTGCCCTGCAAATATGTTCATCAGTACCATCTTTCTCGATTTCATATATATACATTAATATACAATATTTTTCTCTTTCTGACTTACTTCACTCTGAATAATAGGCTGTATGTTCATCCACCTCATTAGTATTGGCTGAAATGCGTTCCATTATATGGCTGAGTAATATACCATTGTATTTATGTATCACAACTTCTTTATCCATTCATCTGTTAGTGGACATCTAGGTTACTTCATATCCTAGCTATTGTAAATAGTGCTGCCATGAACAATGGGGTACATGTGTCTTTTTCAATTATGGTTTTCTCAGGTTATATTCCCAGTAGTGGGATTGTTGGATCATGAAACAGTGTCAGACTTTATTTTTCTGGGCTCCAAAATCACTGCAGATGGTGACTGCAGCCATGAAATTAAAAGACGCTTACACCTTGGAAGGAAAGTTATGACCAACCTCGATAGCATATTCAAAAGCAGAGACATAACTTTGCCAACAAAGGTTCGCCTAGTCAAGGCTATGGTCTTTCCTGTGGTCATGTATGGATGTGGGAGCTGGACTATGAGGAAGGCTGAGCGCTGAAGAATTGATGCTTTTGAACTGTGGTGCTGGAGAAGACTCTTGAGAGTCCCTTGGACTGCAAGGAGATCCAACCAGTCCATTCTGAAGGAGATCAGCCCTGGGATTTCTTTGGAAGGAATGATGCTAAAGCTGAAACTCCAGTATTTTGGCCACGTCATGCAAAGAGTTGACTCATTGGAGAAGACTCTGATGCTGGGAGGGATTGGGGGCAGGAGGAGAAGGGGACGACAGAGGATGAGATGGCTGGATGGCATCACTGACTCGATGGATGTGAGTCTGAGTGACCTCCAGGAGTTGGTGATGGACAGGGAGGCCTGGCGTGCTGCGATTCATGGGGTTGCAAAGAGTCGGACACGACTGAGCGACTGATCTGATCTGATACTGTCCTTCATAGTGGCTGTATCAATTTACATTCCCAACAACCATGCAAGAGCATTCTCTTTTCCCCACATCCTCTCCAGCATGATTGCTTGTAGTGTTTTGGTGATGGCAATTCTGACCAGTGTGAGGTGATATCTCATTGTAGTTTTGATTTCCATTTTTCTAATAATAAGTGATGTTGAGCATCTTTTCATGTGTTTGTTATTCATCTGTGCTGGGAGTGAGCTCCACCCATGACAAAGGTCATGAGGAAGGAGGCTCGGCATACGCAAATGTGAGATCTAGCCTTAGGAGCCCCCTGGAAATTCTTGAGCATCTACCCCCAAAACCAGAGTCTGCCTACTTTCTGCTTTGTGCTCTCGCCTACACCTCTGACTTTACGGGGGGCTGCCCCCCCACTACCTCTCTCTGAAAAAAGAGTTAACTTACAGCTCCAGTTAATAATTCCTGGGTGTGACAGTGTTTCAACCTACAAACTCTTTTGGAAATCCTCTAGCCTGCCTGAATAGGTTTTTCCGGCCACATGTGATTGTTCAGAGCCTCCCAACTGTGAGAGGCATGAGATGTTCTAAACTGTCTAAACACAGATTCCTTTGAGCAGTTAAAAGATTGATTAGAAATTGTATTGGTGAAGGGTTTTTCACTTGTTGGGCCAATGTTTGCTGCTAAGTCTCCACATCCCTTACCTACTGTGTCCTTGGCAGTATATTGATCGATATAATTGGTTTATAGAAATGTAAGTAGTAGCTTTAATGTTTGTAACCTTGAGTTAATTCTTTTTCTTGTTACAACCCACCACACCTTTGCCCTATAGAAATGCAACTCCAATGCCTTTGGAGGGTGGCGCCTGACTTTAGAATAATCACCTTTAGAGAAAAATAACTTTCTTAAAATGTTAACAGGCCTCCGGGCCAGAAGATGATGTAACTCACCTAAACTTTTGCCTGTGATAGGTTTGAAAGCCTGGCTCAGGGACTGCTGTCCCTGCATGACTCCACCCCTTCCCCCATTATCCTCTATGCGTAACTTAAGGGCTAAAAACTACTTTGACAAATAAAGTGCGGGGCCTTGTTCACCGAAGCTTGGTCTCCCCATGTTGTTCTTTCTCTTAACCTTCTGGCTGAATTATTCAGCCTCTTTTCTCCACTAAATGTTCTCACTGAGCTATCCTTATTTCAGCCACTTTTCTTCACTGAATTTCCTCACTGAGCTATCCTCATTCTATTATTTTTTATATCTTTAATTAATACTTAATTAAGCGATTGTTTCCTGATCCTTGCCAATGCCATCCCTGCTTCGAATTCCCTGGATCCACTGGGGCTGGACCCCGGCACACCTGTATGTCTTCTTTGGAGAAATGTGTGTTTAGGTCCTTGAGATCTCCTTTTTAAGCTGTGTGTTTTATCTCCTAATTTCCACTGAGCTCCTAGGTTAGACTTGTTTTATTTGCTTTGACTTAGGCACTCATCCAGGTATAAGACATGATCATCAGTAGCTGGTCAAAGACAAGGAATCCCTCTGTGTCTTGCCCTTTACTTTGTCTTGTGTTCTCCTCAAGTCCGTGGGACTGAATGATGAGTCCTGCCTTTCTTCCAGATTCACCAATGGGGTCAAGAATCAAAAAGGGAAGATAGAAGGGGGTTATGGGCTTGTGAGGGACGAGGGGCAGCTTCTTCTGGAGTCTGTTGAAAACTTTCCAAAATAAGTAGTGTTAATAGAGATAGACGGCTCAGGAGAGAAATCAAAGTAAGTAAATAAATTTGAAATTATTAATGTAAGAATGGTATCTCTAAAATCAAGGGAGGTAAGAGATTGCAAGTGAAACTATTTACCTCAGATTGGGACTCAACCCTGACATGGCTGGGACTCAAAGCCAGCCAAAACCTTGCTTGGGACTTGAACCCATGTGGCTGGGACTCGAACCCCAACAAAACCCATAGTACCTGGTTTCAGGATCTAATGAAGCTCAGGTTCTTGATGTCTCATCACAGAAGGAATTCAGTGAGAGACAAAGTGATAGGTACGAAGTGGATTTATTCAGATACAGAGAGAGAAGCACACTCCACAGACAGAATGTGGGCCATCGCAGAGGGTGAATGCGGCCATGAAATTTGGTGTAGTTAGTTTTTATCAGATCAGATCAGATCAGTCACTCAGTCCTGTCCAACTCTTTGCGACCCCATGAACCACAGCACGCCAGGCCTCCCTGTCCATCACCAGCTCCCGGAGGTCACCCAGACTCACACCCATCAAGTCAGTGATGCCATCCAGCCATCTCATCCTCTGTCGTCCCCTTCTCCTCCTGCCCTCAATCCCTCCCAGCATCAGAGTCTTCTCCAATGAGTCAACTCTTCGCATGAGTTTTTATAGGCTGGGTAATTTCATATGCTAATGAGTGGGAGGGTTATTCCAACTATTTTTGGGAAGGAGTGGAGATTTCCAGAATTTGGGCCGCTGCCCACTCCTTGGTCATTTAACAGAGTTGTCATGGCTTCTCTGGTGTGCCTTTTCACTTGCTGATTGAGGATTAGGGTCTAGTCCTGTCTGCCATCTTGGTCCCATTTGATTCTCATCAGTTTATGCTGTGTCCTTGGGCTATGTCATTCTTTCAGAAGTTGTGCCCTGCACCTTTCCCTCCTGTTACACAAGGGAGAGGTTATAAATGACATCAAATACTGCACAAAAACTAACAGGGTAAAAAGTGAAAAAAGAGCATTTGATCTGGCAACTAACCAGAATTTTCTGTTTGCAGTTTCACAAAGGATATGAGTCCTTTTTTTTGAGAAATGAAAGAAAATTTCTTTTTCAGTAATAGTCACAGTTTTATAGGACTCACTCTAAAAAAAAAAAGTTATGTGGTCTTATTCATGGTTTATGCTTTCATCAACAGCTTAAGGAAAACTAGTAATTTTTAGACGATAGCATATTTTCATAAGACTTCAGTCTCAAACGTCATTTGAGTATGCACTTTTCCCATGAAATACACAAAAATGAATTTTGGAATGTTAAGTAACCCCTTTAAGATACTTAATGAAATTGTAGGATGCAGCTTCAAATTTTTTAGCTTTTATCACCTCAGAAATTGACTGTGCCTGTGATGCTGACTTGAGAACAGCAGAAGTAGACTGGGATGTGGATTCTGAATTGTTGGGCAGGACACTCAAGGCTTCTCCTGGAGCTCTAGCCAGAATAACCCTCAGCAAGGCCTCTGATTGCTCTGGCTTGGGTCACGTGCCTCTACTTGGACCAATCACTATAGCTAGAGATCGCAGATGCCCTGATCATCCCAGACATTACAGTGAGCCACATGACTGTGTATTTCCCAGAAGGAGGGGAAGAATCAGTGCTGAACGGGCAAAATGGGAAAAAAAAAAAAACAACGAGCCCCTAGAGACATTTTAAAGATACCACATCATACCCTGTTGCTTGACAATATGCTCACATCACAGCAGTACTCATCCCACTCCAAAGTACCCAGAGCCTCTCACAATCTAAAGGTACCATTGATTTCCCAGTTATGTTTTTGTCCATAAAAACACTCAAAATTCCCTGAGGTTTCCTCATAGTTGTTTTCTTTCTTTTTCATTTGTTCAGTCTCAATACCATTTAACGTCGGGGGTGTAGATTGTATCTGGTTCACTCAGTACCTTGTCCAGCCCCTTCTCAGGATTCTTTACTCCACTGCAGAGACTGGAAAGCAAAAACTTCATCTCCCAGAGGCCCCTGCTCCCAGATTCTGAATGTTCATCAGGTTCGGCCAAACAGAGCACTGGTGGGAGACTTGAATCTGGAACTGAGTTAAGTGGGGAGAGAGGCAAAGCTTGAGTTATTTCTTTGGCTGGGACAGTTTGTAACATCCCCGACATAGTTCAGGAGCCAGCAGCTATGGTAACTGCTGCCCAGAATAGCAGATAGCTTCTGGGTCATGGCAAGGGAAGCAGCTTTGTTGGTGGCCAAGTGCTACATGGTGGCTTTGGGATTTGTTCCGGAAGCTCCTTCCAGTGTGTGTGTTTTAAGCGACTGAACTGAACTGAACTGAATGATTATGTAATAGCCTGTAATAAATCCTTTTCTGGTTAAATAGCTTGAATAGATTCAGTTCTCTGTGACTGGTACAGCATAGAGGTTAGATTTTAAAATGTCACTGGTCTTTTTGGCAATTTTATTTTTTTTTTCCCTCATCTTTGTAATTACATGGATACAAAGCCTGAAGTGAGGTTGGCATTATTTGTTGATTTCAATGCACTGGTCAGTTGTAAGGTGATCACTGTCCCTAACTGACCTGTGGTTAGTTAGATTCCCAGGGACACACACTATTATTCAATATACCTATGCTGAGATCTCCCATCTGTGTCTCCAGATCCACTGGCCACCCTGCTCATTCCATTTCACACCCTGGGCCTGCCCAGCAGCAGTGGGCTCCCTTGTACTCTGACTTTGCCAGTGAGGGGGCCTGCTTTATGCTGATCCTCTGTCCCTCCAGGCCCCCACTACCCCTCCCCATCAGGGAGGCATTCACTTTGTATTTCAAAAGTCTCCTTGCTGATTTAGCCCTCCCATCTGTGGGCCATCTTTCTCCCTAGAGTTCGAACTCTTGGAACAGTTTACATGTATTAATTTCTCCCTGTATAGCCTCTTTCACAAGCTGAGGATTCAGAAACCAAATCCACAAAGAGAATGCCTTCTCTGGCCCTTTCCCATCATTAAATGCACAAATTTTGATCTCCAAACTTGAAATTTTCCCATTCTTCATTGGTAAAGAGGAGTTTGATGGAACGCTCTAGACAGTTGTCAACAACCATAGCAGACTCCAGACATTGTTCTCTGCT
Source organism: Tragelaphus eurycerus (assembly GCA_935064755.1). Classification (NCBI taxonomy): domain Eukaryota; kingdom Metazoa; phylum Chordata; class Mammalia; order Artiodactyla; family Bovidae; genus Tragelaphus; species Tragelaphus eurycerus. The sequence goes on along the minus strand of CAKXYN010000170.1, from coordinate 1,839,074 downwards.
GGGAGCTAGCACGCAAGTTCCCACCCATGACAAGGTCATGCGGGAGAGCCCTGCCGGGCAAGGCGAGTCCGAGCTCGAGGGTCCCCCCGGATCTGCCTGAGTGTCTACCCCAAAACCAGAATCTGTCTGTTTTACTATTTTATGACTTTCACCAACTCCTCTGACATTAGCGGGGGGCTATCCCCGATCACCTTTCTCTGAAGGAAATCAACTTAGAGCTCTAGTTAGTTAGTCTCTTGGGCATAATAGGAGTGTTTCAATTCAAACCCCTCTGATGACTTTCTAACTTGCCTGACAGGTTTACCCAGATTCCTAGAGCCTCTCATATGATTGTTTACAGTCTCCCAACCGCGAAAGGCACGGGAAGCTTAAGATACTCAAATAGTATAGAGCCTCTCCGAGAGTTAGAAATTGTTAGAATAGAACTAGTAGAAAATTTCATTGTTGAGCCAATGCTTGCTGCCAAGTTTCCACATCCCCTGTATTGTATCTTTAGAAGTGTATTAATTAATATAGTTGGTACATAGAAAAAATAAGTAGTGGCCTTGGTGCTAACAACTTTAGACCCTTAAGGTAATAAATTCTATCCTTTGTTGTAAGCCCACTGCACCTTTGCCCTATAGGAATGCAACTTTATCTAACACCTTCGGAGGATGGCGCCAAACCTTAAAATAATTACTCTTAGAGAATATAAGTCTTATGGTTGACAAACCTTTATCAGAGTCATAAAATGTTAATAGGCCTTCTGGCCAGAAGATGATGTAAATTACCTAAACTATTTGTATACGATAAGTTTGCAGAAAAGAAAGCCTGGTCTCGATAAGGATCAAAGACTGCTGACTTTGCATGATTTTACACCCGCTATTATCCTCTATGCACAACTTAAGGTATATAAGCTCCCTTTGAAAATAAAGCTACGGGCCTTGCTCAAAGCTTGGTCTCCCCATATCGTTCTTTCTTGCTTCCTTTTCTCTCCTTTTCTTTTCTGTTCTTCCTTCAAGACATTTAATTGGAGTGCGGGGATCCTCTGGGACAAATTACTTGCCTGGGCTTCTAAGATCGACTTGAGAAGGTGCCTAAGGTGGGGCACCTTCAGTGATTTGAGAGGGCACCTGTGGCCTCCGTGGTCAGAGCAAACCTGATGTCACGGGTTTTATTGACTTTCCGCGTAAACCAGTTATAACAAGCCCCTAGTCTCTCTGCTTTGCTATCCTTTTCGCCAACGCCGTCCTCCCGAGAGAATCCCTGGATCCAACCGGGGCTGGACCCTGGTAGTTCGCCTCTCTTTCTTCCTCTACCTGCATTATTTTCAGTAGTTCCTCCCAGGTTCCAGAACTCAAGTAGCTGGTGCTGCCTACTTTTGAGGTCTGGCCCTCAGGAGTTCACTAATCCTCCTACTTTTCCAGCTAAGGTATGGGGAATTCCCTTTGTCTTCAGGGCAGCCATGTAAATGGAAAAAAAAATTTTTTTTTTTTTTCCTCAGAGAAAGTTTATACTTTCCCTTGAATTTAATGTATATTGTCAACCAAGATCAGTTGAATCAGAATTTCTCATGGTGGAGGTAAGGAATCTTCTTTTGCTAAGACAACTTCCCTAAGTTATTCTGGTGCATTTCTTTGCTTCTCTTTACTCACTGCATCAATTAATATCTGTTGAAAGGAAGGAAGGTAAAGGGAAAAAAAAAGAAATTTCAGTAGTTTGGGTATTTTATTTACTAGTGCACTACAAAGGTTAAATGAGTAATATAAAATTGTACTGTAGTACGATTTTTCAGTGTTCACTCTTTAGAAAGAGGGACTGTTGGACAGCTAGGCTAATATAGGTGCTGTAAAACTTTAGCAAACCACCACCAGGACTGGGAAGCTCAGAGAGGGAAAACAAAGCCAACACAATGCTACAGAAACAGAAGAGCCCAGTGTTCTCACTAAACTAACTCGAGTTTCATTTTGACATCTTTGGCTGAACCACCCACTCATCGCTGGACTCTTCCCTCCTTGTGGCCCTGCCACTGAAGCAGGTTAGCGACTGAACAACCAGAATCTCTGGTGTTGGACCCAAGTGATTCGGCTCTGCAGTGCTTCTTGGCAGCTGCCCTGGCCTTCTCAGATCTTGCCCGGACTCTTTGACTTTGGGTTATTACTGGACCTATATATAATACACTCCCTATCCTGTAAAAGCTCTTCCTACCTTCACTCACCTTCTTTATCAAATCCATTTACTATCCAGATCATTTTATTGAGCTCTGATCCCTTTATTGGTTAGAATCTCAGATGTCATCTTTCTTCTGAGGCTGGAATCAGTTCTTCTGATAGAAGCTGACTCATTTTCCATCAGTGAACATTTTCAGCCTGTGATTAATTTCTCATTTCTTATTTGGGAGATAGTCACATTTTCAGTGAAATGAAGAATCAGATCTTTCATTTCTGGAGTCAAGGTCCTTCCTTAGTTTCTGATCAAGTATTCCCTCATCAATCACTTCCCAGATCTACATATCCTTCTTGCCTCAATGAGACAGGCTGTCATATTCTATGATTACAATAACAGAAATACCTAGATGTACAGTGTACAGTAATATTAATGTGGCAAATAGACATTTTCCTCTCCCCTCTCTCATGTGAGAGAATATGAGAACTGTTTGGTAGCATGATACTATGGTTCTTTAGAAAATATAGTTGACATCTACTTCTGCTTCGTTGACTATGTTAAAGCCTTTGACTGTGAGGATCACAACAAACTGGAAAATTCTTAAAGAGATGGGGATACCTGCCTCCTGAGAAACCCGTATGCAGGTCAAGAAGCGACAGAACAGGTCATGGAACAATAGACTGGTTGAAAATTGGGAAAGGAGTACGTCAAGGCTGCATATTGTTACCCTGCTTATTTAATTTAAATGCAGAGTACATCACGCAAAATGTTGGGCTCCATCAAGCACAAGTTGGAATCAAGATTGATGAGAGAAATCTCAATAATCTCAGATATGCAAATGACACCTCCCTTATGACAGAAAGTGAAGAGGAACTAAAGAGGCTCTTGATGGAATTGAAAGAGGAGAGTGAAGATGTAAGCTTAAAATTCAACATTCAAAAGACTAAGATATGGCATCCACTCCCATCACTTCAAGGAAATTAGCTGAACCTCCAATACTTTGGCCACCTGATGTGAAGAACTGACTCATTGGAAAAGACCCTGATGCTGGGAAAGATTGAAAGCAGGAAGAGAAGGGGACAACAGAGGACAAGATGGTTGGATGGCATCACCGACTCAATGGACATGAGTTTGAGCAAGCTCAGGGAGATGGTGATGGACAGGGAGACCTGGCTTGCTACAGTCCATGGGGTTGCAGAGTCGGACATGTCTGAACAACAACCTATGTTTTCAAACCAATATTTTTATTATTTCTTTTGGAATATGCAAAGAACATGCTCACTCCTGGGTAACTAATTTTTTTTTTTTTTTTTTTTTAGCTTTTTGTTTTTGTTCAGTCACTAAGTCTTGTCCAACTCTTTGGTAACCATGAATTCATTCTCTAAGTCTGTTCCTGTTTTGTGAATAAGTTCATTTTTTAAAGATTCCACATATAAAAGATACCATATGATGATTGTCTTTCTGACTTACTTCACTTAGTATGATATAATCTCCAGATCCATCCATATTGCTGCAAATGGCATTATTTCATTCTTTTTAATAGCTGAGTAATATTCCATTGTATATATGTACCACATCTTCTTTATCCATTTATCTGTCAATGGACATTTAGGCTCCTTCCATGTCTTGGCTATTGTAAACAGTGGTACTATGAACATAGGGTACATATATCCTTTCAAACCATGGCTTACTCCAGATATAGACCCAGGAGTGGGATTGCTGGGTCACATGGTAGCTCTATTTTTAGTTTCTTAATGAGCCTCCATACTGTTCTCCATAGTGGCTGTATCAATTTACATTCCCACCAACAGGGTAGGAGAATTCTGTTTTCTCTATATCCTCTCCAGCATTTATCGTTTATAGACTTTGATGATGCCCATTCTGACTGGTATGAGGGGGTACCTTATTGTAGTTTTGACTTGTATTTCTCTAATAGTGGTGTTGAGCATCTTTTCATGTGCCTATTGGCCATCTGTATGTCTTCCCTGGAGAAATGTTTCTTTGGGTGTTCTGCCCATTTTTTTTTTTTTTTTTTTTGACTGGATTGTTTATTTTGATATTGAGCTGCATGAGGTGTTTCTAAATTTTGGAGATTAAGCCCTTGTCAGTTGCTTAGTTGCTTTGTTTCCAAATATTTTCTCCCATTCTATAAGTTGTCTTTTTGTTTGGTTCATGGTTTCCTTTGCTGTGCAAAAGTTTTTGAGTTTAATTAGGTCCCATTTTGTATATTTTTGTTTTCATTTCTGTTACTCTAGGAAGTGTACCCAAAAAGATGTTGCTGTAATTTATATCAAAAAGTGTTCTGCATATGTTTTTCTCCAAGAGCTTTATAGTATCTGGTCTTACATTTAGATCTTCAATCCATTTTGAGTTTATTTTGTGTATGGCATTAAAGAATGTTCTAGCTTCATTTTTTTTTTTTTTTTTCACATGTCTCTGCCAAGTTTTCCCAGTTTTCTTCTATTTATTGAAGTCATTGTCTTTTCTCTGTTGTATATTCTTGCCTCCTTTGTTACAGATTAATTGACTATAGCTGCAGGAGTTGACCATAGGTGCATCAATTGATTGTAGATTATTTCTGGGCTTTTAATCCTGTTCCATTTGGTATATATTTCTATTTTTTTGTGCCACTACCACATTGTTTTGATGGCTATAGCTTTGTACTAGAGTTGGAAGTTAGGGAGCCTGATTCTTCCAGCTCTGTTTTTTCTTAAAATTACTTTGTATATTCGGGGTCTTTTTTATCTCCCTACAAATTTTATGATTTTTTAAAAAAATTCTAGTGCTGTGAAAAATGTCATTGATAATTTGATAGAGATTTCATTGAATCTGTAGATTGCCTGGGTAGTATATTCATTTTTTACAATATTGATTCTTCCAAACTAAGAACATGGTATATCCTATCTGTGTAATTTTTTATTTCTTTCACCAGCAAGTTACACTTTTCAGAATACAGACCTTTTGCTTCCTTAGGTAGCTTTATTCCTAGGTATTTTAATCTTTTTGATTCAATAGTAAATGGGATTTCCCCCTTAATTTCTCTTTCTGATTTGCTGTTATTAGTTTATAGAAACACAACAGATTTCTATATATTAATTTTGTATCCTGTAACTTTTCCAAATTCATTGCTGAGCTCTAGTGACCATTATATCTACTACTGCTGGCAGGAATCCCTTAGAAGAAATGGAGTAGCCATCATGGTCAACAAAAGACTCTGAAATGCAGTACTTGGATCCAATCTCAAAAACGACAGAATGATCTCTGTTCGTTTCCAAGGCAATCCATTCAATATCATGGTAATCCAAGTCTATGCCCCAACCAGTAATGCTGAAGAAGCTGAAGTTGAACGGTTCTCTGAAGACCAACAAGGCCTTTTAGAATGAATACCCCCAAAAGATGTCTTTTTCATTATAGGGGACTGGAATGCAAAAGTAGGAAGTCAAGAAACACCCGGAGTAACAGGCAAATTTGGCCTTGGAATACAGAATGAAGCAGGGCAAAGGCTAATAGAGTTTTGCCGAGAGAACACACTGGTCATAGCACACACCCTCTTCCAACAACACAAGATAAGACTTTACACATGGACATCACCAGATGGTCAACACCGAAATGAGATTGATTATATGCCTTGCAGCCAAAGATGGAGAAGCTCTATACAGTCAGCAAAAACAAGACCAGAAGCTGACTGTGGCTCAGATAATGAACTCCTTATTGCCAAATTCAGGCTTAAATTGAAGCAAGTAGGGAAAACCACTAGACTATTCAGGTATGACCTGAAACTCCAGTATTTTGGCCACCTCATGCGAAGAGTTGACTCATTGGAGAAGACTCTGATGCTGGGAGGGATTGGGGGCAGGAGGAGAAGGGGACGACAGAGGATGAGATGGCTGGATGGCATCACTGACTCGATGAATGTGAGTCTGAGTGACCTCTGGGAGTTGGTGATGGACAGGGAGGCCTGGCGTGCTGCGGTTCATGGGGTCGCAAAGAGTCGGACACGACTGAGCGACTGATCTGAACTGATCTGATCTGATCTGATATCAAATCCCTTATGATTATACAGTGGAAGTGACAAATAGATTTAAGGGACTAGATCTGATAGAGTGCCTGATGAACTATGGACTGAGATTCATGACATTGTACGGGGACAGGGATTAAGACCAGCCCCATGGAAAAGAAATGCAAAAAAGCAAAATGGCCATCTGGGGAGGCCTTACAAATAGCTGTGAAAAGAAGAGCAGCGAAAAGCAAAGGAGAAAAGGAAAGATATAAGCATCTGAATGCAGAGTTCCAAAGAATAGCAAGAAAGGATAAGAAAGCCTTCCTCAGCAATCAATGCAAAGAAATAGAGGAAAACAACAGAATGGGAAAGACTAGAGAGCTCTTCAAGAAAATTAGAGATACCAAGGGAACATTTCATGCAAAAATGGGCTCTATAGAGGAGAGAAATGGTATGGACCTAACAGAAGCAGAAGATATTAAGAAGAGGTGGTAAGAACACACAGGAGAACTGTACAAAAAAGATCTTCACAACCAAGATAATCATGATGGTGTGATCACTCACCTAGAGCCAGACATCCTGGAATGTGAAGTCCAGTGGGCCTTAGAAAGCATCACTACGAACAAACCTAGTGGAGGTGATGGAATTCCAGTTGAGCTATATCAAATCCTGAAAGATGATGCTGTGAAAGTGTTGCACTCAATATGCCAGCAAATTTGGAAAACTCAGCAGAGGCCACAGGACTGGAAAAGGTCAGTTTTCATTCCAATCCCTAAGAAAGGCAATGCCAAAGAATGCTCAAACTACCCCACAATTGCACTCATCTCACATGCTAGTAAAGTAATGTTCAAAATTCTCCAAGCCAGGCTTCAGCAATATGTGAACCGTGAACTTCCTGATGTTCAAGCTGGTTTTAGAAAAGGCAGAGGAACCAGAGATCAAATTGCCAACATCTGCTGGATCATGGAAAAAGCAAGAGAGTTCCAGAAAAACATCTATTTCTGCTTTATTGACTATGCCAAAGCCTTGGACTGTGTGGATCACAATAAACTGTGGAAAATTCTGAAAGAGATGGGAATACCAGACCACCTGACCTGCCTCTTGAGAAACCTATATGCAGGTCAGGAAGTAATAGTTAGAACTGGACATGGAACAACAGACTGGTTCCAAATAGGGAAAGGAGTACATCAAGGCTGTATATTGTTACCCTGCTTATTTAAATTATATGCAGAGTACATCATGAGAAACACTGGGCTGGAGGAAGCACAAGCTAGAATCAAGATTGCTGGGAGAAATATCAATAACCTCAGATATGCAGATGACAAACACCCTTATGGCAGAAAGTGAAGAGGAACTAAAAAGCCTCTTGATGAAAGTGAAAGAGGAGAGTGAAAAAGTTGGCTTAAAGCCCAACATTCGGAAAACGAAGATCATGGCATCTGTTCCCATCACTTCATGGGAAATAGATGGGGAAACAGTGGAAACAGTGTCAGACTATTTTTTTGGGCTCCAAAATCACTGCAGATGGTGATTGCAGCCATGAAATTAAAAGACACTTACTCCTTGGAAAGAAAGTTATGACCAACCTAGATAGCATATTCAAAAGCAGAGACATTACTTTGCCAACAAAAGTCCGTCTAGTCAAAGCTATGGTTTTTCTTGTGGTCATGTATGGATGTGAGTGTTGGACTGTGAAGAAAGCTGAGCACTGAAGAATTGATGCTTTTGAACTGTGGTGTTGGAGAAGACTCTTGAGAGTCCCTTGGACTGCAAGGAGATCCAGCCAGTCCATTCTGAAGGAGATCAGCCCTGGGATTTCTTTGGAAGGAATGATGCTAAAGCTGAAACTCCAGGACTTTGGCCACGTCATGCGAAGAGTTGACTCATTGGAAAGGACTCTGATGCTGGGAGGGATTGGGGGCAGGAGGAGAATGGGACGACAGAGGATGAGATGGCTGGATGGCATCACTGACTCGATGGATGCGAGTCTGAGTGACCTCCGGGAGCTGGTGATGGGCATGGAGGCCTGGCGTGCTACAATTCATGGGGTCGCAAAGAGTCGGACACGACTGAACTGAACTGAGTAGTTTTCTGGTAGCATCTTCAGGATCTTCAATGTACAGAATTGATGGCTTATGGTGTCAGAATCGTGATCTCCAAAGAAGAATATTTAACTTCAGGACCAGGAACCAGGCTTGATCACTCAAGAGCTTTTGTATAGCAGAATTTTATTAAAGTGAAAAGAGACAGAGACAGCTTCTGACATAGATATCAGAAGGGGGAAGGAGAGTGTCCCCCTCACTAGTCTAAGCAAGGGAGTCATATAATTTTTTTAATTAGTTATTGCAATAAATCAAAAGAATATCTCAAGGTTGTAAAGATCTTACTAGACTCATTCCCATAATTTACTTTTTAAGATAAGAGGATTAGCCAGAAGGTTTTCAGGAAGGAGAACCTGTCCTCAAGCAGGATACATGTTGTTGTATAATCCAGTACAGAATTTAAACTGAATTGTTTGTTGTATAATCATCAGTTCCAGGCTTAGAGGAAAAAAAAAAACATTTTATGTGACTAAGACTAAGGAACATAGAGTAGGAAAAAAAAAAAGGTATTTGTCCTTTCCTCCTCCTTGAGAATTCTAGACCCCTAACTCCACTTTGAGAGCCTCGGATCCCTTCCTCTTCCTTGGGGACCTGGAACTTCTTATCAACCTGCCTGGGAACTGATTCTCTCAGTATCATGTCATCTGCAGACAGTGACAGCTTTACTTCTTTTCCAACTTCAGATCAGATCAGATCAGATCAGTCGCTCAGTCGTGTCTGACTCTTTGCGACCCCATGAACCGCAGCACGCCAGGCCTCCCTGTCCATCACCAGCTCCTGGAGGTCACTCAGACTCGCATCCATCGAGTCAGTGATGCCATCCAGCCATCTCATCCTCTGTCGTCCCCTTCTCCTCCTGCCCTCAATCCCTCCCAGCATCAGAGTCTTCTCCAATGAGTCAACTCTTCGCATGAGGTGGCCAAAATACTGGAGTTTCAGCTTTAGCATCATTCCTTCCAAAGAAATTCCAGGATTGATCTCCTTCAGAATGGACTGGTTGGATCTTCTTGCAGTCCAAGGGACTCTCAAGAGTCTTCTCCAACACCACAGTTCAAAAGCATCAATTCTTCGGCGCTCAGCCTTCTTCACAGTCCAGCTCTCACATCCATACATGACCACAGGAAAGACCATAGCCTTGACTAGGCGAACCTTTGTTGGTAAAGTAATGTCTCTGTTTTTGAATATGCTATCTAGGTTGGTCATAACTTTCCTTCCAAGGAGTAAGCGTCTTTTAATTTCATGGCTGCAGTCACCATCTGCAGTGATCTTGGAGCCCAGAAAAACAAAGTCTGACACTGTTTCCACTGTTTCCCCATCTATTTCCCATGCAGTGATGGGACCAGATGCCATGATCTTCGTTTTCTGAATGTTGAGCTTTAAGCCAACCTTTTCACTCTCCACTTTCACTTTCATCAAGAGGCTTTTTAGCCCCTCTTCACTTTCTGCCATAAGGGTGGTGTCATCTGCATATCTGAGGTTATTGATATTTCTCCCGGCAATCTTGATTCCAACTTGTGTTTCTTCCAGTCCAGCATTTCTCATGATGTACTCTGCATATAAGTTAAATAAACATGGTGACAATATACAGCCTTGACGTACTCCTTTTCCTATTTGGAACCAGTCTGTTGTTCCATGACCAGTTCTAACTGTTGCTTCCTGACCTGCATACAGATTTCTCAACAGGCAGATCAGGTGGTCTGGTATTCCCATCTCTTTCAGAATTTTCCATAGTTTATTGTGATCCACACAGTCAAAGGCTTTGGCATAGTCAATAAAGCAGAAATAGATGTTTTTCTGGAACTCTCTTGCTTTTTCCATGATCCAGCGGATATTGGCAATTTGATCTCTGGTTCCTCTGCCTTTTCTAAAACCAGCTTGAACATCAGGAAGTTCACGGTTCACATATTGCTGAAGCCTGGCTTGGAGAATTTTGAGCATTACTTTACTAGCGTGTGAGATGAGGGCAATTGTTCGGTAGTTTGAGCACTCCTTGGGATTGCCTTTCTTTGGGATTGGGATGAAAACTGACCTTTTCCAATCTTGTGGCCACTGCTGAGTTTTCCAAATTTGCTGGCATTTTGAGTGTAGCACTTTCACAGCATCATCATTCAGGATTTGGAATAGCTCCACTGGAATTCCATCACCTCCACTAGCTTTGTTTGTAGTGATGCTTTCTAAGGCCCATTTGACTTCACATTCCAAGATGTCTGGCTCTAGGTCAGTGATCACATCATCATGATTATCTGGGTCTTGAAGCTCTTTTTTGTACAGTTCTTCTGTGTATTCTTGCCACCTCTTCTTGATATCTTCTGCTTCTGTTAGATCCACACCATCTCTGTCCTTTATTGTGCCCATCTTTGCATGAAATGTTCCTTTGGTATCTCTGATTTTCTTGAAGAGATCCCTAGTCTTTCCCATTCTGTTGTTTTCCTCTATTTCTTTGCATTGATCACTGAAGAAGGCTTTCTTATCTCTTCTTGCTATTCTTTGGAACTCTGCATTCACATGTTTATATCTTTCCTTTTCTCCTTTGCTTTTCGCTTCTCTTCTTTTCACAGCTATTTGTAAGGCCTCCCCAGACAGCCATTTTGCTTTTTTGCAATTCTTTTCCATGGGGATGGTCTTGATCCCTGTCTCCTGTACAATGTCAAGTTCTTTTCCAACTTAAATTCCTTTTATTTCTTTTTCTTCTCTGATTGCCATGGCTAAGACTTTGAAAGATATGCCGAGTAGAAGTGGTGAGGTTGAACATCTGTGTTTTATTCTTGATCTTAGAGAAAATGGTTTCAGCTTTTTGCTGTTGAGTATGATGTTAGCTATAGGTTTGTCATACATGGCCTTTATTACGTTGAGGTAGAGTCTTCTGTGACCACTTTATGGAGAGCTTTTATCATAAGTGGGTGTACAATTTTGTCAAAACTTTTTCTGCATCTGCTGAGATGATCATATGGTTTCTGTTCTTCAGTTTTTTGATGTGGTGTATCACATTGATTGGTTTGTGGATACTGAAAAATCCTTGCATTCCTGGGATAAATCCTACTTGATCATGGTGTGTGATCCTTTTAATGTATTGCTGGTTTCAGATTGCTTGTATTTTGTGGAGGATTTTTACATATATTTTCATCAATACTATTGGCCTGTAACTTTCTTTTTCTATGGTATCTTTGTTTGGTTTTGGTATATCAGGGTGATGGTGGTCTCATAAAATGAGCTGGGGAGTTTTCCTTCCTCTGCAATTTTTGGGAATAGTTTCAGAAAGATAGGTATTAGCTCTTCTCCAAATGTTTGATAGAATCTGCCTGTGAAGCTGCTAGGTCCCAGGCTTTGTTTTGTGGAGTTTTAAAATCAGTTTTGATTTCAGTACCTGTGATTGGTATGTTTATATTTTCTAGTTCTTCTGTTTCAGATTTGGGGGAGAGTACCTTTTTAAGAATTTGTCCATTTCTTCTAAATTGTCTATTTTATTGACATATAGTTGCTTGTAGTAGTCTCTTACGATCCTGTACATTTTTGTGGTGTCCATTGTAAATTCTCCTTTTCCATTTTGAAATTTTATTGATTTAAGTCCTCTCCCCCTTTTTTTTTTTTTTTCCCTTGATGAATCTGGTTAAAGGTTTATCAATTTTGCTTGTCTTTTTAAAGAATCAGCTTTTAATTTTATTGATCTTTTCTGTGATTTTCTTTATCATTATTCCATTTATTTCTGCTCTGATCTTTATTTCTTTCCTTCCACTGGCTTTGGCTTTTGTTTGCTCTTCTTTCTCCAATTGCTTTAGGTATAAGGATAGGTTGTTTATTTGAGATATTTCTTGCTTTTTGAGGTAAGATTGTATTGCTATAAACTTCCTTCTTAAAACTGCTTTTGCTGCATCCCGTAATTTTGGATCATCATGCTTATGCTTTCATTTCCATTTGTTTCTATGTACTTTTTGCTTTCTTCAGTGATCCTTTGGTTTTTTAAGTAGAATATTGTTTAACCTCCACGTGTCTGTGTTTTTTAGTTTTTTTCTTGTAGTGATATTTAATCTCACAGTATTGTGGTTGGAAATGGTTTTTGATATGATTTCACTTTTCTTAAAATTACTGAGGCTCAGTATGTTGCCCAGAATGTGATCAATCCTGGAGAATGCTCCACGTGCCCTTGAGAAGAACATATTGTTATTCAGTCACTCAGTCATGTCTGACACTTTGTGACTCCATGGACTGTAGCACAGCAGGCTTCCCTGTCCTTCACCATCTCCGGAAGCTTGCTCAAACTCATGTCCTTTGAGTCAGTGATGCCATCCAGCCATCTCATTCTCTGTCGTCTGCTTCTCCTCCTGCCTTCAATCTTTCCCAACATCAGGGTCTTTTCTGATGGGTCAGCTCTTCACGTTCGGTGGGCAAAGTATTGGAACTTTAGCATCAGTACTTCTAACGAATTTTCAGGGTTGATTTCCTTTAGGAAAGACTGGTTTTATCTTGTAGTCCAAGGGACTCTCAAGAGTCTTCTCCAACATCACAGTTCAAAAGCATCAATTCTTCGACACTCAGCCTTCTTTATGGTTCAACTCTCACATCCATACACGACTACTGGAAAAACCATAGCCTTGACTAGATGGACCTTTGTTGGCAAAGTAATGTCTCTGCTTCTTAATATGCTGTCTAGGTTTGTCATAGCTTTTCTTCCAAGGAGAAAGCGTCTTTTAATTTCATGACTGAAAAGAACATGTATTCTTTTTCTTTTGGATGAAATGTTCAGTTGCTGTGGCAGAAATAGTCATCAGATCAGATCAGATCAGTTGCTCAGTCGTGTCCTACTCTTTGCGTCCCCATGAACTGCAGCACGCCAGGCCTCCCTGTCCATCACCAGCTCCTGGAGGTCACTCAGACTCACATTCATCGAGTCAGTGAGGCCTTCCAGCCATCTCATCCTCTGTCGTCCCCTTCTCCTCCTGCCCCCAATCCCTCCCAGCATCAGAGTCTTCTCCAATGAGTCAACTCTTCGCATGAGGTGGCCAAAATACTGGAGTTTCACCTTTAGCATCATTCCTTCCAAAGAAATCCCAGGACTGATCTCCTTCAGAATGGACTGGTTGGATCTCCTTGCAGTCCAAAGGAATCTCAAGAGTCTTCTCCAACACCACAGTTCAAAAGCATCAATTCTTTGGCACTCAGCCTTCTTCACAGTCCAGCTCTCACATCCATACATGACCACAGGAAAGACCATAGCCTTGACTAGGCGAACCTTTGTTGGCAAAGTGATGTCTCTGCTTTTGAATATGCTATCTAGGTTGGTCATAACTTTCCTTCCAAGGAGTAAGCGTCTTTTAATTTCATGGCTGCAGTCACCATCTGCAGTGATTTTGGAGCCCAGAAAAAGAAAGTCTGACACTGTTTCCACTGTTTCTCCATCTATTTTCCATGTAGTGGTGGGACCAGATGCCATGATCTTCGTTTTCTGAATGTTGAGCTTTAAGCCAACCTTTTCACTCTCCACTTTCACTTTCATCAAGAGGCTTTTGAGTTCCTCTTCACTTTCTGCCATAAGGGTGGTATCATCTGCATATCTGAGGTTATTAATATTTCTCCCGGCAATCTTGATTCCAGCTTGTGTTTCTTCCAGTCCAGCATTTCTCATGCAGTAGTCATAAACAAGATCAAACCCGAATATCAGGTTTCCTGAACCACTATTGTTTAATGTTCAAGCTAACAATATCTGGTAAACAAACTCCAACATCTCAAATAACTTAATAAAGCAGGTACAGGCCTGGGATTTTAATAAACTGACAGGATTCCTTTAGACATACTTGCGGGATTGTTTTGAAACAACAAAGCCTTACTGATTGTCATATTTTATTTTTTTAATAGAATTCATGGATTTCTCTTGACTGTCATAGACAATTTTATGTAACTAAGTAATGACATTCTTATGAATTAATGAAATAGGAAAAGGAGTACATTAAGGTTGTATACTGTCACCCTGCTTATTTAAATTCTATGCAGAGTACATGATGAGAAACGCTGGGCTGGAAGAAGCACAAGCTGGAATCAAGATTGGTGGGAGAAATATCAATAACCTCAGATATGCAGATGACACCACCCTTATAGCAGAAAGTGAAGAGGAACTAAAAAGCCTCTTGATGAAACTGAAGATCATGGCATTTGGTCCCATCACTTCATGGGAAATAGATGGGGAAACAGTGGAAACAGTGTCAGACTTTATTTTGGGGGGTCCAAAATCACTGCAGATGGTGACTGCAGCCATGAAATTAAAAGACGCTTACTTCTTGGAAGAAAAGTTATGACCAACCTAAACAGTATATTGAAAAGCAGAGACATTACTTTGCCAACAAAGGTCCGTCTAGTCAAGGCTATGGTTTTTCCAGTGGTCATGTATGGATGTGAGAGTTGGACTGTGAAGAAAGCTGAGTGCTGAAGAATTGATGCTTTTGAACTGTGGTGTTGGAGAAGACTCTTGAGAGTCCCTTGGACTGCAAGGGGATCCAACCAGTCCATTCTGAAAGAGATCAGCCCTGGGATTTCTTTGGAAGGAATGATGCTAAAGCTGAAACTCCAGGACTTTGGCCAACGTCATGAGAAGAGTTGACTCACTGGAGAAGACTCTGATGCTGGGAGGGATTGGGGGCAGGAGGAGAAGGGGGACGACAGAGGATGAGATGGCTGGATGGCATCACTGACTCAATGGACGTGAGTCTGAGTGACCTCCGGGAGTTGGTGATGGACAGGGAGCCTGGTGTGCTGCGATTCATGGGATCACAGAGTCGGACACGACTGAGCAACTGAACTGAACTGAACTGAATGACATTTTAGTAGATAAATGGGCAACAAACATAAAAATATAATTCTCAAAACAGGAAATAAAAAGTAAAACATCTAATCAATATGTATTCAGTGTAGTGTTGAATCTCACAGTAATGAAAGAAGTGCAAAGCTTTAAAACATGTGTTAACGATGACTTACTTCCTAATTGAAATGAACAGAAGGAAAACCCATAGGAATACAGATTGTCGGCTAGAGAGGGGTGAGGTCAGCCTGTCATTTACTGAAGAGGGACAGGAGAGGGTGAGGTCTCTGGGTTCCGTCATGCTGCAGGAACTAGGAGGGGCACACTCAGATTACTCTAGGTGGCAGAAGTTTGTCAAATAGATGTCTGGGGTGGAGGGAATGGGAAACAAGTCATCAGTCCTCAAGTCATCCAGAAAGTTCTTCAGGAGTCCTAGTAGTCTGACTGCAGTTTTGATCACTTAGTGAGAACTCTTGTTGTTCATTCTTAATAGAATCCACCTATACAGGTACACTCTGAGGATTCAATGAGATAGAGTACATGTAAATACTTTCAAACCACAGTGTTTTAGAGGGATTTATTAGTTGTTGTGGGGTCATTGGCCTTCTTTGAAGTAGTGTTTCTTTTAACTTGACATCTATATTTTCTTCCTTTTTAAAAAAATTTTTTTTTATTTTCAGTAAAATGATATAGATTTTGTTGAGTAGGCCTGGCTTGTGATTTGGCCTGAAGGGGAGAAATCTATCATTCTCTTTGTTTATATCAAGATATCAGGAATATCAATAATTAGGGACATTGCTGTTTTTTGTGTGTTTGTTTTATTTTTTTTTTTTAAGGTGGTATTTAAAAAATTAAGTTCTGGGGTCATAGGAGCCTATGGAGGTACCTAAGTATTCACAGTGTGTGTGAGGGGGCAGATGTGTGAATGGAGTTGAGAACCAGCTGGCAAGGACCGAACGGGTGGGTTTGTTCCTCTTCATCAGAACAGCTCTGTTTTGTCTGTTTTCAACATCATGATTATGGGTAAGACTTTACATCAAAAAGGAAAGTGGTGACAGGTTCAAATAGTAGCAACTTTGGCAGCAAAAGAGAAGAAATGAACCCAATGCTGACATTAATTGACAAAATGGAGAAACAGTGGAAACAGTGTCAGAATTTATTTTTCTGGGCTCCAAAATCACTGCAGATGGTGACTGCAGCCATGAAATTAAAAGACGCTTACTCCTTGGAAGGAAAGTTATGACCAACCTAGATAGCATATTCAAAAGCAGAGACATTACTTTGCCAACAAAGGTTCGCCTAGTCAAGGCTATGGTCTTTCCTGTGGTCATGTATGGATGTGAGAGCTGGACTGTGAAGAAGGCTGAGCGCCGAAGAATTGATGCTTTTGAAGTGTGGTGTTGGAGAAGACTCTTGAGAGTCCCTTGGACTGCAAGGAGATCCAACCAGTCCATTCTGAAGGAGATCAGCCCTGGGATTTCTTTGGAAAGAATGATGCTAAAGCTGAAACTCCAGTATTTTGGCCACCTCATGCGAAGAGTTGACTCATTGGAGAAGACTCTGATGCTGGGAGGGATTGAGGGCAGGAGGAGAAGGGGATGACAGAGGATGAGATGGCTGGATGGCATCACTGACTTGATGGATGTGAGTCTGAGTGACCTCTGGGAGCTGGTGATGGACAGGGAGGCCTGGCGTGCTGCAGTTCATGGGGTTGCAAAGAGTCGGACACGACTGAGCGACTGATCTGATCTGATCTGATCTGAATGAAGACAGAGAGGCCTGGCGTGCTGCAGTCCATGGGTCGCAAAGAGTTGGACACGACTGAGAGACGGAACTGAACTGAACTGAACTGAATGAAGACAGAACTGATGCAATTAATCAGAGCAAAACTGAACACTACTTGATCAACATCTGGAATCCAAGCTGGCAAAAGAGAATTGATCAACAATAAGCCACTGCAAGGAGATCCAACCAGTCCATCCTAAAGGGAATCAGTCCTGAATGTTCATTGGAAGGACTGATGCTGAAATGCCAATACTTTGGCCACCTGATGTGAAGAACTGACTCATTGGAAAAGACCCTGATGCTGGGAAAGATTGAAGGCAGGAGGAGAAGGGGATGACAGAGGATGAGATGGTTGGATGGATCACTGACTAAATAGACATGAGTTTGAGTAAACTCTGGGAGTTGATGGTGGACAGGGAGGCCTGGCGTGCTGCAGTCCATGGGGTCGCAAAGAGTCAGACGCAATTGGGTGACTGAACTGAACTGAAGCCATGGTTGTATGTGTTGCAATGGCTAAAGCCTGAGAAGGACTTCCTCCTCCTCCCGGGTCCCATCTGAGACCAAGGACACTGAACTTTTGAAAGGTAAGACTCAGCTGACCCTGTTACACTGTGTGGAGGACAATATTAGTGTTTTCCAACCTCTCTCTGTATTTGCAGAAGACCATGTAGTTAGTTCTGGTCAATGAAATGTGAGCAGATGGGATATATATTATTCAGCAATGAGGTGGGAAAAAGCTGATGCCTAATTCTTTGGACTTACTCTTCCTTGCTGCGGTGATCAAGAAGGCCAAAAGCTTCAGATGGAGGTACCAACAAGATGATGGTTCTCCAGCACGCTGAGCCCCAGCTGGCTGTGCAGAGCAGAGGACCCTGCCTACGGACAGTGCACCATGAGCAAGGTATAAAGCTTTGGATTGTTTAGCTCCTGCTGTAGTAGTTAGAGCAGCATAACTGAATATCCACCAGGAGGAAATGTGGAGGCTCCAGGAAGGTTTTTCAAGGTGAGAAATTCCCAGGGGCTGCCTGGAAGAGAGCAAAGCTGGAAGTGCCAAGTGGAGTGGTGGCAAGGTGAAGCGGGTGGGGAGTACATAACAGCTAGCTGAGGAAGGGGTGTGAATCAGTGGAAAAACATGTACTTTGGACTCAAATTGACACACCTAGGGTTCAAATTTAGGTGTTTTTTTTTTTTTTTTTTTTTTTGAGCAAGTTGCCAATCTCTCTTACTTTTCTAAATTTATAAAGCATAATACCTACATTACATGATTGCTGAAAAGATTAAATTATACATACATACACACAAATCCATTTAGCACAGAGTTGTTAAGTAATCAATAATCCTACTTCTAGGATAATTATAATAATAATCCTAGATGCCCCTTCTTTCTGGCCACTTCCCTCTAAGACCATTTCTGAGCTTGGTGGCTGCTAACTTTTGATCTCAAGGACTCTACATGTGGGAATCCTTCAAGTTTAAAGTCCTCACTCCAAGGTCTGCATCCCACAGATCCCTGCTGGAGCTTTGAAACGGGAAGGGAATGCTGCCAAATCCTTAATTGCTTTATGTGTAGTGTCCTTGGATTCTGAAGAGGGAATCTTAGCACTCACTGTAACTCAGTCTAAAGTCTGGGCAAGGGAACGGCTGTGAGAAAGAAGTCTGGTGGCCAGCTTTCTCCTTACTGACATTTCAGTTCCCTTCTGGCCAGTATGGGTAAAAGCATTTCCCTCTCCCTGCCTTAACTGGTCATTTAGAGCATCCTCTGGGTTTCCCCAGTGGCTCAGCTGGTAAAGAATCTGCCTGCAATGCAGGAGACCTGGGTTCGATCCCTGGGTTGGGAAGATCCCCTGCAGAAGGGAAAGGCTACCCATTCCAGTATTCTGGCCTGGAGAATTCCATGGTCCATGGGGTCGCAAAGAGTCAGTCACAACTGAGCAAATTTCACTTTCTTTCCCACCTGTTTGGTGCCTTCACTTCCTTCCATCCTGACCATTTTAAGAAATCTTTTCAAAGAAATTAAGCTTATTAGAAACTGAAGGGAAACACCAAGTCCAAAAATACAAATATGAAAACAAAGAAATGCAAAAGTTTACTGGACCAGTAGCTCTCATCTGAGCGAACTGGGATCATTCCCTGATACCCAGAGGCCTGGGAGCTATAGCTATACACTAACATCCTGGGAAACAGGCAGAAATTACCTGATCCCAGAGTTGGTTTTATTGTTGAATTTTAGTGAAAATAGTTCCTTTGGTCCCACTCTGGTTGGGCTCGGGGACAGGGTGTTAATTTTATATTACAAAATAACCTTGACAATTTTTCTGGGCTCCAAAATCACTGCAGATGGTGACTGCAGCCATGAAATTAAAACATGCTTACTCCTTGGAAGGAAAGTTATGACCAACCTAGATAGCATATTCAAAAGCAGAGACATTACTTTGCCAACAAAGATTGGCCTAGTCAAGGCTATGGTCTTTCCTGTGGTCATGTATGGATGTGAGAGCTGGACTGTGAAGAAGGCTGAGCGCCGAAGAATTGATGCTTTTGAAGTGTGGTGTTGGAGAAGACTCTTGAGAGTCCCTTGGACTGCAAGGAGATCCAACCAGTCCATTCTGAAGGAGATCAGCCCTGGGATTTCTTTGGAAGGAATGATGCTAAAGCTGAAACTCCAGTATTTTGGCCACCTCATGCGAAGAGGTGACTCATTGGAGAAGACTCTGATGCTGGGAGGGATTGGGGGCAGAAGGAGAAGGGGACGACAGAGGATGAGATGGCTGGATGGCATCACTGACTCGATGGATGTGAGTCTGAGTGACCTCCGGGAGTTGGTGATGGACAGGGAGGCCTGGCGTGCTGCGGTTCATGGGGTCGCAAAGAGTCGGACACGACTGAGCGACTGATCTGATCTGATCTGATCTGATGCAGAAGAAAAAAAAATGTATTTTTTAAAAGGAGGCATAAGATTGAGGGGAAAAGAAGTTGAGAAATAAATACTCTTCAAATAACTTAGAACCCCAGGGTTTCAAAGGCAAGGCAGCAGAGAAGGAAGTGAGAGGAGAAAGCCTGCATTTACTAAGAAAAAGATCTCAGAGAGGCCAGGGCAGCATTCTGTGAGTCGGAACATTTGTGTCTTCTTGGCCTCTTACCACATTTACCCTCAACTGTTTAAAGGTGGGCTTCTTGGGACATTTCATCCAGTCTTAATGTTCCAAGGGGAGCACAGAAATGGTCATTTGATTTGAAAAAGTAGGGAGAACTTTTATTGAGTTCTTTATTTTTAAAGAACTTTAATAAGTTCTTTATTGAGATTTATTTTACTGGCTGGGTTGACTCTTCGTTCTTGCATGGGCTTTCCTCCAGTGGCAGCAAGTGGGAACTACTCTCTAGTTGCAAAGCACAGACTTGCTTTGCTCCAGGGCAAGGCAGGGGCTCTAGGGCGCAATGGCTCCTGCGCTCGGTAGCTGCAGCTCTTGGGCTCCAGAGCACAGGCTCAGTAGCTGAGGCGCACAGTCTCTACTGCTCTGAAGCATGTGGGATCTTCTGCGATAAAGGCTTGCACACATGTCTTCTGCATTGGCAGGCAGATACTTCACCACGGAGCCACGTGGAAGCCCAGGGAGAAAGTTGTAATGTGGGTGGAGCATCTCCGCGGGGTCTGAGGGCCCCTTGTATCGGTGGGTCAGTTCTGCGCCTCTGTTTCCCTCTTCTTCCTCTTCCGTGTCTGCAGCCCAACCTTTCTGCAACGGAAACCCTGAACAAGGCAGCATTTTGCAGAGCAGTTCTGGGTTCCTGCTTCGTTCTGAGGCGGGCCCGGGGCTCTCGGCTCATTTGCGGAGGGGGTGATGATGGACATGTCTTGAGTCCAACGGGGCTGTGAGCTGGTTCATGGCGGGAGGCGGGGAATGAGGGGAGCTCGGCTCCACCCAAGTGCCCTCAAAGAGTGCCAGCCGTCTCCTTTTGCCCCCAAACGTCCACTGCCCCAAAGGCTAATCCATAGGGGAACTCCCCCAAATCTCCAGACAAGTGCAGGGAAAATAATTTGCACCCCTAAAGGGGTGTTTCTCCCCGCTGGTTCCCCCTGCACCGTACGCCTTATTGTTTTGTGAGTCCCTGTCTTGGGATGGCATCACCGACTCGACGCACATGAGTTTGGGTAAACTCCGGGAGTTGGTGATGGACAGGGAGGCCTGGCTTGCTGCGGTCCCTGGGGTGGCAAAGAGTCGGACACGACTGAGCGACGGAACTGAACTGTCCTGGGAACATCGGGGGTCCGCTCGTCCTGCCGGGTTTCCCCTGCCCCAGCTAGCCATCCCCTCGGCGGGGGCTCCCCTGCGCCTGCAGGGCTCGCCCCAGCGCCCCGCGCGCCTGTGCTTGTCGCTCCGGCTTCACTTTCGCTTTCACTTTTGGTCCCGGGGCGGCCAAGGCAGGCGACGGCGGCGTGGTCCCCGAGTCCCAGGTACTGAGTGAGACAGACGCCAGTAGGCCCCGCTGTTGGGGGAGGCTGAGTGTTTGGGGGAAGAGCGAGGCCAGGTTATCCTTTCTGTGCCGAGAGGTGTGGCGGTCCAGGGACCCGGGGAGGAAGGGAATCAGAGGGTGGCGGCCAAGTGGGGCCGGGGGGTCGGGGGGTAGGGGTGGTGGGGGGGTCGCGAGGCTGGGGATCGTGTCCGCGGGGAGGGGCGTGGGGTTGGCGCAGGCTCAACAGTGGCCTTGCCTCTTTCTGCACCGGGAGCTGGCCAGGGGCGCAGAGCTCCCCTAAGCCCCGCCACTTCCCGGCAGACAGGCGGGAGCCGTCCTCTACGCTTCTCCTTGAGGCTGGGTTCCTGCCAGCCTCACCCGCTGGGCTCCAGAGGAGGGCCAAGTGAGGTGGTGGGTGGATGGCGGGGGAGAGGGGTTGGGGTTTGGCCAAAGAGAGCATCTGGCGGATAGTAGTTGGAGAAACAAACCTGACTTCAGTGAGTTGCAGGCGCAGGGATGTCGTCGCAGGGGCAGTTAAGCGTCCTCTAGATCAATTCAAGTCTGTCCCTTCTTCTGCACTTCTTGCCAATAGTTGTCTGTCCTCCCTTCGCTGTGGCTCAGCGGGGAGTTTATTGAGTTTAAAGGCTCTCCTGTTGGAGCAAGTTAAAATTCTCTCTCTGTGTCTTACTAGCCTGGTGGGCCTGCAAGTTAATTTCGGGAGGAAGGAGAAAATGCAGACACTTCCTTACCTTTTTCTTGGAAGTTCTTTGTGAGGCCAGGTTTAGAAAGAAGTGCTCTGGTTTCTACTAAATCCCCGAAGTATTTGCTCTCAATTCAGGATGGAGTCAACGACTTAAAAAAAAAAAAAAAGACTGAAAAATTGGCCAGCTCGTCTCTTTTTGCACAGTTGTAGTGGTACTGATAGGGAGCACATTTTCAGGTGGGCCTAAATAGAAAAGTTCTAATACGTTAAAAAATTGAATCAACATTTTAAAAGTATTTACTACCAGTAACTAGCTGTCATCAATGCTTGTTAATTTCATTGCTCAGAACCTTTGGAGGAAGGCCTGTTACCTCTTGATGATGGATTTGACATTCCATGGTGTCCCCAAAAGGGAAGGAGGAGATAGCCCAGGACCAGTTGCCCTGACTTCCTGTGTGAGTGGGAGAAGTCAGACTCCCACTGTGCTAAAGACAGTTAGCATCTTGAATCCACACCATTGATTGTCAAAGAAGATTTAGTAAGATCAAATGTCAAAGGAAGATACTTTTTAAAACTTTAAAGGAGTACAATCAGGAACAGGAAACTCCTTTAAAGCCCTTATGTCTCAGTCTGTATATTTAACTGCCTTCTTGATATTTCCCCTTGGACATCTCATAGACATCACAAATTAAACATATTAAAATGAAGCCTTGGTTCCCTCTCCTCCCTTTTAAATCTTTTTCACCTCTGGGCTTCTCCATTACCACCATCCAGATGTTCATTCTAGAAACCTGGCAGCCATTCTAATACATCCTGTCCTTTCCCTCAGTCCCTGCTTCTCCAGTTCCAGTTCAACCACTCAGTCGTGTCCTACTCTTTGCTACCCCATGAATTGCAGCACGCCAGGCCTCCCTGTCCATCACCAACTCCCAGAGTCTACTCAAACTCATGCCCATCGAGTCAGTGATGCCATCCAGCCATCTCATCCTCTGTCATCCCCTTCTCCTCCTGCCCCCAATCCCTCCCAGCATCAGAGTCTTTTCCAATGAGTCAACTCTTCGCATGAGGTGGCCAAAGTATTGGGAGTTTCAACTTCAGCATCAGTCCTTCCAATAAACACCCAGGACTGATCTCCTTTAGAATGAACTGGTTGGATTTCCTTGCAGTCAAAGGGACTCTCAAGAGTCTTCTCCAACACCACAGTTCAAAAGCATCAATTCTTCGGCGCTCAGCTTTCTTTATAGTCCAACTCTCACATTCATACATGACTACTGGAAAAACCATAGCTTTGGCTAGATGGACTTTGTTGGCAAAGTAATGTCTCTGCTTTTTAATATGCTATCTAGGTTGGTCATAACTTTTCTTCCAAGGATCAAGCGTCTTTTAATTTCGTGACTGTAGTCACCATCTGCAGTGATTTTGAAGCCCCCAAAATAAAGTCTGTCACTGTTTCCATTGTTTCCCCATCTATTTGCCATGAAGTGATGGGATTACATGCCATAACCTTAGTTTTCTGAATGTTGAATTTTAAGCCAACTTTTTCACTTTCCATTTTCATTTTCATCAAGAAGCTCTTTAGTTCTTCTTCACTTTCTGCCATAAGGGTGGTGTCATCTGCATATATGAGGTTATTGATGTTTCTCCCGGCAATCTTGATTCCAGCCTGTGCTTCATCCAGCCCAGCGTTTCTCATGATGTACTCTGCATATAAGTTAAATAAGCAGGGTGACAATATACAGCCTCGATGTACTCCTTTCCCAATTTGGAACCAGTTCATTGTTCCATGTCCAGTTATAACTGTTGCTTCTTGACCTGCATACAGATTTCTCAGGAAGCAGGTAAGGTGGTCTGATATTCCCATCTCTTGAAGAATTTTCCAGAGTTTGTTGTGATCTACATAGTCAAAGGCTTTGGCATAGTCAATAAAGCAGAAGTAGATGTTTTTCTGGAACTCTCTTGCTTTTTCAGTGATCCAACAGATGTTGGCAATGTGATCTCTGGTTCCTCTGCCTTTTCTAAATCCAGCTTGAACATCAGGAAGTTCACGGTTCATGTACTATTGAAGCCTGGCTTGGAGAATTTTGGGCATTACCTTGCTAGCATGTGGGATGAGTGCAACTGTGCAGTAGTTTGAGCATTCTTTGGCATTGCCTTTCTTTGGGATTGGAATGAAAACTGACCTTTTCCAGTCCTGTGGCCAGTGCTGAGTTTTCCAGATTTGCTGGCATATTGAGTGCAGCACTTTCACAGCATCATCTTTTAGGATTTGAAATAGCTCAATTGGAATTCCATCACCTCCACTAGCTTTGTTCATAGTGATGCTTCCTAAGGCCCACTTGACTTCACATTCCCAGTCTTGTTTTGCTGACTATAGAGCTTCCCCATCCATTAACAGAAAATTCAAATCAGATCAGAGATCAGATCAGTCGCTCAGTCGTGTCCGACTCTTTGCGACCCCATGAACTGCAGCACGCCAGGCCTCCCTGTCCATTACCACCTCCTGGAGGTCACTCAGACTCATATTCATCGAGTCAGTGATGCCATCCAGCCATCTCATCCTCTGTCATCCCCTTCTCCTTCTGCCCCCAATCCCTCCCAGCATCAGAGTCTTCTCCAATGAGTCAACTCTTCGCATGACATGGCCAAAATACTGGAGTTTCAGCTTTAGCATCATTCCTTCCAAAGAAATCCCAGGGTTGATCTCCTTCAGAATGGACTGGTTGGATCTCCTTGCAGTCCAAGGGACTCTCAAGAGTCTTCTCCAACACCACAGTTCAAAAGCATCAATTCTTCGGCGCTCAGCCTTCTTCACAGTCCAGCTCTCACATCCATACATGACCACAGGAAAGACCATAGCCTTGACTAGATGAACCTTTGTTGGCAAAGTGATGTCTCTGCTTTTGAATATGCTATCTAAGTTGGTCATAACTTTCCTTCCAAGGAGTAAGCGTCTTTTAATTTCATGGCTGCAATCACCATCTGCAGTGCTTTTGGAGCCCAGAAAAAGAAAGTCTGACACTGTTTCCATTGTTTCCCCATCTATTTCCCATGCAGTGATGGGACCAGATGCCATGATCTTCGTTTTCTGAATGTTGAGCTTTAAGCCAACCTTTTCACTCTCCACTTTCACTTTCATCAAGAGGCTTTTGAGTTCCTCTTCACTTTCTGCCATAAGGGTGGTGTCATCCGCATATCTGAGGTTATTGATATTTCTCCCGGCAATCTTGATTCCAGCTTGTGCTTCTTCCAGTCCAGCATTTCTCATGATGTACTCTGCATATAAGTTAAATAAACATGGTGACAATATACAGCCTCGACGTACTCCTTTTCCTATTTGGAACCAGTCTGTTGTTCCATGACCAGTTCTAACTGTTGCTTCCTGACCTGCATACAGATTTCTCAAGAGGCAGATCAGGTGGTCTGGTATTCCCATCTCTTTCAGAATTTTCCACAGTTTATTGTGATCTACACAGTCAAAGGCTTTGGCATAGTCAATAAAGCAGAAATAGATGTTTTTCTGGAACTCTTGCTTTTTCGATGATCCAGCGGATGTTGGCAATTTGATCTCTGGTTCCTCTGCCTTTTCTAAAACCAGCCTGAACATCAGGAATTTCATGGTTCACATATTGCTGAAGCCTGGCTTGGAGAATTTTGAGCATTACTTTACTAGCGTGTGAGATGAGTGCAATTGTGCAGTAGTTTGAGCACTCTTTGGCATTGCCTTTCTTTGGGATTGGGATGAAAACTGACCTTTTCCAATCTTGATTGGATTAAAGATTTACTGAGCATGGCCCTGCCCATCAGAACAAGACACAGTTTCCCCTCAGTCAGTCTCTTCAGGAAGCTTCCATAAGCCTCTTATCCTTCTCCATCAGAGGGCAGACATACTGAAAACCACAATCACAGAAAACTAACCAAACTGATCACATGGACCACAGCCTTGTCTAACTCAATGAAACTATGAACTATGCCATGTAGGGCCACCCAAGATGGTCGGAGCATGGTGGAGAGTTCTGACAAAATGTGGTCCACTGGAGAAGGGAATGGAAAACCACTTAAGTATTCTTGCCTTAAGAACGCCATGAACAGTATGAAAAGGCGAAAAGATAGGACACTGAAAGATTAACTCCCCAGGTCTGGAGGTGCCCATTATGCTACTGGAGATCGGTAGAGAAATAACTCCAGAAAGAATGAAGAGATAGAACCAAAGCTAAAACAACACCCAGGTGTGGATGTGACTGGTGATGGAAGTAAAGTTGAATGCTGTAAAGAGCAATATTGCATAGGAACCTGGAATGTTAGGTCCATGAATCAAGGTAAATTGGACGTGGTCAAACAGGAGATGGAAAGAGTGAACACCAACATTTTAGGAATTAGCGAACTAAAATGGACTGGAATGGGTGAATTTAACTCAGATGACCATTATATCTAATACTGTGGCCAGAATCCCTTAGAAGAAATGGAGTAGCCCTCATAGTCAACAGAAGAGCCTGAAATGCAGTACTTGGATGCAATCTCAAAAATGATAGAATGATCTCTGTTCATTTCCAAGACAAATCATTCCATATCACAGTATTCCAAGTCTGTGCCCCAACCAGTAATGCTGAAGAAGCTGAAGTTGAATACTTTTATGAAGACCTACAAGACATTCTAGAATCAACACCCCAAGAAGATGTCCTTTTCATTATAGGGGCTGCTGCTGCTAAGTCGCTTCAGTTGTGTCCAACTCTGTGTGACCCCAGAGACGGAAGCCCACCAGGCTCACCCGTCCCTGGGATTCTCCAGGCCAGAACGCTGGAGTGCGTTGCCATTTCCTTCTCCAATGCAGGAAAGTGAAAAGTGAAAGTGAAGTCGCTCAGTTATGTCCGACTCTTCACGACCCCATGGACTGCAGCCTACCAGGCTCCTCCATCCATGGGATTTTCCAGGCAAGAGTACTGGAGTGGGTTGCCATTGCCTTAAGTAGGAAGTCAAGAGATACCTGGAGTAACAGGCAAATTTGGCCTTAGTACCAAACAAAGCAGGTCAAAGGCTAACAGAGTTTTGCCAAGAAAATGCTCTCTTCCAACAGGAGATGGCTCTACACATGGACATCACCAGATGATCAATAGCGAAATCAGATTAATTATATTATTAAGGCTTACTGTTGCAAATACTTGCCTTCCCACTCCCCCTTGCTACTGAGCATATATTTTCTTCCTTTACTTTCTGTGTTTTAAGCTTAGTGGGAAGCAAGGCCTTTCTCCCACCGAGAAGCAGTAAGGCCAGATGCCTGCTTTGTGTACTTCCTGCTGGTGGTGTGGACACCTCACTTTTGCTGAAACAGAAAGTCACAGGGTAGTAGAGACCTCCTCCTTTGATGACTGCACAGGTGTCAGCATCTGATCTCTGCATTGGGGTGGCTTCCTCTAAGGTCTAGTGTGGGCAGGGAGTGCTCATCTAATCACATATTTGTCTAATAGAGTTCTAGTTGCCCATCTTTGCTTGTTTTATGAGCCTGGCTTCCCAAATGACCTGTCAATTCTGTGATACATTTAAGGATCTTCAGCCAGAGCTTGTTCTTGCTTTCAATGGAGGATCCTGACTGATAAAGTTAATTTAAACTTTGAAAGCTAATTGATGCTTTGTAGTAGATGTTAATAATTGTTGTTAACCATAAACTTCTCTCTTCTTGTGACTTATTAACATAGGAAAGATAATTTTACTTTCAGGGAAAGATCTAGAATTTCTTTAAGTTTGTATCTATATCTGTTAATTCTGGGTGGATGCATTCTGAAATTATGCTCTCTTGATAATATTTTAGTGAATTTTTTTTCTTTTGTACATTTGTGCCTCTAGCCATTTCAAGCAAGATGATATCTCCATCCATCAAATGGCCACTTGGAACCAGGCCCTTACTGCTTTTGACACTGTTGATTCTCTTAATGGTGGCAACTCCATCCTCATGTCAGAGCAGGGAACCAACGTCTCCAAAAGCTAGCAACGGGGCACCATTTCCTTGGAATAAAATGCGACTTCCAGAGCACATCATCCCAGCTCATTACAATCTCATGATTCATGCAAACCTCACCACTCTGACTTTCGGGGGAACCACACAGATAGAAATCACAGCCAGCAAGCCCACCAGTACCATTATCCTGCACAGTCACCGCCTACAAATATCCAAGGCCTCCCTGAGGAAGGGAGGTGGTGGCGAGAGGCAGGCTGAAGAGCCACTGAGAGTCCTGGAAAACCCAGCTCAGGAGCAAATCGCGCTTCTGGCTTCTGAGCCGCTGGTCGTCGGCCTCCCATACACCATTGTCATCGACTATGCTGGTAATCTTTCTGAGAGTTTCCATGGATTTTATAAAAGTACCTACAGAACCAAGGAAGGAGAAGTGAGGTAATTTTTGTCTTTTTTTTTTTTTAAAGTTCAAGTGCTACCCACACTAAATTTATTATTTCAGGTGGCTTGTCCTTTAAAACTTCCTTGATTGTTGAATTCTTTCTTTGGTTTTGTTTTGCAGGTCTTTGCATATTTAAAAATGGCTTATAGTCTTTTCCTTTTTTTTTTTAATCTCATTTTTCATTCTATTTGAACCAATTTTCTTTCCTCCACCTCTATCAGATTAAATACCTATTTGTTTATTTAATTAGACTTCTGGGATAGAATATATGTTTTAAATTCTCTTGGCCTAGGTACCAGTTTCCAAGGGCTGCTTTAATAAAGTACATAAACTATGTGACTTAAAACAGTAGAAATTTAATATCTCACAGTTGTGGAGGCTAGAAGTCCAAGATCAAGGTGTCAGGAGGCCTGTGCTCTCTAGGTCTCTGAATAGCCTCATTCTTTGCCTCTTCCTAGCTTGTGGTGCCATCAATCTTTGACATTCCTTGAACTGCAGCTACATCAGTCTGGTCTCTGCCTGCCTGTCACACGGCCATTCTCCAGGTTTCCCTCTTGTTTTAAGGACACCAGTTATTTTGGACTTGGGCTTGACCCGATGGCCTTATCTGAACTTGACTGCATCTGTAAAGACCCTATTTCTAAATAAAGTCTCACTGATATTAGGTAATAAGACTTCAAAATATCTTTTGGGAAGACTCAATTCAACCTGTAATGGCCTATTAGAGGAAATTTTTTTGTCTCAATTGAAACCTTTTTAGGGATCCTCTCTTGCTTGTTTTAGTTCCGTTTTTAAAAACACAATATATTTTGGGAGATTTTATGCTAAATTTTAAAATCAAATTTTTTTAGTAGCTTGTACTTGATTCCATTATTTTTTGAGGTTAAAAAAAAGTCAAATACTACAGAAAAGAATTTTTGAAAAGATAAAATGTATCCCCATTATAACCCCTAGAGATAACTACTGCTTCTGTTTTAGGGGAACATCCTTTAGACTTTTTTCTTAATATACATACATGTCATTTTATGTAAATGGAACTATGTTGTATTTTATGTTTCACAAGGGAGCTTTTTTATTAAAAATATATGTTGACATGTATTTTACATGATGACTCTCAGTTTACATCATTTTAACAACTTTATTAAAATGTATGTTTCTGTGTTGATTTATTTAACTAATCCCCCTATGGATGGAAATTAGGTTGTTTCCAACTTTTTAGCATTAGCAACACTTGCACAAGCATCTTTGTAAATCATTTCTTTAGAATAAATGCCTAGAAGTAAAATTGCTAAGTCAGGGGTCAACAAACTTTTGATATGCCTTGCCATATTTCTTACTAATATTGTGTAGTGGCAATCCTTTTATTTTTTTTTTAAATTAAATTTTATTTTGCTTAACTTTACAATATTGTATTGCTTTTGCCATACATCAAGATGGATCCGCCACAAGTGTACATGTGTTCCTCATCCTGAACCCTCCTCCCTCCTCTCTCCCCATACCACCCCCTGGGTCGTCCCAGTGCACCAGTCCCAGGCATCCGTTATCAGGCATCGTACCTGGACTGGCGACTCGTTTCAGATGATCCTTTTAGAGCCAAAATACCAACAGAGTTTCCCCTTTAATTTGTTACATTGATTATTAATGAAGCTGTGCAGCTTTTGATGTGTTTATTGACTATTTGTATGTTCTTCTTTTGTGAGTTGCCTGTTTATGACCTCTGCCTGCTATTCTGCTTGGTTGGTGGGTGAATTTTTACTTATTTTTAAGAGCTCATTATTTGTTCAGGTTATATTAACACTTTGTTAAATACCTTTTGATCAATTTTCCCTGTTCTTTTTACTTGTCTTTTAGTTTATGATAGCTTTTGTCATATAAAAAATTTTTTAGTAGTGAGATTCATCAAGATTGTTGTAACTTGAGGAATTAAGACATGATCATACACCTAACTTACAGTCCCTGGTACTTCATGCTGTGTTTTTATTTCCCTTTACGGAATTTTAGGGTACTTGCATCAACACAGTTCGAACCAACTGCAGCCAGAATGGCCTTTCCCTGCTTTGATGAACCTGCTTTCAAGGCCAGTTTTTTAATCAAGATCAGAAGGGAACCAAGACACCTCGCCATCTCCAATATGCCACTGGTGAGTCTAAGTTGTGTGTCTCTGATGAGAAGTCCATTCATTCCCTGCGGCTTGCATCTCCCCATTGACGGTTAACATTCAGGCTACCTGTTTTGTTGTTTGTTTTATTGCCTGACAGATGGCTAATTTTTCTTTTTCACTTCCAACCTATGCTTTTGGTTCAAGCAGCAATTTATTTATGGTCAAAGGAAAAAAACATTGTCCCTAAAAACATGCAAAATTTAGGTAAGAGTGACACTGCAGGTCCTCCATGTTGACAAGAGAGAAACCGTATAGGAAATTCAGGTCCAGTTCAAGTGAGAGTGCCTTTTGTAAAGCACTTACACTTTTCTCATATGATCTTTTAAAAGGATTTTTAAAGGAAATGCTCTGTTGAATAAGGCCATATTCCTATGATTTAGTTATTTCCTATAATTTCTGTATACTATATTGCTAATATTAGCTATACAATTTGTATTAAAAATAACTGGCATGAAGTTGGGCTGATGGAAATTAAAAAAGTAATCTTTTAAGAATATAATGGTAGTGAAGGTAGCTACCTCAAGTCGCCTTTAAAGAAGTCATTATTTTCCAGTTCCAGAGCAGATGTGGACAGTGTTCCCTCTGAGTTTTATTTTTTCATTCTACTTTTTTGTTTTCCATTATGATTTATTACAGGACATTGAATATAGTTCCCTGTGCTATAAAATAGGACCTTGTTGTTTATCTATTCTAAATATAATAGTCTGCATCTGTTAGACTGAAGCCCCTCTGATTTTTAAAAGTGGAAAGGAGAAGATGACCTTGCCAAATGAATACAATTACTCAGTGACGTCCATTCCCCTATGATTCTGGTAGCACTGGAAACACAGAAGCTGAGCTATCAGCCTACCACTGATACATACAACTGCTGAAGCACATACATCCTTTGTTCAGAGAAGCTCACCGTGGATGAGACTCAGGCTGGAATAGGCTTTGCCCAGAGTCCAGAAGGGTATTGTAGCTCATCCCTATGCTGGCTGGGGAGGCAGTATCTTCACATGAAGGGACTCAGGGAGCCGTGAACCAACGTGCAGTGTAGTACTTCCTAACCTTTAGAACTCTATATCGCTCACCGAATCCCTTAAGGACCCCCTAAAAGAGATTCTGACATTCCTCACCAGAAGCCTGTTTAAAAGGCAGACTTGTGAATCCTTACCAGACAAGAACTTTTGTCTCTTTCCCCAACACACTTGTATATAGAAAGATCAGAAACAGTTACGCCGTTTTCCTAATATAAATTTGAGATAGAGAAAGTGCTTTTTCAAATTATAGTTCCCTCCCCAAATATTATGGTACTGCTGCCTGGGGTGGGAGTGACTTCTCTAATTAGAGAATTACAGCTTAAGAAGAATAAAGGAACAGGGGTGGTTTGGAAGTGAGGGACAGACTGACCCACTAAACAAGGCTGGTATAGATTTCATAGGTTTGCAGGGGGAAGGTCAAAGCTCAGAGGCTCCACAGAGATGCTGGAGTCCAAATCCGTGAATGTCCGGGACCTACTTGTTGAGGATCCAAAAATCTCTAATGTAATCTTGCTCTTGGATGGGCCATCCCTCCTCTTGGCAGGAATCTCTAACACAAGTGCCTGAACTTAAGCTTCAGACATGAGGTTGAGGGGAAGGACATTGGGGTGTCAAAGGGTCTTTTTGGAGGCTAGAGAAGAAAAATATACCTTTGGAACACCAAAGTGTTTGGGGCAGGAGTTAACCACATCTAAATTTGAATTTGTTTAATTATCTTACTTTCCTACTTGAGCGCAACTTCAAGAACAGAAATTTTTGTCAGGGGTAAACTGAAGACATTTTATTTTTTTGATTTTTTTTTAAAATTTTTAATTAATTAGTTAATTTATTTTTTAACTTTACAATATTGTATTGGTTTTGCCATATATCAACACGACTCTGCCACAGGTATACACGTGTTCCCCATCCTGAACCCTCCTCCTTCCTCCCTCCCCATACCATCCCTCTGGGACATTTTAAAAAGAAAGGTAATTTCTGGCCCTTCAAGAATAAGCCTAGGTTGGCTGTCAGAGTCAGGGTATGAATGCCCAAAGGCTGACGAGCAGGCAACCATAGCTTGTGGCTAGTGGGTTTCACAAAGAAGGATCAGATCAGATCAGATCAGTCGCTCAGTCGTGTCCGACTCTTTGCGACCCCATGAACCGCAGCACGCCAGGCCTCCCTGTCCATCACCAGCTCCCGGAGGTCCCTCAGACTCGCATCCATGGAGTCAGTGATGCCATCCAGCCATCTCATCCTCTGTCGTCCCCTTCTCCTCCTGCCCTCAATCCCTCCCAGCATCAGAGTCGTCTCCAATGAGTCAACTCTTCGCATGAGGTGGCCAAAATACTGGAGTTTCAGCTTTAGCATCATTCCTTCCAAAGAAATTCCAGGATTGATCTCCTCCAGAATGGACTGGTTGGATCTTCTTGCAGTCCAAGGGACTCTCAAGAGTCTTCTCCAACACCACAGTTCAAAAGCATCAATTCTTCGGTGCTCAGCCTTCTTCACAGTCCAGCTCTCACATCCATACATGACCACAGGAAAGACCATAGCCTTGACTAGGAGAACCTTTGTTGGTAAAGTAATGTCTCTGCTTTTGAATATGCTATCTAGGTTGGTCATAACTTTCCTTCCAAGGAGCAAGCGTCTTTTAATTTCATGGCTGCAGTCACCATCTGCAGTGATTTTGGAGCCCAGAAAAACAAAGTCTGACACTGTTTCCACTGTTTCCCCATCCATTTCCCATGCAGTGATGGGACCAGATGCCATGATCTTCGTTTTCTGAATGTTGAGCTTTAAGCCAACCTTTTCACTTCTTTTCACAAAGAAGGATAAGGGCATAGAAATAGAGGTGGAAATGGGATTACAGGAAAAACGCATCGTTAATGTGGATGTTCTCAGACTAGTTTCAACTGGTCTTTTCTCCAAGATCCTGCCCACTGCTTTCTGTTGGCTGAGATAGTAGACTCTCTTCTTGGGAAGCCGACTTCTTAGCCTGTACCTCTGTGGCTCCAACCCCACTCTGCAAGGCTGCTCCCTGATTACACGGCAAAACCTGACTTCAGTGAAGCAGATCAGAGTCTGGAGGAGACTTTGCAGGGTCAGGTCCAGGCATGGGTTTCTTTGAATTGTTTAAGAAACTAGAAGCTCTTTTAGGTTATCCATGGTGACACATGCACCCAGTTAGACACTGCATTTCCAGATTATTCTCGCACTTTGTATTATGTGGGCTACATCTTGGGAAAATCAGCAGTCTCGGTTTTGCTTTTTCCCAGCCACGTTACTAAATCTTCATGTGCCAATATGAGTCAGTTTGTAATCGTCTAGCTTATTTAGAAGAGATTTAAGTGGTGGTGGTTATATAACTGTGAATATAATTTAAAAAAACACTGAACGGTATACTTTAAAACAGTGAATTTTATGGTATACGAATTATATCTCAATAAAAACATGGAGGAGAAGGGTTTGGCTTTCCTATCTAAATTACTTAAGAAAGAAATACGGTTTTTGAAAAGTCTTTATCGATTTTGTTACAGTATTGCCCCCGTTTTATGTTTTGGTTCTTGATTGCGAGATGTGTGGGATCTTACCTTCCCAACCAGGGATTAAACTCACATTCCCTGGATTGGAAGGCAGAGTCCCAACTGCTGGTCCACCAGGGAAGTCTCTGAAAGAGATATTCTTGAATAACTATACAAATGTCATGTCATATACTTTCAGTATGTCTGAGACTTAGGACTATTTCTCTTATAAAATGTTTTCAGTGTCTTGGGTAGTTGGATTCTTTGATGATCTCAGTTATCCTGATTTTAGGTTAAATCTGTGACTGTGGCTGAAGGACTCATAGAAGACCACTTTGACGTCACCGTGAAGATGAGCACCTACCTGGTGGCCTTCATTGTTTCAGATTTTAAGTCTGTCAGCAAGATGACCAAGAGTGGAATCAAGGTGAACTTGTGATTGTCACGTAGGGTGACCCGCTTGCCCTGGTCTGCCTGGGACGGTCCTGGTTGTATAACTGAAGTCCCACATCCTGGAAACGCCCCCTCATTCTCAGACAAACCAGCTGGTGGGCCATCTCACTGTCACAGATGCTCGTGTTTACAGCAGGGTTCTACTAGCAGAAACATGTGGGGAGATGTGGCCTGGCCTGGGTCATGGTGCTGGCTCCACCATTAACTGGCTTTCTGCTACCTTTGGAGATAGGCTTACATTCTGTAAAATGTATATTTTGGATTAGATCCTGCACTGGTTTCTCAGGTTGCTTCTTCTGTCTATAACTTTCTGCAGTTTGGAAGTGAATGTCACTGACTATCCAAGCTGGGGATTTCTAGCCATGGGAAGGAAGGAAGAGAAGACAGCTTGGAGTATTAAATGGCTCTAGGGAGAGCATTTGGGTCAGGGAGTACTAGAGTGTCAGGGGAAGAGGTCTTGTTTCAAGGAGTTCTTGCCACTGGGTGGGTCTCATTGTGTAGTGAGCAACCTACACAACTGTACGCTGCGGCCCTGGATGCAAAGATTTTCAAAGAGGAGGCAGGCGACATTTTATTTAAAATGACCTCATTTATTTGTGCTAGTTTTAACTGAGGCCTAGGATAGTTAGGGCTTCTCTTCTGAATTGCCTTGTCTTCTGTAGGGCCTGAATAAGGTCCTGAATAAAGGGTCTTCTTATCCTTGTGGCGTTATCTCTGCTTACCTGGGGATTTAAGGCTAAGGCTTGAGACTTGGCTGTAGGAAGCAGTCCAAGTTCAGCAGTGAAATTAACAGTGAAAAACACCCACTCACTGATTTGCCCACTTCAGTGAATCCTTTTTGAATGGTTATTTTTATGTGTCTTTCATACTGTGATATTGTAATTCATAATAAGAAATATGTATTTGGTCTTCATCCTTGATGAAGGCTCAGAGCTACTAAAACTCTTAGAATGTCCTATGTGTTGAGAACCATAAGTATTATCTCTTGTTATGTTAATAAAAATTTCCTAGGTAACCTAACTAAGGCTGGTTGACTGGGAACCAACCATGTGATGGGAGAGTTGGGACTGGAGAGTGAGTTTCGTCACCAAAGGTCAGTCATTTATGCCTGTGTTGTGAAAACTCCATAAAAACTCAAAGGGTGGCTCCTGTGAGCTTCTGGGTTGGTGAACCAGTGGAGGTATAGGGAAAACAAGGCAATGGCACCCCACTTCACTACTCTTGCCTGGAAAATCCCATGGATGGAGGAGCCTGGAAGGCTGCAGTCCATGGGGTCACTGAGGGTCAGACACGACTGAGCGACTTCACTTTCACTTTTCACTTTCATGCATTGGAGAAGGAAATGGCAACCCACTCCAGTGCCTGGAGAATCCCAGGGATGGGTGAGCCTGGTGGGCTGCCGTCTATGGGGTCACACAGAGTCGGACACAACTGAAGTGACTTAGCGATAGCAATAGGAGAGGGCATGGTCGTTACAGTGCCTTTTTCTGTACCTTGTTCTAAGGCACCTCTCACATGTGGCTGTTCATTCCTGAGTTGTTTGTTTATAACGGACTAGGAATCTTGTAGAGTAAAATGTTACTCTTGAGTTCTGTTTGCTGCTCTAGCAAATTAAACTCAAGAAGGGGGTTGGGAACCTCCAGCCAATAGCTGCTAAGTCAGAAGCACAGATGATAACTTGCACTTTTGATTGGCACCTGAAATCAGGTTAGGGAGCAGGCTTGTAAGACTGAATCCTATAGAATGATGCTCTCATGCCAGGAGTGTCAGCATGGATTGTAGTATATGAATTGTAGGATACCCAGCTGGTGTTGGAATGTTGCTTGGAGATGTGAGGGAACTGCCCCCTCCCACATATATATATACATTGGGATTAGGTCCCCAGACCCCTTTTGTGTGCCAATAGTTTGAGTCATTTTCTTTCTTTAACACATTAAACTCACACTTTATATCGTGTCTAGAAGTTGTCATATATGAAGTCTTGGTGTGGCTGGTTCTGTGATTTGCTGTTTCTGCTGGCTCTTGTTCACTGTGTCTTGTTCCTTTATGCTGTGTACTGTGAATTGTGTCTGTGAGCTTTTCTTACCTGAGTTGAACGTGAATTTTTCCAGAAAGAATTTGTATTTTGCTCCTGTCAAGTGACCTGGAGACTTTGCAGCCTTGGGAATCACTTTAAATTATTGGCTTCAGGTTTTTGGACCACCTAGGTTTATTGTGAGTTCAGCTGTTAGACAGCATGAAGTTTAGCTTTTAGCCATAAATTCTCTGAGTAGAGTCTCTCACTATTCCTCATACATCACCAGGGTTTGAATAAGGCATTTTTCCCCCTTGCAGTCTCCTGGAGGAATTTGGTGATTCTTTCTAGTTTAGACTTCCAGTAAGGGCTTGGTCTGTTGGGGTCTAGCAGGGGACATCTCCTATCTACCTTGAGCAGGTTCTGGATTTGTCTCCTTTCCCTGTTGAGTTCTCCAGCACCATGAAGACTTCAGCTCAAGTCCATCTGTAATGGGCTAGTGTCTTCAGGGCAAAAGCTGCTGCACTGACCCTCTGCTGACTTCCCAGGGTCCTGCGGTCATTTCAGTTTGGGACACTAAGTTGTCTTTACCTTTTCACTATCTCATGTAAACATTTAGGAAGACATTTTTATATTTGTTACTCATCATCTATCTGTTGTTTTCAGTAGGGGGATTGATTGAGAACAATCAGCATTAATATACGAAATAGCAGCCTGCAACTGTCATCTTTAATACTGGCAACCATGTCCCACACTAGGAAGCTGTTAATGTCAGGCTTCTAGAAAAGCCACGATGGCATTTGGATAACTTCCTTGTGTCTTCCTCTCCAGGTTTCCATATATGCTGTTCCAGACAAGATAAATCAGGCAGATTATGCACTGGATGCGGCGGTGACTCTTCTAGAATTTTATGAGGATTATTTCAGCATCCCATATCCCTTACCCAAACAAGGTATAGATCTTGCACAGATGTTTCAAACTGGCATTTAATGACCCCAGCAGTAGATTATATCTTCCTAACTGGCATCTTCCCCCATCAGCTCAGCAGTCTCTCAAGTCATTGAAACCCCAGCAGGTTTTTGAGGCATATAGCATGCGGAAACTTTTGCCCTCTGATTTTAAAGACAAACATGACTCTATCAGTGGGCAGACAGCAAAGGACAGAGGCTGCATTTTTTTCCATGATTGGCATGCATTTGGTAAGAACATAGAGTACTCAATAAATTTTTTCCATGAATTCCTTGATAGAGCATAAGAAAATCTGCATTTTCTTTCTTACATGAGCCCTTAAAACTATTATGTGTTTGAGTTTGTAGTGTGTGAGAGTCTTGGGCATCCCATCTCAGGTGGATTATTGAGACAATTTTTAAGATTGTCCAGTCCCCAAACACCTTGTCAGAGAATTAGAAATGGAGTCAGGAGGTCTGAAAGCCAAGCGTGACTTTATCATGCAGCAGCAGAGTAACTCGGAATGAGCCACTGAGCCCTTCTACTTCATTGTGAAAGGTTCTTCAGTCCAGAACCCAAGATTCTGTGTGGGTCACTTAGTTTCTCTTTGATCCCTGCGTCCATCCATTCTGAGAGTTAGTGCATTTGGGCCATGTGTAGGTTAAGACCAATAAGATGTTTTTCGTTTCCTTCCCAAGATCTTGCTGCGATTCCTGACTTCCAGTCTGGTGCAATGGAAAACTGGGGACTGACAACATACAGGGAATCTGCTCTGTTGTTTGATGCTGAGAAGTCTTCCGCCTCAAGTAAGCTCGGCATCACGATGATTGTGTCTCATGAACTCGCCCACCAGGTAAATGAGCTCCATCACACTTTTCAAAAAAGTATAAACTATGTTTTTATTGCTCTTCTGGGACATAGGCTATTCATATCGATATATGAATTCTATGGATTCATTTTTACTTTGTCTTTTTCTCCCAGAGGAAAATTTATGTCTTTAAAACATTAGGTACCATGTTTTAAAATACATATTGAAAAGTTTTTCTTTTTACTTTGAAAACAATATTAGCTTTATAAATATGTTAACATTCATATACTGACATTACACATATAGAATATATTTCCTTCTGAATGTTTGACGTTTATGGCCGTGTGGATAATCCAGTTGCCATAGAAATCTGTGGATAAAATGAGTAATATTTTCCTTTCAGTGGTTTGGGAACCTCGTCACTATGGAATGGTGGAATGATCTTTGGCTAAATGAGGGATTTGCCAAGTTTATGGAGTTTGTGTCAGTCAGTGTGACTCATCCAGAACTGAAAGTTGTAAGTTGTATTTACTTACTTTTTTTTTTTTTTTTTTACATTTTAGGTTAATCTGTTGCTGGAAAATAGTATATTTACCAATGCTTGATTATGGAATTTATAGAAAGATTGATAACCTCCCTGGGAGTTTAAATATGAATCAGGTTTCCAAAATGCTAGTGTACTTTAAAGATATCTCACAAAGACTTATTTCCATGCTCAGTTGCTTACTTCCAAATCTGTGACTTATGAAGTTAGTACTAAATTGTCCTCCCTGAGTGTCAATGAAACAGAAATAATGACAACTGGTCTGTTCTGTATCACTTTCCCTCCTTCAGGCTGCTCACTGGAGAAGTATTAGGTACAGATTGATGTTATTTCAATAGGGTCCTACTTGCCAAATCAAATGAGTTTTAAGATAATTGTACATTTGATTGTATAAGAACCTCGACTCATGGGTCACAAACTCACTGGTTTGGAATCTCTACATGATGATTTTAAAAGTCATGTGTTTAACCTGTGAAAATCAAATGCAGTATAATTAGAAAGAAACATTATGTAAAAAAAATCCTTTACCATACTTTAATTTTCATTTGTACATATTCATATTCCCATTTTCATCTTCCTATATACATAACTTATACGTGAAAAGAAAGTGAAAGTGAAGTCTCTCAGTTGTGTCCAACTCTTTGCGACTCCATGAACTGTAGCCTACCAGGCTCCTCCATCCATGGGGTTTTCCAGGCAAGAATACTGGAGTGGGTTGATTACAGTATAGTGGATCATAATAAGTATTTTCCTGTTTCCATATAGTCTTTAATAATAAAAGTGATCATGTGTGCTTATTGTTTTGTTGTGTAATATAACCTAATCAGATTATAGTTGGAATTTATTCTCCATTGCTTTGTCTTTCACTATATGGTTAAAGCTAAATTTCTTTGCTTTAAAACCACTATAATATTGTAAAGTAATTAGCCTCCAATTAAAATAAATTAATTAATTTACAAAAAAATAGTACAGATGAAGACTGGAGATACTGAAATCATTATATATTTTAGTTTCATGCTGCTAAGTCGCTTCAGTCGTGTCCGACTCTGTGCGACTCCATAGACGGAAGCTCACCAGGCTCCCCAGTCCTTGGGATTCTCCAGGCAAGAATACTGGAGTGGGTTGCCATTTCCTTCTCCAATGCATGAAAGTGAAAAGTGAAACTGAAGTCGCTCAGTCATGTCCGACTCTTAGCGACCCCATGGACGGGAGCCTACCAGGATCCTCCGTCCATGGGATTTTCCAGACAAAAGTACTGGGGTCGGGTGCCACTGCCTTGGGTACTATTGGGCTATAGGCATGAATGTTTTTATTTTTAATAGGAATGTTCTTTATTCTAAGGTGATAAATATTTAAACAGATTTTCAATATTGATCTAAAATCACTGTTTCATGTCTGTTCCTTAGAAGATAATTCTATTTAATTTTGTAAATTCTATAAATATATAAGTAATATATAATAGGTCACATCAGAAATTTGGAGTGTAAACCTGTTATCCCACATGCAGCCAGCCTTATTTCATAGCTTGTGATCTAAATGTGAATCATTGGTGATGTTGTCTTTTGATCTTAATAGGAAGATTATTTCTTTGGTAAGTGTTTCAACGCAATGGAGGTGGATGCATTAAACTCCTCACACCCCGTGTCCACACCCGTGGAGAACCCTGCTCAGATTCGGGAGATGTTTGATGAAGTTTCTTATGACAAGGTAAAAATGTGTTATAAGGATACAGTTTGCACCCTAAACTTGGTGGAGTGGAGAGGCTAGAGCTAGGGCTGTGGGGTGACTTTCCCTTCATAAGGACCGACCTGGATTGGAGGCTTTCTCTTCTCACTCAGGCTGACCAGGGTCAACTTTTTTAAGGCCTAACTTCAAGTATGTCTTAAAATCCTAAAGATAATACTGTTCTTCATTTACTGTCATAAGTGAATATTCGCAGTCTACAGAAACTTTTTATTTATCCTTCAGCAAATAGGTCTTGATTGAGCTTTAGCTTTGTATCGGGCAAAAACGCCTGCCCTTTTGTAGCTTTGGGTGCCTTCGGAAACAGTTGTCATGCAAAATGTGTTTAATAAAAGAACTGGAAATTGTTGCATATAATAGTTGGGAGATTTTATATAAAAATCCATATTACTGGCTTCTCTTTGAAGGAGAATTTTGGTCATACCAGGCTTC
The DNA here is from genome assembly GCA_935064755.1 of Tragelaphus eurycerus. Lineage (NCBI taxonomy): Eukaryota > Metazoa > Chordata > Mammalia > Artiodactyla > Bovidae > Tragelaphus > Tragelaphus eurycerus. The sequence continues at coordinate 1,798,088 of CAKXYN010000170.1, read as the reverse complement.
TGTTTCCCTTAGCAATGTGGACTGGAGCTAAGTCATGGCTCCTTTACGAGATCAGGATTCTGCTTTTCAACTTTCCCTTCCATTCCAACCATTTCCATTATCCTCACTGAGGCAGAGAACGTGCCATTTATCATAAAGCTTCACTGCTTTATGTGTAACAAAGGGAAAAGTATTTCATGATTGCATGTTTCCATCAATAGTGCAGAATAGATAAAAGCAGACATAAAACAGATCTATAAAGACACACATAGATCAATGGAATAGAATAGAGCCCAGAAATCAACTCATGAATATAAGGTTAACTTATGAAAAAGGACCCAAGAATATACAATGGTAAATGGAGTCTCTTAAATAAATGTTCATTTAGTTCTTCTGACACCATATACAAAGGAATAAAACTGCACCACTGTCTTATACGACTCACAAAAACTAACTTGAAATGGATTAAAGACTTAAATGTTAGGATCAGAAACCATAAAACTCCTAAATGGAAAATAGAGAGAAAAAGCTTCTTGACATGTGTCTTTGCAGTGATTTTTGTTTTTTTATATGTGACACCCAAAGCATAAGTGCATAAGCAACAAAGGCAAAAATCAACAAGTGGAATCGCACAAGATTAAAAAACACGTGCACAATAAGAACAGAGTGAAAGGCAGTGAATGGGAGAGAATATCTGAAAACCAGGCGTCTGACAAGGGATTAATGTCCGCAGTATATAAAGAACGCATACAACTTGATTACTAAAGAAAACAATCTGATTTTATTTTTATTTATTTTTTACACTTTATTTTTTAATTTAAATTCTTTTCATGGAAAGGCATTTAAAATATAGCATTGTGTACATGTCAATCCCAAACTCCCAACTTCTCCCTCCCCACCACCCTTCCCTCCTGGTAACTATAAGTTTGTTCTCTGCGAGTCTATTAATATGTTCATTTGTATCCTTTGCTTTAGATTCCACGTTTAAGCAATATCACATGACGTTTGTCTAGCTCTATCTGATTTACTTCAGTTAGTATGATGGAATCTCCAGGTGCATCCATGTTGCCACAAATGGCATTATTTCATTCTTTGTAATGGCTGAGTACAAGCAATCTGATTTTAGAAGAACTGAATAGAAACTTTTCCAATGACAAACATATGACCAATAGGTACATTATAAAGTGCTCAACGTCGCTAATCATTGGGGAAATGCAAGTCAAAACACAATAAGCTATCGCTCCACACCTGTTAGAATGGCTAGTCTCAAAAATACAAATGGCAAGTGTTGAGAAGATGTGGAGAAAGGCAACCCATGTGCACCGTGGTGGGAATGTAAATGGGTCTGGCCACCGTGGAGGACAGGATAGAAAACAAAATATTACAAAATAGGGATATCATAGCCAGCAATTCCACTTTGAGGTATTTATTCAAAGAAAACAAACGGTAGCTAAAAGAGAGACATGCCCCCCGTGTTCCTGGCAATCTTATTTGCAATAGGCCAGATGGTTGTTTCCTTAAGTGTCCATTCCATGGTGGACTAGTCAGCCATAGAAAAAGGAAAGCTTGGCGCTTGTAACTACATGGATGAATCTTGAGGGCATTACGCTAAATGAATTAAGTCAGACAAATCCTGTATGACCTCACTTATAGGTTAAATCTAAAAGCAAAAACACACGAAGAGTGAGTTCATAGATTGGTGGTTGCCAGGGGCTTAGGGAATAGGTGAAGATATCAAAAAGTAAAAACTTGCAGTTATAAAATACATCATAGGAATATAATGTACAGCATGCAGCTGTAGTTAATAGCATTGTATTGTGTGTTTGAAAGTTGCCAAGAGGAAATCTTAGAAGTCCTCCTCACAAGAAAAAAATTGTAACCCTGTCGTGATGGGTGTTAACAAGGTGTACTGCGGTGATCCTTGTGCAGTATATGCAGGTATTGTATACCTGAAGCTAATGTTACCTATCAATTATACCTCCACAAATTATACCTCACAAATCCTCGTCCTGTTGGCAGGGATATGCACTCAATGCAGACCTTCAGGGACCCAGGCTCTGCCCATCTAGTGACTACTGTCTCCTAGAACCAGAGAGAGAGAGACTGTCTCTACCTTGAGGGGACCTAAGATATTCTCTTGGAAAAGGAGATTTTGAATTATGTCTTAAAGATGAATTGAGGCTTTTCAGGAAGTGAAGTAGGAAGGGTTTCCTAGGAAGGGGGACTCATGATTTCCTAGAAAACTCAGGGTGGTGTTTTGAGTGAGAGGGAAGGAGGAAGGAGGAAAAGTTCTCGGTGGTTCGTTGTATGAAAAGTTCAGGGCGAGACAAAGAACGTGAAAGCACTTTTCTTTTCCTTGGACTTCCGTCGCTCACTTGTCACCTGTCTGACCACTGGAGGTATTCGAGTTTGTGACCCGTGATCTAGGAGACGGGCGAGGAGGGGGAAGAGCTCTTGTCACAGCAGTGCAGAGTGTCTGGGACTTCTCTTGCCCCCTTTCTCACGGTGCTCTTGCTGGGCCAGTTTTCTGTACTCAAGGCTGCCAATTCTTGCCCAATGGGCTCCGCCATTTTTCACCTGTTTTCACCTTTGATTTCATCCCTCCCCACTCCTGCCCCAGAGGGGTGGTGGGAGAGCCACGTGGTAGTCCGAAGTCCCGTGTTTATTCTGCACCGTTGCCCACTCGCCTGTGAATCAGGGAAGCCAGCAGATGATGGGGAAACTTGAATACTGGCAAAAAATAGCAGTCCTGGTGACTAAAGCATGAAGAGTCGTATTCATCCCCCGCCTCAATCGGTCCAGGTTTAACCCACTTTTTCTATTTGTTCCACAAGTGATCAGACGCTAAAAATGTTGTGGTGTCTTAACGAACGGCTCCAACATAGTGTGCAGTAGATGGGACGGAGGCGGACTATAGCTAACAATTATTTATATGGTCTTTTCAGGGAGCTTGTATTCTGAATATGCTAAGGGACTATATTGGTGCCGATGCATTTAAGAGTGGCATTGTAAAGTATCTGCGGAAGTATAGCTATAAAAACACGAAAAACGAGGACCTGTGGAATAGTATGGCAAGCGTGAGTGTTTTCATGTATCTCTGTGTTTGGGGTTGGCAGGCTTATTGCCTTATTTTGTTTTTGTTCTGTACCACATTAATTCCTCTGAGAAGAATCACGAGTGGTTTTTATTTTTTTTTCCAAAGGACTGAGTGATGTGTTCATTTTTGGTTTTTAGATTTGCCTTACAGATGACACACAGCACATGGATGGATTTTGTTCTAGAGGTGAACATTCATCTTCAACCGCAGTAAGTTTTCACATCTGTACATGTTACCCCAAAGCCCATTCTTTTACTCCATTTTCTCTGAAGGATAACTCTGTGCCAAGCTTTCTGAGATCCTGGATCGTATCAGTCTCTCTGTAGATAAGGCTGCATTTAAACTAGACCAGAGTGACCGCCTTTTACATTTTTTCTTAAGTCTCTCTATGTAAGGAAGTTTTCCAGCCATCTTTGGGAACATTATCTCACTGATATTAATTTCTTCAGCTTCACTCTCTGGAAAGCAGTAGATTTATGATGTGCTTCTGTGGTCGATTAGGACTATATCCATCAGGCCGTGTCAATTGTTTCCACAGCCCTTCATTTGTGGGGGGAAAAAAAAAACATAGATGGTGTGAGCATTCTCAGGCACTTACGATGTGTCAGGCACGTGTGAAGCACTTACGTGTATAATCTGCTTTATTCTTCACAATAAGCCTGTGAGCAAATGCCATTACCCCTATTTTTACAGCTGGGGAAATGAAATCCAAAGGCATATGATTAGTAAATTGCAGAGCAGGGATTTGAATTGAGATCTAACTCATGTCTTTAACGGCTAAGCTATAAAGAATTCATAACACCTGAATCACAAAGCAGCCTGAGTCTCTGTTTATCTGGCCTTGTGGAATATTTTCACAGGTAACTCAGTGTGAGCCTGGAGATTCAACAGAATTATATCCACTCGATTTTTATTTTCTTGGCTGTTTTGCTTTCAGAGACAGATTTATTCCCTAGTTTCTAGATGTGTCCCGTGGAATGTTTTATCCTTTCATTAGCTCTTAAATATTATTTGAAAGCTTTTTTAGTATCAAAGAATAAATGCTCGTTTGGCTGGGTGTTGGGTTGTGGGCCACGTCGGTTTTATCACTTGGGAAGTACAGGCTCTCGATGGAGCACTTTCCCCCCAGTCTTGCTTGTTGGATAGACAGCATCCTTATGGAGGTGCTGCACACCTGGCCACATTCTGCCCTTTCTCTCCCTGACTTCATACACATGCCTGCTTTTGTGCCTGATGCCAAACCCAAGGTCTGCTCAGGAGAACCAGGTGTGGTACCTGTTTTTAGGGCAGAAGAAAGGGAGAGAATGAAAAGCGAATAGTTGGTGCTCTGATGGATATGCTATGGCTGGAGCCAGCAGGGGAAGGGAGCGGGCTTGGGGCTGGGAGCAGAGGAAGGGACAGAGAAGAGCTTCACCGGCTGCAGCCGCTGCAAGCTCAAGCTTGGGTTCTCTTCTTGGAGGTGGGTCCAAGTAGTTCACGTATCGGCCTTTTCCTCATAAACCAGCACTGGCGACAGGAAGGCCTTGATGTGAAAACCATGATGAACACCTGGACGCTGCAGAAGGGTTTTCCCCTGATAACCATCACCGTGAGAGGCAGGAACGTACATATGAAGCAAGAGTACTATGTGAAAGGCGTGGCCGATGCCCCCGAAACTGGGTAAGGTTCACAGGGAGAAGCTCATTTGTTGCCTCGGTAATGACGTCTGCCTGGTAGGATGAACCCTTGTCTTTGAACTAGTACCCTTCCCTTTGTTGCAAAACACATTAATCAAATCTAAATACCCTATGAAGTTGACTTACACACCACCATCTTTTCAAAAGGATAAAGATGATATATAATTACTTTAACATTCTCATGGTTTGTAGTTAGACTTGATGGCAATTTTCAGTTACTGGATTGAAGTCAGCTCTAAGCATTTGTCACTAAATTACAACAGTGCCTGTTAGTAGGGTTGGAGCAAGGACACAGACATTCAGGTGATTTCCGGGAAATGCAAGAGACTTGATTCTCTTCTTTGCCAGTCTGATTTGGATCCCCAAACCTGTCTGTCACCTTAACACTACAGAGGACATTGCTGGAAACGAGACACTGCAACTTGACTGACACCGCTGCTGCTGCTGCTGCTAAGCCACTTCAGTCGTGTCCGACTCTGTGCGACCCCATAGACGGCAGCCCACTAGGCTCCCCAGTCCCTGGGATTCTCCAGGCAAGAACACTGGAGTGGGTTGCCATTTCCTTCTCCAATGCATGCAAGTGAAAAGTGAAAGTGAAGTCGCTCAGTCGCTGGATGGACACTGTTAAAATTTTTTTTTTTTTTTTGAAATGATTTCCGACTTCTGGAAAAGTTATAAGGAGAGCAAAGAATTCCCATATAATCTTGGCCCAGATATGTGTTAACTCTTCACCGCATTTATTTTATATGTCTATATATAACCTAAAATATCAAACAATTCCAAAAATATGATCTTTATTTCTCTCTGTATATATGGCAAACATATTTTTAACTGTTTGAGAGTAAGTTGGAGACATGATTCCTCTTTGCTCTGAAATACTTCAGTGTGTTGTTCAGTTGTTAGGCCGTCTCCAACCTTGTGACCTCATAAACTGCAGCACGCCAGGCTTCCCTGGCCCTCACTGTCTACCAGAGTTTGCTAAACTCATGTCCATTGAGTGGGTGATGCCATCCAACCATCTCATCCTCTGCTACCGCCTTCTCCTTTTGCCTTCAATCTTTCCCAGCATCAGGGTATTTTCCAGTGAATCGGCTCTTCGCATCAGGTGGCCAAATTATTGGAGCTTCAGCTTCAGCATCAGTCCTTCCAATGAATATTCAGGGTTGATTTCCTTTAGGATTGACTGGTTTGATCCCCTTGCAGTCCAAGGGACTCTCAAGAGTCTTCTCCAACACCACAGTTCAAAAGCATCAATTCTTCGGCACTCAGCCTCTTTATGGTTCAACTCTCACATCCATACATGACTACTGGAAAAATCATAGCTTTCACTACATGGATCTTTGTTGGCAAAGTGATGTCTCTGCTTTTTAGTATGCTGTCTAGGTTTGTCATAGCTTTTCTTTCAAGGAGCAAGCGTCTTTTAATTTCCTGGCTGCAGTCACTGTCTGCAGCCTAAGAAAATAAAATCAGTTACTGTTTCCACTATTTCCCCATCTATTTTTCATAAGTAGTATTTTCTAAAAAGAAAATTGATTTATATAATCACAGAACCTTTATCAAAATTATGAAATGAACTTGATACAATACAAATGTATCAACCTTATTCAACGTTACTCAGTGGTCCTAATCATGTCTTTATAGCAAAAGAAAAAAAAGAAAAAACCTGGTTCAGGATTTAATATAGGATCAGATTGTACTACTTGTCACATCTCTTTAGTTCTTTGATTTCTGAACCAGGTCCTCAGTCTGTCTTTCTTGACCTTGATATTTTTGAAGAGTAGAGGATAGCTATTTTAAAGAATGTCCTTTAATTTGGGTTTTCTGCTGGTTTTGTTTTTTCACAGTCGGATTCAGCTTGTGCATCCTTGGTAGGAATTCCATGGAAGTGATGCTGTGCTCTTCTGAGTATGTGATTTAGTAGAAGGCACAGGCTGTCAACTCCTCCACTTCTAGTGGTCTCACTTTTACAGTCACGCCCCCTGAGATCCCTGTGAGACAATCAGGGCTCCCTTGAGCCCAGATTCCTAGCTCTATTCAAGGAGTCCAAGAAGAATGAATCGAACCCGAACTGGCAGCTCCCACAAAGCTGGAAATGGGCTGGGATGTTTTGAGCTCTTAACTCTAGCTGTTTCGGGTACCTTCTTTCTTTAAACAAGCCAGTGCCTGGCACATGGTGGGTGATTTAGGAACTGCTTGCATTAAATCAGCAAGTGAGCTGCCTGTCTTCCTTTTCTTAGGTTCCTGTGGCATGTCCCACTGACATTTATTACCAGCAAATCAGACACAGTCCAGCGCTTTTTGCTGAAGACAAAAACAGGTAATTTATTGTGGAGCTAACTAGCTTACTTCAAGAAGGAACCGTTTAAATGTATAGGATTTAGATAATCAGTTTTCCTGGGTATTTATCTTGGTTAAAACAAAAACGATAGGGTCAGATTTCATCTTCAGCAGATCCCTGACTTTCAATTTTGAGTGAAGAATATAGGTTTGAAAATACTGTCTGGTTGCAAAAAAGAAGGCCCCCCCAAAAAAATAAAGGAAGGCCAATATCTTGCCAGGTAGGGAGTAAAACAGGTGAGTTATATAATGCTGAGGAGGAGAGACACTTCGGAAAATAGCCCCCGACTTTAACGTTGATGGGTTGTATCATACATGTGGCCTGAAACATGGCAGCATTCTTCTCATAAGTCTACATATCTCACAAAATCCATGTCTTAAACTAGTATTGGCTTTTGTCTATTGGGATGCTGTTTTCTGGTTTCTAAAAGCAGTGCGTTCAATATGAAACTCATTTCAGTATTAAAGTTGTTGAGTATTAAGCCTGCCTTCAGTCTTTGATCAGAAAAGCTTTTACCAGTCGAGAGAGAAAACGGAGCTGTGATTTACTCTATTTGCTCTAGATGTGCTCATCCTCCCAGAAGAGGTGGAATGGATCAAATTTAATGTCGGAATGAATGGCTATTACATTGTGCATTATGAGGATGATGGATGGGACTCTATGACTGGCCTTTTAAAAGGAACACACACGGCAATCAGCAGTAACGATCGGGCCAGTCTCATTAACAATGCATTTCAGCTTGTCAGGTAATGCAAGCCCCCCTCACAGTCTTGGTTTATTCCTGAAAGCTGCTGTTATCATTCAAATCTTTGATTTCTAAAGATGAAAATGATTGATTGCTAATAAGAAATTGAAGGATGTTTTCTCCCAAGTTCTCCTAACAACTCAGGGTTGCTTTTAGCCTCAGAATTAACCTCTTATCTGTGTCTGCTGAGGACCGAGGTAAAGAAAGGAATCTGTATTTCAATCTTTTTCATTAGCAACTTGGATCAGATGGAGGCAGAAGTGTAGAAAACCAGGAGACCAACATCCTGGAGAAGCCCCTTGCCTGGCCCTTAAAGCCTAGCCCAGCAGCTTTTCCTGGCCTTGCTGTATGTAACAGATCAGGTTTCTCCCTGCCGGGTGAAGGCTTCTTAGAAGACTAAGGTTGCCCAGACCCAAGCTGTCGTCATCACATCTCTTGGCCTAAAGGAGAGCAGGTCCCCTGTCCCATCCCCACGCTACCCAAGCTGGATGCCTGGACATCACAGCATCTTTATGGCATGTAGCTCATAGGACATGGTCCAGCCAAATGACCTTTGAGTGGGAGAGGATAATGTTCACTTTTTTTTTGCCCCATAACATTGGCTTTTCAGGAAATCTTCCCCATGCCTAAATCCAAACTTCTTCACTCTTTAGGTAGAAGTGATGTCCAAGAGGAATCCCCCAAGTGGGAGAGCATACTGTAGTTCTCAGCTCCATGTCTCTCTGCTCTAAAATGTTGAGTTCTTCCTTTGGGGGGCCTCTCGAGGTGACAGAAGCAGTGGGGGGTAAAGATAGGGGTTGCTTATGAAGCCGTTTCTGCCTGCCTGAATATATTCCCCTCCACAGCACACCGCTGCTTAAATCTCTGTGTTTACTTACATGCACACGTACCCTACCACTGAGGCTTTTAAGACCAACTCTCATTATAATGACGAATTTTTTAGATCTATATTCAGTTTCTTTTTTTTTGTAAAAATTTTTTATTTTTTATTTTTTAATTAAATTTTATTTTGCTTAACTTTACAAATTTTTTAAATTGATTTATTTTAATTGGAAGCTAATTACTTTACAATATTGTATTGGTTTTGCCATACATTGACATGACTCAGCCACGGGTGTATACGTGTACCCCATCCTGAACCCCCCCTCCCACCTCCCTCCCCATCCCACCCCTCAGGGTCATCCCAGTGCACCAGCCCTGAGCGCCCTGTCTCATGCATCGAACCTGGACTGGCAATCTGTTTCACATATGATAATATACATGTTTCAGTGCTATTCTCTCAAATCATCCCACCCTCACCTTCCCTCAAAGAGTCCAAAAGTCCGTTCTTATATTCAGTTTCTTTTTGAAACGGAGACGAGGATCTGTTAACTCTAGGTCCTCATACTGGTGACGGAGGGGCAGCCTCTCTGGTGAAGCTTCCTGAGGGATCTTTGGTCACAGTTCCCGTTTCACTGTGGCAGTCCAGCAAGGTTCGGTGTTTCCTAGAGGGACAGATGCTGACCTGCTGCCACTGCATCTTAACCACAACTCGCAGAGCTGGTGAACCCTAGCTCTGCTGTTCGAGAAAGTTCCTTCACAGTGCAAACATGCCACATGTTGTGTTACGTTTGACAGGAAAGCTATTAGTATAAAGGTCATTATCTGTAAGGAGTTGTCTATATCTGACTGAATATTTTGCTAGAAGCTTGTTAAAATAACTTTTGAAGCCAATAGTTGATTTCTTGGATTTTTCTTTCAAACTGCTAACCCCAGTGTCTCTTGAGCAGCATTGGAAAGCTGTCAATTGAAAAAGCCTTGGATTTAACCTTGTACCTGAAGCATGAAACTGAAATCATGCCAGTGTTTCAAGGTTTGAATGAGCTGATACCGATGTATAAGTTAATGGAGAAGAGAGAGATGAATGAAGTGGAAACTCAATTCAAGGTAAAAGGCTGGAATAAATTGAATAGTTTTAGATAACCGGTTTGCTTTGGTGCGGGTGTGGAAAAGATTTCTTACCATGGTGTATATTTTATACATGTCTTGACATATTTTAAAGAAAATTGCAATTATCTCCATATTTGAGTTGACATGTGAAGATTTCGGTTTTATTTTGGCACTAAAAACAGTGCCGGTTTTATCTGGCACTGTCAGATCCTTTTCTTAAGGTTCAGGGCTTTGTCATTTCCCTGTGTGGCTAATTCTTTATGTCATTTTACTTCTGTATTGTGATGGTTGCTCTTAAGATTTTCTGGGACTCAGGTACTTAAGCAGGAGGCACACAGTTGTTACTTTTGGCAAAATGTCATGAAGTCTTGTTGTATAATTTGCTCTCAAAATGTCACATCGACTGTCTCTTTTACTGTGTTTTGAAAGTGGCAGCCCATCCTGATTTTAAGTAGACTAAGTATATGTTTATAATAAGATGGTTAGGGAAATACTCAAATCATTCATCATTTCTTGCTTTTGACCCCTTTTATGATTAAATAGACACCGAACCACATGGTTTTGAAAATCTGAGTTGGCCTAAGCTTTAAGAAGCAATCCCCATCACCCGAGGGTGTACTGAGTTCTATAAAACCACGAGATGACTAGTGACCCATGTGGCTTTCCCGCAGGCCTTTCTCATCAGGCTGCTGAGGGACCTCATTGACAAGCAGACGTGGACGGACGAGGGCTCCGTCTCAGAGCGAATGCTGCGGAGTCAGCTGCTCCTCCTCTCCTGTGTGCGCAAGTACCAGCCCTGCGTGCAGAAGGCAGAAGGCTATTTCAGACAGTGGCAGGAAGCCGGTGGAAACCTCAGGTCTGTTTTTATTGACCAACTAGTTTGTTCATGTAAGGGGTATCTTTTCTGTTTTGCATCATCATGACTCAATGTTGGGGGCAAAAAAGAAACAAGTATTGATAAGACTCTTCTGGTGCTCTTCAGGGAAAATAATTTTTTTTTTCTTTTAGATTTATCTATGTCCCTGTCAACTTTCTGCTTGTAGAAATGCTAAGAGGAAACTTCTATGCATAAAAGTCAAATATCTGAACAGTTAGAATGGGATTAAAATATTTACTGGGGTTTTTTGTATAGCTAAGGATACAAAAGGGCTTCCCTTGTGGCTCAGCTGGTAAAGAATCTGCCTGCAATGTGAGAGACTGGGGTTCAGGAAGCCGGTGGAAACCTCAGGTCTGTTTTTATTGACCAACTAGTTTGTTCATGTAAGGGGTATCTTTTCTGTTTTCCATCATCATGACTCAATGTTGGGGGCAAAAAAGAAACAAGTATTGATAAGACTCTTCTGGTGCTCTTCAGGGAAAATAATTTTTTTTTTCTTTTAGATTTATCTATGTCCCTGTCAACTTTCTGCTTGTAGAAATGCTAAGAGGAAACTTCTATGTATAAAAGTCAAATATCTGAACAGTTAGAATGGGATTAAAATATTTACTGGGGTTTTTTGTATAGCTAAGGATACAAAAGGGCTTCCCTTGTGGCTCAGCTGGTAAAGAATCTGCCTGCAATGTGAGAGACTGGGGTTCAATCCCTGGTTTGGGAAGATGCCCTGGAGCTAAGGCAAAGGCTAACCACTCCATGATTCTGGCCTGGAGGGTTCCATGAACTTTATAGTCCGTGGGGTCACAAAGAGTCAGGACACAACTGAGCGACTTTCACTTGGCCCCAGATGATCCTTTCTTTTGGGCTTCCCTAATAGCTCAGTCGGTAAAGAATCTACCTGCAATGCAGGAGACCCCAGTTCTATTGGGGTCAGGAAGATCTGCTGGAGAAGGGATAGGCTACCCACTCCTGTATTCTTGGGCTTCCCTTGTGGCTCAGCTGGTGAAGAATCTGCCTGCAATGCTGGAGACCTGGGTTGGATCCCTGGGTTGGGAAGATCCCCTGGAGCAGGGAAAGGCCACCCACTCCAGTATCCTTGCCTGGAGAATTCCATGGACTGTGTGGCAAAGTGTGACATGACTCTCACACGAGTGATATGGGGTGGCAAAGAGTCGGACACGACTGAGCAACTTTCACTTCACCTTACTTCAAGGATACAAAGGCGGCTTCTCAGGTGGCGCTAGTGGTAAAGAACCTGCCTGCCAATGCAGGAGATGCAAGAGACACAGGTTCTATCCCTGGGTTGGGAAGATCCCCTGGAGTAGATAATGGCAACCTGTTACAGTATTCTTGCCAGGATAATCCCATGGACAGAGGAGCCTGGCAAAGTCAGACATGACTGAGTGCGCATGCACATGCACGCGCGCGCGCGCGCACACACACACACACACACACACACACACAAGGATACAGAACCTTGTTAGAACTGAGACAGCTGTGCTGGACAGGAAGAGAGGCAGTGCCCCTCACTGGAGTTTTTTCAGGCCTCTCAAGCTCCCGACAGGTGGGGAGGGGACATAGAAGGATACGGGTAAGGGACCAAGTCCTTTTATATTTGTGGCTTAAATCCCATGCAAGAAATACTAAGCTAACAATATACGTACTTCCATTTAAAGAAGTGCCTACAAACAGTGGTCCTATTGGGTTCCTGACTTTTGTTCATAGACTTCATCTTAAGTCTAGTTTGAATTTTTTTTTCTTTTGTCTTGAAAAGTGACTACCTATTGAGTCAATTGGCATCATTCAAGTATGTTAGAAACAGATGTATTTAAAGAAGTGGCATTTCACAGTGTATTTTTGAGAAAGCTACTTAAAACCGAATTCAGTTACTCTTTCTTGGCTCTTTCATAAAATGTTACTGAAGGAAAGAGGTTATTTTTGTTTATATTTCCCAGCACATGTCTCTGATTGTGGAGCCGGTTTATCGTTGCACAATAAGTCAGTCTCCTGCATGCAAACACACTTCCTTCATCCCAGCCTCTCTCCTGGTGTGCTCTTTTCCACAGCCTGCCCAACGATGTGACCTTGGCAGTGTTTGCCGTGGGGGCCCAGACCCTGGAAGGATGGGATTTTCTTTATAGTAAATACCAGTCGTCATTGTCCAGTACTGAGAAAAACCAAATTGAATTTGCTCTCTGTATCAGCCAAAATAAAGAAAAGCTTCAGTGGTGAGTAATTCATTCATGTTCATGTAGCCAAGAGGAACTAAATGAGAGCAGATCCTTCTGGCATCTATTTTTGTTCTCTTGGCCAGGAACCGCGTTTTCTGCTGGGAACAGTTATGCAGGAGGGCGCACATCTAATGTGTACGGTAAATAATTAGGGAGCAGTGAGTGTTAGGAAAAATATTTTGAGGAGTATGTATTTGTGTATCTTTAGCACATTTAGAAATATATACTTGGTATCCTTATTTAGCCACTTGTGAGCAAAAAGAGAGGATATATGAGAAGGGGGGTTGTAAATATAAATGTTAGTTTTTATTATTATGTAGCTATAGTGAGTTTCTCAGCTCTTTTTTCTTCCACAAATCATTGTCTTAAAAAGTTCAGAACTTTTTCCAGGGCCTCTTCATTGCTAACATGTCTCTTAATCATTCTAGGCTACTAGATCAAAGTTTTAAGGGAGATGTAATAAAAACTCAAGAGTTTCCAGATATTCTTAGAGCTATTGGCAGAAACCCAGTGGGATATCCGTTGGCCTGGCAGTTTCTGAGGGAAAACTGGAACAAACTTGTGCAAAAGTAAGTCGTGCCAAAAACTGCTGTGACTGAGAAAAATTCCTGAACCTTGCTGTGTTTTAGCCGAGTTTGTCAGATACCAGGGGTTATCCAGAGGGATTCTTTAGACTGAAGATAGGAGGTAGAGGTACCCAAAATATCCTTAGAAAACATGAAACTCTAATTCAGTGCTAACTAGTGGATCTGGGGGGTCAAGTTTTTCATGCCACATGGAGTAATCTCTTCCTCTACCCTGTGACCTATATGAAGTCTTCTTCTGCACAGTTCAATCCAAGTCTTCTATTTAGTACTTGCGCATTCATCTGCCCTTGTAAGTAGCACTTATTACTGTGTTATTTTCTTTTGGGTACTTTAGCTTTTATTCAGTGGCTGGTGTGTTTATTTTTTACAACTAGATCTTAGCCCCTTCGAGCTAAGGATCATGTCTTATCTTTTTCATGCCTAACTAGTGTTTGGTGGATTGCTATAACATATGTTGAGGCACTTAAAAGTACATAGGAAATGAGCAAATACTTCATAATACATTTTGACAATTTCTATTTCTAGGTTTGAACTTGGCTCAAATTCCATAGCCTACATGGTAACGGGAACAACAAATCAGTTCTCAACAAGAGCACGGCTTGAAGAGGTAAATAAAATAAAATAAAATAAAAAGCTTTCTTTTTAAACCTAAGTGATAGTTAGCTAATTGGTTATCTAATAAATAGGGGGTCAGCAAAATACTTGAAGGGCCTGCTGAGTTAGAAATGAATTTTGTCACTGAGTGCATGTTCTTTCTGGATGTGTGTTTTGTTCAGTATGGTGGTTTTGATTTTAGCAAAAAATCAGTTACAAATAATTGAAAGCTGTGCCTCTCCCCAAACATAGAAGTCTTAGCTCTGCCATTGGAAATTTTAGGGCTTAAAAAAATTACTTTAGACATCTAATCCCTGTTTGCTGCTGCTGCTGCTAAGTTACTTCAGTCATGTCCGACTCTGTGTGACCCCATAGACGGCAGCCCACCAGGCTCCTCCGTCCCTGGGATTCTCCAGACAAGACACTGGAGTGGTTGCCATTTCCTTCTCCAATGCATGAAAGTGAAAAGTCAAAGTGAAGTCGCTCAGTCATGTCCGACTCTTCGCGACCCCATGGACTGCAGCCTACCAGGCTCCTCCATCCATGGGATTTTCCAGGCAAGAGTACTGGAGTGGGGTGCCATTGCCTTCTCTGCTAATCCCTGTTTAGGATGTTAAAAGTGATTATTGGAGGAATAAGTGACTGAAGTGATCATCTACGTTATTTTCAAAGAGGCCGGTCTGGTAACTAGGTTCTCCATTATTCAAGCTCATGGTTTACCATTACTTACTTTATGTACTATCTACTTTCAGAAAGAATTTTAGGCCACTTGTAAGGTCTATATATAAAACAATGTTAACAAAAAGCTGCATAATGTTCAGAAAGAGGTAATTGTATGAGGAATTTATGCTGAGGACAATTTATTGCAACCCTAAATTTATCACAGCTTCCTAGCAGCCAAGGAAAGATGAGAAAACAGTATGAGTTATTGTCAGGCAAGAGAGACCCATGGAACATGCAAGGTTCCCACAAAAGCAAACTTTTCAGTCTTAATGGGTCATTCTGTTGTGGTGTATGTGTGTGCGCTCAGCCACTTCAGCTGTGTCCACCTCTTTGCGACCCTATGGACTGTAGGCGCCTCTGTCCATGGGATTCTCCAGGCAAGAACACTGAAGTGGGTTGCCATGCTGTTCTCCAGGGGATCTTCCCAACCCAGGGATCGAACCCTCAGCTCCTACAACTCCTGCATTGCAGGCAGATTCTTTACCCACTGAGCCACCTGGGAAGCCTGGCTCTTCTCTAACAGTGTTTTTCTCTATAGTAAAGTTGTAGAACACATTTTACATGGCTTTAAAAATGTTGTATTTAGGTAAAAGCCGAGAGCCTAATATTTACCTTTTTAGGAATGGTTTAGTTGTGTAGTTCCATAATCTAGCTTGATAGAGACTGCTTTGAAAAATGAAAAAAGAAATGTGACAACCCTTATTTCTCCAGTTTTTCAGTAGTCTTACCCAGGCTTGTAAAATTAACTTGCACACAATAATTCAAGCTTGACCTTCTAGTGAGGTCTGTGGCAGACATATTCTGTGTGATGACTGCAGAACCAGCCAGGGGCTGTGACGATGTGTAGCAACAAAAGATTTCATTTATTGAGTGATCATTCATTTTCTCATTAATTCATTCAAGACGTATTTCATTCTTACTCTTCAGCAGTTACGGTTTTAGGTGTCAGGGCTACAGTGATGAAAGAGGATATACAAAGTCCCTGTCCTCACAGAGCTTATATTCTACCAGGAGAATCAGACAGTCAGGGACACATCAGCCTATGTCGGGTAGTTATATGCCCTGAAGATGAATAAGGCAGGGGAAGGTGAGTGTGTGACTGGGTAAGGGATGATGCTGTTCTGTGGGTTGACGAGTGGACATGTGAGCAGGTGCAGACGGAAATGGAGACATCTAGGAGGATAGTGTTGTGTGCAGAGGAAGCATCAGGTACAAAACCCCTGCATCAGGACATGTCAATGAAAGAGGACATATTGTCAGAATGGAACGTGTCCTGCTGACGTTTAAAAGGCAGGCACCATCCCAAGTCCTTCCTTCCCCTCGCCTCTAGTTCCTCTGAGTCCTGCTGGCTCTGCTTCTGGCTTGTCCATCCTCCCTGTGTTCCTCTCTGCTCTTAGCGTGGCCAAGCCTTTCTCATCTCTTGCCTGGGTCTACAGTGATAACCTCCTGACTGGCCTTCCTCCTGCCACTTGGCCAGCACCAAACCGTTTTCCATCCTGAAAACCAACCCACAGCGGACTGACCCTCTCTTGGAACTCTTGCTCGTTGCTCTTGACGTCTCAAACCTCTCCTTCCCATGTGGGTGAGTCCGCGATGACCTGGCCCCAGCCCACCTCTCCGGCTCATTCCCGCACACTTCTGTGTTCGCCGTCTCAGCCACTCAGCCTCCCTCTGCTCCTGGGCCCCACTGGGTGTTTCTCCCAGCTCGAAGCCTCCACACTTTTTCTTTCTTCTTCCTGGCTTGCTCTGTCCCCAGCTTTAGACTGGGAAGGTTCGTTTTATTCTTAGAGGCCTGAGCTCAAGTGTCATCACCTCCACAGACCACTTTGTCAAAGGCAGGCCACCTCCTCCCCAGCTGCGACCATGGCCTGGGCTTATCTTTCTCCACTGCAGTGCAGAGTCATCCTAGTTCACTTCTTATCTCCTCTGGCAGACTGTAAGCTCCATGAGGACAGGGTGCTTGCCTGACTCATGGCCTCATCCTCAGTGTCTTGTGCAGTAATTAAGCCAGAGGCATGAGTAAGTACCAGAGTCAGTGTTCATGAAGAAATGGGTGTGGGTGAGTCCCTGGTACACCCTCTGCACTTCACCCACATTACACAACGGCATTCTCACCATCACTCTGCAGTGTTACAGATGAGCAATCTGAGTCCTGGAGAAGTTAAACATTTACTCTACCCATATATCAGGCTGCTTATTGCACAGAAAATGTTCTCAAGAAGGCAAGTGTGAATCATCTATGTCCTCAGCTGAGATGCTGCATTTCCCAAGGCAGATGAACATAGGAGTGATAAATCTGGGTCCGGAAAAGTTGAAGGGCAGGGGTGAACATCGGGCTTTATTAGAGCTCTTATAGATATCTTTTAGTACTATCGTGTTAAGCTTCTTTAGGACTAATTAATTTGACCAATTAGTAAAACCGTTGATGTGGTTTGACTGAAGGGTGCCTAGAGTGATTTTTAAATTTTTTACATTTTATTGAAGTATAGTTGATTTACAATGTTAATTTTTCTTGCATAGCAAAATGACTCAGCCACACACATTTTCTTTTTCATATTTTTTCCTTGATAGTTTATCGAAGGATATTGCCCAGAGTGATTTTTTTAAATAGCATATTAATTAATCTTGAATTCTGATAGAAAAACAATAGGTTGAGCTACAATTTAAGGCAGGACAGTGAAGCAGGGTGTTCTCTAGGTTGTTACAGCGCGAAGGCATGCCTTCAGCTCACTGAAAAGTTCTACTGAGATTTAATTTTAAAACAACCCTGAATCATTTAAAATTGGAATTTGATCTTTCAAAAGCCTATTCTTCCCCGCCTCCTCTCCCCAAACTTATGATTAGGACATGGATTTTTAAGGAATTAACTGTCTGGAATCCATGCTGAATAAATAAAACATCTTGGCCGAGACTTGCTTCCTGTCTACGAAATCAAAAATTGATGGATTAATGCTGGGAAAATTTATGGGAAAAGGTTAAGAGCCCTTGACGGTGCGAGAGAGTAGCACAATGGCCAGTGCTGTTGCCAAGCCAACCTATTCCTCCTGTGAGCTTAAAGGGGATAAAACACCCAGCAGAGAAACAACAGCAGATATTTTCGAGGAGATAGCCAAGCGACTCTTATCTCTCTAAAACCGTGGGGAATGTTGTGTGGATTTTATCTTGAGGGAACAATACATCAATTGTGGATTAAGAGAAAAAAAATTGGCAAGGTTTGGGGTATTACCACCATAACTTGCTAAGAACCCCGCTCCCTGCAGCGTTTCTATAATAACGTACGTGGCCAGGGCCATAGAGAAAGACTGCACTTTATGTGGCTGACACTGTTTGGCTTGGCAAAGAAGAGATTCTGCACATCTGCTTTTTTCAGACACGTTTAAAAATGTTTGCATCAGTGCGTATGTCACAGGCGACACATAAAATAGATACACAAGATTAAAACTTAATTATAAAATGGTAAACCCCAAAGTCTTTTAGAATCTGGCAACTGTGAATAAGTTTTAAGAAGCTTCTGAGAGAAAAAAAAAACAAAACACAACGCTTGACATCATGAGGCATGAGCTCACTTCAGAGCTCAAGTTTATGTACATAATCGTATCCAGACACCTGGCCCTGCCTTCTCTGTAGAATTTTGACAAATGCTGGAATTCTGGCTTCAGTTTTAACTAGCCTGAACTTACATTTGTGTAACCTGAAAACAAAATTTTAAAAGCCTGATTTTTCCCCCACAAGGTAAAAGAATTCTTCAGCTCTTTGAAGGAAAACGGGTCTCAGCTCCGTTGCGTTCAACAAACCATTGAAACCATTGAGGAAAACATACGTTGGATGGATAAGAATTTTGATAAGATCAAAGCGTGGCTGCAAAATGAGAAGCTTAACCTGCTGTAATGGTTCGGCTCTTGGTCGGTTCCTGTGATGTGTAATTTGCAAACTTTTGATGAATGTGAATATTTTTGAAGTGGAGATGGGCCAGCCTGGCACCCACTGAAGATGCTTCTTGCTCCTTCATTTCACTCCTTCCTTTTCGTGAAGACCAGCTGCTTCACGTTTTCCTCAGGGAGTTGCTGCCACCACATGTTCCATTATAGGTGTGACCCCAAAATGTACACCCAGGTGGGGGCTTCCCTACTGTGGAGAAGTAAAGTTCCTTTTTCCTCTTATATTGTATACTGAAGCCCCGTGGTCTCCACACCCCTGCTCCCCACGCGTTTGTCATTCATACGCTGCTACGTCAGTCTCCTGGGAAGACTCAACAGTGATGACTACTGAACCATGAACCCCTGGGGCGCTGACTGAACGCCCCCTCTCCATCCAGCTTTCTCCCACTTGCTTTTTGCCCAGGGGCAGACCTGTCCGGCCATGTCACACGGCTTCCCTGTCCTCCAGCTTCGGCTGCACTCCCAGGAGGGCAGATCAGAGCTGGGGCTGGGGAGAGAGCAGGTGAGGGTCTTTATTGCCCCCTCCCTTGCAGGCAGCCTCAGGCCGGCCTCCAGCTGAAGGGCTCAGCTCCAGGGAGGTGGCCTCTTTCCCACCAGCCTTCTGCATCTCTGTGCTAGTACGACGCTTCCTTCTCTCAACTCTGCAGGGGGAAGCGGAAGCCTGGCTTTTGTTAGTCCTGTCTGGACTTGTGGTTTCCATACAGCCTGCTCATATTCTTGTTAAAAACAAAACAAAAACTCCACAAACACCTTCCACAGATCCCTCCTGAGATAATCCTAATTAGAGGTGCCATCTGTTTCCTCAAGGCCACTCACCAGCAGTGTCCCTTCTGAAAAAGCAGAGTGCTTTCAGGTCTAGGAGAGAAACCTTTCATTGGAAGTTGAACCTGACAACTATTGATCCTTCTGTAGGCAATGCTTCCTTCCCTGTTTCTTATTTGGTCTGGTTTCAGTTCAGTTCAGTCCAGTCATTCGGTCGTGTCCGACTCTTTGTGACCCCATGGACTGCAGCACGCCAGGCCTCCCTGTCCATCACCAGTTCCTGGAATTTACTCAAACTCATGTCCATTGAGTCGGTGATGCCATCCAACCATTGGAGAAGTGACTCATTTGAAAAGACCCTGATGCTGGGAAAGACTGAAGGCAGGAGGGGATGGGGCCGACAGAGGATGAGACGGTCTGGTTTATAATCCCTAAATAACCTGTTGTTTATTGCCAGTGGGCACAACAGACTCTACTAAATGTGAAATTACTCTACTGTGAAATGGAAACGACTTGCTTATCAGCCTAAGCGAAGACCAGGTATGGTATTGTTGGAGTTGAAATCTTTTATGAGTTTAATATATTGCAAAACTTAAGATAAAGGAATAGGATATGAAAATATGTCAATGTGTTCTAACACACTATGGAATAGAAGGTGTTTTCTGGACATAAATGTGTTTATAATTCCATTTTCATACATACTGCCTGACTTAATGGTTTAAGAACTAAAAAACAGAAATCACTGGTCATTTCTACCCCCCCAGGTGTTTTCCTTCTAAAAAACATACAAAGCCAAGATTTTAATGTAAAATACGTTCCTTTAATTGCATCTTGTATCTTGAGTAATGAAACATGGAAATAGTGGTTTTCAGTTTTGGTCACCTGAGGAACCTATTTTCATTTGCTTTTGGAGAAGTCCATTTTCTAAAGAGACACATATCACTGCAACAATGTGCAAAACCCCTTTTGGTAATAAAAAATGTTATTTACCTCTAAGCAAGTATTTGCAATTATTTACTGCAAATTAGACGGGTAAAAAGGACTGATTTAGATCCTGTAGCTTACTCAGTTCATCATTAATTACCAACAGACACCCAAGTCTTGAAGACATTTTGAATAAACAAAAGGCATATTCAGAGAACCTTAAATAAATGTTTACTTTTACAGGCATTTCTTAAAATCTCTGGATTTGGTATGTAATTAAAAAAACACTTTATATATGCATGTAAATTAGTAATACTGGAGTCATATCTTTGCAAACACATCTGTCAACGTCAAAGGTTTCACTTTTTTTTTAAAACAACTTTGTACTACCTATAGACACATGGTTAAAATCCCTCAGGAAAAGTGTTTATTTTCTTGTTAGTGCCTTGAAAAGGTCTGTTTAAATTACCATAATCCTGGCTTATATTACCCAGATTTAGACTAATAATGCCTTTACCTCTCATGAGATGAAGATGGAGCATTTGAAGTGGATGAAGTTTGCAATCTCAGGCATATGCATGATTTTTAAAGAGAATTGTTAGTATTAATAGAATTGGATACCCATTATGAATAGTATTGTTATTTTGCTTGCCTCCTACCCCATTAGACAGTATCAGGGACACTACTTATTTTTAGTGAAATTGCCAAGTCCTAAGAAGTAGTTTAAACAGATGCGAAGGAAGACTATACTCTCTGAAACCAGGAATTCCAAATCAGTTTTATGATGTGTACCTGATATCTTTTCCGCGTTCACTATCAGAAAATGAAGATGGGATTTTGATAATTTTATTTCATCAGTGCTATGTTCATCAACCATTCAGAAAAATATGAGAAACCTTTCCAAGTTGTGGGATATCAGACCCTCCCTAGTTCTTAAATGGCTACGGGGGAAAAAAAAACAGATTTTTTTTTAATGTTAAAAAGATCTTTTTTCTTTATTTTTAAGCAGAAGTTTGTTTTTGTATTTGGTAATAAACCCAACTGCCATTAAGCCACATGCTGTACAGTGCAAGACTCACGTGGCAACGGCTCTAGGCTAATAGCTGCTGTTCAGGTCTCACAGAGAGAGGACGGCAAGCCCAGCTTAAGGCAGTGCTGCGGCAGAGATCAAGCCATGTGAGTATTCGAAGCATTAGATTTTGTTATTCTTTAAACTTGCTATGCAGTGACATAGTCTGCGTTTTGCTCTTCTGACTTGAGTCAAGTCCCGGTGGGTCTCTGCGGACAAGGTGCGCAAGTCCTAACCTCTGGCAAAGAGAAGTTCAACCTGAAAGGGGGTGTGGCGCTTCCTGGTCTGTCCAGGGTCTCTACGATTAGCAGCTCAAAGGGAGACATGTGCCCACTGCACGGTATTTTATGACTGACTTATAACAACAACCCAAAGAAACATCAAACACAGTTCAAAAGTCCAAGAGGAAAGGGGTCATGAGAAATCAGAACACTGAAGAACACGTGAGGCATCGTTTTCCAAATGCTAACAACAAAAATAATTAAGTGCAAATTGAAAATACTAATGAGATTTACAGGCACTGTGGGGAGAATGTGCAAAAGTTTGCAAAGGTTCTTCCTTTTATGTGTGCTGCTTTAAGAAACTACCAAATATATCTCTTAGAAATATAAAGTTCCTTTCTCTCCCAACTGAAGACAATTTTTAAAAATTTAAAGTTTATCAATACTCAGTAGAATAACACAGGTGAGCCAGACAAATTCAGTTTCTTTTCAGGAAAAGAATAACAGACAATGTTTAGGATGTCCAAAGACTCAACAAATACCACTGTCTCGAAGCCACCCAGAAATTGTTTCTGTTGTCAAAGCCTTTTGTTCTTCAGAAGTCACCATCTACCCGCTGAAGATTTTATATGCAGATACCCTGAAAAATTCAAAGAAGAAAATCCAGTGAACCATTTGATATGTGATTTTCTTATTACAGGCATAATAAATCTAAGGAGGCATTTGCTATAAACAGATATTAGAGTAGAAAATTAGAAGAAAAACTTTTTTTTAAATTTTGGAGAAAATCTTTGGAGCAGTTCTAATCAGTATACCTTCCTCTACAGGAAATAAAAGTGAATCATGGTGAGAGAGCCCAGTCCAATTTAATCTACATTGTTATTTCTTTTAGATTTTTTGCAGCAAGTAGTTATATGCTTTTGTCATTTAGAATAAGACCTCTTCTCTTTGACATTAATAAGGGCCTATTATTTGCCATCTCAAGACAGATGTCAAAGTCTCCTTCATCCAAACCAGCTCTTCGGTTACCATAAAGTAGAATCAAACACAGGGCTTTACTTTCTAAAACTAAGATGATCACAAGTTATTAGCCTTTTCCTTTGCCCTATTCTCAAAACCCTGCAATTACCATCAGACCGTAGGTGTGACTTCTCCTCACCCCACAAGTGTTTTGGGGTAATATCTAGATCGTAAGGCCATTTCACCATAAGATGTAACTTGTCAATTTTGCTTTGCCACAGTAACCTGCAGTCGTGAGCATTTGGGTTTCAAAGAGTCAACTAGACTTAGATGGTCATTTTGTTTAAGAGCCTGGCCTAATATTTTAAAGAGCTTTTAATTACAAGATTAATGTTTTTAAACATTCTGGAAGCACCATCTATTGCTTCTCAGGGAACTGCTCTACAGATTTTGCAGTGTCCCTTTCATCGCCAATAGCATAAAGAGAACATAAATACTCAAGAAATGGACTTAGTTTCTCTCACCTATAACACACAGGCTGGTAGAAGGTACAGTGGTCTTCATTTGTGACAAACACCCAACTTACCAAATAGTGTGAATTTTAACTTGTACTTTTCCCATCATCTTTTGGCTCGGAAGTTTCCTCCTTTGCCTAAAAGGACAAGCAAGAACCATCAGTGAGTTCTTTATTTTCTGGATTGAGTAACCAAAACTGATCAACCAGAAGAGCTTTATGAGGAAAAATGCTTTGCGGATTTAAAAAGGTAAAAAGATGGCAGTGAGCAGGGGAAAATAAGATAGTCCTTTTTGAGTATTTTATTTAGCCCAAACACTGAATTCTTCCCCTTGAAGTTTATAAACTAAAAATAACTTTAAGTGATTCTAAATGTTTTACTCGAGACTTCGGTTTTTTGTTTGAAGGCCAACATAATTGGTTTCCACTTGTAAGGCCTATTTTTTCCATCCCTTCACTTTCAGTCTGTCCTTAAATCTGAAGTGAGTTTCTCATAGGCAGTATATATAGATGTGTCATGTTTTTTTATCCATTCTGCCTCTCTGTATTCTGGGGAGTTCAGCTCATTATTTTCAAAGTATTTATTAATACGTATGTGCGTATTGCCATTCTGTAAGCTGTTTCTGACTGTTCTGTAGTTTCTTTGCTCCCTCTTCTCTGGCTCTCTCCTTTTGTGATTTGATGATTTCCTACAGTAGTACGCTAGGATCCTTTCTCTTTCTTGTATCTACCAAAGGTTTTCGTGTAGCTACTTTGGGGTTACCATAAGGCTTACATATAACAGCTTACAGTTATATTTTAAGTTGACAATCACTTAGGTTTGAATGCATTCCAAAGCTCTACAGTTTTAACTCGTCACCCTCATGTTTTATGTTTTTGATGTCCATTTTATATCTTTTTAATCTTGTGTATCCCTTAATTATTATAGTTAGCTATTTTTTAAACTACTTTTGTCTTTTAAATTTCATACTAGCTTTACCAGTGATTAATACACCTTTACATTAAATTATTCTGAATTTTGCTGTATATTAACCTTTCCCAGTGAGATTGTACTTTGTTCTCCCATTACTAATTAGCACCCTGTTCAGCTTAAAGAAGTCTTTTTAATGTTACTTGTAAAACCGGTTTGATGGTGATGAACTCCTTTAGCTTTTGCTTATCGGGAAAACTTTTTTTTCCCTGAATGACAGTTTTTCTAAGAAGAGAATATTCTTGGCGTTTTTTTCATTCAGCACTTTGAAAATATATCATGATACTCCTTTTCTGGCCCACAAAATTTCTGTTGAAAATCTGCTGAGAGTCTTAACGGAGGCCCCTTGTCTGTAAAAAGTTGTTTTTCTTTTGGTACACTCAAATTCCTCACCTTGTCTTTAACTTTTGACATTTTAATGTGTCTTTGGTGTGGGTGTCTTTGGATTCTTCTTATTTGAAAGCATCTGGGCTTCCTGGTTATGAATGTGTTTCCTTCCCCAGGTTAGGGAAATTTTTTTGCCATTATTTATGTCAATAAATTCTTTGTCTCTTTCTCTCTTGCTTCTCCTTTTGGGACTCGTATAATGCAAATGTCCATCTGTGTGGGTCTGTGTGATATTGTCTAAGTCTTTTTGGCTATCTTTTTTTTTTTTTTTGCTGCTTTGACTGGGTGAGTCCCGTTGCTCTGTCCTTGAGCTCCTGAATCCTTACTTCTGCTTCTAGTCTGCTGTTGAACCCCTCCCGTGTGTTTTTTGGTTCCGTTACTGTATTCTTCAGCTCTGTGACTGTTACTTTCTTGTATTTTTCCTATACCTTTGTTGAAGTTCTCACTGTGTTCATCCATTCTTCTCCCCAGTTTGGTGACCATCTTTCTGACTGTTACTTTGAACTCATCAGGTAAACCGCTTCATTAAGGTTTCTATCCTGAGGTTTTAGTCGTTTGGAATGCATTCTTCCATTTCTTCATCTTCCTTGACTCTCTGTGTTGGTCTGTGTGCGTTAGATAAAGCAGCCACCTCTTCCAGTCTTGAAGGAGTAGCCTCGTGTAGCAGATGAACTTTACTGTTAAACCCTGCCCTGACTCTTGATTATCTCTAAAACACTGTAGGCGGCCTATTTTATTTTCATTGGTTCAATATACAAACATAATAGTCCTGAAGGGCCACAGCAGGTGATCAGGAAGTACCCCTCTGGGGGGCAGTTACAAAAATTTGGCCTCTAGGTAAGTGTGTCAAAGCCCCTTTTCTGGGAGATACTGGTGACCTGGAGCGAGATGGAGAAATAGCTCAATGGTGGTGAGCACTCAGCTTATGTCTCCTAAGAGCACATCTGGGCATCTTCTGCCAAATCGGAAGCCTACTCCTCACACCGGAGCTTCAGGACAAGCAAGCCTCTTACACAGAAAGCTGGGGTGTGTTTTGGTCTGTGGTCTGTGCAGCTCTGGGGGTGGTGGCCAGCTAAGAACTGCAGCTCTGATTGGTTTGTGGGGGGAGCGGGTGCGTCTGAGCTCATGAGCCCTTGAAGAACCTTTCCTCAGTTTGCTGTGGCCTTCTGGACACAAGCTCCATTGGCTTCCCAAAGCTAGAGGTTGTGTATGCTCATTTCTTAGGTGGTCTTTAAAGGCTGGGGTGCTGCCGTGGAGGTTTAACTTAATTTGCTCCTTAGGAGAAGATCTGAGTTTTGAGTTTCCTTCTGATGGTGAGTTGACTGTGTTGGGACTGGATTTATGTCAAGAGTCTGTCCCAGCCTCTTGTACCTTCTTTAATGCTGGCCTTCTTTTATTGGCCCAGTGGATAGGAGTCATTCAGATCACTGTAGGGGTTTTTTCCTAGAGAAATTGTTGCGTACACAGCTGTAGATCTGGTGTTTCCACAGTACGAGGTGAGCTAATCTTTTCTACATTACCACCTTGAACCAGAACTCACTATCTTGCTTTTTAAGAGTTTGGATGCAGCTGGATTATTGTTTCTGGACCTGTATCTTTTATTTCTCGTTATAATTGGAATTAACAGTCATAACCATTTGAATACTATGGTTTTAGAAGTGGAGGGGACCCAGAAGTTGTTTATCCAGTCCAACTTCCATCCCTTTCCTAACCACAGTTTGAGTCATTTTAATAATAGGAAACTTTCAAAGTGCCATGCTGCTTTAACGCCCAGCTCTAAGAAACCACATCCGCTCATTAGTCTCAGTTCTGCTTCCTATAACAATGTGAAAAATGAGATACCACTTGGGAGGAAAGACTACTAGTATTTAATGTGAGTGTATTGGGTCTCAGAAACTGTAAGAGCGTCTCTAGTTCTCTACACTACTTTCCTGTTCCAAAATTTACAGAAACTACACTCTCTGGTGGTGTCATCCCCTTTGCCACACACACATATTTTAACATGTCTTAATTTGCTGTTATGATGACGAACATCATAATCAAACTGTTGACTTTTTTCTTAATAATTGGCGGCGATTTAGACTTGATGAAATAATGTATACGGATCTGTACTGTCAATGTTTATCCAAGTGGAAACGTGAGGTAGAAAGTGTTAGTCTGGGTCTTTGGGGAGGTGAAGCTATAAAATATTCACCCATCCCGAAGTCTCAGTGATTACAGCGTCAAATCTAACGCCCCAAAGCACACCCCGAGAGAACAAGCAAACTAAGAACTGATAAGGAAACAATAGAGCAACCAGCAAGTCACTGCTGTTCTCAGGGGGAGCCCGAGAAGGGGGAGCAGGGGTCACAGACAAATCTGCCAAGGAGGTGAAGGGATGGAGGGAATAGGGCTTTTGAGTTGCTAAAGAGCTTGAATATGTTTGCATTACAAAGGAAATGAATTGAGACAAAGATACTGGAGAGAGTTCAGTTCAGTTCACTTGCTCAACCGTGTCCGACTCTTCGTGACCCCATGGACTGCAGCACACCAGGCCTCCCTGCCCATCACCAACTCCCGGAGCCTACTCAAACTCATGTCCATTGAGTCAGTGATGCCATCCAACCATCTCATCCTCTGTCATCCCCTTCTCCCCCTCCTTCAATCCTTCCCAGCATCAGGGTCTTTTCCAATGAGTTGGTTCTTCGCATCAGGTGGCCAAAGTATTGGAGTTTCAGTTTCAGCATCAGTCCTTCCAATGAATATTCAGGACTGACTCTTTGGAACCCCAGGAACTACACAGTTCATGGAATTCTCTAGGCCAGCATACCAGAATGGGTAGCCTTTTCCTTCTCCAGGGGATCTTCCCAACCTGGGGATCAAACCCTGGTCTCCTGCATTGCTGGCAGATTCTTTACCAGCTGAGCAACCAGGGAAGCCTGGAGAGAGTTAGTGACCCCTTGAGAGAGAGAGAGAGAAGGGGTTGCAGGCAAGGAGGGGAGAGTGGGTTTGTTAGGAGAAAGATAGGAAGGGGGTCTTGGTTATTTCCTGCAAGGCACCCTCAGTTTTCTCTTTAAGTAGAAGGCAAGGCTTTCTGCACATGATAGGGGAGAGTAGCAACAAGAGAGTGCAAGGTGTTTGGGGCTGATGAAGGGAGAGGGCCTTCGCTCAGCCCAGACCGGCACAGCTAACACTGGGACTTTGTGTGTGACAAGGGCTGGCAACGCAGGACACTTCAACTGTGTTCCAAATCTTTGTTCCTTCAGTAAGTTGATACTTACTGAATACTGATTATTGATATGTAATATTAATACTTAAGTATTGATTACTTTAAAAAATAATATATATCATAGCTGATTCATGTCAATGTGTGGCAAAAACCACTACAATATTGTAATGGAATTAACCTCCAATTAAAATAAATAATTAAAAAAATAAACCTCTTTAAAACTTCGGTTTCTTTGGCAAGACGTTCTATGGTATAGATAGTGCTTAAAAATGGTCTTATTCTAAATAGACCCCAAGCAGAAGGTAAATGACTAAGAATGCGCCGTTCCCTGTAATTGCCAAGCTCATTTGTCATCTATTTACTGCTCTGGTGGGGGCTTCCCTGGTGGCTTATATGGTAGAGTCTTCCTGCAGTGCAGGAGACCCTGGTTGGATCCCTGAGTCAGGAAGATGCCCTGGAGAAGTAAATGGCAACACACTCCAGTACTCTTGCCTGGAAAATCCCATGGATAGAAGAGCCTGGAGGGCTACAGTCCATGGGGGTCACAAAGGGTCGGACGCGACCGAGCTTTGAACTTACCTTTGTGGAATCCTTTGCTTTCCCATCATTCCTGGGTGCTTTGGCACTGGAATCAGGCTTCTTGTCTTTGTCCTAGAGCAGAGGAGATGCAATGAGTCTGCTGCGGTCAACACTCCATCTAGCAATTAACTGCTGCTGCAAGAAATCGATCCAGACTCTTTAGGAGCCTGGAATCTCCAGTTTAACTAAATAATGAAAAATTGAGTATTTCACAGTCATGACTTTTTGAACCACAGTGAATGTACACAGAGGTGTTCAAAGTGGGAGGTAAGAAGGGAAAAAAAATGAGGAAAAGGTGACTCACGTTGACGCCCTGCCAATTTTCACGATGCACTCAGAGTGTATTTTGCTCATCAAAATAGAGCCTGGTTCTATCAGGATTGGTTTCTACGTGTCAAGAGGACACTGCTTTCAGAATTATGGAAGAATAATCTAACAGTGGAAGCAACCAGAGTGAGCTAGGGCCAGTCACATACAAAAGTAAAGTCCATTCACCAAAAAGGCATTATTGATGAGGTTTCAGGAGTTGAGAAATAGGATACTGATGTGATCTGGAAATTAAATCACGCAAGACAGGGAAGACTGACAATTCAGTGACTGGGAAATATGTTTAATACCTGAAGAAACCATGCGCATTTTAATTCTTCTGAAAATAACAACGGAGGACACTCATTTCACTTTTCCTTCTATTCGGTGGATTACACTTTTTTTTCCATTCGCATTCGACCTCCTCTGCTATGCACCAGGCCTTTTGCTGATGCTGACCACAGAGCTACCAGACACATGACTGCTGTTTAAAGCCCACCGCTCAGTGGGGTGAGGCTCACAGGACAGGTAACTCACAGCACAGGGTTGGCAGAGGAGAAGCCCCTGACCTGGGAAGGGAGAAGCAGACAGGGAGAGCTTCCTGGAGCAGCTGATGCTTGAACTGGTCTCTGAGGGGTAAGGAGGAGAGCTGCTCAGGGCAGAAAAGGGCAGGAAGCCCCAGAGGGCAAGGGGCATGGTGTATACAGTGAGGGACTGCTCTCCTTTTAAATGACCACAGATAAAACATTACTGTTGCACGCCAATATAGTGTGGCAATCAAAAATGGTGGCTATGGAGCTTATAGAGCAACATGGAAAACATTTATGATATACTCTTAAGAAATGTATTATATATAGAATCTAAGTATAGAATATAGAATATTCTATATATAATATATATTCTATGTAATATATATAGAATCTAAGAATATAGATTATGTATTATGTAAAACCTACATATGCAAAAAGACAAGAAATAACACCAAATAATGGTGTTTGGGGGGAAGTAGAATTTTTTTCAAGTTTTCTAGGGCATTAATCAGTTTATTTTATGGTATAAAATTATATACTGTGTGTGTGTGTGTTGTTTGTACAGAGATACATTGAAAAAAAAAAGCCAAGAAGAAAATGCCCAGTACCTCTGCTGTGTCTGTCGAGGTTTCTGTAGTCGAGGGACAGCTGTCAAAGTCCCCTGAGAGGGCATCAATGGGGTCCTGGGCACCTGCAGGTTTCTGAGATAACAAGAGAAATAACCATCAAGATTTGCTTTTTGGAAAAGCAAGGGAAAGATGCTTTGTGGGCCATTTCCCCACAGCCCTGAAAGTGCGTTTGTTCAAAGCAAAGCCTTGCTGACATTCTTTTCCTAACAAACTATTATAAAAGAGATATTAAAACAGGAAAATCTTGACAGTTCCATTTTCTTCCACTCTGTTATACAAGGTGCTTAGTATTCTCTGAGCTATGATGTTCTAATCTGGAAAATGGAACTGCCTATGTTGAGTGGCTCTTGGGAAGACAGAAATAATATACTCTTATATACATGCGTTGGCATCAGACCAAGCACAAGGCGGGCATTCACTGAATTTTAGATTTCTAAAATGTGAAAGCTGCAGCTAGAGGTTAAAAAAATCTTTCTGGAAATACACAGCTATGATATTTACCTCTGATGCCTTGGGCTCCTCTGATGCCTTTGGCTTCCCGGGTGCTCCCTTAGAAACAAAGCAGACTGTTGGTTAAACAAATTGTTGTAAAGGTTTTACTTAGGCGTAAGTCAGTATTTACACGATCTTTTATCCAGTGGAGTTCAGTCACCCCCCTGCATCTGTGGCTTCTGCATTGGCAGATTCAACCAACCAGCAGATTGAAACTATTTTGGGGAAACAGAATTCTAGGAATTTCCAAAAAGCAAATCTTAAATTTGCCACATGCTAGCAACTACTTAGGAGATCCAACTGGTCCATTCTGAAGGAGATCAGCCCTGGGATTTCTTTGGAAGGAAATGATGCTAAAGCTGAAACTCCACTACTTTGGCCACCTCTTGCGAAGAGATGACTCATTGGAAAAGACTCTGATGCTGGGAGGGATTGGGGGCAGGAGGAGAAGGGGACGACAGAGGATGAGATGGGTGGATGGCATCACTGACTCGATGGACGCGAGTCTGAGTGAACTCCGGGAGTTGGTGATGGACAGGGAGGCCTGGCGTGCTGCAGTTCATGGGGTCGCGAAGAGTCGGACGCGACTGAACTGAACTGAACTGATCTGAGCAACCACTTGTGTAGCCCTTGCGCTGTATTAGGTATTCTGAGTAATGCAGAGATGACCTAAAGTACCCTCAGATTTTGGTCTCTGGGGGTCTTGCAACTAACTCCCCCCCAGATACCAAGGGACAACTGTATACTTTGCATAACTGATAAACCTGGGTCCATATTATCTCTTCACCAGCTTTGCTTAATGACTATCTCATAATTATTTCATTAGCCTTGGGGAAAATGCAAGGATGAGTCTGTTCCTGGAAGTGAAAGAAATACTATTTTAGCAACTCTGTCACTGCTTAACTCTAGTTAAAACATCACAAAAAGTAACTTGTGTTTTTATGTCTTATTTGCTGTTTTACTATATATGTATCTACTACAGCTTATTACACTTCACAAGGATTTGAGGCACTGAAATGGTCTATAGGTGATTTTTTTTCAGTGAGGATTACAAGGACAACTCATCAGGGATTTTTCCCATCAGCAAAGGCCAGGACACTAATGAATACGTTTCCCAAAGAAGACAACAGGGTCAGGTGGGAGCATCTGAGCAGGGGGCATTCTAGTAGGGTACACAAGCGCTGTCATGAATACTGAATACAAGCCAGGGGAACTGATTTCTGTAACCGAAGACAGCGAAGCTGATAGTACTCTATACAGTCAAGCCCTTCACAAATCATCAGTGCAGAAAGAGAAGCTGTCATTCGGACTTCCTTGTTTGTATCTGATGAACGGGTCTGGAAAGGGTTATTTAACATCTAGAAGCCAAACAGGAAGGGGCAGGGAACACAGCAGGCTGACCAGGAGAGACACAAAGACATAAATTTCTTGACGATACTGTTGCTGTATTGAGATAGAGCAACAGAGCTTTCCATTGGGAATATGGTTTTGCCAGTCTTCACTCTCAACAACACTGGTGGTGGTGGTCTTGGGGAAGAAAGACAGCAGGCCTTGGATCGTATTTGCCCCGTGAATTATTTCCATCCTAGCTCTTTTTCTGTTCTGCTTCAACAGAGAGACTCTGCGTCAGGTAAGATTACAAATATCATTCATTGTTATCACAGCCTTTTCTTGCAGAGAATTCATCTGTGTACCTGCCTCGGAATCACTGTTAAGCATCAGTGAGTGATGGAACATTCTTCAATTCTCTTTACGCCACAGTGCCCAGCACAGTAAACATCCAAGGATACTGGCTCAAATAAATACTAAACAGAATTCTAGACAGCCTGCTCAGTGGGGACAGATTAAACGTGTCAGTCATGTTACATTTTTATGCTATTGTTACAGTGTTCTGTTCAACTGAGGTTTGAATCTCACAAGCTTTGGAGTATAGATCCAACCTGGACACCACCTTCATTTACCTCCTTGTTGTCATCCAAAAGATGTTGGTATTTAGGTGGGATGGTGTCATCTCTTTCTCCCAGCTTGTCTCTGTGTTCAGCTTTGGCTTTTTCCTGTAAACATTGAACATACAGAATTACTATTCTGTTCTACCTTCATCTAGCACATTCGAAAATGCAGCATTCAGCATTTATTGGATATTTCTGAGGCAAAAAATAGTCCCTCTAAGTTTTATAAGCAACTTAGAGCGACAATGTCAACAAATTTCCAGTTGATGGAAAAAAAGCAAACCCAATGCTTCTGTTTGTCATTCCACACCTATGAATTTTTTACTTGTATTTTAAACTGAAATAAGCTTTTAAGTAATTATTCTCAGTCACTCAGTCGTGTCCAACTCTTTGCAACCCCATGGACTGCAGCATGCCAGGCTTCCCTGTCCATTACCAACTACTGGCGTTTACTCAAACTCATGTCCATCAAGTCAGTGATGAATTCTCCAGGTAAGAATACTGGAGTGGGTTAACATTCCCTCCTCCAGGGGATCTTTCCAAAGCAGGGATCAAACCCAGGTTTCCCGCATTGCAGGTGGATTCTTAACCAGCTGAGCCACCAGGGAAGACCAACTCCAGGCAAGTCAGGGCGATCAGTTCAGTTCAGTTCAGTTCAGTCACTCAGGGGTGTCTGACTCTTTGCGACCCCATGAATTGCAGCACGCCAGGTCTCCCTGTCCATCACCAGCTCCCAGAGTTCACCCAAACTCATGTGCATTGAGTCAGTGATGCCATCCAGCCATCTCATCCTCTGTCGTCCCCTTCTCCTCCTGTCCCCAATCCCTCCCAGCATCAGGGTCTTTTCCAATGAGTCAACTCTTCGCATGAGGTGGCCAAAGTATTGGAGTTTCAGCCTCAGCATCAATCCTTCCAATGAACACCCAGGACTGGTCTCCTTTAGGATGGACTGGTTGGATCTCCTTGCAGTCCAAGGGACTCTCAAGAGTCTTCTCCAGCACCACAGTTCAAAAGCATCCATTCTTCGGTGCTCAGCTTTCTTCACAGTCCAGCTCTCACATCCATACATGACCACTGAAAAAACCATAGCCTTGACTAGACGGACATTTGTTGGCAAAGTAATATCTCTGCTTTTTAATATGCTATCTAGGTTGGTCATAATTTTCCTTCCAAAAAGTAAGCGTCTTTTAATTTCATGGCTGCAATTACCACCTGCAGTGATTTTGGAGCCCAACAAAATAAAGTCTGACGCTGTTTCCACTGTTTTCCCATCTATTTGCCATGAAGTGATGGGACCAGATGCCATGATCTTCGTTTTCTGAATGTTGAGCTTTAAGCCCACTTTTTCACTCTCCTCTTTCACTTTCACCAAGAGGCTTTTTTTTTTTTTTTTATTTTATTTTATTTTTTTTTTTGGCTTATAATCACATTTATTTTATTTTTTTTTACAATATTGTATTAGTTTTACTATACATCGAGATGGATCCGCCACCAGAATACCCGTGCTCCCCATCCTGAACCCTCCTCCCTCCCCCCTCCCACACCATCCCTCCAGGTCATCCCAGTGCTCCAGTCCCAGGCATCTGTTATCGGGCATCGTACCTGGACTGACTCGTTTCAGATATGATATTATACATATTTCAATGCTATTCTCCCCAATCGTCCCACCCTCTCCCAGTCCCAGAGTCCAGAAGTCTATTCTATACATCAGTGTCTCTTTTGCTGTCTCATAAGCAGCAGCACTGTTTACAATAGCCAGGACGTGGAAGCAACCTAGATGCCCATCCACAGATGAATGGATAAGCAAGCTGTGGTACATATACACGATGGAGTATTACTCAGCCATTAAAAAGAATACATTTGAATCAGTTCTATTGAGGTGGATGGAACTGGAGCCTATCATACAGAGTGAAGTAAGCCAGAAAGAAAAACACAAATATAGTATACTAACGCATATATATGGAATTTAGAAAGATGGTAACAACCAAGAGGCTTTTTAATTCCTCTTTACTTTCTGCCATAAGGGTGGCTGCTGCTGCTGCTGCTGTCGCTTCAGTCGTGTCAGACTCTGTGCGACCCCATAGACGGCAGCCCACCAGGCTCCCCCGTCCCTGGGATTCTTCAGGCAAGAACACTGGAGTGGATTGCCATTTCCTCCTCCCAATGCATGAAAGTGAAAAGTGAAAGTGAAGTCGCTTAGTCGCGTCCGACTTTTTGTGACCCCATGGACTGCAGCCCACCAGGCTCCTCCATCCATGGGACCCTCCAGGCAAGAGTACTGGAGTGGGTTGCCATCGCCTTCTCCGCCATCAAGGTGGTGTCATCTGCATATCTGAGGTTATTGATATTTCTCCCAGCAATCTTGATTCCAGCTTGTGCTTCTTCCAGCCCAGCATTTCTCATGACATACTCTGCACATAAGTTAAATAAACAGAGTGACAATATACAGCCTTGACATATTCCTTTTCCTATTTGAAACCAGTCTGTTGTTCCATGTCCAATTCTGTTGCTTCCTGACCTGCGTATAGGCATCTCAAGAGGCAGGTCAGGTGGTATGGTATTCCCATCTCTTTCAGAATTCTCCACAGTTTATTGTGATCCACACAAAGGCTTTGGCATAGTCAATAAAGCAGAAATAGATGTTTTTCTGGAACTCTCTTGCTTTTTCAATGATCCAGCGGCTGTTGGCAATTTGATCTCTGGTTTCTCTGCCTTTCCTAAAACCAGCTTGAACATCTGGAAGTTCACAGTTCACATATTGCTGAAGCCTGGCTTGGAGAATTTTGAGCATTCCTTTACTAGCATGTGAGATGAGTGCAATTGTGTGGTAGTTTAAGCATTCTCTGGCATTGCCTTTCTTTGGGATTGGAATGAAAACTGACTAGGGAAAGGAATGGCAAACCACTTCAGTATTCTTGCCTTGAAACCCCATGAACAGTATGAAAAGGCAAATTGATAGGATACTGAAAGAGGAATTCCTCAGGTCGGTAGGTGCCCAATATCCTACTGGGATCAGTAGGAGCAATAACTCCAGAAAGAAAGAAGGGACGGAGCCAAAGCAAAAACAATACTCAGTTGTAGATGTGACTGGTGATAGAAGCAAGGTCCAATGCTGTAAAGAGCAATATTGCATAGGAACCTGGAATATTAGGGCAAATTGGAAGTGGTCAAACAGATGCCATGAGTGAACATCCACATTCTAGGAATCAGCAAACTAAAATGGACTGGAATGTGTGAATTTAACTCAGATGACCATTATATCTACTACTGTGGCCAGAATCCCTTAGAAGAAATGGAGTAGCCATTATGGTCAACAAAAGAATCCGAAATGCAGTACTTGGATGCAATCTCAAAAACAACAGAATGATCTCTGTTCGTTTCCAAGGCAAACCATTCAATATCACTGTGATCCAAGCCTATGCCCCAACCAGTAACGCTGAAGAAGCTGAAGTTGAACGGGTCTATGAAGACCTACAAGAGCTTTTAGAACTAACACCGCCCACCCCCCTCCGAAAAAAAAGAGGGCTATAAAAACTTTCCATTTAAATGACTTTTTTCTTGTACCTTGACTTTATCCTCTACGGGTTTATTCTCATCTGGATCAGGCTGTCTTTGTCCGAGACTGTCGGAAAGTTGATCCAGGGCATTGTCAAGTTCTTTGTTGTCACGCTGCTAAAAAGTAAATCTGAATTAGTCACTGGTTAGCCACGTTAGGTCACCTGCAGCCCCAACAGTGCCTCTGAGGCTTCCGTAAGCTCGTGGGTTTTCCCCAGGGAGGGGGCAGGTGGCAGAGGCACCGGCTTTGTCCCTCGCTTCACTCAGCACCTCTCTGCACCTGTCTACCCTGCCCCACCCCTAGATGCCTTTTTCTTCCTAGAAAATAGGTCCCTTCCTAAAAAGATGGGGTTCTTGGCCTGATTTTCTAGAAGTCTTTTGATGCCTTCAATACACGTAATATTATGTTCCCCGCAAAATCACTAAGTTTACTCTTTGATTCCCGTGTATTGTTGTAAATAAAGCTTTATACCTAGTTTTAATGATAGCTTCAAATAAAATATTAACTAAAACTAAAAACTCTGATGGAGGAAGTGATGGGAAAGGGATCATTCTAAAACATACTGTGAAAGGCCAAAAAGGCTTTTTGATTGTGAATGTTTCTTAATAGCCTCGATCACTACTCTAGGGACTCCTAAAATCTGAGTATTAAGAACTGCAGTGTAAACGGCAGCCTGGTTATTAATGAGTCTTCCTTCTGTTGCACAGGGACTTTTGTCACTGTGGGTGTGTGTGCAGACATACACACAGACAGGTGGAGCGAGGGCATTTTACTGGTTTTAAGTGCTTCATAAGGATTATAGCAGCGAATGGTGGTGCCACCCACAGCCAGATCTGGGCTTTGTCATTTGGGCCTCTGGATATTTTCAGATGATCCCACGACTGACCCAACAGGAGGAAAATTCACTCAGAATCTCAGAGTGCAGCAGGAAGCAAGCTTTGATGCTACATCAAAAGGAAAGGGAGCCTACCTGACTTCACTCAAGCTACTTCGTCTCCAACTAGCTCATGAAGCACTTCTATTTCAGCCCAAGGAGCTGGGGGTTTGGTTTAGGGAAATCTCTTTATCTTTTGATGTGCTGTGGTCTCCTGCATCATGTATAATTTGGTACCATAAAGAAAATTAATTAAGGAAGTCAGGAAAAGCTTTGGTCCCACAGTCTTGCCTCAGAATGTGTAAATAATTAAAACGATATTGACACGGAGGTTTTTCCATTACTAGCATGAAAATGACAAGTTTTTACTGGTATGACTGGGAGGAAAACAATGCTTTTCTACCAGGAGTCTGTGATTTGGTGGGCAGAGAGAAGCTCAAACACTGAGCAATTCCTTAAGGTAAACTTGAAGTTAAATAATGCGTAGTACTTGCAGCATGTATCAGGAAAAATATAAAGGAAGGAAACATTGTCAAGAAAGCTAAACAATTAAAAAAATCGAATATATACACAATGTGCATTATTGCACTTCATTCTAATAAAGCAACAATATATTAAGCTCCTTCACTGTGTGTAAAATCCTTTCACAGGAATTGTTTTATTTAATCATTTTAGATAGTCTCTGTCGTCTCCCTATCTCACCAGTCTTACCTCTTCTGAAACAGAAGGTGACTGTGGTAACAATTTTGTTGACCCTCTAGTTGCTGCTCAAAAACCAAGTACTTACAAGCCATGCTGCTTACCGCGGTGCTGGGGGGTGGACCGGCTGCCTGGGTGCTTGGAGCTGGGGTTTGGGAAACCACTTCAGAGACGACAGCTGAAAGTTTAGCATCTTCAAATTGCTTTTATAAGAAAACAATAACAAAAAAAGATTTGACCCGTAATATGTTGTAGCAAATTGTGCCCACAATGCCATTACTTAAATAAAATCCTCAGGACAGCGTTATGATGGTTGTTTTCTTGATCCGAATGGAAGCATAGCAACACAGTAGCTTAAGAGCGATTTTATTCTACTTTCTACTCCAAGCATTATTTTATACAGTTTCCTATTTTCTCTTCCTGCTTATTATCCTAAATATTCAATAAGCTAATTATTTAAGAGTTTTATGGCTTATACATTTCTTGTTGCACATTTAGGTTGATCGAAGTGTTTTAGCTTTGCTCTTCGTAATGAGTTGCTCTGAGTACATTTTAGAAGTGGCTCTCTGTAGGGTGCTAGCTATATTGTACCAAATACCTTCTCTTTAAAAGCTGCTAGAAAATCATGCTGCTAAAAGCAGTGAATGGGTATGCCTGTCTCCAATAGCCTTGCTTGCCTAAATTAGATACTTATCCTATTTTTAATTCTGTATAAGTGCTGCTGCTGCTGCTAAGAAACTTCAGTCGTGTCTGACTCTGTGCAACCCCATAGACACAGCCCACCAGGCTCCCCTGTCCCGGGGATTCTCCAGGCAAGAACACTGGAGTGGGGTGCCATTGCCTTCTCCAGTATAAGTGCTGCTATTGCTTTAACATTTGGCATACAGGATGAGGTTCCAGTTGTATCATTTTTTTCTTAATGTTAAGTAGTATATTATTTTAGAATCTTCCTGAAATAATGACATTTCTCACTTTAAAGATATACTAAATCTGTCATTGATGGGTTATTTTCCC
Organism: Tragelaphus eurycerus; assembly: GCA_935064755.1. Taxonomy (NCBI): domain Eukaryota; kingdom Metazoa; phylum Chordata; class Mammalia; order Artiodactyla; family Bovidae; genus Tragelaphus; species Tragelaphus eurycerus. The sequence continues at coordinate 1,759,734 of CAKXYN010000170.1, read as the reverse complement.
ATTGGCTTTTGGCTTCGCTTTCTGAATCAGAACTTTACTTTTTAACATTACTGTATAATAAACCCTGGCACTTAGTTGGATTAATCTTCCCTAAAAATAAAATGCTTTTCAGTTTTTTCCCATATTTTTATGCATTTATTTTTCAAATATATTGGACAGTTCAATTTTAAATTCTCTTTTCATGTGTACTTGATAGAGTGCATGGCCATTGGTTCTATTAGTTACACTGTTGAAAACATCCACTGTGCTGGACCAATGTTTCCTGATGGAATACATCTTTTTTTTTTTTAATTTTTTTTAAATTTTGCTTAACTTTACAATATTGTATTGCTTTTACTATACATCGAGATGGATCCGCCACCAGTATACACTTTAATGGCCACAGTGGGTTGAGGGCCGCTAATTTCATGACTGTTTCCTCATCTCTCATGTCGGATTCTAAAGTCACAAGTTTCCACTTATTTCTGCTACCCTAAAAAGTGAGGCACTAAAACCAGGACTCTCGGGAGACTTACAGGCGATGACGTGTCTGAGGGGACAGTGAAGTCCTTGGACAGAGCATCGAGGAGGAAGTCTTCACTCAAGGGCTGCAAAGAACCAGGAGACGTGTCAGCAAACACTACCTCATCAGTCTCCTCTCCAAAGTACTGTCACTGCGTATATGCTGATCAGCTCATTACACAGAAAGCTCTGCCCTTCCTAAATTAACCATCAGGACTAAAGGAGAAAGATACACTCAGAGAAAAACTGGTTTGCTTACTGGGAGCAGTTCCTTGACCTCTTTTGGCAGCAGTGGTTTTCCGTCTTTATCCTGTGCAGGTGGAGAAAAACATGGCATTGAGTCATTTCACATGTATTCTAAGTGTGCACTCTGTAAACAGCACAAGAGGTTGACAGGTTATATCTGATGATGTACATTATGAAGTCGATTCCTCATTCCAGGAAACATATTCTTTCACCAGGAAACAGGCTCTGATGAGCTCATGTCAAGAAACAGCTGACAGACATCCCCTAGGCATGGGGGCTGCGAGTGGGGCTTGCCAAATCCAGAAGCCCACGGACATCAGCTACTATGGAGTGAGGCACAGTGTGCACAGGACACTGAGGGAACACGGGGATGAGACCCTCACTGCCCTGGGGAGGGGGCTTTGCACGAGTTGCCTGGGAAAAGCCGGGTAACTTTAGAGGCAGGGCATCCAACCACTATGCACCGTCTCTGTGCCAGGCACCTATGCCAAGCACTGGGAAAATCCACCCTAGGGGCATGATGCTCAAAACTTACAGTTCAGATGATGCCAACCTTCAAATGACCCTAAGTGCCACTTCTGAGTAATGGGACAAAATCAATAAAGCATTTGGGGCTCTCTAGTAAAAGGCGATTTATAAATAAATGGTAAAATGCCATTTATCTACACATGCAAAAATGCGTAAGCACAAGATTCTCTGTTTGTACACATAGTTAACCCTTGGAAAACTGCAGGGGTTGGGGCAAGGATGGGCCAAGCAGTTGAAAAAAATCCATGTGTAATTTACACCTGGCTCTCGGTATCCTCAATTCCTTATCCGTGGATTCAGTCAACCACACAAGATGCGATGCTGTAGTGTTTACTAGTGAAAAAAGTCTGAACAGAAGTGCACCCAGGCAATTCAAACCTGTGTCACTCCAGGGTCAACAGCACAGTTCCCCTGATAACAAGGGGTCAAGGTGGTTTTCGTTTGCTTTGTTAACATTCGAGGAGATGCAGAGGTCAAGAGTATCCCCAGCTTCCCTTATTTCAAAGTGCTTTCCCCCATTTCCACATCCTCTGCGTCCTGACAGACCTTCTGATCACTGTCCAGTTAGGAGGGGAACAGAGTCTGGGGCTCGCTCTCTGCCACCCCTTAGCTGCCAAGGTAGCAAATCTCCCAAGGGGCACAGAGGAGCGGGGACGGGGGGCACACTTGCTCCACACTCACACTGAGATCACCCCAAGTGTGGAAGGGGAAACCTGCAGTCTACCTCAGGGAGCTGACTCTCCTGAGGAGGCCTGATGGGAGCAGTTGAAGAACAACACAACATTTAACCCCGAGATCAACCAGCACCTGGACATGTTATGAAGCCATAGGTAATTCATAATGGGTGAGATCCACAGTTGAGGATGAAACAACCACAGAATAAAGTGGTCAGGAAAGCTAATCGGCCACATTCTTAAAAGGTGCAATGAAAATCCAGCAAAGGGAGAGAGAAAGTGACCAACTTCCAACCTACTCTAAAGAGAGTTACAGGCACTTGACCAGCTTTATCGAATGTGACTGCTACTTATGGGCCACATGGTCTAAGAACCTTATAAACAAACAAGCCCAAACAAATAGAAATGCCATGGTTTCGACTGAATTGTGAAATGCAGAAAGAAGCAGACTAAAGGGACCCAGCACAATCACCTTTCAATCAGGGAGAGCTCAGTATAGTTCCTATCTTTGCCACATAAATGGACTAGTGCAAATCGATGAATACAAAGAGTATCGATTTGATTTTCCTGCATTATTCATGAAGTCTGATAGAATATTCTCTTAAGTAGTGGTGTCTCCCTCATCACTTATTCTGTACAATCTGTATATTCAAAATAAAGGAAATGGATCAATTTACCACTGGCTATATTGAGTAGCTCAGTCATGTCTGACTTTGCGACCCTATACACTGTAGCCTGACAAGCTCCTCTGTCCATGGGAATTCTCCAGGCAGGAATACTGGAGTGGGATGCCATTTCCTTCTCCAGGGGGTCTTCCCGACCCAAGAATTGAACCTGGGTCTCCTGCATTGCAGGCAGATTCTTTACCATCTGAGCCACCAAGGAAGACCATATCACTCACTATAATACAATGTCAAATAGACTATTTTTCAACTTTATCTAAGTTTTGTAAATCCTTCATCAGGGAGTAATTGGTTCTCAGACGGTCAAGCCTCTGCCTGCAATGCGGAAGCCCTGGGTTCGATCCCTGGGTTGGGAAGATCCCCTGCAGAAGGAAACGGCAGCCCACTCCAGTATTCTTGCCTGGAGAATCCCATGGATGGAGGAGCCTGGCAGGCTACAGTCCATGGGGTCACAAAGAGTCGGACACGACCGATTGACTTCACTTTCCTTTGGTTTTCCTATCTATCCGTATAAAGATTTCCTGAGTTTTGCTTATTTCTGGTATTGTATCAAACCACGTATCAGACAAGAAAATCTTCGACTTCTTTCACCTAGGGAAGGAGTGACAGGCCACTGACAAATATTTTAGCTTTACAGCGGATGTGCTAACAGGATGTTAGTTAAGTAATACTACTTGATGTTAGAAATACTAAGAAACATGACTTTTATATCCCCGGTCTGTTCCCTTGTCCCTTCTTCATGTATATGAAATTCAGTATGAATGAAAATAAATTAGAAAAAAAGATCCCCGCCTGTTTACCTTGGCTTCTTCTAATCTGTAATCAGGAGGAATAGTTTCTTCTTTTTCCCCAAGTTTCTCACGATCCTCTTCTTTGGCTTTCTCCTGAATAAAAATTAAACCGTTTTCATTGTTAGTACCTTGTCCTTTGATAAAGTGGATGCCTGAGTGACTAAATCCGAGGGCAGTGAATCCATTGTGAGGTTCCCACAGCAACTGTATCTTTGGTGCTGTATCCTCCTGGGTTAGCAGGCTCAGAGACTACTGTTTTCAGCCTGCTGGGTTACGGGGCAGCTGTGAGGAGTGGCAGGCAGTACCACTTCCCTCCTTGGTCCTTGGCAATGGAAGCCAGGTGGACAAGGTGAGACTCAGAACTCCGATCTCTGCACGCCGGCCATCCACTGCTGCGCCTAGACACTGGTGCTCACTCTGGTTTCACTTAGTAAACAGGACATGCACCGTAACAGAGGAATCCAGCTGGCCATGTGTTGCAGGAATTTTTTTTTTTTTTAAACTGACTGACTTATTTGGGGAGTTGGGGTGACCAATGATAGCTCCTTTCTAGAAGTTTCTGAGCTGCCATTACCTTGACTTTATCCTCCACAGGCTTTCCGTCTTCTGGATCTGCTTCCTTTTTGCCCAGGCTTCCAGCCAAGGTTTCAACAGCATCGTCTGGCACCATGCCCTTCTGAAAGCACAGCAGCGGGTATACTAAATAGATGGTTAACCACGCCTTTTAAAAGAGACTACAACAAACAACTCAGATGAGCATATCCTTTCAGGCCTAGATACGAAGCACAGGTCATCTTTTAATAATTTGGAAAACCTACAGAATTAGAATCTAGGTTTAAAAAACCTGACGTGTTAAAAATGAGGGCGAGTTTCTTACATTAAACATTAAGAGTGTGCAATTTGTGAGCTGGCACTGAGAAGCTTATAAGATCTAACCAGCACTCTGGTTCAGGAATAAGGCAGTTCACTGAATGGGGAGGACCACGGAGAAGCCGAAAGCCAGGAAAGAAGAAAAAGATGTGATCTTCAGGCGACTGTCCTAGAGATGGCACAGAAAAGCCCTCGAGAGGACCTTTTTCCCATTGAAACAGCCAGGCCTGCCCTGGAGGCGATGACTCTGGCTGAGCCTGTAGGCACAGAAGTCTGTGTTCTCTGTGTGGCTTCTACTGGTCAGAGTGGACTCATGCCAGTTCAGATGACGGTCTGTGTGACCTACTAACCTGAGTGACACAGTGAGAGCAGTCTGCCTGTGGTCCAGCTGATGAAAATGAAACATGCTCCCTAAGATACAGTAATAACACCGGACACAGTGTTATTAGAAAAAAAAAAACAAAACAAAACTGGATTAACACAGAATTTAAATGGCATAAAGGGAAAATAAAGAATAAATTATGTTTGGGCTAAAAGATAGGACTGCTGCTGTGGCTAAGTCACTTCAGTCGTGTCTGACTCTGTATGACCCCATAGACAGCAGCCCACCAGGCTCCTCCATCCCTGGGATTCTCCAAGCAAGAACACTGGAGTGGGTTGCCATTTCCTTCTCCAATGCATGAAGGTGAAAAGTGAAAGTGAAGGCGCTCAGTCGTGTCCGACCCTCACCGACCCCATGGACTGCAGCCTACCAGGCTCCTCTGTCCATGGGATTTTCCAGGCAAGAGTACTGGAGTGGGGTGCCATTGCCTTGAGCTGGCTTTTTTCAAACCATATGTGAGCAGCACTTAAATCAATTTAGCAGGTGCTGGTCAGGCTTATTTTTAATGAGGAATATAAAACTGAACACATCATGCATATCCAGGATAAGTACCATTGACTAAACTATTGTTTCTACTGTGTGGGTTGCAGAATTGATGAATTTCCCACAGTTTGTCTTGATCCAAAGTAAAGGCTCCTGAATTAAATAGTCTCAAAGATTATTCTTATCGTAAAAGATATATGACCTCACATGGAGTACATATTGGAGTAAAAGCGTCTATTTTCTATAGCTTAGCTACCCTACTAAGTAAGAAAACTTGTTCTGCTGCTAAACTGCACCACAAAAGATCACCAGGGAATAAAGGGCAGTTAAGTGGGAAGGGATTTATCACCATCTAGTGGTTAGAATATTCATTGGAAAAGGACTGATGCTGAAGCTGAAACTCTAATACTTTGGCTACCTGATGCGAAGAACTGACTCACTGGAAAAGACCCTGATGCTGGGAAGGATTGAAGGCAGAAGGAGAAGGGGACGACAGAGGATGAGATGGTTGGATGGCATCACTGACTCAATGGACATGAGTTTGAGTGAACTCTGGGAGTTGGTGATGGATAGGGAGGCCTGGCGTGCTGCAGTCCATGGGGTCACAAAGAATTGGACACGACTGAGCAACTGGACTGAACTGAGTGGTTGGAAACTCCATAGATTCCCCCCCCCCCCCCCGCCATGGACAACAAACATCCCTGATGTCTTCAACCTGCTTGGGATTGTAACCAAGAGTTGCTGGGGTCCCAAGTCTTAGCCAAACAATCTCATTGCTACCTGATCCCAGTCACTCGCTCACACTTTTGTGTTCTAGTCTCTGCTGCAGAATCTTTGGAAACCAAAGGTGCCTTATTCTGTGTCCTCTGGCTCAAGAAATAAGTGAAACAGCATTAGAAGAGCTAGGAGAAGTAGCAGTCTTAATAACTAATGGATCTAGAAACAGGACTACGGACAAAAGCTTCTATCTCCATGGTCAAGTTCAGAACTAGAACTCAAATCTCTGGATGTGCTCAATAAACTTTCCTTTTCTACCACAAGAATGCAGACGGCAGACACGCATCCCCGCCCTCCTGGCTCACTGTCCGCTTTTGCTCGCTCACCCTCCGGCCTCTCTGGAGTTCTCTGACCTTTACCACATTCTTTGCCTATTGTATCCGGCTCCCGTGGGTGTCACAACCCCAGAAATGCCAAGTGACCTCAGTGGTGAGAAACCCCGCAACCGCGGTTAACCCGAGTTGGTGGAGTAGAGGCCCAGGAGTGGGGGTAAGAGAATGGAAAATCCAGGGCTTGTTTTTTTTACCCCTTCTCCAATGCTTGACTCTCTACAGTCAAGGTAAAGTTGGAAAGGAGCTAACTTGCTCTTAAGCCCTGGCAGTCACACTCAGGATGACAGGTAGTGGCCATGTTTAGGTACAAGAGTTCTGCACTTGAATGTTGGCTACTGTCTTTTTGACTCCAATCACTAATTCTGTGCCTACTCCCTGCACAGTCTCTGCCAAGATTCTCTCTCCCACTTCTGTTCTTTACCACTCTGGCCTGTGGCCTGACTCCCACAATGTCATAGTTTTTGGAGGGTACCCTGAGAATCTTGCATGCAAAAAAGGAGGTCACGTCCGGTCCAAGGCAGGAGGGAGACTGTGATGGGATTTTCCGATGGCACCCAGGATTCCCTGGCAGGAAGCAGCCACTTGGGATACCCAGGACACACGTCCCACACCTTCCCCAAGGCCCTCTTCTCTCAAACAACTAAATGCACAGACTCCAGTATCCCAAGGGCTCCACACCTCTGTGCTGGCCTGTCCTGGGCTCACTGGTCTCCCCAGGAAACAGTGCTGTTCCCACTTCTCAGCAGGATCCTGCCCTCCATATGCAGCCTTTCCAAGTTCCTCTAGGAGAGGAGTTTCTTTACCCACTTTCCTTTTTCCACAGGAGAATGATCCAACTGAGCTGTGAGTGTCAGACCTGGCCCATATCCACACTAGGCTTGAGGGGGACTGAGTGCAGGACCCTATCTTAAATCTAGCTGAGGTTCTGAAGGGTGAAGTGAATTGGTCAAGGTCCATTCAAAGTTCATTTTCCTCATTAAGAGAGACATGATCAGAACAGACTTCACAGGGTCCTCATGAAAATTTAATGAGAAGATACTGCAAAGCATCTAGAAGACGTTATTTAGCCTATAGATTCACTAAGTCTATAGTAAGGAAACATAGTCAAAAAGTCAGAGACACAAAAAGAAGAAAGGGAAAGAAAGTGAGTCCATCTATCACCATTCAGTTGGGAGAAAAAAGGAGTCATGATGATAAAGAATTCACAGAATTCTGTGTATACACAGAAGAACTGTACAAAAAAGATCTTCATGACCCAGATAACCACGATGGTGTGATCACTCACCCAGAGCCAGACATCCTGGAATGTGAAGTCAAGTGGGCCTTAGGAAGCATCACTATGAACAAAGCTAGTGAAGGTGATGGAATTCCAGTTGAGCTATTTCAAATCCTGAAAGAAGATGCTGTGAAAGTGCTGCACTCAATATGCCAGCAAATTTGGAAAACTCAGCAGTGGCCACAAGATTGGAAAAGGTCAGTTTTCATTCCAATCCCAAAGAAAGGCAATGCCAAAGAATGCTCAAACTACCACACAATTGCACTCATCTCACACGCTAGTAAAGTAATGCTCAAAATTCTTCAAGCCAGGCTTCAACATTACATGAACTGAGAAATTCCAGATGTTCAAGCTGGATTTAGAAAAGGCAGAAGAACCAGAGATCAAATTGCCAACATCCGTTGGACCATCAAAAAAGCAAGAGAGTTCCAGAAAAACATCTACTTCTGCTTTATTGACTATGCCAAAACTTTTGACTGTGTGGATCACAATAAACTTAGAAAATTCTGAAAGAGATGGGAATACCACACCACCTTACCTGCCTCCTGAGAAATCTGTATGCAGGTCAAGAAGCAACAGTTAGAACTGGACATGGAAAAACAGACTGATTCCAAATAGGAAAAGGAGTACAACAAGGCTGTATCTTGTCACCCTGCTTATTTAACTTATATGCAGAGTACGTCATGAGAAACACTGGGCTGGAGGAAGCACAAGCTGGAATCAAGATTGCCAGGAGAAACATCAATAACCTCAGACATACGGATGACACCGCCCTTATGGTAGAAAGCGAAGAGGAACTAAAGAGCCTCTTGATGAAAATGAAAGAGGAGAGTGAAAAAGTTGGCTTAAAACATTTAAAAAACTAAGATCGTGGCATTCGGTCCCATCACTTCATGGCAAATAGATGGGGTAACAATGGAAACGGTGATAGACTATTTTGGGGGGGCTCCAAAATCACTGCAGATGGTGACTGCAGCCATGAAATTAAAAGACACTTGCTCCTTGGAAGAAAAGCTATGACCAACCTAAACAGCATATTAAGAAGCAGAGGGATTACTTTGCCAACAAAGGTCTGTAGAGTCAAAGCTATGGTTTTTCCAGTGGTCATGTATAGATGTGAGAATTGGACTACAAAGAAAGTTGAGTGCCAAATGATTGATGCTTTTAAAGTGCGGTGTTGGAGAAGACTCTTGAGAGTCCCTTGGACTGCAAAGAAATTCAACCAGTCCATCCTAAAGGAAATCAGTCTTGAATATTCATTGGAAGGACTGATGTTGAAGCTGAAAGTCCAATACTTTGGCCACTTGTTGCAAAGAACTGACTCATTGGAAAAGAGCCTGATGCTGGGAAAGATTGAAGGCAGGAGGAGAAGGGGATGAAATGGTTGGATGGCATCACTGACACGATGGCCATGAGTTTTCAGTAAACTCCGGGAGTTGGCTATGGACGGGGAAGCCTGGTGTGCTGCAGCCTGTGGGGTGGCAAAGACTCGGACACAACTGAGTGACTGAACTGATGATAAAGGTGCAGACTTTTCCATCAGGACAGTCAATAAAAAGTACTTCTGGTTGTTGGCGGGACTCCAAATCAGCTTGAAAGACATGGGAAAGTGAAGAAGCATGATTATCCACAGTAGTTGAGGAGCTAGAAAGCATGTCAAGAGGTTAAAAACAAAACCACCTGAAATAGTGTAAACATTTAAATCTAGCTTGAGTTTCCAGCTCCTTCCTGGAGCTGTATTATCCTCCCTGGAGGATAATAGAGCTATCTAAGATTTAATTTGTATCTTGCTAGAACAAGGTAATACATTGGTAATACACAGCGGGAAGGGCAGGGGAGGAAGAACACTGCTTTTTCAAGACATTTCTGAAGGCCCAGAGGGTCACTCACCGCTGGAGCTGCTGAGGGCGGAGCCGACTGCACAGAACACATGGAGGTCCGAGGCACGTCCTCTGCCACGGGCACAGGGGCAGCGGCCGGGGATGCCTGCAGAAAGAAGCAGGCACAATGAAGGATTTCTGAAATACCCAGTTATTAAAATGGGACAACAATGAACCAACAGTATGGTCTGCTACCCTACCCAACGTGAACATGATTTTCTTGAATGCCTAAGGATCTTGAGCAGTGAATACCTCAAGGCACGTTCAACCTCTGCAGCTACCACTACTTCACTTGGTTTTACCTCTTACCTTAGGTAGGTTACTTAACCTCTCTGAGACACAGTTTCCACATCTGCAAAATGAGAACAATGACAGTACCTACATCTCAAGGCCTTTAATGAGACAAAACATGCTAAGTGCTTTGCATAGTATGTGGGAACACAGTAAGCCCAAAGATTGTTATCAACTGTTATTATTTAGATGATTTGCCATCATATAATACATAATGTTATATAACATAATATTATATAGCTGTACTATATATACATTGCAATTATGCAATATTTAAATATATGATGTTCATATATCTAACAGCACCCTGTGACTTATAAATAGCTAGGTACAAATGCAAGGTAGTAAGACTACCCTGGGGGTTCTCAAAATGAGGTCCTGAGACCACCAACCTCAGCACTGCTAGAGAACTTGTTTGAAATTCAAATTCTTATGTCCCACCTTAACATACTAAATCAAGAATTCTCGGGGTGGGGCTCAGGAACCTGTGCTTTGATAAACCCGCCCGGTCATGCACAGTGAAGTTTGAGAGTCACTATCATTTTGTCACAAGAGTAAAATTTCAAACAGGTTGCTTTTATTCCAGACATTTATGGAAGTAAATTCTATATGCAAGGTGCTTACCAGATGATCATTAATAGTGTATGATCTTTTCTTTCAAGAAATTTACTATGTAAAAATACGTACACATGTGAGAAGTAAAGACCAAAGCAGCTAAAAGGTTGTTTGCAACAAATGTCCCAACAGGGATACAAAAAGAAAGCATGACAGACTTCCCTGGCATGTTGTATTCTGCTTCTTAAGAGTTGGAAGTGTGGTAAGGTTTGGGGAGGGACATGCAGGAGACAAAGGCCATATTTTAGCAGAGCCTTTTAGGGCTGACTACAATTTTAGCTGATGTAGAATTTGGAGAGGTAGACTCTTGAGAGTCCCTTGGACTGCAAGGAGATCCCACCAGTCCATTCTGAAGGAGATCAGCCCTGGGTGTTCTTTGGAAGGAATGATGCTAAAGCTGAAGCTCCAGTACTTTGGCCACCTCATGCGAAGAGTTGACTCATTGGAAAAGACTCTGATGCTGGGAGGGATTGGGGGCAAGAGGAGAAGGGGACGACAGAGGATGAGATGGCTGGATGGCATCACTAACTCAATGGACGTGAGTCTCGGTGAACTCCGGGAGTCGGTGTTGGACAGGGAGGCCTGGTGTGCTGTGATTCATGGAATCACAAAGAGTCGGACACGACTGAGCGACTGATCTGATCTGATCTGATTCCAAGCAGAAAGAACCACATGAGAAAAGCTTAAAGATACATAAGTTCTTACTATCAGAGATTAGTGATGGGGAACACATCTTGGTAGGGAAGGAAGCTGGTGGTGGTGGTGTTTAGTTGCTCAGTCGTGTCCAACTCTTGCGACCCCGTGGACTATAGCCCACCAGGTTGCTCTGTCCATGGGATTGTCCAGGGAAGAGCACTGGAGTGGGTTGCCATTTCCTTCTCCAGACCCAAATAAATAAGCAGGAACTTTTGGGGGAAGCTCTTGGCATTGGAACAGGGGGATGTTGTGGCTACAAACATGCCTGAGAAAGAATAATGCTAGTGGACACACGGGGTGGGCTGGAAGGAGACCAAAGACAGAGGCCATGGCTGTCTTGAGGTGATGAGTGATGACAGCTTTAAGTAGGTCAGTTACAGAAGCAAGAAGGGAAAGAAAAGCATTGGTGTGAAGGCTCTCCTGAAGGGAATACTTGATTACAGGACTTAAACTGCAAGAGTCAGCTTGGGAAAGCAAAGCACATACATAAACAGGCAAGATGAACACAGCATGTGAACAAATATGGCAAAACAGGCCTTTTCATCAGCTGCTTCCTGTTAAAATAGTTTTGGTCTCGGCGTTTTCAAGATCATAGACAAACACTGAAAAACAACCAAAACTGGAGATTTTAAGTTTTACAAACATACCTCTGTTTTTTCAGTTGGCTTAGATGGTTTTTCTTTACACTTAGACTGGTCAAAATCTTCTGAGAGTTCATCGATGAGTTCTGATTCACTCAGGGGCTGTAATATAAGGAATATTATATAATATGAAAAGAAATCTTTTTTTTTATTTTGATAGAAGAAAAAATTCTTTCCTAGAGAAAAAGTTTTTCTAGTTAACATATATTAGGTTGCATTTTAGGATCTAAAACCCAAAGCTAATTTATACAGGGCATACATTTCATTTATCAATATAAGATCAATGTCACACAACAAATAATGAATACTGAACACCAAGTACCATAAAAAATGTTAAAGGTTTATTCAGCTAAAAGTTTTCCTGATACTTCAATTTCAAAGTAATTTTGCTCAAATAAAACTGCCCATTTCCAGTGAAGAGCTGCATGGTTTTTCTTTATGTGATTGCTTTTTCTACTTCCTATTGACTTCCGTAATGAATAAGTCAGAGGAAACACAGATCATATATTCCCTTTCTATGGGAACGTGGGTTTTGGCAGGAAAGTTCTGTTATCCCTAGTTCCTTCTGGTGAAGTAGTATTATTTATTTACTGTAATTGGTCAAAATCTCCACATGCCCTAATCTAAGACAGACAGATGGCATGTAATTCAGAAGCTCGGCCCCAGAGAAGGACAGGCTGAGTTGTGAGTCCTGGCCTTGCTACTTGCTAGCTATTTGACTTTGGGCTATTTACAGGATCCTTTTATGTCTTAATTTCCTCACCTGTCAAGTGGGGATAATAATAGTGCCTTCCTCATTCAGCGAGTTCTCAAAATGCTAACACACAAACACCATTTAGTGTGGTGTCAGGCACACAGTATGTGACTAATAAATGTAGTTTCTTAGTATCATCATGACAGGTCACTATGCTGGTTGATACCAAATTAAGTAAAGGTAGTGTAGAATCAGAGCATTTGATGATAAGAATAGGATCAAAGTAAATGCTAATGACCTAATTTGAGGGCCTTCTTGATATCAGCTCCTATGTTCAATGAATGTCACCTATAAACTTGTAATAGGTAATAATTCATGAGGTAAATAATCATTAAAATGCGTGAAATGGCCAAATGCTGCTGTCAAAGGTTCCTTTCTCCTTAATACTAGGCTGGCATATGAGTCTCCACAGTGAGATCTGGTCTATGAAAATTATCTGTTTATATCTTACAGTTGTATTTTTTTTTTAAGTATCAGAAAAAAACTTATTTCCTCACCTTGGGTTTTTCTTCAGCCTCTGGCAAGAGTGGTTTTCCATCTTTATCCTGTGAATGAAATTGAAAATTCATTTAAAATAAAACAAAAAATTTTGTTCTCTTATCCCATTAAGTTCGGTTTTGAAATTCCAGGATATGAGAGAAGAGACTGTCTTTTTCTGATATGTTTGAGTGAGTTTGTATTTCAAATTAATTTTTTAAATAAAGTATCAGATAAGGAGCTGAGTTATAAAAATCAAGACCCAATGCTATAAAGTACAATGCAAGTACTTTTTTTTTAAAGTTACTAGAAAATAATTTCCATCTTTGGATAGGGAAGTAGAATTTTTTAAAAGGTTCTTTGGCAAGAAAGACGCAGCTTCATCAAAGAAAGGCTGAAAAAAAGTTTTGATTCTCCAACCAGGGTGAAGAGGTAGATCTTATTCCTATAAAACTGTTTTAGTTGTTTGGACATTCACATTCTAGAATATTTCTTAAAATACTTTATACTTTCCATATATAAGCATTACAACTATTTCCCATCATACATTTATGTGTATTATTTCAAAGATAAATGACAAATATAATTACAGGGATAAGTCCAGTCTCCTCACACCAAACCAAACCCACTTTCACTGAAGACACTGGTAAATCATTATACGTTTCTCTACCACTTATCAGATCTATGTGCTTTTATCCATTGGCAGTTAGAGAAAATATAAACTCTCAATTATTCCTTCCCCTTTAAGGTTAAGGATCTATGTCAAGTATGGTTAATAGCTGAAACACTTGAATTTGTGGGAATTTTAGTGACCACACACGGTCATTACTTAGGAACCCCTCTTTTAAAGGGTCCAACTGTTCGGGACAGAAAATAAAAGTTTCAGGGTTTCCAGAGTTGTTATCTGAACTTGGCCAGACATGCCCTGAAGCCTCCCGGGGGACAGACAGGGCGCCACGGGACACGGGCAGGAGCAGCGAGCCACCGGCACGCAATGAGGTGAGCAACGTACTGTGGCCGGTTTTAATCTGTAATCCGCCGGGACTGTTTCCTCATCTTCACCACATTTCTTTACTTTCTCTTCTTTGGCTTTTGCCTGAAGAAAGTGGAGAGGAAAAAAAAAAAGTTGGATAATACAGGTAAAATAAGGCATCACTTTATGAACTCCATGGGTGTCGAGGAGAAGACCCAGTCAGATTAAGGGGTGAGCAGCCAGGAGGAAGGTAGTAGAGGGAGACTAGGGGTAGAGGAAAAACAAGCCAGCCAGGAGTCCCGGGCAGCCGTCCCTGCCCTGTCTCCGTGACCCTGGGAAGCCACCCAGACTTTCTTTGCCTCAGTTTCTTCAGCTGTAAAGTGGGGCTACTACTTTAAGAACCCTTACCTAGCTCTCTTGATTTGTAAAGACCAGCAGAGAAAATGAAATAAATATTCTCTGAAGAAAGTTAAGAAGAGTGCACAAGTTAATTGCAATGATTTTACAGCCTTCATCTGTCATACTCAATGAGGTACTTAGCTAAGGAGGAGAAAAAAAAAAACACCAAAGCTCAGGAGTGTTAAACTCGTTCAGTGTTAAACAGATGAGAAATGGGAGAGACTTCCCATCACAAATCTGGTTGATCCACAGATAACTGGTTTTACCTCTTTTACAAGAACTCCCTTCAGTAACACCAAGATTCACTGGATTACTGGACCATGAGCAACCGAATGCATGTACATAAAAGTGCACTGCCGTAGCAGATCAGTGACTTTCAGGATGGAACGCCTACATTTTAAGTTACTGGTGGGTAATGTGAAGTTGCATGCTATGTAATAATTTGTATCAGTATCAAGACATGGATTTAAATCACAAGCCAAGGAGCTACTGGGCACAAAAGTGTGTGTATGTATGTGTGTGTGTGTGTGTTGGGGGGTGGGTGGTATTTAGCTGATTCTAGCTCACCTTATTGGAGAAGGCAATGGCACCTCACCCCAGTACTCTTGCCTGGAAAATCCCAGGGACGGGGGAGCCTGGTGGGCTGCAGTCCATGGGGTCGCTAAGAGTCGGACATGACTGAGCAACTTCACTTTGACTTTTCACCTTCATGCATTGGAGAAGGAAATGGCAACCCACTCAAGTATTCTTGCCTGGAGAATCCCAGGGATGGGGGAGCCTGGTGGGCTGCTGTCTATGGGGTTGCACAGAGTCGGACATGACTGAAGCGACTTAGCAGCAGCAGCAGCAGCAGCAGCTCACCTTATTGCTCCCACCTACGTCTCAGCCTAAGATTGTGGTTGTCCATCGGATGCTTAGTTAGTTGATTAATTTTAAAATATTAAATGAGCACTTTTAATAAGCCAGGTACTTCTTCTAGGCTTTGGTATTATAGTTTTATTGTTCTATAAAATAATAACCGTCATTAAGGGATAAAAGGATTTTTAAAAAAATATTTCCAGTTATATTCTATTTCAGGATATAGTGGATGTCCTATTACACTGTAGTTCTCCCCAGTTCAGGGATCTGTGAGGTCTCCAGCTATAAAACAGTCCTCATGGAAGAGTCACCCATATAGGACTGTGCCCCAACTTGGGCTTGTAAACAGTGAGTCATATGCACAGCTAGATACCTTTCTATTCCTCTTTGATCTTTACATTTCTTAAATGTCTGCACTGTGGTCTGTATTCAATAGGCAATGAAAACAAACAGCCCTGAATTGACACAGTTCCAGACTAGTTAATTGCACTAGAAACAGTGGTGGTTTAGGCGCCAACTCAGGTCTGACTCTTTTGCAACTCCCATGGACTGTAGCCCACCCGGCTCCTCTGTCCGTGGGATTTTCCTGGCAAGAGTACTGGAGTGGGTTGCCATTCTCTTCTCCAAGGGATCTTGCAGACCCAGGGATAGAACCCTGGTTTCCTGCATTGTAAGCAGATTCTTTACCAACTGAGCTACCAGCAAAGCCCTAGAATCAGGGGAGATTAATAATGAGGTATCAGATCAGATCAGATCAGTTGCTCAGTCGTGTCCGACTCTTTGCGACCCCATGAACTGCAGCACGCCAGGCCTCCCTGTCCATCACCAGCTCCTGGAGGTCACTCAGACTCGCATCCATCGAGTCAGTGATGCCATCCAGCCATCTCATCCTCTGTCGTCCCCTTCTCCTCCTGCCCCCAATCCCTCCCAGCATCAGAGTGTTCTCCAATGAGTCAACTCTTCGCATGAGGTGGCCAAAATACTGGAGTTTCAGCTTTAGCATCATTCCCTCCAAAGAAATCCCAGGGCTCATCTCCTTCAGAATGGACTGGTTGGATCTTCTTGCAGTCCAAGGGACTCTCAAGAGTTTTCTCCAACACCACAGTTCAAAAGCATCAATTCTTCGGCGCTCAGCCTTCTTCACAGTCCAGCTCTCACATCCATACATGACCACAGGAAAGACCATAGCCTTGACTAGGCGAACCTTTGTTGGCAAAGTAATGTCTCTGCTTTTGAATATGCTATCTAGGTTGATCATAACTTTCCTTCCAAGGAGTAAGTGTCTTTTAATTTCATGGCTTCAGTCACCATCTGCAGTGATTTTGGAGCCCAGAAAAATAAAGTCTGACACTGTTTCCACTGTTTCTCCATCTATTTCCCATGTAGTGATGGGACCACATGCCATGATCTTCGTTTTCTGAATGTTGAGCTTTAAGCCAACCTTTTCACTCTCCACTTTCACTCTCATCAAGAGGCTCTTTAGCCCCTCTTCACTTTCTGCCATAAGGGTGGTGTCATCTGCATATCTGAGGTTATTGATATTTCTCCCAGCAATCTTGATTCCAACTTGTGCTTCTTCCAGTCCAGCATTTCTCATGATGTACTCTGCATATAATGAGGTATCACTACAGAATAAATATGCCATGGTACATTATTTATGAGAACGACAAGCAGGCATGGACCTCCTCTCTGAAGCATTCCCTGGCACAGAATGTGCTGGAGTGGCCGTGGACTCTTATACCATATCAATCTTTATGGGGTTATCACAGCAGACTACCCAAAGTAGTGAATTCACCATCAGGTACTAAAACTCAATGTAAGGATCCAGAGGATTAGAAAATCTTCATATTTTATATATAATTTAAAAGGAAAACTAGTGGAAAGAGTGAAAAGGAACTTTTTTTTTTTGGTTTAAATTTTAGGAGTTTGCTAGCTTTCTAGAGGAAATTTAACACATTCCCTGGTATTAAAAAGCAGAGACATTACTTTGCCAACAAAGTTCCATCTAGTCAAAGCTTTGGTTGTCCCAGGAGTCATGTATGGATGTGAGCGTTGGACTATAAAGAAAGCTGAGTGCCAAAGAATTGATGCTTTTGAACTGTGGTGTTGGAGAAGATTCTTGAGAGTCCCTTGGACAGCAAGGAGATCCAACCAGTCCATCCTAAAGGAGATCAGTCCTGGGTGTTCATTGGAAGGACTGATGCTGAAGCTGAAACTGCAATAGTTTGGCCACCTGATGCGAAGAACTGACTTATTGGAAAAGACCCTGATGCTGGGAAAGATCAAAGGCAAGAAGAGAAGGGGACGACAGAGGATGAGATGGTTGGATGGCATCACCGACTCAATGGACATGAAGTTTGAGTAAACTCCAGGAGTTGGTGATGGACAGAGAGGCCTGGCATGCTGCAGTCCATGGGGTCGCCAAGAGTCGGACACGACTGAGCAACTAAACTGGACTGGTCCCTCAGAGGGTTAAGAACTTGCCTGCAATGTGAAGGACCTGAATTCGATCCCTGGGTTGGGAAGATCCCATGGAAAAGGGAATGACAAACCACTCCAGTATCCTTGCCTGGAGAAGTCCATGGACAGAGGATCCTGTAGCCATGGCTACAGTCCATGGGATCGCAAAGAGTCAGACACGACAGAGGGACTAACACTTTAATTACTCTACATCCGTAAACCCAAACTGTTTAAAACTTATTTTGACATAACTTGTTTTATATCCACTCATCTGATTTTAGTCACTCCTCCTGGGATTTATGTCTATTCGTTCCCTCCCCAAATTACCATCTTCTTAAATCACCCTAATCAAACAGCCCCAAGGCAGAAGTGCCCTTGGCGGGCTGCCACGGAGCCCTCAGTGGTGGACCCCCCCAGGGTCCTGCCAGGACCACCCTTTCCTCGAGATGCTGTGCCCCCTTGCACCCTGCTGTAAATCCAAGTTCCCCTTCTCCCTGTACATTACTTGGTCCTGGAGGACAAGGGCGGCTTCTCCTGCTCCCCTGCCTTCGCCTTTGTAAAGCCTTTCGTGCCATACGGCACCCAGTGAGTCCTCAAAGAAGGCTGACGATAGAAACTGGCCCACTGGGGACCGGGTCGTCCCAAACTCCGGGGGAGCTGCTGAAAGTGACCGAGACCCACCTTCCTCCGGAGACCCGGAACAGGAAGTGACAGCAGAGGCTCCGGCATTGTGACAGCGACAGCTGCCAGGTCCCACCTGGGCTGGGAGGCGGGCGCTCCGGAGGGTCTCCCCACCACTGCCTGGCCAAGGGCGACCCCAGGACGTCCCTCTGCTTCCCCTCCTCCTTTCCCCCAAGAGGGCTCCTCAACAATCCCTTAAAAACGGAAACTTAACATGAAAACTCTTCTACCAAACAGGAGCAACTCCCTAGCTCCATACTCTAAACATTCATTGTTTTAATTATAAAGCAATTATTGCTTGATTTTATTCTAATTGGCAACAAGGTTTCAACACTTTTCCCCAGAGTTATATAAAAGATCTCCCACCCTCATCTGCAGCCATCTCCTCTCTTTCTTTATAAATAGAAGCACCTAGAACCCTTTTGCAAAGATAGATTTCTAATTTCCATATGAGCAGACAACCTGTTTCTCACCATGCCACCACCTCTATGTTATCTTGTTTAGCCAGGTGTCACTTAAGAATTGGCAAAGGAGATTAGTCGTTCATTTGAAGTATTACAATTCTAGATGGTTTATAAGACAAACACTCAAATATCCTTCCTGGTTGTTAACTCCCCAGCAATAAAATACCTGAATTAGCCAGACCCTGGAAGTACGGCAGAACAAAGCACAGTTCATTTGAGATCTCTAATAAAAACAAAAGTGGTGTAAAAGTTCTAAACATGTGCTGGGCATTAGTTTCGTAACTTTGTAAGCTGCAGACTAACAGACTTTGTACGTGAACCCCCAGGTCAGTACCTCATCAACCTCCTTAATGGAGCTGGGGTCGAGCTCCGGCTCAGGCTTCCGAGTGCCCAGGGAGGCTGACAGGGCATCCAGGGCTTGCTCAGTCATGGCATCCTGCAGAGAAGCAAAGAATTCTGTACGTGAAAAATGAGACGCTCTCCTCGACCTCGATAAGCCACCTACTTCTTTGTGACATTCACATTTTGTCTGTAAATCTCTAAGAATGAGCTGTGGCTTGAGGAAGGACTCTAGGAAGGCAGTGCTGCTTGAAACCCAGCAAAAAAAAAAAAAAAAAAGAGAAAGAAATAAGAACTTACCAGTGAGAGGAAACATGGGGTAGGACCCGTTGGCAGAGTAACGGGGCTCCTGTATGGGGGTGCACTTCACCTCTTAGCAAGCGAGAGGTGCACGTAGACTAATAATTGTAAAATACTCGTATCAAAGTACTGTTTTTCTTTTTCTAAACTTAGGTCCCTTAAAAATGACTCTGACAACCCTGTCCTGTAGCCCAGCGGAGCCCAGGAAGCAGGGGGCCCTGAAGTGGTTCACAGCTGTAGGAATTCCCACTCTCATGGGTGTGGTGCTCTCTGCTTCTCCAGATAAAAAATAAACCGGCCACTCCAGGAGCCAGAGGCAGAGCACCACCCACAGAAAACTCCTCCCTGCAGTACCTGGGCGATCTGCAGATGGGGCAGGTCTTCTCATCCAGCCCAGAGCTGCAGGGCCGCCTTTCAGGATTCCTGATAATCAGGTTGACCACAGGCTGACTGTGGTCAAGGTGAACAGAATAACTGCAGCAACACTCCCTTTGAGGGTCACAGGACTCCAGGCCCTTTAGAAAATCAAGTCAAAGATCTGATGTCCCCAGAAAGTGGTGTCTCTGGGTCCTGCCCTTCTG
This sequence comes from Tragelaphus eurycerus, assembly GCA_935064755.1. NCBI lineage: Eukaryota > Metazoa > Chordata > Mammalia > Artiodactyla > Bovidae > Tragelaphus > Tragelaphus eurycerus. The sequence continues at coordinate 1,739,782 of CAKXYN010000170.1, read as the reverse complement.
TATAATGTAACAGTGAGATAGTCTTTTCCCACAACCAAGGCACGTGTGCCAAAACCACCCATAAGCAGCTGTAGAAACACAAAAGGCCTGCCCGACCAATATAAGCCTGGCTGGTTTCACTATGCCACGCAGGCCCGAGGCTCGAGGGGAACAAAGGAGGTTTATGGGTATAATGCACTATTGAGATTCCCCCCCAGTCAGCTGGATCAGCCTCAGGAAACCAAACTGCTATCCAGGGGACCGTGCTGAAATTCAAAGAAGTAATTATTGATACCTTTTCCACTTTCCTTTTTTTCTCTTGGGGTGGAGCAGCACTTCTGATCACCCCAGCTGACTGAGCTTTTAAAGCCTCTTCTGTAGACTTCTGAAAAATAAAATACAAAAGAAGGTTTGACTGGCAGATGAAGGAAACATATTAACCAAATGGTAAGAACCAGAAGTAAAAAGCCTTGGCATCTTGGGACTTCCCTGGTGGCCAGCGGTTAAGAGGCCACCTTGCAATGGAGGGGACACGGGTTCGCTCCCTGTCCAGGGAAGATCCCACATGCACTGGAGTAACCAAGCCCCTGCGCCACAACCACTGAGCCTGTGCTCTAGAGCCCTCGAGCCACAGCTGAAGGCTGTGCACCTAGAGCCCCGGCTCTGCAGTAAGAGAAGCCACCTGCAGAAGCCTGCACATCGCAACTAGAGAACAGGCCTCGCTTGCCCCAGCTAGAGGAAGCCCGAACACAGCAATGAAGACGTGATGAAGACAAAAATAAAGTTTAAAAAAAAAAAAAATTGTTGTCTTAAAGTGGGAGGTAGTTTCTAACAAGTTTCCCTAAGGGCATTAAAAACAATACCTCTTTCTCAGTTTTCTTTGCATCGGCTGTAGGGGAACTGCAGGTGAAGTCTGATGACAGGGCATCGATGGCATCATTGGGCCCCAGGGGTTTCTAAAGAAACAGGCAGCATGATGGGTCACACATGGGACTCATTCAAGTGACAGAACAGATTACAAACCCAGCAAATGGGGAATGCACTCATGCAGGTCTGTGACTACCAAAGCAGATACTTAATTAAATAACTCAGACGAAAGCCTATGTTTGGGAGGAAATTGGATGCTCAGTGAATATTATTTTTCTGTTTCTCTCAACATACTTGTTACTATGTTGGTAGGATATTCCCATCCTATTTTTAATAATATTTATTCTGCCCTAAAACTTCCTTGCCCCGTTCTTCTTTCCCTCAAAAAAAAAAAAAAAAAAAAAACAAAAACACCTAATTAGGAAATAAACAAGCACTGAAATGACCCCCATCCCCACCCTCTTCCTCTGAATAGATGGAAACTTCATCTGATTTAGAGATCACTATAGTCATAATCCAAAAATACACAATTGATAACTATTCCCCCAACCAAAGATAAGAGAAATGTTAAATCTGATCTTGGAAGACATTCTGTAAACTCACCAAGGAGTCTGGAGGAGGCCCTGCGATCCCTTCTTCTTTCTGAAACAAATATTAGTTTGATGATGCTGAGAAGGCAAGACTAATCCTTACAGTCAGCAAAATGCATCCCTCAGTGAATGGGATGGGCTGAACTGTATCCTCCCAAAAATCACATGCTGAAGTCCCATCCCCCAAAACCTCAGAATGGGACTCAATTTGAAGATGGGACCTTTCAGTTCAGTTCAGTCGCTCAGTCATGTCCGACTCTTGGCGACCCCATGAACTGCAGCACGCCAAGGCTCCCTGTCCATCACCAACTCCCGGAGTCCACCCAAACCCATGTCCATCGAGTCGGTGATGCCATCCAGCCATCTCATCCTCTGTCGTCCCCTTCTCCTCCTGCCCTCAATCTTTCCCAGCATCAGAGTCTTTCCCAATGAGTCAGCTCTTCGCATCAGGTGGCCAAACTATTGCAATTTCAGCTTCAGCATCAGTCCTTCCAATGAACTCCCAGGACTGATCTCCTTTAGGATGGACTGGTTGGATCTCCTTGCAGTCCAAGGGACTCTCAAGAGTCTTCTCCAACACCACAGTTCAAAAGTATCGATTCTTCGGCGCTCAGCTTTCTTTATAGTCCAACTCTCACATCCATACATGACCACTGGAAAAACCATAGCCTTAACTAGATGGACCTTTGTTGGCAAAGTAATGTCTCTGCTTTTTAATATGCTGTCTAGGTTGGTCATAATTTTCCTTCCAAGGAGTAAGCATCTTTTAACTTCATGGCTGTAATCACCATCTGCAGTGATTTTGGAGCCCAGAAAAATAAAGTCAGCCACTGTTTCCACTGTTTCCCCATCTATTTGCCATGAAGTGGTATTTAATTTAATTACAGAGGTAATTAAGATGAAATTACAACATTAAGATTGGTCTTATTTCAATATGACCAGTGTTCCTGTAAAAGGGGAAGTGACCCAGAGATCCACATAGAGAAAAGACGACATGCAGATATGTACACATGGAAAGAAGATGTAGAGTTATTCCACACGGAGGTATCTACATGTGGAGACCAAGCAGAGGGGCCTGAAACAGAACCAACTCTGCCCACATCTTGATTCCAGCCTTCGAGCCCCCAGAACTGTGAGATAGTAAGTTTCTGTTGTTTAAGCCATCCAATCTGTAACACTCTGACATGGCAGCCCCATCAAACTAATACGGTGAGCTTCAGAGTTTCATAAGCCCCTTATTTTATCTAAGTTAAAATAATTGGATATATTAATGTGATAAAAATTATAATTCCAAAGAGAAAACAATAAGGTGTAAATACATAACTATTTAACTTACATTCAGAAGTTCCCTATATTTTGGAGGACGTGTGGATTCTCTTTTACCCAGTTCCTCTATGTAGGTAGAACTCATTGGATCCTAGGGAAAAAAAAAGTACGTATAGGGATTCTAGCCGAGAATGTTGTATACATACCTCTTAAAGTACTTTTGCATTATTAACTTATGGAACTATTGAGATTAAATACAAATCATTAAGAAGCCACAGTTTATGCAACTCTGAAATTTTATGTTTCTACAGATACTTGCCCATATTTAATTGGCTTAACCCATAAATAATGCTATAAAATATTCAAACCAATATATTAAATTTGATTCCTATATAAAATACATTTTATTTTTAAATAATTTGCATTATCCAATATTTCTATACCTACAAAAGAGTAGTTGACAACAGTGAATTTCTATATAACTCAATGCTGCTGCTGCTGCTAAGTCACTTCAGTCGTGTCCGTCTCTGTGTGACCCCATAGACAGCAGCCCACCAGGCTCCCCCATCCCTGGGATTCTCCAGGCAAGAACACTGGAGTGGGTTGCCATTTCCTTCTCCAATGCATGAAAGTGAAAAGTGAAAGTGAAGTCGCTCAGTCGTGTCCAACTCCTAGCGACCCCATGGACTGCAGCCTACCAGGCTCCTCCGTCCATGGGATTTTCCAGGCAAGAGTACTGGAGTGGGGTGCCATTGCCTTCTCTGATATAACTCAATAGATCTAGCTATTTCTTATGTAATGAAAAAAAGTCAGAGTGATGTCTCTGTTTTAGTACTCTCCAATCCTTCTTCATTTTCCAGAGACAGCCACCACCCCAAACTTTATCACATCCATCAGTATAAAGCTGAGTATATTTTAAAACAATTATTCCACATGTGAGTATCCATAAATAATATACATTACTTTGCCTATTTTCATGTGTTACATAAATGGTATCAGATCAAATTCTACTATCATTCTGCAATGTACTATTTTTTATTCAAAATTATGCTTTTGTAATGAAACCATACTGATACATGAACAAACCATTTTAACCACTATAAAGCATTCCACTTGTCATCATCTTGTTTCCTGTTGAATGAAATTATTTCCAAATGTTTCACCTGTTCTTATAACTCCTTACACACTGTGCAAGGCCCCCTCCAGCGAATCTGCCTAGAAGTGGAACTGCTGGTTAGAGGGAATGCTTATATCCATGTGACATCCACAGCCTCTGTCACGTGTCAGACTTGTACACGTCTGCCAATCAGGTAAGTGTGAAGTGCTATCCCTCTGTGTTTTAGTATCATTTTCCTGATTACTAGGGAGACTTTCATGTGTTTACTGGTCAAATTTTCTAATTTTATACTGGATTGTTTTTTTCTCACTTTCAAAAATTCTTCATAAACTCTAGAAACAAGTCCTTTGTTGTGTCTGTTGCAATATTTTCTTCCAATCTATGGAATGTCTTTCTTAATACCAGAGAATATATAATTGCTTTTTATGAATCAGGAATAGAAATGAACTGAGGGCAGAAAATATCTAGACATCAGAATAAGTTCAAGTCACAGGATGGAAATATTTGGAAACCATGAGGATGTGAACCTTGAAGACAGAAAATAAGTCTCTGTGACTCAACAGAGTACATCCCAGCTGTAGTCTCAGAAGAAACAAGCAATCAGTGTTTGCTGATCAACACAGCTTGCAGAGCTCCCTGGGACAGTTTGCAACCACAACACTCATGTTCATGTGCTATCACGGACACTAACAACATCCTCTTTCTCTTCGAGTTACAGAACACGGTGCATCCTTGCATGCATCAGGGCCAGGACTTACCAGCCCTCTTACTCACTAGGTACGAATCTTTAGAGACATCAAGGTCACGTACCGAAACTTCCGGTCCAGGATATGTTGTGTTATCTTCTTTTGTCTCTTCAGGTTCTCCTAAAGTGTCTATTAAGTCATCCAGAGCAGTATCCTTGTCTGACTGGAAAACAGAGCAGATATGTAAATGCTACTTGCTGCACATCCTTCACATTGACATTTTAACCACCAAAAGAAATTCTATGTAGAAAAATACCAAACACCAAAAGTTCTTCAGCTATCAAAATGGTTAAAATCTGGCCTGTAATAGAACTTATTAAAGTCCCAGAGTACAGACTCTAGGTTGGCAAGATAGAAAGCCACATTCAAGCAAGAATCACAATTTGAGTAAGTCTAAAGGCATTAACGAGGGGAACAAGCATATGGTTTCATTAGGGCTGCCAGAGCACTGTACCCAGAGTCAAAAGAAAGAAGAAAACTAAATACAAAGAATGATGACCATGTTGCTATATGAAAGAGGGAAAACGCTTGGGTTTTTTTTATCAATTGTTTCCACCTCTTCCAAATAAAATGTATCTCAAAAACGGATTGCCCTGTGCTCTTTCATTCATTTGTGGTTTTCTGTTCACTTGCTTGTCTGAGGATGTTTACAAATTCACATTTCCTGAAAGGGATGTTAAATTTATAAGAAGTGACAGTTTATTCTGTCGATATAGGCTTAAAATGGTAAAAGAAACAGTGACTCCACCCTATATGGGCTTAAAATGGTAAAAGTGACTCCACCCTATTTTTGAGGTTAAGAATCATACATTGTGAGACTTCCCCTACAGTCCAGTGGTTAAGACTCTGCGCTTCCACGGCAGGGGGGCGTTGCAAGGCAAGGGTTCCATTCCTGGTGAGGGAAGTTCCACATGTCTCACAGTATGGCCAAATAAATAAAACAACTTGTTATTTTTTTTTTTTTTTAAACGATTCACTGAGAAGACTAAGCTGCTTTTGAAGGGAAAAATAACAAGTTGAAGAAAGACCCTTTACTATTTAATTCAACTTAAAAATGATCACTTACTTTTTTTTTTTTTTGCAACTACCATATATCTACTACAACTTTAGGAACTCACCAGACTGTGTAATAGAATCTGGGGTCTGTTAGCTCTGGGGTGATTCAATTGGAAATTTCAGAACAAAGAAGTGCCTGGCATTCTTTAGATTCCTTTAAACCTCTGTTTAAAGAAAGTACATTTGCAGAAGGGAAACTGGAATGTAAACTCCTCGATATATAAGTGGAGTTTTCAGAACAGAGGGTTACAATATAAAATGTTAAAAACATGCATGAAGAAAGTCACACTTCCGACCCAGTTACATTAGCTTCAAACAACAATTCATTAAAAAGGTCCTTTAAGTTACCCTCACCTCATATTGTTTGCCCTCGAGAAATCGGATCATGACAAACACAGAGACTGTAAATAAATACCTATGCAAAAACGCCCTGCTGTCTTCCTACCTTTCCAGACGGTTTACTTGGTTTGGATTCAGCTGGTACGGCCGATGTTAACAATTTATTTTCTTTATTCTGGTGGGGTTTAGAAAGAGATAAAAACTCCTCATATACTTTCATCAAGTTTAATAATATTACATACTTGAAAATGAATACACTATAACATAAATAATATTGATCATACACGGACATCTGCTCTGTGACAGACACTATACGTGTTCTATACTTTTCAGAACAGCAGAAGTAATAATAACAATGATATTAATCTCATTTAGTGATGCAACAAACAAGGCTCAGAGAGGCTGAGTCACTTCTCAGGTCACTCAGTGAAGGATAGATAGCACTAGGATTTGAAGCCAGGTCTGGGCTTCCCTGGTGGCTCAGAGGTTAAAGCGTCTGCCTGCAATGCAGGGGACCTGGGTTCGATTCCTAGGTCGGGAAGATCCCCTGGAGAAGGAAATGGCAACTCACTCCAGTATATCTTGCCTGGAGAATCCCGTGGGCGGAGGAGCCTGGTGGGCTACGGTCCACGGGGTCACAAAGAGTCGGACACGACTGAGCGACTTCACTTTCACTTTCACTACCCATCTCTTCATTGCCAGGACCCACAGCTAGTCTTTGCAACGCTCGTGAATTCTTTCTTATCACAAGGCAGCCACTGCTTCTAGGTGCTGTTCTCTCGGTCTTTGTATGCACACATCAAGACCTCCACACTCCTTGTTTTGTCAAATCATCACACACTCTTTCTTTCATTTCCGTGAAATGAATGCCCTTCCCACCACTGCTTCAGTCGCTCCGTCACTAACTGCCAACAACTTTCTAACCTGCGATTTCCATGCCTTTACCCAGACATCATAATTTTCCCTCCCTTCCTCTACCCGGCGCGTGTCTCCTGACTCTCAGCTCTCACAGCACCATCCTGGTTCCATGCTGGCAGCTGTGGCCTCTGTTCTCTGCCCCCTCTGGCAAATCTTCTGCTTTGCTCCTCACCCCGCACACTCTGCGTGTTTCTGCTGTGCTGCTGGGCCCAGGCAATCATTCTCTAGGGTCAGGGGCCAGATGCTTTTGGGGCCAGGCAGGAACTAAATAGCCAGGTCATTGGGTTGAAGACAATAGGAAACTGTCTTATTTGAAGGTCTCTGAAATCTTCACAGCAGAACTTGGAGGCGGAGCGTACAGGCTCAGACGCTCTGGGTTTGCACACCAGCCCCCACGCACACTGGCTGCAAGAGGCTGCCAGCAGGTCACATCTCCTTCTAAACCTCTATATCCTTGTTTGTGAGAACCAGGGCAGTCACTGCACCTACTGCAGGGGGTTGTGAGGATTTAACTTATTAATCGATCACAGTGTGAAAGCTGGTGGTTGGGCACATGCTAGGTTCTTCTGAAGTACTACATAAGCAGTTGCTGTGATTGTGGTATTAAAGATACTGTGGAGGCACCAGGGTGAACCCAAGTCCTGGCAACTGAATTCAGTTCCTTGATTCATCCACAGCCTCTCACAGGTGTTCACTCAATGTCACTCTCTCCCCTGGGCTCCAAAGTGATGTTTGAATCGCCTCTCTCTTGGGACACCTCAGAAACTTCAGCCTGTCCAAAGGCAGGCATCCATTTTCCACCTCCACCAATTCCCCTCCTTCTGACCTCTGACCACCCGTCAGTGGTAAGTAACCAGGGCCAGGCTCACCGCTTAAGAAGATGCTCGCCTCACGGGTGCTAACTCTGCACTGGCACAAACCTAGCAGTGGTACCCGGCTCTCTTGTCTCACCTTAGGGTTGCCAACCTAGTCCATTCAGACGCTGAGGCCCCAGGTCGTCTGAGATCTTACTACTACTACTACTAACCCGCTTCAGTTGTGTCTGATTCTGTGCGACCCCATGGACTGCAGCCCACCAGGCTTCACCGTCCATGGGATTCTCCACGCAAGAACACTGGAGTGGGTTGCCATTTCCTTCTCCAATGCATGAAAGTGAAAAGTGAAAGTGAAGTCGCTCAATCGTGTCTGACTCTTAGCTTGCACCTCTGCAACACCTCTCGCCTTGCTCCCCACTCACTGATTCTATCCTAGCTCTAATTCAGGCTGACTTCAGACTCCCCAGAACAGCCCCTGATCAGCCTCCCTCTTTCCAATCTCTATGCTATCTCATCTTCGCCGTTGAAGTCACTTAATCCTCCTGCAGCCTGGTTTTAGCCCCATCGCATCGCTCCATCTGTTCTCTGATCCCCAGTGTTTACGTGGGCCAGCTGTTATGCATCTCAGCGTGCTCCTCAGCAGCACCTCGACCTGTCTTTCTGGTCTTACACTCCCACTCATGTCTCCTGTGCTTCACCCACACTGGAATGCCCTTTGCACTCAAATCACACTTCTATGCTTCTCTCTTGTTATGTTTGCAAGCCTGCAATCCCAGCTTTCCTTTCATGATTTACTCAGACCGTATGCACTCAAAGTCCTCCCGGGTTCTCCAAATCACACAGAATCCCTGTCTCCACAAACAGCTCTCTGTGGGGCCTGTTTCAATCTGCCTGAATGCAGCCCCAGGCACATTAGAAGGGCCAGGGATACCCCGGTGGCTCAGTGGTAAAGAACCCACCTGCCAATGCAGGAGCTACAAGAGACTCAGGCTTGATTCCTGGGTCTGGAAGAAGCCCCCGAGGAAGAAATGGCAACCCACTCCAGTATTCTTGCCTGGAGAATCCCCACAGACAGAGGAGCCTGGTGGGCTACAGTCCATGGGGTCACAAACAGCTGGATATGACTGAGCACAGCACATCCAAAAAAAGAGAGGCCAGCCTGCAGCTCAATGTCCTGCAGAGCCAGACCACAGTCCACAGTGCTTTATACACGGTGTGTACTGAAAAAGAAAAAGCAGGTCTCGTCAACCTCATTTTCTAAAAGACAAATTAGAGGCAAAGAAAAGTGAAATAATTTGCCCTAAGCCCCAGCACAAGCCAACGCACAGCAGAATACCATATAAACCTTGCCTGACTTTACTGTTTGACTTTATAGATAACCCTGGCTAAATAATATGTGGCAAACATTTTCAAATTTTGAGTGCATTTTAAATCTATTCCAAGAAATCAAATCCTCTGCCTTCAAGCTATCCACTTTTCCATCTGTAGCATCTAAGTGTCTCTCATCAACACAAGACAGTGAGGTGTACCCTGGGGTAGGGAGGGGGAGTCTCAAGGTACATACAGGGGGTCTTCTGGGAAAAACAAAACAGTTTAACATTTGAGTATTTCCATTTAAAGTTCATGTAAATTTTGCCATCATGCCACCTAGTATCTGCATTAGTTTGGAGAAAAACAAGCGTGCTTTTTCCTTTTCAAAATCTAAGAAAAAAGGATGTTTCAGGGAGATTGGGCCATACTTTTATCCTATGACTTCCCTTACTATCTAGCTTGCAGGGGGATAACAGTTCCCATTTTGAGAAGCAGGAAAATAAACATGCTACTTTTTTTTTTTTGCCTTTTTTTTTTCCCTATTACAACATCATGATTTATTAAAGCACAGCATTCTGTACAACAAAGGGCCTTAACAGTTGTCTATTCTCAGCCAAATTTCTCTATAAGTTAGTTTCTCTTAATAAAAACATGTTACACTTTAAATTAGTAATTTAACTGATGAGGAAGTTACCATAATACCTAGTTTAACATTGAACAAATCTAACCACCTATTGGACATTAATGTAAAATCCTGACATAGAATTTGATTTAAAACTTCTCAAAATAAATTCATTAAAGCAAGTTCCCTGTGAAAATATGTAAGAATGAAAGCGAGCATAATAGCAGGTGCAGTCTTTACATTTTATTAACCATGCTGCTGCTGCTGCTGCTAAGTCGCTTCAGTCGTGTCCGACTCTGTGCAACCCCAGAGATGGAAGCTCACCAGGCTCCCCTGTCCCTGGGATTCTCCAGGCAAGAACACTGGAGTGTGTTGCCATTTCCTTCTCCAATGCGTGAAAGTGAAAAGTGAAAGTGAAGTCATTCAGTTGTGTCCGACTCTTAGCGACCCCATGGACTGGAGCCCACCAGGCTCCTCCATCCATGGGATTTTCCAGGCAAAAGTACTGGGGTGGGGTACCATTGCCTTCCCCATTATTAACCATAGAAGATACTTTTTTAACAAGTCTAATAGAGACATTAACTGTGCAAAAGCTGATGAGATTTACAGTCTTAAATACAAGCACCAACACAGAAAGAATATTGTGTCAATTCAGTTCAGTTCAGTCGCTCAGTCGGGTCCGACTCTTTGTGACCCCATAAATCGCAGCACGCCAGGCGCCCCCTGTCTATCACCAACTCTCGGAGTTCAACCAAACTCATGTCCATCGAGTCGGTGATGCCATCCAGCCATCTCATCCTCTGTCGTCCCCTTCTCCTCCTGCCCCCAATCCCTCCCAGCATCAGAGTCTTTTCCAATGAGTCAACTCTTCACTTGAGGTGGCCAAAGTACTAGAGTTTCAGCTTTAGCATCAGTCCTTCCAATGAACACCCAGGACTGATCTCCTTTAGAATGGACTGGTTGGATCTCCTTGCAGTCCAAGGGACTCATTCTCAAGAGTCTTCTCCAACACCACAGCTCAAAAGCATCAATTCTTCAGTGCTCAGCTTTCTTCACAGTCCAACTTTCATATCCATACATGACAACTGGAAAAACCATAGCCTTGACTAGATGGACCTTTGTTGGCAAAGTAATGTCTCTGCTTTTTAATACCCTATCTAGGTTGGTCATTAACTTTCCTTCCAAGGAGTAAGCGTCTTTTTAATTTCATTGCTGCAATCACCATCTGTAGTGATTTTGGAGCCCCCAAAATAAAGTCTGACACTGTTTCCCCATCTATTTCCCATGAAGTGATGGGACCAGATGCCATGATCTTAGTTGTCTGAATGGTGAGCTTTAAGCCAACTTTTTCACTCTCCTCTTTTACTTTCATCAAGAGACTTTCTAGTTCCTCTTCACTTTCTGCCATAAGGGTGGTGTCATCTGCACATCTAAAAGTCCATTAATTCTACACTTAAGAGGATCATTTCTTTATGTAAGCACAATCTAATTTATGAATTATACAGGATATGTAGTTTAGGATCCATCTACATTATGCTTATAACTGTGTGCTGCTGCTGCTAAGTCGCTTCAGTCGTGTCCGACTCTGTGCGACCCCATGGACTGCAGCCTACCAGGCTCTTCCGCCCAAGGGATTTTCCAGGCAAGAGTACTGGAGTGGGTTGCCATTGCCTTCTCCTTTTTTTTTTTTTTTTGTTTTCATTTCCATCTTATTGTTGCTGCAATTAGTTACCTGTGGCTTTAAGAGAAATAAGTACTAGCAATTCTGGGACAAGATGACTTCCAAACTGATTACTAACCAACTGCTAACTCTGTATTGCTCTGAGTAGAAACAGCAGACCATTTCTTGTCTTACACTCTTGGGCTAGTCCCTTCAAAGGATCTAGAGAAGCTGCCCATAATTTGCCAGCAGGGCACATATACTCCTGAGAGGGCTTGTGAGACCCCCCTCGAAAACCTCCCCTATCAATTCAAGTTGGCACATGATTTACTTGCTTCAGGAGGGTAGTGTTCATATGAAACGTTGTGAGTAATGCTAATTCAAATGCTTATGGCAGTTTTAGGTACTTCATTCCAAACCTATATATCCTGCTGGCAGGGTCTGAGTCCACCTGCATTTTAATTTTCTTAAATTAAAGAGGCCTTACACATGGCAGGCACTCGGTAACTGTGTATTGAATACAGGAATTTAAAATTCATTTTTGGTGTCTTGCTTTCTTCTCTAGATGCACGCTCCTCTTCATCAAATGTTACATTCGACGTGTTCAGTTTTACCGAATGACAGGTTATTTGGGTATAAGAGCGCTGGAACACCGAATGGTTAAACAGAGGCCAACCCGGGGAGAAGGGGTCTTCGCTGAGCGTATGTTTCTCATAAACAGACCTGACAAGCGTCAGGGACCATGCACATGCCGTATACTTCACGTGTGCTCACCTTGTCAGCTGGTTCGGCAGATGCTGCAGCGGCAACAGCAGGAACAGCGCTCTTTCCACCACCAGAAATCTTGTCCTGTGACTTGGTCTAAAAGATCGACAGAACTAAGTTAACTTTGAATGACCATTTTCAAATACGTTTCAAATGTTACCAGGGAGCCCGTTTCCCCTCATGCACATCTTGTAGAGAGATGGTCACTAGCTTCTGCTGGACATGTTGCAAGGTGGGGCACACAGAGCTGGACTCCAGAGCTTACAGAGGCCACCCGGGTAAAACACACAGGTGAAGTGGGCCAGGGAGGCTCACACCAGGCTGTAAGGATGCCAGTCAAGGGTTGCCATGGGGTCCCACTGCTGCCAGCGATTCCAGTTTTTCAAGAGAAGCTAGAAATTGGCATTTTATGTGAACTATTCTGACTGTAATTGTTAGCAGCTAATTGAAATTCATTTTGATTATGGTAAGCCAAATAAAATACACAAGCGGCTGCAGTTGGTGGGCCACACGGCAATCCTGATACAAGGTATATTGTTGTATACAAGATACATGGTCTTCCAAGAGCTCATAATGAAAAAGTTCTTCTTACAGATGTTTATTCTTCTTATATATGACTCCTGTTAGTTCTGGAAATACAGAATATATTTCTGAATTTTTTGGCTCTGTAAGTTGATGTCTCCAGTAAGAGACACAAAACTCTAAGACCTCCAGGTAAGGAGCAGATCACGCAGGACGTCTGAATTCCCACATCTCATAAGGAGAGGGCTTCCCTCATAGCCCAGCTGGTAAATCATCTGCCTGCAATGCGGGAGACTGGGTTCGATTTCTGGGTCAGGAAGATCCCCTAGAGAAGGAAATGGTGACCCACGCCAGTATTCTGGCCTGGAGAATCCCATGGACAGAGGAGCCTGGTGGGCTACAGTCCATGGGGTTGCAAGCGTCAGACACGACTTGGCAACTAAACCGCCATGAGGAGAGGGGTGCAGGAGGCAGCCTCAACTCCCAGCTTCCTCTCTGTAAGACACCAGAGCCGCTCCCTCAAGGTCACGACTGGGCACTGCTGGGCAGTGACGGCGTGACGGAACATCCCCCAGACCCGTCCGATGCCCTCCTCAGGCCTTTCACAGTCCCAGGTCCCCTCAAGGCTATTTGCAACACCAGGGACGTGGTGGCACCAAATCTTGACTATACTCGATACATTTGGCATAGCTCCAAAGAGTCACCTACACACATCAGTGTCGGTAGAGGATCTGTATCTTATTCCCTAGCTGACATTAGTGTTTTCCTATCTATCCGTCTGGTAAAGCATCTGCCTGCGATGCAGGAGACCTGGGTTCACTTCCTGGGTCGGGAATACTCCCTGGAGAAGGAAATGGCAACCCACTCCTGCACTCTTGCCTGGAAAATTCCATGGACAGAGGAACCTGGTAGGTTCCTGGGAGAACCATGGGGTCTCAAAGAGTTGGACACGATTGAGAGACTTCACTTTCTTTCTTTCTTTCATCTATCTGTCTGCTTTATTTACCTTTGGTTTTGTTGATTTCTCTGATGGTGGCTGCTCGCTTGATTTGGAAACGGCTTTTTCCTTAGGAGCATGCTTGCCTCCTGTATCTGAGGAGTGCTTGGATAGGCTTTTTGGCTGAAAACACACACACACCCCACAGGGTTAACAATATGACACATATTGCTACTTTTCTCTGAGGAGTGGAAAGCAATTCATAACACTTGTGTTTTATGTAGTCAATTGTGAGAATTTAAATTAGTATGATATACCTGTGACAAATTTCACTTTGGGAAGGAAACAGTGCAATTCCTTCCCTCCCAAATTCAGGAAGAATCACAGGAGCAAATTGCAATGCCTGCTGAGGCCACACAGAAGTGCCATTTTAACAGAAAAACAAATAACTGCCATTCTAGGTAGGACTGAAGTGTTGAAAGATGAGAGTTCAGAATTTTATCCTTCACAAAAATAAGGAAAAAAAAAAAGGCTTCGTCTTATGATATCAAGTCCTAATAATGATCACTTACCTCTGCGTGTTCCTTTGGCTTTACTTCTTGGGTTTTTTTCTCATGAGCCACAGATGGCTGTCAATTTCAAAAGATAAAATTGCAATTACATTCTAGGCCATTGTTTTTGTATTTTGCAAATAAGCTCAGAAACAAAGATCCCAATTAGACCATTCTGCCTCTCTTGGGAAAGGCCTAGGCAGAGAAGTGGCAGTTGGTGTCTGGTTGATAATAATCCTATCGACAGTCTGAAAATGATAATTATTTAAATAATAATGGAAAATGTATTATTTCATCTGGAATGACTTTTCACATAGGTATGTATCTAAATTATAAGCTGTTTTTCACAATTCATGTAGATCATTTGGTAACTGCAAGTCCATCCACAGAAACATCAAAAAGATCACTCTGAACACTAAGTTTATTTATAGGGGGATCCTACTCTAGAAATTAAAATTAATTAAAAAAAAAACCACAAAACTCCTTTCATAGGAGATGAACACTATATTTTTTTCAGTTAAATGATTTACATGATCTTTCCTGTGTTACAAGTAGAGAAGACAGGTATCACCAGAAACCCAATTCTCTTAAGGCTGGGTAACCAAAGACATTTAAATTTGAAATAGAAGACAACTTCCACCAGCTGGTGAATCATACGTCTATAGAGGCCACCAAGAGGTCTTACACAAAGTCACATAAGCTTCATCTTTTATCCAGATGACCCTGGCGCCCCGACCCCTGCCTGCGCTTAAAGTACTCCAGCCCAAACCACGTTTGTGCTTTCCGAAAGGAAACCTTGCGATCGTATCTGAGCAACTGCTCAAGTGTGCTAGAGAGAAGTAACACACAGCACCTTTCAGAAGAGAGACACTTGCCCCACCTGCAGACATTCCGGGGTCCGTCTCCACACAGATGGGAATCGGCTTTCAGTCTAGACAGCCATGTGTCAGGAAAGAAAGGGAAGCTGTTCCCAAGGGCAAGTGAGAGCTGTATCCTGAGCAACTGATAACTGTCCACCAACGGAGGTGTGACCACCACTGTAAACCCAGGGCCTCTGAGGAGAGGCTGTCATCTGTAAGTTACCTAGGTGCCGGGTTCAATAGACACCTTTATTCTCCATGTCTCATCATTAATCAGATACTCATTACCCTTTGTCTCTTGTCCTTTGTTCCTGTTTTTTTCTTTTTAATTACTTCAGCTATAACAAAGACCTAGATTTGGACAAAATGTTTTCTGAAGTAAACTGTTTTCACTTATAAAATATTATTCATCTTAACTATATATACATATAGTTAATATTATAATTATTCTATATCCACTCTATATAATCATGTTCAAAAAGGTAATCCAAAATTAGTTAGCTGACAATTTTTTTTATACCATTCAGTAACCAATGTAGAAAATTGGCTATTCATTACTATTTCAAAGAATCCCAATAATTCATTAGTTGACTTAAATCATTTACCTTAGATGATTGTGGCTTCTTCTCAGGTTCTATTTTTGCAGCCTAAATGCAAAAGAAAGAAAAAGAAAGGAAGGAAAAATAAACAGAGTTTATAAAGTTTATCATATATTTTCTTCAACTAAGGGAGCTAAAAGATAAGTTTTATGTATTTATCAATGTAAGTGTTGTGAGTTAAGATTATTATGCTTTTCTTGGAATTGTAACTGCTATGTATGTGGCCATGCCACATGGCTTCTGGGATCCTGGTTCCCCAACCAGGGGTCAAATCTGTGTCCCCTCCAGGGGAAGCAGAGAGTCCTAACCACTGGACTGCCAGGGAATTCCCGGAATTGTAACTCTCGATAAATACTGAAGCACATCAATTAACAGTCTGCTCTTACAACTGAGATGGCAATCTGCATCTTACTTTCGCGTGTATTACAGATATGTAGAGATTTATTATCATGAACATTGTAGCTAACACATAAATGAAAATAAAAACCCTCATCCCTCAAAGCCACTAACATGTTTGACCTCTTTATGAGTGGAATATTCAGCACAGGTTTCAGCTGATGAGGTAAAAGAATGGGATGCTGACAGTGTTGAGAACATAGGAAGCAGTGAAGTTTATTTTTAGTGCCAGAATGTGAGTGATGGTAACTAAGCCTACTAGAAGTCTGTGACGGGCCAAAGCGTTACAGAAGATGGTGAACTGAAATTATTAGCTCGTGCTAGGAACTGCAGTGACCATTAGTAAACATACGTGTCCCCTGGTACAATGAACCACATCACCTGTTTTTTGTGTCTTTTCTTGTTAGGAGAATGCGGTCCTTCCAGCTGTTTGCTGCCTGGAATAGCCTAATATAAGAGCACAGCCCCAAGTGTGACTTTATTTTATCTGACAGTCAAGTACGCAACATGAATTAACAGAGCTAAAGGTTTTATCAAAAGTTTTCTGAAATGCTGTCTACACAATATTACAACGGTTTAATCAAACAGTGCATAGATTCTTTGTTGCACAATAAAAATCTAGTGATCAAATCTAAAGTTTGAGGAATGCTTCTGAAGATCTGGCTGTGATTCAAGGTCTTTAGTGGAGTATTTGACAGTTTCATCCAATCAAAAGTTACCTGTGTCAAAAAGACAATTCCTTAAGTGCATACATCCCTTCTCCATATAGGGAGGAAATGAAAACAAGAATAAAACTTGATGAAACAGTTTATGAATTTCTCAAAAGAAGAGAAAATAAGCCAGCTGGTACTGTAGTGGTTTGAGTCTATCAATAGCTTCTAATTTGTAATCTGGCGTTATGGCAATATTTTGCATGGAAGAACTCTACAATAAAGAATGTATAATCACAAGAAAGAATGTATAATCACAGAATCAAGCAGCTTCTAATGAAATATACATTTTAATCAGTAATCACTAACACATCTCTTTAGTTTATTTTTGGTGGCAGTGAGGCTGAAGAACATAGTAACGATAACAATAATAACTAATGCTTATTGATAGCCCCTCAGTACAAGGGACTGTTCTAAACTCTCTGAATCCTTACAATATTCCTCTATGAAAGATATGGTGAGTATCATTATTATCATCACCACCATCATCCCCATTTCATGACACAAAGAATCACTTTGCTGTACACTTGAAACTAACACAACATTGTCAATCAACTGTATGCTAACATAAAATAAAAATTAAGTTCAATTAAGTTTAACATTAAGTTAGGAGGAGTTTTCCAATACCATAGCCAGCATGGAACCAGGAATAAAAGCCAAGCCATCGGGCTCCACACACTACAGAATCTCTAAGGGGTCTCCCCTGATTAACAATGATCTGACCTTTCACCCTACACACGGCAGTGTGCCTACCAAGTGTGAGGGACAAGAGAGAACTGAGACCCAGACATACTGCCTCCAGCTAGACTGACTTTCATTTTAAAGGTGCCGAACATGACAAAGATTTGATATAGGCTTTACCTTGCATTAACACCTTTTCTCTAAAAGCTCAAAATATTTATAGAAATATGCTCATACAATTGGCAAAAATCCCCAGGAGGAGGCTAGTATAAATGTTATAAGCCAAATACCAGAAGTATATGAAGGGAGGTGGAGACAGATGGTGGAGTGGGAGGACGTGAGCTCTCACGGACACACTAAAATCACAAGTAACCGCTGAACCAGCCAGCAACAAAAACCAAACACTAGCAGCCACAAAAAAACTAAACAAATATCACAATCAAATTGGCAAAAATTAAAGACAAGAAGAAACAGCAAAGTGGGCATGGAGGGAACATACTCCAAAATAATAAAGGCCATATATGACAAACACACTCAACAGTGAAAAGCTGAAAGCAATTCCTCTAATACGAGGAACACTACAAAGATGTCCACTCTTACCACTTTTATTAAACATAGTTTTGGAAGTCTAAGACATGGCAATCAGAGAAGAAAAAGAAATAAAAAGAATACAAATTGGAAAAGAAGACCTAAAAAGCGCCCTTGTTTGCAGGTGAGCCCAGGTTCTTACATCTTCCCACACTTAGTTCAGTTCGGTCGCTCAGTCATGTCCAACTCTTTGAGACCCCATTAATCTCAGCACGCCAGGCCTCCCTATTCATCACCATCTCCCGGAGTTCACTCAGACTCACGTCCATTGAGTCAGTGATGCCATCCAGCCATCTCATCCTCTGGCATCTCCTTCTCCTCCTGCCCCCAATCCCTCCCAGCATCAGAGTCTTTTCCAATGAGTCAACTCTTCGCATCAGGTGGCCAAAGTACTGGACTTTCAGCTTTAGCACCATTCCTTCCAAAGAACACCCAGGACTGATCTCCTTTAGAATGGACCGGTTGGATCTCCTTGCAGTCCAAGGTACTCTCAGGAATCTTCTCCAACACCACAGTTCAAAAGCATCAATTGTTCGGCACTCAGCTTTCTTCACAGTCCAAATCTCACGTCCATACATGACCACTGGAAAAACCATATCCTTGACTAGATGGACCTTTGTTGGCAAAGTAATGTCTCTGCTTTTCAATATGCTATCTAGGTTGATCATAACTTTCCTTCCAAGGAGTAAGCGTCTTTTAATTTCATGGCTGCAATCACCATCTGCAATGATTTTAGAGCCCCCCAAAATAAAGTCTGACACTGTTTCCACTGTTTCCCCATCTATTTCCCATGAAGTGACGGAGCCAGATGCCATGATCTTCATTTTCTGAATGTTGAGCTTTAAGCCGACTTTTTAACTCTCCTCTTTCACTTTCATCAAGAGGCTTTTTAGTTGCTCTTCACTTTCTGCCATAAGGGTGGTGTCATCTGCATATCTGAGGTTATTGATATTTCTCCCGGTAATCTTGATTCCAGTTTGTGCTTCTTCCAGCCCAGCATTTCTCATGGTGTACTCTGTGTATAAGTTAAATAAGCAGGGTGACAATATACAGCCTTGACGTACTCCTTTTTCTATTTGGACATGGAACAACCAGTCTGTTGTTCCATGTCCAATTCTAACTGTTGCTTCCTGACCTGCATATAGGTTTCTCACGAGGCAGGTCAGGTGGTCTGGTATTCCCATGTCTTTCAGAATTTTCCACAGTTTATTGTGATCCACACAGTCAAAGGCTTTGGCATAGTGACACGATACTATATGTAGAAAATCCAAAAGATGCTTCCAGAAAACTACTAGAGCTCAGCAATGAATCTAGTAAAGTTGTAGGATACAAAATCAGCACAGAGAAAACTGTTGCATTTCAAGACATCAAAAATAAAAGATCAGGAGAAATTAAGCAAACATTCCCATTTACCATCACATCGAAAAGAATAAAATACCTAGGAATAAACCTACTTCACGAGGCAAAAGACCTGTGCTCCAAAAACTGTAAGACAGTCATGAAAGAAACTGAGGATGACATAAACAAATGGGAAGATACACCACGTTCTTGTACTGGAAGAATCAGTATTGTCAA
This sequence comes from Tragelaphus eurycerus, assembly GCA_935064755.1. Classification (NCBI taxonomy): domain Eukaryota; kingdom Metazoa; phylum Chordata; class Mammalia; order Artiodactyla; family Bovidae; genus Tragelaphus; species Tragelaphus eurycerus. The sequence continues at coordinate 1,720,312 of CAKXYN010000170.1, read as the reverse complement.
AATGACTCTACTACCCAAGGCCATGTACAGACTTCATGCAATCTCTACAAAATAACGGCATTTTTCATAGACTTAGAACAAAAAATTTTAAAACCTTCGTGGAGAAACAAAAGACCCCAAACAGCCAAAGCAATCTTGCAAAAGAAAAATGGAGCTGGAGGAATCGGGCCCCCAGAGTTCAGTCTATACTATAAAGCTACAGTCACCAAATAACTATAAAAACAGAAATATATTAAAAGAGAAATACAAATTAACAGAATAGGATAGAAATTCTGGAAATGAAGTCATGTACCTATGGTCAATTAATCTCAACAAAGGAGGCAAGACTATACCATGGAAAAAAGATAGTGTCCTCAAAAAGTGGTACCAGGACAACTGGACAGCTATGTGTGAAAGAATTAAGCTAGAAAATTCTGTAATATAATACAAAAAATTAACTCAAAATGGGCTGAAGACCCAAATACAAGACCAGATACTTGTATAAAACTCTCAGAGGAAAACATAGGCAGAACACATTTTGACATAAATCACAGCAATATATTTTTGGATCCATCTCTCAGAATAATGGGAGTAAAAATGAAAATAAACAAATGGGGCCTAATTAAAAAGCTTTCTCACATTAAAGAAAACCACAAACAAAATGAAAAGACAACCTACAGAATGGGAGAAAATGTTTGCTAATGATGTGACTGACAAGGGATTAATATCCAAAATTTACAAACAGCTCATGCAACTCAATATTAAAAAAAAAAGTTATAAAATGGAAAGACTTAAATAGCCATTTCTCTAAAGAAGACACATAAATGGGCCAAGAGGAACATCAAAAGATGTACAACATCACTAACTGTGGGAATGTTAAATTGGTACAGCCACGATGGAGAACAGTATGGAGGTTCCTTAGAAAACTAAGCAAAGAACCACCATAAGATCAAGTTCATCCCACTCCTGGGGACAGGTCCAGAGAAAACCATCATTCAGAAGGATACGTGTATTCCAATGTTCACTGAAGCACTGTTTACAATAGCCAACACATGGAAGCAACCTATATGTATATCAACAGATGAATGGATTAAAATATATGTATATAGATATGAATATTACTCAGCCATTAAAAAGAATGAAATGATGCCATTTGTGGCAGCATGGATAGACCTGGAGATTATTGGGCTAAGTGAACTAATTCAGACACAGAAAGACAAATGTCATGGTATCTCTTACACGGGAATCTTTAAAAAATGATACAAAAGAACTTATTTACAAAACAGAAACAGAAAAGAAGCGTATGGTTATTAAAGGGGAAAGGAGGGGGGATAAACTGGGAGTTTGGGATTCACATATACACACTAGTATTTAAAATAGATAACCAACAGGGATCTTCTGTATAGTACAGGGAACTCTACTCAATATTCTGCAATACGTGGAAAAAGTATGCACACCACAAACTAACACAACACTGTAAATCAACTGTGGGTGTGGGTGCTCGGTCGCTCAGTCATGTCTGACTTTTTGCGAGCCCATAGACTGCAGCCTGCCAGGCTCCTCTGTGGGATTATCCCTCTTTATGAGATTATCCAGGCAAGAATACTGGAGTGGGTTGCCATTTCCTCCTCCAGGGCAACTTCCTGGCCCAGGGATCAAGCCTATAGCTCCTGCATTGGCAGGCAGATTCTTTACCACTGAGTCACCTGGGAAGCCTACTACAATATAAAATAAAAATTAAAATTAATTAAAATTAAAAAAAAATTAAGCACACGAAGATACGATGATTAATAGAACAGTATGACTGAAATCCACCAAGGACAGAAAATTGAGGCCAAGAGCGGTTCTGAGTCATCCACTGGCGTATCTTAGTTTTGTTCCTCCCTCTCTTCCCTCTCCTACTTTCCTCTCTCTCTTCCCTCAGTCCACGTCTGTAGGAGTGCCAAGAGTTCTCATGATTCACGCTCAGCAATGGCTGAAGCATTTGCTGACATTTACTCTGGAAAACAGGACACACTTGAAATAAGCATCGGCCCTTAAGCTGAGAGTCAGCAGGGATGAATTATAATGAGGCATTGTGTCAAATGTGAACCAAAATAATAATAAAAAAAGGAAATCCTATATTTCTGGCTCTCCTTTTTATCTCCTTACTTTAATTTTCATGGACTCTAAGTTCAATGAGAATTTTTCGGGGGCAGGGGCTAAATATTTTTTCTATAGTCTTAAGAGCATTTTAAAGATCAGATTTTCTGGTACTTCTTAAGATTAAGCTTGGTATAAATAAGTAGTGACACCTAATAGGTGGTTAATCACGAATCAGATAACATGTATTTTGAAAAAATTAAGAAATTAATTACTAAATAAAAACATAACTTTACATATAAAAATAAAAATGAGTGCTAAATGACGTTGGATAAGGGCTTAGAGTTTGACAGTGTGTTTCAAGATATTTGCAATCTCCTTTAAATACAGTTCAAGATGACGCCACAGGATTACTAAACAGTACTAAATTATGGTGCCAGTATTAAATTATGGCATAGGATTCTTCTTGGGACAGTAAATTAACAAGGAAAACACAAAGCAAAAGTGTGTTGGTAATTTTAAACAAGGGCAATTTGATAATAATGGGGCTGGAGTAGCTCTTAAAGGCACTGAAGAATATTAGCTCATAAGAATTAGTTGAGAGCATCTTGAAAAATGCTTCCTCTTTAATCTTCCATCCTAGAACATTCCCGAGAAACTCAGTTCGAGTCACGGTAAGTAGGTGAGAGGGTTTAGGTCGCTCAGCTAACTCTTTAGAAATAGGCTTATTATTCTATGTGGCAATCCCACTGTAGGCCATTCTTTTATTTTTAATTCTGAAATTCCAAGAAATTATCAGAATATACCCTAAGAACTTAACAACGGTTTATCAATAAGACCCACATGACTCAAATGTCAGAAAAAAACTTCAGAAAGCACCTGAAATAACCAGAATCTGTTTCACTTCTTTCTATGTTCATTTAGTGTAAACTTCCTCATTCTTGGATTTCGTTTTAAATGGTTAGGATATAAAAGAGTTTTAGTAAGAAATTAAGAATTTATATTTCTATCTGCTACTGCTACTGCTGCTAAGTCACTTCAGTCGTGTCCGACTCTGCGTGACCCCATAGACGTCAGCCCACCAGGCTCTCCTGCCCCTGGGATTCTCCAGGCAAGAACACTGGAGTGGGTTGCCATTTCCTTCTCCAATGCATGAAAGCGAAAAAGTGAAAGTGAAGTCGCTCAGTCGTGTTCGACTCTTAGCGACCCCATGGACTGCAGCCCACCAGGCTCCTCCATCCATGGGACTTTCCAGGCAAGAGTACTGGAGTGGGGTGCCATTGCCTTCTCCGATATTTCTATCTATATCCTGATAAATGTACTTAGTGAAATTATCTTACAATTTAAAAAACTCAAGGCTAGAGCCAAAAGAACTCTCACTGACTACACTTTTCTAGACATTCTAAAATGATGTATGAGTATATAGATGGTGTTTGAGGCAGATACTGAAAGGAAAGCTGAGTTTTCAAAGACCCTCCTTAATTAAGAAGAAAATATTTACTTCTATAGTGTAAGTCTCCTAGGACACACAAGCTATCTGTCAAAGTCTCTATCCATTTTGCTTTACAAAATGAAGGGCATTCACTCAAGTTGACCCTTGAAGACTCTCCATACCTTGGCTTCTGTGGGATTCATACTGGAAGACTTGCTGGCTGATGCAGAGGAAGTAGTTACCTAGAAAGAAAAGAAACAGGAAGTTTGATTCTAGTTAACCTACACCCTGCTTTGTCCTCCGCCTCCTTTTAACCATAGCAGGGTAGTAGTCTTAGTCACTCAATTGTGGCCGACTCTTTGCAACCTCATGAGCTGTAGCCTGCCGGGTTACTCTGTTAATGGAATTCTCCAGGCAAGAATACTGGAGTAAGTTGCCATTCCCTTCTCTAGGGGATCTTCCCGACCCAGGGATGGAACCCAGCTCTCTTGCATTGCAGGCAGATTCTTTACCGAATGAGTCATGGTGGAAGTCCTTTTTAACCATCAGATCAGATCAGATCAGATCAGTTGCTCAGTCGTGTAACTCTTTACCTTGGTTTTATCTCACCTAGAGATCTTCACGACCAAGATAATCATGGTGGTGTGATCACTGACCTAGAGCCAGACATCCTGGAATGTGAAGTCAAGTGGGCCTTACACAGCATCACTACGAACAAAGCTAGTGGAGGTCATGGAATTCCAATTGAGCTATTTCAAATCCTAAAAGATGATGCTGTGAAAGTGCTGCATTCAATATGCCAGCAAATTTGGAAAACTCAGCAGTGGCCACAGGACTGGAAAAGGTCAGTTTTTATTCCAATCCCAAAGAAAGGCAATGCCAAAGAACGGTCAAACTACCGCACAATTGCATTCATCTCACACTCTAGTAAAGTAATGCTCAAAATTCTTCAAGCCAGGCTTTAGCAGTACATGAACCATGAACTTCCAGATGTTCAAGCTGGTTTTAGAAAAGGCAGAGGAACCAGAGATCAAATTGCCAACATCCGCTGGATCATGGAAAAAGCAAGAGAGTTCCAGAAAAACGTCTATTTCTAGCTTTATTGACTATGCCAGAGCCTCTGACTGTGTGGATCACAGTAAACTGTGGAAAATTCTTCAAGAGATGGGAATACCATACCACCTTACCTGCCTCCTGAGAAATCTGTATGCAGGTCAAGAAGCAACAGTTAGAACTGGACATGGAAAAACAGACTGATTCCAAATAGGAAAAGGAGTACAACAAGGCTGTATCTTGTCACCTTGCTTATTTAACTTATATGCAGAGTACATCATGAGAAACTCTGGACTGGAAGAAACACAAGCTGGAATCAAGATTGCTGGGAGAAATATCAGTAACCTCAGATATGCAGATGACACCACCCTTATGGCAGAAAGTGAAGAGGAACTAAAAAGCCTCTTGATGAAAGTGAAAGAAGACAGTGAAAAAGTTGGTATAAAGCTCAATATTCAGAAAACTAAGATCATGGCATCTGGTCCCATCACTTCATGGGAAATAGATGGGGAAACAGTGGAAACAGTGTCAGATTTTATTTTTTTGGGCTCCAAAATCACTGCAGATGGTGACTGCAGCCATGAAACTAAAAGACACTCCTTGGAAGGAAACCTATGACCAACCTAGATGGCATATTTAAAAGCAGAGACATTACTTTGCCAACAAAGGTCCATCTAGTCAAGGATATGGTTTTTCTAGTGATCATGTATGGATGTGAGAGCTGGACTGTGAAGAAAGCTGAGGGCCGAACAATTGATGCTTTTAAACTGTGGTGTTGGAGAAGACTCCTGAGAGGCCCTTGAACAGCAAGGATATTGAGCCAGTTCATCCTAAAGGAGATCAGTCCTAGGTGTTCTTTGGAAGGAATGATGCTAAAGCTGAAACTCCAGTACTTTTGCCACCTGATGCAAAGAGTTGACTCATTGGAAAAGACCCTGATGCTGGGAGGGATTGGGGGCAGGAGGAAAAGGGGACGACAGAGGATGAGATGGCTGGATGGCATCATTGACTCGATGGACGTGAGGTTGAGTGAACTCCAGGAGTTGGTGATGGACAGGGAGGCCTGGCTTGCTGCGATTCATGGGGTCACAAAGAGTCGGACACGACTGAGCGACTGAACTGAACTGAACTGAACTGAACACTCCAATAAAAGTTCAGTACATGGTGTTGTCCAGTGGGTAAAAGCCTTTGTAATCACTGCAAATGGGTTCAAATTTTGGGTGTGCTACTTAGTAAATAATCTTGGGCAAGCTACTTAAACTGTCTGATCTTTAGTTTCCCCTTAATTTTTCTTCCATAGGAAATAAAGACCTTCTAAGTCTGTTGCTGCCTGGTAATTAAGTGCTCAATAACCTCAGATATGCAGATGACACCACCCTTATGGCAGAAAGCAAAGAGGAGCCAAAGAGCCTCTTGATGAAAGTGAATGTGGAGACTGGCTTAGCGCTCAACATTCAAAAAACTAAGATCAAGGCATCCAGTTCCATTACTTCATGGAGTATAGATGGGAAACAATGGAAACAGTGACAGACTATTTTCTTGGGCTCCAAAATAACTGTGGACGGTGACTGTAGGCATGAAATTAAAGGACACTTGCTCCTTGGAAGAAAAGCTGACAAACCTAGACAGCGTATTAAAGAGCAGAGACATTACTTTGCCAACAAAGGTCCGTCTAGTCAAGGCTATGGTTTTTGCAGTAGTCATGTATAGATGTGAGAGTTGGACTATAAAGAAAGCTGAGCACCAAAGAATCGATGCTTTTGGACTGTGGTGTTGGCGAAGACTCTTGAGAGTCCCTTGGACTGCAAGGAGGTCCAACCAGTCCATCCTAAAGGAAATCAGTCCTGAATATTCATTGGAAGGACTGATGCTGAAAATGAAGCTCCAATACTTTGGCCACCTGACGCGAAGAGCCAACTCATTGGAAAAGACCCTGATGCTGGGAAAGATTGAGGGCAGGAGGAGAAGGGGACGACAGAGGATGAGATGGTTGCATGGCATTACTGACTCAATGGACATGAGTTTGAGTAAGCTCCGGGAGTTGGTGATGAACAGGGAGGCCTGGTGTGCTACAGTCCATGGGGTGGCAAAGAGTCAGACACAACTGACCGACTGAACAACAACAACAAAATATCATTCTAATTTTTGTTTGTATTATTTTCAGAAGGAACATCGACTTGGAAACACAGAATTTTGTTCAAATGTCAGCTTTCCCCATTACTAGCTCTGTGACTTTGGGTCTTAACTTTTCCAAATATATAAAATGGAGCCTATAATACCTACTTTGCAGGGCTGCGTGTACTTGAGATAATGTGGGTGAAATGCCTGGCACATTCTAGGCACTCATAAAATTGCCAGGGCATTATTTCTAAGGTATTATACAAGACAGAAGAGTATGCACAGCTCTGGGAAATAGACTCATGTAGATCAGAACCAGGAGAAGGCAATGGCACCCCACTCCAGTACTCTTGCCTGGAAAATCCCATGGATGGAGGAGCTTGGTAGGCTGCAGTCCATGGGGTTTCTAAGAGTCCTCATGAGCGACTAAGAGACTTCACTTTCACTTTTCACTGTCATGCACTGGAGAAGGAAATGGCAACCCACTCCAGTGTTCTTCTCTGGAGACTCCCAGGGACGGGGGAGCCTGGTAGGCTGCCATCTATGGGGTCACACAGAGTCAGACACGATTGAAGCGACTTAGCAGATCAGAACTGGAGGGCAAAACAGACTCCTCCCTGGAGGGCAAAAGGTGATAAACAGTAACTGAAGTATTCAAGAAACCCCTTTCCTAGTGGTGTGGTGTCAGTCCCTGCAATCTAATCATCCAAGCAGGGCAATGTGCATGGTACTGAGAACTATGTACTCTAGTACTTAACTTGTATTACACTGGCTAATATTAAACACACAGTTACTATCTTTGAGAATTCCAACTCAGGCTCATGTAAACCTCCTTAACATGTGAGTCCACTGGGTTTTAGAGTCCAGGAGTTCCATCTGGCACAGCTGCCTTCTTAAATAACTGGCTGTCTTTCTACCAACCAGTTCTCTACCAATAGCACCCAGAGCCCCGGGCCTGAGGGCTGGCCTGGAGCCGTGTCCGAGGCTGAGTCCCCAGGCAGGATGCGCCCATGCCTACTGGTCCCCAGCTGCCCTAGCTTGGACACACCACTCTCAAGGTGACTGCATGAACCCACTGCAACCCATGGCCCATGAACACAATCACTTCTCCTACTGATCTCACTTAATATTGAACAGAGTGGCACTTACAGTTAAGTTCCCACAATTGACAGATCAAAGCCCAAAGCTTTATTATACTGATTTTTCAAACACAGTTATATAAACTTAATTATTCCTGAGCACCCTTCGGCACCAATTGGGCACCCCCACTCCAAAGCACACGCATACACACACAGACACACACACACATATATATATACCTGGCCACTGTGGCAGGCATGCACGGTCTCTCTTACCTTCCCTTCAGGATAAAGAACTGGAGGATGTACCATAGTAGATTTTCCCCCATCAAACTAGCAAATAAATATGTGAATATTTTGTTTTCTGCGAGAATTTTTTTTAATATGTGGGAATTAACATATCCTTTTGGCTTCCCCGGTGGCTCAGTGGTAGAGTCCGCCTGCCAATGCAGGAGACAAGGGTTTGATCCCTGGGCCAGGAAGAGCCTCTGAAAAAGGAAATGGCAACCCACTCCAGTATTCTTTCCTGGAGAATCCAATGGACAGAGAGGCCCACTGGGCTACAGTCCATGGGGTTGCAAAGAGTCAGACACGACTGAGCAACAAACAGTTTCACTTTCACTATCTATATATTAATGACTGTCCTTCCACAGGTACAATTGGTTGTACAAATTTCTATTCAAACTCAAGCTCCACTTAGCTATATCCCACTCCTTCAATGATTTCCCTCAGCCATCTAAAACCACCCAAGACCAAACACTCCACACAAAAGCGCTTTTTAAGCTGCAGATCTTCGGGTGAACAGTCACTTATTCTAAACATCCAAACTTATTAAAACATTCTTGCAATTCCATACCTTGGGTTTTCTAGTCTGCCTTACTGCTTTATTAAACAATAGCTGGAAGGGATCCTTAAATCCAAGAAAGGGGAAGACCTTCAAAGGCTCACCAAGAACAGTAAAATCTCCATGGAATGCCTATAAATAAGCATGGAGCAGACTGTAATGGGAACTAAACTGCAGCCTTGGCTGCACCTGTTTTCAGCATAGATTCCTCCCTTAAAGTTTTATCCCACCCCTAGGGCATTAAATATTTTGAAACTAAAAGAGGAAAACCAATTCATGGGGGCTGGAAATGAAAATAACCCCATCCTGTTAAGGGCTGGTTCAACTCTGGCTAAGTGTGGTGTATTTAATTTTTATTCTATTTGTAAGACAAGAAACGTTTACTATCTGTTACCTCTACTGAGGGATTATATACACTTTCAATTTAAATATTCTATATGGTTTGAATTTCTGATCATAGGTGTGGATAACTTAAAATTCAAAAATCTTGAAGCGTTAATCCATAATTCTTTGAAGAACCTTAGAAAAAACCTTTTAACATGGAGGTTTTAAACAGATAAGGAAAATGGTATCTCATAAAGATGAAGTAACCTGTCGAAGTTTACCACAGTTCACTGGCTCCATAAACATTTATCCAGAACATAGTTTGTGATAAGTACATGTTAAATGATGGGAAACTGTCAGACATGTCCCTGACCTTGTGAAAGTTACAGCCTGGTCAGAGATGATACTAACAGAACAATGACTTTAATCCCACTTCTGGGTATGCATCTGGATTAAATTATAATTCAAAATGAAACATGAGCCTCTGCATTCACAGCAGCACTGTTTACAACAGGCAGACAGGGAAAAAACATATACACCCCACATCTTTTCCATCCATTCTTTTGTCGATGGACATTTAGGTTGTTTCCATGTATATGTATATATACATATATAGAGAGAATGGAATATGACTTGGCCATAAAAAAGAATGAAATAATGACATTTACAGCAACATGGATGTACCCAGAGATTACCATGCTAAGTGAAGTAAGTCAGCAAGAGAAAGACACTGTATGATATCACTTATATGTGGAATCTAGAATACTGCACCAGTGAATCCTCTATGAAACGGGAACAGACCCACACAGAGAACACTCTTGTGGTCACCTAGGGGGAGAGGGATGGGATTATCTGATGCAAACTATTACACAGAGAATGGATAAACAACAAGGTCCTTCCCTGATGGCCCAGACGGTAAAGAATCTGCCTGCGATGCAGGAGACCCAGGTTAGATCCCTGGGATGGAAAGATCCCCTGGAGAAGGAAATGGCAACTCACTCCAATATTCTTGCCTGGAGAATTTCACAGAGTAGCCTTACAGGCTACAGTACTTGGGTTTGCAAAGAGTCGGACACAACAGAGCGACTAACACTTTTCTGTATAGCACAGGTAACTATATTCAACATCTTGTTATAAACCATAATGAAAAAGAATATGTACTGTTGTTGTTTAGTGGCACTTTCATGTTTGATTCTTTGTGATCCCAAGAACTACAGCAAGCCAGGCTTCCCTGTCCTTCACTGTCTCCCAGAGCTTGCTGAAACCCATGTCCATTGAGTCAACGATGCCATCCAACCATCTCATCCTCTGCCATCTCCTTCTCCTCCTGCCCTCCATCTTTCCCAGCATCAGGGTCTTTTCCAATGAGTCGGCTCTTCGAATCAGGTGGCCAAAGGACTAGAGCTTCAGTTTCAACATCAGTCCTTCCAATGAATATTCAGGACTGATCTCCTTTACGATTGACTGGTTGGATCTCCTTGCAGTCCAAGGGACTCTCAAGAGCCTTCTCCAACATCACAGTTCAAAAGCATCGATTCTTCGGCGCTCAGCTTGCTTTCTGGTCCAACTCTCACATCCATACACAACTACTGGAAAAACCAAAGCTTTGACTATATGGACCTTTGTCGGCAAAGTGATATCTCTGCAAGGAGATCCAACCAGTCCATTCTAAAGGAGATCAGTCCTGGGTGTTCTTTGGAAGGAATGATGCTAAAGCTGAAACTCCAGTACTTTGGCCACCTCATGCGAAGAGTTGACTCATTGGAAAAGACTCTGATGCTGGGAGGGATCAGGGGCAGGAGGAGAAGGGGACGACAGAGGATGAGATGGCTGGATGGCATCACCGACTCGATGGACGGGAGTCTGTGTGAACTCTGGGAGATGGTGATGGACAGGGAGGCCTGGCGTGCTGCAGTTCATGGGGTCGCAAAGAGTCGGACACGACTGAGCGACTGAACTAGGTTTGTTGCATGTATACATATGTATAACCGAATACACTTGCTGTACAGCAAAAATTAACACATTGTAAATCAACTATACTTCGATAAAATAAATTAAAAGAAGAATAATCACTTTACTAACTACTTGTGGTAAGTGCTATAAAGGAAAATCACAGGGTCCAATAAGAACACAGACTAAGGCAATCAGATCTAGCTGAGGAGACAGTTAGGAGAGGTGAGGCTGAGGATGTAACAACTGATACGGAGACGGAAGGATAAGTGGGCATCATCCAGACAAGGGGTGGGGAGGCCCCTCCGCGCTGTCTGATTTCTAAACCACTGTCTCTGCTATAGGATCTACCACCCAGTGGCTCCTAACATCAGGGGACAGCCAGATTTAAAGCCATACTAGTGCTCAAATACCAAAATCTCTCTATGGGAGCAGGACTGTATATCAGACTAAAGTGCAGCCATAACCCTGCTCTCCCTCCTAAATGACCCAGGAAAATCTCTTGACATACATACAGAGTGTTATTATGTATAATCTTAAATTAATGTATAAATCAGAGTAACAGCAGAGAAAAAGTAATTATTTTCCAACTATCCACTCAACAACTGTTTAAAAAGCAACAAGCCTGGGGCCGAGGATACACAATGAATAAGTCGCCATCACAGCTTCGAAAAAGTTCATAATAAACAGACAATAAGCAGTCTGTGCAGCAGACATCAAGCAGGTTTAGTTACAGCTTAAATGCTCTAACAGGTATGGAGAAAATCCTATGGGACTGGACAAATGTTTTGGTTCTATGTAAGCTGAAGGCCCACCTGAAATAATCTTACTGGGTTATCAAATACCATTAAAATGAGCAATTATTGATTAAAAAAAAAAGTAAGTGCAGCCATAAAAAAATTAATGTTTACTCCTGCGCTTACCCAGGTTGGCTTCTTATGTTCTGGCAATATTCAACAAAACCTCTTTAGATTTGTTCACCTGCTACCGTAAGAGTTTTGGAAGTTTACTGCTGGAAATGACGAGAGATATGAAGGGGAGATGGTATGCTTTTCAGATCCTTCAGAAATAGAAACTGATTTTCTTGTTCACATATATTTGGCAAAGGTCTCCCCGACTACAGCCGTTTAGCTCTCTCACCCATTTTGGCCACATGAGTCTTCCCACGTGTCACTCTCAAGCCTCCCTCTAAAGTAGATGCAGGGGCCATGACGCCTGTAAACCACTGTATCACACGGAAAGCCTTTCTCTTGCCTTTAAAGACCCCCAGTCTCCAATCCCAACCATCTCCCAGCACAGAACATCTGCTCCAGGCAGCCAGCCCCTCCCTTTCTTAGAGCACACCTCACTCATCTCTCCCTTTACATTTTTTTTTTTTTCCCACAAAAGTGCAACTGGTTGGGATGCTTATCTTCCCCAAATATCCAAATCCTATATACCTGTCTTTCAGGTACATCTCACTAGCATCAGCCCTGACATTGTAACATCCAAACCACCACAATCCGAAGTGGGCATCCATCCATCTTCATTAATCCCCACTTTCTTTCTCAAAGTACCTTACTGCTGCTGTTGTTGAGTAGCTAAATTGTGTCTGAATCTTTGTGACCCCATGGACTGTAGCATGTTAGGCTTCCCTGTTTTTCATTAGCTCCTGGAGCTTGCTCAAACTTATATCCACTGAGTCAGTGATGGCATCCAACCATCTTATCCCTTTATCATCGCCTTCCCCTCCTGCCCTCAATCTTTCCCAGCATCAGGGTCTTTCCCAATGAATCGACTGTTTGCATCAACTGGCCAAAGTATTGGAGCTTCAGCTTCAGCACCAGTCCTTCCAATGACTATTTAGGACTGATTTTGTTTGGAATTGACTGGTTTGATCTCCCTGCAGTCCAAGGTACTCTCAAGAGTCCTCTCCAGCACCACAATTCCAGAGCTCAGCACCAATTCTTTGATGCTCAGCCTTCTCTCTGGTTCAACTCGCACATTCGTACATGACTTCTTGAAAAACCATAGCTTTGACTATGTGGACTTTTGTTGGCAAAGTGATGTCTCTGCTTTTTAACATGTTGTATGGGTTTGTCATAGCTTTTCTTCCAAGGAGCATCTTCTAATTTCATGGCTGCAGTCACCATCCACAATGATTTTGGAGCCCACGAAAATAGAATCTGTCACTGTTTTCACTTTTTCCCCTTCTATTTGCCATGAAGTGATGGGACCGGATGCCATGATCTTCATTTTCTGAATGTTCAGGTTCAAGCCAACTTTTTCACTCTCCTCTTTCATCCTTATCAAGAAGCTCTTTAGTTCCTCTTTACTTTCTGCCATAGGGTGTTATCATCTGCATATCTGAGGTTGATACTTCTGGCAGTCTTGATTCCAGCTTACAATTCATTCAGCCTGGCATTTCACATAATGTACTCTTTATATGTTAAATGAGAAGGGTGACAATCTGCATACAGCCTTGACATATTGTTTTTCCAATTTTGAACCAGTCAGTTGTTCCATGTTCAGTTCTAACTGTTGCTTCTTGACCCACTTACAGGTTTCTCAGGAGAGAGGAAAGGTCTGGTACTCCCATCTCTTCAAAAGTTTCCCACAGTCTGTTGTGATCTATACAGTCAAAACCTTTAGCATAGTCATTGAACTAGAGTAGATAATTTTCTGGAACTCCCTTGCCTTCTCCATGATCCAATAAATGCTGGTTCCTCTGCCTTTTCTAAACTCATCTTGTACATTTGGAGTTTCTCCGTTCACATTCTGCTGAAGCCTAACTTGAATGATTTGAGCATTACCTTACTAGCGTGTGAAATGAGCCCAATTACAATAGTTTGAACATTGTTTGGCATTGCCTTTCCTTGGGATTGAAATGAAAACTGACCATTACCAATCCTGTGGCCACTGCTGGGTTTTCCAAATTTGCTAACATATTGAGTGCAACACTTTAACAGCATCGTCTTTTCAGATTTTAAGTAACTCAGCTGGAATCCCATCAGCTCCACTAGCTTTGTTTGTACATAGTTCCTTATACAGACAGATAATGACATAATTGTATCTCAAGGTGTCTCCTCCACCACCTTGGGGTTCGTTTAAAAGATCAGCGCTGGGTATATTCATCTACTGACCCTACTCTTACTCCAGGCAGGTCTCTGTCAAAGGCTTTCCCTAGGGTGCCCCGTGAGGCTGCAGGAGAAGAGAAGCAAGACGTGGGATGAAGCCCACCATCCTGCGACGCTAGGTGTGAGTGGCCTCGCCCATGGGTCCCAGCTGAGAGAGCAAGGGCTTCTTCAGAAGGGGCGGTGTCCTAGATGGCTGATTCACTGACTCCTCTGCCATGAAGTGTGGCTGATGAAAATGTCAATCCCTTGGCCCTCTACTTCTCTGTCTCCCATGGCACAGTCTTTTCACTTGCATGGGCTCCTATCAGCTTCTTTCCAGACACTGTCAGAGGGTTCACGGGGACCCTCAGTCTCTCCCCTCCACTCTCTCTGCCTCCCCGTGATCGCCCTCCCTGCCCCCAGCTCAGTTCAGAGAGCGCACCCAGAGGAGCCAGCAGATGAGTCAAAGGCCGCGCCTCATCCCAGACCTGGCTTCCTCTCCCCACCCCTCGCTGGTAGCATGTCCAGTCACCCTTCCCACCCCAGCTGCCTTTGTTTGGGGAGGTGATGAAGATCACTGGCCCAAGTCCACGCCAGCCTTCCCCACCTGACAGTCCATCCACAGTTTCACTCTGAATCACTGACCATCCTCTTCCCCCAGGGCTACTGTGACCTGGAGAGCTACAGGGCCAATGCCCAGCCCTCTGACCTGTTTCCATCTGGAAGCCTCTTCCACTTGGCTCCATTCTGCTCTGCATTCTTTAGTATGTAGTCACCAACCCTCTGCCTTCTCTCTCATTTTCCTGCATCCTTGGAGATGCAGGAATCCCCATGACTTTATCGTTTCCTCTGTGAACAGTTCTCGACATTTTAACAGCAGCCTTGCTTTATTACCAAACAGTATTTTTACCTTAAAGGGAGGGAATTGAGAAAGAGGCAGGCTCAAATGTCTGCTCCAGCACTTAATTATTCTCCCAGAAGCTGTCACCCTAATCTGCAAAAGGAAAGCAATACTACCTGCCTGTGGGGTCACCCGATGATGTAATGGGGGAAACTCGCCTCATCTGAATCAGCTGGAGTGGGCACAGGGCTGCCTCCAGTGCTCAGCTCCATCCCATCCTTCTGCTTTGGTTTCCCGCCCGCACTCCTGGTCTCATCAGGCAGCTCCCACACCTGGATTATATCGAGTCCTTTCTATAGCTTTCATGCCTTGTTCTCTCCCACCCCCAACCCCACCCAACCTCCAGCTCCCAGTCCTTCTATCACTGCCTGATTTATCTGAAATAAATGCACACCAGCTTCCCACTCTGATGAAACACTACACTCTTGGGGGTTTCCCACCATCCTAGATGAGGTCCAACGTCTTTCGCCTGGACTTTAGACTTTTCATATTCGACCTCATCTGCTGATTCCATTGCGCCTCTTGCTATGTCCCATACCATATCTCCCCATCACTCTCCCCCACCCCAGGATGCTGCCCTTCCTATTTTAGGAGAACTTCATCAGACAGCATCACTTACTGGCTAAGAGAGTGAGAGTGGACTCTGGACTCGAGACTGGCAGAATTTCAGTCAACACTGAATTCATGTCCTTATCTGTAAAATGAGAAGAGTAACAACTCTTCCCTTACAGGGTTGTTTTAAGACTTAGCTAATGTACATGAACCCATTATAACAATGCATGCTGCTGCTGCTGCTAAGTTGCTTCGGTCGTGTCCATAGATGGCAAGTCGTGTCCATAGTCGTGTCTGTGCAGCCCCATAGATGGCAGCCCACTAGGCTTCTCTGTCCCTGGGATTCTCCAGGCAAGAACACTGGAGTGGGTTGCCATTTCCTTCTCCAATGCATGAAAGTGAAAAGTGAAAGTCAAGTCACTCAGTCATGCCCGACTCTTAGCGACCCCATGGACTGCAGCCCACCAGGCTCCTCCATCCATGGGATTTTCCAGGCAAGAGTACTGGAGTGGGTTGCCATTGCCTTCTCCGAATAACAATGCATGGGAAGTGACAAATGCTGGACAAAGGCTAGTCAGTGTTAGCATCACCACCACGCTCTCATCTACCACTGAGCCTTGCATCTTGCCATCCTCATGGCCAAGGAAGCCTTTCTCTGCTCAGATTCCTCCTACCCTTGAAGACTTAGCTCAAGATACAACACCTATATCTGCTTCAGCTTATCCTATCTTCTCAACTCCCTTAAATGTTTGTACTTCTTACTTGAACACTTAATCCTATATGCTGTTGAGGGTTACTGAGTCTCTTCTATGTATCAGTCATGTCTTATCAACAAAGCTGTAAACTGACCAAGAGACAGAGATCATTTCCACTCCCCAAGGTGCCTACCATAGTAGCAGAGAGGAGCTCAAAATCCACTGTGGATTCCAATCTTTGTTTCCATTTGCTAATTATCAGTTTCATTTAAACAAAGAATGAAGTATGGTTCTAATACCTTGCTTTTTCAAAAAAAGAAAGCTAAAATCAAGAAAATAATTAATAAATCAGAAGAAAGGTTCAATCTGATTGCTTCTTAGGGCCATGAGTCCAGGAGCAAGTCAATTAAATCGGAAGAGCATCTAGTTTCCCACATGGGAATACCATGTACCCCACAGGGCTACTGTGAGAGAGTCAGATACCACATACTAGGGCAATTTGAGCAAAGCACAAAACAA
The DNA here is from genome assembly GCA_935064755.1 of Tragelaphus eurycerus. Taxonomy (NCBI): domain Eukaryota; kingdom Metazoa; phylum Chordata; class Mammalia; order Artiodactyla; family Bovidae; genus Tragelaphus; species Tragelaphus eurycerus. Next base: position 1,703,689 of record CAKXYN010000170.1, on the reverse strand, counting down.
ATATTAAAAAAATTTTAAAACTAAGAAGTTCTGACAAATCAGTAACTAGGTCTGCTAGATGCACAAGAGAGAAATGTATAATTTGTTTCTGAATCATAATGAGATTATTTTAATGACACATCTCAAAAAAATGAAAGAAAAAATCATAGATTTTCTTTAAAAACTTCTTTTTTTTTTTAATAGTTTCTGTCAGAGACCCAAACCTGAACTCCATGAGGCCAGGAACCATGCCTGTCTCAGGAGCTGCACATATCCAAATGTCGCACACAATAGGTGCTTAATAAGTATTTGTTAAATAAATTAATGTATGAATTTGTACATGAATAAACATGAGTATTATGTGATGGCTCAAATCAACATTATACTAGTTTTATTCAATCACAAAAAATTTTGTTTAAAGCACAGGTCAGAAAACAAGTTAGGAAAACAAACATCTAGTCTTCTATACCCTTACGGCATCACCCGGCAGTTGTATAACTTCAAAAAAGTCCTCAGAGGCACACAACAAAATCCTTAGCTGCTTCCTGGGAGACACCTGGAACAAACAATAGATGGCCCACGAGGGGCTTTCTAAAGAAAGCACTGCTGTTCTTCACAGACACCGCTCATGGACCCAGGAAGAACATGTTTATGGGGATGGACTATTCACTTTAGGAAATGAATATTCAGATGTTTAACTGTCTATTGTTCGCCCTGAAGTCACACCATGACACACCATCCTGTCTCACAATGCTTTTAATTATTTACCATAATAATGATGCTTCTCAAGAGAACCAGAGTTCAGTTACCTAACAAAGTATGATATTTAATCCTAACAAAAAATATGATTCCCATGAAATGGGTCATTTATGAATGAAGCTGAGCCATCTCTTTCAGGGAGAACATGGCTGGGTGCCAGCAGACCTAGTTAGGGCACCAACTCCCACCTCTGCACGTGTGCAATATGAGACCAGATCAATTGTGAGAGGATCCTAAGTACACCACCAAGTTATAAGAGACCAGAAGAGGGGAGGCTGTATTTCTGAGATGCAGCTTTGAAGACGGCTAGGGAAATCTTCACAGAGGAGATGGGAGCAATTTACTTAGTATTCATGGCAGTTGGGATTGGGAGGTAGGTGAGGACTATAGAACCTTCCATGGGCCAGGAACGGTGGCAGGTGTTTTAGGCATACGATTTCAGTGTATCTTTATAATATCCTAGGACCCAATCATTATTACCTGCATTTTACAAAGGAGAATACTGAGGCTCAGAGAAGTTAGGTAACTTATCTAAGACCTCACAGTTGAGAAGCTGTAGAGCTTGGATCTGAACACAGACACTGACAATAAGGTCCGTAAGCTTTATGCTATAACAAGTTGACTCCCCTACTTTCAAAAAGTAAAACGAAATATTTCAGTTTTACAAAACAAAGAGATGGAGCCAGGGACAGGGTAGTCATTCCAGATGAGCAAAACAGCTTGAGCAAGACTCAGAGGCGGGGAAGTACCAGAGATCATTAGTCCAGAGTCTGACCGGCTGGATAAAGTAGAACATGGCCAAATGAGGCGACCTGAACACTGCCTGGGGGAAACAGAAAGTGATTCCACCCAGGCTGAGGATGCTATACACTCATGAAGTACATTAAAAGGGACTGCACAGCCTTAAGATAAAAATAGAAAGCCTGGGCTCTCCGTGCTCTGGGAAGTGGAGAGCACATGCATCTTTGGCCTCTGATGCAACCCTGTGGGCAGACCTCAAAATAAACATCCACATGTTGCCTGGCAACCGGGACAGTAGCCACAGCTGATCTGTGATCGAAATCCAAGCCCGAGAGACCTTAGAACATTTGGCCACACCCTGTGAGCGCCTGATTATGAGCTGTGACACAGGAGCACCCCAAACTCTTAGGAAAAAAGCCACAAAAGGTGTGAAGTTCGGTACCCTAAGACAATTGCTTCATTATCATTGCTTTGTGAGCCCCACTTTTCCAGTGTTCCCCTTCCCTCCCCCACTGGGGCTGATTATTTTGTAGGTGAGGAAGAGAGCAAGCCACGCGGCCTGGATTCATCATCAAAGAGGAGAAATGCAGCTTTTTTTTAAAGTTGTGTTCATGCCTTTGGGAGCCTGGTTACTTTACTTGATGCATGAATAATTCCAACTATGTCTGACTTTGGCTGCCCCAAACAAGCCAGAGAAGTTAGACCCGGAAAAGACAGTCTACTTTCCTCTTGTGATCCCTCCCCTAGAAAAGGTTTGCTTGGCTAGGACATTCTTAAGCTTGTGAGTCACGCAATTTAAGCAGATTAGAAGTGACATAATGAACAATGAGGAAGACAGCCCATGACAAGTTCTTTGAACTTAAGTCTTAACCTCTCTAGAACACAGTTTCCTCATCTGTAAACTGTCAGGCTTGAGAACTCTGGAGTTCTGCAACTCTAATATGATACGCTATAAATATGTAAAGCTTATTAAATAGCTTATTAATATTAAATATTAATATTATTAAATAGCTCATTAAATAATGTACCCAGTGATAGATGTTCAAAGGGGAAACATAGGAGTTTAGCTTCTGGAGTCCCATAGACCTGGGGAATCACACTATCTGTGTAACTTCAGGCAAGTTGCTTAAAGTTTCGTGTCTGACTCTTTGTGACTGAAGTCTGCCAGGGTCCTCTCTCCATGGGGATTCTCCAGGCCAGAATGCTGAGTGGGTTGCCAGTCTCTTCTCCAGGGGATCTTCCCCACCCAGGGATCAAACCCAGGTCTCCTGCGTTGCAGGCAGATTCTTCACCATCTGAGCTACAGGGAAGTACTAAGCTTTCCAAGATTGTGTGTTTTTATTTGTTAAATGGTATAAAGGTGACATCTACCTCATAAGATGGTAGTGAGGAATTAATGAGGGTGTGTTCATAAGGCCTGGCACATCAGAAGTTAGTAAACAAAAGTAATTTGTATCATTTTACAAATATCAATTGCCTGGGCTTCCCTCCTAGCTCAGTTTGTAAAGAATATGCCTGTAATTCGGGAGACCTGGGTTTGATCCCTGGGTTGGGAAGATCCCCTGGAGAAGGGAAAGGCTCTCCACTCCAGTATTCTGGCCTGGAGATTCAGGCCACGGGGTCACAAAGAGTCAGACATGACTGAGTGACATTCACTTTCAAAAGTCCTCCTCAGTCTGTCTCAGAATGGTGAAGCACTTCAGTGGTGACCACTGCTTTGAGAAGTCTCATATTGTTTATCCTACAGAGAAAGGGCAATATTATTTTACATGACAAAACTTTGTTTGGGTTGAAACGCATCACTTATTTATCCTAAAAGATTATTAACTCATCTGAAGCATATATGGGTACTGGTGATATGATTATTGTACAAGAATAAAAAATTCTGAGCTCTGGTGAACAGTTGCCTGAGAGCCTTTCAGCCTGTTTCTTATAGTGCTTTCAAATTCATTCCTTAGGCACAAACCTAACAAAGAGTGAAAGAAATGAGAACTTTTTATGGACTGCTGTGTAATAAAACCAATGGCCCATCTCAATCTCCACAGGGATGGCAGGCTCAAAGTGTCTCTTACCGAAACTGAGAAGGTACCTATAAGGAAACACGGAGATGGAGCCAGTTGCGTGGTGCCTGAGAGATGAGTCTGTCACATGGCCATTCTTGTAGCTGGCTTCTCCGTGAAGTATGTTCTTAATAAGAAGACTTAACTGGAGTTAGTACAAAGTTCCCTTCTCCAAGCTGATTTCCAAATAATGAAAATGGAAATGCAGGGTGAAATAAAACACTGTTCTAGAAACCACGTAAGAAAAACAAATTCACAAATGTACACTAACAGCAAGCTTAATCTTTGAAAATATTAAAGAGGTAACGTTATTTAGTCAGGAGAACACCTGTGGAGCCTGACCACTTGAGTTTGAATTCCAGCTCTGCTACCAGCTGTTTGACCTTGTGCAAATTCCCTAACTGCTTTGTGCCTCAGTTTCTTCATCTGTACAGTGGGAATAATCAATACCTTCCAAATTTCAATCCACTTTCCCCTAAAATTAAAAAAAAATTCAATAGAATAGGAGAATTGCTTTTTAAATAGGTTTCATTTTAAATATGTAAAAAATTTGTAAAAATATGAACAGTGCTGCTTATCCTTAAGTCTAAACAAAAGTTCTGCATTCCGACACCAGAAGGATGTTTTTCACTATGAATTTTACCTGTTTTTTTCCTTAAATTTCCCTATATTCAGATGTGTAATTTACTCCTTCTTTACTGCCCATTAAGATATCTGAAGAAACTCTGTCAACAAAACTCTTCTTTGCTAATTCCAATCAGTGTACAATATACTCTTTCACAGAAGCAGGAAATTTAATCAATCAGAATTTCCATAGCATTAAGATGTTGAGCATAATATTGAGGGCATAATATCAATTTCTAGTGGTTTTCTGAATTTAGATACAAATTCCTCTCTCAGTTATTTAAACTGTCTGAATATAAACTACTGAGTCTAGGATTTTATAAGGCTGGTCTACATAAAAAGGCATTGGAATCAAATAGAACCTTGCTATCTATGTGACTCAGGGTAAATTATTTAATCTAAGCCTTAGTAGAGGCTCAGATGGTAAAGCGTCTGTCTGCAATGCAGGAGACCTGGGTTCGATCCCTGGGTTGGGAAGATCCCCTGGAGAAGGAAATGGCAGCCCACTCCAGTATTCTGGCCTGGAAAACCCCATGGACCATGGGGCCTAGTAGGCTACCGTCCATGGGGTCACAAAGAGTCAGACACGACTGAGCGACTTCACTTCACAATACACATTTACCTCGTTGCAAAATATGCAACTCTTCAGAGGATTAAATGAAATCCATAAATCACTTAGCACAGTAGTTGTTTAACAAATTAATACACAGTTGGGTTTTCTTCTTTTCATTTATTTTCCATTTATCTGGATCCTGGAGAGTTTCTCCAAACTACATACATACTGCTGGACCTAACCCCTCTCCCACAGCATTCCAGAATTAACTACAGATTATCAGAATGTCCTTTGTTAATCGTTTGTTTCCTATTGGTTGTCTCTCCATTTTACATAGTAAGGAAATCTTCAGTTCATTGAGCAGTAGAAGAATGTGGAGAAGTTATACACAACAGAGAAAAGTTACGGTTTATCATTGGTTCAACTGGAAATCAACTGGGGCATTTTGCCAAGATTTTAATTGCAAATATGTAGATCAATGTTTATCACATTCAGTCTTTGGAAACTCAGGTAGAGGTTTAAGAACATGACTGTCAGAGGACTATAGAGAATGAGACAGTTCTAATTTGTCAGGCTAGGAATCCTACCACAAGAACACTATTTGAGAATCCAGCACACATTATTGTAATAATTGAAAAAAATTCTTGAAACCAAGGAAGAACTCAAACTCAACAGCCAAAAGAGGAGAGCCTTTCCCTTACGATCTCTAAATATTCAATAATATTCACTGTTCCTTAATAATGTGTGGACACTTTATGGCTAAAATTTCTAACAATAATTAGCTAATGAGCCAATTGAGTTAAAACTCAAGTTACATCACATAGAAGATGAAATAATTTTATAATATTGCTAGGGGAAAATGATCACTAATTTTAATCAGTGAAACTACATGAAATATGCAGGAATCCATACATATTTAATTATTTTATACTAAAATTATACATAATGATTGCTGGCAGTGAATGTTATATCAAGCTATTGGGCACTGTGCCAGGTCAAGTGTTAACAACTTTGCTGTTTGTTTGGTTGCTGAGACATGTCTGACTCTTTGTGACCCCATGGACTGTAGCCCACCAGGCTCCATTGTCCTTTGGACTTCCCAGGCAAGAACACTGGAGTGGGTTGCCATTTCCTTCCCCAGGAGATCTTCCTGACCTAGGGACTGAATCCGTGTCTCTTTACCATGGGCTAATAATTAAAAAGCCCTGTGGAGGGCAGGCAAAGAGCAGCTGAGAAGCACGATCGCAGGCTAAGAAAACAGGCGGCACCGCTCAGGTTTTCAGTTTCCCTCTGGATAGGATCTCTGCATAGGAGGTGTGAGTGAAGTCACAGAGCTGCCTGGCACTCTAAGCGCTCCCCAGCATGCGCACCAGCTTGTTGAGGAACAGGCTTGCTAACTCGGAGATGTTCTTCACATGGTTCATCAAGGAGCAACAGTTTCTGGGTTTTATCTCTGGCATTTTTAATGAGACATTCTGGGCACCAGGGTTATACTTCTCTGCTTCAGGGAGGGTCTCAGAATTGGCGGTCACAGACGATGAACACCTAGCTCAGTGGTTTTGGGGCTTCCCTGGTGGCTGAGATGGTAAAGAATCTGCCTGCACTGCAGGAGACCTGAGTTCGATCCCTGGGTCGGAAGATACTCTGGAAACAGAATGGCTACTCACTCCAGGATTCTTGTCTGAAGAAGTCCATGGACAGAGGAGCCTGGTGGGCTCCAGGGAGTCCATGGGGTTGCAGAGTCAGACATGACTGAGCGAATTCACTTTTCAGTGTTTTTTTGGCCCAGAAGCAGAACCACTGATGGGCACTGTGTGGGGAGGGGCAGGGCAGGAATGGACACTTAGAAACTTACAAAGGAGTTTGTCCGAAAGCATAAGGCAGGCGGAAGAGAAAGGAAGGGTTACAGCCTAAAAAGCTGTAAGCCCCCAGGGGATTGTGAAACTCTTTGACACTGAGAATGACTGCTTTAGGTAGTTTTAAAGGAGATGGCTTTACAGGGAGTTGGTGGAATGGCCACTATTTTCTATTAAAACCATCTGTTGTTATCCATGGGCACTTTTCTTCCGGTAACAAACTTAAGTCTCTTCCTGCTTTTATTTGGTCAAGAGAAAGGTGCCAGATTTCATTAGATAATGGGTCAGATTCACAAAATTACCTTTCAAAAGTACTTTCCAGCTGGTTTTGAAATGAAGATTTGTGGTGCTGACATGGCCAGTCCAGGTTACTAATCAGCATAGATGCTCCCTAAAAAAACAGTCCTGTAATACCCCAAAAGTACCTGTCTTCTCCAGTCTCATGACCGCAAACTCTGAGGACAATTGATAATTAGGTAGTGTACATCTTTCTTACACTAGAAAAATGTAGAATATAGGCTTCACCAAGCTCAATAGTGCTGTCATTTTATAGGCAGATATTCTGGCCCACTAGTGGAACTCTTAATGCTACACATATCCACACATCTAGTATACAGCTCAGTTGCTAGGATTTATTTAAGAAAAGAGTGAATTTTTTTTCTGAAAAATTTTCAGAAACATATTTGTCTATCTCTGTAGATCAAGATTCTAACACTCAAATGAAAATATACTTCAGGGGATGTGAATGAGTGTATCAGGCCAGAATGAAAAGGGGGTAGGAGGCTTCATGACAAAATAGAACTGCGGTTATTATCTAAAGGCTTTCAAATGCTTTAAAAACACTGTGCAGGCTTAATAAAATTAATCTGAATTCTGATTCAGGAGCCCCTTTCTGTTCTAGACACATAGAAATACTGTATAAAATTTAACATTAAAACATTAATTAAATAAAGTGATAAATCAAGAGATGGCGGCGAGTATAAAAGAGAAGTCGAGAATTCTGGAAGATAAAAATTCTGGCCACAAGTTTCAGTTCCCTGCTGTAGACCAAGCCCTCTGAACCTCATGCATCTTTATAAACAAAATATTATGAAAAGAAGCATGTCCAAAAGCATATATCCCAGGACTCTGATAATGACAAGTCATGGTAATCGCATTATATTAGATGATTTTATTTGCCTTGTTAGATATAAACAGAATTTCCTATTCCACGATAAGAAGGAAACAGAAAAGACTTCTACGACTGAAAGCCATACAAATAATTTTCCCTCTGCTACTCTGGCCACCCTTCATTAGTACAGCTAATGAAGAAACAATATGCATGAGACTGAGTCTCGGGTTTCTCTGCAGGAGCGACTTTCTGCCCCAACAACTCTATTCTGGACAACTCTGGAGGGATCAAGATCTCATCGAGGTGTTTACACTGAGGCGCTCAATCCAGGACAGAGTCCAAAGAGCATGCCTGCTTACTGGCCCAGGTGCCTTCTTATACCAGCTTTGAGTGAAAGAGGGGTGGTTCAGGCCCGTTCTTAGGCTCCAGCAGAGGGCCACGAACACCAATCAGGTCAGGTCAGGGTGGCCACGCAGGATGGCTCAGAAGTCTCAGCTTCTGTCAGTAGAAGAGCCACAACTCTCAGCAAGATTGCACTGCACCGCTGCTCACAGACCGACTCTGGTGAGCCAACTCCCTTCTTAAAGCAGTGCTCATTCCACTTTTACAGGTTTAAGGATTTACCTTGAAAGCTTACTGGGCCATAGATTCCAGCGATGCTGACTTGGTAGGTCTGAGGTGCGACCTGGACACTCTCCATTTTAAATTAAGGATCTCAGGTGAATTTCACACAGATGCTTTCCAGACTTCATATCATGAAACACTGCATTAGAGCATTCCAAGGAGGAGGAAGAAGTACAACCCCAGGACACAGGTCAGGAGAGTCCCAGGCCCACGGATTAGCCTGGGATTATCCCACTGGACTGCCTTCTCTATTTGGGAAACAAGAAACTTCTCTGAGGCCCTGCTGCTAAAACACAGCTCTGTGCAATTAAGGAAGCCCTGCTTCAGTTATAGTCAGCTTCCCCATTGCTTAGTATTACTAGTCCATTTGCAGGACTCCCTGGGAAACTCCTTACGTTCCAGAACTTGGATGATGATGAGCCACGGAATCATCACCACTCATACACATCTTAGCCGTTATGATCAGTATGTACCATGGGACCTAGAGAACTGAGGATAATTATGTTTTGGCAATATGTAAACCTGTTTAACAAAGCTAACTTGACTAATCAGTAAAAGCAGACCCAAATCTTCTTTCCAACATATAAGAAATCCTCCCAAATAAAACTGATTGTTAGGGTTTTGTAAGTGTTGCAAAGGCATCTAAGAGTGTTATTATATATAATATATATTGTATATAATTATTATATATATAATATATATAATATAACATTATATTATAGGAGAAGGCAATGGCACCCCACTCCAGTACTCTGCCTGGAAAATCCCACAGACAGGGGAGCCTGGTGGGCTACAGTCCATGGGGTCGCTGAGAGTCGGACACGACTGAGCGACTTCACTTTCTCTTTTCACTTTCATGCATTGGAGAAGGAAATGGCAACCCACTCCAGTGCTCTTGCCTGGAGAATCCCAGGGACGGGGAAGCCTGGTGGGCTGCCGTCTCTGGGGTCGCACAGAGTCGGACACGACTGAAGTGACTTAGCATAGCATAGCATAGCATATATATTATAACATGTTATATATAACAAACACTAGTGTTTGTTTGTTATAATTTATATATATTTAGTAATATACAGCTAATTTAGTAATATCTATAGCTTTGGCGGAACTATAGCTATTCTTAATTGTCTGCTTTTTCCGCCAACTAAAGTTTCACTTTACCTCTAATCATCATTTTGTCTTTGAAGCCAAATGTGTTTGTTATATATATAATATATAGCTATATAGATATATATAGCTAATATAGCTATATATTATATATATATCTAGATATATATATAGATATAGTAATATCTCGGGGAAGGCAATAGCACCCCACCCCAGTACTTTTGCCTGGAAAATCCCGTAGACGGAGGAGCCTGGTGGGCTGCAGTCCATGGGGTCGCTAAGAGTCGGACATGACTGAGCGACTTCACTTTCTCTTTTCACTTTCATGCATTGGAGAAGGAAATGGCAACCCACTCCAGTGTTCTTGCCTGGAGAATCCCAGGGACAGGGGAGCCTGGTGAGCTTCCGTCTCTGGGGTCACACAGAGTCGGACACGACTGAAGCGACTTAGCAGCAGCAGCAGCAGTAATATCTATAGCTATAATATCTATACATATATAGGCTAATTCTTTAGTATTAATGAGTACAACTGACTTCCAATCAGTTAATTGGTTCTTAGATGCCTTTGCAACACTATCTGATATTACTAAATATATACTAAATATATAGCTAATACTAAAAGAATATGAGCCTATATATATATAACAAACATTGTTATATATAACAAACACTAACAAACACTATCAACAAAAGAGACCAAGAGGCACCTCTGTAACTAAGATGTGCCAATTACTGCTAGCGAAGGAATCAATAAAAATGATAAAGGGTGAGCAGATGAGCATCTGAGCTTCTTCCTTGTTTTGCTAAGGATATATACCCACCACGTGGCAGCTGGGAAACATGAAATATTCAATCAGAAATGAAATGGAGACAATGTGCCCTTAGAGGTAAGTGTCTGGAATGCAGGGGCAGGTTATCCTGTGGCTGAGCTTGTCTGGCCTCCCTGCATCTCAGCTTGGGTTGTGAAGCAACAGGAAGATGAACAGGACGCCCTGTCACCCTCAAAGCTGGTTTGGCAGACAGACAGCACAGACTCAGGAAGCTATGGAGTCTCCAGTTAATCTGTGCACTGCGCAGGACAAATGGAAATCTCAGGTTGTCATTGACATCTGATGGGAATCCTGTCTGCAGGGGACCATTGTCAAGAACATCTCATGAGAGAGCTCTAAAATGAATCCAAACTCTCAGCCCCACATAACAGCATACGGAAAAGTGTGCGGCGGGAGACCAGAGTAACTCCACTCATGGTCAGGGGCAAGTCTGGAAAGATGGGTCAAGAAAATAAGGAATGAGGTGAGCCAATGCTGGGGAACTTGGATGTATTCAGGTCTCTGAAGAGTCTGGCCTTGGACTGACTGGTTACAGATCTCCTCTAAGGGACTCGTTTTACTAATGTTTATTCCCAGAAAAACAGGCCCATCTTAACCTCACCCCCTTCCCTCAAACTTGCACTGCTTCACAGCACCTTGACAGCAATGCTTTTTAGCACTTTTTACACTGTTTTTATATTTGTTATATGGGCCATACTTTGCGTCTGTATCCTCTGCACCATGACTGGACATTGTTGAAGTTAAACAAAAAGAGTTCACTATGGATCTTTTTCAATTACGTAATCTTTAGCTAATGGACAAACAGATGTTAAGCTGTAAATGCTCATAAAGCTTAGAGAACAAAAACGAATATTGTTTTACCTTTTCTGCCTATCTAGGGTAAATCTCTACACTAGTGCAACAGTATCTTAGGGCTCTGTTCAAATTAAAAGAAAAAAAAATCTTCTTTTTCAATTCAACAAACATTTATTTAGCAGTTACTATGCGGAAGGCACCATGGAAGATGCAGTGGTGGTCCAAAGATGTGGATCTTATCTTCAAAGGGCTCACAGTAGAATAAAAAGCTGGTATTCTAACAAAAGTTACCATAGCCAAATGAGACGATATAGTCAAACGAGACTTCAGTGTGCATTAACTTCACCCACTGCAACTCATTTTTTAGGAAGTATTTTATGGAGAGCTGTTAAACATGTCCTGAGAAACAACACAGGGCAGTGGTTAAAAGATCAGGCTCTTACTCTCTTAATCTGGAAAGTGGGCAGGATAACGGTATCTGCCTCCTCCCTTTCTCATCATCAGATCACGTACAGTGCTCGGCACATGCCTAGAACACAGTAATTGTCAGTAAGTGTAGTTATAACTATTAATGCTGATTTTTTTTTGCTGTTTAGTCACTAAGTCGTGTCCGACTCTTTTGTGACCCCATGGACTGTAGCCCGCCAGGCTCCTCCATCCATGGGATTCTCCAAGCAAGAATACTGGAGTGGGTTGCCATTTCCTTCTCCAGGGGATCTTTCCAACCCCGAGACAGAACCCACATCTTCTGCTTGGCAGGCAGACTCTTAACCACTGAGCCAATACGCTGATCTAATACAGATTGTGTTGATCTGTTCTTTTTCTGAAACCTGTTAAAGTCACTTGCTAATAATTTATTATTATTGCCTAATGTGAACAGGAGGGCACAAGGCTAACAATGTCACTTTGGCAATAGGATTACACATAGCCTCCACCCAAATCTCCAAGGTTCAAATATATGTATGGACTTGCTCAGAAGTCAACCTGTCTTAAGAGATGCTGTAAAGGACCCTTAAAGATTGGAAACAATGGGACTGAGTAATTATATTTATGGCTTTCCATAAAAACAGTGTATCGACTGATCTTAACCATGGCAGGGGGCGGGGGGCAGCACCCAATGAACGGGTATTTTAAAATGTGTGCATGACAGAATTTTTGTCATGCTCTGGCATTTAGTGGGAACAAGAGAGCCCCGCCCAATTAAGAACTGTCAACCCAAATGCCATTAGTACTCTGTTGAGAAACACTGGGTAACTGACATTTTTTAGTTAAGAGCTATTCACAGAGAAAAAAAAATAAAACACAACTGGTTGTGAAGACCCATTGTATTTTCTCAGTATGAAGATTATTAATTCAATATATAAAAAACTACAGGATAAAATAGCTCCTTCTTATGAGGCCAGACACAATGATGCTAAAACACATATCCCAGATTCAAATAGTCTCCAAAATGAGGGCACTGTGAGGTAAAGAGAAGAGACAAAGATATCTATGTACACAAGAGAACATAGGTTGTGGGCTTTTTATTTAAATAGGACTGAATGATTAAGTGGTTCATATTGTGAGAAAAGTAAATATTTCCAGCTAAGAAGTAGTGATGCCTTACAGATAGTTGTTATTATAAACAATGAATAGGAACACAAATATTTGGCTGACTTTATGAACTGAATTCAAATTAACTTCCCATGTTTTCCTAAATCTTTTTCAAATGATCAGTTTACTTGTTCTCTTTTAAATCTTCATTGGTGAGAGAAGAATTATACTCAGCCAGTTCATGGACAATCAAGAAACCTAACCAACCACTAATAAACTCCTCTCCGCACTGAGAATCTTCTCTCAAAGCATGAGAACTGAAACAGACAGTTTATACTTGAAGGCACTGCTTCGTAAACACGTTAGGCAGTCTGCAAAATTCACTTAAAAAAAAAAAACAAACAGTCATCAAGGGTTCTTGCTGCCTGTACCAGGATTCCCGCTCTATCCTCACTGCTATTGGACAGCTACCCCTTCTCCAAGACGGCAGATGTAGCCTTGGTTAGTCTAGCATGATTTTGCTAAATGTCACTATTCTGTTTTAATCTTACACAGGCAGCAATCTCCTCCCCACCGCATCCCCAGCAATAAATATCCTTTAGATACTGAAAAATCAGCGTGCAAATGTTAAATTCAGTTTCCACAAACAACACGTCAGGAAGAGGCACTCTTCATTAGAAAATAAACTTGCCAGCTTTAAACAGCAGGTGCCACTCCTTACTGACCTCCCTGCTATGCAGAGGTTTTCCCTCTAGAAAACATCTCACATAACAGGAACTTTCCAGAATTGTCGATTAGGCAGTCCCATTCCTCTGATGTAGGTACAGGTGGATTCCCCAGGGGACTCGTCAGAGGTCCCAAGGTTCCACCCTTGGAGGACGCCTCTTAAACTCTCAGCCTCCTTTTCTCAAGCTGTAAGATGGGAATAAAGAACCAGCCCGGTAGGCGTTTATAACTGAGGCACGGGACCACGGGACAGGGCAGAAGAGACTGTCAAATCTCCACGAAAACATTTTGCATTCTTGAAAGACAGGTACAAAGCACCGCTCTTTGTGATGTAATCCGACCACAGCCTCAGGTTGTGTTCAAGGAAACAGAACCAAAACAAGTCACAACATCGGCCACGCCACACCCAGCATGTTATCAGGTACACTCAGAGGTTCAGTTCAGTTCATTTCAGTCGCTCAGTCGTGTCCGACTCTTTGCGACCCCAGGAATCGCAGCACACCAGGCCTCCCTGTCCATCACCAACTCCCGGAGAGGTTACACACAGTGAAGTCATTCTCTAAAACGGAGGTCACCACGGCGGAGGGGGCAGGGCGTGGGGAGAAGATGGGGTCTAATCCTAAAGATCACAGGGCCAAACAGAATCCACAGAGCTGCTGCTCTTTCTTTTTGTCTTTCAGCATTTTTTCCAGGTCACACAAATCCCTGGTTTGGGAACCCTACCCTGTACGATCACCAGATTCATTCCCAGCCCAGCAGCCAGCCACTGCGGCACCGACAGGGAGGAGGGGTCGGCAAGTAACACAAGGGAGCTTAGAACCCACTGGAAGGGGATGGATCTTAAAGGTCAAGTGACTGGTCGGGGCGCACGTCCAGGCACTGGGAGCCCGCCGGCCCGGGAAGCCGCCGCAGCCTCGGGGACAAGCGGCCGAAATCAGTACTCACTCTGCTGCGTCCGGCTTCGGGGCCCCGGAGACTTCAGCCGGGCTTGCGGGACGTTTGCATTCCCGATTGCGCTCGGCCCCCGCGGTTTCAGTTTGCAGCCGCAGCCCAGTGCGCGGAGAGGGACGCGGCGGGGCGGTCCCGGGACGCGCGACGCAGGCCGCTCCCCGCCCGCCTCTGCCAGCCCCTGGCAGCACCGCCCCCGGAGCGCCGCGCGGTTCGTGGAGGGGGCGATGCCCGCTCTGACTGAGGGGCTGGCATCCCCCGGGCTGGCCAACAAAACAACGCGAGGCAGGTCACCCGCTGATGGCAGAGGTCTACCGCTCCAAGGCTGTTTCTATGCGAACACACGCCCCCAAATGTCGCTTTTTAAACTACGGAGTAAATTAACATTTTACATCCCATAACAGATTTTGCTTTCTAAAGAGTGGTTTAACAGAACCAAAATTCTACTGAATTATTGTACATTATACATTATGACTAAACATTTCAAAATAAGAATGGATTTTAAGCCACTGAATAAAATAAGAATGTATGAATTCATACTGCCATAAATAAATGTGTTTATATATATATACTCAGCCAATTCATGGGCAATCAAGAAACTTAACCGACCACTAATAAATTCCTCTCTACCTTGCTGCTGCTGCTAAGTCGCTTCAGTCGTGTCCAACTCTGTGCCACCCCACAGACAGCAGCCCACCAGGCTCCCCCATCCCTGGGATTCTCTGCCTTGAGAATCCCTCAAAGCATGCGAACTGAAACACAGACAAGGTTGGCCACCTACCCCTTCTTCTGTTGGCCAGCTACCCCTTCTCCATCAGCCGGCAGATGTAGCCTTCGCTAGCCTGGAATGATTTTGCTAAATGTCACTATTCTGTTTTAATCTTACACAGGTAGAAATCTCTCCTCACCACATTCCCACCAATAAATATCCTTTAGATACTGAGGAGCAATAAGGAAATGCTTTTCCTTATTGAAGAATACACGTGAAGTTGCTCAGTCATGTCCGACTTTTTGCGATCCCATAGATCGTAGCCTGCCAGGCTCCTCCGTCCATGGGATTTTCCAGGCAAGAGTACTGGAGTGGGTTGCTATTTCCTTCTCCAGAGGATCTTCCCAACCCAGGGATCGAACCTGGGTCTTCCACCTGTCTTGAGCCACCTGGGAAGTCAATAGAATGCTAACTAATAAACATAAAATAAGTGACTGGGGTTAGGGAAAACACATAAAATCTTAGAGAAATATGAGAAAACAGTTTTCCCCAAAGCCATAATTTGGTTACAATAAAGGCTCTAGACGGAGCTGGGGGTATGAGTGGAGGAGGTAGTGGCAGCCGGTGGTTAAGGACCAGAAATTCAGGCCTCACTAGTGACAGCTGAGCAGCGACTCACTCTGTGTCCAGCCAAGGCAGAGGTGACGGCCAGTGGGCATTCAGAAGAGTGCTCATCTGGGCAGGCTGGTACCCACATCCACCCAGCAATCAAAGCAGGTGGGGTCCCACTGACTTCTCCTGCAAAGTGTTCCCCAAGCCACCTTATTATCATTTTTCATTTACTTCTGTTAAATAAAGGTGGTGAAATAAAAGCCCTTCCAACTCTAATATTCTATAATTCCCTGAGGAGAAGACCCCATCCTTATAATTCTTCTAGATGAAAATAGCTTAAATTCCTTTTTGGTTCATGGTCAGTATTTCTGTGCTTTTTTGTTTCTTAACCTCAGCTTATCAGTGACATTTCAAACAACCAACACGACTTAACTTGGGCCCGCTTCTCAAGAGGGATGAGCCCTGAGTCCACAGCTCCAGTGGTGTAGGCAGCATATCTCTGTCAATGAGGGTGAGTATATGTGAGCTCTTCAAGGGTACAGATTACTAATTACATGGTTATGAAATAAAACTTCCAAAGATGCTTATCCTGCAGGACAGGTAGAAAGGGCCTCTTCTCCTTGGAGATGAAGAGGGACGGTATTGCTCCCAGATAAGATGTGTCTATTCCAGTCCCTCTTATAGTCCTTTCTTCCAGTGTGGCCCCCATATCACCCGCATCTGAAAAACTGGAGGGTATTTATCAAATAGAGAAAATACTGGGCCTTACCTTATGAGGAATCAGGTTTTTGTGGCTTGGAATCTGAGAATCTGCATTTCAACCCGATTATCTCTGCTAGATAATCTGATTCCCTGATCAGTTTAGGTAATCTAAGATACAAGTAATCTAAATTACCCACATTCAGCACAATTCAGCATCTCTGCAGCTCAAAATGCAGTTGCCAAACCACCAGCAGCAACTGGGAGCTTGTTAGAAAAGCAGAAAGAATCTCGGTCTCACCACAGACTTCCTGAGTCAGAATCTGCATTTTAATAAAAACCTCACTGACTGAAATGCACATTAAAATGATACTGCTCTGAATCTTGTTTCCCAAACCTTGGTTATTTGTGTATGTGTTATTGTCATTCAGTCACGTCCAACTCATTGCAACCCCACGAACTGTAGCCCACCAGGTTCCTCTGTCCATGGGGTTCTCCAAGCAAGAACACTAGAGTGGGCTGCCATTCCCTTCTCCAAGGGATTTTCCCAACCCAGGGATTGAACCTGGGTCTCCTGCATTGCAGACAGACTCTTTACCGTCTAAGCCACTATTTTTTAAAATCTGGCATAACTGTATTTACTTAATATTTTAAAAACCAATTTATGTTTTAACCATATCTAGCCTTGGCTCCCCTGGTGGCTCAGATGGTAAAGAGTCTACCTGCAGTGCGGGAGACCCAGCTTTGATCCCTCAGTTGGGAAGATCCCTTGGAGAAGGAAATGGCAACCCACTCCATTATTCTTGCCTGGAAAATCCCATGGATGGAGGAGGCTGGTAGGTTACAGTCTGTGGGGTCGCAGAGTCAGACACAACTAAGCAACTTCACTTAGCCTTGTTTTAAGCAAAACTATCCAAGAGATCACAAGCGGGAATCAAGACTGCCAGGAGAAATATCAATAACCTCAGATATGCAGATGATACCACCCTTATGACAGAAAGTGAAGAGGAACTAAAAAGCCTCTTGATGAAAGTGAAAGAGGAGAATGAAAAAGTTGGCTTAAAGCTCAACATTCAGAAAACGAAGATCATGGCATCTGGTCCCATCACTTCATGGGAAATAGATGGGGAAACAGTGTCAGACTATTTTTTTGGGCTCCAAAATCACTGCAGATGGTGATTGCAGCCATGAAATTAAAAGATGCTTACTCCTTGGAAGGAAAGTTATGACCAACCTAGATAGCATATTCAAAAGCAGAGACATTACTTTGCCAACAAAGGTCCATCTAGTCAAGGCTATGGTTTTTCCAGTGATCATGTATGCATGTGAGAGTTGGACTGTGAAGAAAGCTGAGCGCCAAAGAATTGATGCTTTTGAACTGTGGTGTTGGAGAAGACTCTTGAGAGTCCCTTGGACTGCAAGGAGATCCAACCAGTCCATCCTAAAGGAGACCAGTCCTGGGTGTTCATTGGAAGGACTGATACTAAAGCTGAAACTCCAATACTTTGGCCACCTGATGCGAAGAGCTGACTCATTGGAAAAGACCCTGATGCTGGGAGGGATTGGGGGTAGGAGAAGAAGGGGACGACGGAGGATGAGATGGCTGGATGGCATCACTGACTCGATGGACATGAGTCTGAGTGAACTCCGGGAGTTGGTGATGGGCAGGGAGGCCTGGCTTGCTGTGATTCATGGGGTCGCAAAGAGTCGGACACGACTGAGCGACTGAACTGAACTGAACTGATCCAAGAGATCATGAGTTTGGAAGTTGTACTTTACTTTTTCTAGAACACTGAAACACATGCAGAACTATTGAAATAAAAATGCTTGCTTACTTAACAACATACAGAATCATTTCACCCACCACATGTGGTCCAAAGGTTCTGCGGGTGAGGCTGACACCGAACCCTGGGATGCCTGAGCGGTCGGTGTCGGCTGAACGAGAGTGTCCTGAGCAACCCACAGGATGCTGAGTTTATTCCCCACCCCTGCCCCTTATTCACATTATGCATGAGAAAAGTAGGGCTGTGCTGCCAAAGTTAACAGGTATTTATGGCAGAATCAGGACCAAAAGCACAGAAGGAATCCTCTGGTGGGTGCTTATTCCTGCACAGATCTTCTCCCCTCTAACTGGGAGCACAGCTATGTACCCTCTTCGGTTTAAAAGGTCTGCTGCTGCTGCTGCTGCTAAGTCGCTTCAGTCGTGTATGACTCTGTGCGACCCCATAGACAGCAGCCCACAAGGCTCCTCTGTCCCTGGGATTCTCCAGGCAAGAACACTGGAGTGGGTTGCCATTTCCTTCTCCAACGCATGAAAGTGAAAAGTGAAAGTGAAGTTACTCAGTCGAGTCCGACTCTTAGTGACCCCATGGACTGCAGCCCACCAGGCTCCTCCGTCCATGGGATTTTCCAGGCAACAGTACTGCAGTGGGGTGCCATTGCCTTCTCCATGTTGCTAAATAACCTGTTGTTTGTGGTTGCTTAGTCACTCAGTCATGTCTGACTCTTTTGTGACCCCATGGACAGTGGCCCAGCCAACCAGCTCCTCTGTCCATGGGATTTTTCCTGCCAAGAATACTGGAGTGGTAACCAGTGATTTTTCCTTCAGTTCAATTAGGCAGTTCTCCTGTTTTCCTTTCCATAGTAAATAGCTGGCAGCTGGCAATACATTTGAAAATCCTCATTACTGAAAGTCACTCAGTCGTGTCTGACTCTTTATGACCCAATGGACTATACAGCCCATGGAATTCTCTAGGCCAGAATACTGCAGATTCTTTACCAGCTGAGCCACCAGGGAAGCCCAGTCAATACAGTGCGAGCCTTCCCAGCCCCAGATTCCTGGGCAGCAGGGTTAAGGCACGTGACCCGCACTGGCCAATCAGCTTTGCCTCACACAAGTGAGCCCGGGAATGAGCCGAGTAGAGGCGCCGCCCACTGGTAGGTCTGAGTTAGAAGGCCTTCCAGCCTTCGAGGTTGGCAGTGTCCAGGTTCCCGGCCTCCAGGCCTAAACCTGATAGGTGCTGAGCTGCAGTGGCCGCGAGGAGGAGCTGCCACAGGCAGGCAGGGCATTGTTCCCGGCTGTGAAATAAATTCTTTCTGCTGGAGCCTTTTGGATTTCTCTAGGAGCTGCACTAGAGAAGGAAATGGCAACCCACTCTAGTGTTCTTGCCTGGAGAATCCCAGGGACGGGGAGCCTAGTGGGCTGCCATCTATGGGTCACACAGAGTCGGACACGACTGAAGCGATGCAGCAGCAGCAGCTACCTGCTAGTCCTTAAGAATCCCTCTAGCGTGAAGTCGTCAGAGTGGGTCCCAATGGGAACTGATAACTTTACCCAGCACATCTTCTTATAGCCACAGTTTTCCGCAGAGATGTTCTTAATGCAAGTTCAACCTCGCTTTTCCTCACCAGAGTTAGTTGGTGGTTACAATAGAAGTTGCCTGAGACTCTTTCAAATACAACTGCATGACTGATTATGGATCCCAGCTATTTATTTAGTAAGAGTCTAATTTCTATAGCCTCATTAGACCTCATTATTAATTTATAAAAATTCAATTTTAAGCACTGCTGCTGCTAAGTCGCTTCAGTTGTGTCCGACTCTGTGCGACCCCATAGACGGCAGCCCATCAGGCTCCCCCGTTCCTGGGATTCTCCAGGCAAGAACACTGGAGTGGGTTGCCATTTCCTTCTCCAATGCAGGAAAGTGAAAAGTGAAAGTGAGGTCGCTCAGTCGTGTCCGACTCTTAGCGACCCCATGGACTGCAGCCTACCAGGCTCCTCCATCCATGGGACTTTCCAAGCAAGAGTACTGGAGTGGGGTGCCATCGCCTTGTCTGATTTTAAGCACTAAACACCTTAAAATAATGATTTTGAATTAGAAATATCTATGCCATTTAAGTATTTTAGATCCTCCAAACCCAGGGCTGTATGGCAAAAGTGATATTATTTGTACACATAATTACTGATTTTGTAAGAATTCTCATAAAACATTTCTGCAATACATGGTAACCAGTCAGTCTCTAACATACAGCTATATACAGCTTGCTGCTGCTGCTGCTGCTAGGCCGCTTCAGTCGTATCTGACTCTGTGCAACCCGTAGACGGCAGTCCAGCAGGCTCTGCCATCGCTGGGATTCTCCAGGCAAGAACCCTTGAGTGGGTTGCCATTTCCTTCTCCAATGCATGAAAATGAAAAGTGAAAGTGAAGTGGCTCAGTCGTGTCCGACTCTTCGTGACCCCATGGACTGCAGCCCACCAGGCTCCTCCATCCATGGGATTTTCCAGGCAAGAGTACTAGAGTGGGGTGCCATTGCCATTCTGAAGTTTTAATACAGACTAAGTTTTTCTTTGGAAGGAATGATGCTAAAGCTGAAACTCCAGTACTTTGGCCACCTCATGCAAAGAGTTGACTCACTGGAGAAGACTCTGATGCTGGGAGGGATTGGGGGCAGGAGGAGAAGGGGACTACAGAGGATGAGATGGCTGGATGGCATCACTGACTTGATGGACGTGAGTCTGAGTGAACTCCGGGAGTTGGTGATGGACAGGGAGGCCTGGTGTGCTGCGATTCATGGGGTCGCGAAGAGTCGGACACGACTGAGTGACTGAACTGAACTGAAGTTTTTCTTAATAATTGTAAAATTGTCACTTACTTTAACTTTTGAGTTGAATGTGTCCAGAATCAAGAAAACCAGAACTAATTCTCATTACCAATTACATCTACTATTATCGTGTTATGTGTCGGGAGAATATCATTTGCCTGTGTGTTGTGATAATTTATTGTGTAATAAAAGGCTTCAAGGGGTCACAAACGCTATTAAATGATGCATGGGAATGGTCATTTCTAAGTGATGATGATACTGAGGACTTTCAATCAGGTATCAAAAGACAAAGTTAAAAAACTAAGAAAGTGTATATATATATATAAAGTATATGTATGCACATATATAAGTATATATATGCACATATATAAGTATATATATATATATATATTTCTAATACTCTGTAAGGGTTAAAGATATAAAGAGGAAGGAATGAAGAATTAAATCCTAGAAAAAACAATAATCAGGAAATTGGTGAAGGAACTCCAGTCAGGAAACCACAGTGATAAAGAACAATAGAAGAATGGGATGGGAGAAGCCAAGGAGAGAATTACAAGTTTGCCAGTAAATACTAAATCAGTCACTGTGTGGCTAAATGTCTCTGGCTCCCAGCTACACTCCCTCCCACAGCTTCCTGAGGCCGGGGCAAGGTTTGAGGAGAATTGCCAGATTCTTTACAAGAATTCTGTCTAGAAATGAGTGGATGATACTCCTGGGTAGAAAAAAGATGTAAAAGGGACTGCTTCTTACCACTAAATTCAAGGGGGGCGGGAAATAAAGGAAACAAAAGAAAAATACCTAAGTGTGATTTTCCACAGCGTACTGACCCTCCAAGAGTTTGAATGAATGAAGTGAATAAAGGCCCTTTCCAGGCAGGAGATCTGGACAATGTACTGAAACTTCAAGAGTTTAGGTAATGACAACTCTAGAAACCATTTACAAATGATTCACTACAAATCTCCTGAGATTGAGGTCTGGCTAATGAAGCTTTGGCCACCTGATGCAAAGAACCAGTCTTTTCACTGGAAAAGACCCTGATGCTGGGAAAGACTGGAGGCCAGAGGAGAAGGGGATGACAGAGGATTAGATGTTTGGATGGTATCACCAACTCGATGGATGTGAGTTTGAGTAAACTCCGGGAGTTGGTGATGGACAGGAAGGCCTGGCATGCTGCAGTCCATGGGGTCACAAAGAGTCGGACACGACTGAGAGACTGAACTAATGAAGCTTCGAATTTTTAGAGGCATAATTTAAGTGCAAGTTAAATAAAAGTCATAATATTACAAAAGATAGGATATGTCTAGAAAATATATTTTAGTTGGAGACCTCCAAACAAGAGAGTATGAGGACTAACAAGGGCAATGGCAGCAGAGATACCCTGGCCCAGCCTCCTCTCATGTCTCAGCTGGGTTTTAGTTTGGGTACTTGTAAGGGGTTTGGACAGCAGCTGAGGCTCCAGGAGGCTCTAAAATATGGACTCTTCACCAAACAAGTAACATACATGAATGAGGAAGTCCACAGCCCTCCACAGGAGGGCTACCAGTTTCAATGGGAAAAAAATGCTTATTTTCAATAGTCATATAGGCAATCCTGAAACAGGTTAGGGTTTGGATAATCCTGGACATACTGGAAGATCACCAGCTGAAGTGGAAGGAGCATAGCTACTTTATATATTGAAAACTACTAGCTTAAATGGGAGTTACAGCTTATCTTAAAAGATGAAAATTCAGTGGTTTTTATAAGCTGCAAAACTTGGTAGTGTTATATTACCAAAGAAGGCTTGGTCAGACTTTAAAATGTCCAGGATCTTTTGTGAACTGGAAGCCTGGGTTTGAACCCTACCTCAATCTTACTGGCTTTGTGATCTTGTCAAGGTTACTTAACCTCTCTGACCCCAGGTTTCCTCGAGTATAAAGGAATAATAATTATAAGGTTGTGACAGATTACATAAGATAATTACACAGCACATTTAGCAAGAGCCTGCTATGCTTAATATTCATTAAGATAATTTGAATTATTTTCTGAAAAAGTGGAAAGACTATATTTCTACTCATAGTATGTGCAAAAATCAAATATTATTTATAAACATTTAAAATAATGATTAATATTTTTGGACACTTACTATTAGATGCCAGTAAGAATAATAACACAAATGTCTTTATAGGTCTTAAATCATCAAGTCCTTATTAAGAAATATCATGCCTGTTGTTTTGTACCTCCCCCACCTGCCGAGAAATGATACTTTGTTTGATTTTCAGTGACATATTTGACATGTCTGCTTTCCCTACAAGTCCTACCCACTAGTGATACATCTGTAAAGTAGGTGTCTTTTCATGTCCAGGAAATGACTGACCTTGGTGGCCGGGGCTTTTTCACCAGCCTGAGTTCTGGAGGGCTGACTGCTCCCAAGGCTTGTTGCTTTTTTCTGAAAAAAGAAAAGAAAAGAAAATATTAGCTTCGATGGGGGAAGATACCTTAACAATGTGGTCAAGCGCAAATTTTTCTATCAATACAAATATCTTTTCAAGCAAAATTCAGACTAATATACTCAATGCTAAGCACACAAAAAGGGAAACAAGTTTTTAATTTGTTATATCTTAGCCTGAAGACTATATAAATATTAAAAAGAAAGAGTGCATTGAGTAAATTGCAGTTGTTCAATAGTCAATGGTTTTGGAAAAGTGCCAAACTCCTCACATGGCCAGATGCCATTTTCCACCGCCGTGCATTCCCAGAACAGCATCACTCACTGGGACAGGGTGCGTTCTTTCTTACCCTGAGCGCTGCAGAGCAGGCGTTAGCATAGCCTGCAGAGGGTGACTCAGCAGCAAGGATCAAAGATGCAATCCTATGTCTAAGAAACTTATCTTAGGGAAATAATGGTACAAGAGCAAAAGCCTTTTTTTCTTCACAGATATTCATCACAGAATTCTGACTTCAAAAACAAAAAACAATATAGGTAATAATGAATGTTTATTGAATTCTTGGGCTTCCCTGGTAGCTCAGTTGGTAAAGAATCCGCCTGCAATGCAGGAGACCCCGGTTCGATTACTGGGTCGGGAAGATCTGATGGAGAAGGGATAGGCTACCCACTCCATAAGGGCTTCCCTGATAGCTCAGTTGGTAAAGAATCTGCCTGCAATGCAGGAGACCCCAGTTTGATTCCTGGGCTGGGAAGATCCCTGGAGAAGGGAAAGGCTACCCATTCCAGTATTCTGGCCTGGAGATTCCATGGACTGTATAGTTCATGGGGTCTCAACGAGTCAGACACAACTGAGCGACTTTCACTTCATTTTCACTGCACATTGAGTTCTTACCATGTATCAGGTAATTGTTCTATCAGAATAACTAAATTATAGATAATAATAAAATAATGCTCTAATAATACAGTACATTACAGTACTATTGTAAGTGCTCTAAGTAACATGTATAACATCATATAACATGTATAACATGATATAATATGTAATATGTATCATGTGTAACAAGTAAGTTAATCTTAAAATTACACAATATAAAGCTGTTACTATTGTTATCCCCATTTTATGGGTAAGGACATGGAGGAATGGGGTGAGTATAAAACTTGGCTATGGTCACAGCTCGTAAAAAGCAAGATGTCTATTTCAGACCTTATTCTCTCACCTACCTGCACTGCCTCCCACATAAGAGGTCATGCTATGAACAGCTACAGGATGAAATGTCATGTGGTAGTTTAAAGATCATGTTTAGAAGAACGCTGCATTAAATGAAAATATTTAACTTATATTTTACATAAAAGCCACATTATAAAGTAACATGTGTAGTATGATCTCTGAAGTTCATGTGGGGTTATTTTCTGATAGTGGGGTTAAGAGTGCTTCCTTGTGCCTTTTTTTTTTTTGGATGTTCTTATGTAACTACTTGAAGAAGGCAATGGCACCCCACTCCAGTACTCTTGCCTGGAAAATCCCATGGATGGAGGAGCCTGGTGGGCTGCAGTCCATGGGGTCACTAAGAGTCGGACACGACTGAGTGACATCACTTTCACTTTTCCCTTTCATGCATTGGAGAAGGAAATGGCAACCCACTCCAGTGTTCTTGCCTGGAGAATCCCAGGGACGGGGGAGCCTGGTGGGCTGCAGTGGCAAATAACTACTTAAGTGACAAAAGGATAATAAGCAAGGGGGAGATAAAATATACAGTTGCTTTCTCCACAAGGACTTGATATCTTGTATCTTTTACTTATGAATTTTACTTATATATTTCAGAGAAGCAAGCATATAAAGTTTATAATGCAACATGGGGAGATTATGATCCAGCATCTATAAAATGTGAAGCATGTACTATAAGCATTGAATACTCAGGAGGGGTTATCATGCTGATTAGGTGATATATAACACCGTAAAGAGTTACATTTCCACTTACACACAAGTTTGGACACTTTTTAAAAAACATATAATTGAGAAGAATTTGGTTGAATTCTTTAACATTTAGAAGATATTCAGCAAAATTTATAGCGCTTAATTTTGTGAAACTGTCTGCCACAATTTGAGCTGAAGTTTGAGCTGAAGCCTTGTTTCCCTTCGGGGCAAATACTGTCTTAGCAAGTAGAAAAGATAAAACTCAGCTTTCTGTCCTCAAAGTCCAATGGTTATGTGTCCACTGGTTGGCTATTCTCAGAGCCCTGCATGGTGCCCACTGAATCAACAGGGTGGACATGTTTTAATGGGTATCTGAGGGTCTTCAGAGGCCTCTGCAGGGGCCCCAGGCTCCAAAGTATCACTTGTAAACTAAATAGTCTCTCCCAAACATTCATGCACTATCATCAACCAGAGGAAGAAAAAAATCCTAGATAAATGTGATAGAAATTAAAGAGGGCTTCCCTGGTGGCTCAGATGGTAAAGAATCTGCCTGCAATGCAGGAGACCTGGGTTTAATCCCTGAGTGGAGAAGATCCCCTGGAGAAGGGAATGGTTACCAAACTCCAGTATTTTTGCCTGGAGAATACCATGGACAGAGGAGCCAAGAGGGCTACAGTCCATGGAGTTGCAAAGGGGTGTAAATGGCTGAGCGACTAACACTTTCACTTTTTTCACTTTCACTAAAAAATTAGTACTTTGGGTGTGATATGGGAGATGGTGAAAGGAGGAGATGGCCTAAGTTTTACCATATCACAAGTCTCTTTTCAAAATATAAGCTAAACAAATAGCTTCTGATGATCATAGTGCATAACATGGATTCCGTGTAAGGGGCTGGATATAAGAAATGAAGACAAGCATATAGCATTGGGGTTATTCATTGTACTTGCATTTTCCATTTCAACCTCCTCATTTCCAGCAAGAAGGCTGAAGCCTAGAAAAGTCCAATCACTGTCCACTGCTCCAGCTATTAACTTGTGGTCACTGCTCCAGCTATTAACTTGTGGCCTCAGCTGTAATCAGGGAAGGTCACGTTGCAATCCTGCACTAACTGCAGCTCCAACTCTCACATCAGAATGCACACACCAGACCCAGATTTATCTGTAAATGAATTCTACTCCACCCATTAGCTAAGATTTGCCCACAAAAATTAAAAACTTTTGGCTAAGTTATGAAACCATTAAATTTAAAATAATACACATGCTGTTTTTTTTTAATAAATTTAACATACATAATGATTTTTACTTTAAAAGGTAATTTAAAAATTATTATTAAATTCAGTATCTTTTAACTCAACTGAGGATGGATATCTCAGCTTTCCTATGGGTATGACCTTGCTTTGTTCTTTGAGACAATTGAATTACCTAGTTTACAAAGGACCAATTTAGTTTAGCTGAAACAGGACTAGAATTTATAAAAAATGATCTTCCATTATGTAATATTTATAGAGCTCTTAACAATGTCAGGCACTTGAAACACAGCACAAAAGCTTAGATATGCACAAGTATACCACAGCACAAACCCCTTATTCTCAGATTTGTATTATTACACATTGTTTTGGCTGATACATGACATGGTTCTCTCTTCAGCTGTATTTGACTTCACGAATCCCTTTACTCCGGGCTTCCCTCATAGCTCATTTGGTAAAGAATCTGCCTGCAATGCAGGAGACCCAGGTTCAATTCCTGGGTCAGGAAGACCCCCGGAGAAGGAAATGGCAACCCATTCCAGTATTCTTGCCTGGAGAAGCCCACAGACAGAGGAGCCTGGCAGGCTACAGTCCATGGGGTTGCAAGAGTTGGATACAACTTAGCGACTAAACCACCACCATCCCTTTACTCACTGGACATTTACTGAACCTTGGCTAGAAGCCTGGTCCTATTCTAGGCAGTGGTGATATAATGACCAATTGAACAAAAACAGGTCTTACTCCTGTAGTGCTTACATTCCAGTAAAAGGACTTGGACTCTAAATAAGTCAATAAAAACCAAGATGGTTTCAGAGAGTGAAGAGTGTTGTAAAGATAATAAAACAGGGTCATGTAACAGAGAGTAGCTGGCTGAGGGTTCCTTCAGGCAGGATAGACAAAGAAGTGACATTTGACAGAGATCTGACTATAAATAAATCAAGCATAAAATGTGGCACAGGGGAAGGGAGGCATTCGAGTGGATAGGGCGGCACGGATAAAGGTCCTGGGCTGGGTTTAGCAAGCTGGAGGAGCAGAGAGAAGTTGCTGCCCTGAAGCAAGGTGGGCACCAGCAAGCATGGAACAAGGTGATACAGGATGCTGAATCAAGATGCTGAGTCCCAAGTGATGGGTTCATGATAGACCCACAGTCAGGTGGGCTGGGACCACCAGTTTCTTCCAGGCCATGGTTTGCTTCCTGCCTTCTCTGGGTACCTACCATCTAGTCCTTGGGAGTCTTTCTTGCCTCCATGGGAAAAGTTCTCAAAGTCCCTTGGCTTCACGTCAGCATGAACTTAACTTGTGCAGTCTTCCTCACCCTCAGCCCCTCTCTCCCCTCAACCATGAGTATCAGTCCTTAGAAATCCCACTCTGGCCTGGACACGTTTCTCACCCAGCTAGGTCTGCACATTCACAGCTCTGACAGGGCTGGGTCTATCCCTGGATAGAATGGAATTCATTTACTCACAGTAAGGGAAAACTCAGAACAAGCTCACTCCCGTAGGATTCTGCCTTTGTCTTAACACACAGACACGCTCTGGTCTCTAAACGATTAAGCTGTTACATGAGAACACCAGTACCAGGATAATTCAAAGTCTGAGTTCAACTAATTTTTCTTCGAGGCCACTGAACAGATTTTCCCTTGCCATTCAACCTCATTCCTTCTAACATTTACGAGCACGTCTCTGTTTTACTTAAGTTTTATAGAAAGGAAATGGTAAGAACAGTCTGCCCCTTGTCTACGGCTGAGTCACTCTTCCTGGCAGGCCAGCCTGTCATAGGGCCTCAGTCTTAAAAACAGTTGACAGAAGTGTCACCGTCCATGCCAGATCTGCCTCTATTGGACTCTGACTCCAGGACATCAGGTCCGGTCCATTTATAGCGAATTTGTGTGATTTTTTTTCTGCTCAGGTGCAGACTCCTGAGAAGACACAGGTCGTGTTTCCACAGACCATGAATCCACACCTTCTACTAGAAGCTGCCTCTCCCATCTTGAAAGAAGTTCAGAGTCTGCCGGCCAGGAAACCCATAAAACGGGCACCTCATCTTGAGCAGACAAGATGGATAAAAATGCACAGATTACATTCATCCTATCCGCTGTTGCAGGAGGACATGAAAGGAATTAATGGCATGCCTTTCTTGGATGTCTGTTGTGGTTCATAATAAAAGTTTTTATTGAATGAATCAGAACTCAAGTCTCAAAGTAAGAATCCAAGTTTTCAAAGTAACAATGAAATTCCAAGAGCCAGGCAAAGCTGCTGCATCACTACCTTCTAAAATCTCAGGAAAGGCCCCTTAAGTGAGGCCTCATGCCAGCCTGAGACCTGATGACTCTACATAGAAAGGTGCCGAATCCTCTAGAATAATGGTCCTGCTCTTTGATGCACGTGGCAGGAAAATCCTGGCTGCAACCAAATGCCAGCTGTGAGACCTCGGTCAAGTTTATGAGCACTTCTCAACACTCACTTTCTCACCTGAGCAATGAAAATAACCCTACCTGTATCTCAGAGACTGAGAGGACTGTATGAGATGAAGTGTGGCCTGAAGTCTGCGGCTCACAGGTTAGAAGTCCCTGCTCTAAGGGAGAGAGAAACCCAAGGCCTTGAACCAGTGGCATTGGGACAGACTCATCAACCCAGGGCAACCCCTGTGCATCTAATTTTAACTCATAATGGGTCTTACTGGCTGCTGAGAATTTTTTTTGAGCTTTGTTATTTATATAATACATGTGCTTAGTCACTCAGTCATGTCCGACTCTTTGCAACCCCATGGACTGCAGCCCACCAGGCTCCTCTGTCCATGGAGATTCTCCAGGCAAGAATAATGGAGTGGGTTGCCATGCTCTCCTTCAAGGGATCTTCCCAACCCAGGGATTGAACTCAGGTCTCCCACATCCTAGGTGGATTTTCTATCATCTGAGCCACCAGGGAAGCCCATTTATATAATAGAAAAATAATTGTTTTTTCATTGAAAAGAAAGTAATTTTTTTTTTTAGGACTGGTCATGATTCTATTACCTGGAAACAATTTGATCCTTTTGAAGTTTACTTTTAAGGTTTGTTAGGTTGAACAAGAGCAGCCTTCAGAGCAGAACTAATTTTTTTCAGTACTGTGAGTGCTGTACCCAGCAATTCTGACTGGTGAGAACATGTCCTGTGACTGGTCTTACAGGAACTCTGGAGATGATATGAAATTATATATACAGTGCATCTAAGCCCACACTCAGAGATACTGTGATTACTCAATAACTGCTGTGCACGGTAAGTCACTTCAGTCGTGTCTGAATCTTTGCGACCCCATGGACTAGCCCACCAGGCCCCTCTGGCCGTGGGATTCTCCAGGCCAAGAATACTGAAGTGGGTTGCCATGCCTGCCTCCAGGGGATCTTCCCGACCCAGGGACTGAACTCCTGTCTCTTAAGTCTCCTGCATTGTAGGCGGGTTCTTTACAACTAGCGCCACCTGGGAAGCCGGATAACTGCTAGCTGAGGGGGACCTGGGACCACTTCTGGGGTCAATGAGGGGAACCTGGGACCACTTCGGGGTCAATGCTGAAAGGCTTCCCTGATGAGTGTGGCCTTCCAGAGCCAGAGCAGCAGGTCCTGGTGTTCGTGCATCAGTTGTGAAAGATGACGGCCCCTCTGGACCTTGCTCCCTTAGGCCTCCCAGGTGTTGACAGTGTCACACGGTGTGTGAGTGTGTGTGTGGGAGGGTGATCCAGCGTCATCAAGATCCGCAGGAATAAACATGACCTCAGTGTTTCTGGGAGTGGCAAGGCTCCTTCTGAAGTACTACAGGGTGTCAGGACAGGATATGGGATAGGCGATTTCAACAGCCTTTGTGGCACATTTCAATATTAGTAAAATACCTGCAGAACACTCAAGCTTATTGCTAAATTAACCAAGAAGCAAGTCAGTGACCAGGCGTATAAATGAGAAAACTGTCACAACTCACATCCCTTCACAGTAAAAGAAGGCACTTCGGTTTGTAAGCAGGGCCACAGCCTCCTGGAAAACACAGGTTTGTTTCCCTTTTACGCTGATGACATCTTATGTAAGCAAATTGAGATTAAAAAGGAAGGAGTGTTTCTGCCTTAAATAATTAAAGAAAACCCTAGACCACTATATGCTACAGCGGTTTCCAGATGCTGGAAAGGACGGGGTCCCCCAGAGAGGGAAACACACCAGGGATGCCCTGTGATTGCCACCGTCTACTGCCCGCAGAGTTTCCGGCTGTTGGATCATGCAGTGGCTGTCTTGTCTGTCTGGGCTGGGAGATGAAGTTGGAAGTTCAGAGGTCAAGGGAAGGGTACCAGAGAGGAGAGCTGCAAAAGTTAGCTCCAGAGATGTGCATGTGAGGAGAGCCCAAATGTGGGGAAAGAAGACCCAGAGAGAAGAAGCAGAGACATAATCAAAGGGTTTCCTGCGGGCCAGGACCAGGATGTGTTGCCAGCAGTCAGAAGCACTGGGTAGGGAATGAAGAAGAAAAAGGCTCCTCCTCTAAAAGCTGCTCTGGTTGAGCCAAAAAAAGCAAACCCCAAAGTGTCAAAGTGATCAAAGTGTCTCCAGTAACTTAACTATGTTCCAGAACCAAGCTCCAGAAAACTTAAAGCAACAGTGACAAAAACCACTCGCACAATATAAAAATCACATCTGTTTGTCATCTAATAAAAAATTACAAGGCATGCCTAGAAGCAGAAAAATGCAACTTTGGGCTTTTCCATACACAAGAAAACTATAATGTGCAAGAAGCATAGCATCTTGATTGCAGGGCTGGCTACGTGAATCTACAGGTAATAAAATGGCATAGACTATATATAAGTTTCCTAGTCTTGATATCATATTATAGTTGTAGACCAAGTAACCAGTGGGGAAATGTGGTGAACGGTATGTTGCACCAGCTGTATTATCTTTGCAACTTTCTGGCAATCTATAATTATTTCAAAATAAAAAGTTTTCTAAAAGTATGTTTAGGAGAAAAATAGCAAATATCTTAATAAAACTACCCAGGGACTTCCCTAGTGATTCAGTGGTTAAGACCCCGCACTTCCATTGCAGGGGACATGGGTTCGATTCCTGGTCAGAGAACTAAGATTTCACACGGCCAAAAAAAAAAAAAAGTATGAGATGAAAATCACACTGTGATTAAGAACTGATGAGACATTGCAGAAGAAAAGATTAGTGAACTTGGAGACATGGCAATAGAAACAACCCAAAATGAAACAGAGAGTGAAGGGCCAGAGGACAGACAACAGAGCATCGCTGAGTTGTGGGGCAATCCCATGCCACTAATACATGCATGGGAAAGCCTCCAAAGAAGGCATCCAAAGAAAACCTCCAAAGAAGAGAGAGATGAGGAGACAAAACAAAATACTTGAAGAAATAATGGTCAAACATTTCCGAACTGCATGAAAATATAAACTCACAAGAAGCTGAATAAATACCTATTAAGAGTGATGAGTTGGGTATGAAGGAGCAAGCTGGGTTTTAGACTCCCATCCCCCAAAGATTCAAGAGATAATGGAGTCAACCCATGGGTGAGAGCTTTTCCTCTGCCCCAGCTAAGTCATGGTGCCATCCACCTCTGTGAAGGTGTCACAGAGTTCCAGTGATTCTCCTCTCCACCCCAAAGGTGAGAAGGGAGCTTGTCTACCTTTCCCCCAAAGTTACAGCCCTCAAGAGGAAGCAGACTAGCATTCTTCAGCTTGCAACAATCTCTTAAGTAACAGATCAGATGCTACATTTGATGGAATTTGTGAGCACCAATTACCCAAAAACTTTTGCATTAAATGAACATTGCTGCTGCTGCTGCTGCTAAGTCGCTTCAGTTGTGTCCAATTCTGTGCGACTCCTATAGAGGGCAGCCTACCAGGCTCCCCGGTCCCTGGGATTCTCCAGGCAAGGACGCCGGAGCGGGGTGCTATTTCCTTCTCCAATGGATGAAAGCGAAAAGTGAAAATGAAATCGCTCAGTCGTGTCCGACTCTTAGCGACCCCATGGACTGCAGCCCACCAG
The DNA here is from genome assembly GCA_935064755.1 of Tragelaphus eurycerus. NCBI lineage: Eukaryota > Metazoa > Chordata > Mammalia > Artiodactyla > Bovidae > Tragelaphus > Tragelaphus eurycerus. The sequence goes on along the minus strand of CAKXYN010000170.1, from coordinate 1,671,227 downwards.
GCTCCTCCGTCCATGGGATTTTCCAGGCAAGAGTACTGGAGTGGGGTGCCATTGCCTTCTCCAAATGAACACTGAAAGCCCTCAAAGGTTTAACTTGGTAGCTGGTGTGCCTGCATGCTCAGTTGCTAAGTTGTGTCTGACTCTTTACAACCCCATAGAATGTAGCTCACCAGGCTCCTCTGTCTGTGAGATTTCCCAAGCAAGAATACTGGAGTGGGTTACCATTTCCTTCTCCAGGGCATCTTCCTGATCCAGGGATCAAATGTGCATCTCCTACACTAGCAGGCAGATTTTTTTTTTTTTAATCACTGAGCCACCAGGAAAGCTCCTTGGTAGCTGGAATACTCAAATAATTGCTTAAGCTGTTTTAAAAATTCTGTATGCTGAATGATCTGCAACACATTATCTGATTATCCTTAAAAGTAAAACAAATATTTATCCTCTGAATGTCAATTTAAGTGTTTGAAACTACTGGAAGTTAATCAGATTCATATCTGATAAATATGGGAAGGCTATCAAAATGAAAAATCGTGATTTTAATGAAAAAATATCGAAGGGGGATATGAAACAGTTTTGTGTCCTGAACGCAAAAAATTAGTTTTCAGAATTATTTGAACAATGGACATTGTAATTACGTAAGTTTTCAAGTTACTACTGAATTTTGTTTTATTGATTTTAAGTCACCATTTTCTTTCCTATTGTATACTGATGCATCTTAAAATCAATATAAAGCTTTGGTCAGAGATTAGTTGATAGTTATCTTTCTTTCTTTCTTAGCATTTTCTAATCAGTGCATTTTTAGATCAGTGGTATCTTGCTGCTAAGTCACTTCAGTCGTGTCCGACTCTGTGAGATCCCATAGATGGCAGCCCACCAGGCTCCCCGTCCCTGGGATTCTCCAGGCAAAAACACTGGACTGGGTTGCCATTTCCTTCTCCAATGCATGAAAGTGAAAAGTGAAAGTGAAGTCGCTCAGTCGTGTCCAACTCTTAGCGACCCCATGGACTACAGCCTACCAGGCTCCTCCGTCCATGGGATTTTCCAGGCAAGAGTACTGGAGTGGGGTGCCATTGCCTTCTCCGTCAGTGGTGTCTTAGGCTTGATGAAATGTAGTATTTTTCAGGATAAGGACTCGCATTAAAATGTTTTGACATATTTGTTGACAAGTCAGTTCCATTAGTTAAGTCATCCCATTAAATGAAAAGCAAATATTGTGTTTCCACATGAAAACACATGATTTATTGGAAAATAGTATCTAGAAAAAGATTCTTTCCAAGGAGAGACAGATTCCCCAATACTAGCAATTATAAGGCTGTGACTTTTATTCACAAACGTTCTTTTACACCACGGTTGTAAGTAGTCTACGGACAAATATAAGTTGCTTTCACTACAGAAACATGTATAAATGGTGTTACCCCAAACGCAGTTCAGTAAATAGGCTATGTTAGTCCCCTGCAAAACACTGCTTAATAGGTCACGATGATAAGCCTTAGGATCAACGCTTAACCTATTACACAGAAATTCACTCACTGAATGCATCATCCTGTCCACAGCAGTCTTAGTAACATACGTTACGGTGGCCAGCGTGGAGTTTGTTTCCCGGTTCCTCAGCGCCATTCGTGGTCTCTAGGCAGAAGGCCTGGGGGTGGTCTAGCTCAGGTCTCCCTATCCGAGGCGGCCACACTGACAGGGGCTTGGGAGGACGCTTTCTTCTCCCACTCCACTTGTGCTGGGACTCGGTTTCCCTGGGGCCCCACTTCCTGTCCTTACACTCCCTTACATTTTAGAGCCGAGGGAATGGAATGATTTAACCTCGATTAAAGATCTTTTGAGTAAAAAGAGGGCATGAGGAAGAAAGGCAGCAATGAAGAGTCAGAGAAGTGAGTTACAAAGACGGACAACAGCCTTAAGAAAGTCTATGGAGTTGGCATTAGGTAGAATTTTTAAAATAGATAACTTTATAAACAGTTTTGGATACTAGTTTAGAGTATGCTGCTGCTGCTAAGCTGCGTCAGTCGTGTCCGACTCTGTGCAACCCCATAGATGGCAGCCCACCAGGGCCCCCCATCCCTGGGATTCTCCAGGCAAGAACACTGGAGTGGGTTGCCATTTCCTTCTCCAATGCATGAAAGTGAAAAGTGAAAGTGAAGATGCTCAGTCGTGTCCGATCCTTAGCGACCCCATGGACTGCAGCCCTCCAGGCTCCTCCGTCCATGGGATTTTCCAGGCAAGAGTACTGGAGTGGGGTGCCATTGTTTTCTCCGAGTTAAGAGTATAGACTCTGGAAAATGAGTTCCATCCTGGGGCCCAATATTATATAACTGTGTGACGTTGGACAGGTTATTTAATCAAGTTGTGCCCCAATTTTCTCATTAGGAGAATGGGGGTTGTTGTAAGGTGTGTGTGTCTGTGTGTGTGTGTGTGTAACCCCTACATATGTTCAATATCAAATGATCACTAGTTCTTTACTACCTTTATCAAATCTATAAAGATGGTGCTTACATGATTTGTTTTCTCTCTTATTAAACTACTTCTCACCGAGATGTTAATAATTAATATATTATCCCTCCTACAAATATCTACAATTTAAAAGAGGATGCACAGGAAGGCAATCCTTAATTCAGAGGTTAAGGAAGTTGCTACTGGTGGAATTTCAGACATCAACACTAATCCAACTGGGAAAATATTAGATGATACCTCCTAAACATAGCTACTCAATAAGATTCCTCCCCCTGTCCCAGGTAGGGATGGTGTGTATCTCTGAACCTATGTAAGTTGTATGTCACTTTTTAAAAAATTCTTTTATTCATATACATGTGTCATTTTCAGAGAAAACAGTTTTCATTGGATTTTGAAAGGAACATAAACTAAAAATAATTAACAATCCTTGCTCTCTATGCAGACTTAGTGCTTAAATCCTGATTCTCTGTCTATATATAAGAAGTGCCCTTCTAGCCAAACACGTGTATACACACATGCGCGCACGCACACACACACACACACACACACACACACACACACAAGGGTGGCAGCAGCAGCTTTACTCTGGAAACATCTCTTGAAGGTTCCAAAGGAAAAAGGCATATAAAACGTTTCCCCCTTTAAGGTCTAAGCAGATAGATTCACAGATTTAGCTTTGATCATTGTTAAAACACTTTCTTCCGTTATCCTTTTATTATCTATGCTGTTTATTATTCTTCTTCCTCTAATGAAAAAAAAAAGAGTTTAGAATAAAGAGAAAAGTATAAAGAAGAGAATATAAATTACTCAAAATCTTGCCAATCAAGACAACCACATTCAGTTATTTTTCTATTTTTATGCAAATCAAAATATACACAATTTGTTAAATACATGGAATTACTGGTCTCTCATCATTGTTTTTTACCTATCATAAACATTTTCCTCCATTGTTAAATGTGCTTGAAAGTGTTAAAGGTGCCTTACTCACTATTTTTGTGCTCTTAACTTCACCAGTTCATTAAAGCTACTTTAATGTTTGTTTCTCTAGTTTGCTATTACTATAAATAAAGCTACGGTGAATACTTTGTACACAGGCATCAAGTACACCTCTGATTATGTATTTGAAACAAATTTCTAGAAGTGGAATTTCTGGGTCAAAAAATTTTAATTGTTTTTCTTATTTATGACTCTGGGTTGCTTATTTCTCATTTCTTAATATTATTATGTCTTCATTAAAAGAAAAGTTTAATCATATTTCTAACACTTCTAACCTTATAATTTGTAAGTTTTCAAACACTTGAAGAAAATTCATATAAATGTCAAAACCAAGGCCCTTTCTTCTTAAAGCACACACATACAGCTAACATATGCTCATTCAGAAAGACAAAATCAGCAGTGTATCAACATTTTGACTGCTGAGACAAGAAATACTTATTCTAACTGAACACTGCACCTCAGGAGGAATTTCCTCCTTTTAACCACTGGGTGTCCCCTGAATCCTATTTTTAAAGTTAGGCAGGTATCACCAGATCCTAGCTAACAAATAGTTCAGCAACCTCTCATCATATAGCTGGTACAAGGAACCCTCATTATTTTTTAAAAGCAATATTTTAAAAATTAGTCATTCAACTTTCTTGTCAGCTTTCATTTTTCCGGGAAAGAGATGCATAGTTTCAGACTTTACTGAGTAAACTCAGTGTTTTAAGAAGGTAAGCAGGAAAAAAAAAAAGTAACAATATTGCATTTAGAGAAGTAATTTTTATCCCAAGCACTAAGTGAAACCAAAATTGGAATGTGAACATGAGATCACTTTAGCTCTCTGTTTCCTGTAAGAAAAGTGTTTTCTTTGAAACTGTACTTTGCAGACTTCAGAGTGATGTATTTCTGGAAGGTGCTGAAGTCCAAACATTACGTACCTTGAGCTCAAATTAGACCGCTTAGGAATCAGAGACTTTATTTGAAAAAGAAAGAGAACAGGGGTGCCCACCTTAACGTGAAAAACCAACCACGAAGCCCACACTCCTAATGATTAAGATAAACATATGTGTAGAATTCATTCCTGAGCTCTTCCCAAATAATGTCTTTCTTATTTGATATTGGTCAATTGGTAAACGAATCCATTTATCTATAAACACCTGGCAAGCAACCCAAGAAATCTGTACCATGTGATACATGGCAACACTTATCTCTTTCTGTGTAAATAAACACTGATTTAAACGTTTTGTTCGCCCGTGGGATTTTCCAGGCAAGCAAAATGAATTACTAGATTGTGTTATTAAAATTATAACAAAAGAAAGAGAAAAAAATAAATAAATAAACTTTTTGTTTTGTTTTGTTTTATCTGATGCTCACTATAAATGCACGTACGCTGGAAGAAAAGAGTCATCGGTGCCGAATCTCCACTGACTCAGCAGCCTCTGGCTCATAACAGAAACACCGCTCAAGTGAACTGACGATATCCCAGTCTTCAAACAAGAAAGCTCCCTGAGCCCCCAGTCCTGGGTCTATCCCCAGCCTAGGTGCTCCTTCCAGCCTTCCCACCCTGATCCGGCAGCATCCAGGCTCCCCCACCCCTTTTGCTGCTTCTTTGACTCATTCACTGGTGTCTCCTTCCTACCTCCTTCAGGCAGCCACTTATTAACATTTGCTTTTAGTTTCTCTCTTCTTTCTCCACACTCTCTTCTTCAATAATTTCAACCAAGAATTTTGGCAGTGAGGGTTAAAAAGGAAGCTTGAGCAGCTTCAAACGAAATATTTTAAAATAGTTCATGATGAGGAAGACTAAACTGAAACGTCATCTAAAGAAGAGTCATTAAATAAGGAGTAAAAAGAAAAAAAAGAATGGGACGCGACTTAATTGACTCAACAACAACAAAAGGAATGAGGGAAGAGTTAAGGAAGAGGTCCTAGGAGAAATAGGAAGAAATAAGGTTTGCATTTCTGCATTTCTCCTTGCAACTGAAGCCTCCCGTGTAGGCCAATGACTCCTTGAAACCACAGTGCCCTCAGTGTGCTTCAGAGCCATGCTGTCCCCAGGACATGGAGACAGGAGATGGCTGAGGGATGGGGTGGGGTGGGCAGGCATTTCAAAAAGAAAAGGAAATGAGAAAGGAAAAAAAATGAAGAAAAGCTCATATTTTCCAGGAACTGCATTATGTGCTCTGTAAGAATTATCTGTGTTACTCGAAATGTGCTCAGAAGACCACCATCAGAAGAGTCACCTGGGATGACTGGGAAAAATACTCAAAGCCTGATCACACCCTGATCTGGGCCCAGGAGCCTGAATTTTTCATACTATGTCCAGGTGATTCATAGGCATGCTTAAACTTGAGAAATACTGCATAATCTCATGTAATGTCTTAGATAGCATATTCAAAAGCAGAGACATCACTTTGCCAACAAAGGTTCGCCTAGTCAAGGCTATGGTCTTTCCTGTGGTCATGTATGGATGTGAGAGCTGGACTGTGAAGAAGGCTGAGCGCCGAAGAATAGATGCTTTTGAACTGTGGTGTTGGAGAAGACTCTTGAGAGTCCCTTGGACTGCAAGGAGATCCAACCAGTCTATTCTGAAGGAGATCAGCCCTGGGATTTCTTTGGAAGGAATGATGCTCAAGCTGAAACTCCAGTATTTTGGCCATCTCATGCGAAGAGTTGACTCATTGGAGAAGACTCTGATGCTGGGAGGGATTGAGGGCAGGAGGAGAAGGGGACGACAGAGGATGAGATGGCTGGATGGCATCAGTGACTCGATGAATGTGAGTCTGAGTGACCTCCGAGAGCTGGTGATGGATAGGGAGGCCTGGCGTGCTGCGGTTCATGGGGTCGCAAAGAGTCGGACACGACTGAGCGACTGATCTGACTGATCTGAATGTCTTAGGAGATGAGGAACAAAGTTTAAAATAAATTTTTATGATACTAAAAAATTGATGCTTTTGAACTGCAGTGTTGAAGAAGACTCTTGAGGGTCCCTTAGACTGCAAGGAGATCCAACCAGTCTATCCTAAAGGAAATCAGTCCTGAGTGTTCATTGGAAAGACTGATGCTGGAGCTGAAACTCCAATACTTTGGCCACCTGATGTGAAGAGCAAACTCATTTGAAAGGCCCTGATGCTGGGAAAGATTGAAGGCTGGAGGAGAAGGGGATGACAGAGGATGAGATAGTTGGATGGCATCACCGACTCAGTGGACATGAGTTTGGATAAACTCCGGGAGTTGGTGATGAACAGGGAGGCCTGGCATGCTGCAGTCCATGGGGTCGCAGAGTCGGACACGACTGAGCGACTGAACTGAACTAAAATGAACAGTGCTCTATACATTTACTAAGTGTTCTGTAATAATGCTGATTGAAATATAAAAGACTAATTTATGATGTCAACTTGCTAAGAGGTTTTGACTTCACAAGTGAACTGTTTTTGGAAGGTGTTAACAAGTTATTATGTACATTGGTATATGATAAAATATTACTGACTTTATGACAAGAATCATACATATTCAGTCCTTAAATGATAAAGGTTTCTTGCTATAGGCACAATTTTAGGTCATCCTCCCTTCTGAATCAGTCATTCCATTATCTTTTAGAAGCTAATAAAGTCTAGAGAGAAGACTGAAAAAAAATATAAATGTTAAAACAGTATATTTCAGGATTAATATTTAATTGATTTGTCCCTCGGGTTTCCAGGGCTTAAGATCTATTCTAAAGCCAAGAAATGTAACTTCTATTCAATTCCTTTGATATTTTTTTAACTTTTATTCTAATTTCCTATGCTATAAGGTATAGTCTTCAGAGACAATTTTGGTAGGACCTAAGATCTTATGCAGTTAGGCTCATTACTCTGAAGTGCAATAATAACTATTTTTACTAGTCACTCCCTACTACTTATGTAACATTTTGTATATCACAGATTCTTAATTTAACAGGAAATTATTTTCATGTTCTTGGTTACAGAGGGACTGTATTTTCTAGCAACTGGCATGTATTTCTGGGTGTTAACAGAGTTGTTTTGAAACAAAAAAGCTTAATGAACTACCAAACTTCCTTCCTTTTTTAATGGGAAAGGCTTGGCAATATATAGTCAACAAAAGAATTTGAGTTCTGGCTCTAAAGCAATAAGGGGCTTACCTTTATTGCCAAACAAGTTCTCATTGGCTAGTAAAAGTAATAACAGTAGTAATAATAATAACTATAATAGCAGCTAACACCATTGCATGTCCCAGGCACTGTTCTAGACACTTCATTTGCTTGGTCTCACTGATCTTCATATTAACTCATGTAGAACCTATCACTGTCTCCATGGACACATGAGAAAGGTACCCTTAGGGAGGCAAAGGAATCTGCCTAAGAACACCCAGCTAGGAGGTTGCAGAGCTGGGGACAAGTCCGCACACTGGGACTCCAGGGCCTACTCTCAGCAACTACAACTGTGGGCACTGTGGACTGGGGGCAGGCTAACTGGGTGGGGAGTGTGGCTTTTCAGCGCTCCCACGGCATGTGAAAAAGAAGATTCTCTCACCGTGGTCTCAAGATGGCAAAGAGTTTTTGTCCTGATTTGACAAACTCCCTGCATTTTTCTCAGAATTCAACCTGAAAACATGTCTTCAGATAAACAGGCTGTTTGAATGGCTGCATAATGGCTGGTATTCTAACCGTAGGTTTTGACCTTAAATCCATAGACGGCTGGTGAAGACCCATATGGCAGGCTCCACGTAAGAAAATACAAACTCTATTATGTGCGTACATAAGTATCAGTCGACTGATCTGATCTGATCTGATCTGAAGTATCAGTCGCTGAAAGGCAAGCAGTACCTAAAGTACGTCATGATGACACACAGAACGAGGCACACACACCAGAAACGACTCAGAGAAATTCCAGAAAAGAGGCGACATGGAACGCTCCCGAAGTCCTACACCTCAAGCCCTTCTGGTGAAACTCATGAGGAGCTACACACAGTTAATAAACAGAACAGAGTCCGCAATGAAGGCTACTTCACAGGTTATACCCGAAGGAGGCTAGAAAAGGGGAGACTAGATTCAAGACGTGAGAGTCATTAGGAGACCATCCCGGGAATTGCTACTCCAAAATAATCTCAAAAGCAGTTTTTTAATCATCTTCTCACAGAAGAGGCTGGAATTTGACTCAACAACAAAGGAAGTCAGATCAGATCAGATCAGTCGCTCAGTCGTGTCCGACTCTTTGCGACCCCATGAATCACAGCACGCCAGGCCTCCCTGTCCATCACCAGCTCCCGGAGGTCACTCAGACTCGCATCCATCGAGTCAGTGATGCCATCCAGCCATCTCATCCTCTGTCGTCCCCTTCTCCTCCTGCCCTCAATCCCTCCCAGCATCAGAGTCTTCTCCAATGAGTCAACTCTTCGCATGAGGTGGCCAAAATACTGGAGTTTCAGCTTTAGCATCATTCCTTCTAAAGAAATTCCAGGATTGATCTCCTTCAGAATGGACTGGTTGGATCTTCTTGCAGTCCAAGTGACTCTCAAGAGTCTTCTCCAACACCACAGTTCAAAAGCATCAATTCTTCGGCGCTCAGCCTTCTTCACAGTCCAGCTCTCACATCCATACATGACCACAGGAAAGACCATAGCCTTGACTAGGCGAACCTTTGTTGGTAAAGTAATGTCTCTGCTTTTGAATATGCTATCTAGGTTGGTCATAACTTTCCTTCCAAGGAGCAAGCGTCTTTTAATTTCATGGCTGCAGTCACCATCTGCAGTGATTTTGGAGCCCAGAAAAACAAAATCTGACACTGTTTCCACTGTTTCCCCATCTATTTCCCATGCAGTGATGGGACCAGATGCCATGATCTTCGTTTTCTGAATGTTGAGCTTTAAGCCAACCTTTTCACTCTCCACTTTCACTTTCATCAAGAGGCTTTTTAGCCCCTCTTCACTTTCTGCCATAAGAGTGGTGTCATCTGCATATCTGAGGTTATTGATATTTCTCCCGGCAATCTTGATTCCAACTTGTGTTTCTTCCAGTCCAGCATTTCTCATGATGTACTCTGAATATAAGTTAAATAAACATGGTGACAATATGCAGCCTTGACGTACTCCTTTTCCTATTTGGAACCAGTCTGTTGTTCCATGACCAGTTCTAACTGTTGCTTCCTGATCTGCATACAGATTTCTTAAGAGGCAGATCAGGTGGTCTGGTATTCCCATCTCTTTCAGAATTTTCCATAGTTTATTGTGATCCACACAGTCAAAGGCTTTGGCATAGTCAATAAAGCAGAAATAGATGTTTTTCTGGAACTCTCTTGCTTTTTCCATGATCCAGCGGATGTTGGCAATTTGATCTCTGGTTCCTCTGCCTTTTCTAAAACCAGCTTGAACATCAGGAAGTTCACGGTTCACATATTGCTGAAGCCTGGCTTGGAGAATTTTGAGCATTACTTTACTAGTGTGTGAGATGAGTGCAATTGTTCGGTAGTTTGAGCATTCCTTGGCATTGCCTTTCTTTGGGATTGGGATGAAAACTGACCTTTTCCAATCTTGTGGCCACTGCTGAGTTTTCCAAATTTGCTGGCATATTGAGTGCAGCACTTTCACAGCATCATCATTCAGGACTTGGAATAGCTCCACTGGAATTCCATCACCTCCACTTGCTTTGTTCGTAGTGATGCTTTCTAAGGCCCATTTGACTTCACATTCCAAGATGTCTGGCTCTAGGTCAGTGATCACATCATCATGATTATCTAGGTCTTGAAGCTCTTTTTTGTACAGTTCTTCTGTGTATTCTTGCCACCTCTTCTTAATATCTTTTGCTTCTGTTAGGTCCACACCATCTCTGTCCTTTATCATGCCCATCTTTGCATGAAATGTTCCTTTGGTATCTCTGATTTTCTTGAAGAGATCCCTAGTCTTTCCCATTCTGTTGTTTTCCTCTATTTCTTTGCATTGATAACTGAAGAAGGCTTTCTTATCTCTTCTTGCTGTTCTTTGGAACTCTGCATTTAGATGTTTATATCTTTCCTTTTCTCCTTTGCTTTTCGCTTCTCTTCTTTTTGCAGCTATTTGTAAGGCCTCCCCAGACAGCCATTTTGCTTTTTTGCATTTCTTTTCCATGAGGATGGTCTTGATCCCTGTCTCCTGTACAATGTCACGAACCTCATTCCATAGTTCATCAGGCACTCTATCTATCAGATCTAGGCCCTTAAATCTATTTCTCACTTCCACTGTATAATCATAAGGGATTTGATTTAGGTCATACCTGAATGGTCTAGTAGTTTTCTCTACTTTCTTCAATTTCAGTCTGAATTTGGCAATAAGGAGTTCATGGTCTGAGCCACAGTCAGCTCCTGGTCTTGTTTTTGCTGATTGTATAGAGCTTCTCCATCTTTGGCTGCAAAGAATATAATCGATCTGATTTCGGTGTTGACCATCTGGTGATGTCCATGTATAGAGTCTTCTCTTGTGTTGTTGGAAGAGGGTATTTGCTATGACCAGTGCATTTTCTTGGCAAAACTCTATTAGTCTTTGCCCTGCTTCATTCCGTATTCCAAGGCCAAATTTGCCTGTTACTCCAGGTGTTTCTTGACTTCCTACTTTTGCATTCCAGTCCCCTATAATGAAAAGGACATCTTTTTTGGGTGTTAGTTCTAAAAGGTCTTGTAGGTCTTCATAGAACCTTTCAACTTCAGCTTCTTCAGAGTTACTGGTTGGGGCATAGATTTGGATTACTGTGACATTGAATGGTTTGCCTTGGAAACGAACAGAAATCATTCTGTCATTTTTGAGATTGCATCCAAGTACTGCATTTCGGACTCTTTTGTTGACCATGATGGCCACTCCATTTCTTCTGAGGGATTCCTGCCCACAGTAGTAGATATAATGGTCATCCGAGTTAAATTCACCCATTCCAGTCCATTTTAGTTCGCTAATTCCTAGAATGTCAAAGGAAGTCAGGGAATTGCCAAAACTGAGGTAAAATCTCCACCCTGACGGTAACTGAGTAGGACCCTGTGGAGGCTTCCCGGGAAAGACCACCTCCCACCCCCTCACCACATCCTCCACCTGCCTCTGGTCCGCAGAAAAACTTTGGCCTCCTAGGTCTTGCCTGAGTTCCAAAAAAAGACATTTAATCAGATAAGTGGGAAGAAGGAAACAGTCAAGAAAGATGCCGTTTTCCTGAAGACTGAGACAGTAAATCTCATAAAATGATACAAGAAGAAAATTCCAGAAAAGAAGACTGTCTGCATCCTTAATAGGAAACGAGATGGCATTGCCCCCGTGAAACCCGGGTAGAAAGTCACAGACGCAGAGAAGATGGAGATGGGAAAATACCAGAGTGAAACAGAGAGAGAGGGCAGGAAGACTGGATTAGAGAGGGGTACAATGCATCAGGGGAAAAAGGCAAAATTTAAACCTGTATTGGAAGTTTCAAGGAGCAGAATTTAGATGACAGAAATAAAAATATGGGGGATAAACTTCAGAAACTCTCGCAGAATACAAAGGTGAAGGTCAAAGAGAAAACTGAGGCACGTGACTATACGTATGTTTAAAAAGAAACTGAAATAAGACCATTAATTATATAATAGACATTCTAGGAAAAAATGAATAGAAAAACACACATGTAGGCACATCCTGGCAATTTTTTAAAATTGTAAGAATAAAAGAAAAAGAAATCACAAACACACCAATGCAAGAAAAACAAGTTCTCTAAAAGTAAATAACAATTAGGCTACCTCAGACATCTTTTCTATAGCACAAAAAGTCAGAAAACTATGGAGCAACAGGTAGAAGATTTTAAGGGAACAGAACTGTTACCCCCAAACGTACAATTTTGTAGTAGCATCTTGTGTGAGGCCAGCAGAAAAGCATGCTTAGATCCACACAGATGCAGAAAATCACCATCCATGTGTCTTCACTGAAAAATAAGTTATCTTAAAAATATTCTAGGTAATGGGAAAAAAAATTTAGAATTAAAAAAAAATTGGAAACTGCAATTGAAAAGGATTTTGGAACTTCCTTTAGTGAGTTTAGCCTTTCAAATGGGACACCCAGCAGAGTCTGGATCTCCAGGTAAGACAGACGGGGACTGCCCTTGGGGCACCTTTTCAGTGTTGCCTCCTTCTTGGCACTGGGACATGAGCTTGGCCAGCACAATCAAGTCCCCACAATTAAAGTGGACAAGAGATTGTAATGACTTAACACCCCTTAAAATAACATTTGCTGTGGCACCCTTCCAGAATTTGCTAAGGACGGCTTTATCACTTGCTGGCGGGAACACTGTCCCAGAAAACTTGTTAACAAGAAACGTGTTTTCCTCTCTCAAACACACAGCACAAAATAATAACCAGATTAAATACTATATGAAATGCCAAGGTACTTAAATACAATTTTCTATGTATTTAAAAGTGGAAGTGTTAGTCACTTGGTCGTGTCCGACTCTTTGCGACCTCCTGGGTTGTAGCCCACCAGGCTCCTCTGGTGGGCTCTGTGTCCGTGGAATTCTCCAGACAAGAACACTGAAGTGGGTTGCCATTCCCTTCTCCAGGGGATCTTCCCTACTCGGGTGGGACCAGCATCTCTTACATCTCCTGCTTTGGCAGGCAGGTTCTTTACCACTAGTGCCACCTGGAAAACCTCATGTATTTAAAAGCCACACACAATGATGTCTCCTTTCAATTGGAAAATATTTATCTATCACAAAGCATATTGTTTATCATCTTTAGTCTAGGCCCTTTTAGTCTAGTAATGGTCCTTTGTTATCTCAGCTTAAACATAAAACATGGCTTCTCTGGTGCCTCAGATGGTAAAGAATCTGCTTGCAATGCAAGAGACCCAGGTTAGATCCCTGGGTCGGGAAGATCCCCTGGAGAAGGGAATGGTTACCCATCCCGGTATTCCTGCCTGGAGAATTCCATGGACAGAGGAACCTGGTGGACTGTCGTCCATGGGATCGCAAAGAGCAGGACAAGACTAAGTGACTAACATGAACACACATAGAAAAAAGATGAAGGAAGATACTCAAAGATGGAAATGGTGGCCATCTTTCTCGGGCTGGAATTCTAGACGACAGTGTTTATTTCTTTAAAATTGTTGATACCTTCTAAATTTTCTTTAGAAGAAACATACTGAAATACATTTCAATAATGATACGTAAAAGCTGCATCATTATTAAAAAGCTACAAAAATCAGTATATGTAATAACTATGAACATATAATATTATCACGATGATTTGAGAGTACGCCAAATTTTGTAGCAGCAGTGATAACTTAAGTGGTAAGACTGGGTAAATACTTTTGCTTTTCACAAGTACATATTACTTTTGCAATTAAAAAAGACTAAACTCATCAAGAGAAAAAATATGTTAGAAAGAAATGTTAAAATGTTGGAGTAATTCATGGACTTCAGAAGGAGGAGAATTAAACACACTGAGGGAAGGAATACCACGAAAGCTGTTATGGTAAAGAGAATTATCAAATACCTTCAAGGCACAGTTTAGACTCTATACATCTCCCCTTCTTTACCCATGAAACTATATCCATTAAAACAGGCTCTGTGAGATAGTGTGCATTACATGTCTTAAATTCTATTTCTCAGGACGTCACGGAAATATGCGGCTAAGATGCTCACACTCTCCCAGAATGGTCAGATGTGTCAGTCAAACACTTTAAATAGATTTGATTGCAGGTTTGGAAAGACTACTTTGTTCCACTGTATTTAAAGGTGCTGCTAAATGTTTTCATTTTTCTCTTTCCTACTCTTTCGTCATTTTATCTGTTTTTTTTAGTCCGTTCAACTTTTGGTCTTACAGTTCCTCTACACCTGAGAAGGACTTAAGTTCTTAACGATTGTCACAAAAAAAACCCAAAAAACAAAAACCATGTATTTTCAAAGAAACTCACTCAACTCCATCCTCAAGCATTTATATTGCAAATGCAACATGACAAATGATATTTTAGTTGCAATAGTCTATTAAAATAACTGCAGACATCCTAGGATCACTTAGTGGGTGTACAGGGGTCATATTCAAGATAAGTAAAAACCATTTATGGTAGCAGAAGAGAAAGAACTCTGAAATTCACACAGCTGCATTTATCCCCAGGTAGTTTTATCTATGACAATATCATAATGGTTCTTGTCTAATCCTAATCATTTTCAACCCTGGTTAAATCTTCCTGAAGCCCTTCTCTGTACCCTTTATCTTGCACCTCCCAATGAAAAGCACTGGAGAAGTACCCCTGAGCAGAGAAAGCATATTTTCAAACTGACTTTATTTCAAAGGCCTGGCTTAGTCCTTGGAAGCTTAACCAGAATGTTTGCATATGCCTGGGGACAACAAGCTGTTTACCCTTTGGAGGTAGATGCTAGTTTGAAAATGGATAACCAACTCCCCCCAATAAGCTTCTTAATCTTACTTCTTGTTCAACAGAACAGTAGATAAGAGCATTTGTGGGAAAGATCAGTTTTAGGAAATCCTTCCCTAGTAATCTTGAAGAGGATAGTAACTGGCTGTGGATGGCAGGCAGGGCAGATGACAAGTCCAGACTGCACGTGGTTTTATAATCACGAACACAGAGTAAAAATAATACCTAATGGATGATTTCCTTGAATTGTCTCCAGGGCCATAATATGTCATCCATGACATATGGAATGAGAGACTCCTTGGAGACAGACCACATTGGAAATATAACTAGACCACTAGATGATTCAACTTACACATCCGTCCACCCTATCAAATAGATACGGGCAGAATTCAGAGAGATAATAAGCAGTCTTCAGTCTCAGGCTATCTGAACCTCTGCAGTGATTTATGTCACGGGAGCAGGGCAAAGCCTGGCTCTCCTCTTTGTCAGCCAGCTGGGGTGGAGCAGAACAGACCCAGATGACCAGGTTCTGGCACAAACGCAAGAGCTGTGAATCTGAATTTCCCAGACGTGTTATGAAACAAAGGCAGACTTGCTTGAACTGCTGATAAAAAAAAGAATTCTTTCTTTCTCCTCCTGAGATGGAAGCTTAGCTTTTCACTTTCAAGAACTGCAAGCACAGTCATCACACAGACACGGAAGTCTCAAATTCTCCTCTGATTGTACTGATAACAGGACTCCCTATCAATTTTTCCAAGCCCTAATAAAAATGAAAATGAGGCATTTTATAGTCCAGATATTAGAAGAGATCTAACACTGGGTGAGCAGCTGCTGCCTTAACCAATGATATCTGTACATTCAAGACATAATATTTAAGCTTCCACATAAAAACGTAATTGTTGAGAATAATCCTCTAAGACCTAGGATTCTTAGAACTAGGTCACTATCCGCTTGATTGAACTGGAAGATTTCCTTTCTTGTGCAAATGTTTTCAAGTTGATTAATATTAACATAAAGAACAACATCTAAAAACATTATTTCCTGATCTGGACAATAAAGAGACAGTTGTCTCTTTATTCAACAGGAAACCTATTTGGTAGATAATTTATCTGGGAATATATTTAAAGAGAAGGATTGATAGGGGAACTGAGTGATATTAGGTACATAGATCTTCGTGCTAGTAAAAGTTGGCTTGTTCCCATGGAAAAAAAGTTTAAATAATTTAACTAAGAGCCAGGATAAAACCTTAATAAAAGTTTATTTTTACTTTGTAAAGAAAGTTTATTTTTACTGTAAAGAAAAAAATAAAGAAAGTTTATTTTTACTTTGTAAAGAAAATTTTCTTCCATGGAAACAAAAATATTCACTGCAGATTTGCATGGTAAGAAATAATCTAAATTATATTGACTTGGGTGTTGGTAATGGAAACAATAGTAGACAGCTGAGGACTAAACCCTTTGTGCAGAATTCATAGCAAGTTCTAGTCATAATGGCCCCGTTCATACTGAATATATGGAAATATATGGAATATTTCAAAACTGCAGAAAATAAGCAGAAATAGAAGCTAGATTTCTGGAAGCATGTTAATAAGAGAGAAAAACCAAAATGGTGACTTTATGTTTTTTAAATTTCCAGGTACCTTTCAGGACCTGGCTCTTTTACAAACTAGGGTGAATGATGATAATTATTTCTACTGAATGAAGATGAATATTCCATTGAGATTTAAAATGTAAAAAGCAGGAAAAGGAAGCAAGCCTAGGACCCTCTCAGAGGCTAGCACTTTCACACGACCCTTCCATGGAGACCAGACGATGCTGATAGTGAACATAATGGGGTATCGTTCAGTGAAAGGAGAAATTCACGGACTCAAAGACAACCCATCTCAAAGTGAGGCTTGCTTTCACTAGTATTTCCATAGGATGGAACCAAATAAAAATAGTTCTTTTCTCTCCCTTTTGTTTAAGAACCTGAACGACTGGTTTAATCTAGGTTATCACTGCTCTCCTTTCACGATGACTCTCATTAAAAAAGATTTCCTTTTCAACAATAGCATTTGGTTTCCCTTCTGTATGTTTTTGCTTATCAAAAAAAAAAAAAAAAAGGTTGAGATTCACCAATTCCTATAAAGATAACACCCTAAATAACTGAGTTCTATTTCTAAATGAAAACTATTTCTGGAGGAAATAGTTCCTCTCTGAGGAACACTTTATTTATTTTTAATGATTTCCACTTACAGCATTGAAGCAGCTCTTAGTTAAAACTAAATTTGCCAACATTTTAGTAGGAGATATTTGCTACCTCATTATTTATTTCACGATAGAATTCACAATTTAAAAACAAGAGAAAATGAAAATTCAGTATTGTAGAAATTACCTCATCTGATCCTTTCTTCTCTCCTGACTTGGAAGGTGATCCACTGGTTTTTGCACTGACATGCTGTAAAAATATTAAAAGAGATACGTTTAATAGAGGGAGGTGATACAAGATAATATAATAGTGACTTTAATCCCAAAGGGCTAAATACACAGACTATAAAAACAAGGACACCTTTAATCTTCCTCCTGAGAACTGTTAATAGTTCTCCATCGACATAGGTGGCCTTCAAAAATAAAGGGAAGCTACAGACGTTTATTTGGGACGCAGAAAGTAAGTCTGTAATTAACCAGACATAGATCTGATGGTGGTGTAATTAACCAGACATAGATCTTGTCTCCTACAAAATGCCTCCTGGAATTTCAAAGCCCAAACTGCCAGCATAGGCGACATCTGGTTCCTCATGGAGATGAGATGTCTGAGGACCATGATGAGCCGAAGCCACTACTTAAGCCTCAGTTCAGCATGAACTCAAGGGAGGAAATTCTCTGGAGTTCTGTCTACTTACCAAAACAGAAAGATAAAGCATGCATTGGGAAGACCATACCTCCAACATTCATTACTTATGGCTTTTTAGAATTTCATTATGTCCTAAATCAGAATTATTTTTCTCACAAGAACACTGGTGATGAATGGAAGTACTTTTGCAAGCATGCTAGATTGCTTCAGTCGTGTCTGACTCTTTGTGACCCTATGGACTGCAGCCCACCAGGCTCCTCTGTCCATGGATTCTCCAAGCAAGAACACTGGAGGGGGTTGCCATGCCCTCCTCCAGGGGATCTTCCCAACCCAGGGAGCCAATTCGCATCTTTCTCTTCTGCATTGGCAAGGAAGTATTTTTATGTGGTATATAAAAGCGTCGCGTAGTTTACATGCTATTTGGTTTGATAAGCTAAAAGAAGCCATGAAGATTATTGTATTTTTTTAATATTTATTTTATTTATTTTTGGTGGCATTGGGTCTCAGGTGAGGTGTGTGGCCTCTCTAGTTGCTGGGGTGGTGCATAGTTTCCCTATAGCATGTGGGATCTTAGTTCCCCCATCAGGGATCAAATCCTCACCCCCTGCACTAGAAGGCAGACTCCCAGCCACTAGACCATCAGGGAAGTTCTCATTCTTGAATTTTTTTGTGAAATGAAAATATTTTATGTTCATGAAAATTAGGGACAAAGAATTACTTTATTTCTTATACAAGCGGGATATGTAAGAAAGTGGGAAAAGGAAACTAAATATAAAAAAATGAAAAGCTCACTATTGGGTCTTAGCCCAATTATCTTTAGTTAAGTTGAAACATAAAACCCCATCATGTTCCCTAAAGTGGAATCAAAACCTGGATATGCATGTCACTTAAGTTATTCAAATTAAAAAGAATGGCAGTAACAGTAATAATAGTAATAATAATGTTTATCATTTTTTATTACTTACAAGGAACTTTCATATATATTTTTATCTGATACAAAAAAGATGCTCACGTGATTTCAAGGATTAAAAAAAATTAAGAATAAAAGTCATGTGATGCACTTTTCACAGAAACATACACCCAGTAAATGAGAAAAGCTTGCAAAGCTGGTTTTCAGACAGCAAATCTATTGTCTCTATACTATGATAAGAGCTTCCCCGATGGCTCAGTCGGTAAAGAATCTGCCTGCAATGCAGGAGACCTGGGTTTGATCCCTGGGTTGGAAAAATCCCCTGGAGAAAGAAATGGCAATCCCCTCCAGTATCCTTGCTTGGGAAATCCAGTGGACAGAGGAGCCTGGTGGGCTATACTCTATGGGATCAAAAGAGTTGGACATGACTTAGCAACTACACCACACATACTATGATAAATGAAACAATATTTCTTTAAATCATATCAACAGATATTTTTGTAAAATAAAAAGGCTAAGCAATATTAGACATGTGCAGTAGTTCTTTGTATAAAAACCAGAAATAAATCACTTTCACAAATGGAAAACTTTCCCTCAAACAGAAACTTCTCATGAATTTCTGCCCAGAGAAAAGCAGGCAGACTGCAGTAGTTTGGTGAATGAAGCTCTCTACAGGACTTGTTTCACCAAGATGACCTAGTCAAGAGTTTGTCCACCCCTGGAGAAGGAAATGGCAATCCACTTCAGTATTCCTGCCTGGAAAACTTCATGGACAGAGGAGGTGGTGGTGGTTTAGTCACTTAGGTGTGTCCTGGTCATGCGACCCCACGGACTGTAGCCCACCAGGCTCCTCTGTCCATGGGATTCTCCAGGCAATGCTGGAGCAGGTTGCCATTTCCTTCTCCAGGGGATCTTCCTGACTCAGGACTTGAACCCAGATCTCCTGCATTGCAGGAAGATTCTTTACAAACTGAGCTACAAGGGAAGCACAGGCAGAGTATAGCGGGCTATATTCCATAGGGTCACAAAAGAGTTGACACAACCTAGCAACAACAAAAATGTTCGTGTTTACATTTAAAATATTATTTACAATTGTCAAGACATGGAAGCAACCTGTATCCATCAACAGATGATGAATAAGGAAGATGTGGTGTGTGTTTAAAAAAAAAAAAGAGTTTGTCCACATTTGAGAGCAATAGGTATTGAGCAATGAATTTTGAAAAACAAGAGCCATTTAAAAGCCCACATATATATGTCAGTGCTAGACGGCAATTGATAAGTTTTAAGAATAACTGGTGACCAAAAGGGAAGAATTACTCAATGTTTGGAGAGAGAATTTGAGAGGGATGGGTCTACATGACACAAACTTATTCAATTTGTCTCCTTTCAGAACTGGTAAATTTAGAACCATGATATCATATTCATTTCTTATCACCAATTCTATTAGATATAGGTAATATCTAGTCACAACAATATCCACTGTTTGAGCATACACACTGAAAATACGACCTCATTTACTTTGAGGAAGTACAATTACTCCACTTTAGAAATGTGTTACTCGCTCAGTCGTGTCTGACTCCTTGTGACCCCATGGGCTGTAGCCCACCAGGCTCCTCTCTCCATGGGATTCTTCAGGCAAGAATACTGGAGTGGGTTGCCATTTCCTCCTCCAGGGGATCTTCCCAACCCAGGGACTGAACCCACGTCTCTTGAGTCTTCTGCATTGGCAGGCAGATTCTTTGCACTAGCACCATGTGTGAAGTCTCATTTTAGAAATGAGAATACAGACACGCAACTCATTCTTGTCTTGGGCAAGGCTCCATCCATGCTCTCTGCAAGGTCCCACTTTGCTTCTTGCTCGGGTGGCAAACATACATTATGATTTACTCTACGGTAAACATGCAGACAGCCCTTTTCTCTTTAAAATAAAGGTAGATAGATATCTTACTATAAAACGTTTATAAAGTTGATTCCCTGGTATTTCAAAATTGCAGTCCTCCAGATTAACCAACATCATCAGTTACTTGCTTCCACTGAAATGCTCAAAATCCCTCACAATTACCTAGTTTCCAAATAATAGTTTGAGAGGGATATATATATATAACAAATGCTTTTTTTGCTTAAAATGTCTATTATAAATACATGTTTTACAAAATGAGGTTTTAAAAAAAGAAAATGCTTTTTAAAATGTTGAATTGTAATGATGAATTATAAAAATTATGTACTATAAGAATTGTCATTTTCTAACTTCAAAAGAAATATTTGCTCTCAATAGAGTAAGTATAATAATATAAATAAAAATCACATAGTGAAATGACATTTTTTTAGTAACTATCAGGATTATATTTTTTCTAGTTTTTTTAACCTGGCTTTTTATTATAAAAATTTTCTAACATACAGAAAAGTTGAAAGAAAAATACAATGAATATCCATAGTCCCATCACTGAGAGTCAACAACTATTAACTATTGTTGCCATATACTGACATCTCATCATATATTATGGACAGACACATAATCTACATATATTTGCATATGTACCAGCATTTGAAAGTAAATTGTAGATATCCTGAGACTTTACCCCTAAACATTTTATGAAGCATGTCCTTAAACTGAGGACTTTTCCCTCTAAATTACAACACGTCCTCACTCTAACAAAACTCTAACAGAATTAATAAGAATTACCCAATGCCATTCAATTTCCAGTAAATGGAAACTTTATAAGTGAATCATTGTCCTGACCATTTCTTGGAACTTATTCATATTCAGTAGTTAGTGCTGTGCTGTGCTTAGTCGATAAGTCGTGTCCAGCTCTTTGCAATCCGATGGACGGTAGTCTGTCAGGCTCCTCTATCCATGGGATTCTCCAGGCAAGAATACTGGAGTGGGTTGCCATGCCCTCTTCCAGGGGATCGTCCCAACCCAGGGATCGAACCCAGGTCTCCCACACTATAGGCAGATTCTTTACCATCTGAGTCACCAGGGAAGCCCATTCAGTAGCTTATTAATGATACAAAATCAGTTATATCTTTTCATTGAGAGAGATTCAAAGTGCCTGATTTCTACATTCATGGAATAACTGTGTACTTTCCACACACTTTCCATTCTGCTGATGAAATAAGTGTTTGGAAATTATACACTTCAGATTTGATCCAGCTTAGGAACCTGCAGTGGGGAAGGCAATGGCACCCCACCTCAGTGCTTTTGCCTGGAAAATCCCATGGACGGAGGATCCTGGTGGGCTCCAGTCCATGGGGTCGCTGAGAGTCGGACACGACTGGGCGGCTTCACTTTCACTTTTCACTTTCATGCATTGGAGAAGGAAATGGCAACCCACTCCAGTGTTCTTGCCTGGTGGTGAGCTTCCGTCTATGGGGTCGCACAGAGTCGGACACGACTGAAGCGACTTAGCAGCAGCAGTAGCAGCAGGAACCTGCAGCAAGTGTCTCAAAGAGTGAAGAAAGAAACTTTTTGTCTACTATCACTACATGTAGTTGATGGGCCGGATGAGCCAAGAGAAACATGGAAAAGGGAAGGAGTCAGGAACTGGACCACAAACCTGAAATATCCAGGAAGGACTTTTCTGTAAGAGTGGAAAGAAACTAACATGTTCTAAGCATCTCCTTTACGAGCCCAGCGCTGGGCATTTCCTCTCTGTGGCCTCCTTGACTGCCATAGCAGTAAAAAACTCTAGGGACACAACTGGCAGCTCATTTTATTGATAAAGAAATAGGATGTGAAACGTGAGATCCTCCTCAGTCACACTACATGTCAGCTACATGTGTGGGTTATAGTCAGGAGGCCAGAGACTGGGCTAGTTAAGCTAGCTGAAAATTTTGATGCCCATCAAGAAAGTCTCAATCCAATGCTCTAAAAGGAAAACAACTCAAAAAAAAAAAAAAATCAACAAAACCTAGATAAAACCTTCCTATTCTAAAACTGTTCTTTTTTTTTTTTTTTAACGAAATTAATCAGACACACAATACCAAAGTGTCATCCTGTTTTAGGATGTTTTAGGAGCTGCTGCTGCTGCTGCTAAGTCACTTCAGTCTTGTCCGACTCTGTGTGACCCCATAGATGGAAGCTCACCAGGCTCCCCCGCCCCTGGGATTCTCCAGGCAAGAACACTGGAGTGGGTTGCCATTTCCTTCTCCAATGCATGAAAGTGAAAAGTGAAAAGTGAAAGTGAAGTTGCTCAGTCGTGTCCGACTCTTAGCAACCCCATGGACTGGAGCCTACCAGGCTCCTTCATCCATGGGATTTTCTAGGCAAAAGTACTGGGGTGGGGTGCCATTTTAGGAGCTGGACGGGAGCAAAGACAGGAAGTGCAGGATGCCAGCCCTAAAGCAGGAGACATTTCACTAGGAGGATAAGGCCCCTGAAGCCAGGAGCTAAGATGAAAGAACAAGAGTGACAGGAGTTTAGAGGCAGAGAAAAATATCAGATAAAGGGCTTTTTGGTTTTGCTTCAAAAAGAATTTTCCAACCTGTTTCCACCTTCTGGCATTGCTATATATTTGGTAAGCATAGCTGTCCTTTGTCCTCATTCTAGAAGACAGCATTAATATGCATACAATTTTCTGCCCTAGCAATCTCACAAACGTGTCAGGAAATCAGCAGGAGCAAGGAGCCATGAAGCTTGGCACTGTGCTCCCATCCAGCTAAGGACATATGCCAGTGCCAGGCTTTGGCTCTGCAACATTTGGGGTCGCCTCCCCAGGGCTACCCAGATACACCCTGACACACTCAGAGACAAGGCTATGTGTCACAGGATGAGCTGAAGCTCAAACATCTACACATATTAGAAGAGAAGGAAGACAGACAAAAACTGAGCTTCTGTAAGCCTAAGCTCAGCTATGAAAGAGCATCAAAAGCTAGTGTGCTTCTGAAATGCCTCTGTTAGAAAATTAAAACCCAAAAAAAGGTACTGAGTTTCATTTGCTGCTGCTGCTAAGTCGCTTCAGTCGTGTCCGACTCTGCGCGACCCCATAGACGGCAGCCCACCAGGCTCCCCCGTCATTTAGGGGGTGACAAAAACATTGTAAAATGACCTTAAAGGGATGCTTGGACAACTCTGTACTCAGTACTAATAAAATAATAATACTGAGTTAATAATAAAATGGGGCTTCCCTTGTGGCTCAGCTGGTAAAGAATCCGCCAGCAATGCAGGAAATCTAGGCTCAATCCCTGGGTTGGGAAGATCCCCTGGAGAAGGGAAAGGCTATGCACTCCAGTATTTTGGCCTGGAGAATTCCATGGGCTCTATAGCCCATGGGGTCTAAAGAGTTGGACATGACTGAGCAACTTTCACTTTCACTTTCAATAATAAAATATTAAAATACTGAATTGTATGTTTTAAAGGGTAAATTATGAATTATATCCAAATAAAGCTGTTTAAGAAATAATAAAGATTATGTGAAAACAGCTGGAAGATCTTCCTTCTGCAATTTGGGGAATGCTGACGGAGATCAATGTTTACATGTCCAGTGACAGCTGTGTTAAAATCAAGAAGTAATGAAATGTAATCCCAGGGCCCTCTGGAGCCTGGTGCACACCGCTTAGCTCCCTCCCTGCACCACTGCTGCATACAGAGACAAAGCCTTGCTGGGAACGGTGGGGTAGGGGTGCTCCCTAAGGATCAAAAAGCCTTCATTTAGCTGTGGGTTGCTCCATGGAAGAAAAGCTATGACAAACCTAGATAGCATATCAAAGAGCTGGGAATACCAGACCATCTTACCTGACCTCCGAGAAACATCTATGCAGGTCAAGAAGCAATGGTTAAAACTGGACATGGAACAATGGACTGGTTCAAAATTGGGAAAGGAGTACGTCAAGGCTGTATATTGTCACCCAGCTTATTTAACTTATATGCAGAGTACATTATGTGAAATACCAGGCTGGATGAATCACAAGCTGAAATCAAGATTGTCGGGAGAAATACCAATAACCTCAGATATGCAGATGACACCACCCTTATGGCAGACAGCAAAGAGAAACTAAAGAGTCTTTTGATGAAGGTGAAAGAAGAGAGTAAAAAAGTTGGCTTAAAACTCAACATCCAAAAAACTAAAATTTGGCATCCCATTCCATCACTTCATGGCAAATAGACGGGGAAAAATGGTAACAGTGACAGATTTTATTTTGGGGGGCTCCAAAATCACTGCAGATGGTTACTGCAGCCATGAAATTAAAAGACACTTGCTCCTTGAAAGAAAAGCTATGACCAAACTAGACAGCATATTAAAAAGCAAAGACATTACTTTTCTGACAAAGATCTATATAGTCAAAGCAACGGTTTTTCCGGTAGTCATGTACAGATGTGAGACTTGGACCATAAAGACGGCTGTGCGCCAAAGAATAGATGCCTTTGAACTGTGGTGTTGAAGACTCTTGAGAGTCCCTTAGACTGCAAGGAGATTCCAACCAGTAAATCCTAGAGGAAACCAACCCTGAATATTCATTGGAAGGGTTGATGCTAAAGCTGAAGTTCCAGTACTTTGGCCAACTCATTGGAAAAGACCCTGATGCTGGGAAGGACTTAGGGGAGGAGAAGTGGGCAACAGAGAATGAGATGATTGGATGGCATCGACTCAATGGACATGAGCTTGAACAAACTCAGGGAGATGGTGAAGGACTGGGAAGCCTAGTGTGCGGCAGTCCACGGTGTCAAAAAGAGTCAGACAAGACGTAGCGACTGAACAACAACTCATCTTTCAGTGCAGGTCACAAGTGCCCGAGCACTTTTGGAAACGCTTAAGCTAGAGTCCGGGGATTCAGATTTAGTTTATCCAGGGTGATGCTGGGGACAGATGTACATCCCTGAACTTCCCCAGCTGAAACTAACACCCAGCTAGGACTGAAACCACTGCTTGGAGAGGAGCTCTGTGGGCACCATGTCAGGAAGTGGAGGTTTCTACTCCTCCAATCACCCCACTGAGTCAGCACCCATGGGAGCTTCGCCAGGTCAGACAGGCCAGGGCCGCTCAGGGCCCCCTGGGTAAACCGACTGCTCAAGGCAGGAACCCAGTGCCCTGTGTTCAACCCAGCATTTCCTGACTAGTTCTGAGCCTTGTCCTGCTAAAGGCACATCAGATCTTCATGTTGCATGTAAGTCTCTATTTTCTTAGTAAAGCAAACCAATCAGCACTTTATTATATATGCTCCTGCTTACTGATTACTTCACAAATGTGTATTTTGCCTGCTCAACCAGATGGTAGATTAAATTTTTTTTTTTTTCCTAGTCCTGTGGCAGCGGTCTGACAAACAATTCTTGACTGATGACTGCATTTCCACAAACCTTTGAACATTCCTTGAGAGGTACTTTTGCTCTTATCAGGTTAGTAGACTAGGTAAAAGACTTTTTTTTAAGCCGAAAAAAAGAATAGCTTCAAAAATTAAGAGACAATATGCAAATTGGATTTCCTGCAAAGTCCCTTAAAAATCTATTTTTGCATGTATTCTGCTTTCTGAAACAAGACTGTTCAGCAAACAAACATACAGCTCAAGATGGAAAGCTGGTTTTGCTTTAAAACAGGCTCCCTGGTGCAGACTGAAGTGGACCTGCTTGCCCTAGGGTGGACTCCCTGCCCTGACCCCGGTCAGTTGGTGTAGCAGGAGTGTGTGATAGCGGCCTCCATGGGAGCCTCCTGCAGGACAGACGAGCAGTGGTTTCAGCTTCTGCAAGGTGATCCTGCTTCCCCTCCAGTCTAGGAATGGCAGCAGCTTCCTAGATTTCTAACCCCTGTGTTGCCTCATCCACCCCAGTTGGCTTCCCGGCCTCTTCTGTTACCTGGCAACCAGCTTCCTGCATTCCATTCCATTCCCCAAACTCGGATAAGACGGAGGAATGTGGGTCTGAAATGCTACTCGACTTTGAGCCAATAATTTAAACTTTCTGTTTTCTCCTTGTAAAATGCAGGTCATGATGCCTACCCCAGGGGCTGGCTTACATATGAAACAAGTGAGGAGCCCGGTCCACTGTCCATGAGGAGTCTGATCCACTGGCTCGTTCATTTTAAGAACACAATAAAGGTCATTTCACTCCCTTCTTTTTCATCGGCATGGTGGATTATGAGACAGTAAAATGAATATAAGAAGAAACAAAGGTTTAAGCTTTCGTTTTCTAAGGCTATAAATAATATACCAGGGAATGTAGATTTTAACTTGCCGTAAGTACAAAGGAACGAGATTCATCAGCAAAGTTCATGTGTAGAACTTGGCCTACCTCACAACACTCTATCACATTAGTCTCACATTTCCATAGTACAGATGAGGAAACAAAGTACACAGGGAACAGAGAACTCAGTTTTTCAAACAACAAACACCAAGCTGGTCACAGGGATAGCACTTATTGTGCAATTCCCGCGCTATAAAATACTTCAAGGGTGTGGGGTGTGTGTGTTGGTGGGGCTTCTAGTAAGACAGATAAGGCAAGATAAGCACAATGTTACAACGTTGATAATTATAGAAGGTGATGGGTACAAGAGGAGGGTGTTATATTATTCTCTCTTTGCCTCAGTGCTAAAAAAAAAAAAAAAAAAGTTTTAAAATTTTTTGAATCTTCTTAAGAGCTTGTATCGGGGAAGGCAATGGCACCCCACCCCAGTACTTTTGCCTGGAAAACCCCATGGATGGAGGATCCTGGTAGGCTCCAGTCCATGGGGTCATTAAGAGTCGGACATGACTGAGCGACTTCACTTTCACTTTTCACTTTCATGCATTGGAGAAGGAAATGGCAACCCACTCCAGTATTCTTGCCTGGAGAATCCCAGGGACGGGGGAGCCTGGTGAGCTTCCGTCTATGGGGTCGCACAGAGTCGGACACGACTGAAGCGACTTAGCAGCAGCATGAGCTTGTATCTCCCTAAAGTTACACAAAGGGTTTCCCTGGAGGCTCAGTAGTAAAGAATCCACCTGCCAATGCAGGAGTCATGGGTTCGATCCCTGGGAAGGGATGATCCCCTGGAGAAGGAAATGGCAGCCCACTCCAGGATTCCTGCCTGGGAAATCCCAGGGAGAGAGGAGCCTGGCAGGCTACAATCCATGGGGCTGCAAAAGAGTTGGATACAACTTAGCAGTTGAACAACAACAGAGTCACACAAAGGGAGTATCCTAGCCATTTTTACTTGCTTTTAATACTGAAAACCCCCAAATAATGGAGAAGGCTAGTATGAGAGGAAGAATTCATTTACTAAAAAAAATAATCAGTGAGCAGCTGCTGTGTGCTGGTTTTATAGGGAGAATAATTATTTAAAGAAAGTAAATGAAAGGTGTGATGCATGATATCTTTCTGCTTCTCTAAAAACATTTGTTATCACACTATAGAAATACAGGATAACCTTCTTTGGGGTTCTCATATAAAAGAAGATGCAAATTAAGGTTTAAATGCATATGTATAATTCTGAAATCCTCACGTTTCCCTGAACTCTGTTCGCTTTTCTCTAACATTTTAACATTCTGGTGGATACGCCCAGGTGGCAGTGTAAGGCCACACCTTCTTTTTGCCCAGTTTTCAGAAGTAACTTTGATTGCCTTTCTGCCTTATTTAGCTCAGGGGTTCTACTGTAGTAAGGCTTTTTCAATTTCCTCTGAGTCCTTTGACGCCATGAGAATTTCAATAGCTACTCTGCTACTTTTGTACTAGACTTTAGGCTGTGCTTGTGATTTTTATCTATGAGAAATGCAAGAGAAGACCAGGAATGGACCATCAGCACAATTTTTGTGTCCAGGGCACCCTGTTCAACACATGACACATAGTAGGTGGGCAATAAGCAACTGTGAACATCTTTGGCCTTTACCAAAGCACTTTTATATTCTGTAAGTTCTCCAGAGTCAGAAGGAATTCCATAAATTTTAGGAAAACTAACCATAGACCTTTTTTTTTTTCTGGAGTTAAATGACACTCCCATCTGAGGAAGCAGCTTACATAGATGGTACTCATTGGATCAAGTAATTTCACACTTCTCTTAAGTGAAAGACACTGGATATTTTTTCTTTATGGTAGCTGCAAAGCTTTCTGGGTCATTTTTATGAAAAGAAAATGAGACAACTTGAAGAATAGAGGTTTAGAATCACATTAACGGGATTTCAATCCTTAAAACAGTTTAAAGGGAAGATTCTGGGAAGATGAAGTAAGAGGTACCAGGAATCCATCCCCCCACCTGGAACAAAATCTCCCTGGCAGAATCTGTCTGATGTAACTACTGTGAAGTTCTGGAGTCTATCAAAGACTTGCAACTTCCAGGGGAACATTTAAATGGTAAGTTTTGGTTAATTTGCATCCATTTTAGCTCTGTTCAGCAGCAGCTGCCCATTCCTTGTCCCCAATTCACAGCTCAGGTGGGTCAGGGGTAAAGAAGACTCAGGAGACATGGGTTTGATCTCTGGGTTGGGAAGATCTCCTGGAGGAGGAAATGGCAACCCACTTCAATATTCTTGCCTGGAAAATCCAGTTGTCAGAGGAGCTGGGCAGGCTATAGTCCACGGGGTCGCAGAGTCAGACAGGACTGAGTGACTGAGCACACACAACTCACAGCAAGTGTGCACACACAGGTCATGCAAGTGTGCACTGGAGCATGCGAAAAGGACTCTGCCCTCCAAATACTGCAGATCTGTATTCTGATCAGATTCCCTGATCATGCCCAGGGAAAGCTGCAGAATCAGAAAAGTCTTGAGAAGCTCTTCAGTGTACACTCTTGGCTGAACCTTGGCACAAAAAGATCCCATCATTATCAAAAACAAAACAGCAAACCCTAGGGAAAGAGGAGAATTTGATTTCCAAAACTTTCAATGATTCAAATGTCCAGTTTTCAACCAAAAAAAAAAAGAAAGAAATCACAAAGCATGCAAAGAAACAGAGATGTATTGCCCAATCAAGGGGAAAAACAAAAAACAAATAAAAAACAGAAACTGTCCCTAAGAGCTGATAGTATATACACTACATAAAAACTTTAAAACAACTGCCTTAAAGATGCTCAAAGAAATAAAGCAAGTGTGGAGACAGTCAAGAAACCAGTGCATAAACAAAATGGAAATATCAATAAAAAATAGATCATCTAAAAAGAAACCAAAAAAAATTCTAGAGTGGAGTCATATAATAACTGAAATGAAAAATATCACTAGCGGGAGTGAAAGGCAGACTTCAGGAGGCTGAAGAAAGAATCATTGCAATCAAAAATAGGACAACTGAAATTATAGAGTCTGAGGAACAGAAAGGAAAATGATTCAAGTAAATAGAGCCCACAGGGTGTCCCAGGTGGCTCAGATGGTAAAGAATCTGCCTGCAATGCAGGAGATCTAGGTTTGATCCCTGGGTCAGGAAGATCCCCTGGAGGAGGGCATAGGCAACCCACTCCAGGATTCTTGCCTGGAGAATCCGGTGGACAGAGGAGCCTGGTGGGCTACAGTCCATGAGGTTGCAAAGAGTCAGACACAACTGAGTGACTAACACAGCAAGGACAAACAGCCTACAGGACCTGAGAGACGTCGTCAAGTATACTTGGGTTGTGTTTTCCACAGTAGTTGTATGGATGAGCACAATACTCTGTGTGTGTGTGTGTGTGTGTGTGTGTGTGTGTGTATTTCAGCCTTAAAAGGAAGAAAATTTTGATATATGCTTTAACATGGATGAATCTTGAGGGGATTAGTAAAGTCCCGTCCGACTGTTTGTGACCCTATGAGGGTCCTCCGTCCGTGGGATTTTCCAGGCAAGAATACTGGAGTGGGTTGCCATTTCCTTCTCCAGGGGATCTTCCCAACCCAGGGATCGAACTCGAGTCTCCCGCATTGTAGGCAGATGCTTTACCATCTGAGCCACCAGGGAAGTCCAGTGAAATAAGCCAGTCACAAAAAGGCATATACTATAAAACTCCACTGATGTGAGGTGCCTAGGATAGTCAAAATCATAGAGACAGAAAGTAGAATGATGGCTGGCAGGGACTGAGGGGAGAGGAGAATTCAAAATTACTGATCGACAGGCATAAAGTTTCGGTCAAGGAAAATGAATAAGCTCTAGAGATCTGCTGTACAATATTGTACCTACAGTGAACAATAATGCACTGTATACTCAAAAATTTGTCAGGTTAAATGCCTGGCATGCTGCGATTCATGTGATTGCAAAGAGTCGGACATGACTGAGCAACTGATCTGATCTGAAAACAATAAAAATGATAAGGAATACAGATACTGGAATATAGTACCATGCATTTAAATGTAGTTATGAAAATTGAATGAGAATTTATTGTTTAATGGGTATAGAGTCCCAGTTCTGCAAGATAAAAATTGTTCTGAAGCTAGATGGTAGTGATAGTCGCACAAGAATTATGAATATTTACTTCCACCGAACTTTACCGCTATAAATGGTAAAGACAGCACATTTTCTGTATGTTACCACAATAAAAATTTTTTTAAAACCTCAAGGAAAAAACAAAGACTGCTTGCTTAGAGGTTTTATACTCCATTGAGACAGTCTACTCAGAACTAATTACCCACTAGTTCACCTGGGAACCTCAAGCGGCCACCCACCGTTTACACCACCAGCAGCAAGCTACGTCATTCTTTAAAAAGTATTTATACAATTAAATCTCTGGGAAGTATCAAAATGGATTAAAGAATAATATCATCAGGTGTACTCTTAAGTCTTATCTGCAATGGGAAGCAAACCAATTCAGAGACCGAGGGGGGATGGGTTGGGGGGGCGGGTTGGGGGCGAGGCAGAAGGTGGAGGTGATGTGCCCTTTTTGCAGAATCTATAATTTACATTCCTTACTCTTAAAAGTCACTGCAACCAAGTGGTCTGTCCTGCCAGGGAAGGTTTGTGACACTCTTTCCAGGCTGGTCACAATGACGGGGCCTCCCAAATGACTGTGCTCCTAGATGACTCTGCCATTGGACCAATAGGTCTAATTAGGCTAAGAAACATCTTTAATTAACACGGTCTAATAGAGTCAATTTATGATTCAGGAATATGATTACTGGTGTCAGCCAACAAAATTTACTCTCCTTCATGCTTCATCATTATGAAGATCATCAGATGTCCTTCAAATCTAGCTTTGTAAATTTTTTGTTTTTTTTTTTTTTTACTAAAACCACACAGTTCTTCAAAAGATCAGATCCATAATACTGATCGTATTCACTGGGAAAATATATACTGAAGCATTTCTTTGATTGGCTTTATAGGTGGCAATCCCTTAAACAAAACAAAACAAAAGATACACCCTTCAATTATTTTACCTTATTCTGCCTAAATTTTTAAAGTTAGCTCATTCACAATCTTTTTCAGTAATTAAAGGATCTCAGTAAAGACATTTTAATTATAGGACTTACAGAAGCATGATATACATATATGCAGATATGTATTATATCATGTTTTGTATAAAATTTTTGTATTTATAAACTGCACAAATGTTATATTTAATAGCATATAATATAAATCATATATATGTGTGTATACACATATATAAATTGGCTCCATGTGTCTTTAAGGGATTATAGATGGTCTTCTGTGTGTGTGTATATTTTGTTGTGGGAAAGTGGTCCACGACTTTGATTTAATTCTCAAAATGGCTGTGGTCATCCCCTCACAGCCACCAAAGGAAAGTGGTTAGAAACCAATGTCTAGAGCTATACTGTCCAATACAGTAGTCATTAGCCACTCAGGCCTATTAAGCACTTGAAATCTGTCATGTTAACTGAGATGTGCTCTAAGTATAAAATACACACCGAATTTTGAAGAAAATGAAAAAAGAAAATTTACATTATCCCAATGATTTGCACATTGATTCCATGTTGAAATAGTACCATTTGGGATATAGTAGACTAATTAAAGGGGAAGGCAATGGCACCCCACCCCAGTACTTTTGCCTGGAGAATCCCATGGACAGAGGAGCCTGGTAGGCTCCAGTCCGTGGAGTCGCTACGAGTCGGACACCACTGAGCAACTTCACTTTCACGCATTGGAGAAGGAAATGGCAACCCACTCCAGTGTTCTTGCCTGGAGAATCCCAGGAACAGGGGAGCCTGGTGAGCTTCCGTCTATGGGGTCGCACAGAGTCGGACACGACTAAAGCGACTTAGCAGCAGCAGCAGGCTGATTAAAATATGTCGTTAGTATTAATTTCCTCTGTCAGTTAATGTAATTACTAGAAAATTTACAATCACATATGTGGCTCACACTATATTTGAACAGCTCTGGTTGGGGAAAAGTTAGTGCTTCATCACTGGCAGGTTACTGATTCTAGGAGGTTCCTACTAGCAGAAAAAGAAAATTTAGAATAGTTCCGACACTGAATTAGAAGATAGGTTTTAGCAAAGATGTCAGACTGTGCCTAAACATAGTAGGGTTAAAAACATACCTTTAAACTATTTTCATCCCAATATTCTAGCATAATTTCCTTTGAAGAATCATGAATTTGGAAGAAAAGTGATGTTAGCTCTGAACCACTGTTATTGATATTTGAGATTCAGAGCTTAGGACAATAATGACTCAAAGTAAACTTTTGTTCTTAGCACATCAATAAGATGCTACATTAAAAAAAAAAACAAAACAGAAAATGTACAAGGAAGCATTCATGAAGAAAGATCTCAAGGAAAATGGAAATTTTCAATCATTAACAATGTATGGGTATGGTACTTTTATTCAGGAATTAAGTCTTCAGCAACCCTTATGTGGTACCTATTATCACCCACGTTTTATAGGTGTGGAAACCGGTTGAAAAAAGAGAACAAGAATTCTGTCTCACTTTCCACTTTGAGGCTACTACTGAGTCTGACACATAGCAGATGCTCAGTGAATGGCCACTGGATGAAAAGGGACATTTTACTGGTTCCAGTACAAGGTCTCTCTCTAAAGAGTGTCTGATTACAACGCTCTTGCTGTTCCCAGTACCACATGATGAAAGAGAAGGGTGTACTTAACTATTTTTTTTCCAACTCTTATCATAAATCAATGGGATATAAATATTTCTATCCTTTCTGTCAACAAGACTTATGTGTATTGTTATTATTTTGGAAAGCATCCTAATATTATATTAAAGCATGCTTCCTGGTTCAAAACATTACAAGTACCAGCTTGACTGGATATCACACTTACATGGTTGGACAACCATTGAGTGCATTAAATAAATGGAACATCTTTGCCCCTGATCCAAGCAATAAAGTATAGTCTCCCTCTCTCTCATTCTCAACAAGGGTCTTGATCTCAGTTGTTTATGTTCCTTGGAGTTTTGAGATTTTTCTCCTTGCCCCACCCCATTATCTTGGTTACCTCTCTACTTTGCGCTGGAAAGTACACGCCCAACAACACGCCTCTGAAAGTTTTGCGCTTTACTTAGGAGTTAAAAACAAACTCGAGAGCTGAGAGCTTTCTGAGTCCGAGTTCATCCAGGAATCTGCGTCCGAGGGCAGAATTCGTCCAGCAACGATTCCTATGCCATTCAACTTGTGAGCCTGAACTCACGCCGACTAGCACGTGTACGTCCGAGCTGGCTCCCACATACCACAGCAGGGTGGGTCTCAGCCTCTCCCGGAGCCTCCCCTGAAGGTCTGAGAGGAGGTCACAACCTGCTCCCCAACCCTCGCCCGCAAAATCCTGAACAGTGACCTCGCCTACAGCCCAGGAAGACGGAGCACATTCCCTTCCCAGTCCTGCCCAGGGACGATCGCTCCTATTTACCGTCTTGTACCACCAGCTTGCAAATGCCATGGCGACGATGGATGTGCTCCGAGAGACGCAGCGAGGGACCCTGCGAGGACACGGGTGCAGCGCAGCAAAGGGCCGCCGGCTCGCACTCCACCTGCCGCAGACCTGACTGGGACTAACTCTGTGAGCCCCACGGCTGTCAGGGGGTGGGCAAGGCAGCTGGGCGGGGCCTACCCAGACCACGCCCCTCCGACTGACCCCGCCCCCCGCCCCCGCCCCGCCCTGCCGGTTTGGCTCAAAGCTGCTTAGGGAAGAAGTGTTATTGCTCCAGGCAACCACGCCCTGCAGCCCTGACGAGAGGCGGAAGACCCGACTTTTCTGCTGAACTGTCCTACAGACTCCGGAATCCTGGGGGTCCCAAATGAACTTCGTTCTCCTTTTACCCTTAAACGCTTCTCACCACCCCTGTCTCATCCACCAACTTTTCCCAACGCACGAGTGACAAGTGAGCAAAAGTCGCTCAGTCGTGTCCTGACTCTGCCACACCATGGACTATTCAGTGCAAGGAATTCTCCAGGCCAGGATACCGGAGTAGGCAGCCAGTTCCCTTCTCCAGGGGATCTTCCCAACCCAGGGATCGAGCCCAGGTCTCCCGCATTGCAGGCGGATTCTTCACCAGCTGAGCCGCCAGGGAAGCCCACTCCAATGTTGCTTGCGCCGCGCCCAGTGCACTTGGCCGAGACCCACTTCCATCCGCGGGCCCCTCCAGTCACCTGCCCAGAGGCAGGTTCTGAGTCCACACCCGTCTCTCTCCAGATGTTTCTCCGGGCCCGGGAGGGATGGCGCCCAGGGACAGAAGGCCAGGAAGGCTAACCCCCCTCTGGAGGTGGACCCAAGGCTTCGGGGGGCCCCGAGATCCTCCCCGCGCTCAAGCCCGGCGGTAGGAGCGCCACTCACCTCCGGGGTGTGGCGGGCAGCGCGCCGGGGCCGCGGGGAGGCGGCGGGCTTCGGGCCCGGCTGGGACATGGCGAGGCCGGTGCGAGCGCTGCCTCCGGGCGGGCGCGGCGGAGGCTGGAAGGGAGGCCCGAATCAGGGAGCGCTGGGAGGGAGCGAGGGCGCGGAGGGGCTGGCGGGCGCGCCTGTGAGGCAGCTTTTCCGACCCAGCCCCGACCCGCGGGAGCTCCCCTTCGCGGGCAGGGCCCTCCCCTTCCTGCCTGCAGCTGGCTGTGCCCGGGCGGCAGCGGCCCGGGGCTCCCTGTTTGCAGCTCACACCCTGGATCCCGTATCTTCTCCCAGGGACACCCCACCCCACCCGAGGTCGCCTTGGTGCCCCAGTGGGTCGCAGAGAGGAGGGGCTGGAGATGGCGGGGTTCTTCCCCCGACTTGCCTAGACTTGGCTTGCAGTTGTGCAAGGAGAGCGGAACCGGGGCGTGGCCCCGTCTACACCTCAAGCCCCCCTCCCTAAGAATCTCAAGAGTTAGACAGCATTTCTGCAATCTGCTCTGAGTTAACTAGGAGGAGAATTTACCAACTCAGATGGCCCGGGGCCTGGACCCTCTGGATAAGGAAGCGGATTGCAGAAACAAATTGGTCTATGTGTGACTCCGTGTGTTGTGAGTGTGTGTGTGTGTGTGTGTGTACACACACTGGCCTGGGTATGTTTTATGCGGCTTTACTTTGGGGTGCGGTGGGGGGTAGTTTTGAAAGTGCAATGATGTTTCATGTGGAAGAAGTCTTGGGTTCCAATCAAAACCTAAGAACAGTCCTAAATTTAAACCCCATTGCCTTTAAGGAGGCTGTTGAATTTTGTTTGCGAGGAGGCCGGATTGCTTTTGTCTTTGGTTCATCTTAAAGAGCACTTCCTGGTTTGGGGCTGTGAATTATAACAAGCTTGAAGTGAAATGTTACAAGCCATTCTAGAAAAGGCTCCTCCTCTGCAGTGATTGTTTGCCTGTGGTTGCTGCCCCTTTGTGAAGATTTGACAGAAGAAAACCTGTTAACCCTGCCATGGCATTGACAATGTGGGCCTCGGAGTCACTCTGCGGTGGTGTGTTTCAGACAGTTGGGGGGAGGGGGTGCAAGAAAAGACTGGTCATGCTGAATGGACCTTGGCAGAATGGAATCCTTGTTTCCTTCTCCCTTCTCATTTTGGGCATTCTGACTTCCCTTTATTCAAGGGACCAGCTAGCTTCATTCTTCTTGGGGGGGAGCAGGGAGGGATGATTTCAATGCACGTCCTCTTTAAGGAAATATCTGTGTATCTGATATTTCCAAAAAACAGTATTAACAGGTTTACTTCTGTTGGATCGTCACAAAGCCGCAGCAACCACAGGCAGGCAATCCCTGCAGAGGAGTCTTTTCTAGTCCGCCTTGTAACATTTCACTTCAGGCTTGTTATAATTCACAGCCCCAAACCAGGAAATGCTGTTTAGGATGAACCTAAGACAACTTATACATAATTTGAATCAACTTGAATATGGGGCCTATGATTGCCCATTCAAGAAAAACTGATTGATGGCATCAGTTACATTCACAATTAAAGAAAATATGTCATAAACCTGAAAAATGCTTTTCTGATTGTGATCAAACACCTACAGTAATTTAAGCAAACGTAAAATGAAAGGGGTGATATAATGGCCCTACCTCCAGGCCTAGGAATTGGAACCACCTCTCCCAGGATCCTAAAGGGCCTAGACTCAGTATCCCTGAGTACATTATTCTGACTCTGGAAGAACAGTTCCCATTAAAGTCTGAGTTATTTTTTAATGGAGTATTGAAATTGAACTTAGGATTTCCCTGGTGGTACAGTGGATAATGATCTGCCTGTCAGTGCAGGAACACAGGTTTGATCCCTGGTCTAGGAAGATTTCACATGCTACATGGGGCAACTAAGCCCATGTGCCGTGACTACTGAGCCCACAGGCTGCAACTACTGAAGCCCATGCACCTAGAGCCTGTGCTTCACAGCAAGAGAAGCCTCAGAGATGAGAAGCCCATGCACCACAACAAAGAGTAGTGCCCCTCGGTCCAACTAGAGAAAGCCTGTGTGCAGCAATGAAGACCCAGCGCAACCAAAAATAAAAAATAAAACTGAGCTTAAACTGGCTAGTGTCGTATTTGAAAGGCTTCCATGTAAAGCATGATGGAAAGGACTGTAGAGGGAGCAATATAAAGGTTAAAATACATATTTCCTGCCCTCCAGGGACTTCACAGTTTAGCTGAAGTCATATAGCATTTGTAACCCATGATCATTTGGGTGGCATTGAAAGACACACAGTGGGTGAATACATACAAACGCACTTTGGGAATTTGAGGTTCTGTGGGTTTGGGGGACTCTAGGAAGGGAAAGCAGGCTTGAGCTGGCTGACTGGCTGGTAAGACGTGGTTAGAAGAAAGTGGGGATCAGTTCAGTTCAGTTCAGTCGCTCAGTCATGTCCGACTCTTTGCAACTCTACGGACTACAGTATGTCAGGCTTCCCTGTCCATCACAAACTCTTGGAGTAGAAGTGAGAAATAGATTCAAGGGATTAGATCAGATAGACAGACTGCCTGAAGAACTATGGACAGAGGTTCCTGACATTGTACAGGACACAGGGATCAAGACCATCCCCAAGACAAAGAAATGCAGCAAGGCAAAATGATGTCTGAGGAGGCCTTACAAATTGCTTAGAAAAGAAGAGAAGTGAAAGGCAAAGGAGAAAAGGAAAGATATACCCATTTGAATTCAGAGTTCCAAAGAGTAGCAAGGATAGATAAGAAAGCCTCCCTCAGTGATCAGTGCAAAGAAATAGAGGAAAACGATAGAATGGGAAAGACTAGAGATCTCTTCAAGAAAATCAGAGATACCAAGGGAACTTTTCATTCAAAGTGGGGATAGATCAGGAAATAAGAAGGAGCCCACCCACCTGGCTAGAGCCACTGGTTCAAGTTCAGGAGTAATCAATCCATGTATTAGCTTATTATTAAACAGCCACACTGCTCGTGATACAGTTGATACCAAAATCTGTAAGAGAATGAATTACTTCAGCCTTCAGGCTTTGCTCAAGAGTCAGAATTCATATAAGCAGAAAAATTACAAGCTAAACAGCACATTAATGATGAAAAGTAGAGAAGAATTTCAAAAAAGGTGAAGAAGAAGATTGATGTTTTCACTTTTTCTCATAGTTGGTGAGGAATTGGGAACTTTGATACCATGACCACCACTTGAGGATCTTGGGAAGCTCATTTAAAACATATATGACAACTTTTACTGTATTTTTATTAGCACATATTATAAGTAGAGGCATACCACTGAGATATTGCAGGTTTGGTTCAAGATCACTGCAGTGAAGTGACTATCACAATAAAGCAAGTCACATGAAATTTTTGTTTCCCAGTAAAGATAAAGGTCATTCAGGTATGACTTAATCAAATACTTTATAATTGTACAGAGGAAGTGACAAATAGACTCAAGGGATTAGATCTGATAGACAGAGTGCCTGATGAACTATGGACAGAGGTTCATGACATTGTACAGGACATAGGGATCAAGACCATCCCCAAGAAAAAGAAATGCAAAAAGGCAAAATGGTTGTCTGAAGAGGACTTAAAATAGCTGAGAAAAGAAGAGAAGCTAAAGGCAAAGGAGAAAAGGAAAGATACACCCATTTCAATGCAGAGTTCCAAAGAATAGCAAGGAGAGATAAGAAAGCCTTCCTCAGTGACCAATGCAAAGAAATAGAGGAAAACAATAGAATGGGAAAGACTAGAGATCTCTTCAAGAAAATTAGAGATACGAAGGGAACATTTCATGCAAAGATGGGTACAATAAAGGACAGAAATGGTATGAACCTAACAGAAGCAGAAGATATTAAGAGGTGGCAAGAATACACAGAAAAACTATACAAAAAAGATCTTCATGACACAAGTAACCATGATGGTGGGACCACTCATCTAGAGCCAGACATCCTGGAATCTGAAGTCAAGTGGGTCTTAGGAAGCATCACTACAAACAAAGCTAGTGGAGGTGATGGGATTCCAGCTGAGCTATTTCAAATCCTGAAAGATGATGCTGTGAAAGTGCTGCACTCAATATGCCAGCAAATTTGGAAAACTCAGCAGTGGCCATTGGACTGGAAGAGGTCAGTTTTCATTCCAATCCCAAAGAAAGGCAGTGCCAAAGAATGTTCAAACTACCACACAATTGCACTCACCTCACAGGCTAGTAAAGTAATGCTCAAAATCCTCCAAGCCAGGCTTCAACAGTACATGAACCATGAACTTCCAGATGTTCAAGTTGGATTTAGAAACGGCAGAAGAACCAGAGATCAAATTGCCAACATCCATTGGATCATTGAAAAAGCAAGAAACTCCCAGAAAACATCTACTTCTGCTTTATTGACTATGCCAAAGCCTTTGACTGTGTGGATCAAAACAAACTGTGGAAAATTCTTAAAGAGATGAGAATACCAGACCACCCTATCTGCCTTCTGAGAAACCTGTATGCAGGTCAGGAAGCAATAGTTAGAACTGGACATGGAACAACAGACTGGTTCCAAATAGGAAAAGGAGTACATCAAGGCTGTGTATTGTCACCCTGCTTATTCAACTTATGTGCAGGGTACATCATGAGAAACGCTGGGCTGGATGAAGCACAAGCTAGAATCAAGATTGCTGGGAGAAATATCAATAACCTCAGATAAGCAGATGACACCACCCTTATGGCAGAAAGTGAAGAGGAACTAAAGAGCCTCTTGATGAAAGTGAAAGAGGAGAGTTAAAAAGTTGGCTTAAAACTCAACATTCAGGAAACTAAGATCATGGCATTTGGTCCCATCCCTTCATGGCAAATAGATGGGGAAACAATGGAAACAGTGACAGATTTTATTTTGGGGGGCTCCAAAATCACTGCAGATGGTGACTGCAGCCATGAAATTAAAAGACACTTGCTCCTTGGAGTGTCTTTTAATTTCATGGCTGCAGTCACCATCTGCAGTGATTTTGGAGGGCAATGGCACCCCACCCCAGTACTTTTGCCTGGAAAATCCCATGGATGGAGGATCCTGGTAGGCTCCAGTCCATGGGGTCACTAAGAGTTGGACACGACTGAACGACTTCACTTTCATTTTTCTCTTTCATGCATTGGAGAAGGAAATGGCAACCCACTCCAGTGTTCTTGCCTGGAGAATCCCAGGGACGGGGGAGCCTGGTGAGCTTCTGTCTATGGGGTCGCACAGAGTCGGACACGACTGAAGCGACTTAGCAGCAGCAGCAGCTCCTTGGAGGAAAAGCTATGACCAACCTAGATGGCATGTTAAAAAGCAGAGACATTACTTTGCCAACAAAGGTCCATCTAGTCAAAGCTATGGTTTTTCCAGTAGTCATGTATGGATGTTAGAGTTGGACTATAAAGAAAGCTGGAACTAACATTCATGGACCTAACATTCCAGGTTCCTATGCAATATTGCTCTTTACAGCATTGCGCTTTACTTCCATCACAAGTCACATCCACAACTGATGGATGATTTTGAAGAATGATGCTTTTGAACTGTGGTGTTGGAGAAGACTCTTGAGAATCCCTTGAACTGCAAGGAGATCAACCACTCAATCCTAAAGGAACTCAGTCCTGAATATTCATTGGAAGGACTGATGTTGAAGCTGAAACTCCAATACTTTGGCCCCCTGATGCAAAGAACTGACTCATTGGAAAAGACCCCGATGGTGGGAAAGATTGAAGGTGGGAGGAGAAGGGGATGACAGAGGATGAGGTGGCTGGATGGTATCACTGACTCAATGGACATGAGTTTGATTAAGCTCCAGAAGTTGGTGTTGGACAGGGAAGCCTCGTGTCTACAGTCCTTGGGGTCACAAAGAGTTGGACGTGAGTGACTGAACTGACTGAACTAAAGATAAAAGTTATGTTTACACCGTATCCATTAAGTGTGCAATAAACAACATTTCTAAAAAAGTAATGTACATGTATTAATTTAAAAATATAAACCAAAATCAATTACCACGTTAACATCAAAAATCAATGATCATAGATCACCATAACTATAATAATAATGAAAAAGTCTGTAAATTGGTGAATTTGCAAAAATATGAGATATGATATGAGTAAATGCTGCTAGAAAAACAGCACTGATAGACTTGATCCAAGGAAGGTTGCTGCAAACGTTCAGTTTGTAAAAAACAAGGTCTTTGTAATGCACAGTAAAGTGTGTTCATTGCTCAGTCATGTCCAACTGTTTGTGATTCCATGGTCTGTAGCCTCTTTTCACAAAGTTCTCTAGGCAAGAATACTGGAGTGGGTTGCCATTCCCTTCTACAGGGGATCTTCCCAACCCAGGGATTGAACCTGGGTCTCCTGCATTGCAGGCAGATTCTTTACTGTCTAAGCTAACCAGTTCAGTTCAGTCATTTAGTCTTGTCCGACTCTTGGCAACCCCATGGACTACAGCACAGCAGGCTTCCCTGTCCATCACCAACTCCTGGAGTTTGCTCAAACTCATTTCCATCATGTCAGTGATGTTATCCAACCATCTCATCCTCTGTCATCCCTTTCTCCTCCTGCCCTCAATCTTTTCCAGATTGAAAGACTGGGAAAGCTAACGAGGGAAGCCCCTAATGCACAGTAAAGTGAGGTTGCAATAGAGCCTGGACACATGGCTCTGTTTTATTCCTTTATTTAGTCTGTAACAGGATGCCTGCTCTATGTCAGGTTCTGGGGAGGCAACAGGAGCTCAAGGATCTCAGAGTCTAGTAGGGAAGACAGACAAATGAATCCACAATGACCATGCGATGAGGGCAGCTGCCAGCAGAGACAGCCTAAGAGCCTTGTTGGTTCCCTGGAGGGGCTTCTCATTCTGACTGAGGGACGGGTGGGCTGGGGACAAGGGAGAGCTCAGGGCTGCGTCCTCCCCTCATCTCTGACTTGAGTTGAAACCTGCTCTGAACAATCTCCACATTGTAACTCCTCCCCAGCCTCACCACCCCCCTCCTCCATCACGTTTCATCAGGAAATGCATGAAGGAGAAAAATAAAGGCAGGATGACGTCCAGAGAAGAAGCCAGGGCAGCCTGAGAAGGTGCGGGCAAGGAGCAGAAGGAAGATGGTGGAGAAGTGAGCACTAAGGTTCAGGGAGGAGGGCCTTCTGAAAGGAAAGGCTGACTCCCGGTATAAGTGAAGGGAAGGGAAGTGAAAGTCACTTGGTCGTGTCCGACTCTTTGCGACCCCATGGACTATACAGTCCATGGAATTCTCCAGGTCAGAACACTGGAGTGGGTAGCCTTTCCCTTCTCCAGGGGATCTTCCCAGCCCAGGGATGGAACCCAGGTCTCCCATACTGCAGGTGGGTTCTTTACCAGCTGAGCCACAAGGGAAGCCCAAGAATACTGGAGTGGGTAGCCTACCCCTTCTCCAGCAGATCTTCCCGACCCAGGAATCGAACTGGGATCTCCCGCGTTGCAAGTGGCTTCTTTACCAGCTGAGCTAACAGGGAAGTCCTGCCTCATAGTATAAAACCGCACTCAAAAGTTGGGTCAGACAAAGCAGGGAATGTCCATTGGCTTTGACAGCTGAGAGGTTTTTGGTAACGCAGCTAGTGGGTAAAAACTTAAAAGGAGGCAGAGCATTTTTCTAAGGGATCCACAGTCTGCACAGCGCCCTTCACTTTGGATGGTATTTCTTTCTACAAGCCCAACCTGGATCTTCTGGCTGACATCCAAGTGCCCTCTGATGCTACTGAATCGTGCCTGTCCTGTTGGCCATTTCAACATTCTCAGCCAAGTTTGCTCTACTCCATAGTAA
Organism: Tragelaphus eurycerus; assembly: GCA_935064755.1. Taxonomy (NCBI): domain Eukaryota; kingdom Metazoa; phylum Chordata; class Mammalia; order Artiodactyla; family Bovidae; genus Tragelaphus; species Tragelaphus eurycerus. The sequence continues at coordinate 1,628,277 of CAKXYN010000170.1, read as the reverse complement.
TGTTTGCCTAAGTAAACCAGAAAATAAACATTCGAGCAAACCAGCAAAGACTGAGTAGTGAAATATTCAAAGGCTCTCAGAGTCTCCTTTCCTTTTAAACAAACATGTATCTGAGTAGGAGCTTCCTGCTTCTGACTTGAATTATCTAGAAGAATGCCATCAGGGGTGAAAAAGTGAAAAGTGAAAGTTGCTCAGTCGCGTCTGACTCTTTGTGACCTCATGGACTATACAATCCTTGGAATTCTCCAGGCCAGAATACTGGAGTGGGTAGCCTTTCCCTTCTCCAGGGGAATCTTCCTACTGCTGCTGCTGCTAAGTCACTTCAGTCATGTCCGACTCTGTGTGACCCCATAGACGGCAGCCCACCAGGCTCCCCCATTCCTGGGATTCTCCAGGCAAGAACACTGAAGTGGGTTGCCATTTCCTTCTCCAATGCATGAAAATGAGAAGTGAAAGGGAAGTCGCTCAGTCGTGTCTGACTCTGAGCGACCCCATGGACTGCAGCCTACCAGGCTCCTCCGCCCATGGGATTTTCCAGGCAAGAGTACTGGAGTGGGGTGCCATTGCCTGCTCCTAACCCAGGGATCAAACCCAGGTCTCCTGCATTGCAGGTGAATTCTTTACCAGCTGAGCCACCAGGGAAGCCCTAAAGTTCTGTGCATAAAGGAAATGGGACTGCTGACCTGGAGGAGTCGATGTTTAGACCACAGAAGGCTTGCCATTGCCTTAATGTCGTGTCCCCTCAAATTCCTAAATTGGGATGCCAGTGTCCAAGCTGGTGGCCTTAGTAGGTGAGACCTTCCAAAGTGTTAGGTCCTGAGGACACAGCCCTCATGAATGAAATTAATGCCCTTATGCAATATCCCTGTGAGAGCTCCCTTGCCCTTTCCACTTTATGAAAATGCAACAAGAAGTCTGCCACTTGGAAGAGGCCCTCACCCAACCAGGCTGGCACTCTGATTTCAGACTTCTGGCCTCCAGAACTTTGAGAAAAAACATTTCTGTTGTTCCTAAGCCCTGGTGTTTTGTTATAGTTGCCTGAATGTACTAAGACACTTTGCTTCTCAGCTTACCCCAGGCTTGTGCGTGGATGGCAGATGAGGAGGGGGAGGGAGAAAGAATGGAAGATTGGAGGGTCAGAGGAGGAAGACAGGAAAGAGAATCAAGAGCAGATGAAATAGCTTTTAGTTTTCACTACTACCAAACAAGAACTTGAATCACACACACCTATACAGGGGGATCTCGGGTTTTACTTCTCAGCCTTTACGTCCCTCCAGGGACTAAGACATTACTTTGCCAACAAAGGTCCATCTAGTCAAGGCTATGGTTTTTCCAGTAGTCATGTATGGATGTGAGAGCTGGACTATAAAGAAAGCTGAGTGCTGAAGAATTGATGCTTTTGAACTGTGGTGTTGGAGAAGACTCTTGAGAGTCCCCTGGACTGCAAGGAGATCAAACCAGTCCATCCTAAAGGAGCTCAGTCCTGGATATTCATTGGAAGGACTGATGCTGAAGCTGAAACTCCAATACTTTGGCCACCTGATGTGAAGGGCTGACTCATTTGAAAAAACCCTGACGCTGGGAAAGATTGAGGGCAGGAGGAGAAGGGGACGACAGAGGATGAGATGGTTGGATGGCATCACTGACTCAGTGGACATGAGTTTGAGTAAGCTCCGGGAGTTGGTGATGGACAGGGAGGCCTAGGGTGCTGTGGTTCACGGGGTCACAAAGAGTTGGACATGACTGAGCAACTGAACTGAACTGAAGGGAGTAAGACACCCGCATATACCTTCAGGCCTTGTTCTTCAGCTGGACACAATTTTCTGCTTCTTGTCTGGGTGGAACACAGAGGGCTGAGTTTCCAGGGAGATATTAGGGACTCCTTTTGGGCTTAATACCTGGTTAAGGTAAGGAAAGATGGGCAAAGGAAGAAGTTGAGCTGGAGTGCAGACCTGGCAGAAGTCTCACATAATCCTGCAGGGAATGACGAAGATCCGGTGCCCTTTAGGGATGTCCAGGGTTGGCAAGAGAGAGCTGAGCCTTAATAAGCCTGTATCAACCAGTCCTTAGATGTAGTTGAAGGGGGGAGGGAGTGTGACTTTAATGAAGGAGGGGTGTCTCCCTTAAGTGGTGGGCACCCCGAGGGGGCTGATGAGGGTTACCAGCTGGCAGCACTCCAAGGAGCTGGGGTAGGAACCTGGGTAGGGCTTTTTCATCCCTGAGTGGGATTCAGGTAGTTTATGACATCTGCTACACCCCTCAAGGCTATGTAACACCATAGAACTTTGCAAAAAGAATGGAGGAGAGAATAAATGTTGCAAATACGTGCTGTCAAACTGCTATGTAACAGCACATTAGGCTTGAAAGCATAACCCATTTAATTAAAAATTTCCTCCTTTTACAGTTGAGTTTGTCTTCAAGAAAGCAAAAGTGAAGAACACCTTGTTTTACAAAGCAGCCACGCTGTCAATACTACTATCTAGATACACGGAAACAACAATCTTACAACTGTTATTGCTAAGAATGGGTAGAAATAAAGAGAAAGTAACCTTTTTTTTTTTTTTTCTAGCTTTGTCTCATAGTATTAAAACAAACAAACAAGTAAAGATTGCTCTGTAGGTCCGGCAACAGGTGAGGAGGTGGGTAGAAGACATCCTCTGCTTGTCCAGAAGCTCTAAGCCTTCAGCTTCTTCTGTCTTCCTTGCTAATTTCCCAAAGTTTCCTTGCTAGTTTCCCCAAAAAGTAAGTTTGCAACTTTCCATCCTGAGAGTACGGGTTCCTAAAAGGGGCTCAGTTTGCACAGTTAGTGCGCTATGCTCGCGGGCCAACTGCCAACGATCCATGTGTGAGTCATCCCTCTTCTTGTTTACAGTCCCCTCGGTGCCAGTGGGGGTGATCCCTTAACATGGCCTCCCAGGACCTGCAGGATGGTCCTGTCTCAGGCAGCCCTATCTGCAACCTTGTGTATTCAGGCCACCGTTCTCCAGCCTTGCCTTCCTGCCTTCAGATCCTGGGGGACACCCGCTCTTCCCAGGTGCTCCTTGCACTCACTTTCCTTCTGAAATACTCCTGCCTTCCCATTCCCAAGGCTCTAACCTTCCCCAGCACTGCATTACGCTGTAACAGTCTGAGCCCATAGAAAACCCAGGACGCGGCTCAATCCTAAATTTGGCTTATATTTAAAGAAATAGTGGCTCAGTGCTCCAAAAGGAACTAAAAGCATTTCAATCTTCACTGCAGTTGAAGGTGCCTGAATGGGCACAGAATCTGAACACTCAGCAAAACATCTTTAAAATCCTTTCTCTCTGTATCTTACTTTAACTACCTTCTCCCAACCTCCTGCTCAGAAACTTCTTCTATAAACACTTCAGAAATAAACCAGATGTTCTCTTGTTCTAATCCCCCTTGTTTCCTTCTGCAATTCCTCTTAAAGGGTCCAATGGAGGTAAAACCATTGTGAATATTAATGTTCTCTGATTCACCTTTTGCCTGCTTATCCACATCCTCCAGTAGACTCCATGATGAAATGGACCATTTCAATCTTATTCACAACACTTGAGACTCTCCCTGGCACAGACTATGTCCTCAAAAAATATTTATGGAATGAGTAAGAACACATTGTTGAGTCTTTCCAAGCTAAACTTCCGTCTTCAAAAGATGAAAGGAGTGGACTGGGTAATTTAAAAGACACTTATAACTGAAATGGTCTCTGATCACATAAGATCAGGAGGTTAGCAGAGCTGTCTAAACACTTAGTGGTATTATTTGTATCGAATTGCTGTCTACAGTCGGTAATATGTGCTCGTTTCATGCTTATAGGGACCATTACTTTCCCCATGCTACAGATGAGGAGACTAAGGCCCAGAGAAAGTGAATAATTTGCCCTGGGTTGCACAGCTGCTAAGTGACACCCTTAGCATTTGAATCTGGAGGTCTCACCCTCTGGTGTGGGTGCCTATCCACTACGCTAAGGTTATTCTTTGCCACATACAAACACTGATAATGGCCTGGGGAGTGGAATGTGGATGGGCTACATACATCCTGTGGGTTCGGGATTGAGATTATATTTCAAAATGGGTGATTCAATATCTGTAATGATAACAGTGAATTTCCCAAGGTACCTTAACTATCTGTTCTTCAGAGTACATCTGGAGATTATAAACATAATATGTCTAGCCAGTCATCAAAGGTCATATATGATTCCTTTTATAGGAAATGCTCAGAATATGCAAATCTATAGAGACAGAAAGTTGATTAGCAACTGTTCTGGGTTGGCTGGTAGGGTGAGAAGGTTGTAAGGACAGGAGAAAGTGAAAGTCGCCCAATCGTGTCTGACTCTTTGTGACCCCATGGACTATACAGTCAATGGAATTCTCCAGGCCAGCATACTGGAGTGGGTAGCCATTCCCTTCTCCAGGGGCTCTTCCCAACCCAGGGATCGAACCCAGGTCTTCCATTCCTACACTGCAGGCAGATTTTTTTTTACCAGTTGAGCCACCAGGAAAGCTCAAGAATACTGAAGCAGGTAGTTTATCCCTTCTCCAGAGGATCTTCCTGACCCAGGAATCGAACCAGGGTCTCCTGAATCGCAGGTGGATTCTTTACCAGCTGAGCTACTAGGGAAGACCTATGACAGGAGGGTAATAGCTAAAGGGTTTGGGGTTTCTTTTTGAGGTGATAAAAAAATATCCTAGAATTGACTGGTGCTTTCCATGTTCGTGAATATACTGAAAACCACTGAACTACATAGTTAAATTGAATGAATTGTGTAGTATGTGAAAGATATTTCGATTAAGCTATTTTTTAAAAAAAATACGTCCTTTAAAAAAATCTGTTTCATCACGATGGGTATCTATGAATTTCAAAAGAACACTTTAAGATCCTTCTGGAGTACAGGTCTTCCACTTAAACTCCTGTTTACCCACTTACATTTGCTGCTCCTCCAAGGATTTTGGAAAAGATACTCACCCCAGGAGTGCTTTTGTTACCTGGCAGATTCAGGTAGTATGTTGGTTAGGCAATAAATGTGCTACTGGAAGATTATCTTTAAACCTTTAAACATGGTGATTACAAATAAAAGTTTATTTCAAATTTCTAGGGGTGTTTATTCTGAGAAAATTCTTGTTAAAACAGGAAATAATTTTTCTAGTAAAATTTTATTTTGTAATAATTTTAGAGTTAGAGAAAAGCTGCAAAGGTAGTATAAAGTTCCCAGATCAGATCAGATCAGATCAGTTCAGTTGCTCAGTCGTGTCCGACTCTTTGCGACCCCATGAATCACAGCACGCCAGGCCTCCCTGTCCATCACCAACTCCCGGAGTTCACTCAGACTCACATCCATCGAGTCAGTGATGCCATCCAGCCATCTCATCCTCTGTCGTCCCTTCTCCTCTTGCCCCCAATCCCTCCCAGCATCAGAGTCTTCTCCAATGAGTCAACTCTTCACATGAGATGGCCAAAGTATTGGAGTTTCAGCTTTAGCATCATTCCTTCCAAAGAAATCCCAGGGCTGATCTCCTTCAGAATGGACCGGTTGGATCTCCTTGCAGTCCAAGGCACTCTCAAGAGTCCTATCCAACCCCACAGTTCAAAAGTATCAATTCTTTGGCGCTCAGCCTTCTTCACAGTCCAGCTCTCACATCCATACATGACCACAGGAAAAACCATAGCCTTGACTAGACGGATCTTTTTGGCAAAGTAATGTCTCTGCTTTTGAATATGCTGTCTAGGTTGGTCATAACTTTCCTTCCAAGGAATAAGTGTCTTTTAATTTCATGGCTGTAGTCACCATCTGTAGTGATTTTGGAGCCCAGAAAAATAAAGTCTGACACTGTTTCCACTGTTTCCCCATCTATTTCCCATGAAGTGATGGGACTGGATGTCATGATCTTCGTTTTCTGAATGTTGAGCTTTAAGCCAACCTTTTCACTCTCCACTCTCACTTTCATCAAGAGGCTTTTGAGTTCCTCTTCACTTTCTGCCATAAGGGTGGTGCCATAAGTTCCCAGATACATTCATCAAAGCTAAGAAACCAACATTAGTATATTACTGTTCACCAAACCCTAGACTTTATTTTACCAGTTATCTCATTAATGTCCTCTTTCTGTTTGAGGCTCTAATCCAGGATCTTGCACTATCGTCACATCTTCTCAGACTCCTCTGTGGACTGTGACAGGTCTTCAGTCTTTCCTTGACAGGCATTCATGACTTTGACAGTTTTGAGGAGTATTAGGTGTTTTGTAGAATGTCCCTCAAGTTGAGGTTATCTGATGTTTTTCTGGTGAGTAGGCTGGGGCTGTGGGTCTGGGAGAAGAATACTACAGTGGTGAGTGGCTTCTCATCACGTCCTCTTGAAGGTACGATGATATCCACGTGCTCTGTCACTAGTGACGGTGATCTCCATCACTTGAGTAAGGTGGTGTTTGCTGGGTTTCTCCACTGAAGAGTTCTAATCTCTCCCTTCTTATACTCTATTCTTTGGAAGTAAGTCATTAAGTCCAGCTCACACTCAAATTATTTTTAAATATTAAAACATATTTTTTTGAACTATTTTGTAAAACTTACAAAGGTGATTACAATTGGGAGGGTGAAGTTTAACTGAGACCCAGCCTCTCTGCTATGAACTAACTAGCAGGTGAAAAGTTTACTGAATATTGAAAAACTATTCCAGAAAAAGACAGCAGGACAGCAGATAAATGTTTGTCCTGTGTCCTGCCACCTCTTTCTGGAATAATTTTGAGACTTGGATTATTTTTGTTTCTGTAAAGTGACCTGACTTTTCTGCTGGTACAGCTGTCATGTCTATAGCGGGATTAGTGGAGGCTGGTTTGTTGCTGCCTAGTTACACACAGAGAACTATAAGGGAAACTCTACTCTGCTAACAGCCAAGTTCTCTGTATCCGCAGGGTCAAAAGTACTCTTTTGGTTTCATAACTCTGTTTGTTAATTAGACCCAGTTCAGACTCTAAAAGCATGGATAACAGGAGATCTTGCTTTAAGCATGACTTGTTACTCAAATCAACACAGTGTAGTTCTGTGGTAAAAACAGCCTTCTTACAAAAACGCTTCATTGCATTGTAAAACTGGTTTGCTTCTATAGGATTTTTACTTGATATGAATTCGCAAATACGGTATCGCTTTGTACTACTGGGGCTTTCCTGGTGGCTCAGATGGTAAAGCCTTTGTCTGCAAAGCAGGAGACCCGGGTTCGATCTCTGGGTTAGGAAGATCCCCTGGAGAAGGAAATGGCAGTCCACTCCAGAACTCTTGCCTGGAAAATTCCGTGGATGGAGGAGCTTGGTAGGCTACAGTCCATGGGGTCGCAAAGAGTCTAACATGACTGAGTGACTTCAGTTCACTTCACTTTGTACTATTCAAACCAATAGTACTTTAATGATGAAGTCGGTTTTCTTTTTTCTGTGTTACGAGTTTAACTGTGTCCCTCCAAAAAAGATACGTTGGAATCCTAACCCCATACAACAGAAGTTGACCTTATTTGGAGATAGGGTTTTATAGAAATAGTAAAGGTAAAACAGGTCATTAGATGGGCCCTAACCCAGGCAATGGCACCCCACTCCAGTCCTCTTGCCTGTATAATCCCATGGACGGAGAAGCCTGGTAGGCTGCAGTCCATGGGGTCGCTGGGAGTTGGACACTACTGAGCGACTTCACTTTCATGCATTGGAGAAGGAAATGGCAACCCACTCCAGTGTTCTTGCCTGGAGAATCCCAGGGACGGAGGAGCCTGGTGGGCTGGCGTCTATGGGGTTGCACAGAGTCAGACACGACTGAAGTGACTTAGCAGCAGTAGCAGCAGCAACCCAGGATGATGGATATCATAAAAAGAAGAAATTGGGGTGCCGATGCACACACAGGGAGGACATCGTGTGCAGACTGGAGTTATGCTGCTAAAAGCTGAGAAACTACCAGAAGCTGGAGAGAGACCTGAGACAGGCATCTCCAAAGGGACTGAGACCCTGCCAACACGCCGCTTTGGGGCTTCAGCCTCCAGAACTAAGGCAGAATACATTTCGGTTGTTCTAAGCCAGCCCTAGCTGTTGTTATGGAAGCCTTAGCCAACAAATACACTCAGGAGGCAGAGTGCTGGACACAAGCATAAAGACCCAGCTCAGAAATGATTCAGACCTTGTGCAATTTCTTCCTGTACCAGGAAATGCCTCTTGCAAATCTGAACTCTGATTTGAGCATCTAGGCTAGAAAGAGTTAACCACCTTTACTCAGGTTGTGTCTCCACAACATTCTTAGGAAGAAGGGCTTCCTTCTCTGTGTGTGGTTGAGTTCACCTTTTAGGTTGTCTTTATGAGGCTTTGGATCTCCTTGCTCAAGTTTTCCTCTTCTACTCGTTCAACACTCCCTTTCGCAACCTGTCTGAAACGCACTTCCTCACGGGTCTTGGCAGTCTCGCCCTCTCAGAACAGGGCCACCCAGCGACACCCCGTGCTCTGTGGTGGCACCTCCGTATTCCCGCCCTCACAAACCATCCATTTCTCTCTCTCTCTGGGGTGAAATTTCAGCTCTTAAATTAGTATTTGGGGGATATTGCTCTCCTTTAAATGGCAACATCTTTGAAGAAAGGGTTCTTTCAACAAATGCTCATAAATATAATGGTTAAAATTCATGCAGTGTTTTATTCAGTACATCTTTACTATGAACTTCTATATACACACGTCTTCATGATCACACAGAGCCAGGAATCACCATAAATCGGATGTGATAAATATATATATTTATATACATTAATATATAGTATATATGTACATGTATATAAATATATACATATATAGAGTATATAATATTATATATATACTATAGTATAGTATAGTTAAGTGTATATATATGGGCTTCCTTGATAGCTCAATTGGTAAAGAATCTGTCTGCAATCCAGGAGACCTGGGTTCGATCCTTGGGTTGGGAAGATTCCCTGGAGAAGGGAAAGGCTGCCCACTCCAGTATTCTGGCCTGGAGATACCATAAACTGTATATAGTCTGTGGGGTCACGAAGAGTCAGACACAACTTATATAGATATATATAATATATCATATATATCGTGTATATGATATATAAATATATACACATATATAGTGTCTATATAGAGAGATATATAAACACTTCTTCATGATCACACAGAACCAGGAATCACCATAGATTGGATGCGACTCATTTGAAAAGACCCTGATGCTGGGAAAGACTGAAGGCAGGAGGAGAAGGGGATGACAGAGGATGAAATGGTTGGATGGCATCACCGATTCAATGGGTGTGAGTTTGAATAAACTTCAGGAGTTTATAATATATAGCATATAGTGTATATAATATATAGTGTATATACTATATAGTGTATATAATATAAAGCATATATAATATATAGCATTATATATTATATATAGTGTATACAATGTATGGTATATATATTATATAGTATATATAATATATGGTATATACATTATATAGTTATATAATATATGGCATATATATAGTATCTAATATATATGTATATACACATATATAGTATCTATAAAGAGAGATATATAAACACTTGTTTATGGTCATACAGAGCCAGGAATCACGACAGGTTAGATCGACTCTGAAGCCCTAACTCTGGGAATCACACACAGTAAAGCTGACCTGTTAAGCCAAGTCTGACTAATAGAGCAGTGGAGACTTTGTCTCTTTTGCTCACTGATCTTTCCTCAGGGCCCAGAAGAGTGTTCGCACGAGGGAGGTGCACTAGCCACATTTTTGTTACAGGAGGTGTTTGTGGCTTTGTGTGGGTACGACTATGCTGCACAAAAGAGGTATCACAGGGGAAGAAACCGCTGTACCTCAATTATGAGGTTGTAAAATTGCTTACATTCAAAATGCTTGGGATGACCATTTCATACAATTTCAGTTCAGTTCAGTTCAGTTGCTCAGTCGTGTCTGACTCTTTGAGACCCCATGCGGCACGCTAGACCTCCCTGTCTCTCACCAACTCCTGAAGTTTATTCAAACTCACGCCCATTGAGTCAGTGATACCATCCAACCATTTCATCCTCTGTCATCCCCTTCTCCTCCTGCCTTCAGTCTTTCCCAGCATCAGGGTCTTTTCAAATGAGTCAGTTCTTCCCATCAGGTGGCCAAAGTATTGGAGTTTCAGCTTCAACATAAGTCCTTCCAATGAGTATTCAGGAGTGATTTCCTTTAGCATGGACTGGTTGTTCAATTGGGAAAAGGATTTAAGCTGAAAGAAAGTTCAGCTGCTTGATTTGGGATATATGTATACCCATGGCAGAAAGTGAAGAGGGGCTAAAAAGCCTCTTGATGAAAGTGAAAGTGGAGAGTGAAAAGGTTGGCTTAAAGCTCAACATTCAGAAAACGAAGATCATGGCATCCTGTCCCATCACTACATGGGAAATAGATGGAGAAACAGTGGAAACAGTGTCAGACTTTATTTTTCTGGGCTCCAAAATCACTGCAGACGGTGACTGCAGCCATGAAATTAAAAGACGCTTACTCCTTGGAAGGAAAGTTATGACCAACCTAGATAGCATATTCAAAAGCAGAGACATTACTTTACCAACAAAGGTTCGCCTAGTCAAGGCTATGGTCTTTCCTGTGGTCATGTATGGATGTGAGAGCTGGACTGTGAAGAAGGCTGAGCGCCAAAGAATTGATGCTTTTGAACTGTGGTGTTGGAGAAGACTCTTGAGAGTCCCTTGGACTGCAAGGAGATCCAACCAGTCCATTCTGAAGGAGATCAATCCTGGAATTTCTTTGGAAGGAATGATGCTAAAGCTGAAACTCCAATATTTTGGCCACCTCATGCGAAGAGTTGACTCATTGGAGAAGACTCTGATGCTGGGAGGGATTGAGGGCAGGAGGAGAAGGGGACGACAGAGGATGAGATGGTTGGATGGCATCACTGACTTGATGGGTGTGAGTCTGAGTGACCTCCGGGAGTTGGTGATGGACAGGGAGGCCTGGCGTGCTGCGGTTCATGGGGTCGCAAAGAGTCGGACACGACTGAGCGACTGATCTGATCTGATCTGATGGCTGATTCATGTTGAGGTTTGACATAAAACAGCAAAATTCTGTAAAGCAATTATCCTTCAATAAAAAATTAATTAAAAAAAAAAAAACATTCCTGCCATATCCATGAGCTGTGATTTCCACTTCACTCCTGGTTTCTGATGAGGAGAGTCCATTATTGAATTTCTGTTACTGTGTGTTCCTGACCTTAGTAGCTGTCTCACATCTAGACATTTTGTTTCAATAGGCATGGTTAAAGTTCTGCTGCCATGAAGCATCACTGATGCCTGAAACTGGGAATGTTGCTTCTCCCAGGACCCACTGATGACCACTTTCTCTAAATATTGGATGTCAAGGGACCAGATTTTTAACTCTTTCTCCTCCACTGATCGGCCCTGTGGCCCAGATTCAGCAACCTTTGCCTTCTAGGCTTCTATGTTGATAAGACAGCAACCTTTGCCATCTTGGTTTCTACCTTTGTAAGACAGTCTGGGACCAAAGACTTATGAAGAATGGATTCTAGCCTTCCTCCCAGAGCTAGCAGTGGAACTTTGACCCACCTGAGCAGTTTCTTATCTTTCTTAGTTAATTACATGGGAATTATCTTCAGCATGCGTGCTTTACATATTTATTATGGCCATTTAAACCATAAAATGCTATTCATGTGTAATGTGTTTCCTTAGCATTGTGGCTAAACTTCATATTATTAGAGGCAATGAAGATTAGCCAAACTCTGGTGAACATAGCAAGGCAGTTACTACGGATGAGAATATGATAGCTATCGATAATAATCACTGGGAACTTTGTGACAGCCACTGCTCTAGATGCTTTACTTGAATATTCCCATATAATCCTTATAACAAACAATACCATAAATTAGACGTCATTGCATCTTATAGTTGTAGAAACTGAGCTACAGAGAGGTTAAGTAAATCACACAATACGTGGTAGAGCCAGGTACTCACTTATCCACACTTTCAGCCTGTGGTAGAGACATTTAATGCTCACCAAATATCCATGTGAACCCCCTCATTTCTCAGACTCCTTTGTAATTATGCTGGCTTTGTGGGTAGATCTGGCTACTTGACTGGAAGTGCGGTGATGATGTGGGTTATTTCAGGTTGGGACACAAAAGAATGATTATACCTCCTACACTGTTGGTGAGAATGTAAGTTGGTGCAGCCACTATGGAGAAGAGTAGGAAGGCTCCTTAAAAAACTAAAACTAAATCTACTAGGTGCCTGCTAAGGCCTGTCAGTCATGCCCAACTCTTTGTGACCCTGGGCACCATAGCCCGCCTGGCTCCTCTGTCCATGGGATCCTCCAGGCAAGAATACTCGAGTGGGTTGTCATGTCCTCCTCCAGGGGATTTTCCCACACCAGGGATCAAACCCAGGTCTATTACATCTCCTGAATTGGCAGGTGGGTTCTTTACTACCAGTGCCACCTGGGAAGCCCTAAATCTACCACATGATCCAGCAATTCTCCCCCGTGCGTGTATCCAGGGAAAACTATAAGGTGGAAAGATACATGCACCTTGATGTAAATAGGTAAGATTGGCAATAGGTAAGACATGGAAGCTGCGTAAATATCCATCAACCTAAGATGGATAAAGAAGACGTGGTACATACACACAACAGACTATTACTCAGCCAAAAAAAAAAAACAGAGAGAGACAATGAAATAATGCCATTTGCAGCAACATGGGTGGGCCTAGAGGTTATCACACAAAACGAAGTAAGTCAGAAAGAGAAAGACAAATATCATATGATATTACTTATATGTGGAATCTAAAATATAACACAAATAAACTTATTTATGAAACAAAAGCAGACTCACAGACCTAAAAAACAAGCTTAAGTTTACCAAGGGAGACAAGGGGATGGGAGAAGAATAAATTAAGAGTTGGGGATTAATATATACACACTGCTATATGCAAAACAGATAAGCCACCATGACCTACTATATAGCAGCCAGAATTATATTCAACATCCTGTAACAAACCATAATGAAAAAGAATATATATGTACATACACACACATGAATAACCGAATCACTTCCTTGTGCACCAGAAACCAACACAACATTGGAAATCAACTACTATCCTTCAGTATTAAAAAAAAAAAAAGAGAGAGAGAGAGAGAGTTTATGAACTTTCCACACCTTCTGCATTCCCCTGCCTAGGTCTCAGGTGAAATGATGATATTATAGGTAAAAGACAACACGGATAACTTGAAAGTCAGCTGCCTTGGGGAGCCGATGGACCTGTGGTAAACTTTGCATTAGAAAGAAATGTTCTATTTGACCAGCCGTTGAAGTTTCCGATTTGCTGGTTACTGCATTACAACCTATCCTATCCTAATAAACTGCTGCTTCCTGAAGCAAATGTGTTAGTATTTCTCCTTGGCATGTAGAAAGACATTCAAAGGTAATAATCAGACAATCCTCCAATGGGCTTCCTCCTCAAAAACTTCATTGGCAAAGTTAATTTATCTGCAAAGTTCTCTCCTCTACTTTCTCCACCCATCAACCTAAGATATTTTTTCCATGTACCTATTCATTTACCTAGTTCCCATCTACCTGGTTCTTGTGTGTATGTAAATGACTTGGTCAGTTCCTCTGTTTTATTTTTATTTTTTTAATGTCACTATTTGATTATATCCTTCCCTCTATTGCACGTCTGGATTTGATCCTCTAATTTCCTTATCTTTTCCTTGTTCTGGTTCTTTTCTTGGTGAGTCTCTCATATTATCTGAGGTTGGAAAGGGGTAGTTATCTTGCTATGTGGGATGGAAGAAAGGGCCTGAGGGGTTAACCTCAGTCTGGAGATACTCAGCCATTTCCCTGGATTCAGCCCATGCCCCACCTCTAAATTCCAAACTTCACCCTGGCATTCAGCCTGGCTCACTTCTGGCAGTAGCTTCTGGTGGTTGGGCTGCCACTTCCTCCAATCTCTAAGTCAGTTTCCATATTCCACTCTCACTGCCCATTTTCCAGGCATGTCTGTAATTGTTTCCTGTTCTATTCTCTCTGTCTTTGTGGGCTTATAATTTTCATATTTGTTTTAAATTCCTTTACTCCCCTTTCAGTGGAGCTTCAGAGGAGAGAAGGAATCAAGAGACATGCTCAGTCTGTGTGTTCGGTCAGAAGTTCCCTGTAACCTGTTTTAAAAAATAATAGCCTTGTAAGGTATGGAATAGTAGGCTTGTTTTACAGATAAAGGTACTGAGTCTCAGACAGATTCAGTAAATTGCCTAAGAGCTCACAGCCAAGCACCAGAGTTGTGACTCAGAACTATATTTAACTGAGTCCAAAGCCCATGCTAGTGCAGAATCCTGCCTGCAGTAGTCACCTGGGCAGAGACCAGATGACCACGGTCAGGGATGGTCCTAAGAAGACACCATTCAGGTAATGCAAGGTCTAGACAACCCTAGGGTCTATTCCAACTCTGGCCATAATATTTGCCTTTGGTTTTTGGAGAATCAAAGCGAGTGGGTTACAGGGATCTTTTTAAGGAGAGACAAGTGATTTATATCATTTTAGCTGAAGCACTAAACAGTGCTCAATTAAAACCCTAAGGAAGGGGAAAAAAACAGAAAAGGCCACTGAGTAATCCACAGTACTTAATTATACATTTAGCTACAGATACAATCAGCTCATTGTCACACACAGAGAGGAAGACATATGTTTAGGTGACTCCTCTGTGACACCTCCACTTAAACGCCCTATGTCATAGAGCCTCCTGACATAGAACATTTGGCCAAACCCACTCAAGGAATGACTTGTATACCATTTGTTTATTTTATAAAATCCACACTTGACATATATATTTGGATATGTGATCATCTCATCTGTATTAGAACAATGCAATGCAAAATAAGAAGTGCTACTTGAAGTCTTCCCCAGAAAGTCGGTGACAGAAATGATGGTCACAGGGATTGCAACAATGAGACCTGACTATCTCATCCTTCAGAAGGAGCACACACACTCATACATAGTATAAACTTTTACATGATTTCACTTAGATATTATCAAGAACAAGCTAATCAATCAATAGATCATATCAAAGTGAGCAGAACAGAAAGATAAAGATGAAGAAAAACCAAGGATGTATGACTTGAATGCTACAATGCACTTGGAAGTGAAAGCCATCCTGAATAAATGAAAGGAAAACAATTCAAGACCATGTAGGTTTGTTCTATATTTTGAAACAACACAAATTACGGAAGTCCTTAAAAGTCAAAGAAAAAATTTTCATTTTATATTTTTATTGTACCTTAGGTGTTTAATGTAGAAATAACTAAGAAAACATAAACTGGGAAAATAAAGTGAAAATTACCCTCAAATCTTATCACACAGTTAATTTGCTGACACATAGGTTTCTCTTTATAACACCATAATTTACATGGTACAATGCATTCTTCATCTAACACAAGATTCTGAATGCTTTTCAGTGTCAATAAATATGTGGCAGAATCTTCAAGGTCGGAAAAGGACAAAATGTGGGGCAGTGACTGGTCAGATCTCATGGCAGGTGGGCTTATGCTGGGCCCTGAAGGACATGCAGGATTTAGACAATCAGGGGGTGCGACTTTCTAGGCAGAACAACAACATGGAAAACTGCAGGGAAGGGGAAAGGGGCGAGACTCCTGGTCCTGGGAGGAGACCTCCCAGCACGGACACAGCTGACCTCCTGCAGAGAAGGGTGAGGACCGCCGGGAGAAGCAGGGACCCAGGGTCAGGGAGGGCTTGGGACAACTCTTCTTAGGAGGTCTCTAGGAATGGGTTTGAATGGCAGCCCAGAAAGAAATTTGTGAATGTGATATGCAGGAGCGAGAAGAGGGAATTCTCAAGTGATGCTCTGAATTTGTTAAGACCTCTGTTGTTAAGTAACAGAAAAAAGCCAACTTTACTCCACAAAATGAAGGGCAGCTTCATTCCATGGATATAAGGGCCCCCAGAACTAAAGAGTACTTCCCTGGTAGATCAGATGGTAAAGAATCTGCCTGTGATGCAGGAGACCTGGGTTCAATCCTTAGGTCAGGAAGATTCCGTGGAGAAGGGCATGACAACCCACTCCAGTATTCTTGCCTGGAGAATCCCATGGACAGAGGAGCCTGGCAGGCAACAGTCAGGCAAAGAGTTAGACATGACTGAGCGGCTAAGCACGCACGCAGAACTCAAGCAACAAGGCCTCCTTTGGGACTGGAGCTCATAGCTTGGAGGCTGCATGGACACTCGCCTCCTCTGTTGCCAGTGTTGCCCTCTGGTCCCCTGGCGCACCTGCCATGCCCTTTCACTGCAGGCTGGCTCGAAGGACTATCAGTTCCCACAATAAACCTCAGGTATACGTGCTTCATGTCATAATTTTTGCTACTTACTTTTTCTATGTCTCCTTCATTTCTTCATCCTGTCCCTACCTCCCAATGAGAGAAGCAAACCCATTTAGGTCAGTGTAATCAGGTCCACCCCTGGTCCCATCAACTATGGGTTGGAAGGAATGGGGTTCCACCCCAGAGAAGGAGGAACTGGATCGGGCTGGAAGGATGCCACACAGGGTTCCTGGTGCATGCCGTCAACCCTCCACTCCAGAAAGTGGGGGATCTCTCATATATTGGGTTAAAAAAATCAAGGTTATGCGAATGTCCAAAATAACTTTGAGTATTATAACTGAAGATATACATTCTCTCAGCAAAAGGAAACCTGGACCAATGATGAGCTTACAAGCCAATGAAAAATCTCTTAGAATGGGCTCATTGTCCACATGTGACAATTGGTTCAGTTCAATTGCTCAATCATGTCCAACTCTTTGTGACCCCATGGACTGCAGCATGCCAGGGCTCCCTGTACATCACCAAATCCCAAAGTTTACTCAAACTCATGTCCATTGAGTTGGTGATGCCATCCAACCATCTCATCCTCTGTCGTCCCCTTCTCCTCCTGCCTTCAATCTTTCCCAGCATCAGGGTCTTTTCAAATGAGTCAGCTCTTCACATCAGGTGGCCGAAGTATTGGAGTTTCAGCTTCAGCATCAGTCCTTCCAATGAATATTCAGGACTGAGTTCCTTTAGGATGGACAGGTTGGATCTCCTTGCAGTCCTTGAAACAAGCCCCCAGAAAAGTCCTTGAAACAAGCCCCCAGAAAAGTTGGGGGGCTGGGGGGCGTGATAAAAATCCTCACTAACTATGTTACGTAAAGTGATCTGCAACAAGAAAGGACAAGACTATTATAAACCTAGAGAGAGGTGACATCAAGCACACAAGCTAAACAAAAGCTTGCCCTGCATGACAGCTTTAATTTCTTGACTAGACCTAACCAAAGAATCTGCAGTGTTGTGTGGTTTGGGTGTGGTGGTGGAAGCCTGAGTGAGTCACACTGATGACCAATTGTGGTTTCTTTTTCTCTGTAGTGAAGAAATATGATTTGCTCAGTGTATCAGGCAGTCTAAAGACCTTCTGGACGTGCTTCAAGAAACAGTGCTTAGTGGGGGAAAGACACACTGAGAGAGGAAATGAGGGTCAGGCCTAAGGAAAATTTAGATGACTATTTTTTTGGAGTGGGAAGGGTAGAATAAGCCATATAGAAAGGATAAGAAAATCATTTGAAAACTTCTATATCTCAAGAATATAATGACTCTTTTAAGTAAAAGTTGATTCCTATGGACTACTTTGCCTTGGTAAATTCCAGACAAAAACAACACATTAAAGAATTAATCCGGATTTGTTAAGAATCTAAAGCAAGCCATTATCTGCTGTTGAGAGAACTGGAGTGCTAAAATTCCTACCTAGAAAATTAACTTAATAAAAAACGGTGTTTGTGAGTGGAAGAAGAATGAAATTTAGAGGGAAGGAGCCAGGTTTCAAGACTAGAACTCAATTTCCAGAGAGCCACTTCCCAGCCAGATAGTTAATTGCATGACTGTTTCCTCTGTTGCCTCCAGGCCTGAGGAATCATAACGAACTTGTCCCTACCCCAGGATGGGAACTATAGGACTTAGTGTTTGGTGCATTCATTACGATGAACACATCGGCCCAAACTTGTTTCCTGGTTGCCTAGCAAATGCTAGAGTCCTTTCAGATAACCAGCCATTCTGTTAGCACACATACAAATGAAACAAGTTATCTCCATCAAGTTTATATTTCCTGAGGAAATGGAAAAAAATATCATTATCGGAGATGAACACATCAGGGTGAGTTCTGCCTGATGGCTCAGTCAGATGTGCGGGTCTGGAGGAGCACCTTCCTAGAGTACTGCTCGCCTCTGGATGCTTCTGTGGTCCAGGGAATGTCTGGAACACTGGCTGAATGGGGACAGATCTAGAACATTCAACAGCTAGGCAAAAGGTTGCTTCTGATTTGGGAGCCAGCCAAAATTGGTTTGTCCCTGTCAAGAGGATACTCTATAGTTTAAAATTTTTCAGTTAATAATGATGATAGACACAACGCAATAATTGCAACTGGCATTTATTACACAATTATAAGACAGAAGGTGCTAAGCTAAGTGCTTTTATGCACCACCTCATTCAGTTATCAGAATAATCCTAGGAAGCAGGTATTCAGTTTTCTCCTCCAGAGGTAACAGATAAGGAAACTGAGGTTCAGAGTGATTATGTAACTTGCTAAAGGTTCTACAGTTGGTAAATGGTAGAGCTGGGATTTGAACACAGCTGTGTGGAGCTAAAGCACTTACTTTTCATCCATTGTACTGTCTTGCCAAACTATGACAGCCTTAGGCAAATGGAACTGATGTTCACTTCGGTGTTTGCTTTGTTCTGCTCTTTACGTCTCTATAGGAATTCTGATTCAAATATAAATTTGTATGAAAATCTATTCCTAATTATTTAAAAATATTTTTATATTAAATAATTTCAGAAGCATGCAAAGGCTGCAATACAACCAGCATCCAGTTTCCCTGTCGTTAGCACTGCACCCGACGAACACGTTACGATCAACTAAACTCCATACTTCATTCTAATTTCCTTCATTTTCCCCTGATGTCCTTTTTCTCCTCCAGAAATCTCATCTAAGATATCACATTAGATTTCATCAAAACATCTCATTAGGCTCCTGTACTATAAAAGCTTCTCAGACTTCCCTTGTGTTCTGATGAACTTGACACTTCAGAGGAATACTGCTTACGTATTTAAAGAATGTCCCTCACTTTGGAGTTGTCTGATGATGCTTTTTTTTTTTCGTCTGGAATTATGAATTTGGAGAATAGTTTCCATAGAAGTGAAGGGTCATTCTTATAACAAATAACTCACTATCAACATGACTTATTTTCCCTAGTGGCTCAGTAGATAAAGAATCCACCTGCAATGCAGGAGACCTGGATTCAATCCCAGGGTTGGGAAGATCCCCTGGAGAAAGAAATGGCAACCCAGTCCAGTATTCTTGTTGGGAAATCCCATGGACAGAGGAGCCTGGTGGGCTGCAGTCCATGAGGTTGCAAGAATTGGGCATGACTTAGTGACTAAACCATGTGTTAATCTCGATCACTTAGCTGTCTTGGTGTCTGTCAGGTTCCTCCACCAAAAAGTTACTTTTCTACACTTCTCTATACTCTTTGGAAGCAAGCCACTAGACACAGCTCACACTCAAGGGCTGGAGGGTTACATCCCAACTCCTTGAGGATGGAGTATCTACATAAAGTTGCTGAAGTTCTTCTGTATGGGATATTTGTCTCTTCTCCCCTACTTATTTACTCAACCATTTATTTTTATCAATGTGGACCCATAGATATCTACTCTGTACTTTGGGTTATATCTAATATTACACTGTTTCTTTAGTTGCTCAAATTGTCATAGCTCTGGCCATTGGGGGCTCTTTCAGGTCAGCTCAGGTTTTTCATTGACATACTCCATGGTTTTACTTGTGAGCACTCTCTTACTTTCTGCCACTACAAGATGCTTCAGGCTCATCTTCTACATTCCCTGTTGCAGCACTAGTATTAGCCATTTCTTCAAGGAGTCCTGATTCCTTTTATTGGAAAAATCGTATTAGAAACCAAGATCTGGCGGTTGGGTGTGATCATTGCTACTCGAGTATCATAACTTCCAGGACAGACCTAGGAAATATGTGTATGCATACTAATCCATGTTTATACACACATCTATAATTATTACTGTATCTATATTAAGCTTAACATGAGTTTATACTGATATATCCAACTCTGAACCATTCCACAGGGTCCATTCTAGCCTTTTAAAGAGAAGGCTTATCTGGAACTTTCAACTGCAAAAGTGAGTAAACTGGATTTCATCATCTGCCACTACTTACTTACTTGTTCAATCCCAGCTTATAAGTACAGTAGTTTCAGAATTCTTGATCTTTACCCCTGTAAGGAAGAGCTTTATTATCTACAGTACAGAATTAATATAAAATTCTCTTAATGGGTAGTTAAAACATGGCTTTCCAAAATCACCTAGTTATTTTTAAAAATTATTTTCTTATTATGAAAAATATATATAGTTTTATTGTTGAATGTTTGAAAAGTAGAGCGAAGTTTAAAGGATATTCCATAATCATATTAACCACTGTTAATATCTTGGTGCTGTCCCTCTTTATTCCTCTATCTCTATTTTATATCCATATCTTTCTGTATTAGCTGCCTCCATATACATATATCTCTGTATTCATGTACATTATCAAAGGAGCAATGTAGTCAACAGTGGTCCTGCAGAAGATATAGAAATGATGCCGTAACATATTTATAAACTGAACCTTAATAAAAGCCAAGGGTATAGAAAATAATACCAGTACATTTAAGTGGATCTAAAATACTTTGATGCTTTTTTTTTCCTTTTTTTTTTTTAACTGTGGTGTTGGAGAAGACTCTTGAGAGTCCCTTGGATTGCAAGGAGATCAAACCAGTCAATCCTAAAGGAAAACAACCCCAAATATTCATTGGAAGGACTGATGCTGAATCTCCAATACTTTGGCCACCTGATGCGAAGAGCTGACTCATTGGAAAAGATCCTGATGCTGGGAAAGACTGAAGGCAAGAGAAGGGGACGACAGAGGATGAGATAGTTGGATGACATCAGCAACTCAATGGACATGAGTTTGAGCAAACTCTGGGAGATGATGGAGGACAGGGAAGCCTGGCCTGCTGCAGTCCACGGGGTTGCAAAGAATTGGACACAACTGAGCAACTGAATAAACAAAAATGCTTCTAACACATTTCTGTCTGGTGATCTAACTTCCTGTAACATGCCTTAAGTTGTCCAGATATGAAATTGCCCTCATCTCTATTAATAGGACCTGAATAGCAATTATATCAAGGCTGATCGCTATAGAGAATGCTATAAGGGCAACTATCCTGCTTTGTTGATTAAAAAGAAATCCCTAGTTATAAATTCCCGAAAGTCAGGCAGCAGGTGCAGCATTCCTCTGTAAAAATTTTGTCTCCTAATCTGCATGCCTGCTCACAACTAAGGACAATCCACCAGCTCAAAGCAACAGACTACAGAGGAAACCCCAAGAAAAGCCAACTTACATGTTTCTCAAACACAGTTTCGTATGTCCTTAAAAGTACGAATGAGTGTTTGGCTGAGACTTGACTTTTCTATTCCACGGAGCAAAGAGCTCATTGTGGCTTCCATAACTCTAGGCACAGGTTGTAGTGCTCAACCACCTTGATCACAAGTGTGGGTCCCTGTAGTTCAATCTGTATGAGCTTCTAGGAACTCTCTCTCCTTTCATACCCTCTCATTGGCTTAGAGCGATTTCATCTTTCCCAGATGCATAGAATGAACAGGCCTACCCGTAAGAGTTATCTAATGTTGGTGGATGCTTATTGATGCTGAACAGGGGGCAGGACCAAGAGGCAACACGTGGACTGAAAAGCGAAAGGTAGAAAAAAGTTCTCAAGAAGAAGACAGGAGTCACATGCCAGGCCCAGTGTGTCTAGAGAAGGGGAGAAGTCCTCAGCGGCAGGCTGGGCCTTTTTGCTGATAATCTCCCTGGGGGCTGTAGGAGAGAGAAGGAGAGGAAACTGAGAGGGACAGAGAAATGCGTGGTGGTGAGAGGTTCCTCAGCAACAAATGTATGCTTTGTGCAGAAGAAACTCTTGGAACTAGATGGAGCAGATATAAAATACTGAGACCCATGAGTCTCATGGAAGTTGAAAGTTGCCTTGTTGTTGACAAAGGCCATGAATGTGTTCACCGCCAGGAGATGGACAAGTTGGGCTGTTTGTAATGTTCTTTCTGGTTACATCCGAACAGAGGGTTTAAGCCTACTGCCTACTGATACAAAAATAAAGGAGTTGCCGTGTGTACCTCCCACCTGACACTGTCTGGCACAAAATACCTAAGGTCTTTGGGGCGGTCTTAGGGAAGCTCTTTTCATACTGTTCATACTATTCATACTGTTCATGGGGTTCTCAAGGCAAGAATACTGAAGTGGTTTGCCATTCCCTTCTCCAGCAGATCACACCCTGTCAGATCTCTCCACCATGACCCGCCCAACCTGGGTTGCCCCACGGGCATGGCTTAATTTCATTGAGTTAGACAAGGCTGTGGTCCTGGTGTGATTAGATTGACTAGTTTTCTGTGAGTATGGTTTCAGTGTATTTGCCCTCTGATGCCCTCTTGCAAGACCTACCGTCTTACTTGGGTTTCTCTT
Organism: Tragelaphus eurycerus; assembly: GCA_935064755.1. NCBI lineage: Eukaryota > Metazoa > Chordata > Mammalia > Artiodactyla > Bovidae > Tragelaphus > Tragelaphus eurycerus. The sequence goes on along the minus strand of CAKXYN010000170.1, from coordinate 1,605,623 downwards.
ACCTTGGGCGTGGGGTATCTCTTCCCGGCTGCTCCAGCAAAGCACAGCCATGGCACCTTACCTTGGACGAGGGGTCTCTTCTCACCGCCGCCCTTCCTGACCTTGGAGGAGGGGTATCTCCTCACTGCCGCCCTTCCTGACCTCGGTCGTGGCGTAGCTCCTCTGGGCCGCACTCCTAGTGCGCTGCGCAGCCGGTGGGGCGCTCCTAGTGCGCCCGTCGCGGGAAGGGAAGGCGAGGCGCTCCTACTGGGCCGGTCGCGGGAAGGCAAGGCACTCTAGGAATTAGCGAACTAAAATGGACTGGAATGGGTGAATTTAACTCAGACGACCATTATATCTACTACTGCGGGCAGGAATCCCTCAGAAGAAATGGAGTGGCCATCATGGTCAACAAAACAGTCCGAAGTGCAGTACTTGGATGCAATCTCAAAAACGACAGAATGATCTCTGTTCGTTTCCAAGGCAAACCATTCAATGTCACAGTAATTCAAGTCTATGCCCCAACCAGTAACGCTGAAGAAGCTGAAGTTGAACGGTTCTATGAAGACCTACAACACCTTTTAGAACTAACACCCAAAAAAGATGTCCTTTTCATTATAGGAGACTGGAATGCAAAAGTAGGAAGTCAAGAAACACCTGGAGTAACAGGCAAATTTGGCCTTGGAATACGGAATGAAGCAGGGCAAAGACTAATAGAGTTCTGCCAAGAAAATGCACTGGTCATAGCAAATACCCTCTTCCAACAACACAAGAGAAGACTCTATACATGGACATCACCAGATGGTCAACACCGAAATCAGATTGATTATATTCTTTGCAGCCAAAGATGGAGAAGCTCTATACAATCAGCAAAAACAAGACCAGGAGCTGACTGTGGCTCAGACCATGAACTCCCTATTGCCAAATTCAGACTGAAATTGAAGAAAGTAGGGAAAACCACTAGACCATTCAGGTATGACCTAAATCAAATCCCTTATGATTATACAGTGGAAGTGAGAAATAGATTTAAGGGCCTAGATCTGATAGATAGAGTGCCTGATGAACTATGGAATGAGGTTCGTGACATTGTACAGGAGACAGGGATCAAGACCATCCTCATGGAAAAGAAATGCAAAGAAGCAAAATGGCTGTCTGGGGAGGCCTTACAAATAGCTGCGAAAAGAAGAGAAGCCAAAAGCAAAGGAGAAAAGGAAAGATATAAACATCTGAATGCAGAGTTCCAAAGAATAGCAAGAAGAGATAAGAAAGCCTTCTTCAGTGATCAATGCAAAGAAATAGAGGAAAACAACAGAATGGGAAAGACTAGGGATCTCTTTAAGAAAAATCAGAGATACCAAAGGAACATTTCATGCAAAGATGGTCTCGATAAAGGACAGAAATGGTATGGACCTAACAGATCAGATCAGATCAGATCAGTTGCTCAGTCATGTCCGACTCTTTGCGACCCCATGAACTGCAGCACGCCAGGCCTCCCTATCCATCACCAGATCTCAGAGGTCACTCAGACTCACATCCATCGAGTCAGTGATGCCATCCAGCCATCTCATCCTCTGTCGTCCCCTTCTCCTCCTGCCCCCAATCCCTCCCAGCATCAGAGTCTTCTCCAATGAGTCAACTCTTCGCATGAGGTGGCCAAAATACTGGAGTTTCAGCTTTAGCATCATTCCTTCCAAAGAAATCCCAGGGCTGATCTCCTTCAGAATGGACTGGTTGGATCTCCTTGCAGTCCAAGGGACTCTCAAGAGTCTTATTCAACACCACACTTCAAAAGCATCAATTCTTTGGCGCTCAGCCTTTTTCACAGTCCAGCTCTCACATCCATACATGACCACAGGAAAGACCATAGCTTTGACTAGGCGAACCTTTGTTGGCAAAGTGATATCTCTGCTTTTGAATATGCTATCTAGGTTGGTCATAACTTTCCTTCCAAGGAGCAAGCGTCTTTTAATTTCATGGCTGCAGTCACCATCTGCAGTGATTTTGGAGCCCAGAAAAATAAAGTCTGACACTGTTTCCACTGTTTCTCCATCTATTTCCCATGTAGTGATGGGACAGGATGCCATGATCTTCGTTTTCTGAATGTTGAGCTTTAAGCCAACCTTTTCACTCTCCTCTTTCACTTTCATCAAGAGGCTTTTGAGTTCCTCTTCACTTTCTGCCATAAGGGTGGTGTCATCTGCATAGCTGAGGTTATTGATATTTCTCCCGGCAATCTTGATTCCAGCTTGTGTTTCTTCCAGTCCAGCATTTCTCATGATGTACTCTGCATATAAGTTAAATAAACAGGGTGACAATATACAGCCTTACTCCTTTTCCTATTTGGAACCAGTCTGTTGTTCCATGACCAGTTCTAACTGTTGCTTCCTGACCTGCATACAGATTTCTCAAGAGGCAGATCAGGTGGTCTGGTATTCCCATCTCTCTCAGAATTTTCCACAGTGTATTGTGATCTACACAGTCAAAGGCTTTGGCATAGTCAATAAAGCAGAAATAGATGTTTTTCTGGAACTCTCTTGCTTTTTCGATGATCCAGCGGACGTTGGCAATTTGATCTCTGGTTCCTCTGCCTTTTCTAAATCCAGCTTGAACATCAGGAAGTTCACGGTTCACATATTGCTGAAGCCTGGCTTGGGGAATTTTGAGCATTACTTTACTAGTGTGTGAGATGAGTGCAACTGTGCAGTAGTTTGAGCACTCTTTGGCATTGCCTTTCTTTGGGATTGGGATGAAAACTGACCTTTTCCAATCTTGTGGCCACTGCTGAGTTTTCCAAATTTGCTGGCATATTGAGTGCAGCACTTTCACAGCATCATCTTTCAGGATTTGGAATAGCTCCACTGGAATTCCATCACCTCCACTAGCTTTGTTCGTAGTGATGCTTTCTAAGGCCCACTTGACTTCACATTCCAGGATGTCTGGCTCTAGGGCAGTGATCACACCATCATGATTATCTGGGTCGTGAAGCTCTTTTTTGTACAGTTCTTCTGTGTATTCTTGCCACCTCTTCTTAATATCTTCTGCTTCTGTTAGGTCCATACCATTTCTGTCCTTTATCGAGCCCATCTTTGCATGAAATGTTCCTTTGGTATCTCTGATTTTCTTTAATAGATCCTTAGTCTTTCCCATTCTGTTGTTTTCCTCTATTTCTTTGCATTGATCACTGAAGAAGGCTTTCTTATCCCTTCTTGCTATTCTTTGGAACTCTGCATTCAGATGTTTATATCTTTCCTTTTCTTCTTTGCTTTTCGCTTCTCTTCTTTTCGCAGCTATTTGCAGGGCCTCCCCAGACAGCCATTTTGCTTCTTTGCATTTCTTTTCCATGGGGATGGTCTTGATCCCTGTCTCCTGTACAATGTCACGAACCTCATTCCATAGTTCATCAGGCACTCTATCTATCAGATCTAGGCCCTTAAATCTATTTCTCACTTCCACTGTATAATCATAAGGGATTTGATTTAGGTCATACCTGAATGGTCTAGTGGTTTTCCCTACTTTCTTCAATTTCAGTCTGAATTTGGCAATAAGGAGTTCATGGTCTGAGCCACAGTCAGGTCCTGGTCTTGTTTTTGCTGATTGTATAGAGCTTCACCATCTTTGGCTGCAAAGAATATAATCAATCTGATTTCGGTGTTGACCATCTGGTGATTCCATGGACCTAACAGAAGCAGAAGATATTAAGAAGAGGTGGCAAGAATACACAGAAGAACTGTACAAAAAAGAGCTTCATGACCCAGATAATCATGATGGTGTGATCACTGCCCTAGAGCCAGACATCCTGGAATGTGAAGTCAAGTGGGCCTTAGAAAGCATCACTACGAACAAAGCTAGTGGAGGTGATGGAATTCCAGTGGAGCTATTCCAAATCCTGAAAGATGATGCTGTGAAAGTGCTGCACTCAATATGCCAGCAAATTTGGAAAACTCAGCAGTGGCCACAAGATTGGAAAAGGTCAGTTTTCATCCCAATCCCAAAGAAAGGCAATGCCAAAGAGTGCTCAAACTACAGCACAGTTGCACTCATCTCACACGCTAGTAAAGTAATGCTCAAAATTCCCCAAGCCAGGCTTCAGCAATATGTGAACCGTGAACTTCCTGATGTTCAAGCTGGATTTAGAAAAGGCAGAGGAACCAGAGATCAAATTGCCAACGTCCGCTGGATCATCGAAAAAGCAAGAGAGTTCCAGAAAAACATCTATTTCTGCTTTATTGACTATGCCAAAGCCTTTGACTGTGTAGATCACAATACACTGTGGAAAATTCTGAGAGAGATGGGAATACCAGACCACCTGATCTGCCTCTTGAGAAATCTGTATGCAGGTCAGGAAGCAACAGTTAGAACTGGTCATGGAACAACAGACTGGTTCCAAATAGGAAAAGGAGTACGTCAAGGCTGCATATTGTCACCATGTTTATTTAACTTATATGCAGAGTACATCATGAGAAATGCTGGACTGGAAGAAACACAAGCTGGAATCAAGATTGCCGGGAGAAATATCAATAACCTCAGCTATGCAGATGACACCACCCTTATGGCAGAAAGTGAAGAGGAACTAAAAAGCCTCTTGGTGAAAGTGAAAGTGGAGAGTGAAAAGTTTGGCTTAAAGCTCAACATTCAGAAAACGAAGATCATGGCATCCTGTCCCATCACTACATGGGAAATAGATGGAGAAACAGTGGAAACAGTGTCAGACTTTATTTTTCTGGGCTCCAAAATCACTGCAGATGGTGACTGCAGCCATGAAATTAAAAGACGCTTACTCCTTGGAAGGAAAGTTATGACCAACCTAGATAGCATATTCAAAAGCAGAGACATCACTTTGCCAACAAAGGTTCGCCTAGTCAAAGCTACGGTCTTTCCTGTGGTCATGTATGGATGTGAGAGCTGGACTGTGAAGAAGGCTGAGCGCCGAAGAATTGATGCTTTTGAAGTGTGGTGTTGAATAAGACTCTTGAGAGTCCCTTGGACTGCAAGGAGATCCAACCAGTCCATTCTGAAGGAGATCAGCCCTGGGATTTCTTTGGAAGGAATGATGCTAAAGCTGAAACTCCAGTATTTTGGCCGCCTCATGCAAAGAGTTGACTCATTGGAAAAGACTCTGATGCTGGGAGGGATTGGGGGCAGGAGGAGAAGGGGACGACAGAGGATGAGATGGCTGGATGGCCTCACTGACTCAATGGATGTGAGTCTGAGTGACCTCTGGGAGTTGGTGATGGACAGGGAGGCCTGGCGTGCTGCGGTTCATGGGGTCGCAGTGTCGGACATGACTGAGCAACTGATCTGATCTGATCTGATCTAGGGAAGCTCTGAAGGATGTAAATGGCTTTTTTTTTTTCAAAGGAAGAGAATCAATTGAGGTGTAGGCCTGGTAGGGAAGGGCATTACTTACTGCTGTGCATGCCATAAAACACCAATGAGGGGCCCGAACTCTCCATGGCCAAGGCCTGCGCTCTGCCCGACACTTCCATCAGGGAAGGCCACCCAGGGCTGTCTCAGGTCTCCATCAAGGCTTTATAAAACAATGGTGACCCAGAGGGCCAGTCATCTTTATGTAAGGCCCATTCACATGTTTCTTCATACTAGGAACCCTGTACATAAGTTTAACCTTTAAGTTTTTAAATTTACTCATGCAGGCCTGAAGAATCCCAGGAATGAAGGAGCCTGGTGGGCTGCCGTCTATGGGGTCACACAGAGTTGGACATGACTGAAGCGACTTGGCAGCAGCAGCAGCAGAAGCAGCACCAGCATGCGGACAGAATACTCAGTTCAGTTCAGTTCAGTCGCTCAGTCGTGTCCGACTCTGCGACCCCATGAATCACAGCACGCCAGGCCTCCCTGTCCATCACCAACTCCCGGAGTTCACTCAGAGTCACATCCATCGAGTCAGTGATGCCATCCAGCCATCTCATCCTCTGTCGTCCCCTTCTCCTCCTGACCCAATCCCTCCCAGCATCAGAGTCTTTTCCAATGAGGCAACTCTTCGCATGAGGTGGCCAAAGTACTGGAATTTCAGCTTTAGCATCATTCCTTCCAAAGAAATGCCAGGGCTAATCTCCTTCAGAATGAACTGGTTGGATCTCCTTGCAGTCCAAGAGACTCTCAAGAGTCCTATCCAACACCACAGTTCAAAAGCATCAATTCTTCGGCACTCAGCTTTCTTCACAGTCCAACTCTCACATCCATACATGATCACTCGAAAAACCATAGCCTTGACTAGACAGACCTTTGTTAGCAAAGTAATGTCTCTGCTTTTCAATATGCTATCTAGGTTGGTCATAACTTTCCTTCCAAGGATACTACATTATCTTTTTGCTTAAATAGTAAAGCTTATTTATCTTGTAAGATTGCTTTATCAAAAATAACATCAACTAGTTATTAATAAAAAATACAAATTTGTATTCAGACGAGAAAAATAAGCTCTTTGATTGCGTACATATCGTTATATCTCTTTTGGGGAGATATCGTTACCGTAACTCTTCAAGGTTCATAAAGCTGGGCCAGTCTTTATGTGATTAATGTTACTTTATGGTCTTGAAATTCCTTTGGTTACTGATCCTACAACAGCTCACCAGGGGAAGTTACTTGAAAGATGTGTCCTAAGAAGCTGAATTTATTTACTCCTGGATTGGGATTATTTAAAATGCAACAATGGAGGGCTGGAAAGCCACATTCCAGAAATTTGCGGTTGTGTGACACACTCTCTGTGTAGCTGTGTGAATGTTCTGGCTGAGAAGACTTAGGCAAGCTACCTGGCCTCTGGGGCCTTCCTTTCTCATTTGTGAAATGGAACTTATCTAATATGGTTGCTACGAAAATTAACTGAGAAAAGAAATGTAAAGTGTTTAGGATCACACTCAGCATGTAGTAAACACAGTAGTAAAATTACACTAGCATTAGTACAACTGATGTTGGGATGACCGAAGACATAATCGGCCAGCTACTCAGCTTCTCTGAAAGATTATGCTTTGTTCACTCCTGTAAAACCATGTTATCTGAACAGGAAAGATGATCAGAGAGAAAAGATATTTATTTACATCATTAAACTGTGCTATTATCCTGTTTTTACATAATTTTTTTATCTTGAGTCTCATTAATTGAAATTTTATTAAAAACATTATGGGCACCTCTTAACATATGCAAAGATGCTCATATTCACTCATGATAAGTGAAATGAAAATTAAAATTGCACCCATTATCATTTTTTATACCTTTCAGAATTTGCAAAGGTAGAAAATTTCAATAATGATGCATTGGTAAGAACACAGAGAAACAGGGCATCAGATAATTATCAATATCTATAAAAATTACAAGTGCATCTGACTTTGACTCACATAACTTCTAGAATTATATACTGTAGACATATTTGCACATATACAAAATGATCTCTGAGTTTTTAATAGAAGTATTGCATTTAATGAGAATATTTTGGAGGCAATCTAAATTTCTATCAATGGAGCATTCATTAAATAAATTATGGAGCATACATTTACAAAAAACAATGGGGAAAGTTCTTCTTATACTGCTATGGAATGTTCTCCAAAGTATAAAATGCAAAGTCCAGAGCAATATGAAAAAAGAGGTAGCTCTTTGGCCAAAATGGGAGAAAAAAGAAAAAAAGTTTTAGTATTATACTAATACTAAGGAAAAGTATTAGTACTAAATAAAAGTATTAATAACTGTGGGCTTCCCAGATGGCTCAGTGGGAAAGAATCCGCTGCCTAGCAGGAGACACGTGTCTGATTTCTGGGTCAGGAAGATCCCCTGGAGAAGGAAATGGCAACCCACTCCAACAGTCTTGCCTGGGAAATCCCCTGGACAGGGGATCCTGGTGGCCAAACGCCATGGGGTTACCAAGAATAGGACATGACAAAATCTATGGAAGACACAAAGGAAACCACTCATATTAATTGTCTATTAGAGGAAGAACAGGAAGAGGGCTCCCAGGTGGCAGAGTGGTAAAGAATTTGCTTGCCAATACAGGAAAAGCAAAAGTATACCTCACTGGTCAAGAGATGATCCTTACTTTTACCAATTTTGGTGGCAGTTTTAACATAGGCTTTGATGAAATAATGAAAAAATCTCAATTTCTTGCAAGTTTAAGATTTTAGGTAAGAAATGACATTGTTAGTACTATTATTATAATCCTTTTGCAGATAAGGAAACTTGACTCATAGAGAGGTCAAGTCAGGCATTTAAGTGTTTTTGACTTTCAAAATCCTGCTCCTGACATGTGGTTGTGTACCTGTACCAAGCAGAGTTTGACATCACCAAGATTAAATATTGACCAGGATTAGTTATTGACCAGGGTCTTAGGAAGCAGTAGGAAGGATGAGTTGATGTAAAAAGTAGGGAGAAATTAAGCTATTCAAGTTTATCTCTCATGAGCCAAGTCAAAGAATCTTCAACCTGAAGCAGAAGCAATTTTTTCACTAAGCACAAATATAAATCATTTACTATTTCAAAGAGGCTATTGCCATTTGAATGGCAGCTACCCAGTCTTGGAGTAGCTAGTGGAATTGCAGGCAAGCATCTCTTCCTGATACCCACTAGAACAGAAGCAAATGTGATTTTATAAATAGTTTTCTTGATCTTATAAATAGTCCTTAGTTCCAAACCAACTCAGAGAGTGGTTGTAGCTAAGTCTTTTTTCAATGGGTGCCTGGCAATATTTGTTCCTTCTAGATGTTCTCATCTCTCCCCCTCAAAAACAAAACAAACAGGTAGTTTAGATTTGGAAACAAAGAAAATAGCAAAGTCTGTATGAATTGATTCTAGCTCCTATCATTTCCCCATAACTCCCATCACAAAAGCTTCGCTTTGGTCAAGATGTTTTAAATCTCCTACCAGGTACAATGACCCTGCTATCAAGCTTGTCCATGCTTCAGGCGCTCTTCCTCACAGGAAATCCACCCACCTAATGTGTCATATTCTACTTGGAGTTTAAGGTCTCCCTCTAGCCATAAAGCCTCTGAAAATAATCCTCCTGTCAGAATGTCTATGATACCTAAAGTCTGAATCACAACATTTAGTGCCAAATTACCGTGATTTGTCGTCATTACACAATATTTATCCTTCCAAATAGACAGTGAGTTTTTTTAAGTAAAGACACCTTTCCCAATGCTCTATTGAATCCTCTAAATTGCTGAGCAGTCAGAATGCAAATATTTGTTTTTAATCACACGTAGTTTTGTAGGTCTCACCCTTGAGGTTTAATGAATGTAAAAGCTCAAAAAGACTAAAAAATTATAGTCCTGGTAGAATATACCAGAAATTGGTCAAAAATGTAAACTATGTTGGGTACAATATATTTCATTTCAGAGGTAGCACTACTGATCTTTTTTACTAGTCGGATTCAGAATGGAAAGGCCCTTAATGTTCAGGAAATGAGACTGCTTCTATCCTCTCCAACCCCAGCTCTCTAGTTCCCTATTTCAAGGTAAAAGCCCATTCCACTTGGCTTGGTTTATCTGAAGTTTAAGGGTGGAAAGCATGCCATATTTGGAAAAAGAAAGAATGGAAGAAGAACTTAACACACATATTTTGAAAATATATGTGTAAGCATCTCTCTGTAAGGGACTTGATATATTCATGCATAATTTCATGTAATCTTTACAACAACCCTACACTGTAAAAATTGACTTTCATGAAATTCAGATAATGCGCATAGGTCAATGAATAAAAGAACTAAGACTTGAACCCCTTTTATTCATTCTGATTCTACTATGAAGGTTAAATTGATTTAAAAAGTACAGTAAAGAGCTAAATGGAACATGCCTACTCTGCTAAAAAAAAAATCAGTGCATTCTTATAATATCAAAACACGGCTTTGTGTCCTTACAGAAGATAAGCTCTTTATGTAATCAGACAACACAAACATAATATACACCATATAATATTTGGCGTGCTTAAGGAATTTATACTACCGGGCTAGCCTGAACTCAGAAACACATTATGGGAATAAAGAAATAATTCCTCTCCATTTTCAGACTGGAGGAATCAGGATGAGTCATGAGTTATTCTAAATGGTTGGAATATTAGAGGTGAGATATACACTGGCTGTGATTTAACAGAGAGGAATAGAGTTTATGAAAGTGAAGACTCGAGATGCTGTCTCCCAGAATGATCAGTGGAGACTGTGTTTCTGAGTGAAGGGGAGCCTTTTGCTAAAATGGCCAAGACCATCAAACTTTCATCCCTAGCTTCATTCTAAAACTTGGCGATTTCTGTCCATCTTCTTGGCCTCTCATAATCAAAACATTATAACCATTGATCTCCTCCTCTTCAAATTTGACCAGCTACTAAATCTCAAAAATTATGAATTCCCAACAGTTCTCACATTCTTTCCTATTTCTACACATATAAACACTCATCAGACTCACCTCCTCATAACCATATGTAAGCAAGTTCCTGGAAGGGACTCTCCATGTTGACCTTCCCCTGATATAAACAACCTATCAATCATCTCCAAACACTGGCAGAATCATCCTCACCTTGCTGCTCCCCTTGATGTGGATAGTGGGAGACCAGCTCCATCCTCTGTCACCTTCATCTCCAGACTCAGTCCCCAATCTTCCCTCTCCCCAGCGCTCCTAACTGATCTGCCCAGTCTCATTTAAAAGCCTCAGTGATGGAAATTATTTCCTCTCTTATATTTTCTATAAACATTTACTGGGTTGCTATTGAATGATTGCCCCTAAGTAAGTATTCAGGGGTTCTCAAGGCAAGAAAACTGAAGTGGTTTGCCAATCCCTTCTCCAGATCCTAAAGGAAATCAGTCCTGAATATTCATTGGAAGGACTGATGCTGAAGCTGAAACTCCCAATACTTTGGCCACCTGATGTGAAGAACTGACTCATTTGAAAAGACCCTGATGCGGTGAAAGATTGAAGGCAGGAGGAGAAGGGGATGACAGGATGAGATGGTTGGATGGCATGAGTTTGAACAAGCTCCGGGAGTTGGTGATGGACAGGGAGGCCTGGTGTGCTGTGGTCCATGGCGTCGCAAAGAGTCGGACATGACTGAGTGACTGAACTGAACTAAATTGAAAGTATTCAGAACAAGAAAGGGTGAATAAAACATGGTCTCTTCCTACAGGTAAGGGAAATTGCCATTTCACAGATGTTGGCCATTTTGTATATTACAGTGGGTATTATACTATGGGTATATGGCGGGTAGGCAGGGAGCATTGAGTGGAGAGTTATTTGCTCTCACTTGGGGGAGTAAAGGTCAGGGAAAGTTTTACATGAGAGAAGATGCTTAATCTGAAAACCAAGAAAAAATTCCATTTACAATAGTATCAAAAGAAAAAAAAAAACCACTTAAATGAAAACTATATCAAAAACTACAAAATATTGTTTAAAAAAATTAAAGAGGATCTGAATAAATCAATTGTTAAGACTTAATTAATTAATTCAATTAACTAATTAATTAAATTAACTTAATTAATTTATTAATTTACTGAAAATTAATCTACAGATTAAAATCAATCCCTATTAAATTTTCAACTGCAAGGGATGCAGAATAGCCAAAACAGTCTTGACAAAGAAGAGCAGAGTTGAAGGACATCCCCTTCCTGATTTCAAAACTAACTACAAGTCTAAGTGATCGAGAATGGGGTACTGGCATAGAGATGCTAATATAGACCAATGGAAGAGAACTGAAAACCCAGGGGTAAACACATATATTTATGGTGAACTGATTTTTATGAGTATCAAGAACATTAAATGGGGGTGGGGGGAAAGATAGTCTGTTTTTACGAATGGTATGGAATAGTCTAGTGTAGTAGTGTTAGCCGTTCAGTTGTGTCCGACTCCTTGCGACCCCAGGCACTGTAGCCCACGAGGGTCATCTGTACATGGGGATTCTTCAGGCAAGAATACTGGAGTGGGTTGCCATTCCCTTCTCCAACGGAATAACCAAATGTAAAAGAATGAACCACGTGTTCCTTCCTCACACTATTTATGAAAGCTAACTTTATCCTGGAATGTGAAGTCAAGTGGGCTTTAGAAAGCATCACTACGAACAAAGCTAGTGGAGGTGATAGAATTCCAGTTGAGCTATTTCAAATCCTGAAAGATGATGCTGTGAAAGTGCTCCACTCAATATGCCAACAAATTTGGAAAACTCAGCAGTGGCCACAGGACTGGAAAAGGTCAGTTTTCATTCCAATCCCAAAGAAAGGCAATGCCAAAGAATACTCAAACTACCACACAATTGCACTCATCTCGCATGCTAGTAAAGTAATGCTCAAAATTTTCCAAGCCAGGCTTCAGCAATACGTGAACTGTGAACTTCCTGATGTCCAAGCTGGTTTTAGAAAAGGCAGAGGAACCAGAGATCAAATTGCCAACATCTGCTGGATCATGGAAAAGGTAAGAGAGTTCCAGAAAAACATCTATTTCTGCTTTATGCCAAAGCCTTTGACTGTGTGGATCACAATCAACTGTGGAAAATTCTGAAAGAGATGGGAATACCAGACCATCTGACCTGTCTCTTGAGAAACCTGTATGCAGGTCAGGAAGCAACAGTTAGAACTGGACATGGAACAACAGACTGGTTCCAAATAGGAAAAGGAGTACGTCAAGGCTGTATATTGTCACCCTGCTTATTTAACTTATATACAGAGTACATCATGAGAAACGCTGGGCTGGATGAAGCACAAGCTGGAATCAAGATTGCCAGGAAAAATGTCAATATCTTCAGATATGCAGATGACAGCACCCTTATGGCAGAAAGTGAAGAGGAACTAAAAAGCCTCTTGATGAAAGTGAAAATGGAGAGTGAAAAAGTTGGCTTAAAGCTCAACATTCAGACAACAAAGATCATGGCATCTGGTCCCATCACCGCATGGGAAACAATGTCAGACTTTATTTTGGGGCACTCCAAAATCACTGCAGATGGTGATTGCAGCCATGAAATTAAAAGATGCTTACTCCTTGGAAGGAAAGTTATGACCAACCTAGATAGTATATTCAAAAGCAGAGACATTACTTTGCCAACAAAGGTCCATCTAGTCACGGCTATGGTTTTTCCAGTAGTCAAGTATGGATGTGAGAACTGGACTATAAAGAGTGCTGAGTGCCGAAGAATTGATGCTTTTGAATTGAGGTGTTGGAGAAGACTCTTGAGAGTCCCTTGTACTGTAAGGAGATCTAACCAGTCCATCCTAAAGGAGATTAGTCCTGGTGTTCATTGGAAGGACTGATGTTGAAGCTGAAACTCCAATACTTTGGCCATCTCATGCGAAGAGTTGACTTATATGAAAAGACCCTAATGCTGGGAAGGATTGGGGGCAGGAGGAGAAGGAGGTGACAGAGGATGAGATGGCTGGATGGCATCACTGACTTGATGGACATGGGTTTGGGAAGACTCTGGGAGTTGGTGATGGACAGGGAGGCCTTGCATGCTGCAATTCATGGGGTTGCAAAGAGTCAGACACGACTGAGTGACTGAACTGAACTGAACTGAACTTTATCCTGCACAGGCAGTTATGTTGATTTGTAGTTTATTGGGTTCTCGTTTCTAATCTGATAGAAAGCGCTGAAGTCAGGGAACATAACTGTTTGGGTCAGTGATACATGCCAGGTGCCTAGGGCTGGGCTCCACACAGATTAGTTGAATGGATGCCTAACTGCGAAGGCAGAGAGCTGTGATCAGGAGACCCTGGCTCCTCCAGGCTGAGGTGCCCAGCAGCCTGGCACTGCCTTCTTCTGAGACTGATCTTGTCGAGCCTCGTCCACAACATCTGAGGCTTTGCTGGTCTAGGGCATGGCTGTCGCTTAACACCGTGTTTGCAAAATTTATAGCACTTGAGTGCAGAGAAGTTCACCTCTGCCAAAGTCAACACCAAATAAGGGCTGTGACACATGGTCCAGCCTGGGAAAGTCAGGGTTGGGCAGAAAAGGGTAGGAAGGTCCTTTCTCTAAGGCAGCAGAGCAGTGAATTGAAAGATAGGAAGTACGCAAGCCCAAGTTGCTTGACTAGAAGCTCTTTAATTGTGCCTTTCAGGCTACCATCCTCGAGAGAGAGAGAGAGAGAGAGAGAGAAAGAAAGGCAGGGAGGAAATGAAGTTCACTGAAGTCCCAGTGCCAAGCTCTCAGAGGCCAACTTTCCATATTAGGTGTCATTTAATTAGAAGGAATTCTTTCACGGATAGGTCACTGAATATGAGGAGTCAAGGTGTTCTCTGCCTCTTATGCCTGTGAAGTCAAGATATCATTTGTTACAGATGCTAAACTCTTCTAAGGACTGCGTGAGAGGTGCAGACTCCCAGTTCACTACGAACCAAGAAGGGCCAGAACAAGCAGAAAGCTTGTAGAAAACAAGCAGTTGTACGATCACATGACCTGTTCCTTCAGCGACAAGATCTTTGTTAACTGGTCGTGTTCTCATCGTGCAGGGAAACAGCATCCCGTTCTTGCTTTCCAATCTGGGCTCTGAAGGTTAAACTAATTGTGAAAGCCGCGTAACTTCCCAGCTTTCTGGGGCTTGGGTTATCTCAGGATATTATTATCCTCACTTCACAGATAAGAAAGCTGGGGTGTGAGTGACGAATGACATCCTGAGGCTTCACAGCTGTCAAATGGCTGAGCCCAGCCTGGGCTGATCTGCCTGCTTGGCTTCAAACCCACATACTTTCAACTACATCAGGCAGTCTCTTAGATTCTTAAAACGAGGAGGCTGACTGGCTGATCTCTGTTATTTCCTTCCATTGTTAGCGTTCCATATGTTGTCAGGGCACACTTATTGCAGAGAAGGAGAAACCTCATTCAGTCCATATGTACAGTTTTTATGCTCTGTGATTTATACAAGGGTTAAAGCTGATGCTCACCATTGTTGAGGGCATCTGTTCTCAGCAGTGGGCTTCCTTTGTGGTTCAGTGATGAAGAATCCACCTACCAAGCAGGAGATACTGGTTCGACCCCTGGGTTGGGAAGATCCCCTAGAGAAGGAAATGGCAGCCCACTCCAGTATTCTTGCCTGAAAAAGCCCATGGACAGAGGAGCCTGGCAGGCTACAGCCCATGGGGCCACAAAAAAGTCAGACGACTTAGTGATGAAAAACAACAACAACAAATTCTGAGCAGCAAGTACTGAGTGACACCCTTTCAAACTTCAAACATTATAGCCATGGGGGAGTTTCTGATCTGCTCAAGTAACTTATTTATGAACTTTCTTTTCTTTCTTTTCTATAGAGTAATTGTAAACAAAATTGCCAAAACTATTAATGCATATTATTACAAATGGGGCCTTTGTTTAGTGAAAGGATAGATAGAAAATAGATAATTTTAATTGGAGAAAAGTTTTTGTGCACTGAGATCGTCACTTTAAAAGGATGTTTAAAAAAGGAGAAAAAGATGCTTTAAAAATCAACAATGCTTAAAAGACTTCATCTTCTTTCTTAATGTCTGTATAAGAAATGGTAACATCTATTTTCACTTAAAACAGGTATTCTCCTACAATAGAATCACCAAAAGCAATCAATGGAGGAAAAACAATCTTTCCTCTTCACCTTGTAGGATAAGGCACTTGCCCAATGAAATGAAAAGGAAAGAATGACAAAAAGGTAAATTTCATCTTCTTTATGACCCATGGATTGTCACCTCCCAGGCTCCTCTGTCCATGGAATTCTCCAGGCAAGAATACCAGAATGGTTAGTCATTCCCTTCTCCCGGGGATCGTCCCAACCCAGGGATTGAACCCAGGTCTCCCACATTGCAGGCAGATTCTTCACCATCTGAGCCACCAGGGAAGCCCAAAATTTCACCTTCAGGATTTGCTTTATGACCAGGAAGCTTGGAGTGCCTGAGGAAGGGGACCTGAAGAGGATCCCCACAACTGCTGGCAGCACCTCATGGGGCACGAGGAACTAATGGTCTCCCTGAATCCTCCTCTGCCTTCCCAACAACCCCACAATTGCAATTAATACAGGAGACTGTAAAGATATTTGCATTTCTGGCCAATAAGCATAACCTTTTCCCCTTCAAACAGGAGTTTTCTCAGGAAGTATTTTCTGCTTAAGAAAATACTAAACACCTCATTTTTTTTTTTTATGGTTTGCCAACCATTTTCACATGGTGGATTGTAGACTTTTACTTCATAGACTAAAATTACAAGAAGGAAAAGTATCAACAGAGTTCCCAACTTCTCATTTTGTCAAAGAAAATATTTAAGAGATAAAAAATGTTACTCTCTACAATCACCATCACTCATGAAAGAAGCTCCTGGTCACAGCAAAGGAGCAAGGAGCTCATTCATATAAGGAGTCCCTGAAGCAGCCTAACATGGACTTGGCAGATTCATGATATGCCCCTGAATATTCTCACTCTTCTGCAGAGCAGTAAAAAAATTTGTCAAAGACTTTCACAACCAGCCTCTAAAGTAGGCAAAGAGGGTATTACTCTCCTCTTACCTGTCATGAAACGTGGGTCAGAAGGTGAAGCAACAAGCTCTGGGGACGCGGATACGGCTCATTCACAAACCACACTTTGGGCGTCAGAGCACAGACCCTGGGCTGAATGCTGGGTTTTGGTGATGCTCACCAGCTGGGAGAGCTCGGGGACATTTTAGTAACACCAGAAAGCCCTGGATGAGAGACTGCAATCAGATGGCCCTGAGGCCCCTGAGTTTTACTGGAGGGCCAAAGGGCAGGTTAAGTTTCCCTGGTTCAGGTGCCTGTTCTTGACTCACCTGCAGGTTAGAGTGACCTCGCCAAGGCCAGGTCACTCTGTGTCTTTCCTGGATTTCCCAGATTACAACCAGGGTCCGGTTGGCAGAACCCGCCAAATACCACTTGTGCCTGAGATTCCCTGCAATTTTGCAGTCCCCAGAGAAAAAGATAACACTGCTCTTCAGAGTCCGGCCCTCTTGGAAAGCCTATGAACTTCCTAGTACCCTGTAACAAATTCCCCTTCCTCCTAAAAAATATTAGGGAGAATGAAAAAAAAGAAGAGAGGGGGTTGTTGTTTATTCTGAAACTAGACCTACATCCCTGAATGTCAAGATAAATTTCAGTTCAGTTCAGTTGCTCAATTGTGTCTGCAGCATGCCAGGCCTCCCTGTCCATCACCAACTCCCAGAGTTCACTCAAACTCATGTCCATTGAGTCGATGATGCTGTCCAACCATCTCATCCTCTGTCGTCCCCTTCTCCTCCCACCTTCAATCTTTCCCAGCATCAGGGTCTTTTCCAAGGAGTCAGATCTTCGCGTCAGGTGGTCAAAGTATTGGAGTTTCAGCTTCAGCATCAGTCCTTCCAATGAACACCCAGGACTGATCTTTAGGATGGACTGGTTGGCTCTCCTTGAAGTCCAAGGGACTCTCAAGAGTCTTCTCCAACACCACAGTTCAAAAGCATCAATTCTTCAGTACTCAGCTTTCTTTATAGTCCAACTCTCACATCCATACATGACTACTGGAAAATCCATAGCCATGACTAGACAGACCTTTGTTGGCAAAGTAATATGATTTGGTGGGTATAAATTTAATGGGCCATTAGATAAACCAGCTTATATCACCCAAGTTGTGTGGATGTGTGGGGGCTGTAATTACACTGCTTGAACCTGAAGGGAACAGTAACCTGGAAGTTGTTTGGGGATCATATGCGCGCTTGGCCAGCAATGGGGTGACCTCTTTCATTCCTTCTTTCCTTCCATGGACCCTGCACGTGTGGTTGAAATGGGAACAGAAGTTGTGTTGGAGTGGGGATAGAGGCAATCCTCCTTTACTGTTTTCTATTTTATCACTCTTCTTTCAAACTGGTTTTCCTTACTTTTATTAGCTTAGATGATTTTACTGATGAGGAATTGGAAGTACAGACAGATGAAGAAAACTGCCCAAGATCACAGAGGCTATGGCAGAATAAGACCAGAATTCTGCCTCTGAACCCTCTCTACAATTTTGTCACTAGTTTCAAGCGTTTACCAGGAAAACACTAGAAGGAGAGAATTTTGGACAAAATTTTGGTTTATCCAATTTTAGTAGAGATTAAAGGAGAATTCATATTCTACTTTATAGAGTGTATATGTGTGTATGAGAGAGAGAAATACAGAAACTTAACTAGAAAACGGAAAACACCCTCGTTGTCACATTCTAAGTCGTAATCCTAAAAAGAACTTTGCTTTGAAGTCCTTTTAAGAGAGAGCTCTCATGAAAGTCTAGTTATTTTTCACAGTGCTAGTTAGTGCTCTTTGTCGCTGTTCACGGAATTGCTGACATAAACAGAAGTTCTCACTTCTGCTTCAGATATTTACAACAAATAAGACAGCCTCACAGGAAACTAACCTGACTTAGAAAGATCCTGTGCCCATGAAAATTGCACACGATAAGTAGCAAAGGCACCAAGACTCTTCCCTGAATCCAAGTGTTGCCATGGAAATGGATAACCAAAATGATGCCACCGTTTCTTATCTCTAGAAGCAATCCTTGTACAAAGGGAATACAAACACAAAGCCATATGAAGGGATAAGAATATTTGCTCTCTAAATGATACTGGTTCATAGTGATTAACTCTATGGCAAACTCTTTCACTTTGCCATTTTTTTTTTTGAGATCAGTTTATTTTTTTTCAGCCTCTGAAAAGTGGCAAAGATGATATCAAAGATCTTTATTATTAGTGATCAGAGTCATAGAACAAGAGACGGTGTAATACTAACAGGCTTCATGCTATATATCTGTGCCTCCAGCCACTCATTCCATGCTTTGGGAATTTTCATGTCCATTAAAAATATCACTTTGGGATACATTATATTAGTGATACCCATTTATTTTAGGAAATTTGGACAACACCAAAGAGAAAAACACACTTGGAATCCTACTGGTCAATGGTAACTATTGTTGTAATTCTTACATAATTCTTTCCAGATTATGGAAATAAAAGACAAACTAGACCTGTGTATTGACAAGATTGGACTCTCATTAAACTATTTTTCCAGACTGTTCGAAACTTGTTCAATGATAGACACTTAGTCAGTGAGTAGAAAGACTCCACGGTCTGACTAAGAGTAGTTGCCTCTTTCCCACAGAAAGGTGTGCCTAGAAGACACACACACACACAAGGTTGGCATCGGAACACTTCCCCTTGAAGCAGCTGTGGTAATTTCCTCATTACACCTACAAATATTTGTGGCAAGCCCTAGTATAGCACATGGATAAAAGGTCCAATAATAATCTAGAAAATGGACAGAATGCTTGGGAGCAATTCAGATCTAGATAAAATAATGTCACTTAAATGTCTCTGAAAAATTAACAAAATTATCGTGTTCTGGAAAAAAAAAAAACAAAACCCTAAAATCTCTCTTCTTTTCTTCCAAAAAGTTATATTAAAATAATATGAGAGGAGAATGGACTCTGGATCTTCACGAGGCAATCAAATGGAGGAGAAAGTAGCATGGATTTGGATTGAGACATGTCCAGATTTAAATACTAGCACTGCCACTTTACCTCAATAAGACCTTGAGACTTTCTTTCCTATTTTGAAAAGTAGGGGGCATAAACATTCCTTAGAGCATTGCTGGGAGAATTAAATGAGACTGTGAACGTAAAGCTATTTGTAGAATGGGTGCCTCACTTTTACCATTACTGACTTTGAAAAGAATTAACCCAAGGGCTCCATGCTCACCCCAAGTATTTTACTATCCTATGCATTTAGCAATGCCACTTGGCTTTAATGTTCTTTTCACTGGCTGCTACGGAATTGCTGAAAACAACTGACATTACTACCTTAGATTCTCTGGCCTGCCAGCTAGACGACAGCGCAGAAGAGGACAGCTAAGAGCGTCACATTATAGGAATCGCTGAGGCACGCTGCATATGACGCGATCTGTGAAGCACCAGAAACACAATCTATTTGTGGAGGAAAACAAATTTATATTTCTTGCGTAATGAGGCATTTCACAAAGAGACACAATTGGACAATGACTGCTTTGAATTCAGGAAACAGCACTAAATGCTCCTTCTCCATCAGGGCTAATGTACTCTGGCTGCTAGTGCTACTCCCTGTAGTATATCATCTCCTTCTAGAGGGTTCCACAAAAGATGAGTCAGCAAATGGCAACTGCCTGCACAATGCAAATTATGCTTTTTCTTCCTTGAGAAAAAGGCCCTGCTTTTCAGTCTAAAATGAAGATACCTCCTGGTTTAGTTTGTTCTCAATGCTTTCTTTAAATAGAGCACTTAATGATTCCTAAACTCTCGTTCCAATCAAACTCACATATCTAGTGATGCTTCCACCCTGGGTCAGAGCCATGATATTTGTGAAGCCAACTCTAGCACTTACTTACTACTATTTTTACCTCAAAGGTTGATTTAGTTCATTGCTTTTGCTTCTGAGATTAAACCTTAATGTTAGAGAGAACCACATGTCCATAGAAAAAGAATCAGAAGAATTTCTGTAGCATCAGGCCCAATACTATGTGCATTGCACCCAGCTGACGTCTTTGGTAATGTTAGCTCCAGCTTGCACATAGAAACTGAACTCAAATGATTTACTCCTTCTTGGACAAGCTAGGAATTGTCTCATAAGATTTATTTCTCCACAGCAATCAGCCACCACTATATTACCAATTCTAAGTCATGAGCTGAAGGCTCACTGGTCATTTTATATTTCCTATGTGAGTCACGATCAATAGATGTTAGAGAAGAAATAGCCTCTGTTCTTAAGAGTTCCTGGCTGCTTTCAGAATTTAATTTCATTACAGAGATGAGGAACAATCAGGAAGCTATATATAGAACCTAAGGGAACACAATAATCCTTAAACCCCCAGATAAAAGTCTATACTGTCGGTTTTTTAAGTCCTAAGACCAAACATCCTTTGGAAATCTGACCCAATGATTAGTGACTGAAGCAAACTCTTGCAATAGCTTAATTCCCTTCATTCTTTCTTTTATTGATCATTGTAGGGTGATTAAATCTGGGCTGGTCACCAGAACAAGGAGGCAGAGGGACCTGAAGCTACAGTGATTACTAGTCAACCTGTCCCCAAGGAAAAAGACAAAAGCTTTCACTAAGAGTAGATTCCCTGTTTGGTACATTTTCTAAGTGCATGCTCCCCTTTCTTCCTTAGTATGTGAGCCCTGATTTTAGTTAAGGCTGAAATCTACCCAGAAAGAAGTCTATTTCCCAATATCTTTTGCAACTGGTGGTAACCATGTAATTAAGCTCTGGCCAATGAGATGTGAACATAAGTGTCACCTGGACTTCTGCGAAGGCTGCTCAAAAGGGACTGACTCAGAAGTCTGACTCTGAGCCCTTGACTTTCCTCCTTCTTATGCCTTAAATGGCCTGTAACAATGGAGCTCCAGCAGGTATGGGGACTAGGAAGTGACCTTTGGGATGAAAGCCAGCTCTGAGCAGGAGGGAGAGAAAGACTGACAATGCTTTGGTCCAAGACAGCTGTAGAACTGCCAACCCTGGCCTTTCAGGAAGGAGCAGAAATGAATCTCCACCTTGCTTAACTGCTGCAATCTTAACTGCTTGCTCCTAAGAGCAGCCGAACTTCATGGAACTGGTACAGCCATCAGAGTCAAACTTTCCAGTGTGGGAATTTCTTTTGTGTGTGTGTGACTCTGTGACCCCACAGACTGTAGCCTGCTGGGCTCCTCTGTCTACTGGATTCTCCAGGCAAGAATACTGGAGTGGGTTGCCATTTCCCTCTCCAGGGGATCTTCCCAACCCAGGGATCGAACCTGTGTCTTTGCACTGCAGGTGGATTCTTTACCTGTGGAGCCATCAGGGAAGCCTTGGAATTTCCTTTACAGGGAGACAAGGCCTTGTATGTTTCAAGACATTTAAAATGCCAACCCTTTTAGGAGTTTCTTTCAAATCACTTAAAGTACAGATGTCTGCTAGCAATTCCTTTCCTGAGGGCAGATTTTTGAAGGGAAAGGCAGAGAATCTGAGGTTCCTGTGGGAAATTTCAAGAGTTCTAAGAAGGAAGAGAAAAGAGTTTAGAAAGGGAGTTAATGGTTGACTTAGCCGCTGTCACATTTTAACCTCAGGCTTGTCCTCCTGACTCCAGATGGGTGCTGGGCTTCATTACCTGCCCGAGAAGCCCTGGGAGACTTGAGGAGGGAAACGTAGGTATTCTAGTAGCCCTCGGTTCAGTTCAGTCGCTCAGTCATGTCTGACACTTTGTGACCTCATGGACTCCAGCACGCCAGGCTTCCCTGTCCATCATCAACTCCCAGAGCTTGCTCAAACTCATGTCCATTGATTCGGTGATGCCATCCAACCATCTCATCCTCTGTTCTCCCCTTCTCCTCTCACCTTCAATCTTTCCAGTATCAGGGTCTTTGGCTAAGAATACTGTTCAGTAGGTTAGGGGTATTAAATGCATTTTCTACTTATGATACTTTCAACTTATGATGGATTTATTGGGATAAAAAGTGAAAGTCACTCAGTCGTGTCTGACTCTTTGCGACCCCATGGACTATATAGTCCATGGAATTCTCCAGGCTGGACAATACTGGAGCGAGGAGGAACCCCACTGCAAATTGAGAAAGACCTGTACGTGCATTTGTGCGCATGTGCTCAGTCGTATCTGTTTGTGATCCTATGAACTGTAGCCTGTCAGGCTCCTGCTTCCATGGGATTCTCTAGGCAAGAATACTGGAGTGGGTTGCCATGTCCTCTTCCAGGGCATTTTCCCAACACAGGAATCAAACCTGCATCTCCTGCATTGGTAGGTGGGTTCTTTACCTCTGAGCCACCTGGGAAGCCCTGGACATGCGTTATCACCAATCTAATCCTCATAAACTCTGAAGGACAGGTTTGATAGCCTTAGTTTATCAGTGTCCAAGCTGACGCTCAGAGAGATTAAAGATCTTGCTGAAGGTCACTATCCAGGGCTCAAGTTGGGTGACCAACTATCTTGGTTTGCCCAAGACTAGAGTTTCCTGTGGGGAAGGCAATGGCACCCCACCCCCGTACTTTTGCCTGGAAAATCCCGTGGACGGAGGATCCTGGTAGGCTCCAGTCCATGGGGTCGCTAAGAGTCGGACACGACTGAGCGACTTCACTTTCACTTTTTCACTTTCATGCACTGGAGAAGGAAATGGCAACCCACTCCAGTATTCTTGCCTGGAGAATCCCAGGGACGGGGGAGCCTGGTGAGCTTCCGTCTATGGGGTCGCACAGAGTCGGACACGACTGAAGCGACTTAGCAGCAGCAGCAGCAGCAGTTTCCTGAGATGCAAGACTTTCAGGAGAGCATCAGGCAAACCAAGATGGAAGAGTGATGGCAAAGTTCTGTCATACTGTCTTTAAACTCCAAGGAGCACAGAGCCCAGACAGAGCTCCTCAAGGGCTGGCTCTAGCCTCCTAAGGTGCTCAACTTTACCTTGGACTTGGGAATCTGCTCCCCTCTCGAGAGGTGGACTCGAGTAGCCCTAACAGTACTGTGTGATGGAATTAAAGTCTCCTCTGGTCTGTCCCCCCAACCCAAGCTAGGACCCCCCCAACTCCACACACCCAGTAGCTAACAGCAAGGGAGAGCCCAGTCCTATCTAGGGAGCAGGTCCATGTACTCTGTGGGGCAGAGCCCAGGTCCTTGTCCCACTGTGAAGTGTCCTTCAAATCCCGCTCCCTCATTTTTCACCTGATGCAACCACTGCGAACAATTAAATTACCTTTAACATTTTCCTATGAAAATGCTTCTTCTAGAGCTTTTAAAGCACTATTATTTATGCTCACCTAAATATGTAAAATGTATGATTCAAGATAACTTCCAAATTCTGTCCCTTCCTATTCTATCTTATTCCTTACTAAAGGGTGCCAATGGCATTTTGTGAGTGTGCCTCAATTTAAATACACCAAATAATGGCTATCTAAGGCAGGGGTTCACAGCTTGGGGTTTCAGGATAGAATTCAGAGGGTATATGAGCCTTCCTGAAGTTGTGTGTCCAGGTGTGTGTGTGTGTGTGTTTTGTAGGGTAGGAGGTCTGTAGCTTTTCACTACATTCTCAGGAGAATCTGTGACCAGAACAGAGTTGAGAACCACTGGTGAGATAACAAGAATTAACTGAGAAGAATTTTTATTTATTTTACAAAAGATGTCTTTGTTTTCTGAAATGATTCACAGTAGCAACTAATCCCAGGGTATTAACCTATGATTCAGGCTATGGCCTTGACATATATCAAAGGAAGAAGGCAGAGAGCCATAAGGAAGGTGTGGTCAAAGCCACAGCAGGGAAATGTGGCTGAAAGTTCCAGAGCCCAGGGCACCACGCCTCATGGGCACAGAGGCAGAATCCTCAGACCCAGAGGAAAGCTGTGGGGCTCAGAGCTGATTATCCAAGATCTCCTAAGTCTTGTTGCCACTCACCTGTCTCTAGATGATTGGTTTCTTATTTCTGGTGTTCTGTGTGTGTGTTTTGCAAAATAAACGAATTCAATAAAACAACTCTTGGGGCTGTAGCCCAGCGTCTGAGAGCTCGCACACTGGAGTCTTGTGTTCACAGCTCAGTCCACACTTTGCAGCCATAGCATTTGGAGCGGTGGCTCTGACCTCGCTGAACTTCAACTTTCTGGGCCTCACTGGCATGGAACCTGTCCCCTGAGCCCTCCTTCCCAGCAAAGGCTTGAAGCAGTGGTCCTTAACTAAAAGGGCCAGTGAGGGCCTCATCACCATGATCCCCCGGCCAGCCCTCTTAGGCTCCCTGGCCTGCCTGCTTTCCGGAGCAGTGGACTAGGTTATATTCTCCTTCAGTGATGATCTCAGCCAAGCAGAGCCTCCAACAACCCTCTTTGGTTTGCTTCATTCTCCATGAGCTCACGTGCCCCTTGATGAAACCATCTGAGAGATGCGGGCAGAGTGCTCGGAGACATGCGCGCTGACTGGACCAGTGGGAGAGATGGTTACTGCAGAATGAGGACCAGGAGGAGGTGGGCCTTCCCCAGGGACTGACACCACCTCCCCGTGCCGGAGCCTTCTCAGGGCACCCTGAGGCCTCCCCAGGGCCCAGGCTCAGGCTTGTGAGTCAAAGTCAGGAGTCTGTCATTCTGTTTTCACCTTCCCAAGCTCAGGATGGGAACACGAGAATTCCTTTCCATAATTAATCTTCTTCAGGTTCAGAAAGTGAAAGTGAAGTCGTTCAGTCCTGTCTGACTCTTTGCAACTCGCATGGACTGTAGCCTACCAGGTTCCTCCATCCATGGGATTCTCCAGGCAAGAATACTGGAGTGGATTGCTATTTCCTTCTCCAGGGATCTTCCTGACCCAGGGATCGAACCTGGGTCTCCTGCATTGTAGGAAGATTCTTTACCATCTGAGCCACCAGGGAAGTCAGGTTCAGAAGAATTAAAAAAAAAAAAAAAAAAAGCTGAGTAAGAGGGATGGTCTGAGGACCCTCGGAAAAGCTGGGTCTGGGCTCCTGCCTGAAGCAACTGGTCTGCCCACATATTCCTTGAATTCTCCCTAAATCTTTGGACTCTGCTGCAGGTTTATCTGCCTGAACAGTTTTCCCTCCCTGTCCCCCGCCCCGCCCCATAATGAATGAATCATTTCCTCCTCTCATATCCTGCCAAACATTTCAAATCATGCCTCCCATTCTTGGTTAAGTGCCTAAATTGACCTTACTATGATCAAACAGTAAAGAGTAGGAAACGATTTTTCATTCTCATTTACAAGCCTCTTGAAATAAGCTTTCTGAGAAGAGCTGTGGGCATGATACCCTGTGCCTAGCTGGATGCTCCTGCTGAAAACCCATTGTCCACGGTTAAGCCCTGTGGTAGGGAGGGGATAACAGAAACGCAGGGGGAAGAGAACAGGATTCCTCTCCTTGAAGTAAACTAAGTCAGACATCCGCCAGGAACAATCAACAGGGAAATGGAGTCAGTCCAGTAAGTCAGTTCAGTCGCTCAGTTGTGTCCGACTCTTTGTGACCCCATGAACCTCAGCAAGCCAGGCCTCCCTGTCCATCACTAACTCTTGGAGTTTACTCAAACCCATTTCCATTGAGTCAGTGATGCCATCCAACCATCTCATCCTCTGTCATTCCCTTCTCCTCCTGCCCTCAATCTTTCCCAGCATCAGGGTGTTTTCAAATGAGTCAGCTCTTTGCCTCAGGTGGCCTGAGTTTCAGCTTCAGCATCAGTCCTCTCAGTGAACATTCAGGACTGATCTCCCTTAGGATGGACTGGCTGGATCTCCTTGCAGTCCAAGGGACTCTCAAGAGTCTTCTCCAACACCACAGTTCAAAAGCATCAACTCTTCAGAGCTCAGCTTTCTTTACAGTCCAACAGTCCATGTTGGACTGTATGAGCTTCTGCTGCCATCTGGTGGAGTTCTAATTGTTGTTAATTAAAGGGTCACTTTCTAGAGGAACGCTATAGAGCCGTGGTTCTCAAAGTGAGCTCCTTGGACCAGCAGTGTGGGCATTACCTGGTCATTTACTTACTATCTATGGCAACTGGCGAGTAACTTAATCTTTTCAAGCTTAGTTTCCTTAGTTATAAATGTCTAATTCACAGCATTAATGAGGATTTCAACAGAAAACATAGATAACATGAGCAGGGATAATAAAAGATGTTAAGGAACCTAGCATTAAACCTAACAAAAAACTGGTAATTATGAAAACAGGTATAACATTCCTGTTATACTTACATAAAAGAGCTCCTTGGAAAAGAAGAATCTCAGACTCTAGACTTACTAGATCAAGAGGAACACTTAACAGGATCTCCAGGTCATTTACATAAACATTAACGTTTAAGAAGTACTATTCTTGATGTTTTCCCCAAACAGCTGTTTCTTCTTCTTCTTATTATTATTACTTTACACTTTTAAACACAAGGTTGTTTAATTTGAAAATGCTGTCACTGAAGAAACTCATCACAAGACAGAGTATGGACTGCAGATGAAGAGCCCTGGGCTGGGGAGTCGGACAGCACTTACGCTGCATCCCATCCCTGTCACTTGCCACCAATGACGTGTGACAAGTTATTTAATCTTTTTGAACCTTACTTTCCTTAGTTATAAAATAGACAAGAAAATATCTAACTCATAGCATTGTGAAAATTTAAAGTGTGAGTGAAGTGAAAGTCACTCTGCTGCTGCTGCTCCTGCTCAGTCGCTTCAGTCGTGTCCAACTATGTGCGACCCCATAGACGGCAGCCCACCAGGCTCCCCCGTCCCTGGGATTCTCCAGGCAAGAACACTGGAGTGGGTTGCCATTTCCTTCTCCAGTGCATGAAAGTGAAAAGTGAAAGTGAAGTCGCTCAGTCGTGTCCAACTCTTCGACCCCATGGATTCGTCCACGGAATTCTCCAGGCCAGAACACTGGAGTGGGTAGCCTTTCTCCAACGGATGCTCCCAACCCAGGGATTGAACCCAGGTCCCCCGCATTGCAGGCAGGTTTTTTACCAGTTGAGCCACCAGGGAAGCCCAAAAGTGAAACATAAGAAAAATAGACCGTGCCTACATTGAAACTAATGAAAGATGCTCCATTTTAAAAAAGAAAGTACAAAATTTCTTAGAAAGTCATTAAAGAAAAGACAACGCGAAAGAGGAAACCAGGTTCAAGGATCAGATCAGATCAGATCAGATCAGTCGCTCAGTCGTGTCCGACTCTTTGCGACCCCATGAACCGCAGCACGCCAGGCCTCCCTGTCCATCACCAGCTCCCGGAGGTCACTCAGACTCACATTCATCGAGTCAGTGATGCCATCCAGCCATCTCATCCTCTGTCGTCCCCTTCTCCTCTTGCCCCCAATCCCTCCCAGCATCAGAGTCTTCTCCAATGAGTCAACTCTTCGCATGAGGTGGCCAAAGTACTGGAGTTTCAGCTTTAGCATCATTCCTTCCAAAGAAATCCCAGGGCTGATCTCCTTCAGAAGGGACTGGTTGGATCTCCTTGCAGTCCAAGGGACTCTCAAGAGTCTTCTCCAACACCACAGTTCAATTTTTCGGCGCTCAGCCTTCTTCACAGTTCAACTTTCACATCCATACATGACCACAGGAAAGACCATAGCCTTGACTAGGTGAACCTTTGTTGGCAAAGTGATGTCTCTGCTTTTGAATATGCTATCTAGGTTGGTCATAACTTTCCTTCCAAGGAGTAAGCGTCTTTTAATTTCATGGCTGCAGTCACCATCTGCAGTGATTTTGGAGCCCAGAAAAACAAAGTCTGACACTGTTTTTACTGTTTCTCCATCTATTTCCCATGTAGTGATGGGACCAGATGCCATGATCTTCGTTTTCTGAATGTTGAGCTTTAAGCCAACCTTTTCACTCTCCACTTTCACTTTCATCAAGAGGCTTTTGAGTTCCTCTTCACTTTCTGCCATAAGGGTGGTGTCATCCGCATATCTGAGGTTATTGATAGGAAGACCCAATACTGTAAAGCGGTCAGTCTTCTTCCGGTTCATCTCTTCTGACGCAGTTCAAGTGACAACCTTAACTGGGCTTTCTGTTGAACTTTTACATGCTCATTCTAAAGCTTATGTAAAATAAAATGGCTGGGAATAGCTTGAACAACTTTGAAAGAGAAGACCAGATGGGAGAGTCACTCTACCAGATATAAAAACTTGCTATACAACTATTAATATAAAAATAGTGAAGGCGGTGTGGTGTGATACACTGGCGGACACAGTGACCAGTGGAACAGAATAGAGTTCAGAAACAGTTCTGCACATATTTGGGGATTTGGTATATGACACTGGTGGCGTTAAAATCAATTTGGCATGATCTTGTAAAGTTAACAGCAAGACCTTGTAAAGCCATCATTCCCACTCCTGTGGGTCTGTTCTGGAAACACTTTAGCACACGCTCTCACTGAGGCATTTACAAGGATTTTATAGAAACTCTTTTCTTGTAAAAACAAAAATATTGGGAAGAACCTAGAAGCATACTAACATAGTAGAATAGATGAATACATTTTTTTGCAGTATTGATTACTGTACAGCAGTTAAAAGAAATGGATTAGAGATGCATATAACAACACACACCTCAGAAGAATAACATTGGGGGGGGGGGATGGCAATTGCCAAAGACATAGGAAGAAAATGCCATTTGTAAAATTTCTAACCTGCAAAATAATATTATAGTATTTCTGTGTCTATACATATGCACTAAGAAGTAATATAGGCATATGAATAATACTCACCAAATTTAGGATGGTAGCTCCTTCCGGAAAGTGAAGAGGAACTAAAGAGTCTCTTGATGATGTGAGAGCTGGATCATAAAGAAGGCAGAGCACTGAAGAATTGATGCTTTGGAACTGTGGTGCTGGAGAAGACTCTTGAGAGTCCCTTGGACTGCAAGGAGATCCAACCAGTCTGTCCTAAAGGAGATCAGTCCTGGGTGTTCACTGGAAGGACTGATTCTGATGTTGATCCAATACTTTGGCCACCTGATAAGAGCCAACTCATTGGAAGAGATCCTGATGCTGGGAAAGACTGAAGGCAGAGGGGAAGAGGGCGACAGAGGATGAGATGTTTGGATGGCATCGCTGATTCAATGGACGTGAACTTGGAGAGTTCATATCTGGGAGATATCTTCAAACTCTGGGAGATAGAAAGGGACAGGGAAGCCTGGCATGCTGCAGCCCATGGGGTCACAAAGAGTTGGACACAACTTGACGTCTGAATAACAGCACCAATGCTGCTTTTGGAGAGGGAGAGGTGATGGCATTCCAGCGAGGATACTGTATCCTTACAGGGAAAAGATCTGCAACATTGAATAGCTCAGTAAGATCTGTATCATCTAATAATTTAAGGTCAGTGATAGATACTTCTAAAATAGTATTTTCTAGAATTTTTATGTTTGAAGGGATCCCTGGTGGCTCAGGGGGTAAACTATCTGCCTGAAATGCAGGAGACCAGGGTTTGATCCCTGGGTCGGGAAGATCCCCTGGAAAAGGGAATGGGAACCCACTCCAGTATTCTCACCTGGAGAGTTCCATGGGAGCCTGGCAGTCTACTGTCCATGGGATCGCAAAGGTTCAGCCACGACTGAGCGACTAACACATACATACATACACAGAAAGAAAGACACTGTACATAAAATGAAGGACATATATTAAAATATGGCTGTGATCATTAATGAGGATTGAAATGCTTCCAAATAACTGATTGGGAGATTAAATAATTATATCTGGGAAGGAATGTTTTTAATTTCACCCTAAAAGATTCACCTTAAACCTATTTTGTTTTATGAACATGTTTACAGAGCACATTAATCAACAAATAACTTTTTTTCTGGGCACCTGTCAGGGGTCTAGTAGCAAGCTACTCACTATGGGGAAGCTACAAGGGAAAAAACAGCCAGCCTGTAACATAACTGAAGTAAAGAAGGAATAAAAAAAAAAAAAAGAAGGAAAGAAAGGGGAGGGGGAGGAGGGACAGGAGAAAGAGAGTGGACGGGGAGGAGAGGAAGAGGAGGGAAGATATTCTGGGCAGGATGGAGTCAACTCGCACATGGCTATTTTAAGCAGACTATTTCACAGATAAAAACGAAGTCAGTGCAGCCTCCTCATGACGTGAGACATTTATCCTGATGATTTCACTAATAAGACACTTCTGGAACTCTTTATAGAATTATGATCGAATATATACTACTTTAACTTGAGTTTCTCTAATGAGGAAGACAACTGGGAGATAAATTGATTTGGGAAAGAGTCAAGAAGAGCAGCTAAGTCAGATAAAATGGCTTTTGGTCAATAGCTCAGCTCAGTTCAGTCGCTCAGTCATGTCTGACTCTTTGCAACCCCATGGACTGCAGCACGCCAGGCCTTCCTGTCTATCACCAACTCCCGGAGTTTACTCAAACTCATGTCCATTGAGTCAGTGATGCCATCCAACCATCTCATCCTCTGTCGTCCCCTTCTCCTCCTGCCTTCAATCTTTCCCAGCGTCAGGGTCTTTCCCAGTGAGTCAGCTCTTCCCATCAGGTGGCCAAAGTATTGGAGTTTTGGCTTCAGCATCAGTCCTTTCAGTGAATATTCAGGACTGATTTCCTTTAGGATGGACTGGTTGGATCTCCTTGCAATCCAAGGGACTCTCAAGAGTCTTGGTTTAAAAGCATCAATTCTTTGGTGCTCAGCTTTCTTTATAGTCCAACTCTCATATCCATACACGACTACTGGAAAACCATAGTCTTGACTAGATGGACCTTTGTTGGCAACATAATGTCTCTGCTTTTCAATATGCTGTCTAGGTTGGTCAGGTATGACCAAATATGAGTGCCTTCCCCCCTACACCCCGTTCCCAAACCACAAAATGATATTTGCACGGCACACTAGATACTATGGATAAGGCTATTTATGACCAAACCTGGTGGCTTTGGGAGTTCCTCTGATGACACAGTCTCTGCCAGCCCACCCTGAGGGGGAAGGACCTGGTGTCTCCACTGACTCAGGACCAAGCACTGCGCTTGGCCGAGCCTCCTGCACTGGCTGGGAAGGTTGTTATAACACATCCCGTGAGACTCTGTGGCAGACCCTGGTGAGCACTCACCAGAACTGTTTCCTTATCTGGGTGCAGAGGTTTGCAGGATCCTGTGTGCAGTCATTCCGGCCCTGATCATAGTGCTCCCGCACCACTGTCCATGCTCCCCCCAACCTCGATAGCTGGTAGCCCAGTGTTCCAACAGGCCAGAAACATACGGGAAGGAGCCTTAACTCCTGAGCCAGGATTTGGAGAAGAGCCTCTAGGAAAGGCCCCAGACCTGCCTTTAGGCCAGGATGCCACTGAGAAATAAACTTTTATAGCATTCAGGCAATGAGGTTTTCTGCCCTGTGACACAGCCTAGTGTGTACTAATAGAGAGACAACTCCAAAAGAGTAAAACAAGCTCCAGACCTGTTTGAAGCAACAGCAGCACCATCATATACCCATGCATGCACGCATGCACACTCAGTCACTCAGTCGTGTCCAAGTCTTCGTGACCCCATGGACTGGAGCCCACCAGGCTCCTCCGTCCATAGGGATTCTCTGGACAAGAATACTGGAATGGGTAGCCATTTCCTTTCTCCGGGGGATCTTCCCAATCCAGGGATCACCTGTGTCTCCTATGACTCCTGAATTTGCAGGAGGGTTCTTTACCACTAGCGCCACCTGGGAAACTTCATAACCCCCTGCTGCTGCTGCTGCTGCTGCTAAGTCACTTAAGTTGTGTCCGTCTCTGTGTGACCCCATAGACGGCAGCCCACCAGGCTCCTCCGTCCCTGGGATTCTCCAGGCAAGAACACTGGAGTGGGTCCATAAACCCCTAAGTCTCTTCAAATGGTATGGAGGACAACACTGATTGCCAAGTGTATTGGTACTCGTGGTTTTACTTAAAATGTGATGCTGTTATTTTAGAATCACACCATGCAAACTTGTGTGGTAAGTCACTCATGTGCTGAGCAAGATTTCTCCTAAAAGAGCTAGATGTTGAGGCCAGGTCAGGTTAGGTTTTTCAGCCCTTTTTGCGTGGCTGAAAAAGGGAAGGGAGGGCGTTTCAGGTAGAAGGTAGGACGAAGCACACAGGTGAGCGCCTCTGACTGGGGTGAAAAGCAGCTCCTTACAAAGAGGAAAAATACTCTTCTTCTCCCGCTTTTTAAAACCCAAACAAAGCAGGTAAGAGTAGCCAGATCTTGTAAACATCCCCTAGCTTTGAAAGACCTAGATTTTATGTAATGTCTACCTGATTAAAAATTCTGAGTTTTGAAAGAAATTTCAAATTGTTATTAAAAGCACAAGACTTCTGGAAGTCCCAATATCAATAGCTAATGTTTACTGAGTATTTAACACATCCCAGGACATAAGCCCTTTGCTTTTAACTGGGACAAGCAGCATGGGTGTCCGTGGGGAGCTTGTTGGAAATCAAGGATGTCAGACCCCATTTCAGACATACCAGATCGACCCATGTCTGTCTTTTAACCAGAACCTTTGGGAATCTGTATACATGCTAAGGTTTAAAAAGCATTGCTTTGAGTACTTTATTACAAGTCCCACAAAAATCCTATTTTTCACTTCTTCTTACTTCAAAAATTGACACATGTTTTATATCTCATGGAGAGACTTCTGGAAGTCACAATACCAACAGGTAGCATTTACTGAGTATTTAACATGTTCTGCAAAAATCCCATAAGGTAGGTACAAGTACTAATTACTAATCCCATTTTCGATAGATAGGAAATAAGGGTCTCAGAGATTAAGTAATTCACTCCAAAATACAAGTTTAATGTCTCTGATAGTATATACACACACACACATACATATGTATGTGTATATGTATGTGTATATATATATGTACATATATATACACATATGTATACGGGTGGTGGCTGATTCTAGAATCTAAGCTTTTACACCCTGCACTGGTGGCCTCTCCTTGTACGAAAGGCACTGTCAGTGGAAATTAGGCCCGCTAGGGACAGACGAACCTGACTGGAAGAACATACCCAATTGGGAAGTGCAGCAGAGTAACCTACAACATATAGAGAAGTGACTGTGAAAGGAAATCGTTGCAAAGGTGAATCAATAATTAAATATATATTTAAGCATATGAAAGAACACACATTCATACACAGGTAAATACGCTAATTTGTAACTTTAAGTTTGAGAGCTTTAGCAACTGAGGTCTAAAAGATGATTTTCTATTTCTTTCTGAAGGAAAATTAATTGGGATATTCCCCCATTTATAAAATTCTTTGAGCCAAGAAGACAAGATTTAGGATACACTAGTGAATGAAATACAAATTTCTGTGGTTTTGACTTATTGTAACTGTTTTTACTGCTGAGGGCACCTGCTCTAAGACTTCAGTACAGTGGGTCTCAAACTTTAGCATCAAAATCATCCGGGGAGCTTGTAAATGAGTTTGCTGGGCCCCTTCCCCAATCTCTAACTCAGTAGGTCAGAGGGGAGGGGTCCCACAGTGTCACATTTCTAATAAATTTCCACAGGATACTGGTGCTGCTGGGCTGGGGACATCTTGAGGACCACTGGGATGGGACGATGTTCCAGAGTAAATGTCAAACCCAAGACGGAGGTTTCAGGTTGCTCACAGGTACTGTAAACCTTCCCAGGTCAAAAAAAAAAAAAAAAAGAGAGAGAGAAGGGTGGCAGAGCACCCTGGTGTTCCACACTGCAGGGCTTCCTTGGGCTTCATTCTTTCTGAGCCAACCTCTTGCTTTTAACTGGATTCCAAGACAAACGTGAGGAGCAGGACACACATCTTTATAAGGTGGAGGCAGCCTCAGTTGGCTTTGCCCGGCCCTTTCCCAACTCTCCTCTCTGCTCCTCCAGCCTCTTCCTCTGTCTTAGCCCCTCAGCCTGGCTCTCAGCCATTCCATCAGCATGGCCTGCACAGGGCACTGGGCCCTCTGTATCCCTAATCCTCAGGGTAACTCCACAAAATAGCTATCACTCTTCTTGCACAGATGAAATGCTGAGACCCAGAGAAGTTAAATAATTGACCAAAAAAAAGACAAAGCCAATAGGTAGTGAAGTAGGGTTCAAATTCAAGTTTCAGTTCAGTCGCTCAGTCATGTCCGACACTTTGCGACTTCATGGACTGCAGCATGCCAGGCTTCTGGGTCCATCACCAACTCCTGGAGTTTACTCAAACTCATGCCCATTGAGTCGGTGATACCATCCAGCCACCTCATCCTCTGTCGTCCCCTTCTCCCACCTTCAATCTTTCCCAGCATCAGGGTCTTTTCAAATGAGTCGGTTCTTCACATCAGGTAGCCAAACTATTGGAGTTTCAGCTTCAGCATCAGTCCTTCCAGTGAACATTCAGGACTGATTTCCTTTTGGATGGACTGGTTGGATCTGCTTGCAGTCCAAGCGACTCTCAAGAGTCTTCTCTAACACCGCAGTTTGAAAGCATCGATTCTTCGGCGCTCAGCTTTCTTTGTGGTCCAACTCTCACATCCATACATGACTTCTGGAAAGACCATAGCTTTGACTAGGGCCTTTGTTGTCAAAGTAATGTTTCTGCTTTTTAATATGCTGTCTAGATTGGTCATAGCTGTTTTTCCAAGGAGCAAAGGAGAAAAGGAAAAATATACCCACTTGAATGCCGAGTTCCAAAGAATAGCAAGGAGAGATAAGAAAGTCTTCCTCAGGGGCTTTTTCCCCCCTCAGAAATAGGGGAAAATAATAGATTGGGAAAGAATAAAGATCTCTTCAAGAAAATTAGAGATACCAAGGGAACATTTCATGCAAAGATGGGCACAATAAAGGACAGAAATGGTATGGACGTAACAGAAGCAGAAGATATTAAGAGGTGGTAAGAATACACAGAAGAACTGCACAAAAAAGATCTTCATGACCCAGATAACCATGATGTTGTGATCACTCACCTAGAGCCAGATATCCGAATGAGAAGTCAAGTGGACCTTAGGAAACATCACTACAAACAAAGCTAGTGGAGGTGATGGAATTCCAGTTGAGTTATTTCAAATCCTAAAAGATGATGCTGTGAAAGCACTCACTCAGTATGATACCAAATATGGAAAACTCAGCAGTGGTCACAGAACTGGAAAACGTCAATTTTCATTCCAATCTCAAAGAAAGGCAATGCCAAAGAATGTTCAAACTACCGCACAATTGCACTCATCTCACACACTAGCAAAGTAATGCTCAAAATTCTCCAAGCCAGGCTTCAACAGTACATGAACCGTGAACTTCCAGATGTTCAAGTTGGATTTAGAAAAGACAGAGGAACTAGAGATCAAATTGCCAACATCTGTTGGATCACTGAAAAAGTAAGAGAGTTCCAGAAAAACGTCTACTTCTGCTTTATTGACTATGCCAAAGCCTTTGACTGTGTGGATCACAACAAACTGTGGAAAATTCTTGAAGAGATGGGAATACCAGCTCACCTGACCTGCCTCTTGAGAAACCTGTATGCAGGTCAGGAAGCAACAGTTAGAACTGGACATGGAACAACAGCCTGGTTCCAAATAGGGAAAGGAGTAAGTCAAGGCTATATATTGTCACCTTGCTTATTTAACTTATATGCAGAGTATATCATGAGAAACGCTGGGCTGGATGAAGCACAAGCTGGAATCAAGATTGCCTGGAGAAATATCAATAACCTCAGATATGCAGATGACGCCACCTTTACGAGAGAACGTGAAGAAGAACTAAAGACGAAAATGAAGATCATGACATCCGGTCCCATCACTTCATGGCAAATAGCTGGGGAAACAATGGAAACAGTGACAGACTTTATTTTCTTGGGCTCCAAGATCACTGCAGATGGTGACTTCAGCCATGAAATTAAAAGATGCTTGCTCCTTGGGAGAAAATTCAGGTTTATCTACCTGCAAAGCACTCTCCTCAGGGCAGTGCTTGTTCATGTTGGTTAGCTATTAGGGTCTACTAATGCCAGGGCCCCACCCCAGATCCATTAAATTAGAATCTCAAAGCTGGGACTAAGGGTGTTATTGTGTGTGTGTGTGTGTGTGTTTTAATCTCCACAAATGATTCAAATCTGCTGTCAGGATTGAGAACAGCTGCTTTATGGGTATCTGTTTGACTCCATTACAGATCATTACAGATATATTTGAACACAAACACATATGTGTGTATATATACACACATACACATATATACATATAGATTTTAAAGTGATACTGCCCCTTTGACATTGACCCAAAGGAATAGAAATGGTAGAATGTTCCCATATCTATATATTTAAGGGATAATTTCAAATCTCACCAGCAGGAGCAGTTTTGTCTAAGATATACAAAATCTTCTTGAAAACACGTTGTCACAAGCTGTTTTACTAGGTGGGGACATTACAATTTTGAAATACTAAATTCTTACAACATAGTCACTAGATTCAATAGCAGAAGTAGAGCCCTAAACTGTGGAAAATTCTGAAAGAGATGGGAATACCAGACCACCTGATCTGCCTCTTGAGAAATCTGTATGCAGGTCAGGAAGCAACAGTTAGAACTGGTCATGGAACAACAGACTGGTTCCAAATAGGAAAAGGAGTACGTCAAGGCTGTATATTGTCACCATGTTTATTTAACTTATATGCAGAGTACATCATGAGAAATGCTGGACTGGAGGAAACACAAGCTGGAATCAAGATTGCTGGGAGAAATATCAATAACCTCAGATATGCAGATGACACCACCCTTATGGCAGAAAGTGAAGAGGAATTCAAAAGCCTCTTGATGAAAGTGAAAGTGGAGAGTGAAAAGGTTGGCTTAAAGCTCAACATTCAGAAAACAAAGATCATGGCATCTGGTCCCATCACTACATGGGAAATAGATGGGGAAACAGTGGAAACAGTGTCAGACTTTACTTTTCTGGGCTCCAAAATCACTGCAGATGGTGACTGCAGCCATGAAATTAAAAGACGCTTACTCCTTGGAAGGAAAGTTATGACCAACCTATATAGCATATTCAAAAGCAGAGACATCACTTTGCCAACAAAGTTTCGCCTAGTCAAGTTTATGGTCTTTCCTGTGGTCATGTATGGATGTGAGAGCTGGACTGTGAAGAAGGCTGAGTGCCGAAGAATTGATGCTTTTGAACTGTGGTGTTGGAGAAGACTCTTGAGAGTCCCTTGGACTGCAAGGAGATGCAACCAGTCCATTCTGAAGGAGATGAGCCCTGGGATTTCTTTGGAAGGAATGATGCTCAAGCTGAAACTCCAGTATTTTGGCCACCTCATGTGAAGAGTTGACTCATTGGAGAAGACTCTGATGCTGGGAGGGATTGAGGGCAGGAGGAGAAGGGGACGACAGAGGATGAGATGGCTGGATGGCATCACTGACTCGATGGATGTGAGTCTGAGTGACCTCCGGGAGTTGGTGATGGACAGGGAGGCCTGGCGTGCTGCGGTTCATGGGGTCGCAAAGAGTTGGACACGACTGAGCGACTGATCTGATCTCTGATTTAACATAAAACTAATGATGGTTATTCACTTTTCTAAAATTATGGTTCCTTATTAGTACAATATCTACTACACCTGTGGGACGGCATAGTAGTTTCTAGAGCCTAAAAACAGAACTCAGAAAACTGCATCCTGTTTGTTCTGGTTGCTTACCACTCCCCTGGAAGAATTCAGTTAGAAGCCTTTGAGCATGAAATATTCTTGCTATTTTTCCCTTTACCCTGGCTAACAATGAAGTGAATGACCTAAAACTTCTCTTTTCAGTCTGAGAATTATTGTATACACCTATGTAAACAACTAAGCTGAACTGTCCGTCAAGAAATAAGGAGAAGTGCAGGAGAAAGCAAAATATTGAAAACCACGCAGATTTTAGAATCAGGCAAAACTGGATTCAAATTCTGGTTTTGGCCCCCATTAGCTGTGTGAATGTGGGAAATTTGAGTGTCTGAGTTCTCTCTCTCTCTCTATTTTTTAGTCTGAAGAATGTGGCTCCCGATATCCACTTTAGTTTTTATAAAACTTACCAGCACATGGCAGACAGTGCATGAAAGGGCAGCTCTGAGTATGTACCACAAAGTGCCAGAGGCTTAGTTCTAGGCTGGACAGCGCCACCTGAACGTGTCCTGAAGTCTCACACGTGATGTGTCAGGATCTTCAATTTGCTCTTTTCTCCAGTTTTCTGTCTCAGAGTGTGGCCTCGGCGTCCCTCGGCCCCCTGGACGGCAAGGGTCTTTGGAGTCACGCTCAGTGGCTCCCTCCCCTTTCCTCCCTGCTTTTCATCTCCGAGGCCTCCCGAAACCATCTCTCTTCTGTTTTCTCAGGCACCAGCAGAAGTCAGATTTTTATTTTCTGCCTGCACAAATGGCAAGGCGACAGCTCAGGCACACTTTGTCCACCAGCCTTCTCAGCCTCTTGTCCCACTGAGCTCATCCTATGAGCTGCTGACAAAGACATCGTTTTCACCACGCCTCTTTGATGGATTGCCATAGCTACAGAACAAATTCTAGATCCTCTGCATGGACACTGAGTGGCCTACATTCTGCCGTCTAGAGCTTTAAGCCTAATTTTCCATCAGTCCCAAATTCTTTGCTGCGTTGTAATGGACTCAATGATTCATTCCTACAAGATGAGTCCATGTTCCTCCAACTGATTCTTTAGCACTCCTCTTCAGTCCTTTTATGGGCTTCTCTGGTGGCTCAGTTGGAGAAGGCAATGGCAAGCCACTCCAGTACTCTTGCCTAGAAAATCCCACGGATGGAGGAGCCTGGTGGGCTGCAGTCCATGGGGTCACTACGAGTCGAATGTGACTGAGCGACTTCACTTTCACTTTTCACTTTCACACAATGGAGAAGGCAATGGCAACCCACTCCAGTGTTCTTGCCTGGAGAATCCCAGGGACGGCGGAGCCTGGTGGGCTGCCGTCTACGGGGTCGCACAGAGTCGGACACGACTGAAGCGACTTAGCAGCAGCAGCAGCAGCTGGTGGCTCAGACGGTAAAGAGTCTGCCTGCAGCGCGGGAGACCCGGGTTCAATCCCTGGGTCAGGAAGATGCCCGGGAGAAGGAAATGGCAACCCGCTCTAGTATCCTTGCCTGGAAAATCCCTTGAATGGAGGTTCCTTTATGTGCCCTGTCCCCTGTACCTGGAATTTCTCTTCCTCCTTCACCTGTTCAAGATGTTCAAGTCCTACAAACGCAATTCCATCACCATGGCCTCAGTGCCTCCTCCCACAGACCTCAGTCACCAAGAATTGTTTCTTCCTGAATACATCTCTGCTGCATTGTTTAAAATTCACCATGTAGCCCTAGCATCATCCTTATCTGTACACATTTATCTGTTCCAGTCTCAAATTTAAAAGGTCTTAACATCAGGACCCAAGTCTTATTCATCATCTTTTCAGCCATGGTGGAATCCAGATATCACTGAGAATGAAGTGCTGGCAGTACATTTAGACCACAATGAGGACTGAGATCCTGTCTTCCCCACGTATTCCCAGTACAATAAACACTAGTCATGTTGATGAGTGAATACATGGGGAAAATATAAAGGAACTCTACCCAGTCTAGAAAGGTATTTAATATTTTGCATTCAATCTCTATTGTCATTCATAATTTTGTCCAAGATTGAACCCATGTTCAGTGGTTAAGTGGTCGTTTTTATGTCAAAAGCAATGGAATATAGAACTTTCTCCGAATAAGTGGACGCTGCCCATGCTGAAGACAAGGCAGGTAGCCAGAGGGACACACACGCACACACACAGCTGAACTGCAGTGTCATAAAAATTGAAGAAGATATTTTCCTATCACAAGTCAACTAGCAGGAGAGCATTTTGTAGGACCCTTTAGATGGAAGTAAAGTCTTCTTAGTGAAAAGGATGCCAAATTCTATGTGAGCTAACAGAAACAGCTGATGCAGAGACTCAGATATGCTTGTTAATGATATTATAAGAAAGTAAAATCTCAAGTGAACCAGTGCGGGACATAGAAGCATAGCAACAGAACCTGGGTCAAGAAAGAAGAAAAAATCTTGTTGGGAAAAGAACTAAGACTATCCCTGGCTATGTTCAAGCTAACAGAGCCTTTTAAGTTCTTCAGTGAGTGTATACTTCAAATTAATATCAGAAACTCACTGGTCATGCTGAATGAAAAGGGATAGGAGCACAGAGGGACCAGCTCAGAGAGAGTGGCTGGCTCATCAATAAGCCTCACCAGAGGCAAGACTCCCTGCCAAGACTCCCTCACCAGCCAAGACTCCCTGCCCCCAGATATCATTTAGGGGAGAATCACCAGGTTTCAGCTCCAGGATTTTTTTTTTTTTTCTTTCTGTATTTTAATGGCTGAACAAGACTCAGAAAAAATACATTCTTTCTTTGGGTAGTGTTACTGTCACTCAATACCTCCTTGTCTTTCTTTTTTTCCCTTTTTAATCTAAAGAAACATTTTACTGATGTGCTAGCCTTCATACGATGTGGCATATTTCTTTTCTCATTTCTGATAGACAAATCAGAGTGATATTGATATCCCAGGGGCCATGTCCCCCTTCCCACATAATTCCTCTGCATTTGCAGCAACTGGCCACAGTGGTGGGCACAGGACAAAGGCTACCTGGGCCATAATCCCACGCTTCCCTGACCACAGCAATCAGCTCAAG
Organism: Tragelaphus eurycerus; assembly: GCA_935064755.1. Classification (NCBI taxonomy): domain Eukaryota; kingdom Metazoa; phylum Chordata; class Mammalia; order Artiodactyla; family Bovidae; genus Tragelaphus; species Tragelaphus eurycerus. The sequence continues at coordinate 1,564,640 of CAKXYN010000170.1, read as the reverse complement.
GAGTAAGACAAAGTCAAGGTGATCAGAGTCCCTTCCTGTGGTTTTCACACTGGGTTGGGAGGAAAAACCCTTTGTTTCTTGCTTGATTAGGAGGCTGTATGAAGCTCAAAGGTACCAGCATCTATGGTTCTAGCCTAGTGCTAGGACAGACAGACTGACTCCAACATGTGCACAGAAGCAGAGAGAGCTGGTGACATAGAACCCCTGGCTCCAGTAGCCCCAGAGAGTATTCCTTCTGATTCCATGAAAAATCATCCAATAAAATCCTCCCCTATTAACTTTGTTTTCTCTTAATTTGGTCTGATTTAGATTTCTGTCTCTTGGAACCAAAAAGAGTCCCAATAAATATGTAATCCATCATGTACTGATGTCAAAATTTAAGTCTCAGAGGGCAATTTTACTTCTTCTCCTGTCTGGAGCTGGCAATGTCTAGAGAACAAACCCCACTCCGTCCCTGTCATCACACTTCAGATATTGATACACTGTCCTTTTCTCTGGCCCTTGGACAGGCCAGGCTGCTTTCTTTTCCCAGGCCTTTGCACTTGCTCTTTGCTCTGCCTAGAAGGACTCTCCCCAGCTACTTTCATACTTGGCATGTTCTCAGTATGTGAGTCTCATTCAAATGCCAGTTTCTGGAGTAGTTCTGGCCACCTTAAACAAAGCTGTCGAGAAAGTTTACCTGCTGACCCTGTTATTTCCTTTATATATGCATCATAATATGAACTTCTCTTGTTTGTTTGGTACCCATCTTCCTCACTTCAGCATTCCAAGGGCGAGACCCTTGTCTGACACTGCCTGTCTCATTCACAATGCCCAGCCTGCAGTCGACACGTAAACATTTCTGAAATGTTAAGTGAAGACATAGTTTCGATCACTGCATATAATCATCGTTGAGGTAACCTGTTACATGGACTGCATGTATTTTGAACACTTCTCACGCCATATACATTTTGCCCATTTTCAGCGCTCCCTGGCTCCCCCGTGAAGTTCTGAGTCAGCTCACTCCTCTGGATGCTCTCATGTACAGACCCCGGGACCCCTCCTGACGTCACAGGTGGGATTCCGCTGCTCAGAGTGGAGAGGCTGGGTCTGGTAGCCTCTCATAAAGGGATTTGTCTGCTGCCCAGAAGAGTCTGAAGCTAAACCCAGAGTGTCCAGCCGGGAGTTCAGGGGTAACCTGGCTGAAGGCATCACTTACTGCAGTTTTTTAATTAAGACACTAGGTGGCAGATGACTATGCTTTTGGAGACAAATGAGCAATTAGCATTATAATGCTTAACAAACCATGGATAACTTTCTCTGGTGACATTAATGTCACCAGGAATTATAATCATTTGACAGAATGGTAAGAATTATGACTGGGGCTTTGGCCTGAGCCTATGAAGGGTAGGATATATTCTGAAACTTTTTACTTTCAGGAAGGAAATGTACAACATGGAAAAATTAAAAGACTAATCTAGCAGAGAGATTTATATCAGCTACAGGGGACCACCAAGAGAGCTAATGTCTACATAGTAAGGCTAAAATTGCTATTTGCACTGTAATAAGAATTCTTTACCTTTTGAATTAATAATCTAATTTAGAAAATTATTGATCGCATCTTTCTCTTTCCGTTCTCTTTTCTACTTAAACACCAGGGAGTGTTTCTTTCTTTTCTTTTTTTTTTTTTTTAAGTCTTTCAAATAGAAACTGGTCAGAGAATCTATTGTTTCCCTGGTAACCTTCTATGCACAGTCCTGGGCTTGGAGAGCCTTTATTTTCTGCCAAGGCCACAGCACATGGCAGAAAACAATCGGAGGGACACATGCAAAAGCGGATTGCATTGGTATTTCTTTTAATTAATCACAAATAAAATGCTCAGATAGCCTGCTATTAAATTAAGAAAACAGAACACAAAATACAATAAAAACAAGAAATCCCAATATATAGATTTCCTTTTCATGTGCAGTCTTTAAAGAATGGCAGCAAGGAGAGAGATGGGGGGAGAGGCAGCCAGAGAAGGGAGAGGGTGAAAGAGCGAGGGAATGAGAGGTAGAGAAGGGAGTGGGGTGGGGGTACATTGACACAGAATGGAGAGACCGGAGGGAGAAGGAATGGGAAGAGGCAGAGAGAAAGGAGAGTCACACAGGGGAAGATAAATTGTAGAGGGGGGTGGGGAGCAGGAACAGAAAACTGTAAGGGAAGCCGAGGAACACAGAGAGGAGGAGGAAAAATCCAAAGGAGGAGGAGGAGCAAGGGAGACGTCTAACAGGTTTCCAAATGTTTTCATCAGCACCTATTTCTTCAGGGCTTCCTTATCTTCAAACTTCAGAAAGGGGGAAAAAAAAATCACCTGTTATTTGCTGCCCTTTGAGATGTTTATTAATCAGTGAATCATTGTTTACTGCTCTTTGACTGCCCTAATACTTAAGCCTTGGGAGTCTTGCTTCAGATAGATGTGAATGAGCCTCTTGTAGGTTGTGAGGACAAGAGAGAGGCTCGGGTTGAGTCAGAGGATTAGAGAGTGTGGAAGGGATCTGCAGAGACGGAAGGAAAACAGGAACCATGTGTAGCCAGGCTCTTCAGAAAAAAATCGGATCTGGAGGATCTTTTAGGCGAGAACACTCTGACAGGTCAGTAGGTAAAGAATCAGCCTGCAATGCAGGAGACCCCAGTTCAATTCCTGGGTTGGGAAGAACCGCTGGAGAAGGGATAGGCTACCCACTTCAGTATCCTCGGGCTTCCCTGGTGGCTCAGCTGGTAAAGAAGCCGCCTGCAATGTGGGAGGCCTGGGTTCGGTCCCTGGGTTGGGAAGATCCCCTGGAGAAGGGAAAGGCTACCCACTCCGTATTACAGTCTGGAGAATTCCACGGACTGTATAGTTTGTGGGGTCGCAAAGAGCCAGACACAACTGAGTGACGTTCACTTTCGCTGTTGGAGCCACCGGGTGTCCTGTCGCTAGGTCAGCAGCACAGATCTCCTGTTCTTTCTTGGCTTCTTCTCCATTCCTGTCACTTCACTTTTCAGCTCTGCGTCTGCAATTCTCCCCATTATCCACCATTTTCTCTCTGTCTCTGGACTCAAACTGGGTACGGCAGAAGATCCAGGCGTGGTCATCACCACCCACTTAGGGTGCCCTTAGGGGCAGAACTCTTTCTTGAGGCCATTTCAGAGAATGGCAGGCCTTGGGTTAGGTGTTCACTTGTGCTTCAAGTAAGTCTCATCAGGATAAGAAGGACTAGGAGGTACATGTATGTGAGAGACCTTTCTGTATTACAGAGGCAGTAGGGCAGGAATCCAGAAAGGGAAGGGATAAAACCAAAAGGCACACTGGTTGGTAGGACCAGTGCATCCCAGGCTTGTCCATCAATCATATTTTTTTTGGTGGGGGTTGGGGGGCAGATATGGCTTTAGCACTGCCCACGTTGTACTAAACCTACTTAAACCTCACAAACCCAGGGCCAAGTTTAGCCACTACATCCAGGAGATATAACATGAATCACTTCAAACCTAAGTGTTTGAAACACTTTGAATGTTTTTGAAACCTAAGCTCAATGAAGCAATAATGCAGAATGTTTTGAATAGAGGGAAAGGGGAAATACAGGAAAGGAAGAAGCTCTTTGGGAGAAAGAGAAGGGAAAGAAAAGAGATTTTTCTCTAGTGAGAGAGGGAGGGAGGTCTGTGGACCTACCTGCACCCACACCTGAACCCACAGGGGTGGCAATACTTCAGAGATGACGGATCAGGACACCTTGGGAGGGGGATTTCCAGCCTCTGCAAGCATTTCTGTACCTCCCATGAGGCTGACTTCAAGCTGGGGCCTCTGACAGACCACTTCGGATTTAAGCAACACAGATGTCATGGCGTCCTTGATAGCTTGATGGATGAAGACCCCAGAAAGGCAGATAGAAAACAGATGTTACAGGATACTGCAGGCTTCCGGGTACTCATCAGACCTGAATAGGAAGCCAGTTCCAATATTACCTGACATGAATTCCCTGACAGCTTGGGAAGATGTTTGCTTAAATTCATATTTCATTTGATTTATAGGAAATAAACCAATAGAGATATTTTTGAATCTCTGAGTTTAGAGACTGAAAATTATACCACTTGAACATTTTTAAGCCTGGGGAACAGATTGGGACACTACTCTTCAGTGTCCTAAGACAGGCCTTGGTCAAATCATGATTTTTACCTTGTCTATTTTTTTGTTGACTTAAGATTTTTCTATAAACACAACAATACCTCTAGAAGTCTCAAAAGTTCTGTATCAATGATTGCTTGGTCTTCTTGAGATGCTATAGCAAACACACCCTAGATTAGGCAGCTTGTAAACATCAGAAGACTCTTGAGAGTCCCTTGGACTGCAAGGAGATTGATCCAACCAGTCAATCCTAAAGGAAATCAGTTCTGAATATTCATTGGAAGGATTGATGTTGAAGCTGAAACTCTAATACTTTGGCCACCTGGCGCGAAGAGCTGACTCATTTGAAAAGAGTCTGATGCTGGGAGAGATTGAAGGCAGGAGGAGAAGGGGACGACAGAGGATGATATGGTTAGATGGCATCACTGACTCGATGGACGTGAGTTTATGCAAGCTTTGGGAGTTAGTGATGGACAGGGAGGCCTGGCACGCTGCAGTCCATGGGGTCTCAACGAGTAGGACACGACTGAGTGAGTGAACAGAACTGAAACACCAGATATTCATTTCCCACAGTACTACAGGCTAGAAATCCAAGACTGGGGTGCCAACATGCTCAGGTTCTGGTGAGAGCCCTCTTCTGCGATGCAGATAGTCAAGTCACCCTTGTATCCTCCCACGGCCTAGAACAGAAAGGGAAGCGCCTCTCTCATGACTCCTTTTTTTTAAAATTTTTTTTTAACTTTACAATATTGTATTGGTTTTGCCATGTATCAAAATGAATCTGCCACAGGTATACATGTGTTCCCCATACTGAACCCTCCTCCCTCCTCCCTCCCCATACCATCCCTCTGGGTCGTCCCAGTGCACCTTAAGGCCACTAATCTCATTCATCGGAGAAGGCAATGGCACCCCACCCCAGTACTCTTGCCTGGAAAATCCCATGGACAGAGGAGCCTGGTAGGCTGCAGTCCATGGGGTTGCGAAGAGTCAGACATGACTAAGCAACTTCACTTTCACTTTTCACTTTCATGCATTGGAAAATGAAATGGCAACCCACTCCAGTGTTCTTGCCTGGAGAATCCCAGGGATGGCAGAGCATGGTGGGCTGCTGTCTATAGGGTCGCACAGAGTCGGACACAACTGAAGCGACTTAGCAGCAGCAATCTCATTCATGGGGCTTCCCAGGTGGCACAGTGATAAAGAATCCAACTACCAATGCAGAAGATGTTGGTTTGATCCCTGGGTTAGGAAGATCCCCTGGAGGAGGAAATGGCAACCCACTCCAGTATTCTTGCCTGGAGAATCCAATGGACAGAGAAGCCTGGCAGGCTACAGTATATGGGATCACAAAAAGTTGGACAGGACTTAGCAACTGAGCACTAATTCCAGTCACAAAGGTTCCACCCTCATTACCTCCCAAAGGTACCTCCTAATTCCATTACCTCCTAATACCACCATCTGGTAGGCTTTCAACATCGGTGTTTTGGAAAGACACAAACATTCAGTTCATAATAGTGACCATCATCACTTTTTCTCATAGAAAAATAGGATCAGGACAGTATTTATTGGCTTGCTCTGTGGCACGCAGCTCAGAGAGAAAGAAAGTAAGCAGAGCCAAGCCATGGCCTGTCTTCCCAAAGATCAAGGCTGTTGTCCTAGAGAAAGCACAGCTGGGAGGGAAGCTGGTTTCCCACTTGTTTCTCCCAGTGGTGGCACAGCTGGGATGTGACCATCCTTTTCGGTCCTAAACATGATGGAGGCTGAGTGCAGGGAACTGGCTGACCTGTGCGCAGATTTAGGGCCCTTTCTCAACTTGGGTGGGGAGAAATACATGGGACAAAGGCAAAAAAAAAAAAAAAAGGGTCTTTTGTCATTTCACTTGGGACAAGGAAATCTACAGCAAAAATAGAGCATATTTTCCTATAGACTGACTGTAAGCTCTCCTTAGGCATAGAAGCCAGAGCTTATTTATAGAACAGTTTCACCCTGTCTGGACAGCTAGTCTAACTAATTCTCATCAAGCCAGTTGCACAAATTCCTGTTACGACGGATTCCCATAAAATCACTCTCTGGGCTGAGCATCTCTGGGGAATGTGAAGGATGATATTGACTCAGGGATGGCAGAGATGAGCTCAGCTGGTACACCGCGGCTGCCCCCACCTGCAGCTTCATCGCCTCCTTCCTCCAGCCTTCTCTCCCTGTTCCCTGCCCCTTCCATGCCTCCGGATGCCCACTGGGATGACTCAATACTAGTGCCGAACCGCATCACTGCTCTGCTCCTCACTTTATTCATTTAGAGAGGGATGATGTCTACTTACCCGGATTACAATGAGGCTGAATAAAATAGCACATATGAATGTCCTTGCACAGAACAGACACTGGGTAATTATTCAGTAGGAAATAAGGACAAGAAAAGGCAGTAGTTTAAGTGCTACTCAGCACATGGAAAGATAAATCACTCGATGGAAGGTTTATTGGGTGGTTGGACGTGAGGAGGGTGAGTCAGAGCAAACTAATGAAGGAGGGTGATGTTGGAAGTTGCAGGCTCGTCACCGCTGCTGCTGACGTTATTTGAAAGAGACAGAAGGCTACATCTCCAGCCGGTGTTAATTAGTGGAGCTCCCTAGGCATTCCATGTAGCTGGGATGGTAAAACCTCATGTCCTGCTTGAGACCAACTCCTGTTTGTGTAATTACCTCCTGACAGCCGGCCTTCAGCTGTACGGTTTTTACAAAAAGATAGCATCTCTTCTATTGTACTCACTGCAATTAGCCTTTCACAAAGGGGATGAGGAAAAGGTGACAGGATGCAATGGGGTCCCCTTCTCTTTCTTAGGGCAGATGCGTGAATTCTTGGGCAGACTGTAGCATACTTAAGAATGCATGAATATTAAAAGGTGTTCTGAAAGTATTTTTCATATTGTTTTCTGATATGGTCTTCATCACAATAATAACTATGAGGTCATGGACCCTAGAAGTAAAAGATAGTGCTATCCTGACTGTCAACATCTGATGCTGACTGAATTATGTCACCCTCCACAACCCCTGTTCATATTTTGGAGTGCTAAAAGCTATGGTTTTTCCAGTGGTCACGTATGGATGTGAGAGTTGGACTATAAAGATAGCTGAGTGCTGAAGAATTGATGCTTTTGAACTGTGGTGTTGGAGAAGACTTTTGAGAGTCCCTTAGACTGCAAGGAGATCCAACCAGTCCATTCTAAAGGAGATCAGTCCTGAATATTAATTGAAAGGACTGATGCTGAAGCTGAAACTCCCATACTTTGGCCACCTGATGTGAAGAACTGACTCATTTGAAAAGACCTCAAACTACTGCACAATTGCACTCATCTCACACGCTAGTAAAGTAATGCTCAAAATTCTCCAAGCCAGGCTTCAGCAATATGTGAACCGTGAACTTCCTGATGTTCAAGCTGGTTTTAGAAAAGGCAGAGGAACCAGAGATCAAATTGCCAACATCCGCTGGATCATGGAAAAAGCAAGAGAGTTCCAGAAAAACATCTATTTCTGCTTTCTTGACTATGCCAAAGCCTTTGACTGTGTGGATCACAATAAACTGTGGACAATTCTGAAAGAGATGGGAATACCAGACCACCTGATCTGCCTCTTGAGAAATTTGTATGCAGGTCAGGAAGCAACAGTTAGAACTGGTCATGGAACAACAGACTGGTTCCAAATAGGAAAAGGAGTACATCAAGGCTGTATATTGTCACCATGTTTATTTAACTTATATGCAGAGTACATCATGAGAAACGCTAGACTGGAAGAAACACAAGTGGAATCAAGATTGCTGGGAGAAATATCAATAACCTCAGATATGCAGATGACACGACTCTTATGGCAGAAAGTGAAGAGGAACTCAAAAGCCTCTTGGTGAAAGTGAAAGTGGAGAGTGAAAAGGTTGGCTTAAAGCTCAACATTCAGAAAACGAAGATCATGGCATCTGGTCCCATCACTTCATGGGAAATAGATGGGGAAACAGTGGAAACAGTGTCAGACTTTGTTTTTCTGGGCTCCAAAATCACTGCAGATGGTGACTGATGAAATTAAAAGACGCTTACTCCTTGAAAGGAAAGTTATGACCAACCTAGATAGCATATTCAAAAGCAGAGACATTACTTTGCCAACAAAGGTTCGACTAGTCAAGGTTATGGTCTTTCCTGTGGTCATGTATGGATGTGAGAGTTAGACCATAAAGAAAGCTGAGCACAGAAGAACTGATGCTTTTGAACTGTGGTGTTGGAGAAGACTCTTGAGAGTCCCTTGGACTGCAAGGAGATCCAACCAGTCCATTCTGAAGGAGATCAGCCCTGGGATTTCTTTGGAAGGAATGATGCTAAAGCTGAAACTCCAGTATTTTGGCCACCTCATGCAAGGAGCTGACTCATTGGAAAAAACTCTGATGCTGGGAGGGATTGGGGGCAAGAGGAGAAGGGGACGACAGAGGATGAGATGGCTGGATGGCATCACTGACTCGATGGATGTGAGTTTGAGTGACCTCTGGGAGTTGGTGACGGACAGGGAGGCCTGGCGTGCTGCAGTTCATGGGGTTGCAAAGAGTCGGACACGACTGAGCGACTGATCTGATCTGATCTGATGGTGGGAAAGATTGAAGGCAGGAGGAGAAGGGGAGGACAGAGGATGAGATGGTTGGATGGCATCACTGACTCAATGGACAAGAGTCTGAGTAAGCTCTGGGAGTTGGTGATGGACAGGGAGGCCTGGTGTGTTGCGGTTCATGGGTTGCAAATAGTCAGACACAACTGAGTGACTAAACTGAACTGAACCCCCAGTGTGACTGTATTTGGAGACGGCTCTTTAAGGAGGATTAAGGCCCAGTGAGATCATAAGGGTGGATCTGACAGGACTGGGGTCCGTGTAAGAAGAGACACAAGCACACGCACAAAGAGGAAAAGCTCCGTGAGGTCATGGTGGCAAGGCAGCTTTTGGCAAGCCAGGAAGAGAGACCTCGCCCACAAACCCCCAAACTCCCAGCACTTGACCTATCCAAGACTTGCTGGCACCCAAGGGCTTGGGACACTGGGCTGTGGCCTGACTGGGGTGAGGTCAAAGCCCCCTCTGTGATCTGTGTGGAGGAGGGAAGAGGGTCTCAGCAAGTTCTATCACGCACTTGGCTGCATCTGGTTTTACTGGCATAGCCCTTTGATTGTAAAGGGCTCTGCATCTTAGTCCGTGTTCCTCAGCACCTCTGTGAGCTTCCTGTTGCTGCTGTAACAGATTACCACACTCTCAGTGGCTTAACTCGACACAGATTTATTCTCTTATGGTTTTGAAGGTCAGAATGTAAAAAATCCGTCTGACTGCTAACGTCAAGGTGGTCACAGGGGTTCCCCTTGGAGGTCTGAGGGGGGATCTGTTTCCTTGCTTTCTGTGCTTTTGGTAGCTGCCTGCATTCCTTGGTTTGACATTGCTTCCTCCATCTTCAAAGCATGTCACTCCAATCTCTGCTTCCCTCTCCTCTGACCTGGCCGGCATCTGTCTTCTAAGGGCCGCTGTGAATTGCCCTGAGCTCACACAGATAGTCAGCCCACCTCATAATCAGATCTCATCTGCTGTTCTTCTTTGCCATGTGAGCTAATGTTCGAAGGTTCTAGGACATGGTCATGTATGGAGGAGTGTCAGCCTACACACCGCCCTACCCGGGGTTCCATACTCTCAGGCAGAGATCCTTTATGGCGATCACCCACACGGAGATCAGCTTCCTGTGAGTTCATTACAGCTTTCCTGCCTGGGCTGAGTCTCTCTAATAGTCAGGGCTTGTGCCACCTCCTCCCGGAAGCCTTCACCCACTCCTCCAATCCACTTTGCTGTCCATACTACTTAAAAAGTGAACTTCATTATTTGGCTCTAATGTGTTAGGATGAGTTCAACCCTATTTTGTTTCGTGCATGTTTGTTTTCTTTCTGCAACTAAACCGTAAGTTTCCTATCTAAGTTTTGTGCATCTCCCCTGCTTTCTTCCCCTCCATTCCTTAAACAATGTCTTTAGCCTCTAGGTCGCCTTCTCAGCTGGACTCTCTGATGCACACAGGGTCTGTGTCAGTCCCCAGCTAAGTACCCAAACCCACCATGGTCCTTGCTTCTTCGTCCCCCATATTCCATCCTCGGCTTTGGATGTGGGTCAGTCTCCTGCTCTGGTCCTGTCTGAGATCCTGTTCTGAGAACCTTCCTGAATTGTTGAACCTTCTGTGACTCCACTGCCTTCCAAGGCTGGGGTCCTGATCCTTTGGGTTGTCCTTCCTGAGACCTGCGGTTCTGCTGTTGAGTCTCTATCTCCCTGCTGACCAGGCCCTAGGTCTATGCACACAAACACTCAGACAATACCTGCTTGATAGGAATCTAGGGGCTTGGGCTACCATCTTGCCTTGAGGCTGAAGCCAAACAATTTACCAGGATTGCAGGAATCATGCTTTTCTCTGTGTACATAGACATCCACTTTGGTATCTTAGGCAGATCTCCCGGCCCCTGGCCCCTGTGATGCTGCATGTATATACGTATCTCCTGTGAGCATTAAGCCCTCACCATTTATCCTGTTTCTGGGAGGAAGCAGCCAGACCTCTTAGATATAATGTGACTCTCTCGCACACCTAACACAGACACAGCAGGTGTTCAAAACCAGCACCAGCTGATTGGGGGTTTGGTTTTCTCCTCCCTACCCCATATTGGCACCTTGAAGACAAAATGTACTTTGTTAGGCAAAGAGTCGGACACGACTGAGCGACTGATCTGATCTGATCTGATCTGAGGCACTCCTTCAGGGCTTCCCTGGTGGCTCAGAGGGTAAGGCATCTGCCCGCAATACAGGAGACCTGGGTTCGATCCTGGATCAGGAAGATCCCCTGGAGAAGGAAATGGCAACCCACTCCAGTACTCTTGTCTGGAAAATCCCATGGACAGAGAAGCCTGGTAGGTTACAATCCATGCGGTCGCAAACAGTCGGACACGACTGAGCAACTTCACTTTCTTTCACTTTCATTCTGGTACAAGAGTTGTTTATTTTGTTGCTCCTTTTCTAGAAACATTAAGATTAGCCACAATTGCCTTTTAAAATTCATCATGTGAGAGTTTTCTTCGTGAAAGCACTAGGGATACTCAAGTGAAAAACACTTTCCCCCCTTCAGGAAACCCCTAATCTAATGAGGCACACAGACAAGGACAGCAGAGATTATGACTGGGTTAGCAGGGTCAGCTGCAGAATGAAAGTGTGAAACCTCTCATTAAAAAATCAGAATAAAAGTCCCCATTAACCCTAAAATGTAAAGCTTCTTGCCACGTGTGTACTCTCTGCCTTTAATTTCCTGGTGAATCAGGATGGGCTGGAAGTAAAGGGACTGTGGGCTGCCTACCTTTCCCTTTTTCCCCCTGTGCTATATCATTTCTGATGTGAGTGGTTGCTAATACAGGGATGTTGAGAAGAGTAGGAGGGAAGATAGGATTCCTTGTTCATTCTTCCCTGTTAGAACATCACTGGCTTCCTCATATCTTCAAAGCAAGTTCTAGCTGGAAAAGAAAGCATGTCCTCTTGGGCTTGTAAATACCACTGCTTACTCAGTAGTAGACGTTCATGCTCAGTTGCTGAGTCATATCTAGTGACTCCATGGACTGTAGCCCACCAGGCTCCTCTGTCCATGGGATCTTCCAGGCGAGAATACTGGAGAGGGTGGCCATTTCCTTTTCCGGGGGAACTTCCTGACCCAGGGATCAAACCCATGTCTCTGACACCTCCTGCAATGGCAGGCAGATTCTTTACCACTGAGACACCTAAGGAGTCCCAGCGTTGCCAATGTTTTAGGTGGATGGGGCCGTTTGAAGAATGACACACACACGCTGCATGGGTGTCCTCTGCTCAAGGGTGCGTTCCATTGTCCTATGGGACTTCACTTGAAAACACAAATTTAAAGATTAAATTATCAGGAATTTCAAAGGCGTGATACCGGAGCATTAGGTAAAGTACAGGGCCCTCCAGAGAGCAGGGTTCTGTGTAACTATACAGCTTGCACGCTCACAGGGCTGGTCTGAATGTGAAAATCCTAGGAGAAATCCATGATCAAGACGTATACAGGGCTCCAGAGGAACAACTCGGTAGAAAGGAAGTAAAGAAGAGGACTTTCCAAGGGGGGTTGGCACTGGGGCTGAGGCCTCAAGGATGAGAAAGGTTTACCCAAGTGAACAAAGGAGGAGAAGCACATTATAGCTGCAGAGACGGCAGGTGCAAAGAAGGTGTGAGGCATTGTAAAGCCCTGCATGTGTGGGGAACTCAGCTGGACGATGTGGCTGGAACGCTGGTGGACGTGAGATCGTAAAGGAAGCTGAGACTTAAGAAATACCATGAGGATCACATGAAAGAGTTTCAACTCTCCGTAAAGCGATGCAGTTATCACTGGAGAAGTATAAGCAGAAAGGTGGCATTAAAGGATTTGTATTTGCAAATTTTCTCTCCGACAGCTACGTGGGTAATGGGTTGAAAAGAGGGAAACTGTACCTAGAGAAGTCAATTGGAGGCCATTGCTGTGCTCTGAGAGGCCAAGAATGTGGAATCCTTTAGTTTTGTCCCTTTAAAATTAAAAAATACACATATTAACTGAAAAAGGCCGATCCATACTAAGGAACAAGAGTTAAAATATTAACTGAAAAATTTACTAAAGCACAAGGCCATTTACAGCAATAACAATCACAATGGAGTTGGGCTCTTATATCAACGTTGAAGTCGCCCTCTTCAAAGCACAGGACAAATATTTTGACAAATACAGCTTAGAGAAATGCTTTTTCTGATTTGGTCTTTATTGTATTATTCAGTGATCCTTCCATTGTCATTATCAAGGATTTACTGCTGAAAAAATTTATGCATGTTTTTGGCTCTGCTACTTTATCTTAAAGCAAGAGCTATGAACAACAAATCCGCCAGGCAGGAGCTATTGTTCCAACATCATGTGATTATTGTTTAAGTTCTGCTTATTTAACTATGCGAGGAGTTGGAGAACTCAAGCAAACCTTGTCTTATCCTGGCTTCCTCACTTCTGATTTGTCTCTGCCCAAGAGCATCGGTTTCCCTGGTGGCTCAGATGGTAAAGAGTCTGCCTGCAATGCGAGAGACCCAAGTTTAGTCCCTGGGTTGGAAAGATCCCCTGGAGAAGGAAATGGCAACCCACCCCCTAGTATCCTTGCCTAGAGAATCTCGTGGACGGAGGAGCCTGGCAGGCTACAGTCCATGAGGTCGCAAAGTGTCAGACACGACTGAGCGACTTCACTCTCACTTTCTTTCTAAGAGCAGCGGTTTACTGCTTCTCTACACTTTCTGTCTCTAATCCTTCTCAGGAAAATATCCCCCCATTAAATCTAATTCATCTGAGCTGCATTCTGTTGCCTTTCCAGGTAGCAGTGCACACAGCTAATGATGTGATCTGTGTGACGCCTGGGGGTTAGTGGGCAAGGTCGCCTGCACCTGTAGGGGCTGCCCTGGGTTCTGGCTGCGCCAGTCCCCACCCTCAGGCGATTGTTGCCTCAGTGCACCTGCAAACCATCTGCTGCACAGCAGCCTGCCTCAGCACATAAACTGGGACACTCTGCAATAAACATTCTTCAGCCCTTCCGAGCACCCACGTTCACTAGTATGCTGTTTCTCAAACGTTACTAGGCTCATGCAACACCTGGGAGGCTCATTAAAGAGGAGCATTCCACAGGTCTGAGACTCTGCATTTCCTACAAACTCCCAGACGACACCAGGTGGGTTCCTGAACCATACGCTATGTAACAAGGAGCTAGATAGCTCATTAACTCAGCTTGCTCTGGAAAAATAATAATATTTTGAAAAATTATGTGTGTGTGTTAGGCGCTCAATCATGTCCGATTCTTGGCGATCCTGTGGACTGTAGCCCATCAGGCTCCTCTGTCCATGGAATTTTCCAGGCAAGAATACTGGAGTGGGTTGCCCAGCCCTTCTCCAGAAGATCTTCCCAATCTGGGGAATCGAACTGGGGTCTCCCGCATTCCAGGCAGATTCTTTACCCTCTGAGCCACCAGGGAAGCCTTGAAAAATCATAAAATTTCTTGATTTTTAATATTAGTTACTAGATTAGTTATTAGAATGCCAGAAATAGTATAGGTCAAGTCCAAATTGTAAAGTCAAATTGTAGGTAAAGTCCAACACTCGTACTTGGCTAAACCTGCCTCGGTTCTGTTATACACATCTAATTAGAAACTTCAAATTATTGTTCTTGGTAACACTCTTTTAAAACCTATGTAAAGTGATTATAACTGACAGTTCCTATTATAAGGAACACTTGTCTGGAGTGCAGAGGACTAAATTTGGCTTTCTTGTAGTCAAAGAAAGATCCTTGTCAAAGAGAGGTGAGAGCTGGTTATTTAGCAAGACTCTTGTACTAGATTGAACATACTCAAAGAGACATAATTATGTTAAAAATTATTATATTCTCATGGTCCTTGATGCAGATAAATTCTGCCATTAAAAGAATCCCTTGACCTAAAACAAAATATCCTTTCCTCCTAAGATTGTGACTAAACCATTTGCTCTAGAAACTGTTCCTGTTTCTTCCCAACTGTCAACAAATGCAGACTCAGATGAAATGTTCTATTTCCAAGTGGAAATAAATTTAATGACAAATGTAAAAATGACTTTCAGACAAAGTGAAAAGTGGCATTTAATATAAACTCAAAGGCTTTATAATTTCTTGAAAGAAGAAATGAATTCCCAAGACTCAAAACATTTTGAAAATGAAAACTTAAACCTCCTAGTTTTACACAAACCAGTTTTCAAATAATAAAAAGCACTGACACGCTATGAGACTGAAAGGAAATATATCTCTATTCAAATTCAAATTGTGGAAAATTGGGAATTTTTACAAAAGTGTTTATTTATATAAGACCCAAACACTTTACTTCAACCTCTTTGAAAAGTTTATGGAACATTTGGCAATTTAGTACATCAATTTTTGTAATATGAGCATTAGATGAATCTAAATTGATTCACAGGGAGTGAATTAAACGTTACTTAGAAATCTACTATCTTTAAAGTATTGTAACTGAACTCACTGTTTCCTGAATGAAAAGGTCATTGGAAGGAAGGGTAGTTGAAGTAATAAGCTGGAAAAGCTGGAAAAGAAAACGTCTATCTTTACAACAAACAGGAAAGAAAAAAGAATATGTGGGAAGACGTCTTGAGGCCTAAAAAATTACTGCTTTCATTTTTAAATAAATTATGAAAGTGAAATGCAGAATTCCATTACCATTTTTTATGGAGGTCTTCCTTTTATGCTGCTGCTGCTGTTGCTAAGTCGCTTCAGTCGTGTCCGTCTCTGTGCAACCCCATAGACGGCAGCCCACCAGGCTCCGCTGTCCCTGGGATTCTCCAGGCAAGAACACTGGAGTGGGTTGCCATTTCCTTCTCCAATGCATGAAAGTGAAAAGTGAAAGTGAAGTCGCTCAGTCGTGTCCGACTCTGTGCAACCCCATAGACGACAGCCCACCAGGCTCCTCTGTCCATGGGATTTTCCAGGCAAGAGTACTGGAGTGGGGTGCCATTGCCTTCTCCTTCATGCAGAGCTAAAAAATAGGGGTGGGGCTTTCTCCATATGGGGTAACTGTTGATCAATTTCACACCAATCTTTTCTCAGAAAATTGCATTAAGAAATCATGGCACAAAATACTTTGACTATGGATGAGTAGTTTTATAGTCAATAAATTGTAGTACATGGTGTTTCACATTAGAGAAAAGGGCAATCAGATTTCATGCTTCTGAGTGTAAATGGATTACTCTCTTGGGATCTGAATATAAATAATTTTTCTGGCCATTTTACTGCACTTTCATCCAGTTGGTAAAAGCACCTTTTTCCTTATCTGCATTGAAATTATTAGACTTAGACCACTACAGGTATCAAATGGCCAAACCTCTTGAACTGCTATCTTATTTTAATGAAGAAAACATAAATTTAACATAGATTAGAACATCTAATTTAATTGTATGTACAGGTTTTGGTTAATAAAAGAAATAACAGCATTCTAGAAACTATTATTTCCTCGAAAGTGATTACAGTTTAGGTAATTACACCCAGGTAATGGCTGGATTGTGGAACAAAAGTTGGAACAGCT
Organism: Tragelaphus eurycerus; assembly: GCA_935064755.1. Taxonomy (NCBI): domain Eukaryota; kingdom Metazoa; phylum Chordata; class Mammalia; order Artiodactyla; family Bovidae; genus Tragelaphus; species Tragelaphus eurycerus. The sequence continues at coordinate 1,548,375 of CAKXYN010000170.1, read as the reverse complement.
AGAGTTTCAATAAGGACAAGAAAGCTGAACTACACCTGTGACAACCACTGTGCTATGTATTCTACATTAAATATCACAAGAAAGATTATATGTAAGAAAGACTATTTTCCATGAGAACTGAAGCTTTTCTGAAACAGCTAGGCAAATCTTCCAGAATATTCCTTATTTAAATACTATATGTGACTAGAAACAAAGAATACCCTCACCTTAGTTGCATCAGGAATTGACCTTCAGTGTTTCTTCCATCAACAGTTTCCTCCTGATTTATCATGAACTATTTCTTGAAGATGAAATCTCTTTGAACATGTCCACAGAGCTGAAATTGTCAGTAGATTTACCGTGTATCATGATTCATTAAGCTCAACATTCTTATTACTCATTTTCTACCCACTTTTCTGCTCTAAATACAGATGTATTTAACAAGTCAAAGAAACAGCCACTTTGTTCTGTGCCCAAACTATTCTCTACTCACAAAGAGGACACTCAAAATATTTACCAACTTATATGTGCAGCAGCCAATCCAGAAATAATATTTCTAATGGTTTCTTCTTATACTTACCAGCATGACTATCCTTTCACTAGTCAGAAGTCTTCATCGGTCTCCCCAGCCAACCACTTTCAATCCTAGGTCTTTACCCTTTGAAAGACAAAATGCATTATTATGTTGCTGTAACTCTAGGCACCTGCAATAGAACTTCTGTGCTACAGAGACAATGGCCCTGGCAGCTATAATGGGTTGCTATTAAATATAGGTTAATTTTGCTTTTTATACAAAGAGCTGCTTTACTGGCTGATTTGGTGAATTGAAAATGAGGGTCTTATTTTCTGAAAGCAAAACTCTATTGCTTAAATAACCAGAGCAATTATAGAAACAAATAACACTTTATGTTCGGTAATAGCTGAGGCAATTTGACACAGTGAAAAGATCATAGGCTTTAAACTCTAATAAATCTGGGCTTGAAGGCAGCTTTCCTACCTCAGCGATCTTGAGTGTGTTCTGTAATATGGAGATAAAAATGCCTTGGGTGTTTTGCTTGAGACTTACATGGTATACATAACATATAGAGAGGGCTTAACACAGTGACTGGCTAACACCATAGGTGCCTGACAAGTTGGAACTCTTAGTATTTCTCTTCTCCTCTTCCCTTTCTGAATTAACCCCTGATTAATTCTGAGTAGGCAGGCATGCAGATTTTTATGGGACACTTGATGGGCCAGCCCTCTGAAAGTCCTAATTGTCTCTTAACTTTTAGATCCTCTATCAGAAACAGAATGCTGAGTGGAATTCATCATTGAACTGATGGATTGTGGTAATTCTTCCATTTTATACACATTTTGCTTTTCTATAGCTCCAAACTCTAAGCCCTCACCCCTCAACCACCTTGCTATATATGATATTAAGACAAAGGCTCTGCGCGATTTCAGCAGATGAGATCTGGAAGGACAGAAGGAGGAGAAGCAGCCTGGAATCCATACCCAGGAATTTGGGCATTATTCTACAGTTTATAGGAAGTGAATTAAGAGGTTAAAGCTATGGAGTAATCAGGGTTATTCTGTGCAGATAGGATGAACCAAAGGTAGGAAAACCGGTGGTAGGGAAATCAATCGGGTATAATTTGAATGGGACATAAGAACCTAATCCAGTGGAAATGAAGACAGATAGGGGCTGAAGAGTTGAGATAACATATAATGTAAACAGCAATAAAAACAACTGAATATAATGGAGTCTAGAAGACAGCCAGTATAAAATAATTGTTTCTTCTGTAGCACATGGTATTAGTGGGCTAGGGCTACCATAGCAAAATACTACTGACTGGGTGGATTAGACACCAGAAATTTATTATCTGGTCCCATCACTTCATAGGAAATAGATGGGGAAACAGTGGAAACAGGGTCAGACTTTTGGGGGGGGGCTCCAAAATCACTGCAGATGGTGATTGCAGCCATGAAATTAAAAGACGCTTATTCCTTGGAAGGAAAGTTATGACCAACCTAGATAGCATATTCAAAAGCAGAGATATTACTTTGCCAACACAGGTTCATCTAGTCAAGGCTGTGGTTTTTCCAGTGGTCATGTATGGATGTGAGAGTTGGACTGTGAAGAAAGCTGAGTGCCGAAGAATTGATGCTTTTGAACTGTGGTGTTGGAGAGTCTTGAGAGTCCCCTGGACTTCAAGGAGATCCAACCAGTCCATTCTGAAGGAGATCAGCCCTGGGTATTCTTTGGAAGGACTGATGCTAAAGCTGAGACTCCAATACTTTGGCCACCTCATGCAAAGAGTTGACTCATTGGAGAAGACTCTGATGCTGGGAAGGATTGGGGGCAGGAGGAGAAGGGGACGACAGAGGATGAGATGGCTGGATGGCATTACCGACTTGATAGACATGAGTCTGAGTAAACTCCGGAAATTGGTGATGGACAGGGAGGCCTGGCATGCTGTGATTCATGGGGTTGCAGAGTCGGACACGACCGATTGACTGAACTGAACTAAACTGAACTGATCAGTTCTAGAGGTCAGAGGTCCAACACCAAGCTATCAGTCGGCTTAGTTTCCTTCTCAGGCTGCTTTCCTTGCTTGCACATGGCCACCTCTTTTGCTGTGTCCTTCCACAGCTGTCCCTTGATCTGTGCTGTCTGTGTCCTGATCTCTTGCAAGGACACCAGTCATAAAGGAGTCGGGCCTACCCTAACAGCCCCCTTTACCTTATACCTCTTTAAAGGCCTATCTCCACATACAGATATATTCTAAGGTACTAGAAGTTGGGGTTTCAACATTTCCGTTAGGAGGGACACAATTCATCCTGTAACACACATCTTATATACTAATCGCACTTAACCATGACAGTGTGTGCAATACATTGGTACTGGTTATTAAGCGACTGCCTCTCAGTTTCAAACCTGCCTGTGAGGCTGGAGCTGGGGACTCCGCCACTTTCTGCTTTGTCATCCGGTTGCTACTGAGGCTCTGCCAATAGAGGGCGCTCAAGAGAAATGACAAGGCTTGATAAGGGAGGAGGGATGCGGGCTCCGCCTCCAAACTTCCGGGTTAATGATCCCAGATTCTGCCCTGTGTTTCTCCCGGTCCTAGCGGTGAAAGCTGCTTCCTACACTGACTTTCTCTGTATTAACTCCCTGTGTCCCCGTTTGCCTTTTCAGTCCTCCAGTGCCTTTCAACCAATTTCCTATATAACATTTTGTCTGTTAAAGTAGCTGAGGTTATTTTGTTTTGTTTTCCCAACTGAAGTAATATCTTCCTTTTGTGAAATACTTCCCTCCTCTGCTTCTTGCAGTGAAGGGGTTACCAACTATCTTATATTTACAGAAAAATTAATATCAGAGGAATGAAGAATGGCCAGCATTAGTTATCATCTAGGGGGCATCAGAATTCCATACCTATGAAAAATAATGAGCAGAAAACCCCAGCAAACTGTTATTAACTTTAACAGCTCTGTCTTGCAACTATGACAGAAGGCACACCATAGAAGAAAGAGTACTGTTTCTCAGTCACTAAGTCGTGTCCAACTCTATGCGACCCCATGTACTGCAACATACCAGGCTCCTCTGTCCTCCACTATCTTCCCAAGTTTGGTCAACACCTTCATGGATCACAGCCTCATCATGGTGAAGATGCTTGTGTAACTCAGTGAAGCTATGAGCCATGCCATGCAGGCCACCCAAGATGGACAGTTCATAGTGAAGAATTCTGACAAAACATGGTCCACTGGAGAAGGAAATGGCAACCCACTCCAGTATTCTTGCCTGGAGAACTCCATGGGCAGTATGAAAGAGTACTAGATTTACCTTAAAAGACCTCATTTTTATCTGCTCTCTTCTACCTTCATCACTTGCTGTTTGGTGTCTTCTCAGAACATTGGTTTCTAATCACAAAGTTTTATTGAGGAATAAAATAATAAATGCAAAAGTCTTATGACAATTCTATAGCATAAATGATTGCACACAGAGTGCCTCTTAGCTTTCCCCTTTATTTTTCTCCTTGGTATCCATAGTTCTCATAGTATTTAAATGTGGGCAAAAAAATGTATAAAACAATAGTGGCATTAATATATGTGGAATGTTTATCACATGCTAGATACCATGCTAGATACTTTCTGGATATTGTTTCCTTCACAAGAACCCTGTGGTGACAGTACTAATATTATCCCCAAATTGCTGAAAGGGAACAGCAGCACTTAGAAAAGGTGCGCATGTTACATTGCACCATAAAGATGGCGGAACTAGAATCTGAACCAAAACACTCAAACTCTAGGTCTGTGTTGGAAAGTTTCCTAGCTCATTTAATTTCTCAAAATACATTTGCAATAGAAAAAGAACTGTTTCAAGAGGAATGCCTTTCTTTCAAATAGAAACTATCGTGCAAGTCATTTACCAACATTTAACTTAACTCCAACTCCCAGTAACAACTCCGTTCCCCTACCGCCCCACCCCTGCAAAATGACAGTATAAAATAAGAATGAGGGAAGAAGGATGATCAGATACTGAAAAGAACAAAACAGATGTTCTCAAGTGGGATAAAGAGCTTTTATATTTTAAGGTGGGGTGTTCTGAAGGAAGTAAGGACCATTTAAAGATTTGAGGACTAAGGACTTCCTGGTGGTCCAGTGGTTAAGAATCTGCCTTGTAATGCAGGGGCCCTGGGTTCCATCCCTGGGAGGGGAACTAAGATCTCACATGCTGCAGAGTAACTAAGTCTGAGCCACAACTGCTGAGCCTGCAACTCCAGAGCCCCTGTGCCCCAAGTACTAAAATCCCTGTGCCAGAACTTGTGTATCATAACTAGAGAGTCCGTGCACTACACTGGAAGATCCTGCATGACACAATGAAGATCCTACGGGCTGTAGCCAAGACCCAATGCAGCCAAATGAATAAATAAATAAGTAAATGAAAGATTTGAGAATTATGTGAAGAAATCACTCTAATAGAAATGTTTCGAGCTTCACTCACCCTACCTTTACTTCCCTGTTTTCCCTTACTTGTGATTTGGGGCAGGGATTATCAAGAGCTTTAGCAGTTAAATTTCCTATTTTCCAAATTACACTGAATCATAAAACAAACAATAGAATTTTAATACACAACCTATTTCATGCTTTGACATTCATGATACTTGTTAAACAGCCAATCAGTGAGAATGTATATTCATATTTTGATGGTTTCCAGTGTGTTAAAATTGGATATGTATCACATTTGAATGTGTTTGCTAGCTAGTTTTTAATTACAGTCTTAAAAATAACTATTTGAACATATTTCAAACACTCGCAATGAATGCTTGCTGGGCCCCCGAAGCACCTCTGAGGAAGTATCACAGATTGCAAATCACTGATGGAGGGAAATGCAGGCGTCCGGCTGCTCACCCCCGTCCAGTACACAAGGAGATGGCTTTCTCTGCTTCCTGAGTACATTTATGCTGGCCCACGCTCCTGGCAAAGGAGCAGGCGTCAGGCTCCATCCATCTTAGACACACAGAGTCACTTATCCATATGCTCAGGGTGTTTAATGCTGTGTCCCTGCACAGTCACAAATTAGTCACTTTCTGCTAGTGACTGTGAATATAAAAGACGCATTTTTTTGAAATATGGATCTTACTTCAACAATTAGGCATAGAGAACCAATAACCATTTGTTCTTCATTTATTACATATCTAAATGAAATAGCTTCAGTTTGTGGCCTGCATACATGCTAATGAAAATATTTCACCCCTTACGACTGCTCCCAAAGTCCCAATTCTAAAATAAGGAGAGTAGATAAAAATAGGGTAGAAAACTTACCTTCCTTCCTTTCTCTCATTGAGGCCACTGTGCTGAATTTATAGAATTATAGAATTTCTGAATCAGAAGGAAACTCAGAAATCACACAGACTAATATGTTTAGAATTCTCTAAAAGAATTCCCCAGAAAGCATTTCTAACAGCCTTTGATGAACATTCTAGTACGAAGAGCTTACTACCTCATTATTCCACCCTTGTGAGGCAAGTATTTATGTAAAGTTCTCCTCTCGATTGCATATGCCACTGTTTAGCCAATCACTAGTTGATGGACATTCAGGTTGTTTTCAAGCTCTTTTCACAAAAGTGTTACAAGTGTTACAGTAAACATATTGGTGAGTATCTTCCTAATTCTAGGTTTATTTCATTAGTGAAGACTCTCACAATTGGAATTGATGAGACAAAGTATATGTGCACATTTTTTATTTTAACAGATAATGCTGGATTACTTTTCAAAAAGATTGTGGTAATTCATATTCTACCAAAGATGCCTATTTCCCATTGGATTTTATCAAGTTTTTAAATTTTTGCCTGTCCACCAACTGAGTTTTTATTATTATCTGTGTTTGGTCTTCTGTGATTTTTTTTTTTTTTTTAAATTGTCATTGTAGGATTGTTTGTCAGTTTGTCTTTGGATGGTTTATATTATCAATTTGAAAGAGCTCTTACTTGATTAAAGGTTGATCTTTCTACTGATACTCATGGAACTTAGTGTCTAACTTCTTTTTCTGTCATTGAAATGTTTGTTAAACACATACAAGGAAAGGAAATAAAATAAATCTCCTTTAGAATCACGCCAATCAGAGATGACCATCATTTCCAATTTGATCTACTTTCTTTTTTAGTGTCTAACTTCTAACTATCCAGCCTCATGTTCTCTGAACAAATTCATTTCTCAAAGATTTTCTGAAGATGTGGTGATTGCTCATAAATGAATATCTCACCCTAGAAGTGATCTGTATGGTATAGGGCTTTGCTCCTCAAAGTGTGGTTCCCTGATCAACAGAACCAGCATCATCTGGAGATTTTTTGACTACAGAATCTCATGCCTCATGCAGTGTCTACTAAATCAGAATCTTCTGCTGTACAGGATATCCAAATAATCTGCATGCACATTAAAATTTGAGAAGCACCATGATAGAGCATGAAGGATCTTTACTTTTTGCCCCAGTTCCAAAATTTGTATTAAAATTATCATAGCTTTTTAGGTCACAGTAACTAAATCTTTTATTCTGGTTATCAAATAAAACTGTTGATAAATTGCTTCCTGACCTGTATTCACTTAGTAATATTTTGTACCTAAATATATGATTTTACATTTATTCTCATTAAGTTTTATTATATTCATGTAAAATCATAATTCTGATTTATGACACACTTGTTGAATACTGAATCTGCATTTTAATACAGAGGCTCTCATTACTCAGTTTTTGGGGAAATTAATCTAAAACCTTTAGTAAATAGGTGTGGTAAGAAGACTCCAGATAAGTCCCTTTATATTTTCCTTTGTCTTAGTGAAAGTGAAAGTGGCTCAGTCGTGTCTGACTCTTTGTGACCCCATGGTCTACACAGTCCATGGAATTCTCCAGGTCAGAATACTGGAGTGGGTAGCCGTTCCCTACTCCAGAGGATCTTCCCAATCCAGGGATCGAACCCAGGTCTCCCGCATTGCAGGTAGATTCTTTATTAACTGAGCTACCAAGGAAGCCCATTCCTTTGTCTTATGGACACATTAGATCCAGTTAAGATGAATCTTAAGACAGGCTTAAGAGAAGGAAGGCCATGTTCATAATATAAACATTTAACTGAAGATATTTATCCATGTGTTGGGACTTGACTGACTTTGTTATTGATTTTTCCCCAAACAATCACCTGTTGACCACTCATCCTCACAAGCTGCTTTTATGACAGATCCAGGCACCAAGTCACAGAAGAAATTTGGGGATCATGCAGCTGCTTCAAAGCAGCAATGGCTAGGAACCACGAGTGCAAAAATGACTCTGGTCCCCAGAATAATGAAGTCTCTAAACACAGATAGGAGACATTTGAGAACCAATGACAACTCCTCTTTTAAAAATATACACAAACTCCGGTCTGGACAGAATGGTGTCCTTTCTCCTTGCTCATTCCCCTAAATATTAACTACACTGGAAATAACTCAAGAGACAGCCAGAGGACACCTGATGGGTGATAAGAAGGGAAACTTGTTTGGGACCCCAGACAGACAAAACAGCACAATGGCAAGGCATTTTGCAGGTCATACCCAACAGAAGAAGGTGATTCAAACTTGGCGTTTCCCTGGCCCCCAACCCAGCAATAGATGGAAGCCCAAGTGGACTCATTCCTCCTCTGGGTTGAAAGGGAGCTCCTCTGAAAACATCCTTCTGAAATCAGCCTGACATGTTGGGCAAGGGGAACAGAACTAGAGACCGTCTGAATAATACATGGCCAAGAAGATCTCTCAGTTGCTGTCAGGCTAGGAACTACCCTTCCGCTCCCCCCAAGTACCAAAACTAGTGGGAGAAACAGGGCAAAAGGGACCAATTACAACATGTGACTTGGCTGCAAAGCCTCTCTGATCCCGTATACTCTGCCCAGGGTCATCGTGGAGCTTGGGTGGTGGTGGGTGGTTACCATGAAGGGGACCCTACCACAACAAGGGCCAGGCTAAGATGCCTCTCTACCTCCTCTTGAAAGAGACTCCCCTTCTCCACTGGGACAATTATCAAAATCAGGAAGGAAATAGAAGATATCACTACAAATCTTGCAATTATCAAAAAGGTAATAATGGCCTAAATCAAATCCCTTACGATTATACATTGGAAGTGACAAATCGATTCAAGGGATAAGATCTGATAGACAGAGTGCCTGAAGAACTATGGATGGAGGTTTGTGACATTGTACAGGAGGCAGTGATCAAGCCCATCCCCAAGAAAAAGAAATGCAAAAAGGCAAAATGGCTGTCTGACGACTCAAATAGCTGAGAAAAGAAGTGAAAGGCAAAGGAGAAAAGGAAAGATATACCCATCTGGAATGCAGAGTTCCAAAGAATAGCAAGGAGAGATAAGAAAGTCTTCCTTAGTAATCAGTGAAAAGAAATAGAGGAAAAAAATAGAATGGGAAAGACTAGAGATCTCTTCAAGAAAATTAGAGACACCAAGGGGACATTTCATGCAAAAATGGGGCTCAAAAAAGGACAGAAATGGTAGGGACCTAACAGAAGCAGAAGATATTAAGAAGAATACAAAGAATTCTTTGGCAAGAATACAAAGAACTATACAAAAAAGATCTTCATGACCCAGATAAGCCAGATGGTGTGAGCACTCACCTAGAGCCAGATATCCTGGAATATGAAGTCAAGTGGGCCTTAGGAAGCATCACTACAAACAAAGCTAGTGGAGGTGACAGAATTCCAGTTGAGCTATTTCAAATCTTAAAGATGACGCTGTGAAAGTGCTGCACTCATTACATCATTAAATCTGGATAACTCAGCAGTGGCCACAGGACTGGAAAAGGTCAGTTTTCATTCTAATGTCAAAGAAAGGCAATGCCAAAGAATGCTCAAACTACTGCACAATTGCACTCATCTCACATGCTAGCAAAGTAATGCTCAAAATTCTCCAGGCCAGGCTTCAACTATGTGCATGAACTATGAACTTCTAGATGATCAAATTGGATTTAGAAAAGGCAGAGGAACCAGAGATCAAATTGCCAACATCTGTTGGATCATTGAAAAAGCAGAGAGTTCCAGAAAAACATCTGATTTTGCTTTATTGACTATGACAAAGCCTTGGACTGTGTGGATCACAACAAACTGTGGAAAATTCTTAAAGAGATGGGAATACCAGACCACCTGAACTGTCTGAGAAATTTGTATGCAGTTCAGAAAGCAACAGTTAGAACTGGACATGAAACAACAGACTGGTTCCAAATAGGGAAAGGAGTATGTCAAGGCTGTATATTGTCACCCTGCTTATTTAATGTTCATGTAGAGTGCATCATGAGAAATGCTGGGCTGAATCAAGCACAAGCTGGAATTAAGATTGCTGGGAGAAATATCAATAACCTCAGATATGCAGATGACACCATCCTTATGGCAGAAAGTGAAGAAGAACTGAAGAACCTCTTGATGAAAGTGAAAGAGGAGAGTGAAAAAGTTGGCTTAAAACTCAACATCCAAAAAACAAATATCATTGCATCTGATTCCATCATGTCATGGCAAATCGATGGGGAAACAATGAAAACAGTGGCTGACTTTATTTTTCTGGGCTCCAAAATCACTACAGCGGTGACTGCAGCCATGAAATTAAAAGACACTTGCTTCTTGGAAGAAAAACTATGACCAACCTAGACAGCATATTAAAAAGCGGAGACATTACTTTACCAACAAAGGTCCATTTGGCTAAAACTATGGTTTTTCCAGTAGGCATGTATGGAAGTAAGAGTTGGACTATAAAAAAAGCTGAGCACCAAAGAATTGATGTTTTTGAACTGTGGTGTTGGAGAAGACTCTTGAGAGTCCCTTGGACTGCAAGGAGATCCAACCAGTCCATCCTAAAGGAAATCAGTCCTGAATATTCATTGGAAGAATTGATGCTGAAGCTGAAACTCCAATACTTTGGCCACCTGATGTGAAGAGCTGACTCATTTGAAAAGACCCTGATGCTAGGAAAGATTGAAGGCGGGAGGAGAAGGGGACGACAGAAGATGAAATGGTTGAATGGCATCACCAATGTTATGGACATGAGTTTGAGTAGGCTCCAGGAGTTGGTGATGGACAGGGAAGCCTGGTGTACTGCAGTCCATGGGGTTGCAAAGAGTCGGACACGAGTAAGCGATTGAACTGAACTGTGAGCTACTTTATGATCTATGATCATAAGTTTGAAAACTAAGAATCAATTAATCAATTACTTGAAAAACCTCAAACTACCAAAAGTCAACCAAGATGAAAAAGATGATCCAAATAGTCCTCATAATATTTTAAAAATTAAATCCATAAAGAAAAAGTTTATTAAAAATAAATCTCCAGACTCAGATGGTTTAACTGGAAAATTCTACCAAACACTTAAAGAAGATTTAGCACGAATTTTACACAAGCTTTTTTTTTTTTTTTTTCAGAAAATAGAAGAGGGAATACTTTCCAAGTCATTTTATCAGTCCATTATTACCTTGATAACAACCAGACAGATATAGTACACAGAAGAAACTACAGATCAATATCTCTCATGAATTTAGTTTTTTAAAAAAGAAATCCTCTAGCAAGTCAAATATTAACATGATTTAAAAGAATTATACCATGATCAAGTAGATTTATTCCAGGTAATCAAGACCGACTCATCATTAAAAAATCAATCAGTGTAATTCATCATATCAACAAAGGTGTTTAAAAATCAAGAAAAATCATATAGTTGTGTTAGTTGACACAGAAAAAGCATTTAATAAAATCTAACACCCATTCATGATAAAACCTTTCAGTAAGTTAAGGAACTGTCTCACCTTGATACACACAAAATCCTACAACTGACGTCACACTTCATGGTGCAGAACTGAGCACTTCTCCTCTAAAATGAGGAACAAGGAAAGGACATCTACTCTCAGCACTCTATTCAACATAGTACTGGGACTTCTAGCCACTAAAGTAAGTTAAAGGAAAGAATAAAGACATATACAGACTCAAAAGGACAAAATGAAATAATTTCTGTTTGCAGATGACATGACTGTCTACACAGAAAATTCTAAGAAATGAATAAAAAACAATCCTAGAATTAGTGAGTTAAACAAAGTCATAGCATATAAGATCAACACACAGAGATCAATCTCATTTTCATATTCTAATAATATATGTGAAACTGCAATTAAGTTGAAAATACTTCAGTATATACTTAACAAAATATATGTAGCATCTGTATGCTGAAAATTAATAAATGCTGATGAAAGAAACAAAAAAGGACTCAAATAAATGAAGGCATATGCCCTTCATTTGGAAGACTCAACAAAGTGAAGTCTGTAATTCTCCCCAAAGTAGTCTACAGGTTTAATTTGATTCCTATCAAGACCCAAGCAAAATTATTTGTTATTTGTCTATGACATAGACAAACTTATTCTGTCATTTATTTGAAAAGCACAAGCAGAGAGATACATAAATCAGTAGAACATAATAGAGAACCTAGAGATAGACCCACACAAATATGCTGACCTAGTTTTTGACAAAGGTGCAAAAATAAATTTATGGAGGAAACTAGCCTTTTCAACAAGTGATGACAGCCAGAGCAACTGGTCTGCAAAAGGATGAATCTTGATCTAAACTCCATAACTTATATAAAAATTAACCAGAAATGGATCATTGATAGAAATGTAATAAAACCATTAGAAAAACAAAAAGGAGAAAAATTTTGGGAATGTAGGGCTAAACAAAGAGTTCTTAGACTCAACACAGAAAGTATAATCTGTAAAAGGAAAATTTGATACAATGGACGATATCAAAATGAAAACTACTGCTATGCGAAAACCCTTCTTAAAAAGATGAAAAGAGAAGTTATACAACAAAAGAAAATATTTGCAAACCACATATTTAATATATGACTAGTACCTAAAGATAATCACAATGGTGTGATCACTTACTTAGAGCCAGACATCCTGGAATGTGAAGTCAAGTGGGCCTTAGAAAGCATCACTACGAACAAAGCTAGTGGAGGTGATGGAATTCCAGTTGAGCTATTCCAAATCCTGAAAGATGATGCTGTGAAAGTGCTGCACTCAATATGCCAGCAAATTTGGAAAAGTCAGCAGTGGTCACAGGACTGGAAAACGTCAGTTTTCATTCCAATCCCAAAGAAAGGCAATGCCAAAGAATGCTCAAACTACTGCACAATTGCACCCATCTCACACGCTAGTAAAGTAATGCTCAAAATTCTCCAAGCCAGGCTTCGGCAATACGTGAACCATGAACTTCGAGATGTTCAAGCTGGTTTTAGAAAAGGCAGAGGAACCAGAGATCAAATTGTCAACATCTGGTGGATCGTGGAAAAAGCAAGAGAGTTCCAGAAAAACATCTATTTCTACTTTATTGACTGCCAAAGCCTTTGACTGTGTGGATCACAAGAAACTGTGGAAAATTCTGAAAGAGATGGGAATACCAGACCACCTGATCTGCCTCTTGAGAAACCTGTATGCAGGTCAGGAAGTAACAGTTAGAACTGGACATGGAACAGCAGACTGGTTCCAAATAGGAAAAGGAGTACGTCAAGGCTGCATATTGTCACCCTGCTTATTTAAGTTATATGCAGAGTACATTATGAGAAATGCTGGGCTGGAAGAAGGACAAGCTGGAATCAAGATTGCTGGGAGAAATATCAATATCTTCAGATATACAGATGACACCACCCTTATGGCAGAAAGTGAAGAGGAACTCAAAAGCCTCTTGATGAAAGTGAAAGTGGAGAGTGAAATAGTTGGCTTAAAGCTCAACATTCAGAAAACAAAGATCATGGTATCTGGTTCTATCACTTCATGGGAAACAGATGGGGCAACAGTGGAAACAGTGTCAGACTTTATTTTTCTGGGCTCCAAAATCACTGCAGGTGGTGATTGCACCCATGAAGATGCTTACTCCTTGAAAGGAAAGTTATGACCAACCTAGATAGCATATTCAAAAGCAGAGACATTACTTTGCCAACAAAGGTCCCTCTAGTCAAGGGTATGGTCATGTATGGATGTGAGAGTTGGACTGTGAAGAACGCTGAGCACCGAAGAATTGATGCTTTTGAACTGTGTTGGAGAAGACTCTTGAGAGTCCCATGGACTGCAAGGAGATCCAACCAGTCCATCCTAAAGGAGATTGGTCCTGGGTGTTCTTTGGAAGGAATGATGAAGTGAAGTGAAGTCGCGCAGTCGTGTCCGACTCTTTGAGACCCCATGGACTGTAGCCTTCCAGGCTCCTCTGTCCGTGGAATTTTCTAGGCAATAGTACTGGAGTGGATTGCCATTTCCTTCTCCAGAGGATCTTCCCGACCCAGGGATCGAACCTGGGTCTCCCGTATTCTAGACAGACGCTTTACTGTCTGAGCCACCAGGGAAGCCAATTCCAATACTTTGGCCACCTCATGCCAAGAGTTGACTCGTTGGAAAAGACTCCGATGCTGGGAGGGATTGGGGGCAGGAGGAGAAGGGGATGACAGAGGATGAGATGGCTGGATGGCATCACCAACTTGATAGACATGAGTTTGAGTGAACTCCCGGAGTTGGAGATGGACAGGGAGGCCTGGCATGCTGTGATTTGTGGGGTCGCAAAGAGTCAGACACAACTGAGCAACTGAACTGAACTGAACTGAGGACCTAAAATATATAAAGCATTATCAAAACCCAACAGAACAAAAACAATCAATCCAATTAGAGATGCGAAAATATATGAGGGTTTAGATAACAAGTTTGGATATTTATAATGGAATATCATTCAGCAGTCAAATCACTTTTAATGAAATACTAAGGCATAGATCATAGGAAAATCTCAAAAACATCATACCGATCAAGAGAAAAGAATACAAGCTTTTACTCTAGAACAGATAGAACTAATCTATTACATGGCCTCAGAAGTGGCTGTCTGAGGGAGCAGTGGGGGGATTACCTGTGAAGGGGCACAAAGCAACTTTCTAAACTACTGTCACTATTTTCTGTCTTGTTTGCAGTGTAGGCTACATGGGTATGCACATCTGTTGGTGTTCATCAGACTGTACATTTATGATTTGTGCTTGACATTTCTTATAAATTTACTTCATTAAAAAGCACAAAAAGACAAAATAAAAAGAAGAAAAAAACAGTCTTAAGGTTACTGAAGATGTTTTACTGAAGAAGAACCTTCCTTAAGGTTATTGAAGTTTTAATTTCTCATCTTCCGGGGACTCCCATAAAGATTTGATAGAAAACCATCTGGCTCTTACCCAGTTGAGTCATCACACCCAGTGCACAGTCCAAGGGCATAAACCATAAAAGACACACACAAAAAACAAACCCAAAACAACCTATCTGTAATGGGATAGACTCAGCAACCACAGCAGTCACCTTCCTCCTTGTCCTTCAATATCACTGTTCCTGTCCTTCTCCCCAGTTAGTCATCAAGTAACCTGTTCCTGTGACCACTCAATACGCTGCCTGGCTTATTTCTATTGCATCCTGAACAAACTTGTTATTCTTTTGACCTTTCTTCCTGCTGTTTTACCAAGTCCCGCCAGGCTGTGCATAATGCGGTGAGCCATATCCTCCAGGGCTGCAGACAGTTGGTAGACAAATACAGACTCCCTTCAGCTCTGGCAGGCTCACAGCTGCTCTGCTGGCTGGCAAATAACTGAGGCAAGAGGAAGCCTGTCCAAGGTGCAGAGACCAGCAGCAAGCAAGCTTTATTTTCAGCCAAGGGAACTATGCAAGTCTTGTTTTCATGTCCAAGTCAGATGTAGTTAGAGGGGATTGGGAAAGGGAGACCAAGAGATCCCAAGATTCAAAGGTATTACTGAATGGTTTCTCTAAAAAACCAAAGGTACTACTGAATGGTTTCTCTAAAAAACCCTCTCCAGGGTTGCAGCTTTGAAGCATATTAAACTACCCGGCTTATAGCTTTTCTACAAAGTAATGTGTCATAGAAATAGCACAAGTTATATAATCAGAAAGAATCAGCTTCAAATTCTTTATCTGTAACTTACTGCATGCATATTTCTGGGGCAAATTCTTTAACTCCTCTGAGCCTCAGTTTCCACACCTGTTAACTCTAGAAAGCAATACTTAGGTGACAGGGTTGGGATCAGATTCAAGTGTTTAATATTTATAAAGCTATCACTACTGGAACATGGTAGATATCCATTTGTTTATGAACTAATTCACTTATTCCATTCAACAATTCATTCACTAATTAATCCTATACTTATATATTCAAGAAAAACAGCACCTTGTACATGTTAGGCAGCATTTTAGGATACCTCAGTGAGCACAGCAAAGCTCCTACCTTCAAGGAATTATATTCCATTTGGAGAGATAGGCAATGAACAAGTAAGTAAATAAGCACATATTATAGGGTTGGGGTATAGAAAGTGGCACAGGATGCTATTTTTGATCAAAACTCTCCTCTGTGGAGATCACAGTGGAAGAGAAGCCAGACTGGCATGAAGGTGCAATGAACTGAAAATCTGTGACTCCTTTCCCCCTCGAATGGTTATTGATATCAGAAGACTTATCAAGCATACTGACTCCATTCAATGGTCTGTTCAGGCAATTATAACCATTCCCTGGTGAATCCACCTAGATCAAAACTCAACACGTTTCTTTATCAACTTCATTCTCCTACAAGCCCCATCAATAACTATATGGAATAGTCTCAAAATTCATAGCATCGATATGTCAAATAAATCAACAGCAACAAAACGATGACCAGAGACTACCTGTGTGAAGAAGAGAAATCAGCTTCCACTCTTTCTCTGATCAAAGTGAAGAGGTATTAATGAGAAAGAGAGCTAAGCCTCCTGAGATGTTTTTAAAGTCACAAATGACGGAGTAGCTTCTTTACATGTCCTCTCTGCGGCCCTCCCCCGCCTCCCAGCTGCAGTATTGAGCCCTGCAAAACATGGAGCCAGAATGAGGTCCAGCTTTTAATATTTTATCTATAGCTCTGAACTTGGACCCGTCACAAAGGACAGCTCTGGCTTCTGAGACCACTCCTCAGGGTTTACCATTCAAAATCAGAGGCTAAGACACTCCAGCAGTTTGACAGAATTAAGCTCTGCTGGCTAACCTCTGCTTCTCCGAACATGGACTCACTTAGTGTGGCATCATTACGCAGAAAGGCCCTAAATTCATAACACCATTCAGAGTTCTGGGGATCACCATATCCTGCTAACCAAAAGTTGGGAGCCATTGACACTGAATTTTTTGGTTTCTGACAGTGTTGGCCTGAGGATCATCTAAGTTCACACCTCCACTTAACCGAGTTATTCTGTCTACAAATCGGATAAACTTGGGTCATCATGTGGTCAGTTTCAGCATTGTACGGCATTCAAAAGAAATATCAGTTTAACATTCTCCCCGAAGTTGTGAAAATGGATGTAAATCTTTACTAAAGTTGCTTAAAGAAATGATAAAGGGGTAACTCATTGGAGGGTACACTGCACATGCCCTAAGGATCCTCTTTACCTTCATTGTATTTTTCACGGCAACAATACAGAATATTTATTATGGAAGGCTTTCCCCTGATATCTGTCTATTATCTATCTATCTATTTTCTATCCCTTCTCCAGCTCTACCTTTTTAAGCTTTTCTCCTACATTCCCTCTGTTTTTCATCTTTATAATCAGTTGTCCTTATGTGAGTTTCAGATCCATTCTAATGTGAACTAACTTAGCTTTCCCCCAGTCCTTCCAATTCAGCCACTGTTCTCATTTCCCTGATCTCTACAGAAGTAATCTAGGCCACAGCTCCATGATCGGTGAAGAAAAGTTCCTTCTTTCCCAGCTAGCATGATGGGGAAACAGTTGTGAATACATAAATGCTATTATTTTTATTGGTCTCAAAAGTCATTTCATAAATATTTTTGAGGGCCTCCTCGGTTGGGTACATGTTCACTGTGGTAAACAAGTCACAAGCATTTTTTTTTTCCCCAAGGATCCTAAGGCTCTCACAGTCTGTGGAGGCAGACAAACAGGTCTATAAATGTGCTTCTCAACTGCAGTGCGGTTCAACATTCACAAGTGAGCTACTGATTTTAGATCAAGCTATAAATTTATTTTTGTTATAGCTGAGGATGCAACCCGTCACTGTGATGTCAGTCAGATGGAATTAGACTGAGAAGGTCTTAGACTGAGAGATGTGATTGAGAGACAGGTGCCACCTGCTTTCAGCGACTGAAACAGGTGAGGCATAATGTCAAACGCGAGCCATAATCAGATGTCTTGTTTACTGATTCCAAGCAGAAATGTGCTCTGCCTATTACACAGAGTGAAGTAAATCATAGAGAGGAAAAACACCATATATTAATGCGTATATATAATGCATATATATATAAAATACCATATATATATATATATAATACTATATATATATATATATGGAATCTAGAAAGATGTACTCATGAACATATTTGCAGGGCAGCAATGGAGATGCAGACATAGGGAACAGATTTGTGGGTACACTGGGGGAAGAAGAGGGTGGGACAAATTGAGAGAGTGGCATAGAACATATACATTACCTTTTGTGAAACAGACAGCCAGCGGGAATTTTCTGTATAATGCAGGGTGCTCAACCTGGGGCTCTCAGGCAACCTAGAGGGTTGGGCTGGGGTGTGAGGTGGGAGGGAGGTTCCAGAGAGAGGGGACATATGTATACCTACGGCTGATTCGTGTAGATATGGCAGAAACAACACAATATTGGAAAGCAATTACCCTCCAATTAAAAATAAATAAATGTAAACAATGTGCTTTGTGCACATGTAAGAGGGTAGGCAGGAGGGAACTGCTCTCTTCAAACAGTAAAACAGCGCTGAGGGGGGTACAAAGGAAAAATGCAATAACCGTGGGTGCTTTCAGAGCCAGCTTGAGATATTCGACCTGAGAAGTCATTGCCTTGTCACTACTGATACTTGTTTATGACTGTTTTGAGACTTTTAGTCTAGACCACCTGATCTGCCTCTTGAGAAATTTGTATGCAGGTCAGGAAGCAACAGTTAGAACTGGACAAATGGAACAACAGACTGGTTCCAAATAGGAAAAGGAGTACGTCAAGGCTGTATATTGTCACCCTGTTTATTTAACTTCAAAGGAGAGACCTTCCCCAAACTGAGTATTCCTAAGTTAGCAGTGAAACAAAACTGAAAATAACAAAAGGGGAAACTGAAGATCCATGTGGACCTCAGGAAGAGGGGCTGCAGAGAGGCTGGTATGTCTGGGCCAGGGTGACAGAAGCAAGGGGATGTGACGTATAAAGACAGCCAGAGGGGGCTGGCCTCTGGGTCTCAGAAACAGGGTGCTTGGGGGTCTCCCAGGGGCTTTTCCTTCACATGCATGAGTCACAGGGAGCAAAATAATAGCTATTCCTATTAATTGTTCATTTGTCATCAAGCTGGGCTTCCCTCATAGCTCAGTTGGTAAAGAATCCGCCTGCAATGCAGGAGACCCCAGTTCGATTCTTGCGTTGGGAAGATCCTCTGAGAAGTCCCGGGTTGGGAAGATCCCCTCTGGAGAAGGGAAAGGCTATCCACTCTAGTATGCTGGTCTGGAGAATTTCGTGGACTGTATGGGGTCCCGAAGAGTTGGACAGGACTGAGCGACTTTCACTTTATCATCAAGCGGCTGAGCCAGAATTTGAACTCAGCTCCATCTGACCCCCAAATACTTCCCATTCTGATGTGACGGCCACACAGGTCGCATTTTTTGTGACAGAGACAGAACTTTGAGTGAGGAGGTCTCTCACTGTGTCTGTTCTTTCAAGGGCTAGAATGTTAGGAATGTGTTTTGAATGCCTATTTCAGCAAATAGGCATTCCATAAAATGCAGTTTTATTTCTCTTGGTTTGGCATCAAGAAGCCTTCAGGGAGTTTCTTCCACTCATTATCCTAAAATGTGTAACAGCAACAGCTGAGGAGGTGCAGCCTTAGGCTTGTGTTCTGGGGGCGGCGGGTCCAGAGGAGAGCTGATCTGTCTGTACAGAGTGTCGCCACTGCTCTGTGCCAGGACACTCTTCTATTTTGGGCTCTGACAGAACAACAAAGGCTTGCTTCTGTGATGATTTCTCACACATTATTATTATTCCCTTCCATACAATTTTCAATGTCCCTTCTGTTTGGTTTTTATACTCATGTAGAACGTAGTTACGCAGAATATTGTTCACAATATTCTATGTAAGTACAGACTGAGTTATGATACATGTTGGCAGACATCCAGTCATTTTAGTTGCCTTTCACCAGCCCTTTGAAATATTCCCTTGTGCAACATGCACAGGAAGGAAACATCCCTATGAAAATGAAAGAAATATACACAGAAAGAAAAAGGAAGGAAGAAGCATCTCACTTCTCAGTACCTGAAGGCAAACCATAATGCCAGAACACTTCTCACCCTGCTCAGTATTAGAGGGATAAATCAACTGCCTCTACTTTCTGCCTCTTAATGGCAAAAAAAAGTGAAACAGCATCTGTCCGAGGTGTACGGCGGTGTGAGAGTCTCTGGAGGGATAAGCCATCCACCAACGTTATGATGGGGATTCAGCCTTTACTCAGAGCTAGACACCTGCCCGTCCCTACCCACTTACAAACATTAAGTTTTAATTTAATATTAAAATTAATATAAAAATTAATTTTATACAACAAAAATATTATATATTTTCCTACCTAGAAATAGAAGTTCCAATCTGGGTGCAGTAAAAAAATGTCCTTTCTTCAAAAGAAATTTTGCCCCAAAGTCCAAGAAGTCTAAATGTGTAGAGTCAATAAAGGTAAAGCTGCCTAGGTTAAATCAGGAAAAGGCATGTCACCTGCCTCCTCTTTTATCCCCTCCCCTTCCATGGGACTCAGAAGCTCTGCTAAAGCAGGGTTTAATGAAACGTCCAGACCCTTAGATGACTCTGAAACATCTGCATCATCTGGTTCCAAATCACCCTGCCCGTTCGTATCACGCCCTCCCCACCTTCTGGATACTGCAAAATCGAACATCAAATGGTGCTGACAGGTCTTCAGTGGCCCTCTTTGACCCTGCTCACCCATCTTTCCCACCACTGTCAACCAGTATTTGTTGAATTAATGTGTTACAGCAGCATATACACGAAAAGACAATATGAGCCAGAGCCTGTGCTCAAGGACACTGTAGTCAAGAGACACACAAAGAACGTGTAAGGAAAATGGTGAATAGTCAACAGCGGAAGCCCCCCACTCCCATTTCCAAAATCAACAGCTAGAGGACACCCCGTGGAGGAGGGGGAGCTTGCAGTTTCTCAGAGGATGAGTGCAGATTGGGTGGACAGAGGGAAGGTGTGGAGGTGAGAATTGGTACTGCTGTTTTGTGGTTAGGGAGGAGAGGATACGGTCTGGAAGGAAGGGTTAGCATTGTGAGAAACAGGAGCTCAGGATGGACAGATGTGCTGGAGCCAAACTGTGGAGGGCGTTACAAATTAGGGAGAATTAGGTGTGATTTGGTTTTCAGTGGGGAGCCATCATCTAGTCTTAACTAGGAGAGTGGCATGATAAAAGTGGTAAATGAAGATCTGGAGGAGAGGAATAACGTGATTTGAGTCATAGAGTAGAAAATGAGTCTAGTAGTGTTATGCTGACGAAAGATGGGAGGCTAGAAGGCTGCTTTAGGAATGAATGAGTTCTCTTCTTTCCTGCTGAGAAAGAGATGTATATGCCTACACTCAGATTCAGAAACGCCCACGTAATTTGCAGCAAATGCTGACACCCATTCTTGTGGCCCTTCTTGTGCAGATGAAAGCAACCCAGTGTTGTGTTTAAAACAAATTCACATGTTTGCAAACAAGTCCATGTTGGGTGGAAAACATAAATAAAGCATTCTTACTATTTCAAAAACTCAATGACAGTATCTATTTTTAAATTCCATTTGTATATACAATTAAAGTTGTGGCAGCTTTTTACTAAAATTTTTTATCAACTTCAATTTTTTAAACCTTCCAATTGTAAATGCATTGGTTTCCATGCCTGCCCTGGCAGGAGTAGAGGTCATGTATGGTTTGTATGTATTTTTTAGGTTGCTAACTCTTTCCTTCCCTCTGTCAGCTCTAGACTTTAGATGACTTGAGCTATTCTTTCTTTGTTACACCCACTTTGTGCCTGGCTCAATGCTCTGAAAAGAGTGACCAGGACGTGAACACATGGACTGTGATGCTCTCAGCTTGTATTTCCAACAGGTTCCTTCTGTCTTTGCAAAGGTTTCTAGCTTTCTTGCTTAACTGCCTGTGGTTCATCTTGTTTGAAGAAGGGTCAGGAACTGCTTCTGGTTGTTTTCTTCAATTTCATGTCATCAGTGATGGATTAGCATCACCCTGTCACACAACTTTTCACTCATTTTTTCCCTTCCTGTTTTGCTTTTGGGGCTCATCTGCTTCATTGCGATCTTAATTTAGAAGAGAAGGGATTGCATTAAGGGAACAATGGAATCAACAAGTCTGATGTATGAATCAGACAAATTCCTAAAGTGCTTTTCTCGGAGGCAGAATTTGCACACAGAAATTCACATTCATTAGGCTAAAGGCAGAGCGTGTCAAGCTAGTTGCAGGTTTAATAGAGAGGTCAGACCCTTTCTCTCCGTCTTTCCTACTGAAGACATCATTAGAGCTACAGTAAAATAAGAGAATGTCACAGAATGTCAGCCTAGTCATAGTGCAACTGTTCTTTTTTCATTAGTGACTCAGCTGGTTGCTATGGCAACCCCACTCTAGTATCAAGGATACTAGGGCTGATGCTTTTCCGCCTCTATTTTCAGTTAGGATAAATTGTGCTCCCACCTCATGGGCTCCTGCCATGATATTTATATTTGGGTCACGATAATAGAGCCAGTTGGAAATATGTCTGTTGAAATGCTAGCCAGGCAGAGAGCCTTCCCACTAAAAGGGAGAGTGAATATAGGATTTCGAGGTTTGATTTGAGCACCAGTTATCCCGTAGGAGGGAAGGTATTCCCTTCTGCCCTGTCTCGTGGGGAGACTGCAGACCTCTCAGGTACTCATTTTTAGTATATGTACTGCTGAAGCGAGTGTTCTCATGTACTCATTCTGCACTTTCTCTAAACTGGCTGACAGCCTCCAGAAAAATTAGGCAATCTATTTTCTATGCTCCCTGACTCACCCAAGGCTCTGTCCATTTAAAAGCTGCCTTCTGAGTGTGCTCAATACCACTTCATTTATTTATTCCCTCATTTATTTATTAACTGCAGAGTAATTATAATGGGGGCTTCCCTGGTAGCTCAGTGGTAGAGAATCTGCCTGCCAATGCAGGAGACATAGGTTTGACCCCTGGTTTGGAAAGATCCCTTGAAGAAGGGAATAGCAACCCATTCCAGCATTCTTACCTGGGAAATCACTTGGACAGAGAAGCCCACTGGGCTACAGTCCAAGGGGTTGCAAAAGAGTCCAATACGACTGAGTGACTAGACGACAACAATTATGCTGGACCAAGCATCATGTTCAGAGAAGGCAATGGCACCCCACTCCAGTACTCTTGCTTGGAAAATCCCATGGACAGAGGAGCCTGTTAGGCTGCAATCCATGGGGTCACTAAGAGTCGGACATGACTGAGCGACTTCACTTTCACTTCTCATTTTCATGCATTGGAGAAGGAAATGGCAGCCCACTCCAGTGTTCTTGCCTGGAGAATCCCAGGGGCGGGGGAGCCTGGTGGGACTATGGGGTTGCATAAAGTCGGACATGACTGAAGTGACTTAGCATAGCATAAGCATCATGTTAAACAGCACAGTTAGCTGCTGGTTTGGGGTCTAGTACTCACAATAGCTAGAGGGCAGTCCAGGGCAGGAAGCAAGAGTATAAATAAAAGCTTATCATACCATCTGACACATGTTTTAGTTGAGGTCTGGACATGTTTTCAAAGGAAGAAGGAGACAATAACTCTGCCTGGAAGTCAGCTGGCAGATACTTCAGAAAGGAGGTGATATTTAAGTTGGAGTGTCAACGAATGTGTTCTCCAGCTGAATACCTCACTGATTCAGAGCTGAGGTGAGCCTGAAGGACTCTGGTGACAGCAAACTTTTGCCTGGTTGAAAGTTAGCTTGTTCTTAAAAAGTATATTAATTCTATTGAATGCAAAAGTATTTGCTGGCTACCAGGATGAGTGTCTGTTTCAAAAAGGAAAGATTCTGGAAAGCAAAGCCAGCTTCAGACAATAGTCTCTGGAGTCAGAGTACATCCAAGTGAAAAAGTTGACAGATGCGAAAATCTTATTGTCAGTTAACCTTTACCCTGGAATTGATATATCGTGAAGGCTTCCACTATATCTCTGAAGCAAACAAAGAAAACAAAGATTGAACAACAAAAGTCCTATACTGAACAGAAGTGTTCTATGGTCCTTAGAGTTGGTTGGAAATAAAAGGATCCTTCTTGGCACCTGTTTTCTACAAAATTCAGCATTTGGGGACCCTGTGGGATAAATAAAAGCATCTCTTTCTCCTGCATATCAATCATTGTTCAGAAGTAGAGGCAACGCTTAATGAAGCCATTGCATAGAAGACAGTGTTCTTTATGAAATGTATCATGGACCAGGGCCTCGTGATGGAACCAACATTATATATCATGGACTGAAAAAGTCCTTTCGTACTGAGCCTGTATCACTACGTAGCTCAGATATTCATGCAGCATCTTCTAAGATGAACGCTCTCAATAGCCTGCACAGCAAAGAGTATTGCCAACATATTCAGAGAAAGGCAAGAAGCGTGTGTCACTGTGTCTGCAGAACAGATCAGGACACAGGTCTGTGTAGGATCAAGAGGCCTCGCCCGCGTCCTCTGCCTTGAACAGGGTGGGCAGGCCTGGTATGGAAAGGATAGTCCTTGCCAAACTGTGCTCCTTAAAATCCAATTAACAATAGAGTCCAGCAACTGCAGCAGCAAGCATCACTGGTTATATTGCAAGCATTAAAAAATAATTTATAAAAGTGACATATTTTTGCATAGGTAATATATGCAATATGGTACAAAATTCTAAAAGTATCTAAATGTGGACACAGTTCAAGTATGCCTCATTCCATTCCTGACAGTTCAACATTTTACTTCCTTGGAGAAAACTGCGATTACTAGTTTCCTGTTTCCAGGGATCTCATGCTTATAGATACATATAAATATTTATGAAGTAGTATAATATTATGCAAACTTTCTGCACTATGATTTTTTTTCACTTAAAAATATTTCTGGACATCATTCCACATTCCAAATGAACTGCTTCCTTTTTTTCTTTTTTAATGAGCTACATCATATTCCAATGAATGGACATATAAGCATTTAACCAACACCATCTTAATGGATATTGTCTTAGCCCACTTGGGCTGTTTTAACAAAATGCTGCAGAATCGGCAGGTTATAGACAACAGAAGTTTATTTGTCAAATTCTAGATGCTGGAAGTCCAAGGACAGGATGCCAGCATGCTCAAATGAGGGCTCTCTTTCGGGCACATAGCCTGCACTTTCTTACTGTATCCTCACATGATGGAAGGGTTGAGGGATCTCTCTGGTTGTTCTTTTATAAGAAAATAATCCATTTTGTGAGGGCTCCATCCACATGACCTCAGCAACTCCCAAGCCCCCACCTCCTAATACCATCATCCTTGAGGGTAGGAGTCAATGTGTGAATTTTATGGCATTCAAGCCATAGAAGACATTGAAGGTCATTTTCAATCTTTCACTATCATAAAAAATAGTGCAAGGAGTACATCAACTGTAAAGTTTGTAGAAGTGCAAAGTGCTGAAGGAAAGTGTGTGTACATATAATTTTAATAATTTTGCACACCAATTTTGAATAATTCATTATTCCCCGCTTACTTAAATGCTTAATTTTTCATATGCCAAATGTCAGAAGTCTGTTTGGTGTTAGGGGTTTGTTCCACTGACTTGTGTGTTATTCACATGCTAATCGGAGAAGGCAATGGCACCCCACTCCAGTACTCTTGCCTGGAAAATCCCATGGATGGAGGGGCCTGGTGGGCTGCAGTCCATGGGGTCGCTAGGAGTCAGACATGACCGAGTGACTTCACTTTCACTTTTCACTTTCATGCATTGGAGAAGGAAATGGCAACCCACTCCAGTGTTCTTGCCTGGAGAATCCCAGGGACGGGGGAGCCTGGTGGGCTGCAGTCTGTGGGGTTGCACAGAGTTGGCCATGACTGAAGTGACTTAGCAGCAGCAGCAGCACGTGCTAATAGTGCAGAGTTTTATCATTTGTATCTCTGTCAGTTATTAGAGCCAGTTTTAAGTGAAGGTGTCCGTTACTCAGTCATGTCCAACTCTTTGCAACCCCACAGACTGTAGCCCACCAGGCTCCTCTGTCCATGGGATTCTCCAGGCAAGAATACTGGAGTGGGTTGCCATGCCCTTCTCCAGGGGATCTTCTCGATGGAGGGATCAAACCTAGGTCTCCTGCATTGCAACGGGCTTTCTGATCTAACTCAACTCTACCCATTCACCAGTCCCCATTAACCAGTGCACAGAAGGGGTTCAATCTATCCTTTACTGCCCTGCTGGTAATATGGGAGCTGGCTCCAGTATTTCTCCCTTGCCACAGAGGGTGCTGGAGGGTCAGTGCAGGAAGAAGGAGCATTTTTTCCTGATTTTCTTGGCTTTCTCCTGTGACAATGATGCTTACCTTCAAGCTTGCCTGGCCTGGTGTGTGGCTTCCTGTCCACCAGTCTTAGCATGCTAGCATCCTGGTGGCATGATTTTCTGCATTCAATTCCCTGCCCTGCCAAAGAGTCTGCCTGCCAGCTGTGAATAGCTCTGGCCTGGGGAGAACTCAGAGCCAGAGCAGGGATGTATTTCTGCTACATTTTTTGCTATTTATCTGAAATTCAAATTCAACTGGATATCTCTGTGTTTTTTTTTTTTTTGCTAAATCTGGCAATCCTACTCAGAATAAATACTCACTTCACTGAAGCACTGAGAAACAAATTAGAGAGAAAAGTACTGTATCCTTGAAAATGCTATAGTTGCTGCCTGTGTCTGCTGGAGTATTAGTTGGTCTGTATGACAGAAAACTCTAGCTATGGTTGTTAAAAAGATGACTAGCATCACCATAGTGGAGAATCATGGCTTCAATGTCAGACTGAAGTCAATTCATAGACCCTGAATTCCTTGGTTGGAGGGTAATTTGGGTCTTGTCTTGTTGAAGAGGTATGTGATATAAATCTTTCTCTAAGGCTTCTACAAAGGACTTGGAGAAAAGTACCCAGATGTTCGGGGAATTACCACCCATTGCTCTGAACTGACCGACTCCCAGATGCCATTGTGACCCACCAATCAGAGTGGAGACTACGACTGTAGGTAACAGATGACATCTTAAGTCTAACAGTGACCACGTAGGCCCAAGGACCCACCTTGTGTTTATTTCTCCAGTTCTTGATGTATAATTGGGACAGACATGCTTAGCAATGGATGGAATCCCCACATTGGATTTCATACCCTGGAATTTCCTCCAGTTCCTACCAAGGTAGTGAACCAAAAAGCAACAGGGCATCCTTAGGGAACCTGCTGATATTAACACCATCAGAGACTTTAAAGAAGCAGGGTCATGAACTATCATTACCCCATTTAATTTACCTGTGTAACTTGTTCAAGCCAACAAAGGTTTGTCTAGTCAAGGCTATGGTTTTTCCAGTGGTCATGTATGGATGTGAGGGTTGGACTATAAAGAAAGCTGAGTGCCAAAGAATTGATGCTTTTGAACTGTGGTGTTGGAGAAGATTCTTGAGATTCCCTTGGACTGCAAGGAGATCCAACCAGTCCATTCTGAAGGAGATCAGTCCTGAGTTTTAATTGGAAGGAATGACGTTGAAGCTGAAACTCCAATACTTTGGCCACCTGATGCGAAGAGCTAACTCATTAGAAAAGACCGTAGGCAGGAGGAGAAGGGGACGACAGAGGATTAGATGGTTGGATGGCATCACCGACTCGATGGACATGAGTTTGGGTTGAACTCTGGGAGCTGGTGATGGACAGGGAGGCCTGGCGTGCTGCGGTTCATGGGGTCGGAAAGAGTCTGACATGACTGAGCGACTGACCTGAACTTGTTCAAAAGTAGGACGGATCTTGGAGAAAGACCATGTACTATCATAAACTTAATCGGAGAGTGACTTCCAATTCCAGTTCCTGTCCGGGGGTAGTATCTCTCCTAGGTCAAGCCAGTATGGTCTCTGGCACTTGGTTTCCAGCTTCGATATAACAAATTCCTTTTTCTCCATAGGCATTTGCAAAGACCACCTGGAGCAGTTTGCTTTTGTCTGGTTTGTCACAGATTACTTTCACAGCCTTGCCCTAGGGCTGTGTCAGTTCTCCTGCTTCTTGCTGTAATACAGTTTAGAAAGACCTTGATTACCTTGACATTCTATGATGTCAGTGTCATGGAACACATTGCTCCATGACACTGATGACATGTGCTACTTGGAACTGATGCACAGAAAATATCAGGCACTTCAGATGATGTAGGAAGACCTCTGAGAACTTAGGAAGAGAGTAGGTGATAACCCCAAGATGATTCAGGAGCCCCCCACTTCAGTGACATTTCTGAGAGTTCAGTGGTCCTGGGAGTGTTGAAATACCTACTCTAAGATGAAAGACCAGTTTCTGCCCCTTACATACCTGCCACTAAAAAGAGGTGTGATGCTTGATGGACTTTTTGGATTATGGAGGCAATACATGCCACATCTGAATCTGCCACTTTGATCCACCTAGAGTCTAAGAGAAGGCAATCTGCTCCATGACCTAAGATCCACTAATACTCGTGGTGTATGGCAAATGAGAGATGGCATATGAACATCTTGCAAGCCCCAACAGAGAATCACAGTGAAGTCTAAGATTTGGGAGCAAATAGCTTTCTGAAAAACATTTTTTTGTTTTAATTTTGAGAAACAACTTCTGACTTTCTAATAAGCACTGGTAAAGAGCTTGACGCAAGAGAATACCCTACACATGGACATCACCAGATGGTCAACACCAAAATCAGACTGATTATATTCTTTGCAGCCAAAGATAGAGAAGCTCTATACAGTCAGCAAAAACAGGACTGGGAGCAGACTGTGGCTCATATCGTGAACTTCTTATTGCCAAATTCAGATTTAAATTGAAGAAAGTAGGGAAAACCACTAGACCATTAAGGTATGACCTAAATCAAATCCCTTATGATTATACAGTGGAAGTGACAAATAGATTTAAGGGACTAGATCTGATAGAGTGCCTGATGAACTGTGGACAGGGGTTCATGACATTGTACAGGAGACAGGGATCAAGACCATCCCCATGTAAAAGAAATGCAAAAAAGCAAAATGGCTGTCTGAGGAGGCCTTACAAATAGCTGTGAAAAGAAGAGAAGTGAAAAGCAAAGGAGAAATAGAAACCATCTGAATGCAGAGTTCCAAAGAATACCAAGGAGAGATAAGAAGCCTTCTTCAGCAATCAATGCAAATAAATAGAGGAAAACAACAGAATGGGAAAGACTAGAGATCTCTTCAAGAAAATTATAGATACCAAGGGAACATTTCATGCAAAGATGGGCTCGATAAAGGACAGAAATGGTATGGACCTAACAAAAGCAGAAGATATTAAGAAGAGGTGGCAAGAATACATGTGAGAACTATACAAAAAGGAGCTTCATGACCCAGATAATTACAGTGGTGTGATCACTCACCTAGACCCAGACATCTTGGAATGTGAAGTCAAGTGGGTCTTAGAAAGCATCACTACGAACAAAGCTAGTGGAGGTGATGGAATTCCAGTTAAGCTATTTCAAATCTTGAAAGATGATGCTGTGAAAGTGCTGCACTCAATATGCCAGCAAATTTGGAAAACTCAGCAGTGGCCACAGGACTGGAAAAGGTCAGTTTTCATTCCAATCCCAAAGAAAGGCAATGCCAAAGAATGCTCAAACTACCGCACAATTGCACTCATCTCACACGCTAGTAAACTAATGCTCAAAATTCCCCAAGCCAGGCTTCAGCTATATGTGAACTGTGAACTTCCAGATGTTTAAGCTGGTTTTAGAAAAGGCAGAGGAACCAGAGATCAAATTGCCAACATCCGCTGGATCATGGAAAAAGCAAGAGAGTTCCAGAAAAACATCTATTTCTGCTTTATTGACTATGCCAAAGCCTTTAACTGTGTGGATCACAATAAACTGTGGAAAATTCTAAAGAGATGGGAATACCAGACCACCTGACCTGCTTCTTGAGAAATTTGTATGCAGGTCAGGAAGCAACAGTTAGAACTGGACACGGAACAACAGACTGGTTCCAAATAGGAAAAGGAGTACGTCAAGGCTGTATATTGTCACCCTGCTTATTTAACTTATATGCAGAGTACATCATGAGAAACGCTGGGCTGGAAGAAGCACAAGCTGGAATCAAGACTGCCGGGAGAAATATCAATAACCTCAGATATGCAGATGACACCACCCTTATGGCAGAAAGTGAAGAGGAACTAAAAAGCCTCTTGATGAAAGTGAAAGTGGAGAGTGAAAAAGTTGGCTTAAAGCTCAACATTCAGAAAACAAAGATGACGGTATCTGGTTCTATCACTTCATGGGAAAGAGATGGGGCAACAGTGGAAACAGTGTCAGACTTTATTTTTCTGGGCTCCAAAATCACTGCAGATGGTGACTGCAGCCATGAAATTAAAAGATGTGTACTCCTTGGAAAGTTATGACCAACCTAGGTAGCATATTCAAAAGCAGAGACATTACTTTACCAACAAAGGTTCGTCTAGTCAAGGGTATGGTCTTTCCTGTGGTCATGTATGGATGTGAGAGTTGGACTGTGAAGAAGGCTGAGCGCCGAAGAATTGATGCTTTTGAACTGTGGTGTTGGAGAAGACTCTTGAGAGTCCCTTGGACTGCAAGTAGATCCAAACAGTCCATTCTAAAGATCAGTCCTGGGTGTTCATTGGAAGGACTGATGCTGAAGCTGAAACTCCAATACTTTGGCCACTTCATGCGAAGAGTTGACTTGTTGGAAAAGACCCTGATGGTGGGAGGGATTGGGGGCAGGAGGAGAAGGGGATGACAGAGGATGAGATGGCTGGATGGCATCACCGACTTGATGGACATGAGTTTGAGTGAACTCCGGGATTTGGTGAGAAGGCGATGGCACCCCACTCCAGTACTCTTGCCTGGAAAATCCCATGGACAGAAGAGCCTGGTCGGCTGCAGTCTGTGGGGTTGGGGAGAGTCGGACGCGACTGAGTGACTTCACTTTCACTTTTCACTTTCATGCATTGGAGAAAGACCGGTAACCCACTCCAGTGTTCTTGCCTGGAGAGTCCCAGGGACTGGAAAGCCTGGTGGGCTGCCGTCTCTGGGGTCACACAGAGTCGGACACGACTGAAGTGACTTAGCAGGGAGGCCTGGTGTGCTGCAGTTTATGGGGTCGCAAAGAGTCGGACACAACTGAGTGACTGAATTGAACTGAAATGAAAGAGATTGAATCCCTGATCATGTGTCATCAGACGACCATGTGGCCTGAGCTTGCCATCGTGGAAGTGGCTGTTTCTGACCCACCTAGCCACAAGGTTTACTGTGCTCAGAAGCAATACATCATCAGGTAGGAATGGAATAGAATAGACTAAACTTGGGGAGATCCAAGGTAGTGGTACAGGAGGCCCAGACATTGAACATTTGGCTACTATTGCATCGTCCCCTATCTGTCAGTCCATGGTTTTGGTCACCTGGGATGTTTCTAATAACCAACTATTCAAAAAATAAAGAAAAAAATTCTAGTTTACAAATGGGATCCACCCACTCTATTAATATGGCCCCAAAGTGGAGCGCTACTGTACTGCTGCCAGAAATAACCTTGTAGGGCAGTAGTGAAGGAAAATCAGTCGTCGTGGTCAGAACTGTGAGCAGTATATTTAGCTGTACATTTTGCCAGTAAGAGACAGCCAGAAAAACAGATATATTCATAGGTGGTGGCTAACGGTTTGGCTGGATTGTCAGTAACTTAGAAGGAACAAGGGTGAGGGCTTAATGACAAAGAAACCTAAGGGAGAAACATGTGGCTGGACTAAAGATGCCGAAAGGTCATAAACGGTGAAGACGTCTGTGAACCAATTAAAGGTCAGCAAAGGGCATTCACTCCAGAGGAGGCTCTTAGTCGATGAAGAAAAGGACACGTTTTGCATGTCAGTCAGCCTCTTTCCCCAGACAATGCTTGCTCAATGCTTGTTCAGTAGGCCTCTGAGATAAGTAGCATCAGGTAAGTGACATAGTGGCATGGATACAACATTACATGGGCTGAACAATCTGGACTTCCTCTGACTAAGACTGACCTGCTAACTGCTGCTGACTGTTGTGAGGTGTGTGACACATATTTGGCAAGTGAGCATATGAAAAGACGCTCAACTTCATTTGTCACAGCTGCAAATGAAAAGAGCAGTCACATACCACCGCACACTTATTAGAATGTTAAAATCCAGAAGCCGACAATCTCAAAGGCGGTGATGCATCCACAGGAACTCTCATTCATGGCTGGTGGGAATGCAAAATGCAGCCCACTTTGGAAGAGAGTTTGACAGTTTCTTACAAAACTAAACATGGTTTTGTCTTAACATATTATCCAGGAGTTACACATCTAGGTATTTATTTAACTGAGTTTAAAGCATGTCCACACATGAAGGTTATGGCAATTGTATAATCAATGCCAAAATCTTGAAGCAACCAAGATGGTCTTCAATAGATAAACAGATAAACTTTGGTACATTCATACAATGGGATATTATTCAACCATATAATTCAGAAATGACCTATTAAGCCATTAAAAAGTCACAGAAGAGCCTTAAATAATATTGCTAAGTCAGGGAAATAAGTTTGAGATGGCTATATACTGTTACGTACTGATTCAAATTAGATGACATTCTGGAAAAAGCAGAACTGTGGAGACAATTTAAAAAATCACTGGTTAAGAGTTTGGAGGAGAAGAGAAAATTGAAAAGGCAAAAAATGGAAAAAGTAAAACACAGATGAAACTGTTCTTTATGGTGCTGTCAGAGTGGGTACATCGACATGTGTTTGTTAAACCTATAGAATTTTAAAACACAAAGAGCAAGACTTAATCTATAGACATGAAAAAGTCATTTATTCCCCCTGGTTCAGGGAATCCCAGGGAAAAATGCAGTTTATTACAAGAGAACCTAAGCATATTACAAATGTATGAAACAGCCTCAAAGTAAGGGGTGAAGGAAAAGCGCTGACCTAAAAAACTGTGGAAATGGAGTTTGTTTTTTAAGACTAAAGGCCGAAAGAATTGCACAGAAGTACTGATGCTAGTCGATACAGATTTTCCCCCCATCATGGGTGTATGTATTAACAATTTTGACTCTGCTTTATGTGTATTAGTTCAGTTCAGTCGCTCAGTTGTGTCCAACTCTGTGACCCCATGAATCACAGCACACCAGGCCTCCCTGTCCATCACCAACTCCCGGAGTTCACTCAGACTCACATCCATCGAGTCGGTGATGCCATCCAGCCATCTCATCCTCTGTCGTCCCCTTCTCCTCCTGCCCCCAATCCCTCCCAGAATCAGAGTCTTTTCCAATGAGTCAACTCTTTGCATGAGGTGGCCAAAGTACTAAAGTTTCAGCTTCAACATCAGTCCTTCCAATGAGCACCATACTGGAACTAAAAATTAAGTTAAACAGATGGCAGATGGTGGGATCTAGGCTTTTCACTCTTTGAGGAGAAATATACAGATCACCAAAAAGAGTGGGATAGAATGATCTATTTGGTAACAAAGACATCAGTAAGAACTCAATTTAATTTACAATAGATACTGATGATTACATTTAGAAATATATACAGACATGTGTAGACAGCACATGTAGATACACATCAGGACACACACTCATATTGCTGTCAGCTGAGGGGATCTAAACAAAATGACACCCCTTTAGCATGAGCATACCTAGCACCCAGACCTTGGTTTCTAATGCCATCCTCCAATAAAAGGAAACAGGGCTCTTTGGAGAAATGGCTCTCTTTAGGACTTGGGCAGGAAAAACACAAGATGAGCTTAGAGTGGCTTGTCAGCTTGTAGTGCCAGAAATAAATAAGTGCTCAAAACCAGATAAAGGATGACACTGATGGATGGCAAAGGGGTGCAGGAGCCAGCAGAAAGAGCTCCTGATAGCCGAAGCTGCTGCTGCTGCTGCTTCTAAGTCGCTTCAGTCGTGTCCGACTCTGTGCAACCCCATAGACAGCAGCCCATTAGGCTCCGCCGTCCCTGGGATTCTCCAGGCAAGAACACTGGAGTGGGTTGCCATTTCCTTCTCCAATGCATGAAAGTGAAAAGTGAAAGTGAAGTCTCTCAGTCGTGTCCGACTTTTTAAAGCTGGAATGCTTTAAATGACAAAATACAGTAGTATTGGATTATAATCCAAAATATAAAATAGATATTCATGAGCACATACTGATACAAATAACTGAAAAATAAATAAGGAAGGAGAGACAAATGTCTCATATAGAAGAATTCCAAGGGAATTACACAGATACTCCCTCCTAAAGGGGACAGAGCATAACCCCCACCCTTTAGGTGTATTCTTAATAAGGAAGGAGAGACCAATGTCTCATATAGAAGAATTCCAAGTAAATTACACAGATGGTCCCTCCTAAAGGGGAGAGAGCATAACCCCCAGCCCTGAGCCTTATGATCTGCTCTCAAAGAGTACAGTATGGAAAGACAGAAGGAAGAGGAATCTTACATTAGAGAAACCTGACAAACTCTACTTCAGCCAGTGATTAAGGGCAGTATTGTCAGTGATAAATCATATCGGTAGTATATGCCCTTGATACCATGTAATGGAAGTATTAATTTACCTCTGTGCTCTTTCTCCTTAAAATCCTAAAATCCACGTGTGTGTGCCAAGTCGCTTTAGTCGTGTCTGACTCTTTGTGACCCCAGGGACTGTGGCCCACCAGGCTCCTCTGTCCATGGGGATTCTCTAGGCAAGAACACTGCAGTGGGTTGCTGTGCCCTCCTCCAGGGCATCTTCCCTACCCAGGTACCGAACTCGCGTCCCCTGTGTCTTCCGCATTGCAGATGGATTCTTTACTGCTGAACCACTGGGGGAGTACCCGAAAACCCATGCTATGCTATGCTATGCTAAGTCACTTCAGTCGTGTCCGACTCTGTGTGACCCCATAGATGGCAGCCCACCAGGCTTCCCTGTCCCTGGGATTCTCCAGGCAAGAACACTGGAGTGGGTTGCCATTTCCTTCCCCAATGCATGAAAGGGAAAAGAGAAAGTGAGGTCGCTCAGTCATGTCTGACTCTTAGCGACCCCATGGACTGCAGCCTACCAGGCTCCTCCGTCCGTGGGATTTTCCAGGCAAGAGTACTGGAGCGGGGTGCCATTGCCTTCTCCCGAAAACCCATAACCCCAGTCTAATAATGAGGGAAAACATCAGACAATTTCACATGCATTAGCATCCTACTATTCTTCAAAATTGTCAAGGTCATCGAAAATAAGGACAGTCTAAGAAACCAAGTCTAAGGAAACCTGAGAACTATGAGTATATGGTGTCTTGGATGGGATCTTTAAATAGAATAAGGACATTAGGTAAAAACTAAGGAACTGTGAATAAACCATGGATTTTAGTTATATATATAACATATATATATTATGTTATATATATTATAATATAACATACATTAATATTATATATAATATACAATTATATATTATTAATATATATTATATTCTATATATTATAATATATAGAATAATGGCATACCAATATTGTTTTATTAGTGTAACAAATGTGCCACACTAATGTAAGACATAAATAATAGGGGAAAGTATGTATAGAGAGATATATGAGAACTTTCTGTACTATTTGTTTTTTTTTCTATAAATCTTAAATGGTTCTAAAAGTAAAGTCTATCGATAAAAAATACTGAGAGAAAAATATAAAGATGGAATAAATGTTTTTTTAGACTTACAAAACCTGAAAAAAATCCATCAGCAGCAGATACATACCACAAGAAATGTTAGAGAAGATCCTTTCAGCAGAGGCACAATGATACCAGATGGAAAACCAGACTTGTACAAAGGAATAAAAAGCACCAGAAATGGTAACTTATGTGGGTTGAGTTTTTTCTTATTATTTAAATTTCATTTAAAAATAGCGAACTGTTGGAAACAAAAACAAAAATGATATACTGCAGAGTTTATAATATCTGTATAAATTTTATGCCAACAAGAGGATAAAGGCAAAGAAGGGAGAAATAGGACTAAATTGTTAAAAGATTTTAATTCTATAAATATTAATGGTACACTGTAATAAGATAAAGATATACACTAGAAACTCTAAAACAACCATTAAAATAACAAAGATATGTATAATAAGCCAAAAAAAGGATAAAATTAAATAATAAAAATATTCAATTAACCTATGACAAGGCAGAGGAAAGGAAAAGGAAAAAAATGAACAAAGATAGATTGGTCAAAATAAAAAATCAAGGTGATAGATTTAAACCCAATGATATCAATATTCACATTAAATATAAATGGTATAAAAACACCAATTAAAGGTGGAGATTGTTAGATAGCTTAAAAAAGGAAGACCAAACTTTTAATATAGAGACATGAACAAGTTAAAAGTAAATGAATGGAACACATTAACACTAACTGAAAGAAAAGTGGAATGACTATATTAATACCAAGGTAGATTTCAGAGCAAAGAATATTACTCAGGACAAAGACCATTACACTGTAATGATAAAAGTGTCAATTAACCTACACTATATGCAATTTTAAACATTTAAGAACCTAATTACGGAACATAAGTTCTCATTATTCCACTTTTTCACTTTCAAACAGTTGGCAAGATATAAGGATTGCATGGTCCATTCAAACAGGATTAAGTGCATTGTCTCAAGACTTTGACGCTCAGGTTTTGCTGGTTTTCTCAGCCATTCAGTATATTACTCAATTTTGAACAGTATGAGTCAATGCTGATGAATTTTTAAAAGGCTGATATTCTGACATTTGCTGTGATTGTCTTCATACATATTTTATGAGAAAATACAAATAAGGGAGAACAGAGTTTGCCTTTACTTTAACTGCAAATGTTAGTTGTTGATGGGACCAATCCAGGATTATTATAATGACAGTTCTGTGGTACTTTTCACATAAAATTTAGAATGATTTCATGTCATCATATTGACCGAATATGAAGAGCTTCCTCTTAGGGTGACATGAGAGCATCAGAACCATTAAAAATAATGCCTCTATGGGTCATTTGGCATTGATTTTTAAAAAAAATCTTCACTTCTTGAGGATTTTTTAAAGTCTTACACAGCCAGAGTACAGTAACATGATATCCCTATCCAGTGGTGTGAAACAGAGATAATATCCCAAAAGTCACTCCATTTCTGGCCAGAAGATTGTACATCTGAGGGAGGTATGAGTGGTCTTACGTGTGACCAATGACAACAGATCAGATCAGATCAGTTGCTCAGTCGTATCCGATTCTTTGTGACCCCATGAACTGCAGCACACCAGGCCTTCCTGTCCATCAACTCCCGGAGGTCACTCAGACTCGCATCCACCGAGTCAGTGATGCCATCCAGCCATCTCATCCTCTGTCGTCCCCTTCTCCTCCTGCCCCCAATCCCTCCCAGCATCAGAGTCTTCTCCAATGAGTCAACTCTTCCCATGAGGTGGCCAAAATACCAGAGTTGCAGCTTTAGCATCATTCCTTCCAAAGAAATCCCAGGGCTGATCTCCTTCAGAATGGACTGGTTGGATCTCCTTGCAGTCCAAGGGACTCTCAAGAGTCTTCTGCAACACCACAGTTCAAAAGCATCAATTCTTCGGCGCTCAGCCCTCTTCACAGTCCAACTCTCACATCCATACATGACCACAGGAAAGACCATAGCCTTGACTAGGCGAACCTTTGTTGGCAAAGTAATGTCTCTGCTTTTGAATATGCTATCTAGGTTGGTCATAACTTTCCTTCCAAGGAGTAAGCGTCTTTTAATTTCATGGCTGCAGTCACCATCTGCAGTGATTTTGGAGCCCAGAAAAACAAAGTCTGACACTGTTTCCCCATCTATTTCCCATGTAGTGATGGGACCAGATGCCATGATCTTCGTTTTCTGAATGTTGAGCTTTAAGCCAACCTTTTCATTCTCCACTTTCACTTTCATCAAGAGGCTTTTGAGTTCCTCTTCACTTTCTGCCATAAGGGTGGTATCATCTGCATATCTGAGGTTATTGATATTTCTCCCAGCAATCTTGATTCCAACTTGTGTTTCTTCCAGTCCAGCATTTCTCGTGATGTACTCTGCATATAAGTTAAATAAACATGGTGACAATATACAGCCTTGACGTACTCCTTTTCCTATTTGGAACCAGTCTGCTGTTCCATGACCAGTTCTAACTGTTGCTTCCTGACCTGCATACAGATTTCTCAAGAGGCAGATCAGGTGGTCTGGTATTCCCATCTCTTTCAGAATTTTCCACAGTGTATTGTGATCTACACAGTCAAAGGCTTTGGCATAGTCAATAAAGCAGAAATAGATGTTTTTCTGGAACTCTCTTGCTTTTCCCATGATCCAGCGGATGTTGGCAATTTGATCTCTGGTTCCTCTGCCTTTTCTAAAACCAGCTTGAACATCAGAAAGTTCACGGTTCACATATTGCTGAAGCCTGGCTTGGAGAATTTTGAGCATTACTTTACTAGCGTGTGAGATGAGTGCAATTGTGCAGTAGTTTGAGCATTCTTTGGCATTGCCCTTCTTTGGGATTGGGATGAAAACTGACCTTTTCCAGTCTTGTGGCCACTGCTGAGTTTTCCAAATTTGCTGGCATATTGAGTGCAGCACTTTCACAGCATCATCTTTCAGGATTTGGAATAGCTCCACTGGAATTCCATGACCTCCACTAGCTTTGTTCATAGTGATGCTTTCTAAGGCCCACTTGACTTCACATTCCAGGATGTCTGGTTCTAGGTCAGTGATCACACCATCATGATTATCTGGGTCATGAAGCTCTTTTTTGTACAGTTCTTCTGTGTATTCTTGCCACCTCTTCTTAATATCTTCTGCTTCTGTTAGGTCCATACCATTTCCGTCCTTTATCGAGCCCATCTTTGCATGAAATGTTCCCTTGGTATCTCTGATTTTCTTGAAGAGATCCCTAGTCTTTCCCATTCTGTTGTTTTCCTCTATTTCTTTGCATTGATCACTGAAGAAGGCTTTCTTATCTCTTCTTGCTATTCTTTGGAACTCTGCATTCAGATGTTTATATCTTTCCTTTTCTCCTTTGCTTTTCGCTTCTCTTCTTTTCACAGCTATTTGCAAGGCCTCCCCAGACAGCCATTTTGCTTTTTTGCATTTCTTTTCCATAGGGATGGTCTTGATCCCTGTCTCCTGTACAATGTCATGAACCCCTGTCCATAGTTCATCAGGCACTCTATCTATCAGATCTAGGCCCTTAAATCTATTTCTCACTTCCACTGTATAATCATAAGGGATGTGATTTAGGTCATACTTGAATGGTCTAGTGGTTTTCCCTACTTTCTTCAATTTCAGTCTGAATTTGGCAATAAGGAGTTCATGGTCTGAGCCACAGTCAGCTCCTGGTCTTGTTTTTGCTGATTGTATAGAGCTTCTCCATCTTTGGCTGCAAAGAATATAATCGATCTGATTTCGGTGTTAACCATCTGGTGATGTCCATGTATAGAGTCTTCTCTTGTGTTGTTGGAAGAGGGTATTTGCTATGACCAGTGCATTTTCTTGGCAAAACTCTGTTAGTCTTTGCCCTGCTTCATTCCATATTCCAAGGCCAAATTTGCCTGTTACTCCAGGTGTTTCTTGACTTCCTACTTTTGCATTCCAGTCCCCTATAATGAAAAGGACATCTCTTTTGGGTGTTAGTTCTAAAAGGTCTTGTAGGTCTTTATAGAACTGTTCAGTAATTCAATATCACACTTTTTTTTCCTTTTGATTTCAAAAGACTCAAGTTGCAAAACTTTTAAGACTGAGGTTAGTTTCAGATCTATTTCTAGCTATTTGAACATTTCCTGGTTTGCCTACTGATTTTACTAACAATTCAGAAATTCAAGAGGTGTTACAAAGTTTAATATTTTCCAAGATTTTGAAGGTCGTTTGCTGGTCCAGAGTTTATTATTCATTTATATGCTTTAAAATGTTTTCCAAACCCCACTGGTTTCCAAAGGACCTTTTAACTATTTTCTATCCTAACAAATGAACACAGAAGAGGACTTCCCCTTCTACAAATAAACATGATATAAGACTCACATCCACATATCCTTATATAATTTTATATCAATCACCATTCGCTGACCTACTTTCCTAAATAACTTCAAATTAAGTAGTGATTATAAATTTATCCCTAGAACCTGATAATGGCTCTCGATAACCTCTGTGGTTGAAAGGAAGCTATTCCCTGGAGGGCTTGAAGGACACCACGTGACTGGTTTGTCTAACGAAGCATTTTTCTTTTGCAAGGTGTTGTGTTTGCCTTGTGTGTACATCACATGAACTGGACAGGGTGTTCAGGGAGCTGAAGGAGAGAAGAGGCTGAGGAGTGAGAGATCAATGGGAAATAGGGCTGGACGAGTGGAAGAGCTAAGATGATCTATGGACATAAAGGGCACTTTTGGTGTATGATGTGCAGACAATCTCTTCCTCCCCCTCAAAAACATACTTGCAAACATATATATTCAGTTCATTTTAGTCACCCAGTCACGTCCGATTCTTTGTGACCCCATGAACCGCAGCACACCAGGCCTTCCTGTCCACCACCAACTCCTGGAGTCCACCCAAACTCACGTCCATTGAGTCAGTGATGCCATCCAACCATCTCATCCTCTGTCGTCCCCTTCTCCTCCTGCCCTCAATCTTTCCCAGCATCAAGGTCTTTTCAAATGAGTCAGCTTTTTGCATCAGGTGGCCAAAGTATTGGAGCTTCAGCTTCAACATTAGTCCTTCCAATGAACACCCAGGACTGATCTCCTTTAGGATGGACTGGTTGGATCTCCTTGTAGTCCAAGGGACTCTCAAGGGTCTCTCCTACATATATATTAGACATCTCTAGTTTTATTTGAGGATGCATACTGAGACTGGCCTCAGGGAGAAAGAAGCATGGCCTGAGGGGCTTAGTGACTATCAGATTACTCCTGGAAGCAGCACCTCCAAAACAAAGGAAAAGAAAGTTGTCCACCTTTTATTGCTGCTCTTTCATTTCTCTGCTGCTTTCAAGATGCCAGAGTTTATAGGTGAAGAAAAGAGATATGACAGTTTATGGAGAAATGAGATGAGCTTAACCTCTTTGGAGAGGAAATGATGAGTCATTTGCCATGAGAGTTGACTAGATAAGGATTTTTTAAAAACTCTTCCTGTGTTGCTCACAGAAACAGAGTAACTGAAGTGTTTTAGTAAGTTCTCATCTCAATGGCTAATCATCCACCGATGTGACCACAGTAGAACAAAGTAGAGGGCTTTTTTAAACCGTAGCACAACTCAAGGGGAAGAGAGAGTGCTTGGAAAGCCTAACTGGGGGCAAGATGGCTTGCATGTTTTTCCAATGAGAGAAAAATGTGTTCAGACATTTTTACAAAATCTACTGAGAAGAGGTAAGTTGCTTTTATATTTTTTTTGGTAAAGAAGCCAGTTTAAATTCAATTTTGAGATAAGCTTTGGGAGAAGTAAAGCATAGTGACTAAGTTAAGTTAGAGGTGCAGGGGGACAGAGGTCAGCAAGGTTAGGCTTCAATCCGGCCTGAAGCCAGTAAGTTGGTCAATAGGGGAAACCTGACTAGCTACTATAGGGAAGCTTTTCTTCCTTGGAAGCACACTCTATGTCTCAGTCAAATTTGTATTTCCCTAAGACTTTACATATTCAAGCACTGGGTAGATATAAATGTGAGAGGTAGACTTTTGAGGTTCTCCTGGAAGAAGACAGTCTGGTTTGGTAACTTTTGTCAGCGAGAATGGGATTGTAAATTCCCATCCGAGGCTCACCCGTGACAATATGATATGGCAAATCACTATATTTAATTTTTACTCACTTCTTCCTTTCTATAAAGAACATTCATGTTGTTACAAACATTCCTCCACCTAAAAGTCGGACTCTTGCTTACTCAGCTATTTGGGGGCAGGAGGGGTCACTTCCTGTGGCATGATCCCAAATTACTGTCAGGATATCCTTTATAATGTGGCACAGATTTGAGATGACAGCTCAAAAATGGATTACTTTGAGATATGAGGTGGCTATACAGAAAGAAAAATATATCATCAATCCTATAACCCACAGATTTTCTTCAAATCTCATACCTATGCCTTCTTCAAATCTCATATCCATGCTGTACCTTCCTCTTCTTTGATTCTGTAATTACCTCTCCTTCCTCACTTTTTGCTCACTCATGAACCCACTGAAATCCAGGCTGCAGACCCATCGCTCCACTAAAACTGTTCTTGTCAAAGACACCATTGAGCTCCATGTGGCAAAACGCAATAGACAAATCTGGCAACCTCGTCTATTGAACCTTCACTGACATTAGATAGTACTGGCCCAGCATCTTCCTCTTTTTTTAAAAAAAAATCTTAAATATTTGACACATGGTGATTAACATGTGGTTTTATAAATATATTTGGTTTTCTCTGTTGTGATTTATTTATACTTAGAATCATACTATGTATATTGTTTTAAAAGTTGCTTTATAATGTTGTGTGAGTTGGTACTGTACAGTAAAGTGAATAAGCTATACGTATACACACATCCCCTCTTTTTTTGGATCTCCTTCCTATTTCAGTTCAGTTCAGTTCAGTCGCTCAGTTGTGTCTGACTCTTTGCAACTCCATGAACCACAGCATGCCAGGCCTCCCTGTCCATCACCAACTCCCGGAGTCCACTCAAACCCATGTCCATCGAGTTGGTAATGCCATCCAGCCATCTCATCCTCTGTCGTCCCCTTCTCCTCCTGCCCCCAATCCTTCCCAGCATTAGGGTCTTTCCCAATGAGTCAATTCTTCACATGAGGTGGCCAAAGTATTGGACTTTCAGCTTCAACATCAGTCCTTCCAATGAACACCCAGGATGGATCTTCTTTAGGATGGACTGGTTGGATGTTGCAGTCCAAGGGACTCTCAAGAGTCTTCCTATTTAGGTCACCACAAAGCACTGAGTGGATTCCTGTGCTACTCAGTAGGGTCTTGTTAGTTATCTGTTATTTATATAATTTAAATGTGCAAAAGGGTCCGTCATTAAAAAAAAGAAAAGTCCATTCAGTTGTTGATTTAAAAAATAAAAATACAGGATACCCAGTTAAACTTGAACTTCAGATAAATAATGCATTTTTAAAATATAAGTATATCCCATTTAATATTGGGGGTATGCTGCTGCTGCTGCTGTCGCTTCGTCGTGTCCACTCTCGCGACCCCACAGCGCAGCCCACCAGGCTCCCCCATCCCTGGGTTCTCCGGCAGAACACTGGAGTGGGTTGCCTTTCCTTCTCCAATGCTGGTGAGTGAAGTGAGTCGCTCAGTCGTGTCCAACTCTGTGACCCCATGGACAGTGGCCCACCAGGGTCCCCGTCCTGGGATTTCCGCGAGTACTGGGGTGGGGTGCCATTGCCTTCCCCGATTGGGGGTATACTATGCTAAAAAAAGTATTTCTTGTTTATCTGAAATTCAAATTTAACTGAGTATTTGTATTTTTTCTGGCAACTCATGTGATCATATCCCATACCTTATCCAACTCTCCAGAGGCAATAAATTCTAATTTTAAAAAAGCAGTTTCTTCTAGGAGTGAGTTCCTTATTTCTAAATATTTTAAAACCTCCTGGTTTTTTACTTTATCCCTTTGCT
Source organism: Tragelaphus eurycerus (assembly GCA_935064755.1). Classification (NCBI taxonomy): domain Eukaryota; kingdom Metazoa; phylum Chordata; class Mammalia; order Artiodactyla; family Bovidae; genus Tragelaphus; species Tragelaphus eurycerus. Next base: position 1,505,027 of record CAKXYN010000170.1, on the reverse strand, counting down.
TCTGTGATGATGAATGAGGATTTAGTTCCCTTGCATGATTCCCATTCTCCCTTCCCCACTTTTTTTCAATAGAATCATACTTGCTATGTTAATTGCTGTTTCCTTACAAGCTTTCTAAAATACCAACAGCTTCAAAGTCTTATTCGATCAACCACAGGTAATATCTTCTGACTTTTTGGGATGTGAGGGAATTAGCGCTCCTGCCCTATTCTTTATCTCCTCTTTCCACTTCCAGCTCCTACTTTCTGTCTTCTGTACTTATTCTATTGATAAGGCAAGGCTGATACTATTTACCATTGGTTCTGCAACAGGAACTAGGCTTATATTTTGATCCTAAAAACTACAAGTCCATAAAGTGCTTACATTATTTTGACATCCTACCAATACAGTTTTCATACTCTGTTACATTAAAATCTATTGATCTCATACTTTCAGGAGCTCTTTTGCTTGTGTGTGATATAATACCATGCACTGGTTATTTAGACAGTGTTGATTCAATGAGTTATGCATATCTTCCCCATGTTGACACATTTTATTTTACAATATCAAAAAAATAACATTTGTTAATACCACCACTGATCTCATCAGGAAGGTCTTTAAGTACTGAGAATCTGTCAGGTTCATAGCAGTGGATACAAGTTTTCCAAGATTATCATTTCTGCTTGACAGTTTGCATTTTATCAGTGGCAATAAATACTGTCGGTTCTTTTCCTTGAAGCGATGGGCTCATTTCACTCATTTTAGGAAATGTCTGCCAAAACTCCAAGTTTGAATAATCAGAGTTTGTCTATCAATTGTTCACTTAAGTAAAAATAGTGCTTCATGGCAAAAGCATCTAATTTAGCTCAGAAACAGCTGCACAAGTGCTTGTCCCCACGAACACCTTCATGCTGCCGTTGATGGAGGGTTGTGCACATTTGTTTTGATGCGAAGAATATTAAAAAAGACATCCTCAAGAGTCAAGATGAATAAAACTAACAATTTGTGCTGCTTTGTCTATGACACTTTAAAATAAAGGGTGGTGGGTTCTCTTTCGTTTTTGTTCTTGGTTGTTTTCACCAGGGTGCATGGCAGAGGAGAATTCAGTGCCTGTTAGTACTGCTTGGTAGCACCAACTCATTTATGCTAGTAAACAATCTTAACCATCTTGGCCTATGCAAATTTCAAAGCCATACAAAAGGCATATCTTAGTATTATGATGAAAAGTGTCTATCTCGGATCTTGATCCCACAGACTCCCTGAAAAGGTCTTTGTGTTTCCTAGAGATCTGTGGAGTCTAGTTTGAAATCTAGTCTGGGTCTGGAGACCTCCCTCTGAGCACCTTCTAATGTCCTTGTCTTTGAGCAAAAGCCCCAGCCTTCCCTTCACAGGCATGAGTTAGAGATTCTGTTATTTGGATCCCATGTCATCTTTTTGTTGTTATATACCCCTCGATTTATTACCACAGAAAAAGGTTATATGGGAGGCAAAGTTTTCTGAGTCCTTGTGTACATAAAGTGTCTTTATTCTATCTTCATATACCATGGTTCAGCTGGATATAGAATTACAGTTTGAAAATAATTTTCCTTTGAAACTTCACATTGCTCTGCTGTCTTCTAGTCCTTGGTATTGCTAATTGCAAAGTCTGATGAGAAGGTGATTCTTATTTCTTTATAAGTTGTTTCCTCCATAGCCCATTGAGAAAGCATTTCAGATCATGTTTATATCCTTGGTGTTTCTACTTTTCAACAAGATGCGCCTAGGTGTGGATCTTTCATCCATGTAGGACTGCAGATCCTGTAAAACCTGTAGACCTTTAAATCTGTCTCTCTGAAGTATCCTTGCATTATTTCTTTGATAGTTTATTATTTGTTTTCTTTTTCTGGCACTTCCATTAGTCAGTTTTTGGAACATCTGGATTCTTTAGTTTTCTTTCTACATCACTTATCTTTATTTGTAAATAATATTTTCTATCTCTGACTCATTTTACTTTTTTTGATATTTCCATTTTGATTTGCAATGCTTCCATCGAATGTTGTACTTCGGCAGTCATATTTTATTATTCAAACATCTTTCATTTTGATTATTCCTTTCCTTTTGCTGCAAGCTTTTTGAAGATTTTTCTGTTCCATATATTAAAATTTCACTTCCTCCAGACTCATATTTACCTATTGTTCATCATCATCTCTTTGTATTGGACACTTTCTCAGAATCTAGTAATCTTTAATTGTCTATTCATGTTTAAGAATGAGGCAATAAAAAGTTAATTGGGTGCTCTGGGTACATGGAAGACCCTGTCATCTCACAGATTTAGATCGAGGTTAACATGCATCCCACTCCAGTACTCTTGCCTGGAAAATCCCATGGACGGAGGAGCCTGGTAGGCTGCAGTCCATGGAGCCGCTAAGAGTCAGACATGACTGAGCGACTTCACTTTCACTTTTCACTTTCATGCATTGGAGAAGAAAATGGCAACCCACTCCATTGTTCTTGCCTGGAAAATCCCAGGGACGGGGGAGCCTGGTGGGCTGCCATCTATGAGGTCACACAGAGTCGGACACGACTGAAGTGACTTAGCATAGCATAACATGCCTTATTAAAGTATATTAATCCTCCATACTTTAGGCTCCATGATCCAGACTCCAAAATCACTGCAAATGGTGATTGCAACCATGAAATTAATAGACGCTTGCTCCTTTGAAGAAACAATATGACCAACCTAGACAGCATACTAAAAAGCAGGGACATTACTTTGCTGACAAAGGTCCATCTAGTCAAAACTATAGTTTTTCCATAGTCATGTATGGATGTGAGAGTTGGACTATAAAGAAAGCTGAGCACCGAGGATTGATGCTTTTGAATTGTGGTGTTGGAGAAGACTCTTGAGAGTCCCTTGGACTGCAAGGAGATCAAATCAGTCAATCCTAAAGGAAATTAGTCTTGAATATTCACTGGGAGGACTGATGTGAAGAACTGACTCCTTAGAAAAGATCCCGATGCTGGGAAACATTGAAGGCAGGAGGAGAAGGGGATGACAGAGGATGAGATGGCTGGATGGCATCACTGACTTGATGGACATGAATTTGAGCAAACTCTGGGAGTTGATGATGGACAGGGAGGCCTGGTGTGCTGTAGTCCATGGAATGGCAAAGAGTCAGACACGACTGAGCTGAATCGAACTGAACTAACATGCCTGTTAGGAAGGTAGACTTTATTTAAAGGAGGTAACTTCTAGAAACTGTAGAGTATAGGCCTTCAACTTATAGAGAGGAGCTTTTGTTTATTTGCTTTTTCTAGCCAGAGATTCAGAATGCACGGCTGAATGTGGGTGAAGAGCAATAGTTATGTATATACTTCCTTTCAACCCATTCCTCTGTGTTCAGCCCTTAGCCTCACTTCTGTTCTCTGTGGTACAATCCTCCAGGATTCTTCAGGGCAGGGCAGGTCTCCCTGTAACTCCATCTCTTGCAGTGTTCTCTGCCCTGTGTCTTCCTCGGCCACTCAGCCACTCTCGAGCATTTCAGATACTTCCAACGCTAGTTTCCAACATTCCCCTCTCCACCTTGCCCCGTCTCAGTAAAGGGCCCTTTCCCTCCGCAGAAATTTCCACTCTTATTTCCTTTTCCAGGAATGCCGCTCTCTTCTCTACCTACATGGCTACTTTCTTCTCATCCTTGGGCAAAACTTCCCTAACTATACAAAGTTTCTCCCTCCTTCCCATAGTGGTATTTTGTCTCTTGGCAGCCTGCTATCAATCTTCATAGAACTTTTTAAATTTGAAATTATTTATTAATATTATGTTTATTTCCCCCCTTTCTTATTAAGTGGTAAGGCCCACTACAGGTAGGGACTGTGCTGTCGTATTTGTCTCTGCTCTTTTAGCACTACCAGAGTGCTTGACACATAGAAAGAATTTAACAAATACTGTAGAATAGTTAGATACAGCTTAAAATGAATGCTGAGATCTCAAAATGTTTTCTTATTTACAATCAACTGAAAACTTCCTTAAAGGGCCTCAAAAATATTCTAAAAACTCATCCCATCATTTAATTTTTAAAATTTACTTGCAACCTGAAGATATAACTCAATTAAAGCAGAATACTGTATTGATAGAGCCATGATGGAGAAGAGTATGGGGGTTCCTTAGAAACCTAGAAACTACTGTTTGACCCAGCAATCCCACTCCTGGGCATATACCCAGAGAAAATCATAATTCAAAAAGATACTTGTACCCCAATGTTCATTGCAGCACTATTTCCAATAGACAGGATATGGAAGCAACCAAAATGTCCAGCAACAGAGGAATGGATAGAGATGTGGTGTATCTATATACACAATGGAATATTAGCCATAAAAAGGAAATAAAAATGTATCATTAGCAGAGACACAGGCAGACTTAGAGACCATCATACAGAGTAAAGTAGGTAAATCAGAAAGAGAAAAACAAATATCCATATAATATCATTTATATGATATGGTGGCAGGGAGGAAGGGAGAAGGAGGTGAATTGGGATTGACAAATATACACTACCATGTCTAAAATAACTAAAGGGAACTTACTATATGGCATGGGGAATTCTACTTAATGCCCTGTGGTAATTTAAATGGAAGGGAATCCAAAAAGAGGGGATGACTGAGTCACTTTGCTATACAGCAGAAATTAACTCAACTCATAAAGCAACTATACTTCAGTAAAAATTAATTAAAAGGACAGAATATTATAACACTTGTGAATACAGTTTAGTCCAGAGAACAATGTGAGTGCATTTTAAGGCATATGCCACTTCTTGAAGTGGTATATGCCATCTTTTTTGATATATGCCATCTCTTTGCCATCTACAGGGTGAGAGCTCCAAATGAATTTTCTCTCAGTCTTTTCCTTTTGTCCTCGCCTGACCCAACTTTATGAAATTGATATGGCTTGCTTGATTAGGGCCATGAATGTTAAGTTCAAAATGGATTATGAATCATGACACCACCTGAGAACACAGGAATAAAAAAGCAGCAAGGCTTTCCTGCTAAAGCCAGACAGCCCTCTATATTTCACTCCTTTAATTCTGCCAAATAAAATGTCATGAAATAGATCAGACAGATCAAGAGGATCTCGCTGTCATGAAGAGCCGTATTCATCAGGTATATGTCAATTGTCCTGCTACAGATCCTTGGCTTGATTCCCACACCTGCTTCTTCAGGGAAGAAGCAGAAACACAAAGCTGGTTACACAGAGAACTAAGCCCTGGGAACTGACAGAGTAAGATATTATTAACAGCTTTGAATATGTATTTTGGCCAGACCAGTCTTCACCACGAGATCCTTTTATTATCTCTTGGCACTAGAAAGAATCACTTGGACTAAGCTTACGAATACTACTAGCTATCAAAGGAAAAGAATACCTTTTATGCTGTAATTCTTGATTTTAATGAAACAAATTCTTGGAAACTATTATTTAAACCAGTTTTTAAGGTACATATTTGATATAGCAATAAGTGCTGTTCTGTGTAGTAATAAGAGCTTGTCTTATCACATCCGAAGGAAATCAACTGCTAGGGAGAATCTCTTTCTGCCCCTCTTATCCTGTAAGACCCTTGAAACACGTGCCCTAGTCTCCGGCAGGCAGCTCCTATCCTGTGGGGATGAGGTTCATAGAAAATCATTCACCTTGTAAGGCCTTCCTCTGGTCTCAAGGAAGCTATAAAGGAAACCGGGGGGGGGGGGGGGGGGGGGCGGCGGGGTTGCTGGTGGAGGGGTGGATGATTGCTTGGAGAGGTGGCTATTGACAGAACCACAGATGGGGAGGAAGTTGTGCTAATTAACTGGATCTGTGTCTACTGCTTTGGTCTCCTAAGCCCAGGACGACACATGCCTCCCTCATTGTGCTCTGGCTAAGCTTAGAAATACTTTCTTAGGAGGAGACCAAATAAATTCAAGTTTTAAAGTCAGACCACCTAGATCTGAATACCAGTTAAAACCATTTTTAGGGCTTCCCTCCTGGCTCAGACAGTAAAGCGCCTGCCTGCAGTGTGAGAGACCTGGGTTTGATCCCTGGGTCGGGAAGATCCCCTGAAGAAGGAAATGGCAACCCACTCTAGTACTCTTGCCTGGAAAATTCCAAGGACCGAGGAGCCTGGTAGGCTACATACAGTCCATGGGGTCTCAAAGAGTCAGACACGACTGAGCGACTTCACTTTCTTTCTTTAAACCACTTTTTGGCTGGGTAACTTTATCAAGTAAACTCAGCTTCCCTGAGTTTCAATTTTTTTTATATGAACATGTGCATAAAGTCAGAACCTCTCTGTGTGTGTTGTTGTTTTTTTTTTTTTTTTGGTGAGTATTAAGTGAAAAAGTTCTCAGAACTGTGAAAATATAAATCAAGTCCTAAAAGCATATTGTTAGTTGCTGTGAGCATTGCTGCTATCTTTCCATCACTCATTCTCCTTCTCCTGGAAACTATTCTGTTCTTGTCTGGGTTTGCATGACCAACCCTATAGGTCCTTTGCATTCGGGTCTTAGCTCAATATTCCTGGCTCAGATCCTAAGTGACACAGTCCCACCTCACGGCTATGGTTCTTGGTCCTAGGGTGGGTATGTGATCTGCTTTGGTCCAGTAAGACTTGAGATGATTGCTGGGGAATCCTGAGAAAGAAACATTCTTGCTTTTCCAAGAGAAGTTTCTGAGGGAAGTGGCATCATCATTATTAGCTCTATTTTTTTTATTATTATTATTGCAGATGACAATTCTAGGTTTTCTGGAGGGCCTTGGCCTTTGTCTTCACCAACCTGCCATAGAGGGACGAGTCAAACTGGACACAAACTAGATTCAAGGAATTTACTAAACTTCGCCATTGAGCATAGGGACAGAGACAAGGTTAGAACCTCCACAAGAATCCTCACAGTCAGACACTGAGATCATGGTAGGGAAATTAAAATGGAACTAACCTTGTTCAGGCTTCAGAAGCACAACAGCAGGCCTCTGACTGACTTCTGACCCTGCCTGAACTGCGTGCCTGACTGCAAACACACCAATCACTACCAGCAAGTCAAGTGGCACTTTAGATAAAAGAGGGAGTGGGTCTTGGATTTTCTTGAGCTCCTGGCAGCCCGGCTACACCCCTGGGCTCCGAAAATCTTATGACTTGTAAGGTGAAACAAAGAGCGTTAGCAGTGAAAGGAAGATCAGATCAGATCAGATCAGATCAGTTGCTCAGTTGTATCCAACTCTTTGAGACCCCATGAATCAGCACGCCAGGCCTCCCTGTCCATCACCAACCCCCAGAGGTCACTGAGACTTACATCCATCGAGTCAGTGATACCATCCAGCCATCTCATCCTCTGTCGTCCCCTTCTCCTCTTGCCCTCAATCCCTCCCAGCATCAGAGTCTTCTCCAATGAGTCAACTTTCGCATGAGGTGGCCAAAGTACTGGAGTTTCAGCTTTAGCATCATTCTTTCCAAAGAAATCCCAGGGCTGATCTCCTGCAGAATGGACTGGTTGGATCTCCTTGCAGTCCAAGGGACTCTCAAGAGTCTTCTCCAACACCACAGTTCAAAAGCACCAATTCTTCAGTGCTCAGCCTTCTTCACAGTCCAGCTCTCACAACCATACATGACCACAGGAAAAACCATAGCCTTGACTAGGCGAACCTTTGTTGGCAAAGTAATGTCTCTGCTTTTGAATATGCTATCTAGGTTGGTCATAACCTTCCTTCCAAGGAGCAAGCGTCTTTTAATTTCATGGCTGCAGTCACTGTCTGTAGTGATTTTGGAGCCCAGAAAAATAAAGTCTGACACTATTTCCACTGTTTCCCCATCCATTTGCCATGAAGTGATGGGACCGGATGCCATGATCTTTGTTTTCTGAATGTTGAGCTTTAAGCCAACTTTTTCACTCTCCACTTTCACTTTCATCAAGAGGCTTTTTAGTTCCTCTTCACTTTGTGCCATAAGGGTGGTGTCATCTGCATATCTTAGGTTATTGATATTTCTCCCAGCAATCTTGATTCCAACTTGTGTTTCTTCCAGTCCAGCGTTTCTCATGATGTACTCTGCATATAAGTTAAATAAACATGGTGACAATATACAGCCTTGACGAACTCCTTTTCCTATTTGGAACCAGTCTGTTGTTCCATGTCCAGTTCTAACTGTTGCTTCCTGACCTGCATACAGATTTCTCAAGAGGCAGATCAGGTGGTCTGGTATTCCCATCTCTCTCAGAATTTTTCAGAGTTTATTGTGATCCACACAGTCAAAGGCTTTGGCATAGTCAATAAAGCAGAAAGAGATGTTTTTCTGGAACTCTCTTGCTTTTTCCATGATCCAGCGGATGTTGGTAATTTGATCTCTGGTTCCTCTGCCTTTTCTAAAACCAGCTTGAACATCAGGAAGTTCACGGTTCACATATTGCTGAAGCCTGGCTTTGGGAATTTTGAGCATTACTTTACTAGCGTGTGAGATGAGTGCAATTCTGCAGTCGTTTGAGCATTCTTTGGCATTGCTTTTCTTTGGGATTGGAATGAAAACTGATCTTTTCCAGTCCTATGGCCACTGCTGAGTTTTCCAAATTTGCTGGCATATTAAATGCAGCACTTTGACAACATCATCTTTCAGGATTTGAAATAGCTCAACTGGAACTCCATCACCTCCACTAGCTTTGTTCATAGTGATGCTTTCTAAGGCCCACTTGACTTCACATTCCAGGATGTCTGACTCTAGGTCAGTGATCACACCATCGTGATTATCTGGGTCGTGAAGATGTTTTTTGTACAGTTCTTCTGTGTATTCTTGCCACCTCTTCTTAATATCTTCTGCTTCTGTCAGGTCCATACCATTTCTGTCCGTTATCGAGCCCATCTTGGCATGAAATGTTCCTTTGGTATCTCTGATTTTCTTGAAGAGATCCCTAGTCTTTCCCATTTTGTTGTTTTCCTCTATTTCTTTGCATTGATCACTGAAGAAGGCTTTCTTATCTCTTCTTGCTATTCTTTGGAACTCTGCATTCAGATATTTATATATTTCCTTTTCTCCTTTGCTTTTTGCTTCTCTTCTTTTCACAGCTATTTGTAAGGCCTACCCAGACAGCCATTTTGCTTTTTTGCATTTCTTTTCCATGAGGATGGTCTTGGTCCCTGTCTCCTGTACAATGTCACGAATCTCATTCCATAGTTCATCAGGCAGTCTATCTATCAGATCTAGGCCCTTAAATCTATTTCTCAGTTCCACTATATAATCACAAGGGATTTGATTTAGGTCATACCTGAATGGTCTAGTGGTTTTCCCTACTTTCTTCAATTTCAGTCTGAATTTGGCAATAAGGAGTTCATGGTCCGAGCCACAGTCAGCTCCTGGTCTTGTTTTTGCTGACTGTATAGAGCTTCTCCATCTTTGGCTGCAAAGAATGTAATCGATGTGATTTCGGTGTTGACCATCTGGTGATGTCCATGTATAGAGTCTTCTCTTGTGTTGTTGGAAGAGGGCGTTTGTTATGACTAGTGCATTTTCTTGGCAAAACTCTATTAGTCTTTGCCCTGCTTCATTCTGTATTCCAAGGCCAAATTTGCCTGTTACTCCAGGTGTTTCTTGACTTCCTACTTTTGCATTCCAGTCCCCTATAATGAAAAGGACATCTTTTTTGGGTGTTAGTTCTAAAAGGTCTTGTAGGTCTTCATAGAACCGTTCAACTTCAGCTTCTTCAGTGTTACTGGTTGGGGCATAGACTTGGATTACTGTGACATTGAATGGTTTGCCTTGGAAACAAACAGAGATCATTCTGTCGTTTTTGAGATTGCATTCAAGTACTGCATTTCGGACTCTTTTGTTGACCATGATGGCCACTCCATTTCTTCTGAGGGATTCCTGCCCGCAGTAGTAGATATAATGGTCCTCTGAGTTAAATTCACCCATTCCAGTCCATTTTAGTTCGCTGATTCCTAGAATGTCGACATTCACTCTGGCCATCTCTTCTTTGACCACTTCCAATTTGCCTTGATTCATGGACCTGACATTCCAGGTTCCTATGCAATATTGCTCTTTACAGCATCGGACCTTGCTTCTATCACCAGACATATCCACAGCTGGGTATTCTTTTTGCTTTGGCTCCATCCTTTCATTCTTTCTGGAGTTATTTCTCCACTGATCTCCAGTAGCATACTGGGCCCCTACTAACCTGGGGAGTTTCTCTTTCAATATCCTACCATATTGCCTTTTCATACTGTTCATGGGGTTCTGAAGGCAAGAATACTGAAGTGGTTTGCCATTCCCTTCTCCAGCGGACCACATCCTGTCAGATCTCTCCACCATGACCCGCCCATCCTGGGTTGCCCCATGGGCATGGCTTAGTTTCATTGAGTTAGACAAGGCTGTGGTCCTAGTGTGATTAGATTCACTAGTTTTCAAGGAGCCATGGCTGTGCGGGCGCAGGAGCGCCTAGAGGAGCTATCCCACGTTGAAGGTCAGGAAGGGCGGCGGTGAGGAGAGACCCCTCGTCCAAGGTAAGCAGCGATGGCCGTGCTTTGCTGGAGCAGCCGTGAAGAGATACCCCACACCCAAGGTAAGAGAAACCCAAGTTAAAGGAAAGCCAGCTGCATTTTTGCTCACAAACTGATGATACCGCCAGTTTGTGGCCTGGGGTTATATGCAGGAGCCCCTCAAACTGCAATTTGATGTCTCACTCATGGGGTGGATGCACCTCCCGGGACCTTTTCCCAACTGGGACTCCAGAGTACTATTAACGAGGGACTCCCCAGTGCTGTTTAAGTCTAGATGTTGGTCAGCCCAGTTTAGTGATGTACGTGCTGTTACTTTTCTCTGTTATTTCTATTGCTCTTCTTTCAATGACTGTACACTAAAATTTAGTTAAATAATCCTCTATTAAATATTGAAATTGTTAATTGTGTGTGACATGTATTTTCTTTTGTTAATGAGTCCTTTGAACCTAAAATAAAAGTAAAACTTTTGGCGAAAAAATGGCAGCCAAGGTGCTGTGCAACTTGGGACCCCATGTTATATATCAAGAGGCTTCTGAAAATGCTTCATGAATTTCTTGGGGGGAGTGAGGAGAGATAAATTAGGAATATGGGCTTAACATAAACACACTGGTATTTGTATAAAATAGGTAAAGGACAAGGACCTACTGTATAACACATAGAACAATAATCAATATCTTATAATAACCTATAATGGAAAAAAATTGAAAAGGAATATATATATGTGTGTACGTATGTATTTATATATATATAACTGAATTACTTCACTAACACAAATTTTAAGTTAACTATACTTAAAAATATTGCTTTATGAATTATTAACAGCAAGATAGCAGGAAGTTATGTGACATTAACAATCCTGAAAAAGCAAGTTCTTCAAGGTCCTTGCCTTCCTTCCAATAACTTGGCCACAAAAGGGGGCGACAGTCTGATGTCATAGTAGCAAAAGCAAAGGCATCTCAGAGAATATTGCAGTTGCAAAACTTGCTATCTGAAACCCAGTAATGTGGTACAAACGTAGGCACTAGCAATCTGTGCCATGTGGGCCAGTTATGAGACACAGATCAGCTTTCATTGTCAGGGGATCAATTGCCTCTCACTTTCACCTTTCCAGTTGGAAACCAAAGTTCCCTCTGATGGAGAGAACTATCAAGGGGCAGGAAAGCAGTCGCTGACAAATGTCTCTAGCCTCATTTTAGCTGTTGGTTCATCCACCTTGGGGAGACAACCCTGGCATGCCAGTTTTCACAGCTTGCCAACCTTTGTAGCAAAGCACAGTGAAACGAACTGCCGTTTATATTTTGCTTTATTGCTTGATTCCTTGTAATGCTTATATTTTTCTTTAGCTTAACTAAATGATAACCAGATTCTTGACTCAGCGGAAACACCAGATTACAACTCATAGGCAAAAGTGAAGACCTCCAAAGGCAGTGAATCATAGAAATAATATTTAAGTTAGGAAAGGGCAAGAAAGTAACTGAGCCTGATTCTCAGCAGCCTTTTGAAAATGCTTCATAAATTTTTAACTGCAAGAGGGCAGAAACTTGTCTTTGTGACTCAGCTGAGGGATGAATCCTCATAACCCACTGGTTTCATTTGAAGTTCAGAAAAACAACATCATCTATTAAATCATCAATATCACTGGTTATAACACCTTGGGTTTCCCTTGGAGACTTGGCTCTGACGTATAATTCTATAACAAGCCCCAGATTAGGGGAAGGAAACATGGTGAGTGCCTAACGAATTTCACCACGATGATGACGTGAGTAAGGGTCAATGGAACAAAATGTTATGGAACAACAACGTGTTATGTTGTGTGAGCAACATAACACACCCTGGTCCATGTCATAGTCTAGACTGAGTACCTGCCTTCAGGGAGTTGATAGCCCAAAATGTGACTATGTGGGACTGAATCAACATGGGAAAACAAAACACGATGAGCCAAGGCAGCAGGCTGAGGAGTTAGGATGAATCACTCTTCAGTGATCAATATGGTTCCCACTTCTAACCTTGGCCTTCAGAGACAGCAAAGCTGCACCAGGAGACTGCAAGGTTATTACTCAGGAGGCCTGAGTTCTATTTTTAGTCCTATCCTCACAGCAGGAATAAATATTAACTGACAATAGGTGGTTTAAAAAATACTATGTTGGAAAAAAAGATTCTCCCTAAGCTCCTATCTGCTCATGGAGGAAAATTCACCCTTGATCTCATTTTGGGCCCGGCCTCTACTTCTCCAGAGTCATAGAATAGTTTCAGTTCACTTGTAAGTCCAGAATAGAGATGGCACACCCTACTGTCTCACTTCCACTTTCACTAGACCCACTCCCACAATATACATTTTCCTGGAGAAGGCAATGGCAACCCCACTCCCCGTACTCTTGCCTGGAAAATTCCATGGATGGAGGAGCCTGGTAGGCTTCAGTTCACAGGATCGCAAAGAGCTGAACACGGCTTCACTTTCACTCTCACTGTCTGGTTCACCCTCGTCATGTCTCTGGGAAATGGGCTGCTCGGGCAGAGAAAACTTTTCCAACACTGGAAGGTGCTTTACGGCTCACATCTGGCTGCCTGAGCCACACACAGGGCTGCTGCTCTTAGGATGTGCTCTGAAGGCAATGCAGAGTGCTATGAATGAGCACAGCTCTGGTCCCTACTAGCTGCCAGACAGCCCAAACCCTGACCCCTTCTGCCTCAAGGAAGCTTCAACACCTCTCTCCAATCCACTTCTGCTTTCCCCAAACTTTGGAGCTCATCTCCCCTTACAGATACTTTGCTATCATCGTTTCCATGAATTTATGCCATGAAAGCAAAAGTTAAGGCTGGGTTTACCTGCTGAGTACCTGTCAATGTTAGCTCCTGATCCCACAACACAAGAGCCTGTTAGACATAGGACAACAGCTGAGCTACCTTTTCACGATGGTGAAGGGAAATGTATCAACAGCAGCAAGAAGGAAATATGAATTAAATTAATAGGTGATCCTCTCACACACACTGGTGTGGATGGCATAAGCAATTCAGTGATCTCTTCCTCTTGCATGTGCCGGGTTGAAATCTATAAAGGGGGAGGGAAAAAAATCTCTTTATTGCAGAGACTCCCAGTTCTCTTTGAGTATGTATTCTTGGCCTCCTTCCTGGCAGCAGAACTGCTGATGTGGCTGGAAATCTGGATACATGTAGTAAAGGGTTCATTTCCCAGCCTCTTTTGAAGCTAAATGTGGTGTTGCAGCCAAGCTCTGACCCATTAGAGGTAAGTGGAAACTAGTGTAAATTCTGTGAGTGAAGAATGTCCTTAAAGAGAAGTGGCGTGTCTTTCTTGGCCCTTCCCCTTTCCTGCGGACTGGGATGCAGCTCCCGATGCTCCAGCAGCAACCTGGGTTCTTGCAGTGGACACTGCGTGTTGAGGGCGGACCAGAAAGAAGGGTATGGTCCAGGCCCTGGTGACCTCACAGAGCTTCGCCACCAGGCCTGGACTGGCCTAGCTTCAGACTTCCTCCACCCTACAGAGAAATAACCTCCTATCTTGACAAGCCTAGCCATTATTTTGAGATATCCCAGCTGATATTCCTCAAGGCAAATAAGATAACACCAGGTTTTATATTCTCAGAAGAATTCCACAGTATCGGCAATTTCACAGTACCAGGGGATAAGAGAGCAATTTCACAAACATGTGAATTTTGCATTCTCTTTGACATTTTTCAATAAGGACATGTACGTATGTGTGCATGTGTAGAAAGATGTGTACAAAGAAAGATGTGTACAAAGATGTGTACAAAGATGTGTAGAAAGGAAGCTAGCTTGCGTGTCCACAATGAATTTCTAGGCTGATCCAGCAGGCATGTGTGTTTGAGTGGCTGTGGAGCCTCCAGGCCTGAGCCCATTCTAAGCAAGGAACGAGTCAGGTCCACAAGCTGGGGAGGTCCCGGGACTAGAGGGAGAGTTCCAGGATGCTCCAAAGGTAACACTCAGCTTGTTTCTGAACATGCATGGATTGCGCTCAAGCCACAAAGTGAGAAGGATCTGAAAGTTGAAATGAAAATACCTATATTCCTTAATATATTTGGTGTGATTGGGAATTGAGTTTGGGGCCTGCATGGTATAACTACGGGCATCAGGAGGAGGCGATGCCGGTGGTGGCAGGAGGTGGTGGGTCATGGCAGATGGTGGCAGGAGGGACAGGCGGTGGTGGCAGTGGGGTGGCAGCACCGTAGCAGCAGTGGTGCGGTGTACAAGTGGGCAAGGCATCAGCTCACGGCATCGATAACCCAAGAAAGAGGATGGCTTCAAAGGCAGCAAGAGGCACTGCTGAAGCTTACAGTTTGCAGAGAAAAGGGAGCACTTTACCACTGTTAGTGGGAATGCAAACTAGTACAGCTACCATGGAGAACAGTGTGGCGAGTCCTTACAAAATGCAATCCCACTGCTGGGCACACACACCGAGGAAACCAGAATTGAAACAGACACGTGTATCCCAATGTTCATTGCAGCACTGATTGTAATAGCCAGGACTTGGAAGCAATGTAGATGTCCATCGGCAGACGAATAGATAAGGAAGTTGTGGTACATATACACAATGGAATATTACTTGGCTATTAAAAAGATTGCGTTTGGATCAGTTCTAATGAGGTGGATGAAACTAGAGCCTATTATACAGAGTGAAGTAAGTCAGAAAGAAAAACAGCAATACAGTATACTAACACATATATAGGGAATTTAGAAAGATGATAACGATGACCCTATATGTGAGACAGCAAAAGAGACACAGATGTAGAGAATAAGCTTTTGGACTCTGTGGAAGAAGGCGAGGGTGGGATAATGTGAGATAATAGCATTGAAACATGTATACTATCACATGTGAAACAGATTGCCATTTCAGGTTCAATACATGAGACAGGGCGCTCAGGGCTGGTGCACTGGGATGACCCTGAGGGATGGGATGGGGAGGGAGGTGGGAGAGGGGTTCAGGATGGAGAACACGTGTACACCCGTGGCTGATTCATGTGACTGTATGGCAAAACCACTACAGTATTACAAAGTAATTAGCCTCCAATTAAAATAAAAACATTAATTAAAAAAAAATGATTACAAGTCTTCAGTGGTGCTGGGAGCCATGGAAGGGGGCAAAGCCGCCCTGTGAGAGCAGGAGCTGGGCACCTGCCCAGAAGATGCCCTGGAAATGAGAGGAGAGGCCTGGAGAAACACAGTGGGGGCCACATGGAGGCTGAGAACAGCTGACTGTTCTGACACATTTTCATCACTTGACTTAGAGCCCCTCAAACTTATCTGAGGATTGAAGAGGAGGTTTTACAAAGAGTCTGAGATCCTATAACATTAAGCAGGGGGTCAGAGTGGAGAAACACTGTTTATTACTATTAATGTTACCTCACTTTGCCCTGAGGCTCACGTGGCCTGGGGAAAACATAGGTTACATTTTTTTTAAAGGCTCTTTACGCTGACTTTTGTGATTTTTTTCACTGTGCCACATTCAGTTCACCGATAGATGGGTTTGTGATAGGCTAAAATGATCCTTTCCAACAGCTACCTAAAGGCATTTTAAACTGGGTAAGAGAGACTTGCCTTCAAGAAACTGATATTGTCTCATGTATACAGCGTGTTGGAGGCAATAAGCAGGTGACAAGACTGACAGACTATTCTGCTAGAGATGGGAAAAATAAAACACTGCAAGGACAGATTATTTGATCTTTTACATTAGAAAAGGAAGACAAATGAAAAGCAGGTGGTCAACAACTTAAAAACAAATCTAATTTGGTTTGAGAATAGGATCTTGAATTGTATTGTCTGCAAAAACACTGAGTAAACAAGGTTTAACCCTTGTCTTGTCATCCTATGTAGCACAATGAAGAGTTATAAAAAAAAATTTATTCATTAAATCAAAAATCATCTCATCATATGTTATATTCTATCAGCTGAGATATATACCATAGGAGATTAGAGGCAAGTCAAAGATTAATAAGATATAATTCTTGTCCTTGAAAAACTCAAAGCGCACGAAATAAGCAGGCAGAGAGACAGACACACAGAAATAGATGGTTACAATATAAGGTCATAAATGAATCCAAGTGACTATGTGAGTACACGAGTGACAAGTCCTATGGATGAACATGTGACATATGAGGATGTGTGATCTTTGACTTGGTTATGAACAACAAACAAGGTTGTATTAAAGGCAGACTCACTGCATAGAGCATTTGACTATGGACATTGGACGTCCCTCATGACTCAGACAGTAAAGCATTTGCCTGCAATGCGGGAGACCAGGGTTTGATCCCTGGGTCAGGAAGATCTCCTGGAGAAGGAATTGGCAACCCACTCCAGTACCCTTGCCTGAAAAATCCCATGGACAGAGGAGCCTGGTTGTCTACAGTCCATGGGGTTGCAAAGAGTCGAACACGATTGAGCGACTTCACTAATCCCCTTGAGAAATCCTAGAGATTATTTGGGGAGTGGGAGACACAGTATGGGGTGGCTGGAGCAAAAGGAACATGACTGGGGACTGAGGAAGGAGAAGCCAGAAGGAGAAGCCAGGGCCAGCCTGAAGGACACTGTGTGCCAAGGTAAGGAGTTTGGACTTAAAATCTTTAATAGTGATGAGTCAGCAAAGGATTTTAAGTAGCTGAAGGGCATGATCAAATTGACTTAGCTTAGAAGGTGTTCAGTCAACACTTACAAAGTTTTTCCTAGGTGCCCAACACTGTTAGGCGGATAAAAGGAAGAATGCAGCTCAGGAATCCTATGGTTCCATGGCAGAGGTGACCACACAAACATCCAGGGGTCAGGTCACAGGATGTGCTGGGCTTAGCCAGCCTGGGAGATGCAGAAGAGGTTCAGGAGGACCCACGCTGAGCCTCACAGAGCTCATTTGCCTGGTGTGCATCTCCAACTAGAATGGAATCTCTTGGGCTGGAGGATGTGCTGCAGGCACACAGTCCAAGTAGCATTCAATACATTCTTAAACTGAGAGCAAAGACTTATCTGCCCTGGTCCATGTCTGGAACAAAGCCCGCACATAGTAGGTGCAACATTGATATCTGCTGAGAGATGAAGGCAGGCAGGCAGCAAGCGTGGGCTGAGGTGAGGAAAAGCATTTGAAGTAGAAGGAACAATACACACAAAAGCACGGATGCATGAAAGAGCAGAGGGTGCACAGCTGACAACAGGGTTTGGGTACTGCGGAGGAGTGCGTATCGAGGCCAGTGAGGAGCTCGGTGGCTGAAGGAGGCCCTCTGCTACAGGGCTCACGTGCACCATGCAGATGTCTGGAAGTCAGAAGGATTTCTGGAAAGGTGGTATCTTTTAGACATCTCACTTTGAAAACAGCTTGGAGAATGGGCTGAAGGGGTAGAACTGGATTCTGTTCTGCTATAGCAATAGAATGATGACAAGGAATGGGTAAATCTGGATATTTAAGAGGTGGAACACCTAAAAGCTTGGATATTTATTAAGGGAGAGTGCTGAGAGAGTGAGAGCAGCCAGAACACAATCTTCCATCTTCCTTGGTTATACAAGGAACACACACACATGCACACATACACACATGCACACATACCACACACATACACACACGCACACATATATACACATGCAAACACACACACATGCACACACACACATGTGCACACATGCACACACGCACACATGTGCACACATATACACATATGCACACATATACACGCATGCACACACATGCACACACATGCACACATATATACACGCAACACATTTGTTGGGGGTGAGGTGTTTATTTCAGATGTTGTGAGTTGAAGCTCCTGCAGTGCCTCTGTGTGTGTGTGTTCAGAGGACTGTTGGCAGTACAGGTCTGAACTGAAGAAGGGAGGAGGGGCTACCTTGGGAAGATGACACATGAACACATTCACCAGTCTTTCTGACTCACCTCTAGAAACAGCAGAAGAGACGAGAAAGTAAAACAAACTCAAATCAGTGCTGGGAGATATGATGGGACACTCTTAGGGATTAGAAATCGTGAGAAATCTTTGAGGGATGGAAGCAGATGGGTTGATTGAAGATGAAAAATCCCAGCTGGCCTAAAACTCAGGCAAAAGTGGGACTGGTTTTGAGGGAGACTTAAGCACAGCCAGAACAAATATAGGGACCAGAGGTGCTTTTGAAACAACAGAAGAAGGGTTGGGATATCACAGGAGTGCCCAAGTGGGCGGTGGGCGGGGCTGGTTACCACTGTTTTCCAAAACTGGATATAAGCATGAAAAAGTGCATATAAAATGATGAGATGAGCTACAGATATTTTTTTAAAAGAAAGAGAAAATAGATTACAAAGATGAAATGAGGTGTGTAGTATATTAAAAGTCATGCTATGAAATCCC
Source organism: Tragelaphus eurycerus (assembly GCA_935064755.1). Classification (NCBI taxonomy): domain Eukaryota; kingdom Metazoa; phylum Chordata; class Mammalia; order Artiodactyla; family Bovidae; genus Tragelaphus; species Tragelaphus eurycerus. Next base: position 1,486,214 of record CAKXYN010000170.1, on the reverse strand, counting down.
ACACACTTGCTAAGAGTGTGTCACGAATTAGGCTATAAATTTTCATTCAATGAGAAAAGGAAAACAGAATCTCTTTACATAGCTACCAGCAACCAAAGGGTTAAAAACATATTAGCTGCTTTTAATTTGATTTCCATACATTCAGCCTGGAATCTGTTCGCATTCAGAGAGAAGCCAAGGAGTTAGATGCAGTGGAAGAAATGAACTATCAGTTATAACATCCCTGCCTGGTGCCAGACACTACTCCCATACTTTCCGATTTGGTATTCAAACAAGTTTGTTCTTAGTCCAGATCCTGTGGGCTTTCCATCGTCTTCTGCTTTCCCTCAGGAAGAAGGAGCTCCTGTGTACTTTGCTGTCCACTGAATCCTTAGTACAAAATTCAGGTTGATTCCCCTGGTGTGTATCAATAATTTGTGAAGGAATCTCTCACGAGATGTGAATCAAAGGACTTTATCCAAGATGATTGATACTCACCGCCATCTTCTAAGATTACAATACATTCTGTTGATTCTTGCTGTCAAGCAAAGCGCAATACTATTCCTTCTCAGAGAGAGTTGCTTGACCCAAAACAAAGCTTTCTGGATCACCAGGAATGCCTTATCCACAGTTTTGTACCAGAACAGCCGTGCCCATGGGATGCTGTCCTCAAGTGTTCTATGAGGTATTTGAATTTATGGGGAAAAGTCAAGTGTTTTTCCAACTGAGTCCAACCCTTGAGTCAATCCACCTGAAAGTGTAAATGTACATTTTTAAGGTAAATCTGATTTAAATGCCTATTAACAGCCCAGATGTACACTAAAATGGGCAGATGGTATAATTAGGGTTCTGTAGCTTTTGAGGATAATTCTATGATCCTCCCAGATATCCCATGACTAAACTGATTCCCTTCAATATATTCCTTTCTTTTACCTAGCTAATGTGGATTCTGCTCTCTGCAACTAAAACTCCAACAGTTGATATATATCTATCTGTATAGGAGAAATAGGTAAAGGAATAAGATTCACATTGTACATTAAGAGCTTCCCGGGTGACTCAGATGGTAAAGAGTCTCCCTGCAATGCAGGAGACCCAGGTTCAGTCCCTGGGTTGGGAAGATCCCCTGGAGAAGGGAATGGCAACCCACTCCAGTGTTCTATCTGTAGAGGAGAAGGAGGTAAAGGAATAAGATTCATATTGTGCCTTGAAGCTATAGTTAAATACCAGGTGAAATGTGTATAGGTACCAGTTCCCTGATGTCACTCTTCATTACTTCATTTCCCTAGTTATATTTGAATTGCCTCAAAGACAAGGACATCCTCTCATGAGAGTTTAGTACTTAAGAACATGAGCTCTGCTACCAGACTGCCTGATAGGAATCCTGGCTTTATCATTTTCTAGCTGTGTGACCTTGGGCAGGATATTTAACTTCTCTGTACCTCAGTTTCTTCATTGGTAAAATGTTCAAAGTGATAACAATCATAAAGAGCTTGTCACCATCTTGGCAATGTGATAAGACTGAATAAAGACTGCTATCCTTATTATCTTGATTTTAGCTTGTATCAAGATTGCCAGGAGAAATATCAATAACCTCAGATATGCAGATGATGCCACCCTTATGGCAGAAAGCGAAGAACTAAATAGCATCTTGATTAAGGTGAAAGAGAAGAGTGACAAAGCTGGCTTAAAGCTCAACATTCAGAAAACTAAGATCCTGGGATCCAGTCCCATCACTTCATGGCAAATAGATGGGGAAACAATGGAAACACTGACAGACTTTATTTTCTTGGGCTCCAAAATCACTGCAGATGGTGACTGCAGCCATGAAATTAAAAAATAATTGTTCCTTGGGAAAAAAGCTATGACAAACCTAGACAGCATATTAAAAAGCAGAGACATTACTTTGCCAAGAGATGTCCATCTAGTCACAGCTATGGTTTTCCAGTAGTCATGTATGGATGTGACAGATGGACCATAAAGAAAGTTGAGTGCTGAAGAACTGATGCTTTTGAACAGTGGTGTTGGGGAAGACTCTTGGGGAAGTCCAAGACTCTCTTGGACTGCAAGGAGATCCAACCAGTCCATCCTAAAGGAAATCAGTCCTGAATATTCATTGGAAGGACTGATGCTGAAGCTGAAACTCCAATACTTTGACCACCTGATGCGAAGAACTGACTCATTGGAAAAGACCCTGATGCTGGGGAAGATTGAGGGCAGGATAAGAAGTGGGCGACAAAGGATGAGATGGTTGGATGGCATCCCCGACTCAATAGACATGAGTTTGAGCAAGCTCCAGGAGTTGGTGAAGGACAGGGAAGCCTGGCGTGCTGCAGTCCATGGGGTTGCAAAGAGCTGGACATGACTGAGTGACTGAACAACAACAACAATTCTTATTATCACATGCTAACTCCAGAGAACTTGCTATAATGATAGTGATGAATAGCCAGTGTCAGAAAAGGAGTTGTACAGTGAATGGGAAACATCTCAAATCCTGCAGTATCTTAGGACATGATGAAACACACTTTTCTCACCCTCTGAACTTTGAGGCTTTCCCTGAAGTTCTTTTTCCTGCTCATTGGCAGTGGAGCAATGGTGAATGCAAAATCTGTCAACTTACTTTGATATCCTTAACCTTACACAACTCACTCCAGTCATACAGCTCCATTTACATACTCTCCTTCCCAAATCTCTTCTACATCTGATTTCACATGGAGATCATTACAGGCAGAGTGTTTATACAAGTCTCCATGGTGACAATCCATTCTCTTGTCTCCACGGTGACACGTGCAAATAACTCATAACCTTTCCAATTCATTTTGTTTATCTGAACCATCTACTGATTGTTATCAGCCTAAGCCATGTATAACAACACAAATTTATGTCTTTCTAGGAATAAAAATGGAGAGAACAAAGTAAAATAATATTTAGGGCATGTCTCATATGGAAATAATCCTCTACAAGAGCATATGGGGAAATTAAAACTCTAAATTTTATTTCGTACTTTAAATATACTGAGAATGCATAATTAGCACTTACAATTATTTGCAAATTGTCTTCAGCGGTAGGACAACTATAATCTCAGTAAAAACAAAGATGGGTGGGACAAACATCACCAAGTCAGAAATCAGAGGACCTGAAGTTGAGACCTAATCTCAGACTGACCAACCATTTCAGGATCAAGGGGGCTTCCCAGCACAAGAGACTTTAGCGCTAAAACCAGGCCAGCTCTAAGTGTCCTTTTTTTCTTCATTGTTACGGGGGTGCTGGAGAGAACCACTGCTCTGGTTCCTTCCAGACGGAATGTTTTGTGATTGTACAAAATAGAGATGGATATTTCTCCCCCCCGGGACCACCCTAGTTCAGTGTGAGCGTGGTAGATTGTACTTTATTTACCAATTATAAATGCATATTAGAAGTGAAAAGTGCAGTTCTTTTAGAGCTGAGTGTGCTTAGGTACAACAGAGGTCAAGCAACTAGTTAAGTTGTAAACTATAGCAAACTGCTTTAAATCATATGCATTCTTCTCACTTGGGCTTGTTCCCTAACATTTTCACCAAATAAGGAAAAGCTGTTTGGGGGATTAAGAGTGACTAACATTTATTTTTCAAAGCAACTGTGTTTTTTTAGGGTACATAGCCTGCCATTGCAAAATACCTCCAACCACCAGTAAGAAAGTCACTGGTGTGCAAACTCAGCCTGAGAAATAAGAATGGATGTTAAAAGGTGCAAGGTCAGTATACCTCTTTCCTTCATAGCACGAGAGAACACATGTAAAAAATAGAGATTATTCAGAACCAATCTCTTTTATTTTCCCACCGTGTTATTCCAGACTGTGGAGATGGGTGAGTCAAGCAGAGATGTTTTGAACAGAAATAATGTATTGATGTGCTTCCATTTCAGTTCACAGCTTTGTATGTCCCTTGCAACTATTTCTATGTGAAGAAAAATTGTTGTTTTTGTAGAAGGACTATGAGCAGGATTTTTTCATTCCCCTGAAAATGCATGTTTACCATGTTAGCTGAGGCTTCTTTCTTCACAGATAATTCTTTTGCAACTTGGTGACTTTGATGTGAAGACTTGCTCACCGGCAGTTTCATAATTGATAGGCTGGGTTGCCTAGCAGGTTTATCTGTCAGTCTCTAGCTGTCTATCTTGAAGAATGTGATTTATAAAACAACAGCTATATAGAGAAATATTAAAGGAAAAAGGACTTTTTAGTTATAAGGTTCTATCTTAGAAATCCTTTGGACTTATATCCATCTCTGTTTCTTCCAATTCTATGTTCCCTAAAACTTTCTAAAATTAATTTTACTGATTTTTCCTCATTCAGATCAGATCAGATCAGTCGCTCAGTCATGTCCGACTCTTTGCGACCCCATGAACTGCAGCACGCCAGGCCTCCCTGTCCATCACCAACTCCCGGAGGTCACTCAGACTCACATCCATCAAGTCAGTGATGCCATCCAGCCATCTCATCCTCTGTCGTCCCCTTCTCCTCCTGCCCCCAATCCCTCCCAGCATCAGAGTCTTCTCCAATGAGTCAACTCTTCGCATGAGGTGGCCAAAATACTGGAGTTTCAGCTTTAGCATCATTCCTTCCAAAGAAATCCCAGGGCTGATCTCCTTCAGAATGGACTGGTTGGATCTCCTTGCAGTCCAAGGGACTCTCAAGAGTCTTCTCCAACACCACAGTTCAAAAGCATCAATTCTTCGGCGCTCAGCCTTCTTCACAGTCCAACTCTCACATCCATACATGACCACAGGAAAGACCATAGCCTTGACTAGGCGAATATAAAATTAATCCATTGCTTATTCTCTTCTGCAGCAGGATGGAGTCCACTGTCACCTTGAATTTTTTTTATTACTCTTCATTCTTGCCCTTGAAGGAAGAGAACAAGGGCATGCAGACACTGAAGCTACGTGATGAGAACTGATCAGTATCAGCAAAAAGAGTTTTGTTTGCTTCCATAAGTGCTGCTCACTCAAGGGTTCGAGGGTCCAGTTTTGTTTCCTTGGGCTGGAAAGAGGGACAGGTTTTTCTGGCCATGATCACAGCGGGCAGGGAAGACTGCAGGCAGGGGAGAGAATACAAAGGGGAAAAGAACTTCCTGGTGTCAGCAGCCAGTGAATTCTGTGTGGTTTGAAAGGCAATCTTTGTGGGAATGAGAATTGACTATTTGAGCCATCCTCCAAACTCTTTGCATGTGTGCCATCACCTATGAATACATTTGAGTTCATTCTTGAATTATACCTTATGAACATGGATGGGGATGGCATTGCTGAACTGTAGTACGGGAAGTGGCCACATCAAGTGAAATAAGCCAGGACGTCTGTACTGCGGTAGACAAGGGATGGGCAGATTTAGCCTGAGCTGCGGGTGTACTCAGCGTATCCTTCCATGACAAGGAACTCAAGCACTGATATCTGCTGTGTGGATAATGGCTAAGCAGAAATCTAGAACTGTGCTTTGATGAGAAGGCTCATCAGTATGATTCCAGAGAATATTTCCTACAGAAGATGCTGGCAGAGTGTGAAATACAGACTCTCATATCGGCCAGTATAGATTTTAAAGAAGGTGGCAATAGTCCTTGGCAGGATGGGAAGGATACAAGTAGAATGCTGGAACTGGGGGGAGGGCTTGTCACCATCAAATCTGGCCTCACACCCACACCGCCGGACGGCGGAACACAAAGTGGGAAAGCAAGGTGTTTGTGGAGACTGTGGGTTGAATGCCAAAGGGAGGAGGATAATCCGCTGCTTGCACACGTTTAGGAAATACTCTAGGAAACAGACTGTCTCAAAGAGCAGACAATGCAGGAAGATCGAGGTGAGACCCCAGGATCCCACTTTCTACCTGGGCCCAGGGGCAAAAGCGGAGAAGCAGGGTGCCCACGGGACTGTCTGCCAGCTCCAAGGAGAGTCTGCGACAGAGATGTGATTGTCAACAGCAAACACCCAGCACCGCCCAGGAGAGATGAGACCTTCCATTTTGTTCTCTCAAACTGGTTCAGAAGGTTCAGGAAAGGCTCTGATCTAGTGGGCGGAAATGGCCAGATCTGTGGGTTTGTGGATCTCTGGGTTTAACTGCGGCATCGACAGGCTTTAGATCTTGGAGGCTTCTGCTCTGCTGCTTCCACAAACCCTGATGGGAGATATAAGAGGCGGGCTTTGTGTTTGGCTTGGATTTCCTCTCTCCTGCAGACCTCGGTACTGGATTATTCAGGGTCCAGTCAGAAAACAGACAGTCCAAAAGGGCATTTTATACAGGTATTTGTTACACAGATGACCAAAGAGCTGAGAAGTCAAGCGGGATTCAGTGAGAAACCTACTGATTAGCAACTGGAGGAAGGCCCTCCCACGGCCAGATGCAGAGATGAGCGGGATGGTGATGCTGGGTCCCAGGAGCAAGGACCACTGGACAGAGGCTGGAGCTTTCCCTGTGGAGAGAAGCTAGTCTGGCGTGAGTTAGCCCTATATCCACTGCCTCTCCTGCAGCAGAGAAAAGAGAAGACAGACTCTGGCTTTTCCCCTCCTCTGGCCCTCCGGGATTCAACCAGTGCTTCCCATTAGCTGACTCTTTCTGGAAAGCAGAAGGCAAGAGAGCCTGGGAAATGTCTTTCCCTGTAAAAGACAGCAGAACTTCCCAGGTGGCACTAGGGGTAAAGAACCCGCCTGCCCATGCAGAAGATGTAAGAGATGCAGGTTCGATCCCCAGGTTGGGAAGATCTCCTGGAGGAGGGCATGGCAACCCACTCCAGTATTCTTGCCTGGAGAATCTCTGTGGATAGGGGAGTCTGGTGAGCTATAGTCCATAAGGTCACAAAGAGTTGGACATGACTGAAGCAACTTAGCACAAAAAGGGAAGGAGAAGACAGAAATATGATTTGCACTAGGGTTGAAACAAATCAGAGATTGCACTTTTCTTTTCACATGAAGGAAGTATGGATGTAAGTTGTCCGATGTTAATATGGTGACTCCAAGATATTAGCAGGAAGCCAGGCTACTTCTCTCCTGCCATCCCCCTCAATGTGTAGCTTTCATTGTTAACACTCCTTTAGGGTCCCAAATGACTGCTATTGCTCTGGTTGTCACATTTACCTTCTAGCACGAAACAGGATGGCTGAATAGGACATAAACAGCTTTCCAGAAGCCATGCCCCAAGACTGCCACTTACATCTATTTAGCTATTCTTGCTGGTGAACGAGGCTTGAAAGTATTGTTTTTCAGCTGGGCAAATTGCCCTAGCATTCAGCCTTTAACGAAAAGTAAGACGGGATATTGGGTAAACCACAGGCAATTTCTGTCACAGAAAAAGAAAGACTGGCATTTAAGATCAAGTGAAAAACAGAACAGGCTGGTTGGGCAGCATCTCAGAGCAGTGTCTCTGACACAGGCCCAAGTCTCAGAATCCACAGAAATCCAAGGTAGAGGAATAGGATGGGAGTGCCAGCTCTATACAGCTCTGTCCAAATTTGAGTAGAGACCCACAGAAAGTATTGAACGTTGAGTACAGTCTTGATCAACTGCAAGTAAAGATAGATTCTTTCTGTGCTAATAACATAGTGTTCCAGATTATCTGGTACATAAATCTCACCATTCATTCATCCACTCATTATTTCAGCAAATACTCGTCAGGCACTGCACTATGAGCCAGGGTCTCAGAGATGAACAGAGAGAGCAATGTCTGTTCTAACTGAGCTTACAGTCCTTTCTGGAGGCTCCTTAATGTTTGGCCTAAAGTCCCTGAGTGAATAAGCTGTGAGTCACCTATATGATTTATTTCTTCCAGAGTGTTAACTAGGCCTGGCATGCTGCAGTTCATGGGGTCACAAAGAGTCAGACACGACTGAGCGACTGATCTGATCTGATCTGAATGGATAGCTATTATGAGCTAAATTTTTGTCTTCCTTGCAAAATATACGTTGAAGTCCAAATCCTCAATACCTTAGAACGTGACTCTATCTGGAAAGAGGGTTACTGCAGATGTGATTAGTTAAAATGAGGTCAACTGGTAGGATGGGCCTTTAATTCAATAAAACCAGTTCAGTTCAGTTGTTCAGTCATGTCTGACTCTTTGCAGCCTCATGGACTGCAGCATGCCAGGCCTCCCTGTCCATCACCAACTCCCAGAGCTTATTCAAACTCATGTCCATTGCGTTGGTGATGCCATCCAACCATCTCATCCTCTGTTGACCCAGGCTCCTCCTGCCTTCAATCTTTCCCAGCATCAGGGTCTTTTGCAGTGAGTCAGTTCTTTGCATCAGGTGGCCAAAGTATTGGAGTTTCAGCTTCAGCATCAGTCCTTCCAATGAATATTCAGGACTGATTTCCCTTAGGATGGACTGGCTGGATCTCCTTGCTGTCCAAGCGACCCTAGAGAGTCTTCTCCAACACCACAGTTCAATATGACCATTGGTGTCCTTATATGAGGGACAGAAGAGTCACATGTGTGCTTTCCAACCTATCATGGAAAATAATTTAAAAAAAAGAATATGTATATATATATGTATATGTATAACCAAATCACCTTGATGTGGGCCTAAAACTAACATAATACTGTAAATCAATTTTTAAAAATCAGATTTTTCATTTCTCTTGGAAGACAGCAGATCTGGCAAAACTGGACCCAAATCTTACATGGCCACAGTGCTGGAGCTGAGAAACCACTATATTCTCCAGTTACAGTAACTGTCTGGTTTATTTTCCACATTAACTTGTTTATTTTCCACAGCTCTTAATAGGAATTGGCATTTGTACCCCACTCTCTCCAGCTTTATTTTTTGCTTTTGGTCACAGCCTTATCTGATGGACTTGACATATGAATTCTGTGTTGTCAAAGGGCAACAAATATTTACTTAAATCTCAGTGGAGATTTCTCTGCCCATCCTATTTACTATTGCTACTCCACACTCTATTCTCTGCTTTGTATTTCTTTCTTTCTATCCATCTAACTATCTTAGCTTATTTACTTTTTATGCTCAATTTTCAGTAGAACATAAGTTCCCCAGAGGAAGATATTTGTCTCTTTTGTTCACTGTGGCAACCCCAGTGCCTAGAGTAGTGTCTTGCTGTGAATAAAGGAACTATGGCATGTGAAAGCTATAATAAATCCCAAACATTAACTAACTCAATCTTAATGTTATAACTCTCAAGGAAACTAACCAGGCCAAGAGAGGACATGATTTGAGAAAAGTCATATAGCCAATTAGCAGCCAAGTGAGTCAGGATTAGGATCGAGGTTTTTCTGCCCCCAAGTCCAGTGATCATTCTGTGGTTCCAGGCTGCCACTCTAGTGATGTAATCATAGTATTTGAATTTTAAGAGTTAAGAATTTTAATTTTACCATCAAAATGGTAATAGAGAAATGATAGCTTTTATGTATTCCATCTAACTATTTATCTGCTAAATGTTTTCAGAAAAAAACTGAAAAGATATTAATTCACATTTCTGATATCTGAAAAGGTGACAGATTTACTGCTTCTTTATGATTATTCATAGTAAAGATTTAATTGTCATAGTTTGGTAAATACATTTTTGATTTCAGCCTCAGAAGAGAACCCAGCTGACTTCTTGATAGCTATTTCTGTCTTATTAAAGAGGTAGTTAAACAAAACAAAACAAAACTACATTTCCATCCACCAGGTTGAAACATAATATGCCAGAAACTCAAGTGATGGTTTTTCACTAATTAACCTATCTAATCTTTCTTTGGAGAAGACTCCTGAGAGTCCCTTGGACTGCAAGGAGATCCAACCAGCCCATTCTGAAGGAGATCAGTCCTGGGTGTTCTTTGGAAAGAATGATGCTAAAGCTGAAACTCCAGTACTTTGGCCACCTCATGCGAAGAGTTGACTCATTGGAAAAGACTTTGATGCTGGGAGGGATTGGGGGCAGGAGGAGAAGGGGACGACAGAGGATGAGATGGCTGGATGGCATCATTGACTCAATGGATGTGAGTCTGAGTGAACTCCGGGAGTTGGTGATGGACAGGGAGGCCTGGCATGCTGGGATTCATGGGGTCGCAAAGAGTCGGACAAGACTGAGCGACTGAACTGAACTGAACTGAACTGAATCTTTCTAAGGAAGTTCAGTCTAGTTGTTGAAAAGAGAATATCACATCACAAAGAGCTGGTACGTGTTCACCACTAAATGTCAGTCATTCATTCATTCAGCAAAAATGTAATGAGGTCTTGCTATGTGCCAGATCTCTCCAATGACTAAAACCAGACAAGATACCTACTAGATAAAGCTTCCATAGTGGCTCAGCTGGTAAAGAATCCACCTGCAATGCGGGAGACCAGGGTTTAATCCCTGGGTTGGGAAGATCCCCTGGAGAAGGGAAAGGCTACCCACTCCAGGATTCTGGCCTAGAGAATTCCATAGACTGTATAGACCATGGGGTCACAAAGAGTCAGACACAACTGAGCGACTTTCACTTTCAGGTAAAGCTTATGTTCTAGAGCAGTGTTTTTCATAGCTGCCTAATAGGAGGAGGCTCCTTGGCACCTATAAAACATGCAGATTCCTGCCAGGGTCCAGCCCCGGTGGATCGAGGGATTTTGAAGGGGAGACGGCATAGGCAATCAGGAAACAACAGCTTATTAAAATATTAATTAAAGATATAAAGAATAATAGAAATGAGGATAGCTCAGTGAGGAGGAAATTCAGTGAAGAAAAGTGGATGAAACAACGATAGCTCAGTGAGAACATTTTGTGGAGAGAGGAGGCGGAATAATTCAGCCAGAAGGCAAGAGAAAGAACGACATGGGGAGACCAAGCTTCGGTCAACAAGGCCCCCCACTTTATTTTTCAAAGTAGTTTTTATCCCTTAAGTTATGCATAGAGGATAATGGGGGAAGGGGTGGAGTCATGCAGGGACAGCAGTCCCTGAGCCAGGCTTCCAAACCTATCACAGGCAAAAGTTTAGGTGAGTTACATCATCTTCTGGCCCGGAGGCCTATTAACATTTTAAGGAACTTATTTTTCTCTAAAGGTGATTATTCTAAAGTCAGGCGCCACCCTCCAAAAGCATTGGAGTTGCATTTCTATAGGGCAAAGGTGTGGTGGGTTGTAACAAGAAAAAGAATTAACTCAAGGGTCCAAGGTTACAAACATTAAAGCTACTACTTACATTTCAATACACTGCCAAGGACACAGTAGGTAAGGGATATGGAGACTTGGCAGCAAACATTGGCCCAACAAGTGAAAAACCCTTCACCAATACAATTTCTAATCAATCTTTTAACTGCTCAAAGGAATCTGTGTTTAGAAAGTTTAGAATATCTCATGCCTCTCACAGTTGGGAGGCTCTAAACAATCATATGTGGCCGGAAAAACCTATTCAGGCAGGCTAGAGGATTTCCAAAAGGACTTTGTAGGCTGAAACACTGTCACACCCAGGAATTATTAACTGGAGCTGTAAGTTAGCTCTTTTTTCAGAGAAAGGTAGTGGGGGACAGCCCCCTGTAAAGTCAGAGGTGTAGGCGAGAGCACAAAACAGAAAGTAGTCAGACTCCGGCTTTTTTGGGGGTAGATGCTCAAGAACCTCCAAGGGGCTCCTGATGCTCGATCTCGCCCTTGCGTGTGCCAAGCCTCCTTCCTCATGACCTTTGTCATGGGCGGAGCGCTAATCCAAACCGGCTCCCAACAGATTCCTAATTTCTACTCTAGACCTACAGAATCAGAAACTCAGGGAAAGACTTGGGAATCACGTGTTCAGCAAGCATTCAGGTTCAATTTCATCAGGAGTGCTTGGATGCTTGGTCGCTCAGTTGGGTCCGTCTCTTTGGTGACCCCATGGAATGTAGCCCACCAAGCTCCTCTGTCTATGGGATTTCCCAGGCAAGAATACTGGAGTGGGTTGCCATTTTCTCCACTAGGCGATCTTCCTGACCCCGGGATCGAACTCGTCTGCCCTGTGTCCCCTGCATTGGCAGGTGAGTTCTTTACCACCGAGTCACCCGGGAAACCTTTCATCAGGCAAGTTTCAGCAAAACTTTTAATGGGAGCTATAGACATTAACCAAGTGTTTACACTAAAGCATGTGTGGTTCCCAAAATAAGTGTTATGGAAAATTGTATACAGTGATTGCTCACTAACTGTTTATTAAATATGTTTTTGTTGAGCACCTAACATGTGCTAAACACTGCTTTAGATGTTGAGCATACAGCAGTAAATAAAAGAGATGCGATTTCTGCCCTCATGGAGTTTTCAGTTTAGTGAGGGAAACAGATCATGAGCATATATTCAAATGAGAAACCACGGTTGTGAGCACCATGCCCTTTGGGGAAGCCTTTCTGTGCCTGCTAACCAGGCTAGGCAGAAAAGGAAGAGAAGCCCAAGAGGCTGGCTATGAAGGGTTTAAGGAATCAGGTGTGTTTGAGTTGATTTCAGAAAAAGTCCTGGTTTGTCCTTCTCTAGGCCCATCTGAAAAGACTATGTATGCGCTTCCCAGAGAAGCCCCGGGGTTAAAACTACCCACTACATCCAACAGGCAGGGGGAGGAGAGTAAAATCGGCTGAGAAAAGTGGTAAGAGATTGTATGGAATATCCTCTCTGCTCCATTGATTCTCCATGGCTTTCTCCCGGGGTGTTAGGAATCTAGACATTTCTGTGTCTGGGGTGAGGGGCCGGCCTGTGGAAATAACTGAAGGTATCAGCTGGTGAGTCAGTGATGCCGAGCCGGTGGCATCACTGACTCGATGGACATGAGTTTGAGCAAGCTCCAGGAGTTGGTGATGGACAGGGAGGCCTGGCGTGCTACAGTCCACGGGGTCGAGAAGAGTCGGACACGACTGAGCCATGGAACTGAACTGAACTGATCAGCTGGTGAACTCACTGGCCAGGAGGGTTTGGTGCAGACAGGCACTATGGCTCTGGAGCTGGGAGCCACAGCATGGATCACCCAAGCCCCATATCTACTGGTCACCAGAGCTAGGCCTCCAAGCATCAGCAGCACAACCAAAAGCAGAGTAAAGAGACGAATGGGAAAGGGGGAAACCATGAGGGTTCACAGCCATGAAATTAAAAGACGCTTACTCCTTGGAAGGAAAGTTATGACCAACCTAGATAGCATATTCAAAAGCAGAGACATAACTTTACCAACAAAGGTTCGCCTAGTCAAGGCTATGGTCTTTCCTGTGGCCATGTATGGATGTGAGAGCTGGACTGTGAAGAAGGCTGAGTGCCGAAGAATTGATGCTTTTGAACTGTGGTGTTGGAGAAGACTCTTGAGAGTCCCTTGGACTGCAAGAAGATCCAACCAGTCCATTCTGAAGGAGATCAATCCTGGAATTTCTTTAGAAGGAATGATGCTAAAGCCAAAACTCCAGTATTTTGGCCACCTCATGCGAAGAGTTGACTCATTGGAGAAGACTCTGATGCTGGAAGGGATTGAGGGCAGGAGGAGAAGGGGACGACAGAGAATGAGATGGCTGGATGGCATCACTGACTTGATGGGTGTGAGTCTGAGTGACCTCCGGGAGCTGGTGATGGACAGGGAGGCCTGGCGTGCTGCGGTTCATGGGGTCGAGAAAGTCGGACACGACTGAGCCATGAACTGAACTGAATCAGTTCAGCGACTGATCTGATCTGATGAGGGTTCAACTGCGACGTGCTAACCTGACTCAACTCTGAAAGTCACAGTCTCTTCAGAAGCAGAGGACCCAGAGAAAAGAATTCCCTAAGAGTCAGACTGCGCACCATCCTCTATTCCAAGAGGAGACACTAGCCATCTTTATAAGGCACTATCTTGAAAAAGAGGAGAGAGAGACTGCTTTGGGTTAGAAAAGATTTTTTTTTAATTATGAATATTTTGAAACTTGAAAAATAGAATTGTATAATAAATTCCATATATAAATTATTCATATTATAGTTTTTGTCATTCTTGTTTCCTTAATAACTCAATTCTTTAAAAAAAAAAAAAAATTTTACAGCAAATCCCCATGCCATTTTGCTTCTATGGACTTCAGTAGGAATATCGAGAAATACAATTTCTAACATTACCTTAATGTTATCATCACACTTAGGCAATTAACAACCATTTCATGAATTATCTAATGTGCTGCTGCTGCTGCTAAGTCATGTCAGTCGTGTCTGACTCTGTGCGACCCCATAGACGGCAACCCACCAGGCTCCGCCGTCCCTGGGATTCTGCAGGCAATAACACTGGAGTGGGTTGCCATTGCCTTCTCCCATCTAATATACAGTCCATTTTAAATGTCTCTGATTGTTTCACATTGCCTTTTTCTCTTGGCTTGTTTGAATTGAGGTTTAATTAAGGGTGACATGTTATGTTTGGTTGTTAACGTCTGTTTAAGTGTCTCAACTTAGAGCAGCTCTCTTGCAATCATCAGAGCAAGAATTTAAGAAAACAAGATCAATTGGAAAAAACAAACCATTATCCTATTTTGCTCACATGAGTCTGAGAGTGTATATTTTGACCCCAGAACAAGAAGAAGCATTAATAGTCATATAGAATCTCATGCAACTGGAAGGTACCTTTAGGAAATCTTCCTGGGTAAATTATGTTAAAAAGCAGCAAGAAAGCTTTTGCCTGGAGCAAAGGCTCTTATTCAGAAAATATTTTTCAGCACTATTATAAAGGCCACTGGACGAGCATGCTTCCTCAATTTCTTCCTTGCCATCCTGTAAATCCTGCAAGACTCATTATAAGCAGCACCTACTCTGACTCACAGACTATTAAAGCTTATTGAGAAATAACCTGGACTTCCCAGAAGACTAATTTATGTCAGCAAGCAAAAAGATAATCACAGCCATAAATCTCAAACCGATCCAAGAGTATAGCTGGTTAAAAAAAATTCCGTAGTATTTTGTTACTTTAATCCAAAAGGCTTTGATTTTTCTTTCTTTAATAATCCACAATGTTTTAAAAGCCACCCAGTTTTATTGCTGTTCCTTTCCTGCTACTGTGCAGGGTAACATCAAATAAGTTATGACCGAAAGGCCAAAGTTCATCGTTAGCTCCTCTCTGTTCGGTTTTACAGGCTGTTGGGAAATCAGAGAATAAATACTTGGAAGGAAAACAGAATTTAGACAATGGTACACATAAGTATAGAGAAACCCTCACACAATCAAGTATTACCAATCTTCATTTGTGTGAATTCCCATTTTTAGAAATTGAAGCCATTCTCTCTTATCAGTTTATTGGTTAATTGCTTCAAAAGTGCCTCTGGGAATAATTCCTAAAAATGGTGATTAAAACAGTCTCCTGAAATGCAGATGCTCCCCATCGCCAACCCAGCTCATTCCTCTCTGTGTTCACGTTAATATTTCTCTGGCCAGTGTCTGGTCAAAGACAGATTATTTATAGCAGAAACACCAGAGCTCAAAGCATCCTGCTTACCTTGTGTTGTCAAGGTAACAACTTAAGATCCTTTCCCACTTCTGCTGAAAGGTCAGATCTCTGATGATATGAGTCACAGAGCCCAGGGGGATTGTTAAAATTGAGATAGCACTTTGTCAAAGCCAAATTAAAAATAAGGCTTTATAAACATCCAGACCGTTTTAAATTGGATTGAAACCACTAGGTGGTTTATAGTACGTAATTAACCCTGCCGCCTCCCTGGATGGGCTCTGGGAGGTTGAGTGGCTCAACCTCCGGGCTGCTCGAAGAGCTTTCTTCCGAGGACAGCCGCGCTCTCTGCTACTTACTGATTCTGTTAATTGCAAACAGAACTGCTAATTCTCATTTGCATGAGACATGACAGAGACTCCTAAAAATGTTTTTCTCCTTTAAATTTCACATTTAGAAACTTTGAAAACTACAGTGGGGAAGGAGATTTTGGAGTTAACTTTGAAAAGGAATCAGAGACCAATGCAATAGGAGGTAAGAGCGACTTGAAGCCTTATCTATGAACTAAATTCTCAGAACAACTTTCTAAGGTAGAAAATATTAATCTCAAATCCTTTTCTTTTCTTTTTCTTTTTTTTTAATAAACAAGGATGGTGAGATGGAGATTGAGTAAGTAACTTAGCCCAGGTCATAGGAAAACTTCAGGGAGAATTTGCTCCCAACAGTTCACTTGATGTCTACACTCTCACAACTTGGCCAGAATTCCTTTTAACAAGCTCATCTTTCGAACTGAGTTACAGGAAAGCCCTAAGGTGGCATTCCGCTCAGGAGGCACCCATGCCAACTTGTGTGCTTATGCTTTTGTGAGATCCTCCAATGCCCACATACCTCCTCCAGTATAGGGCCCCACTTCCACCCTGCAGTGCCCAACAGGAGGCTTTAAGAATTAATTTAAGAAATAATAAATCCGGGATATAAATAGTTGAGTACCTCAGTCCAACCTCGTCCAAAACAAAGTTTTGAAAATTTAGGTGCGTAATGTTAGGGACTTGTGCGAGGGGCTGACTCCTTCGAGCTGACCGCTAAGCAATGAACATGAAAGGGAGCAGACTTTTTAGAAAGATAAATAATCTTGAGCAAAAACAAGATTTATAATACCTGCTAGTTGCTTTGTGGAGAAGGAAATGGCAACCCACTCCAGTGTTCTTGCCTGGAGAATCCCAGGGACGGGGGAGCCTGGTGGGCTGCCGTCTCTGGGGTTGCACAGAGTCGGACATGACTGAAGTGACTTAGCAGCAGTAGCAGCAGAGTCTTCTGGGGAGAAGGCAATGGCACCCTACTCCAGTACTGTTGCCCAGAAAATCCCATGGATGGAGGAGCCTGGTAGGCTGCAGTCCATGGGGTCGCTAAGAGTCGGACACGACTGAGCGACTTCACTTTCACTTTCCACTTTCATGCACTGGAGAAGGAAATGGCAACCTACTCCAGTGTTCTTGCCTGGAGAATCCCATGGACAGAGAAGCCTGGTAGGCTGCAGTCCATGGGGTAGCACAGAGTTGGACATGACTGAAGCGACTTAGCAGCAGCAGCAGTTGCTTTGTACTGTGTGTACATGTTTGTTTCTGGTTTTTTTTTCCCCACAATTAACTGAAGGAGCACTTTGTTCCTGACAGTAAACTTTGTGTCAGAGGCTTACAAAAGAGAGGCTGAGGGGTATAGGGCATCTTCCAGAACCCTCTCAGAGGAAAATAACCAGAGACCCTTCCCTTCCTCCCTAAAGTCAATTTAACTACGGTTTTCCGCAGCATCCCCAGGCTCTCATATTCAAAGAGAGATGGAGAGCACCAAGGAGTTTTAGCTAAATTGATTCTTCTGGCCCTCCCGTATAGCTACACGACAGACGTTTGTTCAGATTTATAAAAGATTATTTGGATCCTAGGAACATCTGACTCATGTGTGTTTGAGATCTGCATAACTACAGATAAGATTCGACTGGATGCACCAGTTTCATACATCAAAGAAATAATTGCTACCGAGTGGAGGATTATTACACAGATTCGGATGAGCCACTGCAGAAGTCACATCGCCCCTCAAGCATAGCATCCATAATTAGTTAAAGCCTGATGGAACAAAGCGGGGATGGGACAAATGAACACTTACTTAGCTTCCTGTGTGCTCCGCCTCCCCCAACCCCGCCCGCCCGCCCCCCGCCCTCAGTCTGTTGGGCTCCTCTCCATCCTCAGCTCAGGCCTCCGCTCAGAGGGCGCGAGCGGGAATGCTCAGGCCAGTGTAGGAGCATCTGCTGGTCTCCTGCCCCAGACTCTGCCCCGCAGCCACCTGACACTTTCAGGGCCCTCATCACAATTTGCAGTGAGGGATTTTTTTTGTTTGTCTATATTCTGCCTACTCAGTAGCTTGCAGGTTTTTGTGAAGGCAGAGGCCACATCCACACTAACCGCAGCATTCAGGAGTTTGACTCCTGGCCAGAAGCCTGTGTTGTGATTTTTTTCAGGCCCAATCACAGACCTTTACCAAGGCTCTGCCTGAAAGTCTGATGGAGAAAGTCTGCCCTCCCCATGTCAGACTCACATCATCAGTCATGGACCCAGGCTTCCCACCTCTACCCTTGACTGGTCAAACTCTTACAGGTATTTATATTTGCAGCCAAGGGATCTTTACGTAGGGGGTCTCTATCAAGATCCTTAAGTAGAGGCCTTATTAGGTGCCTCTGAGAGCTGAGAGTGGGGTTGTGGGCGGCGGGAGGTGGGGTAGATGCTGAAGAAATGAAAATCTGAGGACATTCTCTCCACTCAGCTCAGTACTCGGTGCTTTTTGTCTTCCAGCTATTTTCTCTCCGCCTTTACCCCTCTTCCACCCCATGGCTCTGGGGTCCATAACATGACACGAGTCTTTCAACCAGGACTCTTGATAGTGAGACAATTCCCCATGTCTGGGCTGAGCCATCTAACCCTCGCCAGTGTCCTTCTCTGGAAAAGTGGAATGATGGGGGAATCTGTGCTTTCTCTACCATAACCTCATGCTAATATTATCACAGGAAGTGGTTAAAGGCTAGACTATTTCACTTTGACTTGTCTTAATCAGCTACTCATAGTTGGTGGCTCAGTTCAGCTCTCAACAAACATATAGTAGATACTCAATAAATATTGAACAAAAGATTCAATGAGTGAATGAATGAATAATCTCTATAGGTATCACGCATTACATTAAGTACTTCAGTCACTCTGTGAGCATTTGCTAAACACCTCCTACGTGCCTAGCACTGTTCTAAGCTCCTGGGATTCACACAAAGATTTCCTGCAATCAAAGACTTTACATTATATGCATTCTATCATTATCCCAGTTAATCCTCACAGTAACCCTGTCAGGTGAAAACTGAGAATTATAAAGGTTAAAAATTTGCTTAAGGTCATAAAATTGTAAGTAGCAGAACTGCGGTTGAAAAATCTCTTCCTTTGTGGCTATGGCCTTGTCTTCCCAAACCACCCGGGTAAGGACTAACTTCTCTCCTGATCTCAGGAGTCCACAATCTGCAGTCATCACCCAATAACTGTAGCAGCTTCCACTTTGCTGGTGTCCATAGGACCAACAAGGCATGTGCACCCAGAATCCTCTGTCCCTGCCCCCTAGGGAGGCTCTCTGGAGTCTTCTTAGCCAAAGAAATCTGAAACGGGCGCCTTCAGTGGTGGCCCACAGAGGCAGGGCAAGGAAAGAGGGAACCGAAGGACTGAGAGCTGGTGGTGGCAGTGCACTTTTGCTTTGTCAGTAGAATTCTAAAGAGCTCTTGGATGAAGACTGAGAAGGAATGGAAAAAGACTTAAGAGTGCCCCCTTTCCTTAGTTCTGTTACTACGACTGCCCATGATTCCAATCCTAAAAACCACAAAATGCTGCTCAGAACTTTTATTTATTCCTTTAGACTGGGTAATTTCATGACAAATGCAACCTTAAAAAGATGAGAATTATTAACAAATGTCTTCAGAATTTGTTTGACAGGTTTTAAGAGAGTTAAACATATACTTACCACATGATCTTGCAACTCTACTACTTGGAATTTACCCAAGAGAAATGAAAACACATCCACACAAGACTTTCATGCAAATGTGCATAGTAGAGGTGCCATAGTCGAAACCATGACACAATCGCAGTGTCCGTCAGCAGGTGAATGAATCATTGAAATGTGGTATCGCCATGCAATGGCATACTATGCTGTTGTAGTAAAGAACAAAACACCGATACGGGCAACAGCATGCGTGAACCTCAAAAACATCATGCTAACTGAAAGAAGCTAGACGCAAAGGACTGTCTATTGTGAGATTCTGCTTATATGAAACTTCTAGAAAAAGGCAAAACTACAGAGACAGAAAGCAGATCAGCGGTTGCCTGGGTTGGAAGTAGGAGCAGGTATCAACTCTGATTACCAAGGGAGAAGTTTTGAAGTGATGGAGCTGTTCTACAGGAAAAGGCAATGGCAACCCACTCCAGTACTCTTGCCTGGAAAATCCCATGGGCAGAGGCTGCAGTCCATGGGGTCACTAAGAGTTGGACACAACTGAGCGACTTCACTTTCTCTTTTCACTTTTATGCATTGGAGAAGGAAATGGAAACCCACTCCAGTACTCTTGCCTGGAGAATCCCAGGGACAGGGGAGCCTGATTGGCTTCCATCTATGGGATCACACAGAGTCGATCATGACTGAAGCAACTTAGCAGCTGTTCTACAACTGGATTGTGGGGATGGCTGCACAATTACTTACAGTTACCAAAAGTTTACAAACTGCACACTTAGAATTGGTGAGCTTTTATGGAGACATGACAATTTTCATTCCAATCCCAAAGAAAGGCAATGCCAAAGAATGCTCAAACTACCGCACAATTGCACTCATCTCACACACTAGTAAAGTAATGCTCAAAATTCTCCAAGCCAGGTTTCAGCAATATGTGAACCGTGAACTTCCAAATGTTCAAGCTGGTTTTAGGAAAGGCAGAGGAACCAGAGATCAAATTGCCAACATCCGCTGGATCATGGAAAAAGCAAGAGAGTTCCAGAAAAACATCTCTTTCTGCTTTATTGACTATGCCAAAGCCTTTGAGTGTGTGGATCACAATAAACTGTGGAAAATTCTGAAAGAGATGGGAATACCAGAAAGCTGAGCGCCAAAGAATTGATGCTTTTCAACTGTGGTGTTGGAGAAAACTCTTGAGAGTCCCTTGGACAGCAGGAGATCTAACCAGTCCATCCTAAAGGAGATCAGTCCTGAGTGTTCTTTGGAAGGAATGATGCTAAAGCTGAAACTCCAGTACTTTGGCCACCTCATGAGAAGAGTTGACTCATTGGAAAAGACTGATGCTGGGAGGGATTGGGGGCAGGAGGAGAAGGGGTCGACAGAGGATGAGATGGCTGGATGGCATCATGGACTCGATGGACGTTAGTTTGAGTGAACTCCGGGAGTTGGTGATGGACAGGGAGGCCTGGCGTGCTGCAATTCATGGGGTCTCAAAGAGTTGGACACGACTGAGCGACTGAACTGAACTGAACTGACACCTCAATACAGCTCTTAAAAGAGGGGAGGGACAGAAACTGTTTAGGCATGGTCTTCCTTTAAGATTAAAACAAAAAAATAGACTAAGAAAACAGGAGTATCCTAAATGCAAACTCTATTCTTGGGGTATGGTTTAATTCTAAAATCTGCTCATAGATTAATATTCGCTCAAACGCAGCTATCATCTGACATTTCAAGCTCGTCTCTGTGTGGGCTGAAATATGCAAGCGCATTCATGTTACCCTGTTTTTGGAATTCTCTGGAGGACTTCCTGACAGGATCAGAGAATCACAGGAAACGAGGAAAGAGACAAACAGGAACTGTGCTGAACTGGATGTGCTGGTCCACTTTTAGAGCAGCTGATGGGGCCAGACCTAGTCGGGGAGGCGGGAGGGGAGGACAGTGAGGGACTGTAACCTGCTGGGCTCCTCTGTCCACAGGATTCTCCAGGCAAGAATACTGGAGTGGGTTGCCATGCCCACCTCCAGGGGATCTTCCCCACCCAGGGATCAAACCCACATCCCTTGTGTCTCCTGCATCAGTAGGCAGATTCTTTACTGCTGCGTCCGGCGGGCGGCAGGGTTTTAATCTCCTCCCTAAAACTGACCTGAGGGTTTAGGGACAAAAGCCGCAGAAGCGTGTGTCACAGGTCCTGCATGTGAATGATACTCAACTGGTCCTCAAAGAAATCAGACTCTGGCCCAGGTGGCATTTTAATAAAAGCAGACAGCTGCCTCCTGCCTTGCGGGTCAGCCTCCCCACAGTCTTGAGACTCACTCTTCTCTCTCTGTGGGAAAGCCTGCTAGAGGCATATTGGCTGCAAAATGAGGTTTCTTTTCCTATTTTTTTTCCCACCTTTTAAAAAACCAGCTTGAAGCTCATTAAGATTAGGAAAGTGAGTGAGACACTTGTGAAATAGGAAAAGTGGGGTGCAAGGCCAGGGAAGAAAAGACAGATGCGGACTTGTGTAGAAAGGTGGAATCAAAGGGTGGTCAGGGAGGGCAGGGGCCCTGTCATTGCGGCTGCAATGCTTGGGGCTTCTATTCCCTCAAGTGAGACTATCAGGAGGAGTCCACGTTTTTCAATAGACCAGCACGACACTAAGCGGATGGTTCCTGAACATTGGCACTCCAGACTGCAGGGTCTCTGCAGGTGGGTTTTATGCTGTGCTCTTTGGTTGCCAGAATATAAATCCCACATGAATTGTGCAGCAGCAGCAGGTTTCATGGGTAGCAAAGAGGATTATGTGCTCCGGGGAAGTGCTTTTCTCCCTCTTTCTTCTCTTTCCTTTAAAAAAATTTTTTTTTAAATGGAAGCATTCAACTTCCCAGAGAGATGCAGCCATGTCTTTACAGCCAAAGTGAAAGGGAGGATTGAGGCAAAGCCGTAATAACTCAGGTCAACGAGGACTGTCTTGGCCACCCCACCTCCTCCGTCACTTCCATCTCACATAATAGAATATACGGTGAACAAGTTTTTCTAAGACAAAAAAGTAGAAAAATGGGCAAAGAATATAGACAGACAGCTCACAGACAAAATTATATGTTACAATTAATATATGAAAAGGTTTATTGCCCCTGGTGACTAGGGATATGCAGACCAAAGGAACAATGAGATACTAGTCTTCACATTTCAGATTGACACAAATTAAAAGGTACAATAGTACACAGAAGATATGAAGCAGCCCCTTCAACATACTGCTTGTAGGGAAGTGATCTACAGCAGACTTTTGGTAGGATAACAATTAACTTAAAAAAAATTTTTTTTAAATTGAAGGATAATTGCTTTGCAGAATTTTGTGGTTTTCGTATATCAACAAGAATCAGCCACAGGCACACCCATGTGCCCTCCCTCCCAGACCTCTCTCCCGTCCCCCTCCCCATCCTATGCTCCAGCCTGTCACAGAGCCTCTGTTTGAGTTTCCTGAGTCATACAGCAAATTCCCATTGGCTATCTGTCTTACATACGGTATTGTAAATTTCCATGTTACTCTCTCCATACATCTCCCCTTCTCCCTCCTCTCCTCCCACCACGTTCACAGCTAGAACATGGAAGCAACCTAGATGCCCGTCGACAGGTGAATGGATATAGAAGCTGTGGTACCTATATACAATGGAATACGACTCAGCCATAAAAGGAACACATGTGAATCTGTTCTAAGGAGGTGGACAGAACTAGAGCCTATTCTACAGAGTGAAGTAAGTCAGAAAGAGAAATATAAATATCGTATACTGACACATATATATGGAATCTAAAAAGATGGCGCTGATGAATTTATTTTCAGGGCAGCAATGGAGAAACAGACATAGAGAACAGAACTAACTTTTAAAGTTAAAAGAGGACTCCCAAATTCCCCTCTTGTCCTACAGAAAAGAAAAGGCACCATGTTGGGAGGCAGAAAAACTGGAAACCCCAACCAATCAATCAAAAAGTGATGAAGAATTATGAGGCATCTATATTATAAGGTGTCATGCAAGCAGTAAAAGGAATGAGTTGGATTCATATGTATTAATCTGGAAAAAATTTTCATGATCTGTTCAATATAGGAACATTTCTAATTAATGTAATATAGTATATCTAGTATTCAGTAGAAAAAATCCTTTACTTCCCCCCTAAATAATATGAATAATTTTAGACAGATAACTTAGCATATAGATATAATTAGGTCATCTGGACCACCTTAAAAGGGAGAGGGAGATAGAAAGCTACATTTTTTTCATACATCTTTGGATTGCTCATTTGTAACAATGAACATGCATTACTTTTTAATTAAAACAAGGAAATTCATTTAGTTAATCTTTGTGCTTAGTCATTCAGTCGTGTTTGATTCTTTGTGACCCCATGGACAATAGCCAGCCAGATTCCCTTGTCCATGGGAATTCTCCAGGCAAGAATACTGGAGTGGACTGCCATGCCCTTCTCTGGGGGATCTTCCCAACCCAGGGATTGAACCCAGGTCTCCCGCATTTCATGTGGATTCTTTACCATCTGAGCCACCAGGGAAGCCCAAGAATACTGGAGTGGGTAGCCTATCCTGTCTCCAGGGGATCTTCCCAACCCAGGAATTGAACCAGGGTCTCCTGCATTGCAAGCAGATTCTTTATCATCTGAGCTATCAGGCAAGCCCTAGTCAATCTTTAATTTGCTTTCATTTTAGTAGGGTCTTTGCTGAGGCCCTGCTAAATTTTGAACTGTATTTCTGCCACCAGTCAGCTTACTAAACAGCTGCAAAAATATGAACAAAGAGAATAAAACCAAAGAAAAATAAATGACCATACATGTCAAGATACTCTGTCCCTTTGCAGGCTGGAGAGCTATGTGGGCCAAGGCAAGAGGGTAGAACTCTGTATTTTCTTGTGGGGGCAGCAACAGAGCCAAGATCTTGAAGTATAGGATTTGTGTTATGGGTGCTGTAGGAAGAAAAAAGTTAAATATACATGGTGGGATTATTAGATCGATCTTGCTGTGTTTTTCCAAATCTTCCAAACCATTACTGATGGTTTTATCTTTAAAAATTACTGAAAGAGGTATATTAAACATTTCCTGCTCTGACAGAGAACTTGTTCATTTCCTTCTGAGTATTATGTAAATCGAGTGGTGGGTACAGGGGTCAGTTAATTGTTTTGTTGACCTTTACACCTTGCACAACAAACATTCATTGGTAATCATCTGACATGTATAGAAACAAAACAAACTTTCTTCTGGTTAAGTTTTGGCATTTTTATGACTATTATAAATTCAGTATTTTTATATATTTCTGGTAATTTAAACCTATTATGAATTATGTGATTACTGTTTTACACTTGGAACCAGAGATCAAATTGCCAACATCCGCTGGATCATCGAAAAAGTAAGAGAGTTCCAGAAAAACATCTATTTCTGCTTTATTGACTATGCCAAAGCCTTTGACTGTGTGGATCACAATAAACTGTGGACAATTCTGAAAGAGATAGGAATACCAGACCACCTGATCTGCCTCTTGAGAAATTTGTATGCAGGTCAGGAAGCAACAGTTAGAACTGGACATGGAACAACAGACTGGTTCCAAATAGGAAAAGGAGTTCCTCAAGGCTGTATATTGTCACCCTGCTTATTTAACTTCTATGCAGAGTACATCATGAGAAATGCTGGGCTGGATGAAGCACAAGCTGGAATCAAGATTGCTGGGAGAAATATCAATAACCTCAGATATGCAGATGACACCACCCTTATGGTAGAAAGTGAAGAGGAACTAAAAAGCCTCTTGATGAAAGTGAAAGTGGAGAGTGAAAAAGTTGGCTTAAAGCTCAACATTCAGAAAATGAAGATCATGGCATCCGGTCCCATCACTACATGGGAAATAGATGGAGAAACAGTGGAAACAGTGTCAGACTTTCTTTTTCTGGACTCCAAAATCACTACAGATGGTGACTGCAGCCATGAAATTAAAAGACGCTTACTCCTTGGAAGGAAAGTTATGACCAACCTAGATAGCATATTCAAAAGCAGAGACATCACTTTGCCAACAAGGGTTCGCCTAGTCAAGGCTATGGTCTTTCCTGTGGCCATGTATGGATGTGAGAGTTGGACTGTGAAGAAGGCTGAGCGCTGAAGAATTAATGCTTTTGAACTGTGGTGTTGGAGAAGACTCTTGAGAGTCCCTTGGATTGCAAGGAGATCCAACCAGTCCATTCTGAAGGAGATCAGCCCTGGGATTTCTTTGGAAGGAATGATGCTAAAGCTGAAACTCCAATACTTTGGCCACCTCATGTGAAGAGTTGACTCATTGAGAAGACTGATGCTGGGAGGGATTGGGGGCAAGAGGAGAAGGGAACGACAGAAGATGAGATGGCTGGATGGCATCACTGACTCGATGGATGTGAGTCTGAGTGAACTCTGGGAGTTGGTGATGGATAGGGAGGCCTGGCGTGCTGCGATTCGTGGGGTCGCAAAGAGTCGGACACGACTGAGTGACTGATCTGATCTGATCTGATCTGAACACTTTATTACTTAAGTTTTGTCAGATATTGATGTGGTTACACATGTTCTTCTGATTGGTATTTAACTGGGATAACAAGTTTATTCCTTTCCATACCTATCTTTCATGATGTCTCTTGTTAACTGTTTATAGATAACATTTTTAAAAATTCGTATTTCTAATCTTTGTCTTTTAACTGAAAACAAAGTTCATGTACATTTATTGTGTTTATTGACATATTGATGCTTATTTTTACCATATTACCCTGTTTGTATATTTGCCCAAAGTTCTCATATTTAATAACTTCTTTCCATGTCTGATGCCTCTGGTGTCTGAACTTTTCCCTTTATCTGGATCAAGCCTCTCCACCTAAATTTTCAGGTTGACACCTCAATTAGGTTGACACTGCCTAACTTTTAGTTACAGCTTTCTTAACTTGGTTCTATTTACACTTGGTACCACATCCTGTAGCCCACTCCACCCCACTCCATATGGCCCTGGAACCTCAGGAGGATGATCATATCCAGTACCTGGAGCTACTGCTTCTTTGGGAGGAGCTATTAGGCATTCTTGCCATCCAGCCTCTAATTATTGGATTTACCTTCATTTCTGTCTTTTGCAGTCAACAAAACTCTGACCATTATTCCTTTGAAATCTATCCTTATTCCACCCCCATTTCCATAACCACGATCCCAACCTTATTTTAGGTTCTTAGTGCTTCCTAGTTATGTACTTCATAGCAACTACAGTGGCTCTGCTAGACACAGTATTTTCACTTTATGTCTAATGGCCATCACATTCATCTTCCATTATTGCAATCTGGTCACATCACTACTGCACTCAAAAACTTTCTATTGCTCTCCAAACAACTTAAATCTGCCCTCAGTGTAGAATTCCTAATCTACTATTTCAGCTTTATCTAATTACTCTCTAATTGATTTTCTAGCATTAGTTCTATTCCCTAACCTAGATTATATAATCTTTCACTGTAGGGAATTCCATCTTGTCTGTTTTTTAGTTTTTCTTATCACCTTGATTTCTTACTCTCCAGAATCTTGATCATACCTCAAAACTATATCAGCCTATGAGATCCTTGAGGGTTGACACTGATGTCTTCATAATTGTATCTTATCATAACACAGGTGACAGGAACAGAGTAGTTACGCAGAGAAGGTTTCCTTACACACTACTACGAGTTGTTTGTCCAACTGCGGGAACAGGACTGTCGTTGTCATAGTTAATATTTATATACCTAGTTCTAATATCTACCTATAATCATACCTGGCAGACCCCTTAATTCAGAACTTTATGAAAGTACTTGTGGCACATGGAATCTGTTGCCATTTCAACAGGCAATATTCCCTTCTCTCTTGTTAAAAGAATCCCTATTTTATCTAGGTTTTAAGAAGCATGGCACATAAGGAAGGCCATCCAGGCCCATGGAACAAATCACGATGAGTCTAGACCAGGAATGGTCTATTCTCCTCATTAGTGATTAATTTTACCTTTAGGCATATGACTTTGTTCTGACCAATGAGATACAGCAGGATTGCTGAAAGATTCTCAGAAAAATTTCCAAGAAAAAAAGACACTTGAGGAGAAATAGGCTTTTCTGTCTTGAGGTGTGATTGCATATAGAAGTGATGCCTGAAGCTGAAATCACCATCCTGTTACTATAAGGAGACAAGCTTCAAGATGAAAATCAATATGTTCAAGATGAGAGTAGAAAGGTAGAAAGAGTCTGGGTTGTGGATAAAACCTGGAACCAGCTACATCCATATTGGACAGTTTCTGCCAATTCTAGGCAAGTCTTCTGGCTATAGCACAAAAACAAAATAGCTTAGACTGTGAGAGCTCTCACTATTGGTTGAAACTGTCTGTAAACATATTTACTATACAGTTAACGTAATATGCAGAGTACATCATGAGAAATGCTGGACTGGAAGAAACACAAGCTGGAATCAAGATTGCCGGGAGAAATATCAATAACCTCAGATATGCAGATGACACCACCCTTATGGCAGAAAGTGAAGAGGAACTAAAAACCCTTGATGAAAGTGAAAGTGGAGAGTGAAAAGGTTGGCTTAAAGCTCAACATTCAGAAAACGAAGATCATGGCATCTGGTCCCATCACTACATGGGAAATAGATGGAGAAACAGTGGAAACAGTGTCAGGCTTTATTTTTCTGGGCTCCATAATCACTGCAGATGGTGACTGCAGCCATGAAATAAAAGACGCTTACTCCTTGGAAGGAAAGTTATGACCAACCTAGATAGCATATTCAAAAGCAGAGACATCACTTTGCCAACAAGTTCGCCTAGTCAAGGCTATGGTCTTTCCTGTGGTCATGTATGGATGTGAGAGCTGACTGTGAAGAAGGCTGAGTGCTGAAGAATTGATGCTTTTGAACTGTGGTGTTGGAGAAGACTCTTGAGAGTCCCTTGGACTGCAGAAGATCCAACCAGTCCATTCTGAAGGAGATCAGCCCTGGGATTTCTTTGGATGGAATGATGCTAAAGCTGAAACTCCAGTATTTTGGCCACCTCATGCAAAGAGTTGACTCATTGGAGAAGACTCTGATGCTGGGAGGGATTGGGGGCAGGAGGAGAAGGGGACGACAGAGGATGAGATGGCTGGATGGCATCACTGACTCGATGGATGTGAGTCTGGGTGATCTCCGGGAGCTGGTGATGGACAGGGAGGCCTGGCGTGCTGCAGTTCATGGGTACGCAAAGTCGGACACGACTGAGCGACTGATCTGTTCTGATCTGAAGTTGCCCAGTCACGTCTGACTCTTTGCAACCCCATGGACTATAGCCTACCAGGCTCCTCCACTGGAATTTTCCAGGCAAGAGTACTGGAGTGGGTTGCCATTTCCTTCTCCAGGGGATCCTTCCAACCCAGGGATCCAACCCAGGTCTCACGTATTGCAGGCAAATGCTTTACCGTCTGAACCACCAGGGAGGCCCCCAAAGTAATTATATAAAGAAAACGATAATGTCAATAAGAAGTTGATGTTTATTTTGATACTAATTTCACTCACACTAATTTTCCACCCTAAAAAACTTAATAGTTAAAAAGGTTTAGCAAGCATAGCTTAAGAAGACTGTTTCTGGTCTCATTCTTCTCGTCTTGCTGTTCCATGCTCTCCATGCCATTATGTCCTTATGCTGGGAGTCTAATTTGCAGATAAAGACAAATCTCAGCCCCAACTTATGTGATTACTTGTATTTCATTTTAAATTCTAGACATTTTCCAAGTATGGATAAGGATGTGTCCTCAATACCTGCTGGAAACTACCCAGCACAAGCTATCATTACCCTTATATTGTGCTGCTACAAGGGAGCTGAGTATCCTCATAGAAACCTGAGGCTCTGTTCTTAATCTCTTAGAAATGGGTCAGCCTATTTGCTTGGCCTTGCTGTTCTTGGACTGTCCCTGATCCCGTCCTATTCTCCACCTCTATGCCTTGTGCTTAGCAAATGTACAGACACCGATGAAGAGTTAAAAAAAAAAAGTTAAAAAAAATGGAAATGTTTGGCATTTCAGCTCTATTCTTGGTTAATTTCAGTGAATTTCCTCACTGCAAAGAAACACGGGTCCTCTATTACTCCAGCGGAACATCATTAAACTTCCTCCCTGCCGTGTTTGAAGCCCAGTGTCTCTTAGTATGCACAGCACGGGGTTCGGGGTTGGTGGGAATACATACTGGTTTAGAATTTCCAAGGGACTGAACTACATTTGAGGTTTATTTTTGCAGCTTGCCCAACTTCTAACTGGAGACTGTAATTTAGTTGGTGAGGAAACTGAACCCACTTCCCTTTAATCTCTCTCTGGTGAAGAGGTGAGATAGGGGTAGAATTAGATTGTGAGGACAAAGGGGAATTTCACTTTTGCTCCATTCCTGGGAGAGCCGGGTACATTACCCAGACTGAAGAGGAGAAAAAAATGAACAAATGTGTAAGCCTGAAGTGAGAACAGTATAAAAATGTTATAAAAAGGTACATAAAAACAATAATTTCAAAGTAAAACTAAATCAGAGTTAGGGTATTTTTACATAGAGGGTTGTGTGACTTCTTGAATGGCAACTGTTCTCTCCTTGTTTTTACAAAATAAATCCATTTTATGAAGCACTGCTTCTGTTAATTTAGGAAGAATGTCTTGGTATATAGGAAATGAAATTATCTGTAGCTTTTATCTGCAGTTTTACTTTATCGATCTTTTAAAGCATTTCTTGATTTTTTTTGTGGTAAAAATAGGGTCATATTTATGTGAAATATGAATTTAAAAAATATTTTCCCACTCCAAAATCAATTGGCCTGTTGTTTTGGACTTTAAGCTGTGTCACTGCACCTCACTGAAATGTTTGCATGCATCTCTATTGCTCCACTCCCATAATTAACCACTTTCTTTTTGTTGATTCGGCATGGGACCTCGTGTTAGCTTGACATTTAGTCTATTCTCAGCTCATGTTCTTTAGTTTTATCTACCGTCTTACACGTTCTTCACTGAAGTTTATATTCATCATTTGGTCATTCATTAGGCTCCGGCACTGGGATGGAAGAGGATATAATTGGCTGGTGGGAGTCTGGTGTGAGAGGAAAAAGTGAACATCTTTAGTTCCAAGGAGAGAAAAACAGAATACATAAGAACAAAGGGAGCTTTCCAATGTAAGCAAAGAGCTCTGATGATGATGTTTTCTTTCAGTTCAGTTCAGTCGCTCAGTCGTGTCTGACTCCTTGCGACGCCATGGACTGCAGTATTCCAGGCCTCCCTGTCCATCACTAACTCCCAGAGTTTACTCAAATTCATGTCCATTGAGTCGGTGATGCCATCCATCCATCTCATCTTTTGTCGTCCCCTTCTCCTCCTGCCTTCAATCTCTCCCAGCATCAGGGTCTTTTCCAAGGAGTCAGTTCTCATCAGGTGGCCAAAGTATTGGAGTTTCAGCTTCAACATCAGTCCTTCCAATGAATATTCAGGGCTGATTTCCTTTAGGATGGACTGGTTGGATCTCCTTGCAGTCCAAGGGACTCTCAAGAGTCTTTTCCAACACCACAGTTCAAAAGCATCCAAGATGTTTCCTTAGGGGGCTAACATACTAGGCAGAGTAGAAAGAGACTACACTGGCTGCTGATTTGCTTTGGTGCAAATCAGGTTTTATATTCTATAGATTTTTAGAAAAAGAATTGTTTATTATGGAAGATTAAAGGCAAATACAAAGTTAGAGAGAATAACATAATGAAATCACATGCTACCCCTGGTCCAATGGAAACAGTTGTTACTCTCCAGAGATCTCCTTTTCCTTCTAAACAGTGTTCCCAGCAGCTTCCCTTGGCTAAGTTTGAAGAGAACCAGGGCCTCCCTCAAACAAGAGTAAGTGGGAACATTGCAGATTCCTTTCCCAAATACTTTTATAAAAAGTGAATTATCGTATTCAAACATTGCATATGTAAAGTGCACATCAGCTGTATAGCTCGATGACTTTTAGAAGCTGGGCACAGCGGCATAAACCAACACACCTGGGTCAAGACACAGAATATACCCAGCATCCCAGAACACCCCCGCCCCACGCTCCCTTCATTACTAGCCCCTCTGGAGATGAGGCTTACGTGGACTCTATCCCAGTATGTTAGTTTTGCCTGGTTTGGAACATTATGTAGATGGCTGAATTGTGTAGTATGGACTGCTTTGTGTTTAGCTTTTTTTCAACACTGTGAGATTCATACACTTTGTGTGGTTTTACAGTTTATTCATCTTCATTACTTACAGTGTTCCACTGTCTGAATATATCACAATGTATTTATGCACTCAACTGTTGATAGGCATTTGGGTTGTTTTCAGTTTGGGGTTATTACAAATGCTGCTACTGTGAGTATTCTTACGTACCTTTCCTATATATGTAGATACCTAGGAATGGAATTGCAGTGTTAAGGGTTTTGCTTATGTTGTAAAAAACACTGCCAAAGAGTTTCCAACCTGGTTGTTTCTATTTATATTTCCACCTGCAGTACATAAAAGTTCAAATTGTGTCAATCCTCACCGGGATTCAGTATTGTCAAGCTTTTAAATTTCAACCATTCTGGTGAATGTGCCGAGATATCATATTATAATTTTTTTTGCATATCTCTGATGACTAATAAGGTTGAATAACTTTTCATGGTTTCTATTCTCTCTTATGTAAAATATCTTTTTGAATCCCTTACCCATTTGTTTTATTGGTTGGTGTGCCTTTTTCTTATAGAAATAGAGGGGTTACCTGTTTTTGATACATCTGGGTCTTCTGTCAAACCATTTAAATTGCAAACATTTTACAAGTGGCTTGCTGTTTTACTATCTTACTACTGTTCTTTGATGAACAGATTTGTTATTTTTTTAATAGCTAGTACTTTTCATATCCTATTTTAAATTGTTTTGTTTATGCCAAGATAATCTCCCATGTTTTCCTCTAAAAGTTTTATGGTTTCTCACTTCATATGTAGATCTATAACATCTTGAGTTGGTTTTTGTGTATAGTAAAAGGTGGGGGTTGAGGTTCATTTCTTTTCTGTTAGGGATGTGCAGTTAATTCAGCAACATTTGTGTAATGATGACCTTTTCCCTCCTGTAGGGCAACATGATTTTTGTCATCATTTATATGCACACGAGTGAATCTGCCTATTTGTATATGATTATGTTTTTCTGGGCTCCAAGATCACTGCAGATGGTGACTGCAGCCATGAAATTAAAAGACGCTTACTCCTTGGAAGGAAAGTTATGACCAACCTAGATAGCATATTCAAAAGCAGAGACATTACTTTACCAACAAAGGTTCGCCTAGTCAAGGCTATGGTCTTTCCTGTGGTCATGTATGGATGTGAGAGCTGGACTGTGAAGAAGGCTGAGCGCCGAAGAATTGATGCTTTTGAACTGTGGTGTTGGAGAAGACTCTTGAGAGTCCCTTGGACTGCAAGAAGATCCAACCAGTCCATTCTGAAGGAGATCAATCCTGGAATTTCTTTAGAAGGAATGATGCTAAAGCTGAAACTCCAGTATTTTGGCCACCTCATGCGAAGAGTTGACTCATTGGAGAAGACTCTGATGCTGGGAGGGATTGAGGGGCAGGAGGAGAGGGGGACGACAGAGGATGAGATGGCTGGATGGCATCACTGACTTGATGGATGCGAGTCTGAGTGACCTCCGGGAGCTGGTGATGGACAGGGAGGCCTGGCGTGCTGCGGTTCATGGGGTCGCAAAGAGTCGGACACGACTGAGCGACTGATCTGATCTGATGCCTACACCACACGGTCATTATCACTTCATAATATGCCTTGAGAGTGCATATTGTTATCTCCTCCAGCTTTACTCTTCTTCAAGACTGACTCTGAGCCGCTATCCCTGGCTCTTTGCACTTCACGTGCATTTTGGATCAGCAAGCCAAAATGACAGTTTACACACACACATATCCCTCTGTTGAAATTTTGGTTGAAATTTGTTGAGTATTTGGATCATGTGGGTAGTGGCCTATTGTCTTCTGTATATGCAGCAGGTGGGAGAGTCAGAAGAGAGGAGGCTGGAAGGTTCACCGGCCCAGGTAAGGAAGGTGAAATCCATCACGTTAGGTATTTTGAGCTTTGTTCCCAGAGCAATGAAAATCCACCTGCAGGTGATCTGATAATCACTGGTGATTCGTGTCAGGCCCTCTCCTGTGGTAGGCTCGGTGAGGAGGCAGTTCTGACCTGTGGATGTCTGAAGCACATGCATCCAAACGTCAACTCTTACGAAGTCTGGTCTTCAGCTGCATTTTCCTCTTCGTTATTTTTTAAAAGGACATGGACCTCCAGAGGTCATCAAGTCCATCTCAAAGGAGTAGATTCTTATTCCCAGAGCCTCAGATTCACTGTTCCTGAACTAAGTGGCACTAATAAGCTGTGGTCAGTTTAATTGCCTGTGTCTGTGTGACAGGAATCTCGCCTCTAAGCCCAGCTGTGTGGAGAGAGCATGGCATCTCCTAGAGGCTGAGGGGACCCATTATCTAAGTGCTATCACAGCCTGTCAGCAAACAGGAGGGCCCACATGTTGTTACTGACAGTCTTGGGATGGAAGAGGGGCAAGGCTGGGAAGGGCAGGAAGGGAGAAGGATAGCACACAGACGGAATCTTGTGTCTGACATTCCACCCAGCCGTGACTTCTGCATGATCGTGTTGCTCTAACACACGATGCACCTCAGTGATCCAGGAGTATGGCTCTCTTTTTACTATGGATTTATGTACTGAGTGCGTATTATTTACTATATATTATAGTACATATTATAAAACACAACATAATTTTAGAAATGTCGTGAACTATTCACAATCTGCATTACCAGGAGAACCACTCCTTTTGTAATAAATGAGCAGGGGATTCCCTGTGGTTGTTTATTACCCAACTTGAACATTTAAAAATGGCAACCATCATAACCCATGAGTTTCTTTATCCATGGAAGAGGAGGGGCTTGACCTCAGAAAAACCTAACCCTTGTTACTCCCTAGTCATCCTCAGGTCTGCCTCAAGCTGGCTTAAAAAGCAAAATATAAATTGTTACGCCTATGAGTCTCTGTGGAAACCTAGATTTATATTTGCAAGGGCAGGACAAATATTTGTAATTATCCTCTCAAAATTTCACATTCCCTTACTCAATTTGTCCAGAGAGCTTTGGATAGCTGAGCATGTCTTATATAAACTAAAGGGGGCTTCCAGGAGTTTTGAGAACCCAATTATTGGGCTGAGTTAAATTCTTCCAAGGTGAACTCTATGCAGAGGTAGTGGGTCTGATATTGATCCTATTCACCATTATATGCCGCCTTCCCTCATCCCAAACTGCTCTTTGGGATCCTTGTTTTTTTCCCACCTGAAAATCTCAGTTTGTGCCATGCCCAAACATTGTAGAAGCTTCAGTAGAGTTGAGCCTCAAAAGGAGACAGAGGGGTTTTGTCTTGCTTCTCTCCAAAAGGACATTATTCTCTAGGTAAATTTACTAAACTTTTCCTAGTGCCAGGGAGAAACCTTTGTCAGCTCACAGAAGGTTCTGCTACATCCTTCCTCCAAGATAATGTTTACCACTTACTTCTTGTACATTTGAATAATAACTCCAAAAATGTAAGAAATGAAGTTTTTTACAACAAAGATCTGTTTTAAGGAACATGCTATCTTCATCTAGAAACAACTATCTGATGACTTCTCTAGATTAAAAGAAACACTACAGCTTCATTTGACAAAGTGCCTTGTTTATATCCAGTACTCAAAAAATGGCAGTCATTATTAGGCTGCTATTATACTGAGATTTAGTATTTTTCACATCGAAAATATATTGTTGGATGTTAACAAAAATAAGAAAATGGTTCATCAATGTTCATTGCACATATTCAGTTTTTTGACTGCTGCTTTTTTATTCTGGATATCATTAGATACCGTTGATGACTTCTTGTCACTCAGAAAGAAATATCTTTTTGTAACAGAATACTGAATTCACAGAAAAGTGAAAGTCGCTTAGTCATGTCCGACTCTTTGTGAACCTATGGACTTATCCATGGAATTCTCCAGGCCAGAATGTTGGAGTGGGTAGCCGTTTCCTTCTCTAGGGAATCTTCTCAACCCAGGAGTCGAACCAGGATCGACTGCATTGCAGGAGGATTCTTTACCGGTTGAGACATCAGGGAATCCTCAAAGACTATTATAATCACTTCAACCCTGGGATAGACTATTGAATCAAAGGCAGTCCTTCCCATAACACATTGAATTAGCAAACAGTTTTCTCAAAGGAATTATTTTTCCTAACTCTACTTGGTTCTGCTCTGAAGCCTACAGTTGGTTATTAATTATAGTAACAGGTGATATTTTTAGTCATGTGTCCAACTGTATTAAAATTTAATGAGTTAGTCATATTCTATAAGATTCTCATAAGTAAAGTTACATAAAAGCAAAAAGGAAGAAGTTATTAACAATGAGTGGAATACTAGAGAAAAATCTTACATAAAAGTGTTTGCCGGACTTCCCTCATGGTGCAATGGATAAGAATCTGTGTGCCAATGCAGGGAACACAGGTTTGAG
The DNA here is from genome assembly GCA_935064755.1 of Tragelaphus eurycerus. NCBI lineage: Eukaryota > Metazoa > Chordata > Mammalia > Artiodactyla > Bovidae > Tragelaphus > Tragelaphus eurycerus. The sequence goes on along the minus strand of CAKXYN010000170.1, from coordinate 1,450,337 downwards.
CCCTAGTCTAGGAAGATTCCACATGCCTCAGAGAAACGAAGCTCATGCACTACAACTACTGAGCCAGCACTCTAGAGCCTCCAAGCTGCAACTCCTGAGTCTGTGTGCTGCAATTACTGAAGCCCACGTGCCCTCGAGTCCGTGCTCTGCAACAAGAGAAGCCACTGCAATGAGCAGCCCAAGAACCACAACCAAGAGTAGCCCCCACTCACTGCAAAGCCCACGCAAAGCAACAAAGACCCAGTGCAGCCATAAATAAAATAAATAAAAACTATTTTAAAAGGGTTTGCATTTTTTGTTCCTAACGTATCATGCCATATACCTTAATCTTCTATTTAACACGATGTGTTCAGTGCCATTTCCAGATGCCATCTGGATTCACAGTGATGACAGAATACAAATTAAGTTTCATTCACACGCTTTCAAAAGACATACTCCAAAATTAAATCTTTAATCTGCTCTTGGACAGGTACTTTCTACAAGAGGAATGTTTGTGTTATAGTTTGGAATAAGGTTCAGGTTAAGACAGTGATATACAAGGAAAGGTCAGAGGCCATCCAGAGCCTTCTAAAGTGGCTTAAACTTTGTGGCTTATTCTAGATTTGTTTCTCAGGTGGCTCACTAGGAAAGAATCTGCCTACAATTAAGGAGACATAGGTTCGATCCCTGGGTCAAGTAGACCTTTGACTTAGGAGTCCTTTGTTCTACAGGATCTGAAGCCTGATTCAGTGTCTGAAAATAGATCTGTCTCACAGACCACCTTACATTGACCCAAACTGTTGAGATATCAGTGTCTAAGAACCTGTTAGCTAATATATTAATTTACAGTGAGACTACAATTGATATAGGGGATGAAACAGTCAGCCGCAGATACATATGAGCCTCTAAATGATGCTCAGAAAGTATGGAATGAGGAAATGGTGATTTAATTCTATGTTCAGTGACTTCCCAGTATGTGAAGTCAAGGGGGCCTTAGGAAACATTACTATGAACAAAACTAGTGGAGGTGATGAAATTTCAGTTGAGCTATTTAAAATCCTAGACAACGATGCTGCTATAAAGTGCTACACTCAATATGCCTGCTGCTGCTGCTGCTGTTGCTGCTAAGTCACTTCAGTCATGTCCAACTCTGTGCGACCCCATAGACAGCAGCCCACCAGGCTCCCCCATCCCTGGGATTCTCCAGGCAAGAACACTGGAGTAGGTTGCCATTTCCTTCTCCAATGCATGAAAGTGAAAAGTGAAAGTCAGGTCACCCAGTTGTGTCCTACTCTTTGCGACCCCATGAACTGCAGCCTACCAGGCTCCTCCATCCATGGGATTTTCCAGGCAAGAGTACTGGAGTGGGGTGCCTTCGCCTTCTCCTGCACATTTGGAAAACTCAGCAGTGGCCTCAGGACTGAAAAAGGTCAGTTTTCATTCCAATCCCAAAGAAAGGCAAAGCCAAAGAATCTTCAAACTATTGTACAATTATACTCATTTCATATGCTAACAAGGTAATACTCAAAATCCTTTGAGTTAGGTTTCCAGAGTACATGAACTGAAAATGTCCAGATGTTCAAGCTGTACTTAGAAAAGGCAGATGAACCAGAGATCAAATTGCCAACATCCGCTGGATCATAGAAAAAACAAGGAGTTTCAGAAAAACTGCTTTACTGACTATGCCAAAGCTTTTGAATATGTGGCTCACAACAAACTGTGGAAAATTCTTCAAGACATGGGAATACCAGACCATCTTACCTGTCTCATGAGAAACCTCTTTGAAGGTCAAGAAGCAACAGTTAGAACCAGACATGGAACAATGAACTGATTCACAATTGGGAAAGGAGTATGACAAGGTTGTATGTAGTCACCCTGTTTATTTAACTTCTATGCTGAGTAGATCATGCAGAGTGAAATGCCAGGCTGGATGAAATCACAAACTGGAATCAAGATTGCCAGAAAAAATATCAACATCCTCAGACATGCAGATGATAACCACTCTAATGGCAGGAAGGGAAGAGGAACTAAAGAGCCTCTTGATGAAAGTGAAAGGAGAGAGTGAAAAAGCTGGCTTAAAACTCAACATTCAAAAAATGAAGATCATGACATCTGGTGCCATCACTTCATGGCAAATAGAAGGAGAAAAAGTGGAAGCAGTGACAGATTTTATTTTTGGGGGGTCCAAAATCACTGCAGACTGTGACTGTAGCCATGAAATTAAAAGACACTTGCTCCTTGGAAGGAAAATTATGACAAACCTAGACAACATATTAAAAAGCAGAGACATTACTTTGCCAACAAAGGTCCATACAGTCAAAGCTATAGTTTTTCCAGTAGTCATGTATGGATGTGAGATCTGAACCATAAAGAAGGCTGAGCACTGAAGAATTGATGCTTTCAAACTGTGGTGTTGGAGAAGACTCTTGTGAGTCCCTTGGACTGCAAGGAGATCAAATCAGTCAATCCTACAGGAAATTAATCCTGATTAATCATTGGAAGGACTGTTGCTGAAGCTCTAATACTTTGGCAACCTGATGTAAAGAGCCAACTTATTGGAACAGACCCTGATTCTGGGAAAGATTGAAGGCAAAAGAAGAGGGCGGCAGAAGATAAGATAGTTAGATAGCATCACTGACTCAGACATGAATCTGAGCAAACTCCGGGAAACAGTGGAAGACAGAGGAGCCTGGGCGTACTACAGTCCATGGGGTCACAATGAGTCGGACACAACTTAGTGACTAACCAACAACATTAACGTTATTATGCTATGACAATATGATGTACTAATTTATATAAACAAATCTGCATTCTCTAACCTCTAGGGAGAATTCGAGGAGCATTCCCCATGATTTACTATGTTAAGAGAATAGACCATTGTTACACAGTAGTTTTAAAGTGTAGTATTAGCCTTCTGGTAGAGAGGCTCAATCTCATTATACAGAACTGTCTAGCATATTATAGATGTTTAGCATTCCTGGCCCCTAATGATCACAATGATGTTCCCCAGTCATTACAGCAGACAAAAGCAGTCTCAGGTACTTTTAGTGTTCCACCTTCCCTGCCTCAATTCTACCTGAGATCCACAAGTTTAATGGAAAGGATCAAGAACTTAAAAATCTACACCTTGTGTACGGTATGCCCACTTTTTGATTGGCTTTTTCCCGCGATTATATGACCCTGTGCTTCTCTTTTCTTAGAGAATCTCTCAGAGGCCCACATCATATATATAGTAAGATACCAAGGTACATAAATTGGAGGCCACCTGGGGACCAGAGAAGAGTCCTTGGGGGAGGATCCAAGTTGACTTTATCAAAGCAGTGAATTTTTGTAAATTTTTTAGATGCAGAAACAGTCGCCAAGAGATCTTACATAAGACGAAAGATCTTACATAGATCTTTCGTCTGCAGTGTAATCTACAGATGAAAGTGAGCTACTCTGGTGAAATGGGGATGGGGTAGAGGAGGAGGCTCTGCCTGTTGAACTTCCTTGACACTCCTTGAGGCAGCTCATGGGATAACTGCATGAGCCCCTAGGGTCCTGAGGAACACAATCTGAAAAATTCTGGTCGCAAAGAGGTGGACACAACTGAGTGACTGAACTGAACTGGGAATTTTTTTGATAGTACAGAATAGGGGGAGGGTTGTGAGAAATAGGCTACACTAATTGGCAGAGCAGGAGTAGAAAAATCCTTGATCTGTGGCCATAAAAACAATGATGAGTCTCTTTATTTCAGTTCAGCTCAGTTGCTCAGTCATGTTCCAGTCTTTGCAACCCCATGGACTGAGGGCACTCCTGGCCTCCCTGTCCATCATCAACTCCTGGGATTTATTCAAACTCAAGTCCATTGGGTCGGTGATGCCATCCAACCTGTTCATCTTCTGTCATCCCCATCTGCTCCCACCTTCAATCTTTCCCAGCATCAGGGTCTTTTCAAACGAATCAGTTCTTCACATCAGGTGGCCAAAGTATTGGAGTTTCAGCTTCACCACCAGTCCTTCAAGTGAATATTCGGGACTGATTTCCTTTAGGATGGACCGGATGAATCTCCTTATAGTCCAAGCGACTCTCAAGAGTCTTCTCCAACATCACAGTTCAAAAGCATTAACTCTTCTGTGCTCAGCTTTCTTTATAGTACTCTCACATCCACACATGACTACTGGAAAATCTATAGCTTTCACTAGATGAACTTTGGTTGGCAAAGTAATATCTCTGCTTCTTAATATGCTGTCTAGTTTGGTCATAAGCTTTCATCCAAGGAGCAAGCATCTTTCAATTTCATGGCTGCAGTCACCATCTGCAGTGATTTTGGAGCCCAAGAAAATAAAGTCTCTCACTGTTTCCACTGTTCCCCATCTATTTATCATGAAGTGATGGGACCAGATGTCATGATCTTAGTTTTCTGAATATTAAGTTTTAAACCAACTTTTTCACTCTCCTCTTTCACTTTCATCAAGAGGCTCTTTTGTTCTTCACTTTCTGCCATAAGGGGGATGTCATCTGCATATCTGAGGTTATTGATATTTCCCCTGGCAATCTTGATTCCAGCTTGTGCTTCATCCAGCCCAACATTTCTAATGATGTATACTCTGCATATAAGTTAAATAAGCAGGGTGACAATATACAGCCTTGACATACACCTTTCCCAACTTGGAACAAGTCTATTGTTCCATGTACAGTTCTAACTGTTGCTTCTTGACCTGCATACAGATTTCTCAAGAGGCAGGTTAGATGATCTGGTATTCCCAACACTTTAGGAATTTTCCAGAGTTTGTTGTGGCTCACACAATCAAAGACTGGGGCATAGTCAATGAAGCAGAAGTAGATATTTTTCTGGAACTCTTTTGCTTTTTCTATGATCCAAGAGATGTTTGCACTTTGATCTCTGGTTCCACTGCCTTTTCTAAATCCATCTTGAACATATGAAAGTTCACAGTTTACATACTGTTGAAGCCTGGCTTGGAGAATTTTGAGCATTATTTGCTAGCATGTGAGATGAGTGCAAATGTGCAGTAGTTTGAGCATTCTTTGGCATTGCCTTTCTTTGGGATTGGAAAGAAAACTGACCTTTTCCAGTCCTGTGGCCACTGCTGAGTTTGCCAAATTTGCACGCATAGTGAGTGCAGCACTTTCACAGAGTCATCTTTCAGGATTTGAAATAGCTTAACTGGAATTCCATCACCTTTACTAGTTTTGTTCATAGTGATGCTTCCTAAGGCCCACTTGACTTTGCATTCCAGAATGTCTGGCTCTAGGTTGGTGATCACACCATCGCGATTATCTGGATCATGAAGATCTTTTTTGTATAGTTCTTCTGTGTATTCTTGCCACCTCTTCTTAATATCTTCTGCTTCTGTTAGGTCCATACCATTTCTGTCTTTTATTGAGCCCATCTTTGCATGAAATGTTCCCTTGGTATCTCTAATTTTCTTGAAGAGATATCTAGCTTTTCCGATTCTGTTGTTTTCCTCTATTTCTTTGCATTGATCACTGAGGAAGGCTTTCTTATCTCTTCTTGCTATTCTTTGAAACTCTGCATTCAAATGGATATATCTTTCCTTTTCTCCTTTGCATTTCACTTTTCTTCTATTCACAGCTATTTGTAAGGCCTCCTCAGACAACCATTTTGCCTTGATGCATTTCTTTTTCTTGGGGATGGTCTTGATCCCTGCCTCCTGTACAATGTCAGGAACTGTCCACAGTTCTTCAGGCATTCTGTCTATCAGATCTAATCCCTTGAATCTATTTGTCACTTCCACTGTATAATCATTAGGGATTTGATTTAGGTCATACCTGAATGGTCTAGTGGTTTTCCCCACTTTCTTCAATTTAAGTCTGAATTTGGTAATAAGGAGTTCGTGATCCGAGCCACAGTCAGCTCCCACTCTTGTTTTTGCTGACTGTATAGAGCTTCTCCATCTTTGGCTGCAAAGAATATAATCAATCTGATTTCAGTGTTGACCATCTGGTGACATCCATGTGTAGAGGCTTCTCTTGTGTTGTTGGAAGAGGGTGTTTGCCATGACCAGTGCATTCTCTTGGCAAAACTCCATTAACATTTTCCCTGATTCATTCTGTACTGCAAGGCCAAATTTTTCTGTTACTCCAGGTATCTCTTGACTCCCAACTTTTGCATTCCAGTCCCCGATAGTGAAAATGATATCTTTTTTGGGTGTTAGTTCTAGAAAGTCTTGTAGGTCTTCATAGAAGTGTTCAACTTCAGCTTCTTCAGCATTGCTGGTTGGGACATAGACTTGGATTACTGTGATATTGAATGGTTTGCCTTTGGAAACGAACAGAGATCATTCTGTTATTTTTGAGATTGTAGCAAGTACTGCATTTTGGACTCTTTTGTTGACTATGATGGCTACTCCATTTCTTCTAAGGGATTCTTGCCCACAGTAGTAGATATAATGGTCATCTGAGTTAAATTCACCCATTCCAGTCCATTTTAGTTCTCTGATTCCTAAAATGTCAATGTTCACTCTTGCCATCTCCTGTTTGACCACTTCCAATTTGCCTTGATTCATGGACCTGACATTCCAGGTTCCTATGCAGTATTGCTCTTTCCAGCATTGGACTTTACTTCTATCACCAGTCACATCCACAACTGGATGTTGTTTTTGCTTTGGGTCTGTCTCTTCATTCTTTCTGGGGTTATTTCTTCACTGATCTCCAGTAGCATATTGGGCACCTACCAACCTGGGGAGTTCATCTTTCAGTGTCCTATCTTTTTACCTTTTCATACTGTTCATGGGTTCTCAAGGCAAGAATACGGAAGTGGTTTGCCATTCCCTTCTCCAGTGGACCACAATTTGTCAGAACTCTCCACCATGACCTGTCCATCTTGGGTGGCCCTACATGGCGTGGCTCATTAGTTAGACAAGGCTGTGGTCCATGTGATCAGATTGGTTAGTTTCCCGTGATTGTGGTTTTCAGTTCTGTCTGCCCTCTGATGGAAAAGGGTAAGAGACTTATGGAAGTTTCCTGATGGGAGAGACTGACTGATGAGTCTGATGAGAGATAGATGAGTCTCTTAGCTCTACCTTAATATCGCAGGCTCATCAGAGTTCATTTTTCAAGCCCCAAGTATCTTTAGGGCCAGAAATATTCTCTGATCAAGGAGAAAATTTGTCCTGTTTTTCTCCTTAACTCATATGTGTTTGAAAAAGAAACTTAGAAAACTCAGTTAAACTCAAATGGGAAAACTATCAATAAAAAATGAGAATCATGATTGGCGGAGAAGTCCAGGCTTATCATTATTTAATATCAATTTACCATCTGCTCCATATTGAATAACCCATCTGGTGTCTACTGCCAACAAGTATCAACACCTCTTCCAGATGTCTCTGCTGAGCATAATTATGAAATCTTGTACTTGATTTAAAAGGAGATGTAGACAGGCAGAGTATATATGTTTCACTACGACTGAAATTCTGATGGCTTCACTTTTCAGACAACTCTAATCTGCTCATACAAAATCATTAGCTGGGCTGAAAGTGTCTTTAAGAGTAACAACTGGTATGTGTTGGGGAAACTTAACCGTTGTGAATATGAGTGAAGCCATTGGTAATGGTAACCATAGGCCTAAAAGAGGAATAGGCTCAGAGAAATTCCAGCCTCTCATGAGAAACAGAATCCTGGTAATGTAAAAAGATAGATAAGAGTCCTCAAACACATGTAACAGACTTATTAAACATGCATTTATGTAGGTTCTTTGAAGCTTGGAGCAAAAGAAGATGGACACAGCACTAACAGAATCGTCAGTAAGCTTACAGTCTGCCCCAAATAAAGCCTGGCATTGACTTCATACCAGCAGTCAAGAAGTTGCATGGTGTGAAGAGAACATAGCACTGGACTTGAGTCCATGTGATTTGGGTATGAGCTTTGAGTGCACTTCACCAGTCGTCTGATTTTGGCAAATTACTTGACCCTGCTGAACTTGCTTTCTCAATTGGCAAGAATTGTCACAAGAATCCTGACACCTGTTTGTAAACTACAAATCAAGACAGAGTTGTTTCATATCTTTTAGAACAAGTCAGATACAAATGGATTTTGTTATCAATAAAAATATATTTTTTAAAGTAACTAAAATGTTATTTAGTCAAAAGAAAAAATAGTGAAGATCAAATTTAAATCAGACAACAGACACAAAAACAGAAAAATCTTCATGAGGAAGAAGTCAGAATAATTATTTTATAAATCCTCAAATTGATCATTTTTAATTCAACTTTTTTCTTCCTAATTAACCTCACCTTTGCAAAAATGACCAGGTTAACACACAATAAGAGTTTAATTCAATCAATATTAATGAGCATTTACTACATATAAAGTTCAATGCTAGACATTACAGAGGAGGTAAGACTGATAATCATGCTGTAAACACTGGCACAGTTACCTCACTTGCCAGGAGTCAGCACACATTCTTACAGCTAATGCTTATTCCATGCTGATTTTGAGGATTTGCTCTGAATACAAATATGAACAAAACATACCCCTCTTAGCCTTTGTCCACACCTTAGATCATCTCAGTTTTCCAAATGCACAGTTGGTAAGTGGCACTACTTAAAGTACAGATAGCTGAAGTGCTAGTTAGGTTTGACCAACATGTAGGCTGATTCATTGGCTGACAACAGGAGTTTGGCCATTTGAATCTAACTTATGTTTGTATTTTATTGGGGAGTCTGTGGCTTCTTATCTTGATCCACAGCTTCTTTAGAGATGTTTTCATTTTCTTGACTGTTTATAATAGTTTCTACCTATTGTATGTTATGTGTGTGTAAGTTGCTCAATCGTGTCCAACTCTTTGCAACCCCATGGGCTGTAGCTCACCAGTGCCTCTGTCCATGGAAATCTCCAGGCAAGAATACTGGAGCAGATTGCCATTCCCTTCTCCAGGGGATCTTCCTGATCTAGGGATTGAAACTGTGTCTCTTGCATTGCAGGCAGATTCTTTACCATTCGAGCTACAGGGAAGTCCTTTTCTACTTATTATTAAACATCAAATATGTACTTATTATTCAACATCAAATACCAGATAATATACTAAAGTCATTCTTATTATCTTGACAAGTCTGTGAAGTTAATAAAACTGTTTTAATAGATACTTAATAGGCTGAGCCAAAGACTCAGAAGTGATGGGTAAATTTCCTGAGGTGTGATGACTACAAAGTACTAAAGAAGTTGACTCTGGGTCTGTCTGTCTAACCTCAAATCTGGACCTTTTTACCATTCTCCATTGAATGATTAGCAGAACTTCTTTATCAGCATGGGCCCTGTTTCTCCTTGAGCTATTCTTCCCTCTAACACTTTCATTTCTCATCCATAAGATTGTACTCAAAATTAGAAGCCAACATTCACATGGTGAAAAGGAGAAATTTTCCTCTCTCATCATAGCTATAAAGATAAATAACATCCGTCCTGTGACCAGACAGGAACATCTCAATCATCAGAACAGAGTGGGTAGTGAACTCCTGTCACCATCAAGAGAAGAGTTCTTTCTTCATTACAAAATCTTGTTACAGGATGCACAGAATTCTTGGGCCTATAGGACAGGAAAATATTGTGAATATCAATAAATCACGGCTGTGAATCTTCTAAGGGTCATCCAAAGCAAAACAGATGCAAGCATAATTCTAGAAGAGGGGTGAGGGAATGACAGGCAATTCTCATCACCCTATTCTATTATATAAGGCCCTTATTATACATGGGCACTGCAAGGAGGACTTTCATGCATTGCTTCATGTAATTTGGTGGCTCAAATGTATTTCTTATCCTCCTTATAGACAACCTTGCAACTCTGGTTCAGTGACAACTAACCATGTGCTAACCTGTGCTAACCTTTAGGAGTCCTAGTTTTTCTCATTTCCTTCTCTTCTTCTCTAGTACTAACAGGATTGTGTTTGACAGATCATATTGACAGATTGCTTCCAGGGGATATTTTTAGCACTATGGATAAGAAAATCTCCAGCAAAGGTCAGATCTTTCTGTTTTAATTAAATTGCAGTAGAGAGAGATTATATCATAAGGGTGGCCAGTCAGCTAACTCTATAGCAGTATACACAAAGCCATCATAAGTCTCCTTCGTTAGCATGAATGCGTAAGAATGACGTGGGCACCAGGGCCAGATTTTAATTTAAAATGAGGCTCAATAATTACTTAGAGTTTTCTTCAAAATTGTTGTCAAGGGATATTTAATAAGGTTTTGCAGATCCACAGTGACTGTGATTATTACTTTTTATTGGTATGATATTTTATTACTTCCCCTTCAGACATGAGTAGGCAATTTTTAACCAGTAGGGTTTTATCTTTAGTCACTGAAAGCCACCAATTTAAATCCTTTCAAAAGTATTTTTCCACTTACTTACCTTTTCATGTATTCTGCAGATGAGAAAATTGTTTGAGTTCATCTTGAAATCAAATACCAAAGAGACTATTAAAGACTGTTTCTGAAATGTTACGGCTACGAGGGGGTTGAAATATTGCTGCTTTGTAAATAAATACAAACATTCTCACTTATAATACATCTGCTTTTTATTGGACCCCAAGCAGGCCATAACCCAGCTCCACAGATGATTCAGCTCAAGCTGCCTTTTAACAGAGTGGGCAATAAAGAATTTTTACATTGGTTTCCTTGGGTTACAAATTGGGTATCTGCGTATTTACTCAAAATGCCAGAAGATATTCTCGAAACCACTTTTAATGGATGTAAAAAGTAGGCTCTGATCTGAATTAGAATCACCTGTCATTTGGCTCTTGCAGATTCACAGTAAGTTTGATTTTGTGAGCAAAGAGAGAAGCTGTTGAGCAGAATACGACAAACAAGATCTGGATACTGACTGCATGAAAACAAGGCAGTGCTACGATTAGTGACCCTTGGTGATTATTTCTTCCCATGAGGAGCTCCTTTTTCTCTAGAGAGTCTTCTTAAATGGAATACACAGCACATACAGGAGAGGACTAGAAGGGAGGTAGGGAAAAAGAGCATGAATCAAAGTGTAAATCTATTTGCCTTTTCCACTTATTAATATAGTGAGAAGGATCCCAACATCCCTTCACTGCTTCCTTCATGCACATTCTTTTTTCTGGTTGAGAGCTCTCTCCACGTACCAGTTCAGCTGTAGGCCTCACTCTGGCAGTGGCTACTGAGGGGTATCCATTAGCGCCAATGAATTCCGCTTCAGGAACTGTCTTGTTCTCTGGAAGGCTATTTGTGGTCTAAATCGCTGCCCCCCACCTTTAACTGCCACCCTAATTGTTTCTTCCCCTTGATGGCCACAGCTCTTGAAAGAGCTGTGCCCACTATCTGCATGTGCTCACCAACCCTTTAATCTGCTCTCTGCTAATTTAGCTCATTCCTGTTCCATTTCGCTGAAACTGCTTTCCAAAGGTCACTGGTTGCTTCTCTGTGAACCATGATCCTACAGACTCCTTGTCCTTCCTACTAGATGCTCTTCTCTTGGTTTCCATGGCATCAAAATACCTGCTTTTCTTCCTGCCTCTCTAAGCATTTCCTTGGCCTTTATGAAGTTCTTGTCCTCTACTCCTGCCTTGTATGGAATGGCTCCGAGTTCATTCTCAGGCTGTCTTCTCACTTTCTCTGGATGATCTTATGCAACTGCCTAACTGCACCTCCTAGGACTGCTGCTAAGTCCTCAGTCGTGTCCGCTCGTGTGCCCCTGCGGCGCCCACCGGCTCCCCCGTCCCTGGGTTCTCCGGCGCACTGGAGTGGGTTGCCATTTCCTTCTCCGCGGGTGGTGAGTCGCTCGCGTGTCCGACCCTCGCGCCCCAGGACTCGCCTCCAGGCCCTCGTCCGTGGCCGTCGGGTGCCATTGCCTTCTCCTCCTAGGACTGTAAGTGTCAATATTTCCAGATCTCTAACTTCACTTCAGCCTATTGCTGGAGTTACTCAATCCACTGATGCGATGGCCTATAAGTCAGATCAACTTAGATATATTTGTAGGCACTAAAAAAAAAAAAAAAAAAATCAACCTGCCCAGAATAGGATTCATCCTGTCTCTTCCAATCCCAACCATTTCAACACACGGTGTTCTTTCTCCATCCTGATGCACAGCAATTTACTAGGATTAACCTGGATTCCTCTGTACCTTATTTCTATATTCAATTCCTCTCTCCCCATTTCCATTGAACTACCTCAGTCCAGGCCACCAAATTTCCCTGCCTGGACTCCTCAGTGGCTTTCCTAATTTTTCTAACCCCTGCCTTCCTTAACTCCCTGCAAACCATGCTCCATGCTGGAGCCGAAGTCAACTTACTTCTCTGACATCTGATGGCGTTTTTTTTCCCCCCCCCCTCACTTAAAACCAATGTCTTTCTAAAGGTCTTTGGTATCAAATGCAGCTGTGTAACATGACCGACACTTGCCTGGTTGTTCCCGTGGCTTCTTAATTCTCTAGCCTTTTCTGATAAACCCAGCATCCACCCCCCAAAAAAATTCTCCCGCAGAGCTTGGCTGGCCCTTATCTAGGGCTAGCTATCCCCACTGGCTGGACTGCTCCTGCCTCCCTCTTCACCTAGTAAGTGGGTTTTCTCCCTTTTGACCTCAGCTATATTTGCCCTCTTATAATTTCTTGTAATTTCCCTCCCCTCTCCAAAATATATAAGGGTGTTTGGCTCATGATAGTTACTCAGTATATCTTTTTTCAATGATTGAATAAATTTCAAAGGCTAACTTCACAGCAACCTTTTCCCCAAATATTTTCACTATGCACACTTACTTTCAAAAAGATCTGCTGGATTAGTGTTGCTAAGTTGATTGTCTGGAAGTTTAATTAAATAGACAATCAAATCCAGAAGCAACCACTAACGACATGAGTCCTTCTATCAACGCTGACATAGGAGTTTTCAATGTACCATGTACATGATAAATGCAGTCTCCTCCCAGGTGACCTGGGGACCTGACCTGGGTTCTATAGACAGATACCCTGCTCTGTGTGCATCCTGCCAGTGCGCACTTCTCGCTTCTTCAACTTCTACTACTGTTCAGGTGCCTCAGTTATATCCAGTTTACACCACAGTTCCCTTCTCACCTCCTTTATCTCTATTACCAGCCACGCCTTGTCTACCACTTCACGTGTTCAACTGGTTCTATCAAGGATGCTGTGAGAACTAGTCATTACCCCTTATTTGATAAGGAAGAAACTGAAGCTTGTTATCATAAAGTATTCAGTGGCCAAGCTGGGATCTCACTCCAACTCATTTCATGCTTTATGGAGAGGAGAGTCTTCTTAATACATCATTGTCACCAGTCATATGCAGGACATAAAGTAAGTACTCAATAACTGCTTATTGGATAAACGTCAGTAAAATAAATTAGGATGTTAGAAACAAGAAAGAGTATTCTTTCTACTTTATGTTAATCTGTTTTAGTGTAGTTCTTAATGACTATATATGTATATTAAGCACTGCTGCTGCTAAGTCGCTTCAGTTGTGTCTAACTCTGTGCGACCCCAGAGATGGCAGCCCACCAGGTTCCCCCATCCCTGGGATTCTCCAGGCAAGAACACTGGAGTGGGTTGCCATTTCCTTCTCCAATGCATGAAAGTGAAAAGTGAAAGTGAAGTCACTCAGTTGTGTCTGACTCTTCGTGACCCCAGGGACTGCAGCCTACCCTCCATCCATGGGATTTTCCAGGCAAGAGTACTGGAGTGGGTTGCCATTGCCTTCTCCAATATTAAGCACAATCATACTCAAATAATTAACCAGATGAAAACAGCAAAGATAGAAATGGTATGATGGTTCACCTTGACCAATAGAGTAAGGACCGAAGACCTTCCAGAAAACTGGTAACACCTTCCAGAAAACCAAGAACAGATTGTGACAAGATGATTGGAAACAATGAGGCAATTTTCACTTTGCAGTTAAATCCTATAATTTGGCCAATGTGCATTTGTATCAGATGTGCTTCACTTCAAGTGATGTATAATATTTAAGATGGATAAATTTGATGTGGGGTAAAATGAGGCATAAAATGCACTCAGTTTTATTCTATTAGTTTTTCATAGCAAAGAATTACACAAATATTTAATTTATTAGCGATACTATTGGTTTTTCAGTAGTCATAAATGGATGTTGAGAATTAGACCATAAAGAAGGCTGGGCACCAAAGAAATGATGCTTTTAAACTGTGGTTCTGGAAAAGACTCTTGAGAGTCCTTTAGACTGCAAAGAGATCAAACCAGTCAACCCTAAAGGAAATCAATCCTGAATATTCACTGAAAGGACTGATGCTGAAGCTTCAATACTTTGGCTACCTAATGTGAAGGAAAAGACCCTGATGCTGGAAAAGATTGAGGGCAGGAGGAGAAGGGGGATAAAATGGTTGGATGGCATCACCAACTCAATGGACATGAGTTTGAGTAAACTCCAGGAGATGGTGAAGGACAGGGAAGCCTGGTGTGCTGTAGTCCACGCAAAGAGAAGGACACGACTTAGCCACTGAACAATAATGGGACCTTGTTAGGATAGATAATACACGCACTTAGACATAAGAGCAGGAGAAGGGGATTCATACTTTATTTTGATAAAGCAAATTGCAATAAGTTATAAAATGGTGAACTTTTAGAAAATAAAAATGATTTAAGTTTCTTAAAAAGAGAAGTGAGATATTTGCCCAAAGTCATCAATTATCTGGAAAAATATACTTATATCACTGCTTAAAAAGAAATGCTTAAATTAGCAGCATGAATCAGGGGCATAAAAATGGGTGTTTGAACATTTGATTTGTGTCCCTGGATAGCACGACCTCTCTCGTCCCACTGCCTTGGAGTCTAGTAATCATCTCCAGCCTCTCAGCCTGAAAGTGCCTTCTTACACAGTTTGCTTGATGAGGAAAATCTACAGGCCCTCCTATCCTCCCACTCTGTCATCCTCTCTGATGCTCTTTATCCTCATTTTAGACCTCTTGATTATATGTTCAAATTCGGCATTTGCAACCTGGATAATTGAATCAAATTGGGGACAGAAAATGAATATTCTCACCTGCAAAAGACTAGGAAGAGAAGACATGCAGATTTTTGTGTTCGCATCTCTTAAAATAGCCCAACGGTGGCACTGAGAGCATATATAGCCTGTACCATCACCCTAGGAACACTGGGCACCATCCCTGGATGTCTCAGGGCTATGGGTCAAAATACAATGGTGACTACTGTCAAAATAATTGCTGATAATGTTAGTGAAAGCAAATTGTCAAGGTGGTTGTCCAATTATTCCGAGAAATAACTATTTTGTAAGAAGGCTTCACAAAGGCACAACTTAACCTAGGTTGATGGATCCATTTGGAAAATAAAAGGAAGAATTGAATGGGCCACATAGAGGCAGAGCCAGTCTAGAGATGCTCATACTGTGTGTGTGTGTGCCTATGTCTCTACATTCTCTACCCATATATCCATGTATGTACCCCCTGATGCAAATTATCAAAATCTGATTAAACCGGAAGGATAAATATCCTGCCTAGATTATGGCAATCTTGAAAATTTTCAGCAGACTTTGTATATTTTTACCTTATGAAACATAAAAAGCAGTCTTATGAATTTGCTAATTCTCTGAAACTTTCGTTTTTTTTTTTTTTTTTTTTTTTTTTAACTCATTGATTTAACTGTGAAGGAAATAGAGATTGATGTCTAGCTGGGATCTTCAGACTTAATTAAAAGACCACTAAGAATAGACTTTCTTTTTAGCTGTTCACATCATGACTGGCATTGATATGGCTTCTTTCTACACTAAGATCTGTCCACTTATTATTAGAAACTGTGAAGTGCATGTCCAGGAGGATGTGTTAATAGAGTGTGCGTGTGTGTTTGAATGAAAGAGGAAAGAAAACTATTATACTGAACAATTATCTTCCTACTGATTGGAAGTTGGACTAATTTGCTGTGAATATCAGGACTGTCCCACAGGATACTCATGTGGGTAGCCTTTCAGGTTAAGCATAGAGAATGGGCTAGCCAAGGAAGTGATGTCTTTGAAATCCATTTATAATTTTCTTGGAGCTTCCATTTAAAATGTTCCAAGTGTTTGGAATAAATAAAAAAGAATGAGAAATAAAGAGGTAGAGTGATACTGCTCTGGCCTGGCTATAAAAATTTCTGAGCATAGCTTTAGCTAAAACATCTTTCTGGATAATTCCTAGCATCACTTCAGAAGTGTTGCTGGGATGATGGTAAGTGGTCAACTTGGCATCAGATAACCATGACATTCTTTCAGGTGAACATTGTTAAGAAATAATCAAGTGATGCAAACAAGCACAAACGTGGAGAAAAATGAGTTTTGTGCTATCTGAAAATAAGAACAAAAAACCCTCGGCATGAAAAAAATCAACAAAAATAAATTCTAATGAGAAATATAGTTGCATGTTAAATTTACTCACTCTAACCCTAAATGTGCACCCAAAGGAGCAGCTTTCTTATTTTCTATGGTAGAAGTGATTTTCCTTATGAGATCCCCACCAGCAGGGAGAAGACTTGCCAAGAAATATTTTACTTTCTTCTAAACGTTCAATCACAAGTAAAGAAGGGTTGAAATTGTTTCTTCTGGAAACTACCTTTTCCTGACCAAAATAAAGCAATGGAGTTCTGGTATATGAAGAGAAATGAAATGTGACCCTATGGCAGGGGTAGCTGAACTTTTAGATCCCCTGACTGTACACTGGATCCTCTCTGCTCTCTACTGTTCTGTCCTCTTCCTGCACTGCTGACCTTTAAGCTGCAACTGTTTCCATCTGGCCATTGGAGAAGATGAGCTGCCCCCTACTCTTGAGAGCTATAGTCCTAGAAAACCTCCCCTGTCTGACAATCTTTTTAGCAGCAACCTCTTATTTCACCCCCAATCCTTTGCCTGTCCACGTCCCCTCACTTGAGGGCATGGGGACTTCCAGGATCCCTCCTTGTGACTCATGGACCCAGTAATTTGCCAAAGTAATCTGTGTGATCAATAGGGCACCCTCTGACCCACTACTGCTGCTCCTTGCCCACCTACAAACCTCAGGGCACTCAGCCACTCTGATCTGCTTTGCAGCGTTTGCTCATTATTTAACAGGAAAAGCAGCTGGGTCTGAAAGCTGCTAAAGTTAATATTCAGGTTTCTTTCTTATGCTTTGGTATGAGATGGAAAGAAGAATATCCAAAGATTTTCATTATTTATTACTTCCTGCAACAAGAGCTGGGGCTTAACACTAGTGGGATTTAGAGATTTCAGCTCCTCAAGGGCAGCAGGAGAAAAGTACCATGGTAACAAATACTTTGGAAGTCATTTCAGATGAAGATGCTACTATGAGAGATAAAGATGGGGAGGCATGGTCCCAAATCCTGTCCTCAGCTACTCACCCTAGTCTTCATTTCCCCAAAAGCTGGGATGAGGGTTCACTCTGACAGACCTACCACTGGTCAGGAAGAAGCATCAGATTCTGGGCAATCAGAACGGCCAAGGGACTCTGGGAGATAACAGAAAGCGTGTACAGATATACAGGGAGTCCCGAGTGAAAGAAGACTGTAGTCAGGAAGAGGGAGGCAGTGCAGTGTTTGAAAGGAGGTTCAAAGGATGAATCCCTCTCATGGATCACAGCCTTGTCACAGCAAACGGGCCTGCATAACTCAAAGGAAGCTATGAGTCATTATTCTGTGCAGGACCACCCAAAATGGATGGGTCATAGTGGAGAGTTCTATCAAAATATGGTCCACTGCAGAAGGGAATGGCAAACCACTCCAGTATTTTTGCCATGAGAATCCCATGAATAGTATGAAAAAGTAACAAGATATGACACTGGAAGATGACCTGAACTCTTTAAAATCCTAAAAGATTATGCTGTTAAAGCACTATGTTCAGAATGTCAGCAAATTTGGAAAACTCAGCAGTGGTCACAGGACTGGAAAAGGTCAGTTTTCACTCCAATCTCATAGAAGGGCAATGCCAAAGAGTGTACAAACTACTGCAAAACTGCATTCATTTCACATGCTAGCACGGTTATGCTCAAAATCCTTCAAGCTAGGCTTCAGTAGTACATGAACCAAGAACTTCCACATGTACAACCTGGGTTTATAAAAGGCAGAGGAACCAGAGATAAAATTGCCAACATTCATTGGATCATAGAGAAACAAGGGAATTTCAGAAAAAAACATCTACTTTTGCTTCATTGACTATGAAAAAGCCTTTGACTGTGTGGATCACAACAAACTGTGGAAAGTTCTTAAAGAGATGGGAACACCAGACCACTTTACCTGCCTCCTGAGAAACCTGTATTCAGGTCAGAAGGAACAGTTAGAACCAGATATGGAACAATGGGCCAGTTAAAAATTGGCAAAGGAGTACAACAAGGCTGTATATTTTCACCTTGCTTATTTAACTTATATACAGAGTACATCATGCAAAATGCTGGGCTGCATGAATTACAAGCTGGAATCAAGATTTTCAGGAGAAATATCAACAACCTCAGATACACTGATGATGCCACTCTAATAGCAGAAAGTAAAGAAAAACTAAAGAGTCTCTTGATAAGGGTGAAAGAGGAGAGTGAAAAAAGCTGGCTTAAAACCCAATATTCAAAAAACTAAGATCATGGCATCCAGCCCCATCACTTAATGGCAAAAGCGGAAAAGTGGAAACAGTAACATTTTCTTGGGCTCCAATACCTCTGTGGATAATTACTGTAGCCATGAAATTCAAAGACTCTTGCTCCTTGGAAGGAAAACTATGACAAATCTTACACAGCATATTAAAAAAAACAAAGACATCACTTTCTTGACAAAGCTATAGTTTTTCCAGTAGTCAGTTATGGATACAGGCTTCCCTGTAGCTGAAACAGTAAAGAATCTGCCTGTGACGAGGGAGACCAGGGTTTGATCCCTGGGATGGGAAGTTCTTTCGGAGAAGGGAATGGCAATCCACTCCAGTATTCTTGCCTGGAGAATTCCATGGACAGAGAAGCCTGGTGGGCTATAATCTGTGGGGTTGCAAAGAGTCAGACACGACTGAGCAACTAACACACACACACACACACACACACACACACACACACACAGGTATGGATGTGAAAGTTGGACAGTAAAGAAGGCTGAATGCTGAAAAATTGATGTCTTCAAATCATGGTGTTGGGTAAGACTCTTGAGCATCCCTTGGATAGCAAGGAGATCAAACCAGTCAATATTGAATGAAATCATCTCTGAATATTTATTGGAAGGACTGCTGCTGAAGTTTCAATACTTTGGCCACCTGATGCAAGCCAATCTATTGGAAAAGACCCTGATACTGGGAAAGACTGAGGGCAGGAGAAGAAGTGGGCAACAGAGGATGAGGTGATTGGATGCCGTCACTGACACAATGGTTATGAATCTGAGCAAACTCTGGGAGATAGTAGAGGACAGAGGCACCTGGAGTGCTACAGTCCACAGGTTGGCAAAGATGCAGACACAACTTAGCAACTGAACAGCAACAAAATGAGGAACTACCCGTGGGGTCAGGTTCTCAGGGAATCAAGGCTGTATTTAGGGCTTCCCCTGGGGGCAGGAGCAGAGGTGAGCTCCTGACCATCTTCCCCGCATGGGGAGTCTGATGCCTTTGACCAAGAGCACCAGCTAAGAGGCAGAGGACAGGCAAGGCCTTGTCTCCTCTTCTCGTCTTCTTGTCTAACAGCACAGTTTTTCTTATTGCTATCGTTTTTAAAACAGGCACAGAAGGGCGAAATAGCACAGTCGTCTCAGTCCACAAGGCAGTTTGGCATCATCCAGAGACCTAGTATCTGGTCTCAGTGTGCATACTATCTCCTCATGTGAGGGCATTTTCTGAGAACAAGACCCTGACCAGACACCAGGATGGTTCCTCTTCTTAAATTCAACCTCCTCTCTCCCACTTCCTGACCACAGTCTTCTTTCTCTCAGGTACTTCTTGGACATCCTTTCTGGATCTCACAGAGTCCCTTGGCCCTTCTGGTCACCCAGCATCTGAAGCTTCTTCCTATGTTTGGGGGAGTTTCTTGGTAAGAGTAAGAGCCTCTTCTCATGCCAGAAGTTTTTTTAAAAAACAACATAAAACATAGCCAACTATGCAGACTTCCTTGTAAGCTGGGATTCAGGCCCATGACAGGGGCCCCAAGACATCAAGACCTCTTGCCCAGACTTTGAGTTTGGAGGTGACGCAAGTTGTAATTAGCAAGTAAGTTCAGGAGGGGAGCCTTCCCAGGCCCTGGGAAGCACGGCTTAGGGGGTGGCATCTGGTATCTGGTGGGGTCAGGGCTCAGCAGCGGTGGCAGGGGCAGCCTCACTCGTCAGTTCTGCATCCTGATTTGGACCTTCTTCCTGACAACGCAGCCCTATGCGGTTCTTTAGGTCTGGAAAGTTCTGTGAGCTTGCTCAGAACATTTGAATACTTTCCTTTACTGCTTAAAATAGCCAAAGTTGATTTCTTATTATATCCCAAAGCCCCAAATATATATATATATATATATATATATATATATATATATACACACACACACAAACATTAATAACTTTGTTGTTTAGTCACTAAGTTGTGTCCAACTCTTTTGTGACACCATGGGCTGTAACCCGCCAGGCTCCTCTGTCCATGGGATTTCCCAGACAAGAACACTGGAGTGGGTTGCCATTTCCTTCTCTAGATATATAGCTTACTGGCCCTTTTATGATTCAACCACTACTTTCCTCCCTAGATTCATCTTGTAATGTGACTTCCCACCGCATATGCTGCAATTTAGACATAAAGTATTTCATCTTGCTAGCTCTTTCTTACTTCCAGATCTATATAAACACTCTCCCTTCCTTTCTTTTGGAAATCCCCTCTGTGCCCTCTGCACTAACTTCTCCTTTGAGTCTCAGATTTGGCACCACTATCCCTGGGACAGCTTCTATGGCGGAATCTGCTAGTTCCCCTCATCCCTCTATGTCAACAGATCCATGATTTTGTACAGACTGGTGTGGGCCCAATTAGTGATACTCACCTCCTTAGTCTCTCTGAAACTCTGAATGGCTATGTGACTCAGTCCTGGTCAATGAGTTACAAATAGAAGTTGGTCAGGTGGGAACTCCAGGACATAAAGGGTCAGACCCAGCCCACAGATGCCCTTTCCCTGCTCCTTCCCCTTTTACTTGTAATGCAGACCTGATGTACAGCTTGGAAATATTTTGAGGCCATACGAACCACAGTGGAGGAGAAGGAAGTGATTTCCTGGCGCGGTTGCACCAGATGTGGCCTGCCTACCTCCAATTTCCTGTTAAGTAATACAAATAAATCTCTCGTTAGGCCACGGTTGTCAGACTTCGGAGTGCAATTCTGAGTCCATCAGGCACTCTGACTAGGTGCTCTTCTGAGTTGTTTTCACAGCATCCTTTATTCCCTCTATGGATTTCCTATTTATGTATCTGTGTCTTCACTCTCAATGGTAAGCTCCATGAGGACAGTGACTACAGTGGGTTGAGTTGTGTTCCCTCAAAGTTCCATTCCAATCCTAACCTCTGGCACTGGTGGAATTGGGATCTTGTTTGTGGCTCTGCTGGTAAAGAATCTGCCTGCAATGCAGGAGACCTGGGTTTAATCCCTGGCTTGGGAAGATGCCCTGGAGAAGGGAAAGGCTACCCATTCCAGTATTCTGGCCTGGAGAATTCCCTGGACACAGTCCATGGGGGTCGCAAAGAGTCAGACACAACTGAGCGACTTTCACTTGGAAATAGGATCTGTGTAGATGTAATCAAGTTAAGAGGAATCTCACTGGCTTAGAGCTCTAAATCCAGTGACTGGGGTCTGTGCAAGAGAACAAAGAAGAAGGCTTGGCTACAAAGACCCATACAGGGGGACGGGGCATGTGATGATAGAAGCAGAGACTAGGGTTAAGCTAGTCACAAGCCAAAGAACAGCCAGAACCTCGAGAAGCTGGAAGAGATGAGAGGCCTTCCTCTTAGAGCCTCAGAGGAAGTGCGGCACTGTGAACACGTCAGTTTTCGATTTCTAACATCCAGAAATGAGACAGTATACATATCTATTGTTTTAAGCCATACAGTAGTTGGTAAATTGTTAACAGCAGTCCCAGAAATCTAACAATGTACTCATGCCTGCATTGTTCAGATTTGTACCATGTCACCTTATGTTAGAGTCACCAACGCTAGTACTTCTCTGAGAGCAGGTCAGCCCTCAAGCCATCATGCCGGTGGATCAGAGCCAGAGGAGATACTGGGTCTGCTTTGTGAGGCAACAATTGGCTAATTCCGTACGCTATGGTCTGGCATCCTCACAATGAAGTCAGCATCTAAGAAACGACAATCCAAGGACAGCAAACAGGTCTTCACTCTGAGTGCCTAGAGCACCGCATAGGCTATGCAGTACATGGGATTGCATTGTACCACGCTGCAGTACAATGCATCGCATAGCATTCTGAGGCTGCATTTGAGTCATTTCATTCAACAGTTGTTTACAGAATGCCTACTATGTGAATATGCCAGGAAATGTCCTGGGAATCCAAAACACACAAAAGAAAGAAATCAACCAATCTATCAATCCTTGTCTCCACACAGCTGATCCTGGAAAGAGTGTACTGACTAAGTAAAGATGTCTTCCACAAACACGAGAGGCAGGAATTGAAGCAATTTACCTTCCACCTACCATCCTTCCAAACCCTTAGCATCAGATTTTCAGGCAGTTTCACAATTGTCTGTATCTCTTCTTTGAATCTCATTTAAACAATTCACTTCAATTAGATCTTATTGCAGCTCTTTCTTGTTTTAATGTTTAAAGAGCACAGGAGTGGAAGACCTCAGTTTGATGAGGAGGGGTTGAATGCTTGGTGTGACACCAGACAGATTGCTAGAACCCAGAAGAGTTTAAAGACATTCTCTTGCCTAAATCATAATCTCAAGAAATTCAGAGTGTACCTCAGTGAAGGAAAGAATTTCATTTTCCATCAGAGAGTAAAAGCTAGATATTGGAAGGTATGTAGATAACTTTAAAATAACAGCTGTAGAGAGCTGTCCAGAACAAGCCTGGTAGGAGGTTGACCATGTCTCTAGTTGAACTTCTGAGAAATAACAGGAAAAAAAAAATGCAAGCTAAATTTAGACTTAATCAGTTCAATTTGCAAATGCAAAATTCACATACACATGTACATCATATATTCAATTTGAAAAGATAACTATAAAGAAAGCTGAGCACCGAAGAAACGATGCTTTTGAACTGTGGTGCTGGAGAAGACTCTTGAGAGTCTCTTGGACTGCAAGGAGATCCAACCAGTCCATCCTAAAGGAGATCAGTCCTGAATATTCATTGGAAGGACTGATGTTGAAGCTGAAACTCCAATACTTTGGCCACCTGATGCAAAGAACTGAATCATTTGAAAAGACTGTGATGATGGGAATGATTGAAGGCAGGAGAAGGGGACGACAGAGGATGAG
The DNA here is from genome assembly GCA_935064755.1 of Tragelaphus eurycerus. Lineage (NCBI taxonomy): Eukaryota > Metazoa > Chordata > Mammalia > Artiodactyla > Bovidae > Tragelaphus > Tragelaphus eurycerus. The sequence continues at coordinate 1,426,953 of CAKXYN010000170.1, read as the reverse complement.
ATGGCTGGATGGCATCACCGACTTGGTGAAGATGAGTTTGAGTTAACTCCAGGAGTTGGTGATGGACAACGAAGCCTGGTATGCTGCAGTTCATGGGGTTGCAGTCAGACATGACTGAGAGACTGTACTCAACTGAACTGAAAATGTTCTCTTGATCTCAGTCAAGCTGGCTTTAAAATTTGGTGAGAGTCAGGAATCAACTGGAAACATGTGCTGTGTAAACATATTTATTTTTCAGTGTAATAGAATATTACAGTCTGTAAGTCATAAATTCTCCAGTCTGTGTGGAGAATTTTTATGTCATCATGCCAGACACCTCAATACATGATATATCATCTCCTCTTGACTGTACCTAAGGCCTTTTTATAGTATTTGAAGCAAAGGGATTTTTTTTCCCATTATAATTTGCTTGTGAAAAGAGGAAATGGAACATAATTTTGGCTAGAGGCTGAGGAAATATGAGGATATTATGGTAGCCTCAGGGGGACACTTCGGTTCTGACACAGGAAGACAAGAGTATACCCGTTTTGGAAAAGGAATGGGGACTGGCCTTGACCAATACAGGCCCTGCAAGCTAAAGAACAAAGACCCTGGGGGCCTGACTCCCAGAGGAAAAAAAAAACTAGGTTTGCAGGGATAAAAGGTGAACTTTATTCCTCTTACACTGATGAGTATACCTAGTTGCCATGAGTATACCTAGTGAGGGACTTCCCCAGTGGGTCAGAGGTAAAGAATCTGCCTGCAATGCAGAAGCTGCAGGACATGTGGATATGATCCCTGGGTCAGGAAGATCCCCTGGAGGAGGGTATGGCAATCCATTCTGGTATTCTTGCCTGGAGAATCCCATGGACAGAGGAGCCTGGCAGGTTACAGTCCATGGGGTTGCAAAGAGTCAGACATGACTGAAGTGACTTAACACACAGAACACATACCTAGTGAGAGGTGAACCATAACGAAAGCTGAGCACTGAAGAACTGATGCTTTCAAACTATAGTGCTGGAGAAGATTCTTGAGAGTCCCTTGGACAGCACGGAGATCTAACCAGTCAATACTAAAGGAAATCAACCCTGAATACTCATTGGAAGGACTGATGCTGAAGCTGAAGCTCCAATATTTTGGCCACCTGATATGAAGATGGGGAAACAGTGGAAACAGTGTCAGACTTTATTTTTCTGGGCTCTAAAATCACTGCAGATGGTGATTGCAGCCATGAAATTAAAAGACGCTTACTCCTTAGAAGGAAAGTTATGACCAACCTAGATAGCATATTCAAAAGCAGAGACATTACTTTGCCAACAAAGGTTCGCCTAGTCAAGGCTATGGTCTTTCCTGTAGTCATGTATGGATATGAGAGCTGGACTGTGAAGAGGGCTGAGCGCCAAAGAATTGATGCTTTTGAACTGTGGTGTTGGAGAAGACTCTTGAGAGTCCCTTGGACTGCAAGAAGATCCAACCAGTCCATTCTGAAGGAGATCAGCCCTGGGATTTCTTTGGAAGGAATGATGCTAAAGCTGAAACTCCAGTATTTTGGCCACCTCATGCGAAGAGTTGACTCATTGGAGAAGACTCTGATGCTGGGAGGGATTGGGGGCAGGAGGAGAAGGGGACGACAGAGGATGAGATGGCTGGATGGCATCACTGACTCGATGGATGTGAGTCTGAGTGACCTCCGGGAGTTGGTGATGGACAGGGAGGGCTGGCGTGCTGCAGTTCATGGGGTCGCAAAGAGTCGGACACGACTGAGCAACTGATCTGATATGAAGAGCTAACTCATTGGAAAAGACCTTGATGCTGGGAAAGATTGAAGGCAAAAGGAGAAGGGGGCACAGAGAATGAGATGGTTAGATGGCATCACTGACTTAACGGACATGGATTGGAGCAAACTCTAGGAGATGGTGGAAGGACAGGGAAGTGTGGCATGGTGCTCGCAGAGTCGGTCATGACAGCAACTGAACAACAACAGTTGCCATAACACAAGAAGCTCAGCTTTAATTTCTACCTTATCTGCTCCTGTGCTTTCTGGCAGAAAATTCTCATGCATTTCTTTCCTCTCAAAGAAATGCTCCCTATTCCTGACTGCCACCATGGAGACACCTGCTACTGATCAAAGAAGTCTGAGGATTTCTGGAAAGTATCGGTGATAAAGAGACAGCCCTCCCTTTTGATATAAAAGCAACCCATCCCTTCTACTTGGAGAGCTGGCACTTTTTGCCCCCACCTTCTTCCTTATGTACAAGCTCTTTTAATAAAAAAGCTTTGCTTGCTAAGAGTCTTGTGGCAGCTGTATTCATTTCTATAATATTGTTATTCAAGAATCTGGAAAGGTCCTGGTAACAGATCAAGGTGAGGTATGGCTTGACCTTTGTGGTAAGTATTCTGGCAAGCATTCTATTCTCGGTCAGCTGATATCTGTGGAATATGACTCTAGGAGTTACTGATTCAATGTTCAGAAATTATGGAACTGTACCAATTTGACCTGTCTTCAATCTGGCTTGTGACCTCAGTCAAGTCACTTATAACTTCTGTAACCCTCAGGTCCTAACACAATTACAAAGACCACCACGTCTGTCTAATGTGGCTGCAGAGCTATTGGGAGGAGTGTCCTCTCCCCGTAGCCTCAAAGCCTTTTCAATTTTGTAATGTGTTTTTGTGCTAAGAGGCCCTGAGGTCACCTTAACCAGTGACAACTGAGCACTGAATTTCATTAAGCTCTTAACAGTGTGAAAATCTCAGGCCAAATGACATGTGACATCTGCATACACTAATTTCTGGGTGCTTTAAAAAATATGTACTTTCCTTTTGGCCACATAACCAATGACTCTTAAAATAAGCTCCAAGGCTGTAAGTGAATTACTAGTATCAAACACACATTCCTTCTCAGTTCTCACGTGCAAGGGATACACAAAACCATAGACTTTTATTTTCACATAGGACTTAAGGCTGTTTATGGCTAAATTAATGGGTGAACTATTAGAGTTATTTAAATTTGATATTTGCAAAATAAATTAGCACATTAACTGGGCATATCAAGGACTTAAATTCAGTATTCTACTCTGAAGACCATGCTATGTTATCAAATGTGGCAGAGTTTGAATATTTCATGCATATACATAATTTAATTCTAGTATTGCTGCAGCACCAGTGTTGGCTTAAAATAGATGTCATTTCAAGATGCTGTTCTTTTTTGCCTTTCCATTCTAATTTATCATTATTTTAACTCCGCTATTATGTTTCTTTATTGTGGTGGCTTGGTTAATGCTACAGTGCATGGTGACACATATATGCATAAACTATATTTTTGGCCTATGACCCATGATTTCTATAATGACTAGATTTTATGCATCTGTGTTATGTGGTTTTGGTATGAATCATCCATTCTACCATTTCTAAAATCAGAATGCCTTCTCCTTCTCTGTTTTTCTCTCCCAGTGTGTGTTTGCTTATATAGTGACACTTCCTTCTCTTCACCTCATTCTTCCTTCCTTTGCCAAATGGGCCATGGGTGGGGTGGCTGGCTTGGCAAGGGGTCTTGGGTCCTGCCAAAGAAGGCTGCACTGTAACAGATGGGTGCGATGTAGCAGAACAAGGTAGAGATAACAGATTTATGAAAAGCCGATACTCATGCTTTACATTTGTATTCACATCATCTTTTTAACAATTTTAAAGTTTTGGAAACTTTCTACAAACACAAAATACACATCTATTTGCCCCTTTATCCCCTTCTGTTTGTGAGGGATGCTTCTTTATAGAGATACATTTTTTTCAAAAGACTGCAAATCATCATCAAACTAGAAGACAGTGTCTGATGTAAATCATATGGATACATGTATATATGTAGTGTATATTATTTGTATAGGACCTTGACAGTTATTTCCAATGCATTCTATTGTCTCCATTAGAACGAGACAAGAGTTGGTTTGATCTCAACTTGTATTTGATTCCTCAAAGTCACCTAACTGAGGAATCACCCAATTGGAATAAAATGACCAAGTTTTCTAAATATGCAAAGTTGGATTCTAATCTTTGGAAATTCCTAGATAAAAGAAAAAAAAATTAACCCTGGCAGTTTAATTTTTTTTGGAAGAAGGAGGTAACTTCAGATTTTACTCTTTAGTCCAGAGCCTGCCCGGCATACACCATCTCTGCACAGAAAACATGATCATGTTCAATGTATTGTGACAGGTGTTTTTGAACATCTAGACTCTCAGATTAGAGTCTACAGGCTACATGACGATACCAAGAACAAACACTTGCCCCTGTGGGAGTGCATTTAATCACGCTGATGTACTTTACCACCTATTCAGAAATTTGAAATCACTCGGTGGTTGAGCTGCCACAAAAATTACTTTTAGACACAATACTCGTGAATGAATCATAGCTGTGGTCTCCCTTTCACCTCCTGCCTGCCTCAGTAGTGGAATAAGAGACTCAGAGACAGAATTCCTTTGTAAGGGGTTCTGAACAGTAAGGGTGCTTTTAGCATCAGTCTATTAATTGAAGTTAAAAGCAAGGGAGACATGTTCTGGCATAAAGTTTAAATTTGTGTATAAGTCAAGCACATATTATTTTTAGTTTAAGTGAAGTGAAAGTCGCTCAGTCGTGTCTGACTCTTTATGACCCCGTGGACTATATAGTCCATGGAATTCTCCAGGCCAGAATACTGGAGTGGGTAGCCTTTCCCTTTTCCAGGGGATCTTCCCAACCCAGGGATTGATCCCAGGTCTCCTGCACTGCAGGTGGATTTTTAGCTTAAGTGGAATTCCAAAAAAAAAAAAATCTGTTCTAGGAGAGATCCCCTTTATCTTGTGCTTTCTATAGTTAGTTTTGGAATGCCAGAGAACAATGCATTTTCTCTTCCATTTGATGTATTCTCCTCCATTTGACATATTTGACATATTTCCTCCATTTGACACATTTTGGTGTAGGCAATGTACTAATGTACCCAAAAGTTACTAAACACACAAACAACAGCTCCCTTTACACCCTCATTCCTAATGTTCTTTGTAATTTGTCTCAAAAATTACCTGTTTCAAATAAACTCTAATTGCACTTTCATCGCAACGGCACTTCAATTTTAATTGCACTTTATTAGCTTTTAAATCTTTAGTATTTTATCACATATTGGTCTATAACTGATGTAAAATAGTTTTATGAATATAGTGATTTATGATCCTAGCTGGTTTGTTTTTGCATGTTTGTAGTCATTCCCATGGGACGGATGAGATAGGCATTCCCCTTAGGCTCACGCTTCCTGGGGTTTGGCTTCAAAATAACACATGGGTTTGAGTACAGTGCAGGTTCCTGAACCACATCAGACCCACTCAGCTAGAATATCTAAAGGTTGGGGCCAAGGAATCTGCCTTGTAGCCAGCATGCCAGGAGAGTTTCATGAACACTAGTATTTGAGAACCACTGCTCTAGACAGCGACTGAGCGACTTCACTTTCACTTTTATGCATTGGAGAAGGAAATGGCAACCCACTCCAGTGTTCTTACCTGGAGAATCCCAGGGATGGAGGAGCCTGGTGGGCTGCCATCTATGTGGTCGCACACAGGTCGGAGACGACTGAAGCGACTTAGCAGCAGCAGCAGCAGCTCTAGACAGTGTTTCATCTAGATACACTGAGCTGACAGACAGTAGCTGTTTAATAAGAAGGAAATTAGCACTTATTAAGTGGCCAGTGTAGTGTATAGGTTACATCATTTAAGTTTCACACCAGTATTTTGAGAGAGAGATTATCAACAATTTACTCAAGAGAACACAGAGTCTCAGGTATTAATGCTCTTTTCTGTTCTAGGATCCAATCCAGGGTACCACACTGCTTTTAGAAAGATGGGCTTCTAAATAAATAGTGCTGAAAAAACTGAGTAGCCATTTGGAAAAATATAAAACTAGGTCCACACACAAGAATGAACTTCAAGAAGATTAGGGACAAATACTAAAAGTAGTATTATACATACATGCAAAAATAAAACCATATTAATACTAGGAGAAAAACATGAGTGAATTTCTCTTTAATCTCACTGTAGGAAAAGTTTTTCTAACTATACTTTAAAATACAGATGGAATAAAATAAATGACTAATAACTCTGCTGACAACAATAAGCTTTTGTACACAGCAAAACACACACACCATAATCAAAGGAGAACTGAACTCACAGAAAATACTTTCAACCTATATCACAGACCAAGGACTAACATCCCTAACGTAAAGAGAATTCTTAAAATTTAAGGAACAAAAATGAAAAGCAAATAGGAAAATGGGGAAAAGACATGAAAGACAGTTAACAGAAAAAATAATATAAAATAGCCCTTCAGCATCTGAAAAGATGCTCAAAATTACTAATAATTAGATAAATAAAAATTAAAACACTAAGATAACATTTTTTCATTTATACAATCAACAGTTATTAAAATCTATGGCAATGCACTCTTTTGGCAAGGCTGTAAGGAACACTGCTGAAGCAAACCTTAACTGGCACAACCATTCTAGAATTTGGCAATTTCTAATAAATCTATGTATGCATTTACCTGTTGAGCAAGTGATTCCATTTTTAGGAACTTACATTCCCAACAATACAAAAATATATGCATATGAGGTTATATTGTTGTACTGTTTGTACTGCAAAATATTGGAGATACTGTAAACTTCTTATAGAGTAGCTGAATAAATTATGGAGTACTATGCAGCAGTAATCACAAGGATGATGAAGAGATTTATGAACTGATATGGGGTGATTTCCAGGATAAATATAAAAAAGCAAAATTTGAGTACCTATGATAAGATTTCTTATAAGGGAAATTGGATATGAGATTAAATATACTTATTTGCTCATTTGTGCAAACAAATACAGAAAGGATAAAAGATAAAATAATGAGATAGGTTATCTACAAAGGGTGAGTGGGAATGGGTTGGAAAGAATGGGAGAATAAAACAGAAAAGAGGAGTGATCTGAGCAACACTGCTCTGAATGTACCCTTTCATACAGTTCTGGCTTTTAGAACCACAGTAATGTTTCACATTCTTGCCTGGAGAATCCCGTGGAGAATCCCATGGACGTAGGAGCCTGGTCCACGCGGTCACAAAGAGTCGGACACGACTGAGCAAGCGACTTAACTTGGGTTTCCCTGGTGGCTCAGAAGTTAAAGTGTCTGCCTGCAATGTGGGAGATCTGAGTTCGAGCCCTGGGTCGGGAAGATTCCCTGGAGAAAGAAATGGCAACCCATTCCAGTATTCTTGCTTGGAGAATCCCATGGATGGAGGAGTCTTGTGGGCTACAGTCCATGGGGTCACAAAGAGTTGGACACGACTGAGCGAGTGACTTAACAAATTAATGCTTCACAATCATTCAGATCAGATCAGTCACTCAGTCGTGTCCGACTCTTTGTGAACCCATGAATCGCAGCACGCCAGGCCTCCCTGTCCATCACCAACTCACAACCATTAATTTAATCTTATTTTGTGTCAAAAATTTTAAATTAAGTGACACCTGAAATCAACTCCAAACAGAATAAAAAGAGTAACCAAATGCACCTAACTATAAAACAAGTCAACAACAACAATAAAATCACATTAAAGAGTGTAGGGGAAAAAGAAGAGGAATCTAAGCAATTCTTTAAACAATATTTTCACAGGAATTCCAAGGCTAAAGGACAAAAGGAACTATACACAAATACAGTACTCTAATCAGTACATTTGTTTTTGCTTTTTTAAAAAAGAGTTATTGGTTAGAAAATCTAAAATTATTTTATATTCTAGGATTGAAAAAATAAGTATATTCTGGATAATGAGATCCAGGTTTTTTCTGAAGGAAAAATTACAAATAAGGCAAGGAGAAAGGCTAGAATGAGCCCTGTGTACAGATTGGAATTGGATGTATGTTATGAACTCAAAGGTACACAAGCACACACATACACACTCCTTTTCACACACACACACTCTCTCCACACACACAGATGGATATATATATGTATATATATTCATATATACATGTGAGTGTATCTACCCTTACCTGTATTTCCCAGCTCTTTTCACTAAAATGGTCTAGAAGCAATGAGACTCCAGTTAACAGTGAATACCTCCACACCTAGATCTTAACAAAATTCAGTATCCATCATGATTTAAATATTAAATTCCATATCAAATGAAGGGGAAAAAACCCCAAAATCTTTATTGGACAAAGATTATCTATAAACACCTATCACATACATTATGTTTAATGATAAGAATACTGTAAGTCTCTCTCTCAAGAATAGAATAACACTTGTATTTCATATAACACTTGGAAGTCCTAGTTGGTATTGTAAGGTAAGAAAAGAAAATGTATAAGGATTAAAAATGAAGAGCAAAAATTATTATTTATAGATGAATGGTTTTATACATTAAAAATCTACAGGAATCTATAGCTGAGCAAGCAACAGGATAAAAAAATCAAATACACAAAAAACCTATTTTCTTTCTAAATGACAAAATATAAAAGAGAGAGATAAATAGAGATGGTATTTACAGTATTATAAAATATCAAATGTCTAGGGGAAAATTTTATCAGTGTCCAAGATTTCTGCGCATAAAATTATAAAATTTTGATATAATTTTTGTAAGATCAAATACTTTGAAATAAATCTTCCAAAACACATGCCAGACTTCTATAGAGATCATTGTAAAATTACAGGAAAAGGCTTAAATAAATAATAAATATACTCTGTTCTCCATATCAATCTATATCCAATGCAGTTCTAATGAAAGCCCCAGCAGGATTTTTGTTAGAACTTGAAAAGCTATTTCTAAAATGCAAATAGAACAACAAATGGTGAAGAAGGAAGCCACCCCAGAAGGACAAATTGGGAGGACTTGCTTTGTTTTATGTTATCTTAGTCCATTTGGGCAGCTGTTTAACAAAATACCTCAGGAGAGCTTGTAAAAAGGAGAAAGACTTTCCTCACAGTTCTCGAAGCTAGGAGTCTGAGATCAGGGTTCCAGCAGGTCAGGTGAGGTCCCCTTACATGGCAGAAGGGGAGGACCATTAATCCATTCATGAGGGCTCCACTCTCATGGCCTAATGACCCTCCCAAAGCCCCACCGACCAACACCATCATCTTTGGGGCTAGAGTATGAATCTTGGAGGGAGACACAAACGTTCAGACCAGAGCAGATGTCCAGATTCCTGTAAAGCTAGAGTTGGCAATGTTCTACTTTTTGACCTGTGTCATGCATGGCCATACAAGTATTTACAATATACATTAAACTATACATTTAGGTTTACTCACTTTATTATGTGGAGAAGGAAATGGCAACCCACTCCAGTGTTCTTGCCTTGAGAATCCCAGGGACGGTGGGGCCTGATAGGCTGCAGTCCATGGGGTCGCTAAGAGTCAGACATGACTGAGTGACTTCACTTTCACTTTTCACTTTCAGGCATTGGAGAAGGAAATGGCAACCCACTCCAGTGTTCTTGCCTTGAGAATCCCAGGGATGGGGGAGCCTGGTGGGCTACCGTCTATGGGGTCGCACAGAGTCGGACACGACGGAAGCAACTTAGCAGCAGCAGCAGCAGCACTTTATTATGGAATAGATTTCTACTGTGCTATGTTTCGTAATAAAAGGGTTATTTGACAAAGAAATATTTTTTAAGGTTTTTTTCTCTTTCTGTCATTACAATCAACATTAATTAGTGGATATTAACTATTTGGACTGCAAACGGCTCAAAGCAATATAATATGTGACTTGCTCAGTGCTATTTTGATTATATGCTCTTTGACCTATGTGGAATCAGCTATGGAAATCTCAAGTATACTGACATTAATATGTAATAAATGACTATGTAAAACCTAGGACTTTTACCAAAAGACACACACTCAAGGTATAGGACCTGATGTCCGACTCTTTATGACTCTATGGACTGTAGTCTGCCAAGTTCCTCTGTCCTTGGGATTCTCCAGGCAAGAATACTGGAGTGGGTTTTCATTTCCTCCACCAGGGGATCTTCCTGACCCAGGGATTGGACCTGTGTCTCTTATGTCTCCTGCACTGGCAAGTGGGTTCTTGGAAGCCTGGTATTTGAATTCAATTAAATAACTACTCCTCACATGAAACCCTACAAATACGTCAGAGACAGTATGTATGTACAGTCATTTTTGGCTGAGCAAAAAGAGTTCCCAAGTAACAATGGGAGAGAAATAACCGAGGAAAATACTTTGTTTACAGTTGTCTATTTCAAAGAGGAAGTGAGCTTATTAAAAAGTCAGATAGCATGTTTCTGCAGTTCTTTTGCAATGTTGGGAAAAGTGTGCTGATGTCTAGCCTGGGTACTTTTTTTTTTAAACACTCTAGTCTTGCCTTCCCAGAAAATGTATCACATTTTTATATGATAACACATTATCACATGTTTCTCTAAGTACTGAGTAGCTTGTCCTTTCACTTTATGCTCCCCAATCACAGTTATCTTTGCTTCTACATCCTCCTCCAGATTTTTCTTCGCATTCTACTTTTTCCTCCCTTTTCTCACTATCATTTTCTGAGTCCTCATGTTAAAATAGAATGGTTAAAGAGTCAAAAGGTTTGAAAAAGAATGAGAGACAGGTGAAACAAAATCAAGTGATCATAGAAGGTTAAATAAATAAAGAAAAATAAAAGAGAAGTAGATGGAAAGTTCAGATTTGGACAGGGGAGGTGAAAGAGGAAGGAGAAACCCAAAGATTGCGGGAGTGAAATTTGCCTATGAGGCTCAATTGAAGCACTGTTATCTATGTTCCACTAATGTGTTTATGACTGATAAAGCCATATGGATGCCCCTCTAACATAAATCAGTATCAGTATGAAGAAAAGAATCAGAGTAACAGCTTTTCTCTAAGTGGAGGTTTGTTATTTTCAAGAAAATACTTCCAGAAGAATAGGAATTAATACTGGATTTCTCTCTTGGGTAAGATCAGGGACTCACAGAAAGGACTGGTATTCATCCTACCACGCGGTTCCCCCAAGGAGCAATGTGTTCTGAAAGTCACTTTGGGACTTTGATAAAATCAAAAATAATAACCTTTCCTAAATCTAAAAGCGACCAACCCACAGGATTTTGATTTCACCAAAAAGGACACTTGACATTTTCTTAAACTTTTCTCAGCTCATTCTAGTATTTCACTGTGTATCATCAACATATAAGAGGAAAATAAAGCTGAGTTTCAAATCACAAATGAATTTAGAGAAAAATATCAGTTGCCAAATGGAATTTTGTCCCCATGAATGAAACTTGGTGCTTTCATTGTTATCAAGCTCCTACATATATGTTCAACCATACCATCCTCCCCAGAAATGAAATATTCAGAACCACAATGGGTAGGGGTTATCATGTTAACAAAAATACTATCAGAATATTGGCACTGGGAAGCATGTTATGGAGATTGTCGTTCAGACCTCTTAAATTTTTATTAAGAAATTGATATCTCAGAGAGAGGGTAGTTTCTCAAAGAGTTAAACATGTAGTTACCACATGATCAAATAATTCCACTTCTATATACCCAAGATAACTGAAAATGTATATCCACACAAAAGCTTGCACATGGATGCCCAAAGTAGTACTATTCATAATAGCCAGAAAAATGGAAACAATCCAAACATCAATCAACTGATGAACAGAGAAATAAAATATGAGATATTCACATGCTAGAATATTATTTAGGCCCAAAGTAATGGTTTATGCTACAACATGGAGGAATCTTGAAAACATCATAATGGGTCAAAGAAGCTAGACACAAAAGGTTACATATTGTATGATTCCATCTCTATTAAATGTCTACAACAGGCAAATCCACAGAGAGAAATCAGGTTAGTGGCTGAAGAGGTTGGGGGCAGAAATGGAGAGTGACTCCTACTGAAATGGGATTTGGGGGGATGAGGGATGAAATGTTCTAAAATTAGGTAGCGGTGAGAGTTGTACAGCTCTGAGAATATATGAAAAAGCCCCACTGAACTGTATACTTTCAAAGGATAAATTTTACAGTATGAATTATCTATCTTAATGTATGGCAAAAGCAATACAATATTGTAAAGTTAAGCAAAATAAAATTTAATTTAAAAAAAGAAATTATGTCTAACAACATACAGTTTCTACAAAAGTCCTGAAAATAGCTTATATTTTTATATATTTCTGCCCACAAAACAAAGTATAAAATTGAGGAAAATGTGAGATAATTCAAGCCTAAAAATACTTTTTACCATGAATATGCAGCTACTTTTTGCAAGCATGACTTTTTACATCCCATTGCCTTTTTTCTCCACTTCATTCATTGGCATAAACAAGGTGACTTTACACTACTTTTCACTCATTCTTTGGACCTGAGTTTTATTTCTCCTCTGATCATGTCCTTCTTGCAATTCTACCATCTCTGTGTTCTCCATGTCCTCAGGCAGCTCCTCCCCTTTTTCTGTCACTCTCAGAACATCCTTCTTCTGAGCTAGGTCATGAGAACACTTGTCAGAGTGTAGCTAAAGTGCACGATATTGAAACTCCAAACACTTGAAACGTGTCGTCCCACCGGATCAGAGAGCCTCTTCCGCTTGTCTGATATCCGGGCCGTTGTCAGCACTTTCAATGTTTAACCGTTGCTGTGTATTTTCCACCCCTTTTGCTTGGATGGGTCTGGAATTGTTAACCAAACAAAAGGAGGCTGGTTGCTAAGTCTGGAGAGACCAAAGCAGTTCACGGACAGCTTCCTGTTTGCCCTGCATGATGTGGGCAGAGGGTAGCACATGGCCTCCTTATGCTTACATCGTGTGTACAGAAGATGAGGAAAGCTTTTTGTGCCTTGCTTACTCAGATACACTCACTCAGAGCTGCTTCCAGGACTCCTGTGTGGTCAAATCTGAAAATGTGCTATGCACAATTACACAAGTAAACACAATGTCCCAAGACAAATATGCCCTATTAGTAAGCGGGCCAGAATTGAAGTAAAAACAGGTGTTTCTTATATTGGGTCTGATTGCCTACATGTGTGGCTGCTCTGAAATTATTTCTTAATTACGCCGAAGGGTTAGCTCCAGCAGAGAGGGAGAGAGAAAGCTCCGCGGGAGTCTAAGGGCTCTGGTCCTCTGCCGAATTAAAGCTTAAGCAGCTGAATCCTGTAATTAGTTTATTTATTTTTTTTAAAGAGCCATCATGGCCCATTTTTCTCAAGCCAGCAATTATATATTTCAACTACTATATTAATTTTCCTCTCAATAATCATAGGCTTTATTAACTCAGTTACCCATTTTGATAGGAACCTCAATTTGTGCCATCAACATGGGTTGATATGAAATGTCCCTTAACTTGTGATCTATATTATAGCATCTGACCATTCAGTTTCAGTTCAGTCTCTCAGTCATGTCCAATTCTTTGCAACCCCATGGACTGCAGCACGCCAGGCCTCCCTGTGGATTACCAACTCCAGGAGCTTACTCAAACTCATGTCCATCAAGTTGGTGTTGCTATCCAACCAATTCATCCTCTGTCGTCCCTTCCTCCTCCTGCCTTCAATCTTTCCCAGCATCAGGGTCTTTTCTAATGAGTCAGTTCTTCACATCAGGTGGCCAAAGTATTGGAGCTTCAGCATCAGTCCTTCCAATGAATATTCAGGATTGATTTCCTTTAGGATGGACTGGTTGGATCTCCTTGCAGTCCAAGGGACTGTCAAGAGTCTTCTCCAATACCACAGTTCAAAAGCATCAATTCTTTGGCGCTCTGCTTTCTTTATGGTCCAGTTTTCACATTCATACATGGCTACTGGAAAAACCATAGCTTTGACTATATGGAACTTTGTCAGGAAAGTAATGTCTCTGCTTTTTAATATGCCATCTGGGTTGGTCATAGCTTTTCCTCCAAGGAGCAAGTGTCTTATAATTTCTTGGCTGCAGTCACCATCTGCAGTGATTTTGGAGCCCAAGAAAATAAAGTCTGTCACTGTTTCCATTGTTTCCCCATATATATGCTGTGAAGTGATGGGACTGGATGCCACGATCTTAGTTTTTTGAATGTTGAGTTTTAAGCCAGCCTTTTTACTCTTTTTTTTACTTTCATCAAGAGGCTCTTTAGTTCCTCTTCTCTTTCTGTCATAAAGGTGGTGCCATCTGCATATCTGAGGTTATTGATAATTCTCCCTGCAATCTTGATTCCAGCTTGTGCTTCATCCAGTCTGGCATTTTGTATGATGTACTCTGTATATAGGTTAAATATGCAGGGTGACAATATACAGCCTTGATGAATCCTGTCCCAATTTGGAACCTGTCTGTTGTTCCATGTCCAGTTCTAAATGTAGCTTCTCGACCTGCATACAGATTTCTTAGGAGGCAGGTCAGGTGGTCAGATATTTCCATCTCTTTAAGAATTTTCCACGGTTTGTTGTGATCCACACAGGCAAAGGCTTTGGTGTAGTCAATAAAGTGAAAGTATATGTTTTTCTGGAGTTCTCCTTTTTCGATGATCCAACAGAGGTTGGCAATTTGATCTCTGGTTTCCCTGCCTTTCCTAAATCCAGCTTGAACATCTGGAACTGCTCAGTTATCTGACCATAGGAGAAATGAATTACATAAAAAGAAGTAAAAGGAGGTATTCTGCCATGTTTGTGTTGCCAACACTGGACCGTGCTAAGCAGCCCTGGAGAGCAGGCATTTATTTCTAGTAAGTAGAAAAGACATGACTGCATTTGTTTCTCAACCTCAGTATTTTCTTTGGATAATGCAGAAGAGACTTTGAGAGCCAGGAGTCTGCTGCATCAAGGGGACTAACTGTCCATGGCATAGGAGCACTAACTGTATTTTTGGTATCATATTAGGCACCAAAATGGTGCAAAAATGACAAATTGTGGTCTCTGCCTTTGAGGATATTAAGACTATTTGGTACTGGAATGTACAAATAAAGGCAATGAAAAATAAATGCCAAAATACGGGATATATCCCCATGCTATGGGCATGCTCAGTATGGTGAGATCTGAGGATGTGAGCTGGGTGAAAACAACATGATGACCTAGACACCTTTCATTTTATTGAGATAACACTAAAAAGATTAAGTCTTGAAATTTTTATGACATCCTTTAAATTAAGGAAATTAAAGATTAAAAGGGCTAAGTAATGAGACATATTTCCACAGGTACAGGAAACTGGACCTTGGACTCAAGCCAGTTAGGTTTAATTCTAAGGCCCCGTGCTCTGAAATGCACAATATTATCTTTATTCTGTGAGTATGTTCATTCTCATTTCTTCGTGCTATAATACACTTTCTTTTGTTAGGTTCTAGTGATGAGAGCAACATCTGCTAATCTTCACTTGGTAAGAAGCTAAACATTGGCAAGCACTGTGCTTGTTTCCTCTCCCCTCCTATTCTTTAATTTACTGACCCAGGAAATCCCAAAGTCTAGTAATAATTTCTCTAGATTTAAATGTCTATAAAGGGCTGGATAGTAAATACTTTAGGTTTTGTAGGCCATATGGTATCTTTTGCAATTCAGTTCAGTTGCTCAGTTGTGTCCGATTCTTTGTGACCCCATGGGCTGCAGCACACCAGGCCTCCCTGTCCATCACCAACTCCCAGAGTTTGCTCAAACTCACATCCATTGAGTCAGTGATGCCATCCAACCAGCTTATCCTCTGTTGCCCCCTTCTCTTCCCTCCTTCAATCTTTCCCAGCATCAGGGTCTTTTCAAATGAGTTAGCTCTTCGCATCAGGTGGCCAAAGTATTGGAGTTTCAGCTTCAGCATCAGTCCATCCAATGAATATTCAGGACTGATTTCCTTTAGGATGACTGGTTGGATCTCCTTGCAGTCTTTTGCAATTACTCAGCTGTTACTGTAGTGTAAAGGCAGTCCCAGACAACACCTAATCAAGTAAGTGTATCTGCTTGTTAATGAACACAAATATGAATTTCATAAACTTTTCATGTGCCACAAAATACTATTATTCTTTTGATGTTTCAACTATTTAAAAATGCAACAACCATCCTTAGCTGTCAGACTGTATACAAATAGGTGACTGGGCAGATTTGGCCCTTGGTCTGTAATTCTGTAACAGGAGACTGGACAAGCTGTTAGTTCATGAAAACAGGGAACATGACTTATCTTGACAATCTGCTTTCATGTAAACATATATATATATACATATGATTTAAAATCTATTTTCCAGAGCAAAGTCAGCAATATAAGAAAGAAGAAATGCATAAAGTTTTAAAGCCCAACTGAAAGCTGCACCAAGGAGATATAAACCCAGCACAAAGAAGTCTGGCTTCCTGCCTATGCGGCCTTTGTCGGGTGCACGTCCCAGCAGAATAGCTTTGCTGGGAGGGGTGGCTTCCAAATGGAGGACAGTAACTAATCCACTCTGAATTCAGGGGGACGAGGAACCTTCTGGTCCCATAAAGGAAACGTGAAAGATAGGAGAGTCAGGAATTCTAAGGGACTCACTTGTACAAAGTTGTGCAGGTAGGAACACATGTTGAGTTTGAAAGACAATGCTAAAGTCATAGGCTGGGATTTGGGCTCAGGAAGAATTAAATATACATTTGCAAGCATGGCTAGAGGAGAGCTTAAGGAGGGCTAGAAATATGTATGTTACCATGGAGAGCAGAGGTTAAAAGGAATTGTCAGGAGCTATACCTAATATATGGATGTTTTATTTAGTCTCTATAGCATTTTATAAATTCGAGGCAATCTTTCAAAATCCAGTTTCTCTTGAAAAATTAAAAGATCTTCCAGTACTAGCCCAACATTCCTATGATCTTATAAGAATATGAATAACCCAGTATCCCACAGTTCCAATTCTTACTGACTCATTTCTTTCTCATTTCATTCATTTTTTAATACAAAGCTATAGAAACTTCTCTCAGATCTTTGAAGCTATCATGCTCTCATTTGCCTCTGGGTGTTTATACACACACACACACACACACACTCACTCATCATCCCTCTACAGCCCAACATCTCTCAGTTGTCCTTCAGAGCTAACATTAAATATGGTCTCTTCCAAGAAGCTTTCCATGATGTGCCAAGTCCAGGTGCGATATTTCTAGAGCATCCTGTATCTTTCTGTATCTTCATCCATTCACAGACATTTATTGAGGACCTACAGTGCCAAATACTGTTCTGTGTACTGGCAATATAAAAGTTTACAAAATTACGTCTCAGTTCTCTTGGAGTTTAAATTCTAGTAAAGGAGACAGGTATTAAGTTAATAAACAAGTAAATAAGTAGGAAGATAATGACAAATGTTATGGGAAAAAATAGAGTAGGATAAGGGGGCTGAGTGCTCCTTCTGTGAAGTGTTCAGGGCAGGCCTCACTGACAAAGTGACATCTGAGCAAAAACCAGAAGAAAGTTGAGGGAACAACTCATGTGGACGTCCGGGAGAAGACTGTGCCAGGTGGACAGGATACGATCAAAAGCCCTGAGGCCCACGTGGCAAGGAATAGGTCCGTAATCATCATCAAAACTTGCTTTCAAGGAGGGATATAGAATGTTTTTCTGTTAAACTGTACTCACTGGTGGGAATTAATGTTACCTTTCTTGGTGGAGGTGGATTTATATTTTAATAGTAAACAAAACTTTTGATTGATAGAATAAATGATCTGTGGCACACTAAAATGAATCAGCAGAGCTCATGGAGACTGGAACGTGAAGACCTCATTACCTCTGAAAGGATGTACTTGGGTAAAACAGATCTGACCTTGGGAATCTGTCTGCAATGCAGAAGACTTGGGTTTGATCCCTGGGTTGGGAAGATCCCCTGGAGAAGGGCATGGAAACCCACTCCAGTATTCTTGCCTGGAGAATCCCATGGACAGTGGATCCTGATAGGCTACAGTCCATGGGGTGGCAGAGAGTTGGACATGACTGAGCGACTAACACTTTCACTTTTCACCTTGGGAAATTACTTGGCACAGGCTTAAATTCAAACTGTAAAAAACTGAATGAGTTTCAGAATATTATTCAGTTCAATTCAGTTACTCAGTCGTGTCCAACTCTTTGCAACCCCATGAATTGCAGCACGCCAGGCCTCCCTGTCCATCACCAACTCTAGGTGATGGACAGGCCTCCCTGTCCATCACTCAGACTCATGTCCATTGAGTCAGTGATGCCATCCAGCCATCTCATCCTCTGTCGTCCCCTTCTCCTCCTGCCCCCAATCCCTCCCAGCATTAGAATCTTTTCCAATGAGTCAATTCTTCGCATGAGGTGGCCAAAGTACTGGAGTTTCAGCTTTAGCATCATTCCTTCCAAAGAAATCCCAGGGCTGATCTTCAGAATGGACTGGTTGGATCTCCTTGCAGTCCAAGGGACTCTCAAGAGTCTTCTCCAACACCACAGTTCAAAAGCATCAATTCTTTGGCACTCAGCTTTCTTCACAGTCCAACTCTCACATCCATACATGATCACTGGAAAAACCATAGCCTTGACTAGATGGACGTTTGTTGGCAAAGTAATATCTCTGCTTTTGAATATGCTATCTAGGTTGGTCATAACTTTTCTTCCAAGGAGTAAGTGTCTTTTAATTTCATGGCTGCAGTCACCATCTGCAGTGATTTTGGAGCCCAAAATCTGACACTGTTAATATTATTAGGCTGTACTTATTAATGTTTATACCAACACCCTAGTTATTCAGCAGTTATTTATTTGGAAACTCCAACTAGACTGATAAAAACAGGGAATGAAGAAGAAAAGAAAATGGTTCTCAACAGCTAAAACAAATGTCACGAAACCCACATATTAAGTTCATGCCACACTCTACTAATCATGTCATGAAAAAGCTTCCCCCTGCTTCTCCAGAGCACTGCAGTCCAACCAGAAGAAATATATATGTATGTATGTGTGCATATGTGTGTGCTCATATACATATTGTTGTTGTTCAGTCACTAAGTCGTGTCTGACTCTCTGTGACCCCATGGACTGCAGCACACTAGGCATCCCTGCCTTTACCATCTTCAGGAGCTTGCTCAAACTCATGTCCACTGAGTCGGTGATGCCATACAACCATCTCATTCTCTGTTGTCCCCTTCTCCTCCCACCTTCAATCTTTCCCAGCATCAGGGTCTTTTCAAATAAGTCAGTTCTTCTCATCAGGTGGCCAAAGTACTGGAGTTTCAACTTCAGCATCAGTCCTCCCAATGAATATTCAGGACTGATCTCCTTCAGAATGGACTGGTTGGATCTCCTTGCTGTCCAAGGGACTCTCAAGAGTCTTCTCCAACACAAAAGTTCAAAAGCATCAGTGCTTAGGTGCTCAGCCTTTTTCATGGTCCAACTCTCACATCAATACAGGACTACTGGAAAAACCATAGTTTTGACTCTATGGACCTTTCTTAGCCAAAGGATTTCTCTGCTTTTTAATATGCTGTCTAGGTTTGTTACGGGCTTCCCTCATAGCTCAGTTGGTAAAGAATCCGCCTGCAATGAGGGAGACCTGGGTTTGATCCCTGGGTTGGGAAGATGCCCTGGAGAAGGGAAAGGCTACCCACTCCAGTATTTTGGTTTGGAGAATTCTATGAACTATACAGTCCATGGCGTTGCAAAGAGTCAGACACCACTAAGCGACTTTCACTTTCAGATTTGTTATAGCTTTCTTTCCAAGGAGCAACTGTCTTTTAAAATTTCATGGCTGTGGTCATTGTTTTATTTATTTATATTGAATAGTTACATATCCCAGAATTCTAACAAGCTTAGTTATCTAGAAGCAGTCATTCTAGAAGTTTTAAAGGAGGCTGCTGAAGTCAGGTACTTCAACAGTGAAAAATAATGATACCTGTCAGTCTTATAATAATGATAGAGAAAGAAAAATATTAAAAGGCAGTGGCAAGAGTCTGGAGGGTTTATCAACATGGGCTGTTTAGTGAGGGAACCAGCTCTATGAGACTCCCAGCACCTGAGGAGGCCAGTGTTTGTGTTGCTAGGCCTTAGTTATTCAGTTCTCTTAGTGACAACCCTCATACATGGAGGTGACGTCATGTCGCGCTATGGAGAGTCTACTTTAGAGACTGGGGAAGAGTGCAAAACACTTTAGGACAATTTCTTCCTGGAATGATTGTAGAAAATCAGGAGCTTAAGTGCCAGGCTGCATTGATTCAATCAGCACATATTCAGGACTGTTTACCACATGTTCTAGTGGCAAAGAGACAGCATCTCACCCTGATGGAGCTCACACAGGAGCAGCAACACGGAGAAGGTGTTTAAAGCCAGATGACAGGATCAAATCACCAAGTCTGGATCTAGGATGTTTGCTTTACATGGCGTGTACATTCTCAGCTCATGCTGGGTAGGGGGGCCATCATTAAGTTCCCCATATTTGCATCCTCAGGAGAGAATTTGTACAGGAAACAAGACGTTCTTTAGTTGTGACAACATGCTCAGTTGCTCGGTCATGTCTGACTCTTTGCAACCCCATGAATTGTAGCCCGCCAGACGTTTCTGTCCGTGGAATTTTCCAGGCAAGAATACTGGAGTGGATAGCTATTTCCTGCTCCAGGGGATCTTCCCAACTTAAGGATCAAACCTGCGTCTCCTGCACTGGCTGCTTCTGTGACAACATGTATTACCTTTGTATTCTCTGGTTTCATCCCTTCAAATGAAGCTCTTAATTAGTAGAACTTTGAAGTCAAGGTTCATTATCTGTTATCTTTTTATAAACAACTTCATCTCATTTCCAGAGGTTATTTATAGTTTACCTAGAACAAAAGTCACCAATTGGTCACTCTATTTATGACAGCACCTAATTATTGCAAGCAAGGCTTACATGATTTTTTTTTAAATGCACAATTTCTCTCCTGTAATAAAGAACTTCCTACTTGTTTATCTTTGTAGAAGAAGTTGGGGACATCTCCCTGCAACTGAGCTGGAGCAGAGTCTAATTCAGAACTTGCTGCAGGATGGACTGTCTGAGACCCTGCCTATTCTCTTCACGTTGTATTTCAGTCACTCAGGTTCTGGGTTGGCTATTTTGTCATATAACTGTACTATTTTTTAACACATATTATCGCCATGTGTCTGTATTATTATTTTGTAAAATATCATTACTTCAGTTGACTCACTTTTTAGCCTAAATTCATTTAGAAAGGACAATTTATATCACTGTCACAACATCAACTGTCATAAATAGAAGCTACTAATAAAATAAATGCTCTGTTGCTTGCCAAAGCCTCTGAAACAAATGCCTGCTTTCACTTTATTGGCAAAAGAGATTAGCAGGAGTTTTAAAAAGCACGCTACCATCAAGCTGAGCCATTCTTCTTGATGGTCCCTGGAAAGATAGAAAAGGGAATACATCTCTCTTTGAGATTCAATATTGTTTAATTCAGCGGTCAGTGGCCCAGCTAAAATCACTGCACCTGCCACTGGTGAAATGCTTGGGAAACAGGGAATTTTTCAAAGAAACAATGTCTGTTTAGCTTACCAAGGAAGAGGGCTGGGTGTTTCAGTGTTCTGTCTGTCCCACTAGGCTCAACACACAGGGAGTGGGTCATAAACCCCATAACTGCCAACTTGACAACCATAAGTATATCCTTGCCTCTGCCAGATATCCACAACATTGCATCTTTTGGTTGTAAAAATATGGACACAGTAAAATGGCTGATCTCCTGGATAATAAAATCACAGTGCTGCGTCTGTTGACACTGAACCAATAACCCACACCTCTTTTGTATTATAATGACATGAATGTAGCAGTATAGCATTTCAAAGGGGATTAACTTTGGGCCCACGTTCCAATATTTACTTAGCAACTCGCTCGTTTCATGACCTTGGCCAGGTTATTTAATCTCTCTGGCTTGGCTTTCCTTGTCTATAATATGGGTCTGATAAAATCTTTCTCTTAGAGATGTTATCAGGACTAATGAGGTATACATATATGATGGTTGTCACATAGTAGGGTTGCAACAATATGGAGCTATTTTTAGGATACCAGATGGATAGGCTTCAAAGGCTCCAAGGCCCTATATAATAGCTGAGCAAGAAAAAATTATATCTGAAGAATTAGACAAAGTCAAAAAAGCATTTCTATGGATACAAATTAGAGATAAATCTTGAAGAAATTATGTAGGCATTTCAGATAAGAAATCCCGCTCAGCAGAACCTAAGGCAAGCCAGTTTGCATGTTTTTGTTTGCTTTTTGCTGTCTTGCTTCGCCTTGCTGATTTCCTGAGCTCTCCCTTGGGCAGCAGGGACACAGTTCTGGTGAGGACCACCGGATGCAGTGCTCTGCCCATTCATGTTTCAGGGATGTTTCTGCATACTTAAGAATTATTTTTAGATTTAAGGCTTTTACTTGCTGACAGTCTTTCTTCTGATTAAATCAATATACCACTTTTGATTGTGTCTAGTTAGCTGAAAGGTCAATGAATCACACCCCGTGTACATTCTGGAAACAATTACACATTCAGACCTCAGCTCACACTGTCATAAAGTGAAGTTGATCAGTCATGTCTGACTCTTAGCAACCCCATGGACTATAGCCTACCAGGCTCCTCCATCCATGGGATTTTCCAGGCAAGGGTACTGGAGTGGGGTGCCATTGCCTTCTTCAGGGGATCTTCCTGATCCAGGGATAGAACCCAGGTCTCCCGTATTGCAGGTAGACGTTTTACTGTCTGAGCCACTAGGGAAGCCTGTCAAAGTCAGCAGAAAACTCACACTTGGATCTCCCTCAACAGTGCTTTATGGTGATGCCCAAAATACCTCCTGTAGCTACACTGACACAGCACTGTGATAGAGCCAGGAGCGCCATTTCCCTTTGCACACTGTTCCATCCTTGATTTCCTAAAGCAATTCTATTCCCTTAAATAAAATTAAAATTCACAGTTTACTTACAGTCCTCTCTAGAAGAACTCTGTTAAGGTTTACCACACATAGGTAAGGGCAAAATAAAGTGACTCTGGAAAATCATTTTGTAGACTAATTATAAACCTTACTGATTATATAGTCTTCTCAAATACAATCAATATCTCTGCCTGAATCAATGCCAAATAGGATTAAAATTGGATTTATGTATATACATGGTGGGTAAAAATAACATAATAATCATACTGGCATTTAACATTGTTTTAATTGAAATACAGTTGATTTACAGTGTGATGTTAGTTTCAGGTGTATAGCATAGTGATTCAAAATTTTTACAGATTATATTCCATTTAAAGTTATTATAAAACAATAACTATACTTCCCTATGCTGCATAATATAATCTTGTTGCTTATTTATTTTATATATGGTAGTTATTTATTTTATATATAGTAATTGTATCTCTTGATCCCATACCCTTATCTTGACCCTCATGCCTTCCCTCTCCTCTCTGGTAACCAGTGGTTTGTTCTCTATATCTGTGACTCTGTTTATATTTTGTCATATATATTCATTTGTGCTATTTTTTTTTTTTAGATCTGACATAGTGATAACCTAGAGTATTTGTCCTTATCTGCCTAACTTATTTCACTGGGTATATTTCACGTGGACCTCCAGGTCCATCCATGTTGTTGTAAATCACAGAATTTCATTCTCTTTTACGGTTGAATAGTATTCCATTGTGTATATGTACCACGTCTTCTTTATCCATTCATCTGTTGATGGACAACTGCGTTGCTTTCATATCTTGACATGCTGCTTTGAACACTGGGGTGCCTATATCTTTTCAAATTAAGTGTTTTTAGTTGTGTGTGTGATTTTTTTTTTGTCTATAAACCCAGAAGTAGGGTTATTGAATCATATGGTAGTTCTATGTTGTTTTTTCAAGGACTCTCTATAATGCTTTCCATTGTGGCTGTGCCAACTTACACTCCCACCAACAGTGTACAACAGTGAACATTCCCTTTCTCCACATTCTTTCCAACATTTGTTATTTGTAGACTTTCTGATGTTTGGCAGGTGTGAGGTGATATCTCATTGTGGTTTTGATTTGTGTTTCTCTAACAAGGAAGAGGAATTAAAAAGCCTGTGGCTGAAAGTGAAAGAGGAGAGTGAAAAAGTTGGCTTAAAGCTCAACATTCAGAAAATGAAGATCATGGCATCTAGTCTCATCACTTCATGGGAAATAGATGGGGAAACAGTAGAAACAGTGGCTGACTTTATTTTGGGGGCTCCAAAATCACTGCAGATGGTGATTGCAGCCATGAAATTAAAAGACGCTTACTCCTTGGAAGGAAAGTTATGATCAACCTAGATAACATATTAAAAGGCAGAGACATTACTTTGCCAACAAAGGTTCGCCTAGTCAAGGCTATGGTTTTTCCAGTGGTCACATATGGATGTGAGAGTTGGACTGTGAAGAAAGCTGAGCACCGAAAAATGGATGCTTTTGAACTATGGTATTGGAAAAGACTCTTGAGAGTCCCTTGGACTACAAGGAGATCCAACCAGTCCATCCTAAAGGAGATCAGTCCTGGGATTTCTTTGGAAGGACTGATGCTGAGGCTGAAACTCCAGTACTTTGGCCACCTCATGCGAAAAGTTGACTCATTGGAAAAGACTCTGATGCTGGGAGGGATTGGGGGCAGGAGAAGGGGACGACAGAGGATGAGATGGCTGGATGGTATCACCGAACTGATGAATGTGAGTTTGAGTGAACTCCGGGAGTTGGTGATGGACAGGGAGGCCTGGCGTGCTGTGATTCATGGGGTCGCAAAGTGTCGGACTTGACTGAGTGGCTGAACTGAATGATCAACAATACTGAGCGTCCTTTTATGTGCCTGTTAGCCATTTGAATGCCCTCATTGGAAAAATATCTGTTCGAGTCCTCTGCTCATTTTTCAATTGAGTTTTTTTTAAAATATTGAGTTGTATAAACTTCTATATATATAGTTTGGATATTAATCCCTTACTGGTCATATCATTTGCAAATACTTTCTTTCATTCAGTAACTTGTCCTTCCAAACTGCTTTAATTACTGTGGCTTTGTAGTTTAGTCTAAAGTCAGGGAGCAAGTTACCTCCAGCTACGTTCATTTTTCTCAAGACTGCGTCAGCTATTCAGGGTTTTCTGTGATTCTATGTAAATTTTAGGATTATTTATTCTAGTTTTGTGAAAAACGTAATGGGTATTTTGATAGAGATTGAATTAGATCTATAGATTGTTTTGGGTAGTATGGATATTTTAACAATAGTTATTCTTCCAATCCAGGATCATGAGATATCTTTTCATTTATTTGTATCATCTTCAATTTTCTTCATCAGTGTTTTATAATTTTCACAGTACAGCTCTTTCACCTTCTTAGTTAAGTTTTCAACTGGCTTTTTAAAATAGCTGTTTCCGCTGTGTTTTGAGACTCAGAAACAATAACTTTGAGGCCCTATCTTACATCATATTTTACAGGTCTATTTTTCTGCATTTTTTCTTGATTGAAATTAAAGATTTGCTTTTTTTTAAAACCTATAGCTATTGGGGGTATGGTTGTTCACTGGCCGAAGTCATTCCCTAGCTCCCTGGAATTTCTGTGACCTGATTTATAAAAATACATCATTTCCTCACTTTCTTTCACTTATGTATTCATTCAGCAGACATTTATTAAGAACTAGGCAGTGGTAATGAAAACCCACTCCAATAGTCTTGCTTGGAGAATCCCAGGGACAGAGGAGCCTAGTGGGCTGCCGTCTATGGGGTTGCACAGAGTCAGACACGATGAAGCAACTTAGCAGCGGCAGTAGCAGGCAGTGGTAAGCACTGAGTTAAATTTTTGAGGTAACATGTGGGCAGTAAGTGATACACAAAGATATATGACTAGGTCCCTGCCTTTCAAGAGTTTGCAATCTAAGCTTATATAGATTTCTTATAAGCACGAAAATATATACCACATAAGTAAATAATAGATGTATTGAAGTACTGTGGGGAAAGAGTAGAAGAATCAGAAGAGAGGACACAGCTCAGATCTTAGAGGAAA
Organism: Tragelaphus eurycerus; assembly: GCA_935064755.1. Taxonomy (NCBI): domain Eukaryota; kingdom Metazoa; phylum Chordata; class Mammalia; order Artiodactyla; family Bovidae; genus Tragelaphus; species Tragelaphus eurycerus. The sequence continues at coordinate 1,401,087 of CAKXYN010000170.1, read as the reverse complement.
GGCAGAATGTCAGAATGTGAAAAATATTATACAGAAGTATAGAAGGGGGGCATCCCAGCAGAAGAGAATTTTCTTAATGTGAACTCCTTCAGTTTTGTCTGATTGAACCGTCATTTGCAGAGCAACTGCTAAGGATAAGATACTTGGGACTCTGAGAGATAAAAACATGAATGAAATACAATACCAGAGCATAAAAATGACCAGTCCAGGAGGTCTAGCATCCAAATAATAGATAGATAGAAGTCCTATAAATTGAGAACCAGGAATATTGATGGGAAGGAAATGAGTTTCCAGATTGTCCTTCAGATTTCCTGATGGACATGAGTTTTCAGATTGAAAGATATATGTAATGCCCAGTACAATAGACACCAAGGTTCTTCACTGTGAATACTGGGGATAATTTTCAAAAGAAAATGTAACACCTCCAGAAAGAAAAAAAGAACAAACAACAGGAACCATAAATAACTGAACTTCTCGACAAAACTTTTGCCAGTAGTATGACATTAGAGCAATGTTTACAGTTTTCCGAGGAAAATTATTTTTTCCAACATGAAATTATATATCCAATTAAATTCTTACTGAAATGTGAGGGTAGATCTGAGGTATTTTTAGATATATGCCCCTTTTCAGGACTACATTTTAAACAGTATTCTATAAACAAAAGGGAAGATAACAAGAAGAGAGAAGAGATAGAATCCAGGAAATTGGCTCCAACTTAAAAGGATGGTGAAGAGAACTTCTGATGTTGAAGAAGGTGTCCCAGATGCATCAGGCACAAAGAAAGTCTTGTCCCAACAGGACAGACCAGGAGGGCTCTGGAAGAATAACCCTAGGAAGATGAGACAGACAGATGCATTGATACATTTGAACATAACGAGAGGGGAGGAGATTTAGATAAATCAGGGAGAATTTTGAGATGACCTGATGAGAAACACATAGAAAACTAAGGAAAAAAGTCACAGGATAGAGTGCAGAAGAAGGGGAAAGTCAATCATAGCAGAGAATAAGCCTCTAGAGGCAAAAAAGGCTTTTCATAATCTAATCATATAAACACTGAATAGGTGTTTAAGTAGGGTTGTGATATAACCTGTATAAAGAGACAGAAATTACTGTACATGGCTGGAGTGCAATGGTGGTTAAAGAAAATTAGATGCTTTTAGGCTAGATAGTGCATAAAATGAAAAATCAACAAAAAATGGAAAATAAGGTAATTTAAAGATATGGAAATAAAATGAAGCTGAAAGACTGAAAGATAAGAAGGTGGAGAAGCTGGAGATGGGAGAGACTCCTCATTTCATAATGAGCCCAGCAGAAAACAGGCAATCTAACTATGTGTATAACTTGATACAAATAAAGTGCCAGGTATTTTTAAAGATACTATTTTTCATCACAATTTACCCAGGAATCTAGGTCTAGAGCATGGTTGCATTTTTAAATGGCATTTGATCCAATTAATCAGCAAAGAGAAATGCTTTTCAGGGTCTCTGCTGGCCTACCTGTTTTGATCAGTGATATAATCCTTCTGTCCCTGTGTCTTTAGACCAGAATCCTTCTTTATGTGAACATGACAACCTGGACAAGCTCTAGATATTCTGAGTTTCTGGGTTTATCTTTCCAAAAGGGACTAACTGCACTAAGAGCTTCAAGAATTTAAACACTGTTAGAAGCACATCTGCATTTTGCCTTTTCATACTGTTCAGGGGGTTCTTGCAGCAAGGATCCTCGCACGGTTTGCCATTCCCTCCTCCAGTGGACCACGTTTTGTCAGAACTCTCCACTATGACCCATCACTCTTGGGTGGCCCTGCAAAGCATGGCTCATAGCTTCACTGATTTACACAAGCCTCTTCACATGCATCGCTGACTCAGTGGACATGAATTTAAGCAAACTCCGGGAGACAGAGGAGGACAGAGAAGCCTGGCATGTTGCAGCCCATGGGATCACACAGAGTCGGACATGACTTAGCAACAGAACAACAGAAACATATCCAAACATTCCCAGCTTGTTCTGATCTTGAAAAGGCAAAAGCATTTATAGTCCCAAGGATTCGTGTAAGGATGTCATGGTCAAGAAGGAGCAGGGAAACTGTTTCTAAGCACTATGCCTGGTACTTGGTGAAAGCATAATAAACATATGTTGCATAAGTGAATGAGTACACCAAGACATGAATGAAATATAGCAAGCTCTTCTGAGAGAGCCGACAGGGTGGTCTATACATGCCAGGGTAAAACTTTCACTTCTCCTTTAAATCCGCAAGGGAAGGACTCAGGTGAAATTATAAGCCCAAGGGACATAATTAGAAACATTCTCTGCACAAATTTTGCATTCCATTTGGAATTAAACCTAGGCCTTTAAGACTGATAGCACCCCCACCCATTAACACACTCTCGGTAACATATCCAGCGGCACAAATAGGGCAATGCTTTTCAAAATGGTGTTCTTTACAGAGGCACCTTTATTCCATGAAAATACTCCAGACAGATGCCCCCAAGCTGCTTCCTGGTCCCTCCTCTCAGCTTAGTCAGGGTGACCCTGCTTTTACCATTTTTTACATATGAGAGTTCCATCCCACAGGACATCTCTACCACTTCCAATGTCTGAAATCACCGATGCAGAAATGTGCTGCTCTAGCAGAGTGGCGTCCTACTTCTTGCGTATTTTCTGGAGAGGCTGGGACAGAAATGCAGTCTCACCACACAGTGGACAGCATGGGAGCAGATTTAATTAGAACCTCAAAGAGATGTCGGCCCCTCAGCTCACACCTGGGTTTTATAAACAAGTGCGTAAGTACCGGCGCACATGCACACCTGATTAGGCACCCAGTGGGTAAAGTACTTCCTTATTTATCAGTGAATAAATGTAATGTTTATCACAAATCCACATTGCTGTCTAAATGCACAAAACCTGATCAAATACAAGTACTTTGTACTTGTTCCCAAGAACATAGTAAAACTATTGCTCAGCTATTTTAAGTCCAAACTTGGGCAATTATAAGACTCTGCCTTACTCTATTTTCTCCCCTGAATGACATGGAAATTCCAAAGAGGGCTTGACAGGGTGTGCATTCTCTGCTGGCATCAGCTATTGAAATTGTCTTGCCTACCCTTTGGAAATTGGATGTTATGCCCACGACTTCTGCTACTGCCTGAGATCCTAACATGGGTTCCAGCTTCTTAGAGTTCATTGGTGCTCTCAGCCACTTCCAAGCCCCCTTGGGGCTGCACACTTTCAGCTGTCACCACATGACTGGAAGCCTGAGAGAAACTCAAAGAGATATCTTATGCCTTCTCATGTTTAGCTCATTTATTTCATTTCTCTCTTGCCAGTGTACGGTGAAACACAAACACAAGTCTCCTGCCACCATGAATTCTCAAATGGAAATCAGGCATCACTGCATTCTGTCCAGGTCTGTTATTTAGCCAACACACACCAGAATGATCAGTTGCTCTGATTGGCTATCTTTTCTAATTGGCCAATCTTTGTGCTATTCTGGTTGTTAAAAACCTAGAATGATGACTTTATTCTCAAATCTCTGAAATGACAGAAAGCTCAGTCAGCTCTTTTCTCTCCTAGATGTTGGGACTGGAGCTGAAGTCTCATGTCCATATTCCATTGTTGCTTTTTCTTCAAGGTAAGTATTTCCCCTAGCCTCAGTTCCATTCAGTTGCTCAGTCATGTCCGACTCTTTGCGACCCCATGAACCACAGCATGCCAGGCCTTCCTGTCCATCACCAACTCCTGGAGTTTACCCAAACTCATGTCCATTGAGTGGGTGATGCCATCCACCCATCTCATCCTCTGTTGTCCCCTTCTCCTCCTGCCTTCAATCTTTCCCAGCATCAGGGTCTTTGCAAATGAGTCAGCTCTTCTCATCAGATGGCCAAAGTATTGGAGTTTCAGCATCCATCCTTCCAATGAACACCCAGGACTGATCCCCTAGCCTAGATAACCTTTATCTAGTCCCTAGGATAGGGCACTGTGACTCGTCACCAATTTCTTTCCATTCTGTTGTTTACAGCACAAACTTTATGTCCAAATTCCTTTGGGGCTTGGCCTCTTGCTGTTCAAAGGAAACCTGAATATTGATACCCTTGTCTTTATAGATTACCCTCTGCAGTGAGGTTGAGGTTTTATTTTTAGAGATTCAAAACTAAGCATTGACTGCTTACTCTCTTTTTGTCTTCTTGGTATAAAACCCCATATCTTCTCTGAAGCAGTGCTTGCTACTGACTGGACAGGACAGGAAGTCACCAGTAGGGGTATTAGTTGCTCAGCTATGTCTGGCTCTTTGTGACCCCATGGACTGTAGCCCTCCAGTCTCCTCTGTCCATGGAATTCTCCAGACAAGAATACTAGAGTCGGTAGTCATTCCCTTCTCCAGGGGATTTCCCCAACTCAAGGATCGAACCTAGGTCTCCTGCACTGCAGGCAGATTCTTTACTGTCTGAGCCATCAGGGAAGCCCCAGAGAGGAGGTTGGACCCTGGCTAATATCTCAAAATTTGATCCTGCCACAACAGTAAGAGTGATGCACCTATCCAGTCCTTTCTTTTTTCAAATACAGAAGAAGGCCAAGAAATCAGAGAGAAGCAACTGGCCATGGTACCCTTCGAAGTCATGTTAACAGTAGAGAAGTTTATAATGTAACTCAGGGTCATGAGTAAATGGTTCCTGCTCCAGAGTCAAGTTAATACCAGAAGGATGGCTTTCTTATACAGACTCAATGAAGGGTTCTGGCAGGGAGGAAATCCAACGCTTTTTCAGACACAAAATTATTTTGCAATTCCAAATGGAATCCCGGCCCCCTGACATTGTACCCTGATATCACACACAATAATGAGACCAGTTTTTCTCAGAACCCAGCATGTTTCTTTTCATTTTACGGAAACTGGCTCATATACTACACATTCTGCTTATTAATTTATAAAACAGGCTGTGACTAGACCTAGCTATGGAGAACCACAAAATACAACATAGGTGGAAGACTCACCCAGTGAAGGTGTAGAATTGAGAAGATCACAAAAGTGTGCCATCAGAAGCATCTCTGGACCTAGAACCTGGACATAGCCAGGTGGTAAGATTGCTAAACATTACCTTACACAGTAGAAGAGACAGTGAAATGACCTGGAAGCATAAAAGGAAGCAAGCCTGACCACTCTTTGCCCTGGGCCTCTCAGACTTGTCAGATTTCTCACCTGCTCAGGCTGCTGACCACTGCCCTGTCCCTGGGGGAAGAAGAGGAACACTAGAGGCTTGCGTCAGAGGGATCCTAGTCAACACTGTCCTCATACCCTTTTGATGCTGGATACAGTTGTAAATAGAACCCATTGTTGCCTGTGAGTTCTCTGTCATTTTTGTTTAAAAAAAAAAAAAAAAAAAAGGTGTATAATTGCTTTGCAATGTTGTGTTAGTTTCTGCGGTACAACAGCGTGAGCTGGCTCTATGTATAACACATGTCCCCTCCCTCTGGGTCTCCCTTCCACCCTCTGCACGGAGCTCAGCTCCTTGTACTATATAGCAGCTTCCCACTAGCAATAGTGGGGTTTCCCTCATAGCTCAGTCGGTAAAGAATCACCTGCAATGTAAGAGACCCGGGTTGAGTTCCTGGGTCCCGAAGATCCCCTGGAGAAGGAAATGGCAATCCACTCCAGTATTCTTGCCTGGAGAATCCCACGGACAGAGGAGCCTGGTGGGCTACATGGGGTCTCAGAGAGTCGGACACGACTGAGAGACTAAACCACCACCACTGCCGTATATACGTGAATGCTTCTCTCAGTGTGGCCCACCCTCTCCTTTTCCTGCTGTGTCTGGGTGTATTTCTGTCATTTTTGAAGCCAGTCACAGTCATCCCAAATCTGGGCCAAAGATCCTGTGATTTTTGGCAGATTGCTTCATTTCTCCAAGCATCTATTTCATCTATAAAATGGATAATAAAGATAGCTTCCCTATAAATTTTGGGAACTTAGCAAAGGGTGAGGCCAGAGAAAGTGCTTTGTTAGGTACTATTATTAATACTATTAACCTGTCATTTTCCACATGGAATTTGGTAGGTTACTATGTCCATAACTATTCATTGGCATAATCCTTTAATGATTATGAATAGCCTTCCATTTTATGAGAGCCTGCCTTGGACAGAGGGGCCTGGTGGGCTACAGTTCATCAGGTTGCAAAGAGGCGACCACAACTAAAGTGCCTGAGTGTGCACATGTGCATGGTTTATTTAGTCAAATACTAGGGGTCAGTTAGACTGTGTTCATTTGTCTGTTATCCTTTTAGGTAAAGTTAGCTGATTAAATATATGTATCTATATGCACTCCCTCCCCAAACCTCTCAAAAACTACATGGAAGGGATTTTTTTAAAAGCATAAACTCATTGGAATAAGAACAGGAGTGGAAGCACTAGCAATAGAATTATGGAAGCAGAAAAACAAATAATTTAGCACACCCAAGAAAATGGAGTCTTCAGTCAGCAGAAGGGAAAGCTAAGAACTACGCCTTTCTACATCTCAGAATTCCCCTAGGGCTTGGGAATTGGTGGCACCAAATAGCTCTGGAAGCTGAGATGAAAAGACATGCAAAAATAAAATGGATTACTCGAAAGTCTGTTTCAGAAGCAACCATACTCCCAGATCCCTTCATCACTCTCAGAAAACCACTCATTTGCTACCTCGTGCTACCTAGTCCAAAGACTGAAGGATTCTTCCCTAGAGAGAGTAAAACAGGAATTCACCTTGCTTATAGTTTCCTTTGCTGTGCAGAAGCTTTTAAGTTTGATTAGGTCCCATTTGTTCATTTTTTATTTTATTTCCGATATTCTGGGAGGTGGGTTATAGAGGATCCTGCTGTGATGTAAGTCAGAGAGTGTTTTGCCTATGTTTTCCTCTAGGAGTTTTATGGTTTCTGGTCTTACATTTAGATCTTTAATCCATTTTGAGTTTATTTTTGTGTATGGTGTTAGAAAGTGTTCTAGTTTCATTCTTTTACAAGTGTTCAACCAGTTTTCCCAGCACCGCTTGTTAAAAAGATTGTCTTTAATCCATCGTATATTCTTGCCTCCTTTGTCAAAGATAAGGTGACCATATGTGCGTGGATTTATCTCTGGGCTTTCTATTTTGTTCCATTGATCTATATTTCTGTCTTTGTGCCAGTACCATACTGTCTTGATGACTGTGGCTTTGTAGTAGAGCCTGAAAGGTGAAAAGACAGCCTTCAGAATGGGAGAAAATAATAGCAAATTAAGCAACAGACAAACAATTAATCTCAAAAATATACAAGCAACTCCTACAGCTCAATTCCAGAAAAATAAATGACCCAATCAAAAAATGGGCCAAAGAACTAAATAGACATTTCTCCAAAGAAGACATACAGATGGCTAACAAACACATGAAAAGATGCTCAACATCACTCATTATCAGAGAAATGCAAATCAAAACCACTATGAGGTACCATTTCACGCCAGTCAGAATGGCTGCGATCCAAAAGTCCACAAGCAACAAATGCTGGAGAGGGTGCGGAGAGAAGGGAACCCTCTTACACTGTTGGTGGGAATGCAAACTAGTACAGCCACTTTGGAGAACAGTATGGAGATTCCTCAAAAAACTGGGAATAGAACTGCCTTTTGATCCAGCAATCCCACTGCTGGGCATACACACTGAGAAAACCAGAATTGAAAGAGACACGTGTACCCCAATGTTCATAGCAGCACTGTTTACAAGAGCCAGGACGTGGAAACAACCTAGATGTCCATCCGCAGATGAATGGATAAGAAAGCTGTGGTACATATACACAATGGAGTATTACTCAGCCATTAAAAAGAATACATTTGAATCAGTTCTAAGGAGGTGGATGGAACTGGAGCCTATTATACAGAGTGAAGTAAGCCAGAAAGAAAAACACAAATACAGTATACTAACGCATATATATGGAATTTAGAAAGATGGTAAAAATAAACCTATTTACGAGACAGCAAAAGAGACACTGATGTATAGAACAGACTTTTGGACTCTGGGACCAGGAGAGGGTGGGATGATTGGGGAGAATAGCATTGAAATATGTATAATATCATATCTGAAACGAGTCGTCAGTCCAGGTATGATGCCCGATAACAGATGCCTGGGGCTGAAGCACTGGGACGACCTGGAGGGATGGTGTGGGGAGGGGGGAGGGAGGAGGGTTCAAGATGGGGAACACATGTATACTGGTGGCGGATCCATCTCGATGTATAGTAAAAGCAATACAATATTGTAAAGTTAAGCAAAATAAAAAAAAATTAAAATAAAATTTAAAAAAAAAAAAAAAAAAAAAAAAAACAGGAATTCACCAGGATACAGGTACAACTAAAGGTGGGGTTTTCATATGGAACTGAGTGAGGCAAATGGATGCTAAGTTCCCCAGGATTCTTTTCCCTCTGCAGCCAGCCCCACTCCCTCCAGACTGAAGGCTGGAGGTTAGAATCCTCTCTGTGGCACCTGAACAACCCAAGAGGAAAAACTTAAAGACCTGGAATCAGAGCTTTCTCACCTCAACTATCTGCTAGGTCATCCGACGGCAAAGGTCATGGTCGCCAGTTCCCTCTGCAAGGACCACAGCTTCCAACCTCCCTTTCCTTGACTCACTCTTAAACAAGGTCTGGCAATCAAGGATTGCCGGAGATCTGAAGAATGCCTTTGCTCTGACAGAGCAGAAACAGAAAACAACAACTTGGTGGGCTGCATAGGGGGATGAAACGTCTTGAAAGCAAAAAACTGGCATGAATATTCTCAAAGGCATCAGGACATTTTGCTTTGATGAGAGAACAAGGACAAATAAAAAGGAACATTCATAAAACAAAAAAATCTCTTAGAAATTAACAACATGATGGCAAAAATGAAAACTAAGAACTCAGTGGAAGAGCTGGAATATAAGAAAAATTTCCAGAACTAGTAGCAAAAAAAAAAAAAGATTGTAAATGAGAAAGGATTTATTTTTTTAATTTATTACAGAAAATTATTTGGTGGAAATATTTGAAAGAAAGATTTTAAACTATATAAGCCAAAAGATTTTGTAGTGTTGGATAAAATCAGAAAAGAATTCAATTTCTAAAAGGTTTTGAACCTTTAAAACACAGAAAACAGGAAAAGTTTATTCTCAAGTGCCAGAACATCTAGGTAGACAGCAAGTACTGGAACTCAATTAGCGATCTTTCTAAATTAAGTAAATTTAATGCCTACCACCTGCAAAGTTAAAAATCTTTTACATGAGACACATTGGCAAATCATGATTTCAGCGCACCTATTTTCAATGAGAGCTTAAAAGGCCTAAGCCAAAAATGAAGACAAGGGCAAAGAACAGCCTCTTTATGTAAATCTTTCCAGCTAATCTTCACAAGCTCCAGAAAGAGTGAGGTGGAATAAATGAACTCTCAACTCCTGTGGCTGCTTCTAGGACTACTCAGATTCAGCCATGAGAAATTATTGACCAGCAGATGTAACTTGCGGGGAAGGCAATGGCACCCCCCCCAGTCTCTGCCTGGATCCCTGGTGGGGCCCTGGTGGGCCGGTCCTGGGGTCGCTGGGGTCGGCCGCTGGCCTTCCTTTTCTTTTCTTTTCCTGCTTGGGGGTGGCCCCGGGGCGCCCGCTGAGCAGCAGCAGCAGATGTAACTTGCCTTTTACCTTTATTCTTTGTATTGATAAGATTCACATGGAATGTCCTTGTGGTTCCACATACTGTTAGGTGCTCAGAGTATTTTGACAAGATCAAGTATACCCTAGCAAAATGAAACAGAAAATTGTGGCAATTAAGAAGAAATCCTAGACCAAGTATTTCACTTTCCCTAAAATATACAGGAATTGAGGGTAAAACGTTCTTAAAAGTCTCTGCTTTAGTTTATTTCTAACCTTAATCTGTGCCTCAGCCTTGCAGAAGGAGGCGGAAAGCTGCAATAGTCAAGTAAATCTGACACAGGTATATTAATAACTACCCCTTGGTGCTCCGGGGAAGGCAGCACCCCACCCCGTACTTTTCTGTCCCATGGCGGGTCCTGGGGCTCGTCCGGGGTCCGGTCGCGCGGCCTCTTTCTTTCACTTTCTGCATTGGGAGGAGATGGCAACCCACTCCTTCCGGTGGGACGGGGAGCCTGGTGAGCTCCGTCCTGGGGTCGCACAGAGTCGGACACGACTGAAGCGACTTAGCAGCAGCAGCAGCACCCCTTGGTGCTCAGGAGAATTCCTAGTGAAATTGCTAGGTGGTATTTGGGGGGGGGGGCAAGGAGCTTTGTTTTTTTTTGTTGTTGTTATATTTCAGTGCAGAAAGAATTCAGCCAGAGGCAAATTGATAAATAAGAAGTGATTTACTAGATAGAATAGGATTCTTGTGAGGTTTACAAGCGGACATATGAGAAGGTCCCTTGCCCTGAGAACTTAGGGGGCTACAGTTTTATAATCAAAGGAAAAATGGGGAGGGAAAAGGCCATGTTCTTCCTCATTTTTGAGTAGACATCATGCTTCCATCATCAGTTCCTCTTCCACATTGGACTGGGGGGGGGGGTCTTTTTGTCTTACATGGTCAAGTCAGGACTGTCATGGCGCAATGGAAATGAGCCAAAAAGCCATAACACATGCTATAAATGGTAAATCATCTCAGGTCTTGGTATACTGTCACCTTTTGCTTATATTTTTGTTTTTAGTGCACACAGAAGAGCATGTCCTAGGAATCATTAATTTACCAGATAGGATGTGGGTCTCATACCAGCATTGTTCCATTGTTTAGGGATATTTCTTGTTTCCATTAAACTGTTTTGTAGCTAAGTAAGCCTGCTTGGTTTTGCAGTTAAGCAAACCTGCTTTTCTTTGAGTAATCATTAACTTATAGGGGTTTCCTATCAGATCAGATCAGATCAGTCGCTCAGTCATGTCCGACTCCTTGCGACCCCATGAATTGCAGCACGCCAGGCCTCCCTGTCCATCACCAACTCCCGGAGTTCACTCAGACTCACGTCCATCGAGTCAGTGATGCCATCCAGCCATCTCATCTTCTGTTGTCCCCTTATCCTCCTGCCCCCAACCCCTCCCAGCATCAGAGTCTTTGCCAATGAGTCAATTCTTCGCATGAGGCGGCCAAAGTACTGGAGTTTCAGCTTTAGCATCATTCCTTCCAAAGAAATCCCAGGGCTGATCTCCTTCAGAATGGACTGGTTGGATCTCCTTGCAATCCAAGGGACTCTCAAGAGTCTTCTCCAACACCACAGTTCAAAAGCATCAATTCTTTGGCGCTCAGCCTTCTTCACAGTCCAACTCTCACATCCATACACGACCACAGTAAAAACCATAGCCTTGACTAGACAAACCTTTGTTGGCAAAGTAATGTCTCTGCTTTTGAATATGCTATCTAGGTTGGTCATAACTTTCTTTCCAAGGAGTAAGCATCTTTTAATTTCATGGCTACAGTCACCATCTGCAGTGATTTTGGAGCCCAGAAAAATAAAGTCTGACACTGTTTCCCCATCTATTTCCCATGAAGTGATGGGACCAGATGCCATGATCTTGGTTTTCTGAATGTTGAGCTTTAAGCCAACTTTTTCATTCTCCACTTTCACTTTCATCAAGAGGCTTTTTAGTTCCTCTTCACTTTCTGCCATAAGGGCTTTCCTATATACTATATATATATATATATATATATATATATATACTGACAATTCCCTAGTGAGATTAGCTATTTAGCCACTTACTTTGTCCCTTTACTCTGTCCCTATCACTGGCTTCCCCTTCACAGACCACAGCCTTGTCATGGCGAAGAGGCTTGCATAATTCAATCAAGCTATGAGCCATGCCACCATGCTCATAGGATCATGGCATCCGGTCCCATCACTTCATGGCAAATCAAAGGGGAAAAAGTGGAAGCAATGACAGATTTTATTTTCTTGGGCTCCAACATCATTGCAGACAGTGACTATAGCCATGAAATTCAAAGACACTTGCTCCTTGGAAGGAAAGCTATGACAAACCTAGACAGCATATTATAAAGCAAGGACATCACTTTGTCAACAAAGATCCATATAGTCAAAGGTATGGTTTTTCCAATAGTCATGTATGAATGTAAGAGCTGGACTATAAAGAAGGCTGAGCACCAAAGAACTGGTATTTTCAAACTGTAGTACTGGAGAACTCTCTTCAGAGTCCCTTGGACTGCAAGGAGATCAAACCAGGCAATCCTAAAGGAAATCAACCGTGAATATTCACTGAAAGGACTGATGCTGAAGCTGAAAGTCCAATACTTTGCCACCTGATTTGAAGAGCTGACTCATTGGAAAAGACTTGGATGCTGGGAAAGATTGAAGGCAAAAGGAGAAGGGGGCAGCAGAGGATGAGATGGTTAGATGATTCAATCACCGAGTCAATGAACATGAATTTCAGCAAACTCTGGGAGATAGCGGAGGACAGAGGAGCCTGGTATGCTTCAGTTCATGAGGTCTCACAGAGTCAGACACGACTTAGCAACTGAACACCAGCAGCATCAGTAGCATGCTCTGTGACACACTAATTCAGTCACAATCTCTGGGTGTAAGGCCATGGCATTGATATTGTCTAAAAGCTACTTAAACAACCCTAATGGACAGAAAGAACTGAAAACCACTGATAATCACATCTATAATTTGGGCTAAAAACACTTTGAAACTCATGCTTTGGATCAGCTATTTATATTTCTTTCAAAGCTGGTAATTGCTAAATATCTACTTACTCTGAAGCTATCTAGATATGGTGTCCAAATAGGTGACCATACTTTGTTAAAGTGGTTTCATAGCTAGCACCTGGCTCTATTCTCTAGTTTCTCAGTAATAAGGTGCAATAAGCTGGGGGTTGGAATGGGGAGACAGCAACCCAGAATATCTTTCTGGAGATGCCCGAATGATTCGAAGCAAAATAACAATATAAGTAAGATTTCTATTGGAGTGTCTGAATAACAATCCTATATCTGTGTGGGTGTGCTTAGTCGCATTTTAATGGGAAAGACTTCAAAATTTACTGTCAGGGCATTAAATTGGGGTCTAACATTGATAAGCTCAGGAAACAAACATCGGCTATTTTACTCTTTGTGAGAGGGCCAGAGTCTTACAGTGATGTGAGGGCAAAATGATCACTTCGACTTAATAACTGTCTTCCTAATTGTATCCAGGGAAGTTGTATATATATTTTCCTTTGAGTAATTACTCTGTATTTTTCCTCCAGGTTCAGTGGCATTTTCTCTACAGAGATAATAATAGAGCTAGCGTAATAGTGGAAAATAACCTCAGGCAGTCTATTGTAAAGGGTGGGGGGAGAAGAAGCAAGCAATGAGAAGAGAGAGAAGATAAGGTGATGAAGAGGACAATGGTCATGATGGCAAAAACAAACAAAAAAGAGGAACAGAAGGAAAAGGAGTAGGAGAAGCAATAGCAGGACAGGAGCCAACACTAGCTGAGAGTCTTTCCAAGTTTCATATGTCCTCCAAGGGTATTGGTTAAAATTTGCAGATTCCTAGTCCCCATGTTACCCAAGAATCAGAATGGGAAGAGGGACACCTAGCAATTTTCATTTTAGACAAGCATCTGAGATGAGCTTTACGCAAAATAAACTTTAAAAATTACTGGCCTCAAGATATGCCTAGTACCAATGGTCAGGGATGCTGTTCAATTTAATCAATTTATTTTTTGAGCTCCCAGTCTTGCCAGAGCAACAAAGGGTAATCATTTTTTCAGATAATATAAACTCAGGAACATGGTGTTTTTAGGATTAATCTCAAACCATGGGCAGTTCTGTTTGCTGCAACACCAAGAAAATGACCAGAGAAGACAAAGAGGGAATCATAACAGTTAGCCTTAACTGAGCACTTAGCACGTGGCAAGCCCTGTTCTAAAAGATTTACATGACTGAGTCACCTCCAGTTCTTATGAAGAATCTGCAGGTTTTTTTTTCCCTCAGTGCACAGATAAGGAAGCTGAAGTTTCAGGTTAAAACAACAGTGCTAGTAAGGGGCAGAGGGGACTCATACCCTCAACTGCTCAAACTACTAAACTTCAAAATAGTCCATGCGAACGAAGATAGAAGTACTGCAAGCCTGGGATTCTTCAGGCAAAAGTACTGGGGTGGGGTGCCATTGCCTTCCCCGATGACTTAGGTTACGTGTCTGTAAAATGGAATTGGTGGTACCAGTGTAGTGAGAAGCTAGTAAATGTTAACTCCTTATGAAGAGCATATAGTACTGTATAAGTCCTATCATTATATTCCTGTAATCATGGTGCACACGGGCCAGATCTAAACCTTCCAGATGAAGTAAAGAAATAGAAATGAAGTGACTGTGTTACTGTTCAATCACACAGATAGAATCATAGGTGGGTTCTAACAGCAGGAGGGCAAAATGGAGTGGTGAAGTCAAGTTTTCTAAAAGATGCTCCTTTGATGGTTGTCTAAGTGTGCCTCAAGGTCTGACTGCCACTCTTGATACTGACTGTAGGATCCACTGGGCTCAAGCTTTCACAATACATTTCCATCATATTTCACACATCAACTCAATATAGTACCTGACTTTTTTTAAGTGCCATTTTTAGAGACTGTGTTTAGAGGAGCAACTTTCTAGTCTTTCTAGTTCTTCCCATTAGCCTAAACTCAGTGACTATTTTCCACCATGAAATCAAATGCCAAGAGTTCAAAGAGGAAAGAGCTGGTACCTGGTCACACGAGCTGCATGAGCCACAGGTGACTCACTTCACTCTTCTGCATTTCAGCGCGTTGGAGCCCATCAAATCTGTCTTGCTTCTCTCAGCAGGATTACAGCAAAAATCTACTGAGAATATGCAAGACTATGATCAAAAGAAATAAAAGAGGAAGGGGAGCATATTGGAGTAGAAGAAGAAAAGAGAATGATGTGTGAATTGGGTACCAGAGCCAGGCAGGTTTAAGCTCGGAAATCATGCAACCAAAGTGCCTCCAAAACCGTACCACATCCTCCCCACTGGAAAAACGCTTTGACAGCAAACTGTGGCATAACTAAGGTGCTACTTTCTCAATAAAAGTAACTCATTAACTTACACTAGGTATATCATCGGAGAAGGCAATGGCACCCCACTCCAGTACTCTAGCCTGGAAAATCCCATGGACAGAGGAGCCTGGTAGGCTGCAGTCCATGGGGTCGCTAAGAGTCGGACACAACTGAGCGACTTCACTTTCACTTTTCACTTTCATGCATTGGAGAAGGAAATGGCAACCCACTCCAGTGTTCTTGCCTGGAGAATCCCAGGGACGGGGGAGCCTGGTGGGCTGCCATCTATGGGGTCGCACAGAGTCGGACACGACTGAAGTAACTTAGCATAGCATAGCATAGGTATATCATATAACTGCATCAGGTAAGTTACCATTACAGCCCTTTTTACATATGAAGAAACAAAAGCACACAAGGGTCAAAATCATGACAAAACATCCCGAGGAAATAAAGTGGCAAAACTGGGACCCTACCCCTGGCAGTCTGGCCCCAGAGCCTGCTCTTGCCTCTGCACTTACTGCTTCTCAAAAGAGTGTCCATGTCAAGTTTGGGATCTGTTTGTCAAATGCTGTCACTTTTCCAATCAACACTCCATTCACCTTGCAAATAAAATTAAAGGCACTGCTTCTGCTTTTTCTAGTGATAAAGCACCAGGAAAGAAGAGACTGGATCACCAGCCGCCGCCCTCCGTAAACCACTTTCTCAAAGCTATTTTTCCCAAGCTTTCCCAGTGACAAAGCCCCGTATTTCCCCAAGTATAGGTGTGGCCCCACCCCAGAATCCTGATTAACATGGACTGAAAAGTCAGAAGAACATGAATAGCCTAAACTGACTCCTTCACCTTGCTAAAATCTGTTCCATCTCCCCTACCACCAAACACACACACACACACACACACACACACACACACACACACACACACGTCCATCTCTTTCCCAAATTTGGGGGCTGGGAAGGAACTCTTGGCCACAATTATTTTTGCACCAAAATATACTTTCTCAAATAGTAATTCTGTAGTGGAGAATAATCTGGACAATGCCACTTAAGCAATCAGAGATAGCATCTCTAGTAATTTAGACACTTGGATATCTGTACCTCCTGATACCAGCAGTGAAAATGATATAACATTACTTCCTGGGATATAACTTTCTTCCTGGGATGTAACAACCCAGACCTGGCCAGTACACGTTTGCTTAAGATATTGGACCTGTTGTCCTCTTCCTTGTTGTGAGTAAAGAGCTATGGCTGCAGTGTGACTGGGTTTGGACAATGCAGAAAAGAGTCTGCAGGAGGCTTCAGGGAAAAGGGTACAGACACAAATGCTCAGAGGAGACAGGCAGATACCACAACTGATTGTGTAAGTCAAGCTTAAGACAAAGTTTTCTTTAAATCTCTGACTCCTGCTATGTTTTCCTACTTTTGATAGAGTCAAGGATACCTGAACTTTATCATAAGAAAAAAAAAAAGCGGAGGTAAACAAAATTGCAGAAATTTACCCTTTGTCTCAGTGTCTGATAATGGTGGGAATTCTGACCTGCATTTCTTAGTTTTCTTTTTTTTTAATGTCTTTTTTAAGAAGCCAGAAAACCAGATTTGCATTAGACAACTGCCAAGTTTAAGTGTCAGAAATCAGCTCAGAATTTTAAGGTAATGTGCGGTGGACTGATTCTACTTTCACAGACTTGTTTGGTCTTTGCAGTGAGTTAGTGGTGCTCAAAGAGGCCTGGGAAGGCAACTGGGGACCGAGACATCTGTTCTAGGGTGGGAAGCAATCTAAGACCCCCCAGCGTCAGTTGTAGGATTGGTCATCTTCAGGTTCTATTTCTAGCAGGACCACTGAGGGACAAACAACAGTAATAGATTGAACCTAACTTTTCCTTTGCTTCTCATCTCCTTCCAATGAACGCTGGGATTAATCTGTCTGTTGTTTAAATAAACGTAATCCTTGAAGGACTGCACTGAAGCTGTTGTAAATAGGCAAGGAAAAGCAGGCCTCAAACAATTGTTTCTAACTGTGGTTCTAAGAGTGGACCAACCCTGATCCCAGATATGACAAGTAAGAAATACACTCAGTAAGACTGAAAAGCCATCTCCTGGCTTGTGGAATAATAAATAATGAGGATCACAAGGTACAAGGGCCTGTGGAAGTGAAATTATTTTCATTTTCTCAAATTGGATGTTATTAATATACTTTGGTTCTTTTTATCACGACTTCAACAATTATTTTTGCACTGAAATATTCTTTCTCAAACAGTAATTTTGTAGTGGAGAATAATCTGGACAATGCCATTTTATTCAAGTGATCAGAAACAGCATCTCTAGTAATTTAGACACATGGATATCTGTACCTCCTGCACCAGCAGTGAAAATGACATAACATCACGTCCTACTAAAAAAAAAAAAAAAAAAATAATCTAACCTAATCATGAGAAATTTGAAGAAGCTCTTCAGAATAGCTAATAGTAGTATACCAATGGTAATGTCTTGGTTTAGCTAACTAGTACTATAGATACATAATATGGCAAAGCTGAGTGAAAGATAAATGAGCCCTATATACTGTGGTTACAACTTTTTGTAAATCTAACATTACTTCAAGATGAAAAGCTAGAAAAGATCTTGTTTTTATAACCCCACCCCTAAGTCTTTTTTAAACAATTTAAAAGGATTTAAATCTACTACTTGCTATATTTAAATTGTCTAAATTAACTAATTCAACATTGGTATTTGCTTTTAAATGTTGAATGATGCTTAAATGCATGAACCACAGGAGAGATATGCTTAAATGCATGTTCAAATGCATGAACCACAAAATGGGAAAATATGGATTGTCAATGACTATTTTTTACTTGCTTTCTGTCTGCTGAAGGGCATGGTGATTGTTTATGTTTCTAGACTTATTTTTTATTTATTTTTTTAATGGGAACTTACTTTTGTTTCTAAACACTTTTCCTTTCTTTATTATACAAACCTCCACTTTACCCTTTCTTTGGGGAATTGCTCTTTCCTAACTGAAAACACTGAAATGATGATGTAACTACAAGTCATACGAAAGCTAATACCCTCCTTACACTTTCTTTTTTTAAATTTTATTTTATTTAACTTTACAATATTGTATTGGTTTTGCCATATATCAAAATGAATCTGCCACAGGTATACATGTGTTCCCCATCCTAACCCTCCTTACACTTTCAAATACAGTGTCGGTCACATGGTCTACATCTAGCCAATCAGAACACACTGACTGGCCCAGCGTGAAGGTATCCGTATCAGTGAAGCCTAGCGCCCATAGTTTTGCTCTGGGACTTTCACATTGAGGACTGAAAGGAAGTCCTCTTTTCCCCTTTATATTATGAACTCAAAAGCTGTGATCTCAGAAGTGGCAATGGTCACATATGTCACCCTGTGGAAAAGCCTGAGAAATGAGAACTATGAACATATAGAAGCTGAGAAATGAGAGAGAAGATGAGAAGCTGCTGCTGCTGCTGCTGCTGCTAAGTCGCTTCAGTCCTATCGGACTCTGTGAGACCCCAGAGACGGCAACCCACCAGGCTCCCCCATCCCTGGGATTCTCCAGGCAAGAACACTGGAGTGGGTTGCCATTTCCTTCTCCAGTGCATGAAAGTGAAAGTGAAAGTGCCCGACTCTTAGCGACCCCACAGACTGCAGCCTACCACGCTCTTCCATCCACAGGACCCTCCAGGCAAAAGCATGGGCACTTGACAAAAGCTATTTAAGTCTCTGATTCCAGTCTCTTGGGCCAGTTCTATATTTCATTTTTCATGCTTTAATAACATAACCCAATATATTTCCCTTCTCGTGCTTAAGCTGGTTTTAGTTAGGACACAGCTTTTTGTCTTTTGAAACGAAAATAATTTTGATTCATCCAAGATGACTTTTGTTGTATACCACTACTCCTGGGACTAATTCAAGGGGAGGGGACAGATAATATGGGTAAATGTCAATGAAGAATAAATTCATTATAAAAGGGAGACACCTGAATCAGCATCAAAGATCACTTAGGAATATTAGAAGGCAGAATGAAGATCAGCGCTGAAAGATGAGCTAGTCAAAAATTCTCAGTTCCAGGAATGAAAAGAAAGTAAGTTTTATGAACTAGATCAATGGGCAATCATCAATTCCAGATCAAATTATTAAAGTTTTGGTTTGAATTACTCACAAAATAAATTTTGATCACTGACACCCAGCATGACATGGAGAGAGTCAATCCTATAGAAACTGTATATCTAGACTTCTACATAGCATGTAACAAGGTCTTCTACTACTCTTTCGAACAGTCACTGGTGAGGGAAAGTTGAAACTGCTTCTAAAGCATACTATTATTAAACTAACTTGTAAGGAAGTTTCTAGTAGTTCTATCTTTTCTCTTTCAATAAATTAACTAACTTAAATCTTTTTATTAATAACCTGAACGAAGCTACTAATAGAAAGCTGACTTCATTTGTATACACCATAAAGCTCAGAGCAAATCAGTGGATGATAAAATCAAGATTCCAAACATCCTGCATCCATATACACAGATAACAAGAACACAAAAACTGTGCAAATCAGGGTGGAAATGTGGCTTAATAGCACATGTGACTATAAATAGAAATTACTGTAAATTATTTGTTCAACAAGGAAAAAGTAAACCTAACTCAGTTTTATGCTATCGTGGCAGAGGGAGAGTTTCCAGAAAGAGGTGAAATTCTTGCTCTAATCAACACAGGTTTGGCTGACTATATTACATTTAATTCTGAGTGCCATATTTTTAAAAGTATGTTTAAAAGATCCTGTTCAGACAAGAGTAACCAGAATGCTAAATCATTAAAACAGATTGAGAATGTTTAACCTAAAGTAAGAAAACTTAGACAAGACATAATAAATCTGTCTTCCAAATCAGAAAAGCTGTCACACACAAAAAAGAGCTTAATGCCTACCAGTGTGGTGCAGTAGGGAAAAATTAGCATGACTTGAGGAAAACAATGAGCAAAGATGTATGTCATTATAAGGAAAGGTTTTGTAACCGTTTGAGCTAACCCAAACCAAAGAATAGGCTGTTTTGGGAGAGACCCTGCATTACCTATTTGATAGAAATATTCCTTTTTAAAAATTTCTAATTTTATTGGCTTATAGTTGATTTACAATGTTGTGTTAGTTTCAGGTGTACAGCAAAGTGACTCAGTTATATATGCACATTTATTTATTTTTTTAGATTCTCTTCTCACATAGGTTATCACAAAGTATTGAGTAGAGTGCCCCACTACACAGTAGGTCCTTGCTGGTTCTCTGTCTTACACGTAGTAGTGTGTGTGCATTCATCTCAAGCTCCTGATTTACCCCCTCCATTTCCACTTTGGTAACCTTAAGTTTTGGTTAAGAACATTTAAGTTTGTTCTCGCTATCTGTAAGTCTGCTTCTGTTTTGTAAATGAGTTCATTTTTATCTTTATTTTTTGTTTATTAGAATCCACACATGAGTGATATCCCATGCATGTCTTTCTCTGAGTTACTTCACTTGTTATGATAATCTCTAGACTCATGGTGTTATTTTATTTTTATAGGTAAGTAATATTTCATTGTTTATTTGCACCATGTATTTTTTATCCACTCAAGTCAGTAAAATTTGAAGCTACAGCTGACACTACAGAAATTAAAAGAGTCATGAGACTACTACAAATAACTACATGCCAAAAGACGGGAAACCTGGAAGAAATAGACAAATTCTTAAAAAAGATAAAACCTTCTAAGACTGAACCAGGAAGAAATAGAAAATATGAACAGACACCAAGTACTGAAATTGAAACAGTGATTTAAAAACTTCCAACAAACAGAAGTCCAGGATAAGATAACTTCACAGGTGAATTCTATTAAACATTTAGAGAAAAGTTAACACCTACCCTTCTGAAACTCTTCCAAAAATCACAGAGGAAGGAACACTCAAGCTCATTCTATGAGGCCACCATTACCTTGATACCAAAACCAAAGATAACACACAAAGAATAAAATTATAGGCCAATATCACTGATGAACATAGACGCAAAAATACACAACAAAACCGAATCCAACAATACACTAAAAGGATCATATACCACAATCAAGTGGGATTTATCTCAGGGATGCAAGAATTCTTTAATGTCCACAAATCAATCAATGTGAAACACCACATTAACAAAGAAAAGAATGAAAACCATATGATGATCCCAACAAATGCACAAAAAGCTTTTGACAAAATTCAATACCGATTCATGATAAAAAGCTCTCTGGAAAGTGAGAATAGAGGAAACTTATCCCAACAGTGGAAACAGTGTCAGACTTTATTTTTCTGGGCTCCAAAATCACTACAGATGGTGACTGCAGCCATGAAATTAAAAGACGCTTACTCCTTGGAAGGAAAGTTATGACCAACCTAGAAAGCATATTCCAAAGCAGAGACATTACTTTGCCAGCAAAGGTTCGTCTAGTCAAGGCTATGGTTTTTCCTGTGGTCATGTATGGATGTGAGAGTTGGACTGTAAAGAAGGCTGAGCACCAAAGAATTGATGCTTTTGAGCTGTGGTGTTGGAGAAGACTCTTGAGAGTCCCTTGGACTGCAAGGAGATCCAACCAGTCCATTCTGAAGGAGATCAGCCCTGGGATTTCTTTGGAAGGAATGATGCTAAAGCTGAAACTCCAGTACTTTGGCCACCTCATGCAAGGAGTTGACTCATTGGAGAAGACTCTGATGCTGGGAGGGATTGAAGGCAAGAGGAGAAGGGGATGACAGAGGGTGAGATGGCTAGATGGCATCACTGACTCGATGGACGTGAGCCTGAGTGAACTCCGGGAGTTGGTGATGGACAGGGAGGCCTGGCATGCTGCAGTTCATGGGGTTGCAAAGAGTCGGACACGACTGAGCGACTAATCTGATCTGATCCCAACACAAAAAAGGTCATATATGACAAACCCATAGTTACTGTCATTCTCAATTGTGAAAAGGAATATTCCTTAGGAGTTTCATACATTTAAGAACGTGTTAACTAGATCAATGCTTCTCAAACTTTAATTGTATATGAATCAACATGGAGTCATTAGAAAAATCAGTTCTGATTCAGTAGTGTTGGGGTGTGGGCTGATAGACCAAATGAATTTCTAAAAAACTCCAAAGTGATGCCTATCATGTAGTATGTGAACCACACTCTGAGAAGCAAGGAACCAGATAACTGTTAAGGTTACTTTTTGATACTGACAGTCTATAATTTTCACTTAAAAAAACCCTTCAGGAACAGCAAAAGCAATTATATTCTGTGTTTTCCATATGAAAATGGCAGTGTTTGAGAGCACAGAGGGAGCAGAAGCATTGCCTGGAATTCAAAACTTTCTCAGTAAATGCAAATTTTTAAGGACCCCATTCTAAAGTAAAAAAAGAAAGATTAATAAATATTTGTATATGACTACATTTAATTATCTACTAGAAGTGACAAGTCATGTTCAATAATTGGAATTAATAGCACTCATTTCTTCAATTTTAATAATTCAACTTTGTATTAAATTCAATACTTTGTCCAGTTCACTCAATAAGTCCTTTATAATTACTCATCCACTCTGGAGCCTTTCAGTGTACAGACTTTGCTTTATTATCTTCTTACCTTCATTCTTGTAGATAGAACTTCCTAGCCTGTAGGATTATAGATATGCCTCAAGATATTTGGTCTTTTCATCCTTTGGGAGGGCCATGCAAGCAGCCTGATCCTGGTGAGAAGATTCAACCAGGTCGGCAATTAGTCAATCATGATTAGTGAGTGACATCTAGCACTCACTGGCCTGGCCTCAAGAGAGTGAGCTCAACCAATCTGAGTGTCTGTCTTGCTATCACCTTTGTGCTGCAAGCACTTCAGTTTTTATCTTAGGAGAAGGAACTATAGATCTGTTGGACAAGTTCATGTCCTAAGTGGTTAATTAGCATAGCATCCCCACCAAAATTTGGCCATGGGAGGTTAAACAATGAGAAAGAAGCTTTTGGCAGGTATATCTTTAGGCAATGGCACCAATGTCAGTCTTCCCATGCATTAAATACCTGTATTTGTGGCAAAGTAGGTTCATGGTAACATTTCTAAAAGGCACATGTATTTTTCAATTTAGAAAAATGATTTTGTAATACTTTATAAAATTTAGGTGAATTCTAAATTTACAGCAACCTCATGAAATGTTTTTTTAACTTGTTAAAAAATTAAAAAATTAAAAAAAGTTAAATGTTTATTTAACTTATATGCAGAGTACATCATGAGAAATGCTGGACTGGAAGAAACACAAGCTAGAATCAAGATTGCCGGGAGAAATATCAATAACCTCAGATATGCAGATGATACCACCCTTATGGCAGAAAGTGAAGAGCAACTCAAAAGCCTCTTGATGAAAGTGAAAGTGGAGAGTGAAAAGGTTGGCTTAAAGCTCAACATTCAGAAAACGAAGATCATGGCATCTGGTCCCATCACTACATGGGAAATAGATGGAGAAACAGTGGAAACAGTGTCAGACTTTATTTTTCTGGGCTCCAAAATCACTGCAGATGGTGACTGCAGCCATAAAATTAAAAGACGCTTACTCCTTGGAAGGAAAGTTATGACCAACCTAGATAGCATATTCAAAAGCAGAGACATCACTTTGCCAACAAAGGTTCGCCTAGTCAAGGCTATGGTCTTTCCTGTGGTCATGTGTGGATGTGAGAGCTGGACTGTGAAGAAGGCTGAGTGCCAAAGAATTGATGCTTTTGAACTGTGGTGTTGGAGAAGACTCTTGAGAGTCCCTTGGACTGCAAGGAGATCCAACCAGTCTATTCTGAAGGAGATGAGTCCTGGGATTTCTTTGGAAGGAATGATGCTAAAGCTGAAACTCCAGTATTTTGGCCACCTCATGCGAAGAGTTGACTCATTGGAGAAGACTCTGATGCTGGGAGGGATTGGGAGCAGGAGGAGAAGGGGACGACAGAGGATGAGATGGCTGGATGGCATCACTGACTCGATGAATGTGAGTCTGAGTGACCTCCGAGAGCTGGTGATGGATAGGGAGGCCTGGCGTGCTACAGTTCATGGGGTCGCAAAGAGTCGGACACGACTGAGCGACTGATCTGATCTGATCTGATCTGATCTTATGAAATTCCTAAGATAAATTTAGCAAGGAGCTAAAAGGAAGAATTGCTATATTTAAGATCAAATGTTGCAAATTTTTAATGATTGTAAAAGTTGTTTCAAAATTTTTATTCTCTTCTACAAAATTGTTTTTTCATTGATAGTAGCCATAAACAATCAAAAAAGACACACTGGAGTGTTTTGATTAGAAATAATATAGGCTTTCAAACATAAAATCTGAGATTAAATGGTTACATTGGTGGAAGTATATTTATAGTTCTTAATTTAATGTTATCTATATTCAATTTTAATATATTGCTCCAAATATTACATTGTATTTTCTTGTCAACACTGTATCACATTTTTAAAAATGCAAAAAATAGCTTTAGTAAGTGCTGTACAGATATTCCCAAATGTCTTCCAGCTTACCCCATGTGTCATGCAAATATTATAATTTTATATTTGGGTCCATTCTGAAGGAGATCAGCCCTGGGATTTCTTTGGAAGGAATGATGCTAAAGCTAAAACTCCAGTACTTTGGCCACCTCATGCGAAGAGTTGACTCATTGGAGAAGACTCTGATGCTGGGAGGGATTGAGGGCAAGAAGAGAAGGGGACGACAGAGGATGAGATAGCTGGATGGCATCACTGACTCAATGGATGTGAGTCTCAGTGACCTCCTGGAGTTGGTGATGGACAGGGAGGCCTGGCGTGCTGTGATTCATGGGGTCGCAAAAAGTTGGACATGACTGAGCGACTCATCTGATCTGATTTGGGAAAAAAATACTGCTATGGGTAGATTTCCCTCTATAATATGTTCTATTACCAAATATCTCTAGTATAATTACAGACTAATTAATCACATACTTGTCTTAGTATATAGCTACTATTTTTTCTTTTTCTTTTTTTAATATAAATTTATTTATTTTAATTGGAAGCTAATTACTTTACAATATTATATTGGTTTTGCCATACATTAACATGAATCAGCCATGGGTGTACACATGTTCCTCATTCTGAACCCCCCTCCCACCTCCCTCCCCATCCCATCCCTCTGGGTCATCCCAGTGCACCAGTCCCAAGTATCTTGTATCATGCATCAAACCTGGACTGGCAATTCATTTCACATATGATAATATACATGTTTCAATGCCATTCTCCCAAATCATCGCACCCTCGCCCTCTTCCACAGAGTCCAACTGACTCTTCTATGCATCTGTGTCTCTTTTGCCATCTTTCTAAATTCCATATATATGCATTATTATATTGTATTGGTGTTTTTCTTTCTGGCTTACTTCACTCTGTATAATAGACTCCAGTTTCATCCACCTCATTAGAACTGATTCAAATGTGTTCTTTTTAATGGCTTAATAATACTCCATTGTGTAAATGTACCACAGCTTTCTTATCCATTCATCTGCTGATGGACATCTAGGTTGCTTCCAAGTCCTGGCTATTATAAACAGTGCTGTGATGAACATTGGGGTACACTTTTCTCTTTCAATTCTGGCTTCCTTGGTGTGTATGCCCAGAAGTGGGACTGCTGGGTCATATGGCAGAAGAACCCCAGGGTTAGTAGAAGAAAAGAAATCTTAAAAATTAGGGCAGAAATAAATGCAAAAGAAACAAAAGAGACTATAGCAAAAATCAACAAAGCCAAAAGCTGGTTCTTTGAGAAGATAAATAAAATTGACAAACCATTAGCCAGACTCATCAAGAAACAAAGGGAGAAAAAACAAATCAATAAAATTAGAAATGAAAATGGAGAGATCACAACAGACAACACAAATGCAAAGGATTATAAGAGACTACCATCAGCAATTATATGCCAATAAAATGGACAACTTGGAAGAAATGGACAAATTCTTAGAAAAGTACAACTTTCCAAAACTGGACCAGGAAGAAATAGAAAACCTTACCAGATCCATCACAAGCATGGAAATTGAAGCTAATCACAAATCTTCCAGCAAACAAAAGCCCAGGACCAGACGGCTGGCTTCATAGCTGAATTCTACCAAAAATTTAGAGAAGAGCTAACACCTATCCTACTCAAACTCTTTCAGAAAATTGCAGAGGAAGGTAAATTTCCAAACTCATTCTATGAGGCCACCATCACCCTAATACCAAAACCTGACAAAGATGCCACAAAAAAAGTGACAAAGATGCCACACACAAAAAAAGAAAACTACAGGCCAATATCACTGATGAACATAGATGCAAAAATCCTTAACAAAATTCTAGCAATCAGAATCCAACAACACATTAAAAAGATCATACATCTCAATCAAGTGGGCTTTACCCCGGGGATGCAAAGATTCTTCAATATCTGCAAATCAATCAATGTAATACACCACATTAACATATTGAAAAATAAAAACCATATGATTATCTCAATAGATGCAGAGAAAGCCTCTGACAAAATTCAACATCCATTTATGATATAAAAAACCCTCCAGAAAGCAGGAATAGTAAGAACATATCTCAACATAATAAAAGCTATATATGACAAACCCACAGCAAACATTATCTTCAATGGTGAAAAATTGAAAGCATTTCCCCTAAAGTCAGGCACAAGACAAGGGTGCCCACTCTCACCATTACTATTTAACATAGTTTTGGAAGTTTTGGCCACAGCAATCAGAGCAGAAAAAGAAATAAAAGGAATCCAGATTGGAAAAGAAGTAAAACTGTTTGCAGATGACACGATCCTCTACATAGAAAACCCTAAAGACTCCACCAGAAAATTACTAGAGCTAATCAAAGAATATAGTAAAATTGAAGGATATAAAATCAACACACAGAAATCTCTTGCATTCCTATACACTAAAATGAGAAAACAGGAAGAGAAATTAAGGAAACAATTCCATTCACTATTGCAACGAAAAGAATAAAATACTTAGGAATATATCTACCTAAAGAAACTAAAGACCTAGATATAGAAAACTATAAAGCACTGAAGAAAGAAATCAAAGAGGACACAAATAGATGGAGAAATATACCGTATTCATGGATCGGAGGAATCAATATAGTGAAAATGAGTATACTACCCAAAAGAATCTATAGATTCAATGAAATCCCTATCAAGCTATCAACGGTATTCTTCACAGAGCTAGAACAAATAATTTCACAATTTGTATGGAAATACAAAAAACCTCGAATAGCCAAAGCAATCCTGAGAAAGAAGATTGGAACTGGAGGAATCAACCTGCCTGACTTCAGGCTCTACTACAAAGCCATAGTCATCAAGACAGTATGGTACTGGCACAAAGATAGAAATATAGATCAATGGAACAAAATAGAAAGCCCAGAGATAAACCCACACACCTATGGATACCTTATCTTTGACAAAGGAGGCAAGAATATACAATGGAGAAAAGATAATCTCTTTAACAAGTGGTGCTGGAAAAACTGGTCAACAACTTGTAAAAGAATGAAACTAGAACACTTTCTAACACCATACACAAAAATATGGTGTATTTAATCCATTTTGTACTTCAAAATGGATTAAAGATCTAAACATAAGACCAGAAACTATAAAACTCCTAGAGGAGAACATAGGAAAAATACTCTCTTACATAAATCACAGCAGGATCCTCTATGATCCACCTCCCAGAATATTGGAAATAAAAACAAAAATAAACAAATGGACCTAATTAAAATTAAAAAGCTTCTGCACAACAAAGGAAACTATAAGCAAAGTGAAAAGACAGCCTTCAGAATGGGAGAAAATAATAGCAAATGAAGCAAGTGAAAAATAATTAATCTCAAAAAATATACAAGCAACTCCTACAGCTCAATTCCAGAAAAATAAATGACCCAATCAAACAATGGGCCGAAGAACTAAACAGACATTTCTCCAAAGAAGACATACAGATGGCTAACAAACACATGAAAAGATGCTCAACATCACGCATTATCAGAGAAATGCAAATCAAAACCACAATGAGGTACCATTTCACGCCAGTCAGAATGGCTGTGATCCAAAAGTCTACAAGCAATAAATGCTGGAGAGGGTGTGGAGAAAAGGGAACCCTCTTACACTGTTGGTGGGAATGCAAAGTAGTACAGCCACTATGGAGAACAGTGTGGTGATTCCTTAAAAAACTGGAAATTTACCCAAAGAAAACATATAAGTCTATATAACAATTCGGAAATATTAGACCTAAGTTATTTTCTCACTCCTTCCCCTATGCTTCTTGAAGAAAAAAAAAAAGAAACTGAAAAATTACTCTGAAGGGCTGGCAATACTCTTTTTCTTGACCTGAATGGTTATATGGTGTTCACCTTGTGATAAATCATTGGATACATGGTTTTGTACACTCTAGTATATATACTTTATTTCACTGTAACAAAAGGTTTGAAGTTTTTTTTCTAATACTAAAGAGATATGGTGATCTACAGATCTCTGAACATCTTTTACCTCCTGTTTATAATACCTCACTACCCTCCAAGAAAACCTAATAAATGATTAACTGTATCACTGTGCAGTTGGGAGCAGTCATGAAAGGCATGAGACTTGATAATTCATAATAGAAACAGTTCTTTGCAGTTTCTGAATTATCTTGTTTCCTGCATAAATTAATCAGATGGATCAAATGCTATTAAAACCAACTTAAGGGTGAGAATTGGGACTTCTAATTTATGACATAAAATATGACAGTGATGGGCTTGGAGGTTATTACTATGATCTTCATAGCAGGACAGGGTTAGCCCTTGATATGACGAATTTAAGATGACTCCTACATGTATATTTGCACCCCTAGCCTTGGCAAACATTCATCCTTTCTGCATCCCAGAAACTGTGGCAATTAAGGTCCATCAGATAAAGTTCAGAGAATTTCAAAAATTACATATATATATATATATATATATATATATATATATATTTGGATGGGGATATTATCTTTCTCCTTGGAAGGAAAGTTATGACCAACCTAGATAGCATATTCAAAAGCAGAGACATTACTTTACCAACAAAGGTTCGCCTAGTCAAGGCTATGGTCTTTCCTGTGGTCATGTATGGATGTGAGAGCTGGACTGTGAGGAAGGCTGAACGCCGAAGAATTGATGTTTTTGAACTGTGGTGTTGGAGAAGACTCTTGAGAGTCCCTTGGACTGCAAGAAGATCCAACCAGTCCATTCTGAAGGAGATCAATCCTGGAATTTCTTTGGAAGGAATGATGCTAAAGCTGAAACTCCAGTATTTTGGCCACCTCATGCGAAGAGTTGACTCATTGGAGAAGACTCTGATGCTGGGAGGGATTGAGGGCAGGAGGAGAAGGGGACGACAGAGGATGAGATAGCTGGATGGCATCACTGACTCGATGGATGCGAGTCTGAGTGACCTCCGGGAGCTGGTGATGGACAGGGAGGCCTGGCGTGCTGCGGTTCATGGGGTCGCAAAGAGTCGGACACGACTGAGCGACTGATCTGATCTGATCTCTGATCTGATTATCTTTCTACTGTGAGAATTTAGTTTGTACTTTTAAGTATATCAACCGAATGTTTATTCCAGGTGTGTAGGGTGCTCCATTTAAGATAAATGATTCATTAATGAGACACTGGCCTCCTTAATTATTTACTTGAACTGCCAACTGATTAACTTGAAGAATAATAAGGGCAAACATGTTCCTGCTCTAACCATTCCTACCATTATTAAACATTTGCAACAAATGTCTCTTGTTTTGCTAGCACACAGTTAACATCTGTCTGCTGTAAGAATGAAATACCCTAGAGAGCTTGAGTCTACAACTCAGCTGAGATACGAAAAGACCGCTCATCTAGCCATCAATACTCACACATGTGAATTTACAGTGCCAACAGAAAAACTATCAATCTGAGTCCATTCTACAGCACCTCATGTGAGAGTTACATTATTGTAATAGACTTAACTGCATCACATGGTTTATTAACATTGGCATTTGTTCTCATTAAGAAGCTTTATATTTAAAGACATTATTGATCTCCTCCACATTTCTGAAAACTTGGAGGCAAATGAAAAATCAGTACTAGCCTTATCCTTCACCAAGCCTCCATTTCATCTGCTTTCTGTCAAGAGTTATCTCTTGCTTCCTTTCTCCACAAGCGCATATGCTTTTTCCCACTCTTATCCCTTTTCTCTTTTCTCTAGAATAGGCTGCGCCCCCAGCGGTTGGGAGCTTTAAAAAGAAAAACAAGAAGGAAAAAACCTTTCTCGGGTGACTTTGAATCCCCTGCAATTTTATTTTGGGGCTGAGTGCATTGTGTTCCCGAGAATTCCAATGCAATTAGTCACGATCATGACCTAACCATACTTCTCCCTTGTGGTCAAGTTCCTGTTTTTCCTTTTTAAAGAGGGGGATGGTACCAGTCAAAAGGAAATAGTTTGATTCTTGGGGGGACGGCGATTCTTGGAACTCAGAAGTGGAGCTCGCGCAGGCAAACAGTGCTGGTGGCGCTGTCCACTCCTTGGTGCTGAATGCAGAGAGACCCTGACATTTACCACCAGGCTCAGCTTCTCAGGATCAGAAAAGGTTCAGCCAGAGTACACTGTACCCACTTCCCTTTTCTGGGATAGAGGACCTTTTAGACATCTTCTTATTCTCTTTCCATAAGAAAAACTCTTCCACCAAAAGAAACTGCCTCTTAGGGGAAAGTAATGGCACAGTTTCAGTTCAACACCAAAATGAAAAGGTCTCCTGAAGGAAGAATGGAAATTTCAGAGTTAATGAAACCTACTCTTCCTCTCTCTGAATCAACACAATACTACTTGGGTACACTTCCTTGTTAATAAATAAAGGAAACTTAAAAAAATTGTATGATAAAAATAAATAAAAATTTAAAATAATGTGATTAATCATTTTTTTCTGATAAAGACTGTAAAGTGAGTGGTAGTGTGTGTTGCAATATCTGAGGCAGAATTTTGTATTGTTTTACTGAGGTTAAGAAACAGAGGAGAGAAGGATGTAAACTTGTTAACTAAGGTGGCTTGAATGGCTAAAAATATGTTCTTCAAAACGTTGCTTTAACATTGTCTTCCCAGAGGTGCTCATTCTCCTGGGCAAATCAGGTCAGAAGCTTCCCTTCTGGTCTCTGCCTTCCCAGCCTCTGTCCCATTTGAAAGACTGAAAGGCCCTGTTCTTCACAGCAGGTGCTGATATCCACAGGGTCGTTATAAAAATTCTCCTCTCTCTCTCTCCCCCCACACAGGAGATAATTAAGCATAGATCAAGAAAATGAACAAAAGGGACAAAAGGGAAGGAAAGTGTGCTGCGCTCCAGGTCTTTGATTCTTGGTAGTTATATTCAAATGGGGGGCACTTCTCAAAGAGAAGTGAAGGTGTTTGTCGCGGCTGCAAAATTTACAGTCAGAAAGGGAGCCGACTTAACCAATACCAGCAAATGTTTCTTCCTTTTCTTAATCCCTCGCTGCTTATTTTAGCAGCTTCTCCACCCCGCCGGGAATACCATCCAGATCTCAGTCCAGGTAGATCTGACGTCAAGAGATGGCTTTCGTAGATTTGACGTGTAAACACTCATTTCCATTCCTCCTCGGAAGGGCTGGGGCTCCACTCGGCAGGGAGACCGAAACGCTGCACTGAGCGCTCGCCACCGCCCAGCGTCTCTTGCGCGTCTCTTATCTCATCGCAAAGCAAGCCGGGGCGAAAGTGGTCCCGAGCCTCGCAGTGGAAGGGGTGATCATTTCTGGCTTCTCTGGCTTGCTTCTCGCTCCCCTCCCTCCCCACTTGGGTGCGAGCCGGTGTGAGAGCCATGGGGCGAAGAGCCTGGACTCTGCAGTGCACTGCTTTCACTCTCTTTTGCGCTTGGTGTGCAATGAACAGTGTAAGAGCGAAGAGGCAGTTTGTGAATGAATGGGCGGCGGAGATCCCCGGGGGACCTGAGGCAGCCTCGGCGATAGCCCAGGAGCTAGGCTATGACCTTCTGGGTCAG
The DNA here is from genome assembly GCA_935064755.1 of Tragelaphus eurycerus. Lineage (NCBI taxonomy): Eukaryota > Metazoa > Chordata > Mammalia > Artiodactyla > Bovidae > Tragelaphus > Tragelaphus eurycerus. The sequence goes on along the minus strand of CAKXYN010000170.1, from coordinate 1,369,066 downwards.
GTAAGAGTTTGCACTTTCAAGAAACTTTCTGGGGCCCGAAGGGACTGGAGGGACTGGAGCGCCATCTCCCAAGTGGGAGTCCCAGACTGCACTCTCCTGAGCCCAGTGGCAAAGAGCAGGAGCTTTTCCGGCTCTCGCCCCTGGCGCGCTTGCAGAAGCCTTGCATTATTTATTGCTTGCGCTGGGCGCAGCCAGGCAGAACCCAGCCGCCGCAGCTGGGTACAGCTTAGTCTTGGTTGTTGTCCTTTCTGGAACTGAAATCCGTTTCCCGCGCGGTTTGGAAGAAAAATCCCTCAACTGTCGTTCACGCAACTTGAGATGCATTCAGGCTCGTACCAACCAGCGCCAGGGCAGGGAGAGGCAGTGCGCTCTGTCCCCCTGGGTCTCAGCAGGTCTGCGTCAGGAGCCGGCTGTTTCCTTCTTTTCAATATGGCAGCATCAGATCCAAGTCCTGCTGCAAGGGGCCAAGTAGGCTTGGAGATGTTCGCTGCAGCCTTCTCAGATACGCCCACGGCTCAGCTCTCTCTGGAGAGTGCCAGTGGCCTCGACTCACAACCCGGGGCTGAGGTTTAGGAGTGGTAGATGAGGTGGGTGAGAGGCATGGGACCAACTCTCCAGCCCTCTACTGCAAGCTCCGAACTCTCACTGGAAACTTGCAAAGTCCAAGCCTCACAACTTTGCCTGGTCAGTTCCCCTAAAGGGTCAGGCTGCTGAAGTGACGTTGGGGAAAGGATTTCTTTCTTGTTCCTCAGCCAAATGTGTTTTAGCTTCCCAGGGGTTTCCATTTGGGGGGATGCGGGGAGTAGGGAAGAAACTGTTGCCTGCTCAAGTGAGGACTGGGTTAATAAATAGCTGCGGGGTATGGGCATTGAGCCATTATGTAGGGGGCTGTGAGTTCTCATGGAAGCTTTCCCTTCTCTTGGCTCAGAATCAAGCCCTTATTTCTTGCCTTGTGAGTTGTTCACTGAAATGAGGGAGAAGGGAGTTGTAAAACATTTTGGCGCGTTTTTTCTAGAGGTGGTGGTAGAGATGCAGTTGAAGTCAGGGATGAGTAATTGGTGTGGGCGTTGCGATTCCATAGATTAAAATCCTCTGGAGAATGTGCCTTTCCTTGCCAGAGGCTTCATGCTCCAACTTTATGACCCAAACTACCTGAAATGCCCAGCACGAAAGTCAATGCACATATTGACTTCTCTTCTCTGTGTACCAGTAGCAGACCAATAGTTTTGCTTTTGCCAAGTCCTTATTCTGTGCTAGGCTCCGTGTTGGGGGCTAAGGAATAATAGGAGGAAAAGAAACCTTCAAGAAACCAAGAGTCTAGAGACTGATTTAAAAATAAATGATTGCAATTGCAAGTAATTGGTATAGCAACAGAAACTGTTCCTGGAGTCTTGACTGAAAGACTGAAGATGGAAGGGAATTGGGAAGAGGGGAAAGAAGACAATCCAAGGAGGAAACATTTGCACAGGGTTTAGGAAGAAGAGTCAAAGGTGGGAGCACGATGAGATTGGGGAAGGCACCCAAGGCATAGAAAATGGCTTGTGGGAAACCAGGGAGATCCAAAGAAAGTGACTTATTTAGAAGTTAGGAAACTGCAAGGAATTCTTGGAGTCTAAAGAGAGAGTGAGTAGTGGGTAGAATTGTACTGGTGGGTACCGTGGGCACCATGGACATCTTGTGTGTCCTATGAAGGGAAAAAAACCCTGGGAACTTAATCCTTTGGGCTAAAGCTAAATAGCATTGGTAACTGTGTGGAAGGAGACTGGAGGAGAGAGCAAAAAATAACTCCCTCTTCCTTTTCTCACCTATTAGCCTCGAACAGTCATCCAAACCCAGACCATTTCATTGTGGGAACTGCTTTTTAAAATCACAAGTCCCAGTAAACAAATAAATAACAGTAAATCAGTACTGTTGGTAGGATCTTCAAGGAAAGGGAGGCATAGTAACAAGAAACTTTAGAAAAGAGTGGGAAAACCTACGTAGAGTTGCATATGACTTGCATACACATATTTCCAGTTAAATGACATTATTAATAAATGTTTTTAAAATAATAATTCCTTATAAAAGACCGATGGTGCTTTCCTGGTTCTGTTTATTTCTTCCTTTGTTTACACTTAGATGCATCACCATGTTGAACTTCTTAAGGCAGTGAGATAAAGCTAGGATAGGGAGGGGGTGACAAAAGACAAAACCAATTGATAGCAGAAACAGAGCTAAGCACTGGTGATCTTTTCTTAAGGCTACTATTCTCTCCCCCCAACTCCACATAAAGCTTATAGCAGATTCACTCTCAGAGATTCAGGCTTAGAGCAGGACCTAAGCATCTCTATGAAAAAGTCTCTAGGTGATGAGAAACATAAATTTAAAGAAAGTAATTCTTCTGAAATAACCCATTGTCAATTGCTTGTCTCAATTTTAAAAAAAAATACAGGGCATCTACAGACTTTAGTAGGTTCAAATTAAGTACCATTTGAAATAAAGGGAAATTATCTTAAAAGAATAATGAACTTAGCTGTAAATTGGACCATTTGTATAGACGCTAAATGTATTGATAGTCATTTAGAGAAATTTACACACTCTACAGTGGAATACCGGTCCTAAATGTAGCATGCTGGCTTCTTGCTCAAAGCTTTGAACTACTGGAAAGTCAAATAGTCATTACTAGCAGCTTATAACAATCATCACTATGGATTCAATCGCTGTATTTTATAACAACAAATTGTTCTAGCTGAGTGCGGCACTGCACATGTATTGTACCAAAGAGTTTTCCTGCTTTCTACACAGTATCGTTCTCTGACAGGATACATTTTCTAAAGTGAATATATTTTTTAGAAATGTCTATCTACACAATAACATCACCTAGAAAAGAAAATGTGGTTTCTCTGAAATATAAAAGACAGAAGCATCATCAGCCCTTAAGGATGCTGTGACCCCAAGTGATAATATTGGGAAGTTCATCTCACTGAACAGACTAAGAAGAAAGGGAAGGCTTCTAACAGTGTCTTCCTCATTAAGAAAAAGGTTACCTTCAAGTACAAGAAATGGACTTAATAAAAATTGCCTGTTTGCAAGTTAGCTGGGTTTCAATCTGACCTATACACACTTATTTTGGAAAGAGGATTTTTATTTTAATTTTTCCTTTTATAGATTGGATCACTTGAAAATCACTACTTATTCAAACACAGAAACCATCCTCGGAGGTCTCGAAGGAGTGCCTTTCACATCACTAAGAGATTGTCTGATGATGATCGTGTAAGTGTTGTGCATTTGTCTTTAAGCCAGTAACCTGACTTATCTGCTTTCTTTGTGCTTGCTAACAAGAACAAAAGCGAATATTATTCTTTTTTCTTGTTTTCACAATTATTTATCTGTAGTGTTTCTTATCATTTCCATAGGGTTATAAATACACATAATAATAACTGAATCTAATTGGTTGACTACATTATATGTGTGTACACACACACACACATACACACACATACACATATATGAACTATATAATACCAGTTCACAAATTTAGTCTAAGAGCATGAAAATGAATCCTAAGAATCAAGTGGCAGCACTAATGAACTGTTTGACAATCAATCAATCAACAGCCTTTTATTATATGGCTATCTATGTTCCAAGCATTTTGATAGCCAATGTAATGATGCCAAACAAATATAATACGGAAACTCCATTCTTAGTAACATTTCAGTGTTATCTGAAAATACATTCTGCTGTTTCTATCTGATTTGGTTATATAGGGAACTAGTGTTTTTGAGAGAGTTTTAAATCCATGTATTCAGGAGGCAAATGTTTCCATAAGTATTGTATTATCTGACCCAGAGTATTTGATCTCCTTTTATTCTGGTTTGTATACATATTCAATGATTAGGTACCAGCAGGAAAAGTCTAGAATGAATACAGGTAAAGTGTGGGGCCAATTTCATGTATATCTAATGTACTTTTTTATTTTTTTAATTAATTTCTTTATTTTAATTGGAGGCTAATTACACTATTGTAGTGGTTTTTGCCATACATTGACATGAATCAGCCACGGGTGTACACGTGGTCCCCATCCTGAACCCCTCTCCCATCTCCCTCCCCATCCCATCCCTCAGAGTCTTTTTGAAGTCTGTTTTTGAGGTCATAAACATCAATACAAATGCTGATATGAAATAAATACTTGAAGAAAAATTTGCCTTTTCTCAAGACTATGCCATACTGATGAAAATTTATCCTGGGAAGCCTGATATCTGCATACATGATTTCTGTTGTCTAGGACATTCTCAAGAATTATGAAAGCTTTGTGAGAGATGAAACATACACGTTCAACTTCCCATAGAGAAAAGTACAAGTGACAGAACAGGGCTAAAATTGTTAAAAGTTCATGGAACTCACAATCGCTGTAAAATGATTTGCTGCTTTGCTATGCATCTGATAGAATTTTTAAAAGAAAAGGAAAAAGAAGGCAAATTATGACAGTAGGAAATGACTGGGCCTGGGTTACCAGTGTTCCAACATGAAAGCAGCAACCTAACCCAGACCAACAACGTTGTATCAGGACCATGGACAGCAACCCGCGGCTCATAAACAACTGTTGCTGGCTTTTTCTCAAGTAAATGGCTTAGAAGCGACAGACCTAAGCAGAGGCCCTTAACATCATTTTAAAAGTTTCTTGTCCAATCAAATATTCCCTTCACTGTCCCAAGGCAGATGGCTAATTGTATATTGGCTCTGAAAGTAGGACAACTTCCAGTACTCTAGCTAGACTTAGTCTTTGGGCAAAAAAACCAAGAGGACTATTTCCTTGTCTGCCTAAATGCATGCCTGACATTAATGTACAAGGAAGTCAAACTGACCTCCCCTCTCATCTTCACAGGAGAAAACTGGATAGAGTGAAGCAGATCTAACTGTTATTATTCAAGGTATCTCATTAAAATGAACAGATGGCCCAGTTCTATTCTTTAGATAATTGATTTGTAATTCCTTAGTAATTGACTTGGGGGAGAAATCGCAAAACATAGTGAAAAAAAGCTAAGAATTTACTCTCTAGCATAACTTCATTAGAAGGGAGTCTATATAATCCTATGAAAGTTATCGCCAGAATAATTTAATTTCAGGAAAAATTCTAGAACCCATTGAAGCTTGAAGTGGAAGGTTGGCCTAGATGCTTTTTAATGCCCTTTTCAAAGGGCATTAAATCCCAAAAGGATTATTTACCATTAAGTACATGATACTTACTATATATGCAATAGAAAGATGCTACCATTTGCTCTGTTCCATTTGGTCTGCTCTTACAGAAACTAATATGGGATTTGGAATTGATGACATTAATCATAACTCTGTTTCCAACAATTGGTTGTTTACCTGATCAGATGGCAGAGTGCCTCTTCTTTTATTCCACTTTTTAAAAAATGCTCTTGATTTTCATTTTATTGCTTTTTATTTGATAGGGATACTGTTCTTCCAAATTAGCACTCTGAAGTGTACTAATATGCTATCTGTAAGTCTGTTAATGACATCTCTAACTGTAAGTGACTCTCTCCCTCAAAGATTAGTACTTGTTCCCTAGCAGCCAGCTTCCAAAGACCAACTCAGATGGCAGGCAGTATATTCCAAGCATTGAGGTATTTTAAGCCAAAACAATTAAGCTTGAAAATACAGGCACTTTAAAAATAAATAATAATGACTAATTTCCAACCCTCAAGTCCCTCCCAATGTTTATAATAGGTTTGCAGTATGTTTTCTAATTGGAAATTCAGGATGGTCTTACTGGACAGTTTTATCCTTTAGCTGCAAATTATTTTTCAGTTTTTATTTTTGGATCTGACTCATTAGTATTCTCACATTAGCAATATCCTATTACACACTGGACTATCATCATGTGTACGAAAGAGAGGATATGTTTTGGGTAGGAAACAGTCATGTTGCTCAGCAGAATCAGAGCATGGTAGTATCTCATAATGAATATAACCACAAGGCAGCCCCTCACCTCTTGGGGCCTCAAGTATAATAGGATTATGTTATAAATGATGGAAAGGTAATTTTTGTATTGTCAGATCTCCTTGCATAATACATGAAACGAAATTAATGATAAGTGTGCATGGTCAGTAAGGCTCATCCATCATCCCAGATTTGTTTCTCATATTAAATATTCTTAAGCAGAAGGCTGAAGCACAGGGGAGCCAGAATTTTGAATTGGCAAAGACACAGCACCTTTCCTGTCTTTTGTCACATCTGCAATTTCTATTTTTGTGAATAAAGAAAGAGACATTAAGCTATAAGAGCAACATAACAGCAGTCTCTGAGATCTCTTAGCTTGTTGACTCATTCCGTGCAAATGGACAAATTTTCAGCTATGGAACCCTGGAACCTCAATATAAAAATGGGTATTATGTTCCATTTGCTGATGAAAGCAGGCTGAACTTTTACTTCCACTAGAATCACAGTGTCAATAATTCGAGGGAACCATCACTTCACTGACTACTTCTCCTCCTCCTAAAGGCACACTTTACCATAATAGAGGAAATGGTAATCTCCCCGGAGGGCAAGCCCTTATTCTCACTGAGTTGCCAGTGTGATCTGTAGTCAGGTGAAAACCCTGATGCAGAGAATACTACAGCTAGTTAGAGGAAAGATGATTACACCAGAGGTGGCTGTTTAACTGTTGATTTTCTTGCTATAAAACTCCTGGTAGGTGATATGGGCAGAACAACAGTATGAAAAAGAAAGAAGTAAACGTTCAGTTCTAAGAGACTCAGCACTAGATCTCTTCAATGATCCGATGTGGAATCAGCAGTGGTACTTGGTAAGTACCTGCATGAGGACTGCATAGGCCCTGGGTTACTTGTTATTTCTGAACAATAGATATTTTTAAGTAACAGATAATTTAGTACAGGGCTGTGTTACCCGGAGATCAGGGTGAATGGGACCTTCCATGATCTGGATCTTCTGTTTGGCTGTGTGAGAACACAGATTTTTAGTTTCTACAAGAGGAAGTCTCCCTATGTTTATCTGGAATAAGTACAGAAGAATCGGGTCTTGCAAGGTAGGGTTGCAAAACAGTATTCATGGCAAAAATCAGACCTGCTCAGGGTTACTCCTGCTGCTGCTCCTAAGTCGCCTCAGTCGTGTCCGATTCTGTGTGACCCCATAGAGGGCAGCCCAGAGCCTAGGCTCCTCTGTCCCTGGGATTCTCCAGGCAAGAACACTGGAGTGGGTTGCCATTTCCTTCTCCAATGCATGAAAATGAAAAGTGAAAGTGAAGTCGCTCAGTTGTGCTCGACTCTTAGCGACCCTATGGACTGGAGCCTACCAGGCTCCTCTGTCCATGGGATTTTCTAGGCTAGAGTACTGGAGTGGGGTGCCATTGCCTTCTATGGTTACTCCTAAAAGTGAAAGTGAAAGTGAAAGTGAAGTCGCTCAGTCGTGTCCAACTCTTTGCAACCCCATGGACTGTAGCCTATCAGGCTCCTCCGTCCATGGGATTTTCCAGGCAAGAGTGCTAGAGTGGATTGCCATTTCCTTCTCCAGGGGATCTTCCTAACCCAGGAATCAAACTCAGGTCTCCCGCATTGCAGGCAGATACTTTTACCATCTGAGCCACCAGGGAAGCCAGTTTACTGGCTCAGGTTACTCCTGAGAACCCTTTAAATTACTCAAAGAGGACAATGAACGTGATTCAGTATATATAGCCCTGAATTACAATTCTTACATGCTCCCAGGTGAGAATCTCTGAACTAGGCTAAAGGAAGGAACATGAGGAAAGACAAAAGGCATCTATCTGTGAATGTCTAGACTTGCAAACCAGTTCTACCTTTAAAGGGCTTCCCTGGTGGCTCAGACGGTAAACAGTCTGCCTGCAATGCAGACGTGTTTGATCCCTGGGTCGGGAAGATCCCCTGGAGAAGGAAATGGCATCCCACTCCAGTATTCTTGCCCGGAGAATTTCATGAACAGAGAAGCCTTGCAAGCTACAGTCCATGGGGTCGCAGAGAGTCGAACACGACTGAGCAACTAGCACACACTTAGTCCACTTTTAAGACAGTTACCAAATCCTTATAGGAATGTGGGCAGTGAGTGGAGAAACTGTACATGCTCCTGCCTGCCTGCCTGCAGAGTGCTCTCCCTTCTGTTTTCACATTAAGCCTCTACTGTAGTAACACGTGGGAATAGACGTGCTTATTGTTGAGAATATTGTGAAACATAAAATTTCATGAGAACCATAAGCTGAGGTCTAGGCATCCTTGTTGCAGAAAGGACAGGAAAGGAGATCAATTCCTCTTGAAACTCTCCTAACCTAAGTGATGCTTGCTGCAGAAGACACTCATTAACACTTGTGCATCTACCATGTGGCAAATATTAATACTATCCTGTTTGACCTGAATTAACTCATTTAGTTCTCATGCAACATTCTGTTGTTCATATAGTAAGTATTCCCTTTTAACAGATGAAGAAACAGAGACATTGGCAAGTTGAATAACTTGCCAAAAATCACTTGATTCTTGTGGTCGGACCATAGTTCATAGCTCCAGAGGCCATACTCTTAACAGCCATAGTCTCCGATTGTTCTGTCACTGACAGAGAGTCCTTCTCTGGCTTTGGCCTACAATCTGTGTGCAGTTGCAGCGTCCTGGGATTTGGCTTCCTGTTGGCCTAGAAAATTCTGGGTTTGCTCCTCCTCTTTCTGATGAGCATCAGCCAGGGGGCAATGCATTCACTGATACTTTTGATTGCTGTCATTTGTAAGTTTCCTGTTGATCCTTTCACTAAAAACCTGGCTCTCTTCTAATGCATCTCTCTTGAGTGCTTGGGGATGTGCTCATATCTGTATTCCTTTGCTGTCCAATTTGCTGTCCAATTTCTCTTCCCTACAGCCCCACATACTGTAACTCTCAGAAAAGTTACCTGAAAAAAAAAAATCCAGTCAGATACTGACTCCCTAAATAACTTATACTTGGAAACAGGCAGTTCAATTCCAAGTCCTGGTAAGACCACAGCTTCATGGGCATTCCAGGTTCTGCTTTTTCTTTTAGAAAAGTTACATTAAAAAAAATCCACGAGTAACTGTGAACCAGACAAAATAAAGTATGCTCAGTGTGGCAGCAGAGGTTTAGGATTTGGGGGAGATGGAAACTTGGGGCAGCAAATAAAGCTTCAGTAGATGAAAAGCTTGAGCATGTAATTATAAATGAAAGCAACTTACGGATAAACTTCTTCAAAGCCACACAGCTCAAAGACAAGGGGCACAGGGTGATTCATCTTTTCGAGTGATTTTCCATTGGAACAACTGGAAAAAGAGCAGAACTATGATGATTCACTTGGTCCTCCCCTCAACTTTGTCTTTTATTTCACCTAATTGCCTGCTTCTAAAGAATAGAATGACCCCCAGAAAAAGAAAGATGGGTCTCAAGACTGGAGCTTCAGTTCCCATTGTGCAGCAAACAAATTATGATTTTACCAATGCTTCTTTGTTCTTTTTTTACCAGCAAGACACAAGGATGACTGCAACCCTGCCCAAGCTGGATCTCCATGTGATACCTGTTTGGCAAAAAGGCATCACAGGCAAAGGCGTTGTTATCACTGTATTGGATGATGGCTTGGAGTGGAATCATACAGACATCTATGCCAACTATGTGAGTCTAAGCCCTCCTATTGCTGCAGCTTAGGAAGCTGTCTACACAGACATACAGTTAGGGCTTCACTTCCCTCAAGCAGGAGGTGCTCTGAGTGAGCCCTGGGGTTGATGAGCCAAGCTTTGGCTACTTCCCTCACCCCTCTGCCAGTGCACATAAATTTCTTTCTTTCTTTTTTTTTTTTTGTATCACTAGACTTTGAAAGAATTCACTGAAGCCAAGGACTATACAAAAGTTATCTGTGTTGGGGTTGGAGGAGGCACTTACACCAGCTAGATTATTAAAAAGCCATTCAAATTCTATGCCACTCAGTACTGCGGAACATGAAAGCAATCAGATCAAGCCTCATGTCTGAGATCATTTTCACAGTCATTCCTCACATTCCCTGTGGGTCAATAGCTCTCACACTGTGAAGTTATATGAATGTGACTCCATCCATGCAAATCGAAGCATGTACTTCATAGTGCAAAAATGACAAGCTGAGAAAAGTTTACCAAAAATGGAAAATAAATTATTTACTTATTTATGAAGTTCTCCATAATATTTTAGGTCTTTAGGGAACTTCCCTGATGGTCCAGTGGATAAGACTCCATGCGCCCAAAGCAGGGGTCCTGGGTTCGATCCCTGGTCAAGGAACTATTAATAGATCCCACATGCCACAACTAAGAGCTCGCACCCTGCAGCTGAATATTCCACAGGCCACAGTTAAAAGATCTTACATGCCGCAACAGAGATCAAAGACCCAATGAGCCACACCTGAGACCCAGCACAGGCAAACTAATGAGTTAAAAATATTTCAGGTCTTGATTTAAAGATCCGTGTTTTATCTTGAATACTACCCCCCGTCTTTATCCCAGCCTTTCTACTCAACCAACGTTCCAAAGCCAAAGAGCAAAGGAAATGGGGTGGAAAAGAAGAGACGAAAAAGATTAACAATTATTAAGACAGAGAAACATAAAGAACAGCAGGAGTGGTGACACAATTATTAAAAGGTGGTTGGATCTCCTTGCAGTCCAAGGGACTTTTAAGAGTCTTCTCCAGCACCACAATTCAAGAGCTTCAGTTCTTTGGTATTCAGCCTTCTTTATTGGAGGAGGGCATGGCAACCCACTCCAGTATTCTTGCCTGGAGAGTCCCATGGACAGAGGAGCCTGGCAGGCTACAGTCCATGGGGTCACAGAGAGTTGGACACAACTGAGTGACTCAGCAGCAGGAGCAGAGAAATACAGAGAATAGCAATCTGTTTTAAGTCTATTTAGTGTAACTGGGGTGGCTTAAGCAGCTCGCTGTAGACCTGAGTCCCACCCCACAGCCAGCTCTTTGCACCTGTATCCTTAGCAAAGTGTCAAAGTGTTACTAACTAGCTCTGGAGCCAGTTGAACCATTCCACTTCTCTCGACCTCAATTTTCTCATTTGGAAAACGACATGGTTGAACTAAGTAAACTCTGACTCCTCCTGTTTTAATAGCCTATGAGATTCTATAGGTTTGGAAACATTCACTGAGAATTCTTGGCTCCCTTCTTTGTGCACATCATCTCTGCCTGGTTTCTGGCTATGATGAATGATCAAAAACGGGGCCAGAAACTCTAAACTGCAGACTCTCAAGCCATCAGCCAGGATGGGAATAGGACAGGGGTAGATTGGAAGGACTGATGCTGAAGCTGAAACTCCAAAACTTTGGCCACCTGATGCGAAGAGCTGACTCATTTGAAAAGACCCGGATGCTGGGAAAGATTGAGGGCAGAAGGATAAGGGAATGACAGAGGATGAGATGGTTAGATGGCATCACCTACTCAAAAGACATGAGTTTGGGTGGACTCCGGGAGTTGGTGATGGACAAGGAGGCCTGGCGTGCTGTGGTTCATGGGGTCACAAAGAGTCAGACATGACTGAGCGACTGAGCTGAACTGAACTGTAGAAGACTTGGAAAGCACTGCTTTTTTTTTTTTTTTTTTTTTGATGCTACAGTGTTATTTTTGCTTTCTCTTTAGGATCCGGAGGCCAGCTATGATTTTAACGATAATGACCATGATCCATTTCCCCGATATGATCCCACAAATGAGAACAAGTAAGTAAATGTGGATTTGGGGGTGGGGTAAGTGTTTTAAAATGCTTTCATCTTATTTGAGAAAATTACACTATAAATATGATCCACATTTTTGCTCTCAGAAAATGCTCATGTACACCATCCATACTACAACATTTTGCTGCTTTTAAAACAGGAAACAGAAGCTTCTATTTTTATATTCCTTTTGGCTTATAGGACTATATTTCAATTAAACTTTCTTCTTATACTGTGAAATGTTCCCCTCAAAATGTTACTGAATATCTATGGCTTTAGAAGAAATATTTGGGACATTTATTGTTGTTGTTCAGTCACTAAATCGTGTTTGACTCTTTGAGATCCCATGGACTGCAGCACACCAGGCTCCCCTCTCTTTCACTATCTCTCAGAGCCTGCTCAGACTCACATCCATTGAGTTGATGATGCTATCTAACCATCTCATCCTCTGCTGCCCCTTTATCCTTTTGCCTTCAGTCTTTATCAGCTGTCCAATAGGTGGCAAAGTATTTATTTGAGCCTCAGCTTCAGTAACAGTTCTTCCAATGAACACTCAGGGCTGATTTCCTTTAGGATTCATTGGTTTGATTTGCTTGCAGTCCAAAGTATTAAAGAATAAAAAGCTTCACTCCATTACCTTTGCCCCTAGTTCCTCTATGAATCTTTCACTATTAGCAACGTGCTTGTTGCTAGCCAGAAATGGTATGGACCTAACAGAAGCAGAAGATATTAAGAAGAGGTGGCAAGAATACACAGAAGAACTGTACAAAAAAGAGCTTCACGACCCAGATAATCATGATGGTGTGATCACTGACCTAGAGCCAGACATCCTGGAATGTGAAGTCAAGTGGGCCTTAGAAAGCATCACTACGAACAAAGCTAGTGGAGGTGATGGAATTCCAGTGGAGCTATTCCAAATCCTGAAAGATGATGCCGTGAAAGTGCTGCACTCAATATGCCAGCAAATCTGGAAAACTCAGCAGTGGCCATAAGATTGGAAAAGGTCAGTTTTCATCCCAATCCCAAAGAAAGGCAATGCCAAAGAATGCTCAAACTACCGCACAATTGCACCCATCTCACACGCTAGTAAAGTAATGCTCAAAATTCTCCAAGCCAGGCTTCAGCAATATGTGAACCATGAACTTCCTGATGTTGAAGCTGGTTTTAGAAAAGGCAGAGGAACCAGAGATCAAACTGCCAACATCCGCTGGATCATGGAAAAAGCAAGAGAGTTCCAGAAAAACATCTATTTCTGCTTTATTGACTATGCCAAAGCCTTTGACTGTGTAGATCACAATAAACTGTGGAAAATTCTGAAAGAGATGGGAATACCAGACCACCTGATCTGCCTCTTGAGAAATCTGTATGCAGGTCAGGAAGCAACAGTTAGAACTGGACATGGTACAACAGACTGGTTCCAAATAGGAAAAGGAGTACGTCAAGGATGTATATTGTCACCATGTTTATTTAACTTATATGCAGAGTACATCATGAGAAATGCTGGACTGGAAGAAACACAAGTTGGAATCAAGATTGCCGGGAGAAATATCAATAACCTCAGATATGCAGATGACACCACTCTTATGGCAGAAAGTGAAGAGGGGCTAAAAAGCCTCTTGATGAAAGTGAAAGTGGAGAGTGAAAAGGTTGGCTTAAAGCTCAACATTCAGAAAACGAAGATCATGGCATCTGGTCCCATCACTACATGGGAAATAGATGGAGAAACAGTGGAAACAGTGTCAGACTTTATTTTTCTGGGCTCCAAAATCACTGCAGATGGTGACTGCAGTCATGAAATTAAAAGACGCTTACTCCTTGGAAGGAAAGTTATGACCAACCTAGATAGCATATTCAAAAGCAGAGACATTACTTTACAAACAAAGGTTCGCCTAGTCAAGGCTATGGTCTTTCCTGTGGTCATGTATGGATGTGAGAGCTGGACTGTGAAGAAGGCTGAGCACTGAAGAATTGATGCTTTTGAACTGTGGTGTTGGAGAAGACTCTTGAGAGTCCCTTGGACTGCAAGGAGATCCAACCAGTCCATTCTGAAGGAGATCAGCCTTGGGATTTCTTTGGAAGGAATGATGCTAAAGCTGTAACTCCAGTATTTTGGCCACCTGATGCGAAGAGTTGACTCATTGGAGAAGACTCTGATGCTGGGAGGGATTGGGAGCAAGAGGAGAAGGGGATGACAGAGGATGAGATGGCTGGATGGCATCACTGACTCGATGGATGTGAGTCTGAGTGACCTCCGGGAGTTGGTGATGGACAGGGAGCCCTGGCGTGCTGCGGTTCATGGGGTCGCGAAGAGTCAGACACGACTGAGCGACTGATCTGATCTGATCTGTTGCTAGCCACGAAGAGAAATACAGATGGCCAAAATAACAAATCCCTATGACTTCCTATGGTAGCCACAGCCATGCTCACTAGTCAGGCTTGGCCCTCAAATCCAACATAGTCTCCAGGGCATTGGGCTAGTTAGTCTGTTCCAGAGTTTCTTCTGGGTATTTTAAAGCTAAAAGGAAGAGGCAAAGGACATCTTCTGACTCCTGAACTAACTCTCCAGAGTATCCACCGGGTAATGAGTGAGGCTAAGAGCCAGACTTGGCAAAGCAACAAGGCAAATGAAGACCCAAAGGCAGGAGACATTTTAACCTTTTTTCTTAGCTCCAAAGGAACTTCACCTTCTAGGCACACAGCCCCATGTCCATGCCCATGGGAAAACTCATCTTTGAGCACAAAGACATCTCTCACAGACTTGAAGGAGACATTTCACTCTTTCCTCTTCATTTGCTTCACCCAAAAGAAACTCACACCAAAAGAGAAGATCAAGGCAAAATGAGCACTGCTGCAAGGTGGGGGTGGGGGTGGAAAGAACAAGCAGGGAAAAGCTCTTTGTGGCTGTCCTGTAATGTACTTCCCTTTCCTTTCTTCCTCCCTCTTGGATTAGTATTCAACTTGGGTCAATCAGTTCTCTCTCTCTCTCTCTCTCTCTCTCTCTCTCTCTCTCTCTCTCTCTCTCGCTTTCACTTTTCCTCCCAGTTTCTCCCTGATTGTCTCAGAATTCCCACATGGCTGGTGTGGTATTGTTGACCGAAAGCTGTTATATTGGATTGTCCTCCTCCAGAAGGCTAACAAACCCCAGGAAGGGAGTCTGGAGCTCAAGGACTTGGCTTCAGCTTCTGGGTGGATATTTCTTCCCTCAGGGGGAAGGGGAGGCTTGGGGAGGTACCATTTACTTTCCTTCAGTACCATTTATTTCTTCTAGCATTTATCTTTTAAAGGGGTCAACCGCAAGCAGCCCTAGAGGTTAGAATATTTCAGTAACAACACAATAGGAACCATGAGGGGGGCCCCCTTGGAGGAAAGTGGGATGTCTCAGAAACTTAGAGTAGGACTCCCCCAGACAAATGTTCAACCATATTTCTGAGTGAGGGCAGTGTGGAGCAGGAGGAACTTCTATCCTTTTACAGCAGGACTTTGCAATGTTAACTTGGCTGATAGTGAGAGCTTTGCCAATCACCAGAAAGGAGGATGGCTTTGAGGAAGTCACTAACCTCACTCTGCCTCTATTTTTTTTTTTTTTTTAATTTTATCTCAAAACAAGGTGACAAGGTCCCTGTTTACCTACTCTCCTAAAAGAAACTACCTAAGGAAAAGGGCAATAAGTTCAGAGAAGAAAAGGGCACTCTTCCTAGAATGAACTAGAAGTGACAACTCTCATTCCTTTCCCTTGGTCAAGACTAAGAGGGAAATCCGCTCCCACCCATATGTGTTCAGCTGAGGAGACTGTTAACTGGATGCATCATCCCAGCCTCTTTCCTAGGCAGTGTGCCTTGGGTCTGGTCCAGGATCCAATATGGGTGATGATTTGTGTGGCAGACACATGATAGGTGAATATCTGGTGAAATGATATTCTTGGAGTTTTGTACTTGTGAAAAGGGGAACTCAGGTGTCCTTCTTTCCCACTGCGAAACCAAAGGGACTTGCAACTTATGGTAATGATGATAGCCAATTCACAGGGTTTCAAAGGCCCCAAGGTAGCAGCCTATACAATTTTATTTAATTTGTGCCTGAAAACTGTGAGCTTCCAGAGCACAGCAGACCATGGACCATGCACATGAGGGTTAGGGTAGCATAGCCAAACACTTAAGAGCGCAGACTTTGCAGTTAGATTTAGATCAAATCTTAGATCTTTCACTTAATAGCTGAGTGACCATGAGCAAATTATTTAACTTCTTTGTGACCAGTTTTATCATCTACTGTGACAGACTTTTATTTTCTTGGGCTCCAAAATCACTGCAGATGGTGACTTCAGCCATGATATTAAAAGACACTTGCTCCTTGGAAGAAAAGTTATGACCAACCTACACAGCATATTAAAAGGCAGGGAGACTACTTTGCTGACAAAGGTCTGTATAGCCAAGGCTATGATTTTTCCAGTAGTTCTGTATGGATGTGAGAGTTGGATCGTAAAGAAAGCTGAGCACTAAAGAGTTGATGCTTTTGAACTGTGATGTTGGAGAAGACTCTTGAGAGTCCCTTGGACTGCAAGGAGATCAAACCACTCAATCCTAAAGGAAATCAATCCCTAATATTCTCTAGAAGGACTGATATTGAAGCTCCAATACTTTTGGCCACCTGATGCAAAGAGCTGACACATTAGAAAAGACCTGATGCTGGGAAAGACTGAAGGCAGGAGGAGAAGGGGACGACACAGGATGAGATGGTCGGATGGCATCACCAACTCAATGGACTTGAGTTTGACAAACTTCTGCAGATGGTAAAGGACAGGGGAGCCTGGTGTGCTGCAGTCCATGGGGTCGCAAAGAGTCAGACACCACTGAGCGACTGAACAACAACCAAAGAGATAATGATGGTACCTATTTCATTGGGAATTGGTGAGGATTAAATAGGTTTATATATATAATTCACCTGGATAGTGTCTGGTACATAGAACAAGTTAAACATGTACTATGATAGTGATGATTAAGGCTTCTAATTTAGCAACTAAGGTAGGACTCCTTTCAGTGAGGAAAAAAGCATGACAAGAATAATATCATCTGATAAGAGCAGAAGCAGAGACAAGTCAATTTTCTGAGCCAATTCAGAATCTGCTATTTGAAAATTACACAAAAAGCAACTATCTCTCAGAGTCCTCTTGATTATCAACCAAAAAGCTAACATCCCCATCATTTATCAAAAGGCACAATAAAAAATAGAGTTAGTTACCCTTCCAGCATAGTGTCAGAAATAAATCCCTTAGGTTTAGAAAATGAATTGCCCCATTTTGTCTTGGCCTTCATAGCCGTTAGAGACCTATTATCTCCCAGTTCCAAGGGCTTTATCTTTCCAAACAATCTGTGTTGCTGCTGTTCTTTATTACTATGTAAATGAAGTTAATAAAAGCTGCATTTGAATTCTCCTCTGCAAATCAAGAGAGGCATCACTAAATAACAAAATCTTAAAAGTGCAGGTAACTCTTACTAGTAATCTAGCATAAATTTGTAATCAATATTTCAACAAAAATTTCAGATTATTTTTCTAGCTATATAACATATATGGCAAGGTTATTTTAACAAGTGCCATGGTAGTCTTTAAATTACCTTCTGAAATAATTTTTTAAACATAAATTTGTTTAAATGCCAGTTACAACCATTGTTCTAAGATAATAGAGGTTGTTTTTACCCCAGAGGCTGATTTAAGGGAAGAAAGCCATAGGTCTAAAAAGAATGATGTGGAAGCACTTGGATGAAGTCTTCTTTTTCTCGAGGAACAGAGATGAGAAGCGAGGATAAGAGGAGGAAAAGATATCAATTCCTATTTGTACATGATCCTACATTTTTTAAAGAAAATAGTTCTTAGTATGTAAAAAGAGGTAAATAATAGTAGTGTCATGCTGCATCATTTTTAGGACAGAGGTGTAGTGCTGGAGTGGGGAAGGCAATGGCACCCCACCCCAGTACTTTTGCCTGGAAAATCCCACGGACGGAGGATCCTGGTAGGCTCCAGTCCATGGGGTCGCTAAGAGTGAGCGACTTCACTTTCACTTTTCACTTTCATGCATTGGAGAAGGAAATGGCAACCCACTCCAGTGTTCTTGCCTGGAGAATCCCAGGGACGGGGGAGCCTGGTGAGCTTCCGTCTGTGGGGTCGCACAGAGTCGGACACGACTGAAGCGACTTAGCAGCAGCAGCAGCATAGTGCTGGAGATGTCTGCTCACAGGCTGCTTCTGTAAGTTCTATCCACCTGGAGGTTTTGCTATCTTGGGTCTTTTTTTTTTTATTTTTTAACTTTACAATATTGTATTGGTTTTGCCATATATCTACATGAATCTGCCACAGGTGTACATGTGTTCCCCATCCTGAACCCTCCTCCCTCCTCGTTCCCCATACCATCCCTCTGGGTCATCCCAGTGCACCAGTCCCAAGCATCCAGTATCATGCATCAAACCTGGACTGGCGACTCATTTCATATACGATATTATACATGTTTCAATGCCATTCTCCCAAATCATCCCACCCTCTCCCTCTCCCAGAGTCCAAAAGACTGTTCTATACATCAGTGTCTCTTTTGCTGTCTTGTATACAGGGGTATTGTTACCATCTTTCTAAATTCCATATATATGCGTTAGTATACTGTATTGGTATCTTTGGATAAGAAGGCTGTGGTACATATACACAATGGAGTGTTATACTCAGCCATTAAAAAGAATACATTTGAATCAGTTCTAATGAAGTGGATGAAACTGGAGCCTATTAAACAGAGTGAAGTAAGCCAGAAAGAAAAACACCAATATGGTATACTAATGCTATCTTGGGTCCTGTCTTCCATTTTGTATGAACAGAAATTCAGGTGGGGTGACTTCTGGTAGCATATTTCTCAGAGGATGGCAACTGAATTTTCCCTTCTACAAAGGTAGAGAGGGCGAAGCCCCCAAAGAAGCATAAGATGCCTTCTTCATGTTCAATATGCACGCATTTTGCAGAGAATGGATGTATATTGGTCAGGACAGCTTCAGTTGCAAGTGAGAGAATCCTAACTTGAAAATTAAGTAAAATGGAGATTTAAAAATATTTTTTTACCAGAGAGATGATCAGCTGCAGGCATGGCAAGATCCAGAAACTCAAATAATATGCTTTGAGGACACCAATTACTATATGTCCATCTCCTAGCGCTGCTCACCTCCACTTAGCTTCATTCTCAACAGAGAATGCCTATAGCAAGATCCACAAGGCTCACAAGGAACTTAAAGCATCAGTTCTTGAAAGCTGTCTGGGAGGACAAGTCTCATGATAGAGACTCACAAAGAGTGGCTGAGGGTTACTTCCCCAAATGGGAAAATGCTGGAAGACCAAAAACAAGTTGGTGCCTGCTACATCAGGGAAGACTGTGAAATGCATTGTTCTGACTTAGGACTCCTATCCAATATTAACATAAAGGAGGCCATCATTCTGTGGAAGGAGACCAGGAAATCATCTTTGGTATTTTAGGTAAAAAAAGAAAAGTGAAACTGGTTTATTTTAAAAGACCAGTCAATTAAGAATTTTTCTATTTCATCCTGGCCTAAATAGATGTCCAGTAGAGTAGTAATCAGAAGGAGCTGGCTGACATTTGCTCAGACCTAACCCTTGCTCTTTTTCCCTCTGTGTCAGCATATGTGGTCAGCGGCTCCTCCAAAGGCGTCCACAGCCTTCATGCTGCTCCTGGGAGCTTTCACAATGGAATAGTCATGAAGCAACCAAGTTCACATTAAAGTTCCCTCAACTTATTTACCTTCCTAAAGTCAGGAAGGTGACAGGAAAAGATAATCACTATCTCTAGAATTTCAGAAATGATACTTTAATGGTAGACTTTGGTCTGTTTAAGAGATGGATTTTCTTTTCCCCCCAAATGTTCTGAAGTCGTAAATTACCCTCATCGTCTAGTTGCAAAACTAGTCTTGTTCAGGCTTCTGGTCCCAATTAGAGTTGCAGGAGCACCCTGGCATCCCAAATAGCCTGGAGCGCCTTGTTAAAAATTTTGAAATCCCCTTGGGACCAGGAAACCTTCGGATGTTTTAGCCTGGTACATGGTTAGAAGAGGAGAGGAGGGCTTGAGAGGGGGCTCTGTTCTACATATCCCCCTAAGACTGGTCCAGATTAACCTAATCCAAGGAAGTCACTAGTGAGGGGGAGGGAAGGGGTCACTTCAACACCAAAAAGCATGGGACTGAAACCATTTCTTTCATATGGCTTCTGAAAGTGTCAGAGCTGCTCATAGTAAGTATTAATAGCTAACACTTCCTGGTTCTTTCTGTATACCAGCCACTGTTTCAAGTGTTCTGAATACTTAGTGTTTCATGGGATGCCACATCTTTTGGAGGACCAGTCACTTTCCCAAGGTCAAAGCCTTAGCAGAAGCTAGAATTTAAACTCATATACTTGGGCTCTGGTACTTGTTCCCTTCACCTATCTACACGTCATCTAACACTGATGGGATAAAAACCGGCAACAGGCTGACAAAAAGTTAGTATATCCATGGACCATCAATTTGTATGCAAAACCAATGTTTCCCCTCGTTTACATTTTATAAATTCTATTTTCTCATCCTCAGACATGGAACCAGATGTGCAGGAGAAATTGCGATGCAAGC
The DNA here is from genome assembly GCA_935064755.1 of Tragelaphus eurycerus. Taxonomy (NCBI): domain Eukaryota; kingdom Metazoa; phylum Chordata; class Mammalia; order Artiodactyla; family Bovidae; genus Tragelaphus; species Tragelaphus eurycerus. The sequence continues at coordinate 1,348,748 of CAKXYN010000170.1, read as the reverse complement.
AAATAATCTCAAGTGTGGGGTCGGAGTTGCATACAATTCCAAAGTTGGAGGTAAAGCAGAGGGTTGTTTCCGTAGATTCGCGCTTTGAGTCTTGTGTTAGCTGGTTTAAATGGGATGGGCTGAGGGGACTTTTCAACAACCAGAGGAAGAAGTGAACCCCAAGCAAAATTTACTACAGAACTTGAGTGTGATTTGAAATGTGCAAATCAGTGGATCTGGGTTCTCAGAAAATGATACCTGAATAAAGCCCTTTTGGGGGAGGAGAGGGCGGGATGGAAATGTTGAATAGTTTTCGAAACAAATCTGATTTTCTCTGTGTTCTGATTTAGAAGGGCTTGTTATTGAATTCTGGCTAAGAGAACAGAAGGAAAAGGTAAATTTAGGCAAAGACTTTCCCTGCTTCTCGGTTCTGTAGTCCTTCAGTTCACAATGAACAACAGTCAAAAATTAAATAAAAGGAATGCATATGTATTACAGAAAGAAGACAAAGGTTATCTGTAGTAGCAAGAATTTAGAATCTCTAGTTGTTTCAATGTCTTTATGGGTACACATATGCTAAGTTCCATCAGCACAATTTGATAAAGCAACTATTTACAAGAGTCCAAGGGAACCAACATGTGACTGACGTAAGCAGATGTTACCACCTTCAGACCTCGTGGAGCCAGGGGAGGGAGTAGTCATGGGACCTGGGAAGAGAAAGCTGTGGCCACACGAGACAGCCACAGGACAAGAGCAGAGCTGCTTCGAGGCAGGGAGGATCCTGAAAGGAGCACTTCATTCTCCCCTCACCCCCCAACCTCCTGCCACCGTGTCAGTTGGCTGACACCCACGTGAAGACGAGAGAGTGCACTGCTGCCATCCACATTCCTCTGGATCTGCAGGGGATCAGAGAGAATAAAGCACTTGCCTCTCCTCTTCACACTAGCCCTTCCTCTGGAGCTCATGGAGACACGATTGGTTTTGCACTTCATTTGCTTTCTAAAACCACAACAAAAAAAGATTCATTGTAGAACATGGCCATGATGGTGAGACTCTTTCAAGCTCTACATGAGCATACCTTGAATGTGGTTTTGTAATCCTTTTCAGAAATCAAATAAATATACATCCTAGCATACAGAATGCATCTCTCACTAACACAGCACATACTCCTAGGTTTGAGGGGTCATTCCTGATTCCTTTGATGTCAGCGTTGTCAAAGTGACATGTTAATCTGCAGAAAATGAAGGCAGGAGCACAAATTACATATCACCTAGAAAAAGATAGCACTTGCTAAGGAGTCATGAACAAAGAAGCTATAGTCTCTGAGAGAATCATCTCACCCTTTCATTTTACAGAAGAGGAATCAGAAACAAGATCCTCACAAAAACTAAAACACACCTACTGTGCGTCCATCATTTAACTCCCAAGACAGGATCCACATCCTGGAAGTTAACAGGATGGATCTGAGCACCAGATTTCTGGGCTTCAAGTCCCAGCTTCCCAGTTGCAAGCTGTGTGGCCTTGGGCAAGTCCCCATCCCTCTCTGACCTCAGTCTCTCCCCCTGGGAAAAATTACAGCATCCACCTCCAATGGCTCTCATATGGATAGATAAGTTCGCACATTTAAGGCCTGTGTAATGGTAACTGCATACAGTATCCTCAATGCACATGAGCTGTGATCAAACCCATTTTACAGTTGAAGAAACTGAGGCACAAAGAAGTGGCTTGCCCAAGATCACAGAGCTAGCAAATAGTAAAGCTGGGATTTTTTTCCCCTCAAAATGCATTTTAAACAATTTTCTTAAAAAAATAAATATGACTTCTACTAGTCATGTCAGCTCCACGTTCCTTTACCCATGCTCCGTCGTAAACAGTCGTGTGAAAACCTGAGGCCGTGCACTCCATTGCATCATTAGCCTGAAGCCAGCGCTAACCAGGTAGCTGCCGATATCTGTCTAAACTGCTTTTGTCTTCCTGGCTCTTGTGTCCATGAGTCTGATGATGGGCGACAGCCTGCTGGAAAGCAGAACGAGCCACTGCAGCTGCCTTCTCCAGATGAAAAACGATTCCCCCTCAGGAGTGAAATCCATGGCAATGATTTCAGCCTTGAAATTATTTAGAAGAAAAGGAAGCATGTTCCTTTGCAAATGTTTCTTAGCAAACACATAAAAGAATGGCCTCTGGGTTATTTTCAATCAGAGCTTAGAAACAGGGGTTCTTTCCCTACTTGTTAGTCTCCTTTTGTAGGGAGGTCTTCTCAAGCTGCACAGGTTCCCATACAGAGTCCTTTGTAAAGCGCTGGCCGGGCCACAGCCATTCATGGGATAGTCAGAAGCAGGCATGTTGACAGACGATTGTTTGATGCCTCTTTCTGAAAACTATCCCATCATTTTCAGCTTATTAGGTCAGCCGGGGGAGGGGAGACAGTTTTTTCCAGTGGAAAAATAAGCCTTTATTCTTACTGATTATAGTTTAGCTTTTTAAAAAACATTTCATTTTGTATTGGGGTAGAGCCAATTCACAAACAATGTTGTGATCATTTCAGATGAACAGCAAAGGGACTCAGCCATACATATACATGTATCCACTCTCCCCCAAACTCCCCTCCCACCCAGACTGCCACGTAACACTGAGCAGAGTTCCCTGTGCTACACAGCAGGTCCTTGTTGGTTACCCATTTTAAGTACAGCAGTGTCTACACGCCCATGACATTTTATAATCGACAACAACCATGCCCACTGCATAGCACAAATAGTTACCTCTAAAGGGCAGATAAAGAAAGCCTCTGGAGGCAGTGACTTGTATCTCCCCATGGTGCTGTTAGCAGCTGGGTCACAGGCATTTGGGACATACAATGGTTACCCTGTTTTTGACTCTTTGGAGAGTCCTTTGAAGAATAAAATATTAAGAGCCTTGTGCCATCCTGCATGCACACTGACACCAACATATTTTGTATTTGTCTGTTTTGCTGTTCAGGCATAAGAATGCTAGATGGCATTGTGACCGATGCTATTGAAGCCAGCTCAATTGGATTTAATCCTGGGCATGTGGATATTTACAGTGCGAGCTGGGGCCCTAACGATGACGGAAAAACTGTGGAGGGCCCTGGTCGACTGGCCCAGAAGGCTTTTGAATATGGTGTCAAACAGGTGAGATGCTTAACACAGACCCAGTTGAAATGAAACCTGACCACTGGAAAAGGAAGAGAAGGGAAGAACATTTAGCTTATGTGCAAAGAAATGCTTGTGAATTTCTTGCTGCTGTTAATGATTGGAACTGTATTTAGAGAGCCAAATCATTCTTCAGAGGGATGGAAGTTAATGTTTTCCCATTTGGGCCTGACATTCAATAGATATTCATTCCTCTTAGAATATTTACTTAAAAAAAAAAAAAAGTACTCCAGATAGGTCCTTTCTCATTTTCCTGCTGCTTCTGAATGTCTACACTAGGTAAGCTACTCCCCGGACTTTCAGATACTCTGAAAAGGCACCCTTCAATTCAGGAACGTGCCGCCTCCCTCTCTACACGTGCCTGGTGGACACTTGTGCCTTGGTTGTGTTGCTCTAAAAGTGGGGTTGAGGGCATCCTTGCCAAGATTCTAAGAACCAGTTCTGCACAGGATGAAACAAAAGTAGAAACTTTGGAGAGCACAAATTGAAAAACCATAGAAAGGGTAGCCTTGACGAGTTCCATTCAATTGAAGAGTCCCTTTTAATGCAGCTACAAAGCAGATCTGAATAATGCCTGATTTTGTCACACTATCAGTCAGCCAGAAGATTCAACCAGAAATGAAGAGAGGAAGTTCAAAGACTCAAATGGAGTCACATAAGCCAAGGGAACAGCCAAAATAATAATAATAATGAGTGAGTGCTAAAGGCCAGATTATGAATCCACATAATAAAGAAAAAAAGAAAAAGAAAAGTCCTCACTCCACACCATCCCAGAGAGGAGGATGGAGGAGGACCAGCATGCCAGAGCCCACCAGGGGCTTGTAGCACACAGTCTTGGGAGAGTCCTCCTGCTGGAGGGGCCTGAAGACGAAACTGATCACAAATTCCTGTCTCTGAGAACTTCATGCATGCATTTATATACTTCTCGGGGATTTTATTGGGAGATGACAGCAATCTCAGCAGATGGTAACAGACATGGTAAATTTTGGCTTTTCCTTTAGGGCAGACAAGGAAAGGGCTCTATCTTTGTCTGGGCCTCCGGGAACGGGGGACGTCAGGGAGACAACTGTGACTGCGACGGGTACACGGACAGCATCTACACCATCTCCATCAGCAGCGCCTCTCAGCAAGGCCTATCCCCCTGGTACGCAGAGAAGTGCTCCTCCACACTGGCCACTTCATACAGCAGCGGGGACTACACCGACCAGCGAATCGTAAGCTGCTTTTGTCTGCCTCTCTCTGCTTAGGTAGGAGAATGCGGTTTGCCTTCCAAAGGATCTTTGGGTCAGATGGATTTGCTTAAGCTTCCTGTCTCAGGTGGGGAGACTCGAATGTTACTCACCTGAAGCGTGGGTATGTATTGGGAAGTCTTCTCTCTCAGAGATAATGATACATTAGCTAGGATGCCGTTGCCCCTCGGTCATGTCTAAACTCAGCCCTGAGAAGCCACCAACTTGTCATTCAATGATTGAGACTCTAAATGGCTCTTCAGCTTGTGTGATGCCTCCGTGAAAACAGCCTTAAAGGAGATTTTAGGGTTGTGGGGGCTTATCACCCTGGTACTTGTTGATCCTCTAATAGCAGGGAGAATGTCTGACTTGCCCTTTAGCGGAAGATAAAAGTATGGAGCATGCACCAGCTATGTCTCCTAAGAATGGATGACCTACAGGAAAATAACAGCCTAAGTTCCCCCTGAAGTGAACTTCTCAGCATCCGAATAAGCAGCTTAGGAAGGTTATATGCTCAGAGAGCATCTCCAGCCCACGCTTGGCTGTGCCTTCTCTTCCATGAGTCAGACTGCCAAGGGCAATTATTGGATTTCCCTTCAAGGGCATGATGATGAAGGGCCATTTGGGGGCTTTGAGAAAAAAGAGAGGCACTTTTAATTTACAAATGGAAAGCCTCAAACTTAACTCCTGACACAGAGAAGAACCAACTAGCTAAAGCATGTAGATCTCAATAAAATAATAGATCAAGATCCAATTAGATTGTGGGTCAACCCCCTAATAATTAGCCTTTGGAATGTGTGTAAAATTCATATTAATGACATCTCAACACAATTGTCAGAACTAAGATCTTCATGCGGGATCACTCTTCTAGAACTGTCTCTGCAACCTACTCTAGTTAAGACAGTAAAACTGGGGTCTCAACTTAGAAGCCCTGGCCAGTCTCTCATTCTGGTACTTTCAGTTACTCAAAGAGACGGTGACATTCTACCCAGGGGCTCTTGACAGCAGAGATAACTTAGAGCCTTTGAAAGGAGCCTGTGAGACATGTGTCCTGCTTGCATGCACAGCCTCCAGCTCTTAATGATCCCAGGGGTGTCCAGAGTAGCTTTTCCAAAAAAATGGCCTGTTGTCCATTTCGGAGTCACCATTTCATAGACAGACCCTCATCTTGAGCCATCTGCTCTGAAGCAGGAGGAAGATGTGCATCTTTGTAAAGATCCTTCTTTTAGGTACACCAGCCATAGAAGAGACAGCTGGTGGCTTCTATTTGAGACAGTTGCAGTAACACAGCCTTTGTCTTACGCAAACCTCTTCCTCAGCACAGTCATCTCTGGGGGTTTACTTGCGTCAACAGGTGAAAAGGGCAAACTTGCTTCCACAGCCCTCGGAGGAACAGAGCCACTATCACTTGAGATATTCAGCGACTCCAAGTGGGAAGCCAAAGGAGGTGATAATGGAACAAATTAATTTTTTACATTTCCTTCCCACACATTGAAATCTCTAGCTAAAAAATCACAGTGCAAGAGCCTGGGTGGGTGTCTTGCTAGCAATCCTTTGGTTGAACTTCTGGTTCAACCAACAACACTGTGGTCCTTAAAGAAGATTAATTGGAAGTCTTTTTGGTTGCTGAAACGAAGGGAAGAAATTTTAGCTCTTCAGTAAGCTAAAATTAGCCCGGGTAATTCCTTACATGGAATGCCATTGTGTGAAAATTTGCTTTCACAGACAGGATCTCATTTCATCTTCAGAATGAGTCAAGAAATGTCAGCCTCACTCGACAGACAGGGACGACCACGTGACTTGCCCATGGGACACATGTACTGAGTGGCAGGTTTAGAATTTGAGCCCAGATCTGTGTCTAGCACACTTTCATTTGAAAAACTCACCATTTTCAAAGTAAAAATATGATGGCTAACTCCCGACCATCAGAAGACATCAACAGTGAGTGCAAACGAAACACACTCAACACGTTTTGCGCAAGTAGTTCAAGTGGCCAAAATCAGCACAACTTCCTTTTGCTGAAGAGGCAGGCAAATGTCAATGTGAAGGCAATGGGGAATTGGGCATGAGGCAAAATTTCTAAATATGCCAGGCCAAACACAATGGACCTGATGATTAATGGGCCAGCATGATTCACAGCGATTCTGAAACAGTCCCTTTTTTACAGACAGCATTTCATTTGGGAATCTCAGTAGAGAAAAAAAAAATCACAGTGGGAGGACTTCATCCCCAGAAAAGGCATTCTGATGCCAGAATTATAGACAAGTTGCATATAGAGGAGAGGGAGATAAAATATCAGCAGATGGCAAACATCCGCCTGTGGTTCAGAAGAGGAAGTAGGGAATCGCATCAGCTGGGCTTCCTGATCAGAGCAGATGCAGCCCTCGGTAGGGTTAACCCCCAGGGCCAGGATCACATGTCTCACATGTTCCCCCACGTTTCTCTCTCTCCTGATACCCCCCAGACGAGCGCTGACCTGCACAACGACTGCACAGAGACCCACACGGGCACCTCAGCCTCTGCACCTCTGGCCGCCGGCATCTTCGCTCTAGCCCTGGAAGCCAAGTAAGGCCCAGAAAGCTTCTAATCACCTCTAAGAAGCTGCTTCTCCTTCTTTTTAAATAGCATATATTCTTTTCTGAATATACAGTTGTAGTAGAAAACTACCAAAAATAGTAAGTTCTCTTCCAGTTAACATCTCGAGGTAGGTTTCATGCGCACACTTGTCTTACAAAATTGGGATCTTAATTCACACACTATTCTGTAAATTTTTTCGTCCGTCTATATTAAGAGCACTTTCTCACATCCAAATCAATCTTCCCTGACCTTTAGAAACGCATGCCCTCCTCCCACTCAGCTCTAAGGCCTTCTCACTTCTGGTTATTTCCACCAAGACTACCCACAGATATTCTCCTGTGGGTAGTATTAGGAATAACACGTTTTAAAAACTACCCCTTTTCTTTTTAGGTTAGCGTTAGCCCAGTCATACCCATTCCAGTGTTCTTGCCTGGAGAATCCCAGGGACAGGGGAGCCTGGTGAGCTTCCGTCTATGGGGTCGCACAGAGTCGGACACGACTGAAGCGACTTAGCAGCAGCAGCAGCAGCAGCAGCCCAGTCATAGAGTGGACAAAACACATCAGGGGACATAAATAAAAACAGGACTTTTATCTTTTCATTTCCTTCTCCAGAGGATCTTCCTGACCCAGGGATCGAACTCGGGTCTCCCATATTGTAGGCAGATGCTTTACCGTCTGAGCCATTATATAAATGCAAATCTTACTAAAGCCATTCATGCTTAAACACCCTTGTCCATTGATATCAGTTACTGTTTCTGATAATTTCCTTAAGGTAAACATTTACAACTGAAATTTTGGCTTCAAAGGGAATGCCTGCTTTAATGATCTTGATACATATTGTCAAGTTAGTCTAGAAAGACTGTACCATTTTATATTCCCATCAGCAATCTATGTGTGAAAGTGCCAGTTTCCTAAAGCCTGATCAAACCTATATATATTATCTTTTAAAATGTTTGCTACTTTGATAGGTGAAAATGGCATCTCATCTTTATATGCTTTAATTTTATTACTAATGAAGCTCAATATTTTATATTCTTTTGCCATTTATCATCTGTGATTGCTGTTTATGACCTTGATTTTGTTTTATGGTCTTCGAACAGTTACTAATGCTCAGTTAGTTGACATTTACCTTTTAATTTTATTTACATGTAATTTTTAATTTAATGAAGTTACTATGTATACAGTTACCTTTATCAGTCTCTAAGTTCTTTTTTTTCCATTTTTTTTTATGCTCAGGAAAATCCTTGCAATCCCAAATTATATAAATATACATTTATGTGTCTTTTATTAGATATTTATTTTTTAAATCCCCCTGGAATTTATCTTAGTGTATGCTACCAAAAAGGGATTTAGCAACATTTCCCCTTCAAAATAGTTATTCAATAGTCTAATACTTAATACAGAGGAAAAAAAGTCTGTCTCACACTGTATGTCCACACCTTTTTATTCATCCTTATTTCTGCTTTCTGATGTTATGTGGTGAGAAATCTTTAAATGTTAAGTCAGGTGCTATGTTTGAGTGATAGAGGAAGTGTTTAAACTTACAGATTACTATTATCCTTCCTAATAAGCAGGTTACCCTAGAATATCATCCATATTCTCTATAGAGAAGACAAAGCAGTCCCCTCATGTCATATTCAGTAGATGAGGTTTGCGGTAGCAGAAGAACAGAGCACCTTGGCCTGGGCCATAGCTGGAAAAGATGTGCAGTTGCTAGAGAGCCCAGCATCACTCCAGGAGCCCTGGGACCACCTGTGGAGTTGCAGTTTAGTCTCTGGTATCTCAGTTATGATGGCCACGGCAGCTAAGCCAGACAGGCTGAGTGAGGCTCGTACTAAAGCCTACCTACTTGGAGGAGCTGGGAAGATATCTGATTAGGGAAGAGCAGATCCAGATGCTCAATCAGAAACAAGCAAATCTGAAGCTCTTGGGTCCAGCAGAAAAGCTGTGCTCAGAATCTGAGCTCAGTTTTAACAGGTAGAGGATGGACGGAGAGCAAAGTCTACAGGCACAAGCTAAGACTAGCATCGGCAGCCCCAAACCAAATTTAAGGAAAGATAATCTAAGCAGTGAAAAGGGCAAGGAACACCAGGCTTCAAATCCCAGGCATACCACTAGCTATGTGACCTTAGGCAAAGTAATCTCCAATTGAGTGCTCAATTTAGCATCTATAAAATAGAGGAGTCAGATCAGATCATTTTTTTCCTAGCCTTTTCCTTTTAAAAGGATCCTCCAATTTGAAGTTGAAGGTGTCAGCTTATACAGATCATCTAACATGAATTGCTGAGATTGGCGGGAAGAGGTCCAGAGTGGAAGAAGTAAGGTCTTATGAAGGCAAGTAGTTCCACAGGTGGTGAAAAAAGATCATGTTATTTATGATTTTAGGATATAAGTTTTAGCTCCAGAGAGCTTTTAGAAAAAAACTATCCTTAAAGATCTTGTCTTCCCTATCCAACACCTATCAGACGCATACAAATATAACCAGCCAGACCTAACCATCTTGTCTAGTGACCAGAATAGTAGAAACATTCATCTAGCTGAACAGATGTAATGTTATTTTGACTAAGAACTGAAATTTTAAAATTGTCATATCTGATTTCTAAAATTTCAAACCTCCTCTTTTGGTATAAAGAGAAAATTATCTAAGGATGATCTAGCCTCATTAATCTCAGCTAATTCCTAATGGATTACTTTATAAAGCAGGGGCTCCACGGATTGTTACAAAACATATGGGGTCCAAGAACTTCTTTGCAACTAGATACAGACATGTTTAAGAGTGTGTGTCTGGCATTTTGGGGAGAATGGTTTGCGGTTCCATCAGATTCTTACGCTGCTCATGATTTAAGAGACATTAAGAGTCTATGATCTCCCTGGTGTACGCAATAAGAATTTAATTCCTTTCATTTTGATTCAGTCATCAGTAAGATGGACATAATCTATCTTAACATTTATAAACTTCCTGCCAAAGTACACAAATTATTGAGATGTCTATTCTCAGATGGACAGTTTTCTTTGCTCTATTCAGTTGTCTATACCAGATGATTATTTCAGAAAATCTGAATGCCAGAATTTCTAGAAGAGTCTGTAGACAAACATGATTGGGAGAATCATTTAACCATGTGTTCTTTCTTAAGTAACAACTATGGAGAATGAAGAACAACTCTGGGCTAAATTTATCATGAATAACAGCATTCAGCATTTATCAGGCTACTACCATGGGCCATAACCTGTGCTAATCTCTTTATATACAATGCTAACTCTGATTCTTACAACATCCTTATGAATATAAATTATTAATTGCATTTTATTAAAGATGAAACTGAGGCTTAGAGAGGTTGAGAAATGTAACCAAGAAATGACTAAAATCTTTAATGTCCAGGTTCCCTATTTGTGTTTAGAGGCTAAACCAGGTAGACTTTTTTTCATTTTAGAATTTTGTCTCCAGAATACTTTACCTACATTCTCCTAATTAGAAGCAATGCTTAATTTCAATGTTTAATTCCAAAGCCCTTATTTTCTGTAAACATATCCTTGATTAGCAACCCAATGCAGATTTAAAAAAATTTAATTATTGTTGATGCCATTGATGAACGAGATGCTAATTAACAGAGGAAGGCCGTCAGGAATGAGATGCACTGCTGTTAGAAGGTCCTTTTCACTTTATGAAATGCAATCACTCAAATGAAAAATAACTCTGTTAGAGAAATAGCCTTCATTTTCCTAACTACCTGACAATGAAGCCTCTTTGGATATTTTGCAAAGAATAGGTAAAAGAAAATAATCAAAAATAAAACAAAACCTGCAAGTGAATAAAAACCAATGCTCTAACTATAGAAATCTGCTTTGTGTTTGATCAGCGTGATTATCAAGACCATGATTTTTACCTCCTTGGTACCTATCCTCATCCCAACACACACACACACACACACACACACACACACACACGAGAGCCCAAGGGGTAAAGTGGCACGTGGCCCACAGACTCCCTCAGTGAGACCACCTTTGGTAAGAGGCTTTGACCTAAAACTCCTTTTAAAAGACTAACAGGAAGCAAGAATTTCAATAACATGCTATTTGGGCCAGAATTAGTTTCCACATGGAGAAAACAGCCATTTCTGCTCAACTAGTTAATTATTCATCAAGTGGGATGGCCAATGTGGATACGAGATCTACAATGAAGGAGAATATATATGATCCTGGGCAGACTGGAGGTCAGACTGTCATACTCGACCTCTCATCTTAGAGGTGAGTCCACTCAGGCCCAGGGAGATGAAGTGGCTTGCTTAAGGTCACACAGGTCCTTGGTAATAGAATATAATTTAATGTGCTTTTTGCTGCTGCTGCTGCTGCTGCTAAGTCGCTTCAATCGTGTCTGACTCTGTGCAAACCCATAGACGGAAGCTCACCAGGCTCCCCCGTCCCTGGGATTCTCCAGGCAAGAACACTGGAGTGGGTTGCCAGTTCCTTCTCCAATGCATGAAAGTGAAAAGTGAAAGTGAAGTCGCTCAGTCGTGTCCGACTCTTAGCGACCCCATGGACTGCAGCCTACCAGGATCCTCCATCCATCGGATTTTCCAGGCAAAAGTACTTGGGTGGGGTGCCATTGCCTTCCCCGAATGTGCTTTTTACTACTCCCTATTCTGACACCATGATTCTGACCCCAGTGACTTCTAATTACTTTAATTAGATAGATACTTGTATTCTTTCTTTCAACTCCTATTATTGTAGCTGTAACACAAAACTAGCTGGACAGCTTTTTCAAATATAAAATTCCTCCCTACCCTCAAGTATTTTGGCTCAGTCGGTTCAGGGTGGGACTCAAGAATTTTCATGATTTGCAAGTGTACCAGGTGATTATGATGCAAGCAGACCTGAACCTTGGAGAATCACTGAACTAGAGTCTTTCCAAGGGCTCTATCAGTCACTCCCTGGGTTGAAACATGACATTTGCCAGGAGCTCAGCTGAGCAGAGAGAAGGCATATTAAGCTGCTAGGTGTCAGAGCAGCTTTAAAGTAACACACCAAAAATGAAAGAGTTAAGCCTTCAATCACTTACCATGATGGTATAAGCCAGAGTCTAAAACCAGAGAAAACACCAACTTTCTCTATTCCATTTACCCCTACCCTCTCCCATGGAAACGTGCACCAGTTGAAGGTTGGGTTAAAAGTATGGACATGGGGGCTTGTTGTCTCACTGTTGAGGGAGCCAACGCAAGCCTCTGGTAGTTTTCTGGACTCTGGGATAGGGTGGGGGCGAGGGGGAAGGCTGGGAGTGGAGAAGTCCTGGGCGGTGAGTCAGAGAGGGCAGAGGTGTTTTCAAGGTTTCCCCCTCTTCCGCCCAGCAGGAGGCCTTGGCAGAGCTGCCCAAGACCTCAGATAAGAAGGCCCAGGAATGTAAATATGCAAAGAGCTTGCTGGGAGAGGAGGACTGGAGTCCTTGACTACTACGGCTCCCTTCAGAGAGGGCGATGCGTGGGCTTGGCACCCAGGCTGGCATGCAGAGGGCAGCGTGCCCGCGAGGCCACCAGATACAGACTTTGTAAAGCTTCTTATGAGGACTGGGATTCTAACCATGAACAGACTCCTCCATGTTTAGGAGTGTGCACCGTCCCCTGTTGTCACTGAGGGCTTGTTAAACCAGCCCATGACCAGCTCTGGGGAGGCAACAGCAAACTGAGCCAGACTGCCCTGTTGGCTGTTTCACAACCTAGTGGTAAGACAGAACCCTGGAGGATGCAACCTAAGCCTTTCTTTATCTAAATAAGGCTTGACTGGCCTGATAGAAACAATGCAGGTCTCAAAGCTAAGGAAAGGCCTGAGGTCATTAAAGACTTCTAATGACTAATGGCAGTAAGTTTTAAAACTATGGAGAAGGAAATGGCAACCCACTCCAGTATTCTTGCCTGGAGAATCCCAGGGACGGGGGAGCCTGGTGAGCTTCCGTCTATGGGGTCGCACAGAGTCGGACACGACTGAAGCGACTTAGCATAAGGCTAGTAGGCTGCAGTCCATGGGGTCGTGAAGAGTTGGACACCACTGAGCAACTTCACTTTCACTTTTCACTTTCATGCATTGGAGGAGGAAATGGCAGCCCACTCCAGTGTTCTTGCCTGGAGAATCCCAGGGACGGGGGAGCCTGGTGGGCTGCCATCTCTGGGGTCGCACAGAGTTGGACACGACTGAAGTGACTTAGCAGCAGCAGCAGCAGCAACACTTAGACACGTTCAACCATCCAACCAGCTAATATTTACCCAGCATATACCCTGTGCCTGGCATTCTTCTGAGTGGTTGGTGCACATCAGAGAATAAGAAGGATAACAATCTCAGCCCTTTTCATTGCTGATTCTAGGAGGGGAGACAGATACTAATAACACACAAAACAAATGAGTTGCTCAGTATGTCAGAAGATGATAAGCAGTATAAAAGAAAAAAAAAAGTACAGCAAGATAAGAGAGCACAGGAGTATTTGGGGGGAGTTGAAATCTTAAATAAGGTGATCAGGGAAGGCTTTGTCTTCACTATTAACAGACCAACATGTCCATGCACCTCTGATTTATCATTATGTTGCTATTAAATTAATTTTAACAAGACTTCTGATTATACCATTTCATTGCTCAAAAATCCTTGATGGCGCCCCCTTGCCCAAAGGACAAAGTATAAGCTTCTTTTCCTGGCATTCAAGGTCCTCACCACCTGGATCAGTATTCCTCCTCACCTCTTCCCTGCTCCAGTAAACCAGACTGTTACTGTACTCTGGGCATATCCTATACTTCCCCTGCTCAGAGGTTTTGTTCCATTGCCTCATCTCTCATTCTGTCTCTCCACTTCTTAACATTCTACCCATCCTTTAAAGTTCATCTCAAAATATTTCCTCCTAGAAGAGTCTTCCTAGAACCCTTCCATCCCCAAAGAATTATTTCTCCATCAAAATCCAATGATACATTATGCTATGAATACAGGATTCAATAGATATAGTTATTAAAAAGACTTAGTTCTTTTACTGGATTTGAAGCCTGGCGTGCTGCAGTCCATGAGGTCTCAAATAGTCAGACACAACTGAGCAACTGAACTGACTGAAGCTTCTTAAAGACATGAACTACTTCCTTGCATATTCCCACTCTGTTCAGCATGGTGCCTTGTAAGAATGAGCTCAAGTCGCTTAGAGCTTCTTGACACTTTTGCCATATAAAAAAAGAGACAAAAAATTATTTAGGAATGGGTAACCAGTCCATGTCTAAATCTGAGTCTTCCTAAGAAGGAAGTCAAGACCTCAACTGTGGGTTCATAATGTTGAAAATTCTAAGGTTATTAATGGACAGCATAAGAATGGAGGTCACAAAGGAAGTGTCATCATTTTTAATTTTTGCTCCTGTCAGGTGTAAGTCATTTGAACTTGGTCCTAGATTTCTACAGCACTGAAAACCAAAATTTTTTTAATTTAATTTTATTTAACTTTACAATATTGTATTGGTTTTTCCATATATCCAAAGGAATCTACCACAGGTACACATGTGTTCCCCATCCTGAACCCTCCTCCCTCCTCCATCCCCATACCATCCCTCTGGGTCGTCCCAGTGCACCAGCCCCAAACATTCAGTATCGTGCATCAAACCTGGACTGGCGACTCGTTTCATATATGATATTATACATATTTCAATGCCATCCTCCCAAATCATCCCACCCTCTCCCTCTCCCAGAGTTCAAAAGACTTCTATACATCAGTGTCTCTTTTGCTGTCTCATATACAGGGTTATTGTTACCATCTTTCTAAATTCCATATATATGCATTATTATACTGTATTGGTGTTTTTCTTTCTGGCTTACTTCACTCTGTATAATAGGCTCCAGTTTCATCCACCTCATTAGAACTGATTCAAATGTATTCTTTTTAATGGCTGAGTAATACTCCATTGTGTATATGTACCACAGCTTTCTTATCCATTCATTTGCTGATGGACATCTAGGTTGCTTCCATGTCCTGGCTACTATAAACAGTGCTGTGATGAACATTGGGGTACACATGTCTCTTTAAATTCTGGTTTTCTCAGTGTGTATGCCCAGCAGTGTGGGATTATTGGATCATAAGGCAGTTCTATTTCCAGTTTTTTAAGGAATCTCCACACTGTTCTCCATAGTGGCTGTACTAGTTTGCATTCCCACCAACAGTGTAAGAGGGTTCCCTTTTCTCTACACCCTCTCCAGCATTTATTGCTTGTAGACTTTTGGATCGCAGCCATTCTGACTGGCATGAAATGGTACCTCATAGTGGTTTTGATTTGCATTTCTCTGATAATGAGTGATGTTGAGCATCTTTTCACGTGTTTGTTCACCATCTGTATGTCTTCTTTGGAGAAATGTCTGTTTAGTTATTTGGCCCATTTTTTGATTGGGTCATTTATTTTTCTGGAATTGAGCTGTAGGAGTTGCTTGTATACTTTTGAGATTAGTTGTCTGTTGCTTCATTTGCTATTATTTTCTCCCATTCTGAAGGCTGTCTTTTTCCTTTGTTGTGCAGAAGCTTTTTAAGTTTAATTAGGTCCATTTGTTTATTTTTGTTTTTATTTCCAATATTCTGGGAGGTGGGTCATAAAGGATCCTGCTGTGATGTATGTAGGAGAGTGTTTTGCCTATGTTCTCCTCTAGGAATTTTATAGTTTCTGATCTTACGTTTAGATCTTTAATCCATTTTGAGTTTATTTTTGTGTATGGTGTTAGAAAGTGCTCTAGTTTCATTCTTTTACAAGTGTTTGACCAGTTTTCCCAGCACCACTTGTTAAAGAGATTGTCTTTTCTCCATTGTATATTCTTGCCTCCTTCGTCAAAGATAAGGTGTCCATATGTGTGTAGATTTATCTCTGGGCTTTCTATTTTGTTCCATTTATCTATATTTCTGTCTTTGTGCCAGTACCATACTGTCTTGATGACTGTGGCTTTGTAGTAGAGCCTGAAGTCAGGCAGGTTGATTCCTCCAGTTCCATTCTTCTTTCTCAAGATAGCTTTAGCTATTCGAGGTTTTTTGTATTTCCATACAAATTGTAAAATTATTTGTTCTAGCTCTGTGAAGAATATCGTTTGTAGCTTGATAGGGATTGCATTGATTCTATAAATTGCTTTGGGTAGTATACTCATTTTCACTATATTGATTCTACCAATCCATGAACATGGTATATTTCTCCATCTATTAGTGTCCTCTTTGATTTATTTCACCAGTGTTTTATAATTTTCTGTATATAGGTCTTTAGTTTCTTTAGGTAGATATATTCCTAAGTATTTTATTCTTTTCGTTGCAATAGTGAATGGAATTGTTTCCTTAATTTCTCTTTCTATTTTCTCATTATTAGTGTACAGAAATGCAAGGGATTTCTGTGTGTTGATTTTACATCCTGCAACTTTACTATATTCATTGATTAGTTCTAGTAATTTTCTGGTGGAGTCTTTAGGGTTTTCTATGTAGAGGATCATGTCATCTGCAAACAGTGAGAATTTTACTTCTTCTTTTCCAATTTGGATTCCTTTTATTTCTTTTTCTGCTCTGATTGCTGTGGCCAAAACTTCCAAAACTATGTTGAATAGTAATGGTGAAAGTGGGCATCCTTGTCTTGTTCCTGACTTTAGAGGAAATGCTTTCAATTTTTCACCATTGGGGATAATGTTTGCTGTGGGTTTGTCATATATAGCTTTTATTATGTTGAGGTATGTTCCTTCTATTCCTGCTTCCTGGAGAGTTTTTATCATAAATGGACGTTGAATTTTGTCAAAGGCTTTCTCTGCATCTATTGAGATAATCATATGGTTTTTATTTTTCAATTTGTTAATGTGGTGTATCACATTGATTGATTTGCAGATATTGAAGAATCCTGGCATCCCTGGGATAAAGCCCACTTGGTCATGGTGTATGATCTTCTTAATGTGTTGTTGGATTCTGATTGCTAGAATTTTGTTAAGGATTTTTGCATCTATGTTCATCAGTGATATTGGCCTGTAGTTTTCTTTTCTTTCTTTCCTTTTTTTTTGTTTTGCGGCATCTTTGCCAGGTTTTGGTATTAGGGTGATGGTGGCCTCATAGAATGAGTTTGGAAATTTACCTTCCTCTGCAATTTTCTGAAAGAGTTTGAGTAGGATAGGTGTTAGCTCTTCTCTAAATTTTTGGTAGAATTCAGCTGTGAAGCCGTCTGGACCTGGGCTTTTGTTTGCTGGAAGATTTCTGATTATAGTTTAAATTTCCGTGCTTGTGATGGGTCTGTTAAGATTTTCTATTTCTTCCTGGTCCAGTTTTGGAAAGTTGTACTTTTCTAAGAATTTGTCCATTTCTTCCACGTTGTCCATTTTATTGCCATATAATTGCTGATAGTAGTCTCTTATGATCCTTTGTATTTCTTTGTTGTCTGTTGTGATCTCTCCATTTTCATTTCTAATTTTATTGATTTGATTTTTCTCCCTTTGTTTCTTGATGAAACAATGGTTTGTCAATTTTATTTATCCTTTCAAAGAACCAGCTTTTGGCTTTGTTGATTTTTGCTATGGTCTCTTTTGTTTCTTTTGCATTTATTTCTGCCCTAATTTTTAAGATTTCTTCCCTTCTACTAACCCTGGGGTTCTTCATTTCTTCCTTTTCTAGTTGCTTTAGGTGTAGAGTCAGATTATTTATTTGACTTTTTTCTTGTTTCTTGAGGTATGCCTGTATTGCTATGAACTTTCCCCTTAGGACTGCTTTTACAGTGTCCCACAGGTTTTGGGTTGTTTTCATTTTCATTCGTTCATATGCAAATTTTGATTTCTTCTGTGATTTGTTGGTTATTCAGCAGCGTGTTGTTCAGCCTCCATATGTTGGAATTTTTAATAGTTTTTCTCCTGTAATTGAGATCTAATCTTACTGCATTGTGATCAGAAAAGATGCTTGGAATGATTTCAATATTTCTGAACTTACCAAGGCTAGATTTGTGGCCCAGGATGTGGTCTATCCTGGAGAAGGTTCTGTGTGCGCTTGAGAAAAAGGTGAAATTCATTGTTTTGGGATGAAATGTCCTATAGATATCAATTCGTTCTAACTGGTCTATTGTATCATTTAAAGTTTGTGTTTCCTTGTTAATTTTCTGTTTAGTTGATCTATCCATTGGTGTGAGTGGGGTATTAAAGTCTCCCACTATTATTGTGTTATTGTTAATTTCTCCTTTCATAGTTGTTAGTATTTGTCTTACATATTGCGGTGCTCCTATGTTGGGTGCATATATATTTATAATTGTTATATCTTCTTCTTTGATCATTATGTAGTGACCTTCTCTGTCTCTTTTCACAGCCTTTGTTTTAAAGTCTATTTTATCTGATATGAGTATTGCTACTCCTGCTTTCTTTTGGTCCCTATTTGCATGGAAAATCTTTTTCCAGCCCTTCACTTTCAGTCTGTATGTGTCCCCCGTTTTGAGGTGGGTCTCTTGTAGACAACATATGTAGGGTTCTTGTTTTTGTATCCATTCGGCCAATCTTTGTCTTTTGGTTGGGGCATTCAACCCATTTACGTTTAAGGTAATTATTGGTAAGTATGATCCCGTTGCCATTTACTTTATTGTTTTGGATTCAATTTATACACCCTTTTTGTGTTTCCTGTCTAGAGAATATCTTTTAGTATTTGTTGGAGAGCTGCTTTGGTGGTGCTGAATTCTCTCAGCTTTTGCTTGTTTGTAAAGCTTTTGATTTGTCCTTCATATTTGAGTGAGATCCTTGCTGGGTACAATAATCTGGGCTGTAGGTTATTTTTTTTTCATCACTTTAAGTATGTCTTGCCATTCCCTGCTGGCTTAGAGAGTTTCTATTGAAAGATCAGCTGTTATCCTTATGAGAATCCCCTTGTGTGTTATTTGTTGTTTTTCCCTTGCTGCTTTTAATATTTGTTCTTTGTGTTTGATCTTTGTTAATTTGATTAATATGTGTCTTGTGGTGTTTCGCCTTGGGTTTATCCTGTTTGGGACTCTCTGGGTTTCTTGGACTTGAGTGATTATTTCCTTCCCCATTTTAGGAAAGTTTTCAACTATTATCTCCTCAAGTATTTTCTCATGGTCTTTCTTTTCATCTTCTTCTTCTGGGACCCCTATGATCCGAATGTTGTAGCGTTTAATATTGTCCTGAAAGTCTGAGATTGTCCTCACTTCTTTTAATTTGTTTTTCTTTTTTCCTCTCTGATTCATTTATTTCTACCATTCTATCTTCTAATTCACTAATCCTATCTTCTGCCTCTGTTATTCTACTATTTGTTGCCTCCAGAGTGTTTTTGATCTCATTTATTGCATTATTCATTATTATATTGACTGTTTTTTTTATTTCTTCTAGGTCCTTGTTAAACCTTTCTTGCATCTTCTCAGTCTTTGTCTCCAGGCTATTTATCTGTGATTCCATTTTGATTTCAAGATTTTGGATCAATTTCACTATCATTATTCGGAATTCTTTATCAGGTAGATTCCCTATCTCTTTCTCTTTTGTTTGGTTTGGTGGGCATTTATCCTGTTCCTTTACCTGCTGGGTATTCTTCTGTCTCTTCATCTTGTTTAAATTGCTGAGTTTGGGGTGTCCTTTCTGTATTTTGGCAGTTTGTGGAGTTCTCTATATTGTGGCGTTTCCTCACTGTGTGTGGGTTTGTACAAGTGGCTTGTCAACGTTTCTTGGTTAGGGAAGCTTGTGTCAGTGTTCTGGTGGGTGGAGCTGGATTTCTTCTCTCTGGAGTGCAATGAAGTGTCCAGTAATGAGTTATGAGATGTCTATGGTTTTGGGGTGACTTTGGGCAGCCTGTGTATTGGAGCTCAGGGCTGTGTTCCTGTGTTGCTGGAGAATTTGCTTGGTATGTCTTGCCATGGAACTTGTTGGCCCTTGTGTGGTGCTTGGTTTCAGTGTAGGTATGGAGGCATTTGATGAGCTCCTGTCAATTAATGTTCCCTGGAGTCAGGGTTTGGACTTAAGCCTCCTGCTTCCAGTTATCAGTCTTATTTTTACAGTAGTCTCAAAACTTCCCCTTCTATACAGCACCATTGATAAAACATCTAGGTTAAAGATGAAAAGTTTCTCCACCGTGAGGGTCACCCAGAGAGGTTCACAGCGTTACATGGAGAAGAGAAGAGGGATGAGGGAGTTAGAGGTGACCCGAATGAGATGAGATGGAATCATTAGAGGAGCAAGCAGGCTAATCAGTAATCACTTCCTTATGTGCACCCCGCACCTGGACCACTCAGAGATGTTCATGGAGTTATACAGAGAAGAAAAGAGGGAAGAAGGAGACAGAGGTGGCCAGGAGGATAAAAGAAGGGAATGAAAAGGAGAGAGACAGATCCAGCCAGTAATCAGTTCCCTAAGTGTTCTCCACCGTCTGGAACACATAGAAATTCAGAGTTGAGTAGAGTAGAGAGGGGTTAGGGAGAAGACACAGGTGATCTGGTGGAGAAAAAGGAGAGTCCAAAGGGGGAGAAAGTGGTCAAGCCAGTAATCTCGCTCCCTAGTAAAAATGGGTACTGAAGATTGGGTTCTTAAAGGTACAAAATTAGTTACAAATACCTAAAATCAAAAATTAAAAATCTAGAGTAGAGTTTGGAATTTCAAAAATACAATGTTAAAGAAAAGAAGAAGAAAAAAGATAGAAAGAAAAAGAAAAAGAAAAAAAAGTCACAAAAATTATAAAGAAAATATAAGTACAAAATTGATAACAAATACCAAAAAGCGTAAGTTAAAAATCTAGAGTAGAGTTTGGAATTTCAAAAATACAATGTTAAAAAAAGAAGAAGAAAAAGAAAGAGGAAAAAAACAAAAACAAACAAAGTCACAAAAATTATAAAGAAGATATAGGTACAAAATTGATAACAAATACCAAAAAGCATAAATTAAAAATCTAGAGTAGAGTTTGGAATTTCAGGGATACAATGTTAAAGAAAAGATGAAGAGAAAGAAAGAGAGAGAGAAAAAAAGTCACAAAAGTTATTTTAAAAAAGGTACTAAATTGATAACAAATACCAAAAAGCTAAAATTAAAAATCTAGAGCAGAGTTTGGAATTTCAAAAATACAATATTAAAGAAAATAAGAAAAAAAAAAAGAAAGAAAGACAAAAAGAAAAAAAAAAGGTCACAAAAGTTATAAAAAATATATATATATGAAGTTTGCTTTTTTTAAAAAAAAAGCATTTTTTGGGTTTTTTTTTGCAAAGAAATAGTAGGTTATAAAAGTGAAAATTAAAGGAGTAATAGAGGACTTAAAGTTTTTAAAAAAATTTTAAAAAAAGAAAGAAAGAATGATCGTAAAAATATATATAGGACTTTCTCTGATGTTGTTGTGGGTATTGTGGGTTCAGTTCATTTTCAGCTAGTTCCTTGTTCCGGCTTATATTTCTCAAGATCTATAGGCCCCTTCCTATGTAGTCGGTACTAACCATGGGATTTTAATCTATTGCCTGTCGTTTCCAAGGTGGTTCCCTCTGTTATAGCTTCTTCTGTTTGCTGGTCTCTTCAGTGTCTGATTTCCTCCCTGATACAAAGGGGGCGGTGGTGGACACCTTTTTTTTTTTTTTTTTTTAGGCTCACTTGTTCAGTCGCGCTGTGGGGAGGGAGGGACGCTGCAAACAAATAACACTGGCGTGTGCTCGCAGTGCCTCAGCCACACTGGGCCTGCCCCAGCTCAGGGCGCTTGTAGCCTCCCTGCCCACACTGCTCAGGCTCTAGGTTGCTCCGCCAGGAACCATCCGTGGCCGGCCCTGGGCTGCTTGCACCTCCCACGTCTAAGCCGCTCAGGTTCAGGCACTCGGGTAGTCCTCAGAGGCGCAGACTCGGTTGGGCCTGCATTTTGTGCTCTTCCCAGGTCCAAGCAGTGCAGGTGATGAGGTGTTTGGTGAGCGCAGTTGCTGCGACTTATTGCTTCCCCGCTGCTTGGTTTTCTGGATGCACAACCAGCGCACCTTCTCAGGCGGATGTTTACTGTCCAGAACCCCAAGAAGTTTTAGTTAGAGAAGAAGCTGGCTTACAGTTTTGTAAATAATGTCTCTCTGGGGCTGCTATTGCCCCCTTCCATCTCTGGCTGCCTGTCACTGGAGGGGGACAGTCTGCAGCCAGCTATCTCTGTACAGTCCTTTGTTCCGTGCACCGGCCTGGTAGTATCTTAGGTTAGGGCTGGCTTTTCACGTGGTAGATATCCCACAGACTGTGGGATAGACCCAAATTATTTCACTCAGGTAGCACTCAGGGTATTCAGGCCAGATCCTTACTCTAAGCGATGCAGCCTGCCCTGTGCCTCCCTGCCCAGACCCCGCTTGCTAGTGGCGGGTGCAGGCGTCTGTGCTGCTTCTCCACTGGGGGAGTTACCACTGGGCTCATAATCTGTGGGTTTTAATTATTTATTTTTCCTCCCTGTTGTGTTGCCCTCTGTGCTTCCAAGGCTCAGCACAGATTCGGCAGTGAGAATGTTTCCTGGTGTTTGGAAACTTCTCTCTTTTTAAGACTCCCTTCCCAGGACGGAGCTCCGTCCCTCCCTCTTTTGTCTCTTTTTTTGTCTTTTATATTTTTTCCTACCTCCTTTCGAAGACAATGGGTTGCTTTTCTGGGTGCCTGATGTCCTCTGCCGGCAGTCAGAAGTTGTTTTGTGGAATTTACTCGGTGTTTAAATGTTCTTTTGATGAATTTGTGGGGGAGAAAGTGTTCTCCCCGTCCTATTCCTCCACCATCTTCTGAAAACTAAAATTTAATAATTTATAAGACTGAATTTTTAATTCTGAATGAAAGATATAACAATAGTGATACACACTAAAATTACAGAGGGACAGTTGCAAAAGACACCTTACCATCTCTGAATGGAGATGCTTGTTTTTAACACTTGCTTTTGCAAGGAAACTCCTTTTTGTCCCTGAACATTCTTTGGGTCACTTCCTGTCCAGTCCTAATCTCACCTGGCGAGATATGCAGCACTTGGTTGTATGGACCTCTGAGTATGACCCACTGGCCAATAACCCTGGATGGAAAAAGAACGGAGCAGGCTTGATGGTGAACAGTCGATTTGGATTCGGGCTGCTAAATGCCAAAGCTCTGGTGGATTTGGCGGATCCCAGCACCTGGAGCAGTGTGCCTGAGAAGAAGGAATGTGTTGTCAAGGACAATGACTTTGAGCCCAGGTAAGTGTCTCCAGGAATTTTAAACAATTGTGTGCCATGGCACTATTTGGGAATGATGCTTGTCACTCTGCCTAATTTTACTCCCCTACCCTTCTGAAGTAGATGGGGATGGCATTTACCAGTGTTCCCTGTGGCTCTATGAGAGGTCACAGAGACCAAAGATTTGCAAATCATGTTAACAACACACTTGTATTTTCCTTTCATAGCCCATCTCCAACAATATAGCAGTAAGTTAATGTGCACCAACTCGGTGGATATGAGTTTGAGCAATCTCTGGGAGTTGGTGATGGGTAGGGAAGCCTGGCATGCTGCAGTTCATAGGGTCGCAATGAGTCGGACATGACTGAGCGTCTGAACTGAATGTGCTCCACTATCCTATAGACCACTAAGAAAAATCACTGCCAATTAAACTATTACAAATCATCAGTTTATTAAAATTCATTCCAAATTCAAAGATGTTAAAATGTTTTTTTTAATGCATCTTAGAATTGATGAGATGCAGTACTTGCCAACCAGTGTTACCCAAAACCGACTTCCAAAAGAACCCTGCTTTATGCCCCAAGGCTTTCATTTAGAATATACTTGTCCCACTACATCTAGGTAGAAGCAGAATCTGGTATCAAGACAACCACAACTATACTGAAGGCACACTCACACAAAATACCCAAGGGTAGGAGGCTTGGAGGGCATGCGTTAGGGAGATAAAATCATTTCTGAAAAAGGTATGTTTCAGTAATGGACCATTTTTGGATAAATATAAGACAAACCTGTTTGAATTTGATGCCATAACAAATAGTTTATTGCATTCAAGTATCTGTGTTTGTGTTCCTTTCCATTTAATTTTCTCCCCTTATGTTCAGAACTCAACATGAGATCTACCCCCTTAAGTTGTTAAGTGTACAATACATAACTGTTAAATATTGGTACAATGTATAGCTGATCTTTAGAACTTACTCATCTTGTTTAACTGAAACTTGATGCCCACTGATTAGTAACTCTCCATCCCCCCACCCAACAAGCCCAAGGCAACCAACACTCCACTGTCTGAGACTATGAATTCGACTATTTTAGACATCTTGTATGAATAGAATTATGCAATATTTATCTACCTGTGGCTGGTTCATTCACCCAGCATAATATCCTCATGTTGTATCCATACTGTCACATATAGCAGAATTTCCTTCTTTTTTAAAGCTAATGTTCCATTGTATATATATATCATATTTTCCTTATCCATTCATCTATTGAGGAATATTGAGGTTGTCCCCCTCCCCAGTGGAGAAGACAATGGCACCCCACTCCAGTACTCTTGCCTTGAAAATCCCACTGATAGAGGAGCCTGGTAGGCTGCAGTCCATGGGGTCGCTAAGAGTCAGACATGACTGAGCAAATTCATTTTGACTTTTCACTTTCATGCATTGGAGAAGGAAATGGCAACCCACTCCAGTGTTCTTGCCTGGAGAATCCCATGGACAGAGGAGCCTGGTGGGCTGCCATCTATGGGGTCACACAGAGTTGGACACGACTGAAGTGACTTAGCAGAAGTAGCAGCCACATCTTGGCTATTAAGAATAATACTGCAATTAACATGGGGATGCTAGTAACTCTTTGAGACCCTGATTTCAATTCTTTTGAATAAATATCCAGAAGTGAGACTGCTGGATCATATGGTCGTTTTCTTTTTTAAGGAAGTTTTATATTGTTTTACATACTGGCTGCGCCATTTTGTATTCCCACCAGTTGTACAAGAGCTCCAGTTTCTTCACATCCTCATCAACACTTGTCTTATTTTTTTTTTAAGTAATAGTTGTCCTGATCTTGATGGGTATCTTGATTTGGGTCTTGATTTGAATTTCCCTGATGATTAATTATGGTGAACTTTGTCCCCCGCCCCCCACATATCTATTGGCCATTTGATGGACAGGGAGGCCTGGCGTGCTGCAATTCATGTGGTCACGAAGAGTCGGACATGACTGAGTGACTGATCTGATGTCTTCTTTGGAGAAATGTCTATTCAGGTCTTCAGCTCATTGTTTTGAATCAGATTGTTAGGGGTTTTGCTGTTAAGTTATAGGAGTTCTTATGTATTTGAGAGATTAACCATTTATCACATATTGTCTACTGTTCTTGGGCTGCCTTTTCAGTTTGTTTCCTTTGCTGTGCAAGGCTTTTTAGTTTGATGTGGTCCTACTTGTTTGTTTTTATTTATCTTTTGCTGCCTGTGCTTTTATTGTCATATCCATTAAATCGCTGCCAAGACCAATGTCATGAAACTTTATCCCTATGTTTTTTTTCTAGAAGTTTTACAGTTTCAGGTCTAATGGGTGGGTTTATTTCTGGGTTTCTACTCTGTTCTGTTTATCTGTATGTATGCGTGCTTACATGCCTGCTTGCATGCTCAGTCCTGACTCTTTGAGACCCTATGGACTATAGCTCGCCAGGCTCCTCTGTCCTTGGACTTTTCCAGGCAAGATTACTGGAATGACTTGCCATTTCCTCCTCCAGGGATTTATAGGTCTGTCTTCATGGGGTTCTACTCATAACAGAGATAACACGCCTAGCTGAGTATCTACTTAAGAGTGCTGTGTACACATTTCCATAAAATCTAAGGAAGAGATACAACTTTGTTCACTGATGATTCTTTAATGTATTTAGAGCCCTGAAAGCTAATGGAGAAGTCATCATAGAAATTCCAACAAGAGCTTGTGAAGGTCAAGAAAACGCTATCAAGTCACTGGAACATGTGCAATTTGAAGCAACAATTGAATATTCCCGCAGAGGAGACCTTCATGTCACCCTCACTTCAGCCGCTGGTAAGTTTAAAAAATAAAAAAAAAAAATTCAATTTATTCTAAACTATGTGTTAAAATTTTTAAGCATAAATTAAATGATTTCAAATCAATGATTGATTTTTGCTTATATATAGGCCTAAGTCTTTCAATAGATACTTTCAGGACTTAAAAAATATGCTTTATTTTTTTTGGCATCAGAACTCTATCTACCCTGTTTATTTCAACTGATCCTTAGATAAGCAAAGAATGACATTTACTCAAATAATACCAATTAATAAACCCTCTGAGTTATGCATTTCGAACTGTGTTCATTTTCCCACATCACTGATCTATATCATTCATTTCTCTCATTAGTGAAAGTTAGTCTAATAATTAAACTGACAGATACATCAGACACATCCAAGGAATTAATTAAAAAACTGAGAATTCTGATCTTATGAGAGTTGAGAAGACTAAAGAAATTTTCCACAATTACATGATCAAGGGTATATGATATGATATATTGATATTTGTCATTTCCTGAAAGGTTACTAAATCAAACAAGATCATGGGTGGTAAAGAGTTTGTGAAATATAAGCTACAATCCAACTAGGAGAAGCTGTCCCAATCCTTTTTTATACTTTAATAGGATTCAAGTGACTAAATTCAATTCCCATAAGTGATGTATGAAAAAAATGAGCTATCTCTATAACATCCTTCTAGAATATGAACTTACTAGAGGTTTGGAGCTGGCTCTGTTAATTTTGGAAATGTGCTTTCTTAATATCTGGGAACTGGCCCCAAATATTGGTAGAATGCTTTTTCATTGACATTTTCTCTTGAAAATATTATTTACTGATCTATAGAGAACTTGGATGTGAAAATTTACAGTAACTCTTACTAGGAATTTTTATATCAAAAGATATTAGTAAATTATACATGGTTTTATTATGTCTATGCTACATTATAGACCCAGGAACCTATTAAATTTAAAAATTTGGGAGAATGGCATTGAAATATGTACAACATCATATTTGAAATGAGTCGCCAGTCCAGGTTCGATGCCTGATACCGGATGCCTGGGGCTGGTGCACTGGGATGATCCAGAGGGATGGTATGGGGAGGGAGGAGGGAGGAGGGTTCAGGATGGGGAACACATGTATACCTGTGGCGGATTCATTTTGATGTGTGGCAAACCCAATACAATATTGTAAAGTTAAATAAAATTAAATTAAATTTTTTTTTCTCTTAAATTTCAAAATGATAGTTCCACTAATATGTATGTTAGGTTTCTGACTCTCTTCTTTAATGTAGTTCATAAGCATAGTTCTCTGAGTTCTCTTTATTCAAATAAACCTTATTCAATATGTCGATCCATTATGTATTTTTCTAGGATATTTACTGAGAACTTATTATATGCCAGGCAATGCACTAAGTACTGTGAATAAACCTTTTTTTCCCTTGGGCGTGTTGCCATCCTGGCGTTATATTCAAAGGGGAAATTAAGAAGGCTTATCTCTCCCCGCTTTCTTTTTCAGTTATCAAACGCTGGAGTGCGTCCTGCTATCGGTTCTGTCAGGACACGCATTAACTTGTGTTTCTTGCATGAAAACAGGAACCAGCACCGTACTGTTGGCTGAAAGAGAGCGGGACACCTCTCCCAATGGTTTTAAGAACTGGGACTTCATGTCTGTTCACACGTGGGGAGAGAACCCCATAGGCACTTGGACTTTGCGAATTACAGACATGGTAAGTATGAATGAAAGGCTACTGACCCACAAGCTCACTTTTAAACACTCAGAAGCACTTTTAAACTTAGCACATCAGTAAGGACCCAAAGGAACTTTGATCGCTCCTTAGCGAGGCCAAGGAGAAGGTATATATGTTTTAAGCTCTGCCCATTTGGCTATAAAAATAATATTTTTTAAAAAATATTAGGCACCAGCCATGTAAGAAGGAAGAAAAAACACTTTGATACACATCGTGACAGACTGTGGGACAAATGTTTCTATGTCAGAAACAGCCAGCCCCGTGAGCTACTCGGATGCCAGCATCAGCTGTATTCACAAGCATGGTTGTGAATGCCACACCAGCTTTACTATGACCCTCTGCTGGGGTCGGGGCTTCCCAGGTGGTGCTGGTGGTAAAGGATCTGCCGATCAGTGCAGGAGATGCAAGAGATGGGGGTTCCTTTCCTGGGGCAGGAGCATCCCCTGGAGTAGGAAGTGGCAACCCACTCCAGTATTCTTGCCTGGAAAATTCCATGGACAGAGGAGCCTGGGAAGTTACAGGTCATGAGGTTGCAAAGAGGTTGCAAAGAGTTATGACTGAGCGACTAACATCTGCTGGAGTTATATAAAGAAGCTCTTAACAATATTTACCACAGTGGTTATTTAGAAGTAGTTTACTTGTTAGACAAGATATTTTATTTAATATGATTTTTGTGTTTTATTTCAGTTATGAAACAAGCAAAAGTATTTCTCAGTTTTCTTTGTTTGCTAACACTCTGATATTCTTCTATAATTGTAACACAGTCCCTAAAAATAGTGTCAGAGCAAAATTCAAATTCAGTTGAGTCATTTATTTTTATATCATTTCTCCAGCATTTTCTATAGGGGAGCATATAAATGAATGGTGTTTCGGGTTCAAGTTCTCCAGAGATAGCAGTGTTATAAGTATCAGTAGCACCAGATTTAATGTCTAGATAACTTTTTAAAAATAAATGATTTTAAATCCTTGAAGATGTCAATTAAATTAATACAAATTCTACAGTCATTGTTACTTTTTTCTCTGAGAATAGCTTTCACCTAAAGACTGTTAAAATTGTGATTTAGCCATGGAAGTGGTAAAAATTTCTGCTCTTATAGGGGGCAGAATAAAACATTTTTAGTTGATGGTTCTGTTCCTAAAGTTGGCCTCCATTCTTTAACTCAATGTCACCACAAGGAAACTAAGAAAATCTGTTAACCAAGATGAGACTGTTTTATACCAAGTTTGCAAAATCTGACTACAGTTTTAGAGTTCTTTTTTTTAAGATATTTTAGGTTTTAGCACATTATTTTTAACATAATTGTCGAACCTGTAAACATTATTATTCCCACAAATATACAGTTCTTAAGGACTGCTCAGTGTTGAAGGCTATTTATAATACTCAGACTTTCATTCCAATGGAATGCTTCTACAAGTTGATAATTGGTAAATATAATTCCCATTATATAAGGGACTGTCAAGTTTTCAAGAACATACCCAATATAGAAAAGAAGGTTCATGCAGAGAGCTCTCCTTTTTAAATTAAAAACAACCAATATGTAAATCTCTGAACCTGTCAACTACTCGCTTTCACAGCAAGAGTGAGTCTAGTGATTTACGTCTTTGTACACAGAGCTCTACACACAGAATGCACAGAATTTGAAAATTAGGTTTTCACTATAAAATCTCTCGGCTCTCTTGAAGCCGTGTGTTTTACACTGCTCAGAACACACACTAACATTGTATATGCTTATTTGTTAGTCTGGAAGAATGCAAAACGAAGGAAGAATCGTGACCTGGAAGCTGATCCTGCACGGGACCTCTTCCCAGCCAGAGCACATGAAACAGCCCCGGGTGTACACGTCTTACAACACCGTGCAGAACGACAGAAGAGGCGTGGAGAAGATGGTGGACTCTGGGGAGGTCCGTGTGGCTCTGCTCTTCCTGGCATGTTCTCTGAACTGGGCTTCCCAGGTGGCGCTAGTGGTAAAGGACCTGCCTGCCGATGCGGGAGACATAAGAGATGTGGGTTCAATCCCCGGGTCAGGAAGATCCCCTGGAGGAGGGCAGGGCAACCCACTCTAGGATTCTTGCCTGGAGAATCCCATGGACAGAGGAGCCTGGTGGGCTACAGCCCATAGGGTCACAAAGACTTGGACGTGACTGAAGCGGCTTAGCATGCACAGGCAATCAACAGTGTAGTGGGTGAACCTGCCCCTTTTAGGCAGGAAGTGAGTTTAAAAATGGGTTAGAAGGAAAGGGAGTAGAAGTGAAGTTTATTTTTGATAGAAAATTGTCTCACTTCTTCTTTTATCCAAAATTTAGAAATTAAAATGAATGAATTCAATATTATTCAATTCTCAAACATGAATTTTCTACATTTACAACAGTATCAGATTTTAAAGAAAGCTATCTTTTTGTAGGCTCACATATACCTAATGTTTGTATTGTACCTAGTTTTAAAGGATTTTCCACACTGTCTCATTTAACTTATAATGCTTATAACCTAAAAAGGATAGATCTCAGTATGGAAGACCAAGGGTCAAGTGACCAAATCATGCAAGCTTCTCTTTACTAATTGCTTAACTGATGCTTCTTGGTAACTCCAAGGGGAGCTACAGAATCTCAGTTTTTCTCAGAAACTTGCTGAGGAAAGCTAAAGTCAGTCAGTTACATTCCCGGGTCTCAGCCGGAAGCCACTGGCTTCTCCCTTATCAGATGGTGGGCAGAAAACACATTTTCTTTATGTCCCCCCAGGCCTCTGGCACTGTGCCTCAGATCGTCGCAGGCAGGTTATCAGAGTTTCCAGGACGACCTTCCCTGAACAGGCATGGCTCTGTGACGGGTGTTTTGGAAGATACAAATACATTCTTTATTCAAGAAATGTATAAACTAGCTGTGTGAAGGCCTCAGCTCATATTCTGGCCCCGTTGACATTCTGCAAAATAGCTTCCGCTGGGGCCCTATCCCAGAGGCCTCCTCCTCACAGTCCTGGAGGCAGGGGGCGCCCTGCAGAAAAGTTTTCCTCCAAGATTCCCTAAGGGGTATTAACAGAACCCTTTGATTGTTAAGGACTGCCGTGGTGGCTCAGATGGTAAAGTGTCTGCCTACAATGCAGGAGACCTGGGTTCAATCCCTGGGTCGGGAACATCTGGAGAAGGAAATGGCACCCCATTCCAGTACTCTTGCCTGGAAAATCCCATGGACAGAGGAGCCTGGTGGGCTATAGTCCATGGGGTTGCAAAGAGTTGGACACGACTGAGCGACTTCACTTTCACTTTTCTTTTGATTGTTAAAATAGTGAAATAGTTCCACAACAGGTGATCAAGAAACGCTTCTCTGATCTCTCCAGTGCCCCCCTTTTCTAGACCACTGCCCGAGTCTCTTCCCAGACCCTTGCTGACAATTCAGCGGCTGAAAGGGCAGCTCCAGCAGAGCAAGAGGCCTCCAGAGAGCTGCCACACAACAGCATTACTGGTGCCTCTGCAAGAGTTCCTGCCTGTCTTATCATCAGCTCCTTCCCAAAACATGGATGAGAGGAAAGGGAGTGCCAAACTGTTGATTTTCCATAGGATAAGACCATACTATCTTTACAATTAACTTTTCCATCCAGAACTTAAGACATTAAAATGAATGAATTCAATGTTATTAAATAACAAACATTCTACTATAGCAGGCCGAAAAGCAAAGGAAACCAACAGGTATGCGCATCCCATTCAGGCTTTAAAACCCACAAGAAATGGAGGAATTCTTACTGCCATATGACTGGGGAAGTTCAGGGAGATTAAAAAGGTGCCAAAGCCCCTGGAGAAGGGAAAGGCTACCCACTCCAGTATGCTGGCCTGGAGAATTCCATAGATTCTCCAGTCCATGGGGTCACAAAGAGTCGGACACGACTGAGTGACTTTTACTTCACTTCGATTCAAAATGCATTAGTGAATGGGAAAATGCAGACTGAAACCACAGTGAGTGTGAGTCCAAGCTTTGCATTTTCTCTGCTCCCCAGACGGCCTCGCGAGGGACAGGCAGTGGGGATGTGCTGTAGCTGCCTTGCTGGCTCCTAAATAATGAAGTTTCTCCCCTTGGCCGGTGGCTTTCTGTGTTTCAGGAGCAGCCTACACAAGAGGGCCTGAATGAGAACACTCAGGCGTCCCAAAGCCCCAGCGGCAGTGGAGTTGGGGGCAGAAGGGATGAGTTGGCAGAGGGCGCCCCTTCTGAGGCCATGCTGAGACTCCTGCAGAGCGCTTTCAGCAAAAACTCACCCTCAAAGCAATCACCAAAGAAGCCCCCAAGTGCGAAGCCCAACATCCCTTACGAAAATTTCTATGAAGCCCTGGAAAGGCTGAACAAACTCTCCCAGCTTAAAGACTCTGAGGACAGTCTGTATAACGACTATGTCGATGGCTTCTACAACACGAAACCTTACAAGCACAGGGACGACCGGCTGCTCCAAGCTCTGGTGGACCTTCTGAGGGAGGAAAATTAAAATGCGTGCTGGTCCAAAGCTGGAGATAGTCACGCTTCTTCCTTCCCTCTTAGATTTTGCCTGTGTCTGAAGTGGGTGTTTTGTCATTGATTCTTCTGCTTCTAATATCCTTCGCGGTACTTTTTCTTTTTCTCCCTAAACTGGATATTTGAAAGCTAGGAGCTCAAGCAGTAAATCCAACTTCCTGAAATGATTGCACAAAGCACGTCTTCCCTGCTTGCACAAGTCAAATATTTTGTTCTTTCTGGGGCCACAGTTCACACTTGGTCCTCATACCATACGAGAACGCCTACTCGGGCCTCCCATTTCATGTCTCAAAATAAAAGGTACACAGGGCAATAGATTACTTTGAAAAAGCAACCTGCAAAAAAAATGAGAGGAAGGAAGACAGTTTCTAATAGCTTGTTCCCTGTCTGCCATACGGTTCTTCAAATTTTGATGCCAAAGAAGGGCTTGGAAAGTCTCTAATGAAGGAGCTCTTAATTAGATTCATATCCCAGGCTTTTGTGCTCCAAAGTGCTGCTCATTCAGGAAGAGGACGTTAGGTCATTTGGGGGAAAGGCTGGGTTATTCAGATCCGGAAACAGGCCTCAAACCCTGGCTGGTGTGAGCAGTTTCAGAATATTCTTTGCTTGGTGTACCATGGAGAGGCCTCCATGGATCTGAAGGGAACCGTGACTCAGGCTGTGAGCACTGGCCTTCCTCTCTTCCCCCCTCGCCTTCTCCTTTCTCAGCCACAAACTAAATACTGAGAGAGCTATTGATACCGCTTTCTTAGAACAAACTTGTACTAGGGACTTGGTCAATGTCTAGTCATAATTTTTTTTAATAGTTATAACAGGAAACCACCACTCATAACATGGAAAAGCAATGTAATAACAGGAACATGTTCATCATAGGGAGAGCCAATGGAAGGTTTTGTTGTGTTTTAAACTACATTCATTAGAGCAGGTTTTTCTGGATCTTTGAGTTTATGTTCTTTGACACCGAAGGCGTTTCTCCAATCTTATGGATGATAGTCTCCAAATTCTCAAATCGTTTCCAAGCTTCAACTCAGAGGACACAGGCTGGCCGCCCACAGGCAGCATCTGACCCTCAGCTAGATTTTGTTTGGCATGTTAAATGTTTTAAAAATGGGAGTGATTATTGAAACTGTGAGATTTCACATAAAACCAGACTGTCAGATGCATCTTCCCTCGCAGCAACAGCTGACCGGAGCTGAGTAGCAGCTGCCTAGCAGTTACAGACTTGGACACACGTCCCCATGGTAGCCTCTTCACCCATGCTGCTTTTCGCGGCCACCTGACCGGTGCGCGTGCAGTAGGCATTTGATTTTGCCTATTCCTACACTAAACGAACACGCACAGTATAAAGGCATTAGGAAAAAAACATCCCCAACTTCTTTCAGGAAGGAACTGTATGATAATCAATAATTACAAGAATTTGTCACGATCTAATTTATTGGCCAAAAAGGAAAAGCTATTTTAGACCCTTGAAAATACCTCTGAAATCGTTTGACTTACGTGTTTTATCTCACCTCACCCAGACGCTCACTTGCTCTAGTTCATGACTTGCCGAGCCCCTAGTTTCTCGCTCCCACAAAGGCTCCAGTCACTCTCCCACTCAGTTGGCTGTTTGCGATCCTTCCATGAAGTCTGAACTTCAATAGGCCGCTGGACCAGGAAGAGAACTCCACTGAACTAGATCAGGGGAACCCTAGGGTCTGTCACTTGCTTTAAAGTGAATTTGGTAAGACAGACTTTCACCCCGGATTGTGTAGAATGAGGGTATTTCTAGAGTAATACGCACGACGTATTGAGGATGTGTCCCTGAAGGAATGGCAGTCTCTCTATCATGGAGGTATCACGTGTTGTATGATTCACAGTGTTAAATAGAATTTTGGAAAACTGCAGCACATCAAAAAGTATTACATAAAGCTGAAAAGCACCAGAGAGTTACTATGAAAAAAAAAAATTAAGTTTTCAATGAGTTAAAAATAGATAAAGCTAAGGCCCAGAGAGGCCAATAAAAAATAACAGATGAAAATGCCTCCTGACCCCATTCCCAAACTAGTGCTAATTTGTATGACACTTTCTTTTTCATCCTTCTAACAGTATCTTTTTCTGGTTAAAACCCCAACCAACCATTGGATCATAGCCAAAGGTTCAATCAAGAGAAGCTTTAATAGTTAAATAAAGTCATGTTTGAATGTTTCCAACCTGGAACATATTGTTCAGACTTGAAATATTTTTGTCAGTCTTTCTTAGTACCTGTGTGGATTTTTGTGAAAATGTAAAAAGAGGAAACTTATATAATATTTCCCTCAGAATTGTAAACTATATTTTCTTTACAGGTATTTGTAATGCTTTACCAAATGCTTTTATCAACCAGAATTTTAAAAGGCAAAATAAATTATATTAAAAACCAAAATTTTCCTGAGAGTAAAAACATTTCATCCAATAAAATATTTTTGAAAGGCATGTTCCTCTGTCAGTGAGAAGAAAAGTGTAATATGTATCTGTTGTGGTATTAAAAGTGACATTTGTCTCATAACCTAATATAATGTGTAGCTGAGTTTAACATGTGTGGTCTTAGCATTTTTAAAGGAGCTCCCACATTATACGCTTGATGTATTAACCAGAATATGTACAATATGCTTATAAATCTGAAGAATAAATGGTTCCTCACTAAGTAAAAAAGAAAAAAAGAAGCTTATGTTTCCAACAAAAACAGGATCTCCTTCTCTTATTATATTTCCTAAATGAACTGTGAAAACTAAAAGGCGAAGGTTTACATTAAGTTCAATGGGTTTTCTTAGAGGCAATTTAAAAATCTACTTTAATAGGTATATTCCACCTTGCTTTATAGGCCAGTCTTTCACTTTTTTTTTTTTTTTTTTTTTGACAACACATAAAGTTGTGTGACTGAGCATTAACTGAAGTGCTGAGAAAAAATAATAACTACAGGGACAGCATGTGAGAGCAGCCATTTGCAACAGTTTACTAACTGTACTTTGTTTACCGGCCGGATTACAGCAACTCAGCATTAAATTCTTCCCAGGGGCCCCTCGTCAGAAGCCCCCCAGTTTCTAATTCTGACCTCCTATTCTCAGCCCATTTTCTCTCCTGCTCCAAACCCTTATTCCAGGATTTTCCACCCACCATTTCAGAATCTGACTCCTTCCTACGCAGAGGTTGGTTTCCCCCAGACTCCGTTTCCCCCTTCCTAAGTCATAAATACTCAGTAAAACCAGAACGATTTCTCAAGAATTCCAGAAGGACTGTACAACTGGTTTTTGTTCTCCACATCTAGCCATCTTCAAAGTCTTCCCACCAGGGGGATTAAAGATAGCTTGATTTCTTTGGAATGCCCACTTAGTAAGTCCTGGATCAACCATGTGCAGGCTGCAAGTAAAAATACAAATACACGCACATCTCCCAAGGACAGACAATTCCTAAATATAAATTTAAACCCAGAAGAAGGAAGAGCATTTCCTAACTGCCTGATAATTTTGCACGGCAATAACACTAATACACATGATGGTGATTAGTATTCATGCTACTCTCTCTGCCCTGGAGGACAGTGCACCTTCGTGGCCTATGGGTGCTAAGCTTGATCTGCTTTGGGCAGTGAAATATTAGCAGACAGGAGGCGATCAAGGATCTTAAATCTGCTCCCGCAGTTTGGCTTGTATCTTGCTTTTCAGTGCGTCAGTGCTATGAGAAGAGCATGTTTCTGGGAACTACAGCCCCTGCAGCCTGTTTCCAGAACAAATGTACACGAGGCAGACTCACATTCTAGAGCTAAATCCAGGCAACTCACAGTCTGAAGCAGAGCTGTCCAGATGAATGCAGCCTAAATAAACTGACCTTGTCACCTTGACAACAGTCTTCAAGTAGTTGGTTACACAGCCTTACTGTATCACAAAATAATGAAAGAAAAAGTTTCACGTGTTCATTCCACTACCAATACTATCCCTTTCAAACTGTGCCTACTTGAGCCTAGAGTACAAAAAAGAGCCAGTATTAAGCCATAAACCTCTTAATACTGATCCCAAGGATAAACAAAGACCCTACCCAAGCTCTGAAATTTTCATCTTTAAAGACCTGTTTTAGTTCAGCTCCTCCTAAAAGCAGAGCCTCAGACAATGAATGACTGGGTTCAGGTAGTTTATTTAGGAGGTAAACAAAAGCATAGAGAAAAGCTGACTCTCACAGACCTGCAAGGAGTAACACAATGGCGCCACACTGATCATCAGCACGAGACTTCCCAAAGACTAGAATGGATGTTTAAGCTGACAGTGGCTTCAGTAGAAGGTAGCTCAGAGCAGACATCTATGCTCCCCTCTCTCCCTCATCCAACACTGTCACAGTCCATCAGCCTCTCTCAGAAGCTAGATGAAAGCCCAGAGTAAGGGAAGAAAACGTGATTGGCTGAGATCAAGTTCATACCACTTATTAGAAAAGCAACTTTTAACAGAAATCAAGTTCTGTTACAAAATAATGAAGAAGCTTTTGCTCACTTTGGTTTTAGCCTGCAATTTGTACATTTGTCTAATTTGTATTGCTTGTATATTGCTGCTGCTGCTGCTAAGTCGCTTCAGTCGTGTCCGACTCTGTGTGACCCCATAGACGGCAGCCCACCAGGCTCCCCCATCCCTGGGATTCTCCAGGCAAGAACACTGGAGTGGGCTGCCATTTCCTTCTCCAATGCATGAAAGTGAAAAGTGAAAGTGAAGTCGCTCAGTCGTGTCTGACTCTTTGAGATGCCATGGACTGCGGCCTACCAGGTTCCTCCGTCCATGGGATTATCCAGGCAAGAGTACAGTGGGTCGCCATTGTCTTCTCCTAAGTAAGCACTGTTCT
This sequence comes from Tragelaphus eurycerus, assembly GCA_935064755.1. Taxonomy (NCBI): domain Eukaryota; kingdom Metazoa; phylum Chordata; class Mammalia; order Artiodactyla; family Bovidae; genus Tragelaphus; species Tragelaphus eurycerus. The sequence continues at coordinate 1,311,792 of CAKXYN010000170.1, read as the reverse complement.
TGGCTTCCCTAGGGGCTCCAATGGTAAAGAACCTGTCCGCAATGCAGGAGACCTGGGTTCGATCCCTGGATCAGGAAGATCCCCTGGAGCAGGAAATGGCAATCCACTCCAATATTCCTGCATAGGAAATCCCATGGACAGAGGAGCCTGGTGGTCTACAGTCCATGGGATCACAAAGAGTCAGACGCAACTGAGTGACTAACACACGCACTCTTATCATCAGTGCATGACAAAGAGGTACTATGGCCATTATGTGTCCACCATTCCCAGGGCATGTGCAAAGGAGGCAAAAATCACTTCCTGGTTTCTAAAACCAGCCTCCACTGTATTCCAAAAGTTTACCTGGAATTCCACAAAGTACTTTCACTCTCATCCACAGCCACACACCCTCTACCTCCATAGAAGCCCACGTTGTAGGTATCTTCATTGAACATTTACCTACCTGGGGAAGGGCCCACAGGCTCAAAAAGAGTTCTTATTCATAGAAGGTAGGGGGAAACAATCTCAGATCTGTTCCTCCAAGGCTGTCGTGACTGTTTTCTTCTACCGTTAGCTCTATCTCTGTCTCTTGCAGCCCCAGCAACAGATGACTTATAAATCTAGATGATGTTTAGATGTGAGGAGAGTAGCCTCTATGTCTGGTTCTGCCTTATATCCTTGACACTTACTTTTTTGCATCACTATTCAGTTCAGTTCAGTTCAGTCGCTCAGTCATGTCCGACTCTCCGCGACCGCACGAATCGCAGCACGCCAGGCCTCCCTGTCCATCACCAACTCCCGGAGTTCACTCAAACTCACATCCATTGAGTCGGTGATGCCATCCAGCCATCTCATCCTCTGTCGTCCCCTTCTCCTCCTGCCCCCAATCCCTCCCAGCATCAGAGTCTTTTCCAATGAGTCAACTCTTCGCATGAGGTGGCCAAAATACTGGAGTTTCAGCTTTAGCATCATTCCTTCCGAAGAACACCCAGGGCTGATCTCCTTCAGAATGGACTGGTTGGATCTCCTTGCAGTCCAAGGGACTCTCAAGAGTCTTCTCCAACACCACAGTTCAAAAGCATTAATTCTTCGGTGCTCAGCTTTCTTCACAGTCCAACTCTCACATCCATACATGACCACAGGAAAAACCACAGCCTTGAATAGACGGACCTTTGTTGGCAAAGTAATGTCTCTGCTTTTCAATATGCTATCTAGGTTGGTCATAAACCAGGTTGCTTTCCTTCCAAGGAGTAAGAGTTTTTAATTTCATGGCTACAGTCACCATCTGCAGTGATTTTGGAGCCCAGAAAAATAAAGTCTGCCACTGTTTCCACTGTTTCCCCATCTATTTCCCATGAAGTGATGGGACCAGATGCCGTAATCTTTGTTTTCTGAATATTGAGCTTTAAGCCAACTTTTTCACTCTCCTCTTTCACTTTCATCAAGAGGCTTTTTAAAAAGGCAAAAAGGCAAAAAAAAAAAAAAAGTCTGAAAATGCAACAGCAACACCAAATGGCTAAAAGTGTAGCTTCTTCCATCAGCCTCAAGTGAATGCGAATTCTGACTCTACAGTATTCTAGCTGTGTGCCCTTGAGAAGGTTACTTCACCTTTCTGAGTTCTGCTTCTTCATTTATGACAATGAAGTCTGCTGCTCATAAAATTAAATAAGATAATGCAGATAAATTATTTAGTATGGTTCCTATGCCTAATAAATTTTCAATAAATGTTAGTTTTTATTATTAGTGAAACTACTGCTCATATTTATTATCATGGTGCTGTGAAAAGAGAGTCAAATAGATGTGAATTTGTAGTTCTTGTCTACAAATTTAAGAAAGGAAAAAAAATTAGAATCGATAAAGAAGATGGAAATACCATAAATTATTGCTGGTCAAAGTGATGGTGCCTTAGAATTGTCATTCCAATGGGAAATTTCTCCTAGGGTCACACTGCTGCGTAGTCCCCCCCCTGGGTTCTCCAAGCAGAACACTGGAGTGGGTTGCCAACTGGAAACCATTTAATTGTAGCCAATGAAGACTGGACCACAATGAGAAGGAAGTGTCAAAGAACAGCTACTCGAAGCTAAGGAAAGCTAGAGGTTACAACGGAAGAGAAGGGAGAGGAAGAAAAAAGGAAATTGTGAGCTAAATTTGTCTCATGGCCAATCATTTTTTGTGTGTGAAATGAGTTGGGAATTTTCAAATGCAAGCATTTTATAAAATATTGAGAAATGTTGATGTTAAAAACAACGAGTCCTTTATTGTATCAGCAGCACAGTGCATTACTCAGCTGAAGGCATCCAGGAATTGCAAAAGAAATAGGAGATAAATAATATATGTCCCTATTTTTAGATTAGAAAATTGAGGCAGAGAGAGGTGCTGTGATTTGTTCAAGGTCACATAGATAACAAGCAGTAGAAATGAGATTTTTAACCTGGCAGAAATTTCAGGCTATTGCCTTATATTAGCAAGACAAAAAGAGAACATACATTTTAGAAAATATTTATAGCATGGGAATCAAATGGATACTATGTTTCTTATACTATCAGTTCTTTTCTGCCATTAGAATGAATAGAAATAGCTTTTTATTAAGTGATCATTTACTGCATATTAAGCATAGGGGTTCTATATTATGTCAATAATGAGATAATTCATGAGAATGGAGGTATTATTTCTAATGCTTGCATTATGCTACAAGGGAAATGTTTTTACAGATACTGAAAATGAGATTCAGAGAGGTGAGGTCACTGGCCCAAGATCACAGAGCCAAGTCAGAATTTTAAAACTGGTCTATCTGACCCTGAATCTTCTCTATGTCATCCTCTTTGACTTTTCAGTTGTAGCTCCAAATTTTTCAAACTGATACCTTAATAGACAATCTTACACTTCCCGGAACAACTAAATAGTTTTATGCTGCTTCTTTACTCAAAATTTCAAATCTCAATATATTGAAAAATGAGAGAGGCAGTTGTCCTTCTCAATAATCACTTTGACCTATTTTGAAATGAACCAAAGCCCTTTTCTTAAAGGACCAAGAGACCAACCCACTAGCTCAAGCATCCTTTGGATCAAGAATCAGCTCCACATCAATTTATGTGTAGTCCAGCCCAAGGGCTACCAAAACATATTGAAAACCAGGATGTCGCTAGTCTAGGCATAAACTCTAGGCATTTTCTACTATGGTGGGCCATTTTATTTTTCTCCCCATTCCTTGCCCTTCCTGCCTTGATGTTAATATATCTTTTTATCCCCCAAAGTGTATTCTTAATCTGTGGTGGGTGTGTGTGAAGTTGTAGTGAAGTTGCTCAGTCGTGTCCGACTGTTTGCAACCCCATGGACTGTAGCCTATCAGGCTTCTCTGTCCATGGGATTTTTCAGGCAAGAGTGCTGGAGTGGGGGTGGGTGCCTTTTCCTTCTCCAGGGGATCTTCCAGACCCAGGGATCGAACCCAGGTCACCTACATTGTAGGCAGACACTTTACCCTCTGTGTGTGTGTGGGGGGGGGGGGGGGTAGGTATCTTAAAAGAGACTCCCTAGTCACGTGCAGCAGTAAAAAAGTGAATTAACAGAGAGTTTTTTGTATTCCTTTACTGTATAGGAGTTCTCAGAAGTCCTCTCAAAACAATGCTTTGCATCCTCACTCTTCAAGAGGGATATTCATTTCTCCAGACATAACCCCTGTTTTCTGGACCATCTTCCAGGATTAGTGTTCTCTCAGCTCCTGTGGGGAGACGTGATCTTCCAGCAAACCATCTCCAGTGAATACTTTCCCAGCATGATTCTGGGTTCTATCACAAGTAAGGCTTACAACCAGCACTTGCCTGATTATTTCTGAGCGTGTACAGCTCGTGCCTCCTCCTTGCCTCAGTACAAAATGCTGCAGCACACATTAGCTGACAGAAAACAGGTGCCAACCGTTACCAACGAGGGGATGAGTCAGAGTCCACCCACAGGGATCCCAGGAAGAGCTGGAACTCATCTTCATGAGGGGTGACAACTGAGAAGAGAAAAGAAGGTACCCACCCAGTCACTCGTGTCCATAATAGACAGCGTGGTCATTGTCCCAGTTTGTTGAGTGCCGCTCAGTTTATCTCTGTTGTCCAAGCATAAATTATTTCTTTCAAAAGTATCTTATTAAATAATTGTATTTTGCTACCAGAGCATGGGTGTGGATTGCCTTCTTGTCTCACAGATAACGCACCTGCCTAAATTGTTTTCTACCCGCCACAGTCAGAGAGTCTTAAAATTGAAATGGATCATCTATTTTTCTATCCAACCCCCTACGCTTGAGGGTAATGCTGCAAAAGATTCTGGGGAAAGGGTTGTCCCTCAATAAAATGAGCTGCAGGAAAGGAAGCCCCTTCCCTTAATCATTGAGTTCACTGACCCCATTGAGTTCTGCATACAAGGTCTGTGGACCTCCCTTTTTATAGAAAATCAATTTCTGGAGGAGCTTCCCAGTTCCATAAGCCTCAGGTCCCACAAAATAGGACTGGCCTCCTGCTCATCTACCTGATCTATGTTACTGAGTCTATAAAGTCTATCCCACGGGTATATCTTTCAAATCTACCCACTTTTCTCCACCTCCCATTCATTGTCCTGGTCTACACTGCCATCTTTCAACAGAGTTCGCCTGTGAGTTCTTTCACACTGTGATTTTTCTAAACTGTGTATCTTGTCACAACACACTTTTCTATAAATCCTACTGAAGTTAGGGGAAGACCAAAATGCTTAACCTGGTTCTGAAGTTCTGGATAACCTGACCCTATCCTGTGTCTACAGCTTCAAGCATCTTACTGCCTTTCTCAACCGCTGGCCTCCTTCCTTTTACTGCAGTGTCCCGAGTCTGTGTTGAGTACCTACTATTCTGCAAGAAAGGTTCTCAATTTATTACCTAGTTAATTATTTTCTATTTGCCTTTCAGAGCTCAATTTAAAAATCCCTTCACTGGGATAGACTTTCTGACCACTCGATAAGATTAAATTAGAATTTCTGATAAACACTTGCATACAGCATTCATCACAAAAGCTAATCACATAATTAATTAATTCGTGGCTGTCCCCCTGATTGGGGTGTAAGTTTCATTAACATCTTTCATGTCAACTGATAGGTCCTCAAACATTAGTACAGTGTCCTATTCACAAACGTGAATACTCAGTAAATACTTAGGATATATTTTGTGGAACAGCTGGATTACCTGCAGGGTGATGACACTCTTTAGAAACTAGAAATTAAGGATCCCATGCATACCTCTCAAGCATCATGATAACCAGTGTTAGCGTTGCCTTCCTAGAGACACAGCATACCAACTCCAAGCTGAGTCAAGCTGAGGTGGTTTCAGTTCTGATTGTCACTTACTAGTTAGGTGATGGGAAAAGGCAATGGCAACCCACTCCAGTACTCTTGTCTGGAAAATCCCATGGACGGAGGAGCCGGGTAGGCTGCAGTCCATGGGGTCGCTAAGAGTCGGACACAACTGAGAGACTTCACTTTCACTTTTCACTTTCATGCATTGGAGAAGGAAATGGCAACCCATTCCAGTGTTCTTGCCTGGAGAATCCGAGGGACGAGGGAGTCTGGTGGGCTGCTGTCTCTGCAGTCGCACAGAGTCAGACACGACTGAAGCGACTTAGCAGCAGCAGCAGCAACAGCTAGGTGACATGGAATAAATGAATCTTCCTACCTTTTAGTTTACCTGCAAAATGGTAAGAGTAATTATAGATACCTCATAGGCTGATTATTTGATTTTGGCACACATTTTAAAAATATCTACTCTATGTCAGACAGCTGGATAGAGGCTAGGAATAAAATAATATGCTACCTGGACAAGGCATCTGCCCTTCTGGACACTGTTTTCATTCATCTTGTATCTCCTAACACTAGCACAATGCCTGGTATATATTAATTTAACATGCATTTGTTGAAGTATCTAATATAGCTCTTTTGTTTTTCCTACTCATTTAAAGTACAGTTGAGATAAAAGCACCAATGAGGGCACAAGAGTTGCAGCTGATATCCACAGAGGACTCACTGGTAGCAGGTAAGATGCTGAGTGTGGCACGTGGATTGTTTCACTTCATCTTCATTCAGTGATGTAGACTCAATTATTATCTCCATCACAGAGAAAGGGAACTAGAGCACAGACAAGCGAAGTCGCTTGATCAGGTCATAGAGCTAATAAGAGGCGAGGACACATGTGAGCACAGGTGACTTCACTGTACCAACGGCATGCTTCAAATTCTATCAAACTCTAGCTGAGAAGCCAGAGTCCCAGGGAGAGAGGAAATGAAGAGATACATTCAAAGCTCAGAAAAAGAAGTGCTGACATCAGAAAAGCAGCAGTAAAACATCTTTCTTTTCTTTGTCTGGCTATTTTCACCCAGCTGCTTTCTCTCTTCTGTTTTTATGCTCTATATCAGGTGATAAACACTTGACTATGTCCAACTGAATAGTTTTATTCAACTCTATTATATGCCATCAGCAGAAGCACTGAATCCTAAGAATGCCATATAATGCTATGTATTTTTGATAAGGAAACCCACTTAAAACGGAACTGTAGTCTTCTGATTATTCCTCATACTAGTCTCAAAGCCCCCAGTGAAATGACATTATAAAACATAGACAGGGAAACAAGCCATATGTTGGAGGTATTAAACACAAGGAAAGAAGACAGAAGACCAGTATCTGAGATCAAAAAAGCATGTATGTGACGTCACAAAGCAAAGAGCTTCCCTAGGAGACCAAGGGCTGCATTTACCATCTCGTGTCAGTAACCAAGCTCATCAGTCTTTACTGCGTGTGAACAAAGTGTCAGGCTTTTAAAGCTTTGTTTTTCATTTGGACTTAATTATTTATGTGACTGATACTGATTGTTATTCCCTGTTTCATATCCAAATTGGGAGGTCATCCTAATCTACTGCTGACTATATAACTTGCTTGGTATAGCCTCATAAAACTGAAATGCAAAATTCCCCAAGAATGATTTATTAAGGTAGCAATTAAAAATTCATTTGGAACCAAATCTATTTTATACTCAATATTACTAAGGACCTCAAAGAGCTTTTGTTAATGTGTGTTATATCCACTGAAACTTTTTTAAATTAAAAAATGTTTAAGCTATTAATTCCAGAATTACAATAATAAAGTCATTGTATACTAACATAAATTACATATTTTTAAAAAATAATAACTATTTCCAAAACAAAAAGTTAGTGAGAATGCCATTGTTTTATACTTTTGCAAATCTCTTTACTGTCAGTAGAAGGTTGGATTCTGTTACCTACTTCAGCCTGCTGCTGTAGCAGCAGTCATTCTGCCTGCTACAAAATTATGTTTTGGTTGAAGTATATAAAGAAAATGTAGTCTCACAAAAATATACATGAAAATGGAAGAAAGGAAGAAGTATCAGATCAGATCAGATCAGTAGCTCAGTCGTGTCCGACTCTTTGCGACCCCATGAACTGCAGCATGCCAGAAATATACTTATGGATATTCTTCTTTGATGCTGCATCAAAACTCAACTAGCAGCTCTCAAAGAGTAGAAGCAAGTAGACTCTGAAACTGTATCAAACTTTTTGTACTCTCTAAGACTAAAATCCATTGGTCTATCTTAAACTTTAAATAGAATTTTCACCCACACATAATTTTCTAAGACCATGCACTGTTATTTGGAAAATATTGATTCAATGAGTCATATACACATTTTAACTGTTGACACATTTTCATCATACAATATTTTTTAAAAGCACATTTGCTATTATGATTACAATCTCATAAAAGTCTTTAAGTATTAAGAAGTTGTCAAGATCATGATGGTAGATACAAATTTTCCAAAATTTTAATTTCACCAGAAAGCTAAAATTGTATCATTTGCCACAAATACTGCCAGTGGTGTTTGCCATGAAGTAGCAGGCTCACTTTACTCATTATCAATAAATTTCTGCCAAATATCCAATTCAGAACAACTAGCTTGTCTTCCAGTCACTCTTTTTAAGTAAAGATGATATGTCATGAAAACAAAAAACAGCTCATTCAACGTGCAACTCAAACTTCACAAATGCTCTTCCTCAAGACAACCATGATTATTAGGTACAGAGCTAAGTGCTCCACCAAGGGTAGTCTTGAGTGTCATGGGATTTAGGGGGTTTTCTTACCCATCAGTTCATGATGGTGAAGAATATAATGACCAGTGATGTCGTTGGTGCCACTGCTGATCATTAGTATTCCTGCTACTCTCTCTGCCCCAGTGGACAGTGTGCTTTCGTGGCCTATGAATGCTAAGCTTGGTCTGCTTTGGTCTATCAGTGGATGTGATACAATCAAGGTCTTAAAGCTGTTCCCACAGTTTGGCTTGGCTCTTGCTTTTCCGTGTGTCAGTGTTATGAGAAGAGTATGCTCCTGGGAGCTACAGCCCCTTCAGCCTGTTTCCAAAACAAATGTATATGGAGCAGATTCACATTCCGGAACCAAATCCGGTCAACTCACAGTTTGAAGCAGGGCTGTCCAGATGAATGTAGCCTAAATAAGCTGAATTATTTAGCAATAATGAGCAATTATTATTCATTGCTTTTGCACAATTAGTGCAAATGTTAAAGGAAAAAGGGGAAATGATGTCAGGATTATTACGAAAATAGTTTTGTCTTTGCAGACACCCTTATAGGGTTTCAAGGCTTTGGGAGCCTCCAAAGGTCTGTGGACTATACTTTAAAAAGACCTCTAGGCCTTCCAGCACTATGGCAAATAGGCGCGATGAAAGTGAGAACTTGACCTTAGAGGAAAATCTTTCAACCTTTCACCACTAAGTATAATGTTAGATGTGAACTTGTCATATACAGTCTTTATGACGATGAAGTACATTGCCCTCTACACCAAATTTGTTGAGAGCTTTTATCATGAAAGGATGTTGACTTTATCAAGTGTTTTTTCTGCATCTATTGAGATGATCATATAATTTTGCTCTTTGATTTTCCATCTATTAAAATGATGCATCATATATTTATTGACTTGCATATGTTTAACCAGCCTTGCATCCCCAGGAATGAATTCCACTTGATCATAGGGTATGATAATTTTAATGCACTGTTGAATTTGGCTTGCTAGTATTTTACTGAAATTCTAGCAGTATCACACTTCCTGAGTTCAAACTATACTACAAAACTGGCAGTATGATACTTTCTTATTTCAAACTATATGCAAAGCTATAATAAACAAAACAGTATGACACTGGCATTAAAACATTTGCATAGACCAACAGAACAGAATTGAGACCTCAGAAACAAACCCACACATATACAGTCAGCTAATATTTGACAAGAGGACCAACAATACTCCATGCAAAAAAGACTGTCTCTCCAAAAAATAATGTTGGAAAAGGAATGTTCACATGCAACAGAGAGAAACTGGACTCCTATCGTATACCACTCACAACATTAAAGCAAAATAGATTACAGACTTAAAATGTAAGACTTGAAGCTAAAAATTCCCAAGAAAACACAGGGGAAATATCTCCTTGCTATTGGTCTTGGCAATAAGTTTTTGGATATGACACTAAAAACATAAGCAACAAAAGTTAAAAAAAAAGAAAATGTCCAGTGAGACTATGTCAAACTAAAAAGCTTCTGCACAGGAAAAGAAATGATCAACCAAAGGAAAAGGCAAACTACAGAATGGGAGAAAATATTTACAAATCCTATATCTGATAAGAGGTTCATATCCAATATACATAAGAAACTCACACAACTCAATAGCAAAAACAAACAAACAAAAAAACAAATAATCCAGTTAAGAAATAGACAAAGAAACTGAATATACATTTTTCCAAAGATATACAAATGGCCAACAGGTCCATGATAAGGTGCTCAACATCATTAATCTCAGGGAATTGCAAATCAATGCCACTGTTAGATATCACCTCATTCCTATTAAAATGGCAGTGGTTATTATCAGAAAGACAAAGAATAACAAGTGCTGTTGAGGATGTGGAGAAAAGGAAATACCTGTGCAGTGTTGCTGCAAATGTAAATTGGTATAGGCACTATGGAAAACAATATTGAGGTTCCTAAACAAATTAAGAATAGAACTATAATATAATCTGGTATTTCTACTTCTGGGTATATATACAAAGGAAATGAAAACACTATCTCAAAAAGGTATCTGTATCCTCACATTCACTGCAGGATTATTTATAATAACCAAGAAGAGGTTAGCTGAGTGTCCACTGACAGATGAATAGAAAAAAGGTGAGACAGATAATATAGATGAAAGATAAAATATTATTCATCCATAAAAAAAGGAAAGTCTGTCATCTGTGACAATATGAATGAACTTTGAGAACACTGTGTTAACTGAAATAAGGTAGAGGCAGGGGTGGGCAGCAGGGGATGGATAAAAGCAGTCAAATAGTACAAATTTCCAATTACAAGATGAATAAGTTCTGAGGATCTAATACACAACATGGCAACTACAATTAGCAATACTGTATTTTTACATGTGAAAGTTGCTAAGATCAGATCAGATCAGTCGCTCAGTCGTGTCTGACTCTTTACGACCCCATGAATTGCAGCACACCAGGCCTCCCTGTCCATCACCAACTCCCAGAGGTCACTCAGACTCACATCCATCGAGTCAGTGATGCCATCCAGCCATCTCATCCTCTGTCGTCCCCTTCTCCTCCTGCCCCCAATCCCTCCCAGCATCAGAGTCTTCTCCAATGAGTCAACTCTTCGCATGAGGTGGCCAAAGTACTGGAGTTTCAGCTTTAGCATCATTCCTTCCAAAGAAATCCCAGGGCTCATCTCCTTCAGAATGGACTGGTTGCATCTCCTTGCAGTCCAAAGGACTCTCAAGAGTCTTCTCCAACACCACAGTTCAAAAGCATCAATTCTTCGGCGCTCAGCCTTCTTCACAGTCCAGCTCTCACATCCATACATAACCACAGGAAAGACCATAGCCTTGACTAGGCGAACCTTTGTTGGCAAAGTAATGTCTCTGCTTTTGAATATGCTATCTAGGTTGGTCATAACTTTCCTTCCAAGGAGTAAGCGTCTTTTAATTTCATGGCTGCAGTCACCATCTGCAGTGATTTTGGAGCCCAGAAAAAGAAAGTCTGACACTGTTTCCCCATATATTTCCCATGAAGTGATGGGACCAGATGCCATGATCTTCATTTTCTGAATGTTGAGCTTTAAGCCAACTTTTTCACTCTCCTCTTTCACTTTCATCAAGAGGCTTTTTAGTTCCTCTTCACTTTCTGCCATAGGGTGGTGTCATCTGCATATCTGAGGTTATTGATATTTCTCCCAGCAATCTTGATTCCAACTTGTGTTTCTTCCAGCCCAGCATTTCTCATGATGTACTCTGCATATAAATTAAATAAACATGGTGACAATATACAGCCTTGACATACTCCTTTTCCTATTTGGAACCAGTCTGTTGTTCCATGACCAGTTCTAACTGTTGCTTCCTGACCTGCATACAGATTTCTCAACAGGCAGATCAGGTGGTCTGGTATTCCCATCTCTTTCAGAATTGTCCACAGTTTATTGTGACCCACACAGTCAAAGGCTTTGGCATAGTCAATAAAGCAGAAATAGATGCTTTTCTGGAACTCTCTTGCTTTTTCCATGATCCAGCAGATGTTGGCAATTTGATCTCTGGTTCCTCTGCCTTTTCTAAAACCAGCTTGAACATTAGGAAGTTCACGGTTCACATATTGCTGAAGCCTGGCTTGGAGAATTTTGAGCATTACTTTACTAGCGTGTGAGATGAGTGCAATTGTGCAGTAGTTTGAACATTCTTTGGCATTGCCTTTCTTTGGGATTTGAATGAAAACTGACCTTTTCCAGTCCTGTGGCCACTGCTGAGTTTTCCAAATGTGCTGGCATATTGAGTGCAGCACTTTCACAGCATCATCTTTCAGGATTTGGAATAGCTCCACTGGAATTCCATCACCTCCACTAGCTTTGTTCGTAATGATGCTTTCTAAGGCCGACTTGACTTCACATTCCAGGATGTCTGGCTCTAGGTCAGTGATCACACCATCGTGATTATCTGGGTCGTGAAGCTCTTTTTTTGTAGTTCTTCTGTGTATTCTTGCCACCTCTTCTTAATATCTTCTGCTTCTGTTAGGTCCATACCATCTCTGTCCTTTATCGAGCCCATCTTTGCATGAAATGTTCCTTTGGTATCTCTGATTTTCTTGAAGAGATCCCTAGTCTTTCCCATTCTGTTGTTTTCCTCTATTTCTTTGCATTGATCGCTGAAGAAGGCTTTCTTATCTCTTCTTGCTATTCTTTGAAACTCTGCATTCAGATGTTTATATCTTACCTTTTCTAGATCTTAAAAGTTCTCACTGTACATACACATACACACACACACACAAAAGATACCTATGAAGTTATGGATATGTTAAGATAACCATGAAGTGATGAATATGTTAACTAACTGTATTGTGGGAATCATTTCATAATACATGCATGTATCAGATCATCAGCTATTCACTTTAAACCTATACAACATTGTAAGTCAGCTATATCTCAATAAACCTGCAGCATAAAAAAAAAAGCTAATGATAAATTATCCCAAATGATGAATTTAGAGAATTTTTACTTCTTTCATGCTATTTTCCAAGCCCTTGAAAATACTCAAGATCTTTTTCTGTAGTGCCTTTCCTTCTATAGATATGGGAAAAGTTAAAGGGAGAAATCTCATATTTAATTAAGAAAAGAACCTTCAAATTTGAAGGCAGATGAAATCTATCTGCCTAGGTTTTTAATTTTTCTCATTTTTTTCAATATAAATTTATTTAATTGGAGGCTAATTACTTTGCAATATTGTCTTGGTTTTGGCATACATTCACATGAATCCGCCACGGGTGTACATGTGTTCCCCTTCCCGAACCCCACTCCCACCTCCCTATTCTGTGGACACTTTGACTCTTCCTTTTCCAAAGTACTTCTAATCTATTTCTGCTGAAGTGAAACGACTTCTCTGTTACCGTGTTTTGTGTCCAGAATCTCAAGGAGAAGCAGAGAATTAGACTTACAGGGAGAATCAGTGAGTCATCAAGAGCTCGAGAACAATCCCCATCCACCCACGGGGAAGCATCCTATGAAAATGCCACTGCCGCCACCCCCAGTGCCCAACCCTGAGCATACCTGGGCCCGGGCGCCAGACGAGCAAGACCCCGCCTGCCGCCACGCGTGCCAGGAGACGAGTCCATGTGGGAACACATCCCAGCCCTGCTCCTTCTTCAGCTGCCTCTGGCGCAGGTGTGTCCAAATGAGGAAATCTAGGTTATGAGCTCTTTTTTCACCTTAAGCAGCAAGGGATTCTGGGGCAGACTTCTGCATCATATCTTAACAGGCAGAGAAACAAAAAATGGGGACATGATCAAGACGAACAAGAGTATTTTCAAAACACGTTAAACAGCCATAGGTGCCTACTGTACCCACAGACACATAATTATTCAGATTGAAGTTGATAATAAGCTGAGCCACAAAGACGACTCGGGATAGTATTCTCATTGTCTAGCATTCCCACCTCCCTCAACCTGAGCCTGGAGAATGGAAATCAAATTATTTCAGTCCACAATGCTTTCTATTACACCTTCTCTATGTCCAAAGTGTTTAATCTATTCTGAAACTTACTATGGGCATAGAACAGATTTTTTCTGAAATGTCCTTTTCTAAAGGACTGACCTGTTTTCTGGAAATGAATCTGTGTTATGCGGTCCTAAACATTTCCTGCTGTCTTTTAATTTGTCATAATAGCAAAACTCCAATAAAGAATGAGAACATTCTGAATTTTTTAAAAAAACAAAAAACCTTGTATTTGTATTGGAAAACATATGGCTCAGGCAGACATTGCTTCAGTGCCATGGAAACATCTGTTCTCCACCAAGTATATCTAAATAGCCGGCAATTATCCAATTTTCAGTGGTGCAAAAGAGGTTCTCTACACAAGGTGCCCAATCTTAATGTTTTTACACATGTTTTATATCAACTTCATACACTAAATGAACTGCAAGTCCTACTGCCCACATTCATAATAGGCAAAATGTCAACTCTTTTCAGCAAAAACAACCAGTTTAAGATAGCATACAAGGCTATTCCCTGTCCATGGGATTCTCCATGCAAGAACACTGGAGTGGGTTGCCATGCCCCCACCCCAGGAGATCTTCCCAATCCAGGGATCCAACCCTGGTCTCCTGCACTGCAGGCAGATTCTTTACTGTCTGAGGCACCAGGGAAGCCCAAAGATTTTTGGAATCCTGGTAGACTGAGAAATCTCAATCAGGTTTTTTCCCACCATTCAAATAGGTCAATAATTTGTCAAGGTGCTTCTGCCAGTGACTCAAAGAATGACAAGACTTTCCATTGCTCCAACAACTCAGGTTCTACCAACAGGAAATCACATGCTCCATATCCAGAAAAACCAGCCTCCCCAATGACAAAATTGCTCACACTGTGCCTTTGAACACTACAGTTCCACTCTTAGATGTGAAGCTATTCACAAGTCTTCAAAGCAGTAGCTTCTTTTATTCCCTAGGGAAGCTTCTACAGGGCTGTAAATCTTCTGGGATAATAAGCAATTTTTTGAAAGCTCTACACCTTAGTAAGAGAGGAAAACTTGGTGTTCCTGGGTGGGCGGGGGGGGAAGTGGCTACACTCTCTGTAGAATATTTTGGCAAAATAGAGAAGATTAAGTTGATCTACCAGCATCTGAGAGTTCAGGTGCATTTATCTACCTATTTTAGCAGGAAAAAAAAAAAAAAACAAACCTCACTGTTGGAGAAGCTATTACTCATCATGAAGAGTCCCTTGGTGATCCCCGCCATCTCATTCCCAGCTCACAGTTAGAAATGATCCTGAAGCCTTAATTGCTTTCCACAGGTCATCACTGTCATCCAACGCTCTTTAAGGAACAAAATTTTAAAAGGCGTCTAACATTATCAGCTGTCAGAGTGTTCAGCTCTGCCTTAAGACCATCCTGCCTGTCAAATGCAGAGAAGGCAATGGCACTCCACTCTAGTACTCTTGCCTGGAAAATCCCAGGGATGGAGGAGCCTGGTAGGCTCCAGTCCATGGGGTCGCTAAGAGTTGGACACGACTGAGCGACTTCCCTTTCACTTTTCACTTTCCTGCATTGGAGAAGGAAATGGCAACCCACTCCAGTGTTCTTGCCTGGAGAATCCCAGGGACAGGGGAGCCTGGTGAGCTTCCGTCTATG
Organism: Tragelaphus eurycerus; assembly: GCA_935064755.1. Taxonomy (NCBI): domain Eukaryota; kingdom Metazoa; phylum Chordata; class Mammalia; order Artiodactyla; family Bovidae; genus Tragelaphus; species Tragelaphus eurycerus. The sequence continues at coordinate 1,296,588 of CAKXYN010000170.1, read as the reverse complement.
GGGTCGCACAGAGTCGGACATGACTGAATCGACTTAGCAGCAGCAGCAGCCTGTCAAATGAAGAGCAAGTATCACAGTGGAAAGATAGGCCTGCCTGCATTCAAGCAGATGCTATGGATTCTCTCATAGGAAGAAAGCAAAGAAAATGGAGGACCAACTCAAAAGAGCCCCTCTTTTGAGTTGGTATGTTCTAATTTGCTGTATGTTCTAATTCGCAAACAACTTCTACACTAAAGAAATTCCAAAGCCCCTGAGAAAAGAACTGCTGCTGTTCAGCTTGGGAGCCCGATCAGGAAGAACAAAGGGAGGACAGGCTGAAAGCAAGGTGTCAGTGATGTGAGGACCAGAAAGCAACCCTGCCTTTCAGAAATGGTGGTGCGGCTCCATGCCTGTTCCAAACGCTGGGCAGAGATAGGCTGTCAGGAAGTCAGTGAAGCTCTGTTTCTTTGGGCTAGAGTATAAATTGATGCGGAGAAGGCAATGGCACCCCACTCCAGTACTCTTGCCTGGAAAATCCCACGGACAGAGGAGCCTGGTAGGCTGCAGTCCATGGAGTCGCTAAGAGTCAGACATGACTGAGCGACTTCACTTTTTCTTTTCACTTTCATGCATTGGAGAAGGAAATGGCAACCCACTCCAGTGTTTTTGCCTGGAGAATCCCAGGGACGGGGGAGCCTGGTGGATTGCTGTCTATGGGGTCACACAGAGTCGGACACGACTGAAGTGACTTAGCATAGCATCAGATCAGATCAGATCAGTCGCTCAGTCGTGTCCGACTCTTCGCGACCCCATGAACCGCAGCACGCCAGGCCTCCCTGTCCATCACCAGCTTCCGGAGGTCACTCAGACTCGCATCCATCGAGTCAGTGATGCCATCCAGCCATCTCATCCTCTGTCGTCCCCTTCTCCTCCTGCCCTCAATCCCTCCCAGCATCAGAGTCTTCTCCAATGAGTCAACTCTTCGCATGAGGTGGCCACAATACTGGAGTTTCAGCTTTAGCATCATTCCTTCCAAAGAAATTCCAGGATTGATTTCCTTCAGAATGGACTGGTTGGATCTTCTTGCAGTCCAAGGGACTCTCAAGAGTCTTCTCCAACACCACAGTTCAAAAGCATCAATTCTTCGGCGCTCAGCCTTCTTCACAGTCCAGCTCTCACATCCATACATAACCACAGGAAAGACCATAGCCTTGACTAGGCGAACCTTTGTTGGCAAAGTAATGTCTCTGCTTTTGAATATGCTATCTAGGTTGGTCATAACTTTCCTTCCAAGGAGTAAGCGTCTTTTAATTTCATGGCTGCAGTCACCATCTGCAGTGATCTTGGAGCCCAGAAAAACAAAGTCTGACACTGTTTCCACTGTTTCCCCATCTATTTCCCATGCAGTGATGGGACCAGATGCCATGATCTTCGTTTTCTGAATGTTGAGCTTTAAGCCAACCTTTTCACTCTCCACTTTCACTTTCATCAAGAGGCTTTTTAGCCCCTCTTCACTTTCTGCCATAAGGGTGGTGTCATCTGCATATCTGAGGTTATTGATATTTCTCCCGGCAATCTTGATTCCAACTTGTGTTTCTTCCAGTCCAGCATTTCTCATGATGTACTCTGCATATAAGTTAAATAAACATGGTGACAATATACAGCCTTGACGTACTACTTTTCCTATTTGGAACCAGTCTGTTGTTCCATGACCAGTTCTAACTGTTGCTTCCTGACCTGCATACAGATTTCTTAAGAGGCAGATCAGGTGGTCTGGTATTCCCATCTCTTTCAGAATTTTCCATAGTTAGCATAGCATAAATTGATGAAAAGACATCTAGGAGCTAATCTTCTAAGACAACGAAGGTGCTCTCTTCAGTGTGCATTGATGGGGTCTGGGGCGGGCATCCATGAAGCAAGGAAGAAAGACCACGGAAGAGAGAGGAAACGAGAGAGTAGTTCCCAAGGAACAGCCCGAGGAAAGGCAGAGAGATGGCAGACTTCAGCCAGCATGGCGTGAAGGAACCCCCAGCAGGGTGTGCTGCTTTTGTAGAGACAAGAGCAACATTTAAATCTGGAAATAGGACCTCCTGGTTTACCCTTCACCTTGGTATCTGACTGTTTCATCTTCTACCCAAGTCCATGATATCCACATTTGTGACCAATGCCACACTCCCTGGTGTGTCTTTGAGCAAGTGGAGTTAATCTTCCCTAAGTGCTAGTTTCTCATTGCTTCTGAAGGCAGCTACCACAGTGCTCACTGGCTAGAAGAGCCAACTCTATCCCAAGTCAGGTCAAATTCTAAAGGTCATGGGTGCAACTTCAGGGTCATCAAATTCATGAGCCAAAGTAACAAATGCAAGACTGAAGAACAAGATCAGATCAGATCAGTCACTCAGTCGTGTCCGACTCTTTGCGACCCCATGAACTGCAGCACGAAGAACAAAACCCTCAGGAAATTCTATCCTACGTAGAATTCAAGAGGATACGGTATATCTAGGGAGCACTAAAGTGGCCTTATGATGTTTAATAGACAGTGAGATATAGCAGTCAAGCAAGCCTGGGTTCAAATCTTAGCCATTCTATTTACGAGCCTCAATTTCTTTATCTCAAAAATAGTGATAGATTCCGCTCCCTGTAATTTACAGGACAAAACAAAGATGAAGCATCCTGGCAGAGTATCTGTCATTAATAAATGTAAATTTCAAGAAAAGAATCTTAATCAAAGTAAATTTATTAGAAGGAAAACCAGAAAGTGAGCTAGGGAATTTCTATCAGTGATAACAAAGGCAGCCGAATAACAAATTACTTCCTAAGTATTAGATTTTCAAGTGCCATTTACCTCTATATTGGTTACAAATCTTGTTGTGTTTAGGGGTTTTTCCTGCTTGTCTTTATTTTTTATTCCATTTTCAGCCCATGGCTATATGTCTAGTGTTCTATTTAAAGACTTCCATAGATTGGCCATCTAGGCTCGTGGCCAAAATTCCTCCCAGTGTACATACACAGTTCATGCATACTTCCAGCCAGTGGGTATTATTGAGCACCTACTATATGTGAGACGCTACAGCAAGCAATGAGGATCTGATACTCAGAACGGTTCCTTCCTTCCTGGAAAGTATATTTCAACAGGTAAAAGAGACACAGAGATTCCTATCGTAAGACAAGTGAAGAAAAGTGCTATTTCACCCCTTGAGAGTCCATTTACCTTATAAAACACTTCATTCCCTTATCACTGGCAAGAATGTTCCTGAAAGAAGGAAGGGAGAGAGAGGAGGAAGTGCACCATCAAAAAATAACATAAAATGGATATGCTAAGCTTCCGGCCCATACTTCATTGACATTTGACAGCAATCCAAGCGGACTTCCCTTCCCCCACCGGCTGCCATGGGATCAGTAAAGTACCTCCAGGTGGTGGGGAGTTTATTGAATAGCCTTGTTAATGATGACCTTCCTGGAAACTCTGCCAGAATCTCTAAGCAGGTTTCCCCCCTTCTGAAGCAATCATGTTTTATCAGTTTTTCTACGTAACGACCTATGGAAATAAGCCAGTCATGGCAATATGACTCCATTTACTTAGCTCTGAGCTACAAATGGCCTGGCGAACAAGGTGAGCTAATGGAAAACTAACACATGCTGGCCCAGGTCAACAGCTGCTTCCATTGTAACTGTGGCCTGCAACACAGGTGTACTTGGTAGGTCCTGATGCAGACTGCCATCTGCTCACTGAATGTTTTTCCTTTCCTTTCAACATGCAGACAGACACGAAGAATTGGAAGTGTGATGGACATCAACCTTGCTTCTTTCAGGCCCAGATGGTTGGAGAGCACTCCTACTTGATTTAAGTCATGAACAAGGGAATCTTTAACTCAGCACCTCAAGATTTCTCATTGATCTTCTCTGGGAGAAATAGGAATGATATGTACTGTATTCTGTCATTTTGCTTAAACATTTTGTATTCATGTACACTCATAATTTCACTACATTAAATCTCTCTGGAGTCATAATTGCACCAAGTTGTAGAAGCATTCAGGCTGGGCACTCCTTACCATATCCCCAGTCTGAATACACAGACAGTATAGATAAAGGCACAGTGCTTTTGATTCTAAGAACTATCCTTTACCATGATCCAGGGCCGTCTCCTTGTATTCTGCATTCTGAGTGTCCAGGCTGGTTGCGGCTGTTGGGGTGAGAGCTGAAGGACCAGTCTGGCCCTGGAAGGGCACGTGGCAGCTCCACGTTGCTCTCCTTAGTTTGAGGGCCCACATGGCCCATTGCCTGGGGCCTTTAGCTGAAACTGCAAGATACTGAGAACAATTCCACTCAATATCCTCATATGCTTGTGTGCTTGGCATTTGCCTCTCTCACTCCCAGAAACATCCAGCAGAGACCATGTCTACTTCAGTCAGTGGTTTGTCCCCAGAGCCTCCAACGGTGCCTGGTACATATAGATTCTGGTCTTGGTTCCACACTGCCTAATACAGCCTGGTCTTGAGCAAGTTATTTAACTTTCCTGGGCTTGAGTTTCCTCACTTACTATTTATTAATTACTTTCATACAATACACTATATAAAAGATATTAAATATCTCCTATAATCACTTCCCAATCACTAAGAACTCTTAGCCATGAGGATGCTTTTTTATTTCATTTGAACTATATGAAGTTGGATTTTGAAGGTCAAAAATAGCTGAATAGCAGAAATTTGATATGATTTAACCTATCTCATTACATGAATTTTTATTGAGCACCTCCTACATAAAACGTTTTGTTGTCAGATATTGGATATTCAGTAATGAACAAAAAGAGACACTGGCCTTACATTCTACTTGGAGAAGAGAAAGAATAAACAAACAAATGAATATATCATGAGTCATGCAGTGAAGGGCACCAAGAAGGAAAATAAAACAGGGTAAAGAGGCAGAGAATTACTTAAGAGCATGAGTACATACTGAAACTAGAGAGACTGAGAGAAATTTACCTACTGAATGTGGAGACCCTTAGCGTCTTTCCTTACGTTGCTCCAGATTTCTGGCAGGAAGGTGACAGACGTCAGAAAAGCAACTATTACATTACTGTTCTCTGAGGAATATTATAATCCCAAGAGAAAAGATCTAGAGACACTAATGTTGGATGTTAATATTTGTTATCAAAGTGGCTAATGTTTGTTAACAAACTGGCTCGCCCAAATCACGTTAGAGTGACACCCAGTGCACAGCTTCCAGAAGAGTTTTTTGGTGTCTAATACTTATATAAGTGAAAGTGAAAGTGAAGTCCCTCAGTTGTGTCCGACCCTCACCGACCCCATGGACTGCAGCCTACCAGGCTCCTCTGTCCATGGGATTTTCCAGGCAAGAGTACTGGAGTGGGGTGCCATTGCCTTCTCCAAAAGACTTACTACTAAGTATCAAATATGAAAACATATTGGGTCCTCTGAATGTTATCAGTGTCCCTAAACAAATATGAGGGTTTGAACAATAAAATCCAAGCATCTTTAACTCTGTATGAATCAAAACATAATGGACTCCTAAACTACAAGGAACATTTTGCTGGGCTATTACGTTTAACCAAAACAACACATGGTTTTATAAAAAAAAAAAAAAAAAATGTAAGCTGGGAGTTACTAGGTCCAATATCCCACAAGTTCAGATATGCATCATTCCTGTTGTCCAAGTACCACACACACTGCGTTCCCATGTCTGTTAAGCACATCAGTTTCCTTCAGCGGTGATGGATGAATATTTACAAGCATCTTATTTACAGTACTTCTTTCTGCAGATTACAGGCCAATATTCTTTTCTTTTACTCCCAGTCAATCCGAGTTTGGTTTTCTCAGTGAGAAGGGGTAAATGTGAAAATGGTTCCTCAGCTGCTTTACCACTCGTACTCCATAGTGGACGTGGGCCAGAGTGAGAGCAGCCGTCAACGTAAACAGGAGAGCGCTCTCAATGTAAGGGGTTACTCCTACAATCACCACCATGACAATCACAAAAAGAGGAAGCAGCAAGCAATTCAAAGTTGGGCGCCGGGTACCACTCATCTGACAATCAATCAGCTGACATGTGCTGTTGGCAAAGGCTGTTCCAACCAGTAAGAAGAACACTCTAGGGTGTAACTCTAAAATATCTGAAGGTGACAGGAGGATCCATGCTGTAGGCAAGATGAATAGCAAACATGGAGAAAAGAAAGGAACCACAGCTTCATAGACTGAATTGTGTTTCAATGGGTTATTTTTATAGCTTCTGAAAAAATTTAACAAACTCATTGGAAGAGTCATACACAGTGCACAACCAATGATCAGGCAGTGAATAGGTCTCTATGTAAGAAATTAAATGGGAAAGGTTCATACCAGGCCTCAGCTCCCACGGCCGCAGTCACTATGTAGACGAAAGAAATAGTACCAGGCTAATGTCATGTCCCCATGGCAGGAAAAGAATCCCTGTGTTATATTTTTCCCAGTGAGACAGGATGAAAGAAAACAAAACAACCCATAGCAGGAGATAAAGAACAAAAACACTGGAACCAGATGATCCTCGTCCAAAAATGGAATACACGGTGACAACAAAGTAAACACATGACCAACTCTCCAGGCCATGGTCAAAAAGCTCCCCCAGTGGGGTTCTGGAACTGGTTCTACGGGTTTGGTTTCCATCCATGCCATCTAGAGCGTAGGCCATGAAGTCGAGGATGCCCACTACAATCCAGACCCAGTCAGGTACATGCTTGTGACCTGGTGCTGAAGCATAAGAGTCAGTATCAAAGTATGCCATAAGTAGAAAATTGAACACAACCAGCAGAAAGCCAGAGAAGGTTATCAGATTTGGAGCCAGCCAAGTAGGAAATACCTTTACTACAGTGTTTCAAAATGGGTGCATGACATACAGAGAGAGTGGATTGGTGTCTGCAGCACTGTACTTGTACTTATCAAAGCCAGCCAGCTGCTCTGGGCTCACATATTCATAACTTGCTGTGAAAACCCAAACACAAGTGCCCAGTCAACGGTGACTCTCCACGACAAGATAGGAAAATAGGAGTACTACACTGGCTGGACAGCCAGTTCAAGAGGTTCTCACAGCAAGTATACTGGGGTGCTTGGCCATTCCCTCCTACAGTGAATCACATTTTGTCAGAACTCTCCACTGTGACCCAACCATTTTGGGTGGCCCAACATGGCTCATAGCTTCATTGAGCCATGCAAGCCCCTTCACTATGACAAGGCAGTGATCCATGAAGGGTGAAGTCAAGTGGGCCTTAGGAAACACTGCTGTCAATAAAGCTAGTGGATGCAATGGAATTCCAGTAGAGCTATTCAAAACCCTAATAGATGATGCTATCAAAGTGTTGTACTCAGTAAGTCAGCAAATCTGAAAGACCTAGCAGTGTCCACAGGACTGGAAAATCCTCAACCCTTCTCAAGAAGGATAATGCTAAAGAATGTTCAAACCACAGGACAATTGCACTCATTTCCCATGCTAGTAAGGCCATGCTTAAAATCTTGCATGCTAGGCTTCAGCATTATGTGAAGCAAGAACTGCCAGACATCCAAGCTGGGTTTAAAATAGGCAGAGGAACCAGAGATCAAGTTGCTGACATTCTCTAGATCACAGAGAAAGCAAGGGAATTCCAGAAAAACATCTACTTCTGTTTCATCGACTACACTAAAGCCTTTGACTGTGTGGATCATAAGAAACTATGGAAAGCTCTTAAAGGGATGGGAATACCAGAGCATCTTACCTGTCTCCTGAGAAACCTGTATGCGGGTCAAGAAGCAACAGTTAGAACCCTGTATGGAACAACTGATTTGTGTAGGATTGAGAAAGGACTATGACAGGTCTGCGTGTTGTCACTCTGTTTATTTAACCTATACACTGAATACATCATCAGAAATGCTGGGGTGGATAAGTTACAAGCTGGAATCAAGATAGATGGGAGAAATATCAACAATCTTGGACATGTGGATACCACTCTAATGGCAGAAAGTCAAGAGTAACTAAAGAATCTTTTGATGAGGGTGAAGGAGGAGAGTGAAAAAGCTGGCTTAAAACTAAATACTGAAAAAACTAAGATCATGGCATCCAGTCCCATTATTTCATGGCAAACAGAAGGGGAAAATGTGGAAGTAGTGACAAGTTTCCTCTTCTTGAGCTCTAAAATCACTGCGGATAGTGACTACAGCCATGAAATCAGAAGACGATTGCTTCTTGGCGGGAAAGTATGACAAACCTAGACAGTGTGTTGAAAAGCAGAGACATTGCTTTGCTGACAAAGGTCCATATAGTCAAGACTATGGTCTTCCCAGTGGTCACGTATGGTTTGGATAGCTGGATCGTAAAGAAAGCAGAGCACTGAAGAATTGATGCCTTTGAACTGTGGTTCTGGAGAAGACTACTGAGAGTCCCTTGGACAGCAAGGAGATCAAACCAGTAAATCTTAAAGGAAATCAACCCTGAATACTCATTGGAAGGACTGATGTTACAGCTGAAACTCCAGTATTTTGGTCACCTGATGTGAACAGCTGACTCACTGGAAAAGACCCTGACACTGGGAAAGATTCAGAGCAGAAGGAGAAGAGGACAACAGAGGCTGAGATGGCTGGATAGCATCACTGATGCAAAAGATATGAACTTGGGCAAACTTCAGGAGATGGTGAGGGACAGGGAAGCCTGGCATGCTGCAGTACATAGGGTTGCAAAGAGTCAGACATGACTGGGTGACCGAACAACAACTCTTAAATATAAACAGGCATCCGGGACTGACAGGTGTTTGAAGACAGCTGCTCATGTTAAGGTCAGGAGACAATGCCAACGAACAGTAACTTAGATGAAACAAAACTTCACAAAAAGAAAAGGTCAAAGTTCTTTGACGTCTTCAGAGAGAGGAGAGAAGAAATGGATACTTAACTGTTTAAAGAAAAATTTGGAAAATAAAATAATTCTAAGAAATAAACAAATCTATACTGGAGATGAAGGAAAAAACTCAATGAGGTGGTTGCAAATCTCCTAGAAAATAATTAAAAATTATAGAAAATAGAGGAATGTAAACAAAGGTGAAAAATCAAAAATAGAAAAAAAAATATATAGGGTAAAAAAAGACAGCCATCCACAAGGTCAATATTCAAATAATGAAAGTTTTAAAATAGAGAGAAGAGAATATTGGGGAGGAGGGGATGAAATTTTCAGTTAAATAGTTCAAGAAGTTACCGAAATCATTATGAAGTTTCAGAACCCAGGGCACAAATAAAGGAGCATTTTCAGAAAGGGGAGAAGACAGGTTTCACACAACGATCCTGGACTATACTGGGGGAAATGAAGCAATACTTTCTCCAGACTGGGAGAAATTCTTTCTAACTTGAAATTTCGTACCCAGGCAATTAAACGCAGGAGTAGAATAAAATTATTTTTAGACATGCAAGGTTTCAAAACATCACTTTAAAACTTACTCAGAAAAGTAACACACTAGACGTTCCATACAAAGGAGCAAAACAAGAAATATTACAAAGGATCCAAGGAACAGGAGCTTGTTGACAGAAGGAAAAAGAATCCCAGGGAGATGGTGAAAAGAAATGCCAAGCTCACAACTCTGCAACCTGGCTAGAAAACTCAGAAGACTCTAGGACGAAGACCTCAGTGCCTGACATTTATACACAGGAGAGTGAGCTTGAGCATAATTGCACAGAAATATAAGTAAATATAATAGCTCAGTTGGTAAAGAATCCTCCTGAAATGCGGGAGACCCCAGTTTGATTGCTCAGTTGGGAAAATCCCATGGAGAAGGGATAGGCTACCCACTCCAGTCTTCAGCTTCCTTTGTGGCTCAGCTGGTAAAGAATCCACCTGCACTGAAGGAGACCTGGGTTCGATCCCTGGGTTGGGAAGATCCCCTGCAGAAGGGAAAGGCTACCCACTCCAGTATTCTGGCCTGGAGAATTCCATGGACTATGAGGTCGCAAAGAGTTGGACATGACTGAGTGACTTAAAAAAAAATTAAATAAATAACTGAAAGTTTTAAAAAGATGATTAAAAACTCCAGTGGCAAACAGAAAGGGATGGGGAGGAAAGAGACAAGATAATTAAAGAGTATTATATGGTCCAGCTATGAAAATGTTTGTATAGTTATACTATGAAGATATGGGATATTAGTATAATCAAATGATGTCTTACTGTGGATAAGGGATATGACAGTAGGGAAGAGGCTATAAAAGCATAATAGACCTTCACCTTCCATATTGGGAAGTCAGCGCTTAATGGCTAAACCCAACAATTAGGAATATAGATAATCATGCTACTGCTGCTCAGTCATTCAGTCATGTCTGACACTTTGTAACCCCATGGACTGTAGCCCACCAGGCTCCTCTGACCATGGAATTTTCCAGGCAAGAATACTGGAGTGGGTAGCCATTCTCTTCCAGGGGATCTTCCCTACCCAGGGATCAAACCTGAGCCTCTTGCGTCTCCTGCATTGGCAGGTTTTTTTTTTTTTTTAACCACTAGTACCACCTGGAAGCCCTATATATATATATATATATATATATATATATATATATATACATATATATTTATATGGGGCTTCCCTAATTGCTCAGTTGGTAAAGAATCCAACTGCAATGCAGCAGACCCCAGTTCAATTCCTGGGTTGGGAAGATCTGCTGGAGAAGGGATAGGCTACCCACTCCAGTATTCTTGGGCTTCCCTTATGGCTCAGCTGCTAAAGAATCTGCCTGCAATGCGGGATACCTGGGTTCAGTGCATGAGTTGGGAAGATCCCTGAAGGAAAAAGGCCACCCATTCCAGTATTCTGGCCTGGAGAATTCCGTGGACTGTATAGTCCATGGGGTCTCAAAGAGTTGGACATAACTGAGCAACTTTAGAAGAAATAAAATATATTTATATATCCCCAAATTATTCAAAGAAATGAAAGTACCATATTTCTTCAATTCTGAAAAAACTTTTTTGCATTTCAACATGTCCATAATGAGGCTATGTCTCAACCCATGGTGTAACACAGTGTAACTGGCAGCTTTTACAGCATCATATAATCATAGGTATTAGTGACTGAATGAAATGCGGCCAATATTAAAATCAGACAAAGGCTGGCTGCTTGCCTCTGGGAAGCAGTAATTAGGAGGGAGGGTGAAAGGGGCTACTGTTTAAGTAACAAACTTTTGACACTGACTCTTTAAATTATGTCCAGGTATACATTATTTTCTCTGTTGGTTCCGATGTAAAGAATCTGCCTGCAGTGCAGGAGGCAACAGTTTGATCCCTGTGTCAAGAAGATTCCCTGGAGGAGGAAATGGCAACCCACTCCAGGATTCTTGCCTGAAGAATCCCATGGACAGAGGAGCCTGGCAGACCGCAGTCCACAGGGTCACAAAGAGTCAGATAGGACTGAGGGAAAAAACACTTTCACTTTTTTCATACATTATTTAAAAAAATATATGTTAAAAGAAATTCCTTCAACGGCCTTGTGGAGAAGTGTCCCTAAGAGGACAAGACTAGGAAGAAGGAGATGAGTAGGAGCTTGTTCATAGTTCAGAAGGGGATTGGTGATGGTTTGGACTAGACTGAGAACAATGGAGGTAGTGATAAGTGGCCAGATACGGGATATATATTTTTAAAAAAGCTGCTCAAATCTTCCCATGGATTCAGCGTGAAAGAAAAAGGAGAGTCAAACGTAACTCCAAAGTGTTCAGCCTAAGCAGCCACAAAAATGAAGTTTCCGTTTCCGGCAATACAAAGTCTGCAGGGAAAGCAGGTTAAAGGAGGAAAACATCAGGAGTGCAGGCGGGACGCGGACGTCAGGATCCCATTAGATGCCCAAGTGGATGTGGCTGGCAGGCAGACTGCCTAAACCTGGAGCTCTGTTCTAGCTACACTGAAGGTCAAGTGTGGCTTTGTTTCTTCATGTTCCTATCTCCCCCCTTTAACAGTAGGGTAATTTTTCGCTTGCTTCTATAGATAGTAATAAAGTAAGCCTTAGTTTTGGTTTGCACCCATACTCAAACAAAAGTAAAATTTTCTTTTCTATCAACTGGTTCAGTTCAGTTCAGTACTCAGTCATGTCTGACTATTTGTGACCCCATGAACCGAAGCGCACAAGGCCTCCTTGTCCATCACCAACTCCCTGAGGTTACCCAAACCCATATCCATTGATGGTGATGCCATCCAACCATCTCACCCTCTGTCGTCCCCTTCTCCTTCTGCCCTCAAACTTTCCCAGCATCAGGATATTTTCAAATGAGTCAGCTCTTCGCATCAGGTGGCCAAAGTACTGGAGTTTCAGCTTCAGCATCAGTCCTTCCAACGAACACCCAGGACTTATCTCCTTTAAAATGGACTAGTTGGATCTCTTTGCAGTCCAAAGGACTCTCAAGAGTCTTCTCCAACACCATAGTTCAAAAGCATCAATTCTTCGGCACTCAGCTTTCTTCACAGTCCAGCTCTCACATCCATACATGACCACTGGAAAAACCGTAGTCTTGACTAGATGGACCTTTGTTGGCAAAGTAATGTCTCTGCTTTTTAATATGCTGTCTAGCTTGGTCATAACCTTCCTTCCAAGGAGTAAGTGTCTTTTAATTTCATGGCTGCAATCACCATCTGCAGTGATTTTGGAGCCCCCAAAATAAAGTCAGCCACTGTTTCCACTGTTTCCCCATCTATTTCCCATGAAGTGATGGGACTAGATGCCATGATCTTAGTTTTCTGAATGTTGAGCCTTAAGCCAACTTTTTCAATCTCCTCTTTCCCTTTCATCAAGAGGTTCTTCAATTCTTCTTCACTTTCTTCCATAATGGTGGTGTCATCTGCATATCTGAGGTTATTGATCTTTCTCCCAGCAATCTTGATTCCGGCTGTGCTTCCCCCAGCCCAGTGTTTCTCATGACATACTCTGCATATAAGTTAAATAAGCAGGGTGACAACATACAGCCTTGACGAACTCCTTTTCCTATTTGGAGCCAGTCTGTTGTTCCATGTCCAGTTCTAACTGTTGCTTCCTGACCTGCATACAGGTTTCTCAAGAGGCAAGTCAGGTGGTCTGGTATTCCCATCTGTTTCAGAATTTTCCACAGTTTACTGTGATCCACACAGTCAAGGGCTTTGGCATAGTCAATAAAGCAGAAATAGATGTTTTTCTGGAACTCTCTTGCTTTTTTGATGATCCAGCAGGTGCTGGCAATATGATCTCTGGTTCCTCTGCCTTTTCTAAAACCAGCCTGTACATCTGGAAGTTCACGTATTGCTGAAGCCTGGCTTGGAGAATTTTGAGCATTACTTTACTAGCATGTGAGATGAGTGCAATTGTGCAGTAGTCTGAGCATTCTTTGGCATTGCCTTTCTTTGGGATTGGAATGAAAACTGACCTTTTCCAGTCCTGTGGCCACTGCTGAGTTTTCCAAATTTTCTGGCATATTGAGTGCAGCACTTTCACGGCATCATCTTTCAGGATTTAAAAGCGCTCAACTGGTATTCCATCACCTCCACTAGCTTTGTTCATAGTGATGCTTTCTAAGGCCCACTTGACTTTTTTGTACAGTTCTTCTGTGTATTCTTTCCACCTGTTCTTGACATCTTCTGCTTCTGTTAGGTCCCTACCATTTCTGTCCTTTATCGAGCCCATCTTTGCATGAAATGTTTCCTTGGTATCTCTAATTTTCTTGAAGAGATCTGTAGTCTTTCCCATTCTATTGTTTTCCTCTATTTCTTTGAATTGACCGATGAGGAAGGCTTTCTTATCTCTCCTTGCTATTCTTTGGAACACTGCATTCAAATGTGTATATCTTTCTTTGTCTCTTTTGCTTTTCACTTTCCTTCTTTTCACAGCTATTTGTAAGGCCTCCTCAGACAGCCATTTTGCTTTTTTGCATTTCTTTTTCTTGGGGATGGTCTTAATTCCTGTCTCATCTACAATGTCACAAACCTCCATCCATAGTTCATCAGGCACTCTATTAGATCTAGTCCATTAAATCTGTTTCTCACGTCCACTGTATAGTCATAAGGGATTTGATTTAGGTAATACCTAAAAGATCTAGTGGTTTTCTCCACTTTCTTCATTTTCATTCTGAATTTGTCAATAAGCAGTTCATGATCTGAGCCACAGTCAGCTCCCGGTGTTGTTTTTGCTGACTGTATAGAGCTTCTCCATCTTTGGCTGCAGAAAATATAATTAATATGATTTCAGTGTTGACCATCTGGTGATGTCCATGTGTAGAGGCTTCTCTTGTGTTGTTGGAAGAGGGTGTTTGCTATGACCGGTGTGTTCTCTTGGCAAAACTCTTTTAGCCTTTGCCCTGCTTCATTCTGTACTACAAGGCCAAATTTGCCTATTACTCCAAGTGTTGTAGGTCTTCATAGAACTGTTCAACTTCAGCTTCTTCAGCGTTACTGGTTGGGGCATAGACTTGGATTATTGTGATATTGAATGGTTTGCCTTGGAAATGAACAGAGATCATTCTGTCGTTTTTGAGATTGCATCCAAGTACTGCATTTTGGACTCTTTTGTTGACCATGATGGCTACTCCATTTCTTCTAAGGGATTCCTGCCCACAGTGGTAGATATAATGGTCATCTGAGTTAAATTCATCCATTCCAGTCCATTTTAGTTCGCTGATTCCTAGAATATCGACATTCACTCTTGACATCTCTTGTTTGACCACTTCCAATTTGTCCTGATTCATGGACCTAATATTCCAGGTTTCTATGCAATATTGCTCTTTATGGCATCAAATTGCTTCTATCACCAGTCCCATCCACAACTTGGTGTTATTTTTGCTTTGGCTCCATCCCTTCATTCTTTATGGAGTTATTTCTCTGCTGATCACCAGTAGCATATTGGGCACCTACTGACCTGGGGAGTTCATCTTTCAGTGTCCCATCTATTTGCCTTTTCATACTGTTCATGGGATTCTCAAGGCAACAATACTGAAGTTATTTGCCATTTCCTTCTGCAGTGGACCGCATTCAGTCAGACCTCTCCACCATGACCCACCCATCTTGGGTGGCCCTACATGGCATGGCTTAGTTTCATTGAGTTAGACAAGGCTGTGGTCTGTGTGATCTGATTGGCTAGTTGTCTGTGATTGTGGTTTCAGAGTGTCTGCCCTCTGACGCCCTCTCTCAGTGACTACCATCTTACTTGGTTTCCCTTACCTTGGAGGTGGGGTATCTCTTCACAGCTGCTCCTGACCTGGGGCGTGGGGTTGCTCCTCTCGGCTGTGCTTGTGCACCACCACCACTGCTGCTGCAGCCAGGCATTGTCAGCAAATGCACATGACAGCAAAGTAAGACAGCATCCCCTCCAGTAAACCGAAGCATGTTTCACTTAGACTTTGGTTCTTTTAGGCAGAATCATTCTACTCTATGTATTGTGTTTGCTGCTAAGCTGCTAAGTTGCTTCAGTCGTGTCCAACTCTATGCGACCCCATAGATGGAAGCCCCTCAGGCTCCCCCATCCCTGGGATTCTCCAGGCAAGAACACTGGAGTGGGTTGCCATTTCCTTCTCCGATGCGTGAAAGTGAAGTCGCTCAGTTGTGTCCGACTCTTAGCGACCGCATAGACTGCAGCCTACCAGGCTCCTCTGTCCGTGGGATTTTCCAGGCAAGAGTACTGGAGTGGGGTGCCATTGCCTTCTCCTAGGTATTGTGTTTAAAGGGATGCTATAAACCCTGTTTGTGAAAGTGGATACTTCCTGCTTGGAGAAAAATCTAAAACCAGGGCTCCTTTCTGCATTGAATGATAGATGCCACATCTCTTAAGTAACCTGCGGGAAGCCCCTGCAAACAGCCGACTGGTCAATAACATCATGTCTAATTTCTTGGCACTCCCTACAAACACACACACACACACACACACACACACCCCTGTAAAACAATTAAAGATAACTACTTTCAAGTCAGATGAAGCAACTCAAGCTTACATTCTTCAGAGATCACTATAGTCAAGTCCTGCTTTTATCTTTTCAGACTTTTTTTGAGCTGTAATTGACATGTGCAACATGTTGATTTGATACATTCATATATGATTATAGTCAACAATACCATACCATAAACTTCAGAGTTGCTATAATATTATACCTTATCTGTTCTCCATATTTTAATTTGTTTACCACACACACACACACACAAACTACATGATATGACAGAGGTGTTAGCTGATGCTATGTTGGTGAGTGAAAGTCTCTCAGTCATGTCTGACTCTTTGTGTCATGTCTGACTATACCCCATGGGTATAGTCCATGGAATTCTCTAGGCTAGAATACTGGAGTGAGTAGCCTATCCTTTCTCCAGCGGATATTCCCAACCCAGGAATCAAACCAGGGTTTCCTGCATTGCAGGCAGATTCTTTACCAACTGAGCGATCAGGGAAGCCCTGCTATGGTGGTAATCATACTGCAATACATAAATGCATCACATCTGACTTTTCAATTCACATTCACTCTGAGAAACACTCTAAGAGACATAAAGAAATCCTTTTGAACCAAGAAAACATATTGACCTGATAAGGTGTTAAGGAATTACAGAAAGGCTCTTTGAAGACTTTTCTTGAGTTCCGACTAGTTTTGGGCTGTCTTACTTGACCTACCTCATGTGTCAGGGGCAGATCTGATAGATCCCGTCAATATTCCAAGCATTGGAATGATCCTCTAAGATGAGCCAAGCAGACTGGGTTGACCTTCACAAGCTAATTCTAGATGAGGAGTCAGAAAAACACCCAGCCAACAGGTTGTTTTTTTTTTTTTGGCTCTCTGCAGTTACAGACATTTCTATTAGTTCACACTTCTTTGATCCTTTTAGAAAATCCAGAGAACTTTCCATTTCTTTGCACATTTATTATTTTCAAGTTCCAACTCCTCCACCTCCTTCTCTACCCCTAAGCACTTGAAACAAAATATTTGATCATTTTTATAGCAGTATATAGTTAAACATGAAAGAACAAGTAGGTTATTTTCACCAATTTCTAGTGACAATTTAAAGACTATTTTCTACCAAATTTTCTTGTTACACCCACACTGCCTTTACCCCCCAATGTTTTTTCTTATAAAAATGACTCCATATATATAATAGTGGTGTACAGTAGAAATATACACCTTTTATCAGTTAAGATAGGTTGACTATGTTGTAGTAACAAATAACTCCAAATCCAGTGGCTTAATGCAGCAAAGGTTTCTCTCTCGCTCATAATACATTTCCTTTACATGCTAGCTTCGTGTCACTGCGTCCTCACCCAATGATCCAGCTGGAGACGCTACAACCATCAGTTGCCAAGGCAGAAGAGAAGGGCAGCCTTGAAAAAAATGCACTGGTTCTTAAACGTCCATCTGGAAAGGACATGCGCATCACTGCCCTCACATTTCTTCAAACAAAGCAAGTCATGTGACCAAACCTCATTTCAAAGAGTCAGATAAGCATTAACGTTTTTGCAAAAGGGGCATTGAATATGAGTAAACAGTTATACACCCTATTATTCACACCCTACATCCGAGTTACAGTGCATCTGATCTTAAATCACAATCCCTAGTAATAGAGGACATTTCTGTTCATTTTTGCCCAGATGTTTTTCAGAAAAACATCTAAATTGTGAGTTCCAAATCATGGTCTCAACCTCACTCTGTGTGTTTGGCTAACACACTCTGTGCGTTTGGCTAATGGTGTCACATTCTGTAGATAAATAAAGGTCATCATCTCATTAAATGAGTATGTTTCAGACCACAGGAAAATGTGTGACACGGTTACCAAGGTTCTTCACTTATAATGAAGGTCTGAAATGTCAGCAGGGGAGGCCAGGAGCCAATTTCTGGCTGGCAGAATCAGTTCCAATTGCAATTGTGCAACAGTAATTATGCGACTGTTTGCCCTCCCTTCTCCCTAATGTTATGGGTGTCAGGAAACGTGCTGTTCTTTCTGACAGAGTCTACATGGTTCAGGGAGATATTTGGGTGCATATGGAGAAGGATTTACTTGAAGTAGGAGCAGTGAAGTTCAGAAATCATGACCTTTCTAGTATAATTGGACAAATCAGGCAGTTTACCCAGTTGCCAATCAAGTGTAGGTCGTACATCCACAGCTTACTCCATCCCCATCTGTGATATTGTGATACAGTAAGAAATATTTTGCTCTTGTCTCCAGTTCCTGGCACAGCACTCCTAAAACCCTTGAAATTTCTTAAGTGGCAGGGGAAAGAGGAGCAGCTTTTGTTATTCATGAGAGGCCCCTTTCAACCATACTTGTGTTGATGCTAATGTGGTGACTCCTGGATGGCTGGGCTGGGCGCAAGAAGGCTCATCCTTGAGAGGGTTGAAATATTCAGTCTTTCCCCTTGAACTAGCTGGAGGTTGACTTAATCACCAATGACCAATGATCTGATCAATCATGCCAATGTCACACAGCCTGCGTGAAAATCCTAACAATCAAAGGGGCTCAGAGAACTTCTTGGCTGGTAAATGCATGGAGGTACTTGGAAGGCAGTGCCCCTGGAGAGGACATGGAGGCTCCCCTCTCCTTTTCCCCATACCTTGCCTTGTGCCTTCTTGCATCTGAGTTGTATCCTTTGATAATAAAAGGAAATAGTAAATATATAGTATACAAATATGTAAATAACAATAATTAATACTAATTATTAATGTAATATATAAATATATAGTAAATAAATAGTATATATAGTATATAGTAGACATACATATAGATATATAGTAAATAAATTGCTGTTTCTGAGTCCTGTCCTGTGAGCTGTTCCAGCAAATTGTCAAACAAGGGGAGCGGGAGTCACAGAAACCTTTGACTCATAGCCGGTCAGCCAGAGCACAGATGATAGCATGGAGCTGTGACTGATGTCTGACACTCGGGGAGGGCAGCCTTTGGGGACTGAGCTCTTAACTTGTGGGGTCTAAGCTGACTCCAGACAGTGTTATAACTGAATTGTAGGACACCTATCTAATCGGTGTCCAGGAAGTTGGAAAATTAGTTGGTGTGGGGGGAAAAAAAAAGACACTCGGTGTCAGAAATGTTTAGAGGAGAAACAGAAAAGAGTTTTGTTCTTTTACCATCTTTGTATGGTATCTTTCCAGGTGGCACTGGTGGTAAAAGCTTGCCTGCCAACCATCTTTGTATACTGGTCATTTGTATAGACTCGATTCAATGTTTCTTACCTAGACTAAGTCACTTTTCTTTTGCCTCTAGTCTTGCTGCCTTTCGCTTTTCACTCCAACTTCCACAAAGCAGCCAAGAGTTATCCTACTGAAGTTCAGTTCCGATGGTGAAAATCACCATCAGCAGGAGTTTAGCGGCAACTTATTGCTTACAGAATGCAACACTGGGTTACTTACAGAGACCCTAAGCACAACATTCTATCAACAATTCCAATCCAACCTACTTTTCATTCTTTATTTTCCAAAACACTCAGGTTTCGTGCAGTATGAAATTGACAATAGTGAACACTTCTCAGCTGCAAACATGCCCTGATTTTGAAAGATAAAGGTACAGCTGCTCTTCTCTATAAACTTGTATGTCTCTCTGGGTTCAGTCCAGAGTTGAGAAGATCCCCTGAAGAAGGAAAGACAACACACTCCAGTATTCTTGCCTGGAGAACTCCATGGACAGAAGAATCTGGCAGGCTGCTGCCCAGAGGCTCACAAAGAGCGGGACTCAACTGAGTGACTTTCACTTTTCACTGACCCAAGTGGTCTTTGAAAGACTTGTGATAACAGGCCTCCACATAGAAATGGAATATCTGCAGCCAGTTTTTGATGAACAGTTATATGTTGCATTTAAAAATAAAAGGTAGGTCACTTAAAAATTATCTTAAAACAGTCATATCAGAGTAAAGTCAAGGATTGAAAGGAGAAATGATTATATTTAGTTATCATCACAGCAAAAATGGTGTATTTTAATACCCAAACATGAATGTAGCCTTAAAACCAATAGCTTAGTTTAGACCTGAGCAACTAATAAAGTTCAGTTCCTGGTAAGATTTTTTTTTTTTTTTTTTTCAAATCATCCCAATTGGCTATACTGGCTAAGAAACAGTTTATACTGTTGAGTAGAAAACAGTGGTGTCTTCACTGGTTAAAAGACACCAGAAAAAAAATTTAGAGTATTTTTGTTTGTTAGCTTATTTGTATAATGCTATTTTCTTCTCCCTAACCTTGGGTATTAGTGGCTCAATCATGTCTGACTCTTTGCGACCCCATGGACTTTAGCCCACCAGGCTCTTATGTCCATGGGATTTTGTAGGCAAGAATACTGGAGTGAATTGCTATTCCCTTCTCCAGGGGATCTTTCTGACCCAGGGATAGAACCCAGGTCTCCTGCATTGTAGGGAGATTCTTTACCTTTTGAGTCACCAGAAGGGCCCTCCCCCGACCTTATATGTGCTCTAATCTTTGCTCCCTTTGGGTTTTCCATCTAGAAAGCCCAGCTCTACAACAAACAACTCCACAACCTCAAACTTCGCACTTTTCTACTTCATGCTCGTAACTAAACCCAACTTCCTCTAACCTAACCTCTAATCCTCCTCTAACTAAACCTAATACCACTTCCCTTCTAGTAAAAGTTGCTTATTTTCTAGTTTCCCAAGAACCTCAGTGTTGGCAGCATGTCCATGCTTCAGACACATATTGTCTATTCTGCCAACCCTGGACCTGCTGAGCTGTGTGTTACATGGCAAGACCACTCTCTGATTGTCATTGCTGAAGTCATCTGTCCACCTTCTGCACACTAGCTGAGCTTCCTTTTAGACACTGTCCACCAACCTCACACCTCCTACTTCCTCTGACCCTGAGACTCTTCTCAAATGGCCTCAACTTCTACTCAAGGAGAATAAGCCATGAGGTTGAAATGATATAATTTCAGCTTCTCACACCAAAGCCCTAAACTCTCCCATCCTCCTCCTTCCTGTTTCAAAGCAGAGGTTGCCTCTTCCCATCAAAATCAATCCTTCCATCCGGGCTTAAATTCTTCTCTTCTAGATTTTTCTTCTCCAAAATTGTGTACAAAAGAATCTCAGTTTGAGGGATGGTATGGGGAGGGAGGAGGGTTCAGGATGGGGAACACATGTATACCTGTGGCAGATTCATTTTGATACATGGCAAAACCAATACAATATTGTAAAGTTAAATAAAATAAAAATAAAATTTTAAAAAAAGAATCTCAGTTTACCTCTCTCTCTCCCCCCTACCCCACCATCCCCCTCTCCTTCTGTCTCCTAGCTCCTTCCCACTAACATTTAGCCATGCTCATGTCTCTGCAAACTTTTTTCTTTAAAAATCAAATACAGAATAAAACCCTAGATAACCCCATAGTCTTTTCATCCACCACCCTATTTTCTTCCTTCCAGTGTTAATTTTTTTTAATTTGGCTTCATTTTCTTCTCTTCCCCACTTTACTTTAAACCTGGTTCCTGGGCTCACTGTCCCACTGACATTGCTCTCACCAAGGTCATCATTGTCGCTTGACACTACATCCGTTGAAGGTATCTGACATCTCAGCTAACTTAATGACTTAGCACCTGCCAATTCAATGGAATGATCCTTTGTTTCTACCTGAGCATCATCTCTTATGCAGCTTTGTTCCTATCTCATTTGTTGGCAATCTCTTCTCCTTAACCATTGACTACTGGGGTCGTGTTGGGAGGGCTTTATCTGAAATCCTTGCTTTTCTCTCTACACTCTTCACATCATCCGCCCCTATGACTTTGTAGTAGACATCAAGGGTAGTCTGCTGGTCCCTCAAATTGCTTTTACCAGTCTGTGTTCCTCTCCCTTAGTTTGGGGTCTTTTTTTCTTTCAGTGGCACCTCCAGTTTCCTTCAAGCTTTGGAGCTGATTCTAATGCATTTCTGAGATGACTCCTAGGACGTAGTGTCAAAGACACTGCTTCATGTTAAATGAGGTGAAGATACCAGGACAGTCTCATTAGAGTTCCAAGGAGAAGATCTAAAGTCTCCAAGCTGTGAGCATTTTGGAATGGCCCTGTTATATAATACCTGAGAACCCATCTAGTGATGGAGGAAGAAAGTAGCTAGGTCTGGTTCATAGGTGGGTCAGCTTGGTACGCTGGTACAAGCTAAACAGAGACTGCTGCTAGTCTCTCACATCCTGTATAACCCAGGCATTGCTGTCCTGAAACAGGCTGGAATAGCTTCATGAAGGGAAAACTAAGGTTACAGCCTGGAGATGACACCCATTGAGGTCAGGGTGTTGCTTTCAGGATGTAACATGTACCTTATGCCAAGGTTCATTACATGTTATTCTGTCTCCAATATGTAGAACGGATGAATCCAGGAACCAGGATAGAATTAGAATCTACTCACCCCCTTCCCAGTGACCTCTTGTCTCTTGGGAAATTTGTGCTTCCAGGGACCCAGACAGACTTTAATTACCATCCCCATGCTGACAAATGCAAGCTCTATCATCTGAATCAAGATTGCTGGGAGAAATATCAACAACATCAAATAGGCAGAGGACACCACTCTAAAGGTAGAAAGAGAAGAAGAACCAAATAGCCTCTTGATGAGAGTGAAAGAGGAGAGCAAAAACATTGGCTAAAACCTCAACATCCAAAAACTAAGATCATGGCATCTGGTCCTATCACTTCATGGCAAATAGATGGGGAAACAGGGACATATTTTATTTTCTTGGGCTCCAATCACTGTGGATGGTGACTGCAGCTATGAAATTAAAAGACACTTGCTCCTTGGAAGAAAGCTATGACAAGCCTAGACAGCATATTAAAAAGCAGAGACATCATTTTGCTGATAAAGGTCCATATAGTCAAAACTATGATCTTTCCAATAGTCATGTATGGATGTGAGAGTTGGACCATAAAGAAGGCTAAGCACTGAAGAATTGATGCTTTCACACTGTGGTGCTGAAGAAGACTCTTGAGAGTCCCTTAGACCACAAGGAGATCAAACCAGTCAATCCTAAAGGAAATAAACCTTGAATATTCACTGGAAGGACTGATGCTAAAGCTGAAACTCCAATATTTTGGCCACCTGAAGTGAAGAGCTGACTCACTGAAAAAGACTCTGATGCTGGGAAAGATTGAGGGCAGGAAGGGAATGGGGAAACAGAGGATGGGATGGTTGGATGGCATCACTGACTCAATGGACATGAGTCTGAGCAGACTCCAGGAGATAGTGAAGGACAGGGAAGCCTGGCGTGCTGCAGTTCACGGGGCCACAAAGAGCTGGACATCACTGAGCAACTAAACAACAACAATCATCTGACCCATAGCTTTCTTATGAGTTCCAGATCTTAATACAGAACCACTTGATTTTCAAATTAGATACTGCAGAGTCACCTGAAACCTAGTATGTCCAGAACTGAACTTATCTCTCCATTCCTGCAGGATGTCATGGCAAGTGAACAGTGCTGGCATCAACTCAGGTGCTCAAGCCTGAAATCTGCAGTCTTTTAAATCTCTTATTTCTTTATCCACCATATCCAAATCAATGATCAAGCTTTGCCAATTCTATCTCCTACCCCTCAAGGTCAAACTGCATCTTTCTGAGTCAGATCATCTGAACAGCCACATGGTGGCAGCCTCTATGACGGCCCCCAGGGACTCACACCTGCTGCTATTCACACTGTGGTATGGCCCTCTCACCCTCCACCTCTAATAGAACACAGTGAACACGCTGGGATGCGACTGCTGAGAGGGTGACAAGATTACTTGAGCTTTCATTTCCTTCTCATTCTCTCACTTGCTGGTTCTGAAGGAATCCAGCTGCTGCTGTGCTGAGAGCCACCCCATGGAGACCCAAATGGCACAGAACCAAACAGAAGCCTCCAACAACTATCACACAAGGACCAGAAGTCCCCAATCCAATAGTCCCAGAGGAGCTGATTCTGATCAACAGCCACGTGAGTGAGCATGGATGTGGCCCTCCCTCCTGTGGGCCTGAGACGTGGCATTGTCCTGGCAGACACCTGGGCTATAGCCCTGTGAGGCCTCAACCAGTGTCTCTAGGCAAGCCGGGCCAGGATCCCAACCCATGAACGATGAGGGTGTTTGCTGTAAGCTGCTAAGCTTTGGAGGGATTTGTGATGCAGTGACAGTAACTCAGTTGGTAAAGAATCTGCCTGTAATGCAGGAGACCCTGGTTGGATTCCTCGGTTGGGAAGAGCCCCTGGAGAAGGGACAGGCTACCCACTCCAGTATTCTTGGGCTTCCCTTGTGGCTCAGCTGGTAAAGTATCCACCTGCAATGCAGGAGACCTGGGTTTGATGCCTGGGTTGGGAAGATCCCCTGAGATGGGAAAGGCTACCCACTCCAGTATTCTGGCCTGGAGAATTTCATGGACTATATAGTTCATGGGGTTGCAAAGAGTCTGACACGACTGAGCAAATTTCACTTTCAACACGTTGAACACAGTCACCTTATTGGTCTCCGCCTGTGCATTCATTCTTACTTTCTCTAATCAATCTCCCCACTGAAGCCAAAGTCTCGCTTTACAAGTGAAAACTACAGTTGTGTTGTCTTTTTTTTAATTTTTTAAATTTTATTTTATTTAACTTTACAATATTGTATTGATTTTGCCATATATCAAAATGAATCTGCCACAGGTATACATGTGTTCCCCATCCTGAACCCTCCTCCCTCCTCCTTCCCCATACCATCCCTCTGGGTAGTCCCAGTGCACCAGCCCCAACCAGTATCGTGCATCAAACCTGGATTGGCGACTCATTTCATATGTGATATTATACATATTTCAATGCCATTCTCCCAAATCATCCCACCCTCTCCCTCTCCTAGAGTCCAAAAAACTTCTATACATCAGTGTCTCTTTATAAACCCTCAAATTGCCTACTGCTGTCAGGATTAAGGCCAAAAATCTTTACTCTGCCCTTTGAGGCCCCCGTGATCTGACTCTAGCTGGCTTTTTTCTTTTTTTTTTGGTCTCATTTCACATTCCTTTTCCCATCCACTCACCCTGATCCAACCCCTCAGGCCTTCTTCCAGACTGTTGGGGTTGTTGCCGTTTTGTCTTAAACAAGCAATGTTTCTTCCTTCTTTCTGTATATTGTTCCCTCCGTCTGAAACATGCACCCCTGTTCTTCGCCGGCTCACTGCCACCCTGCTCTCAGATCGCCTCAGACGTCGCCTCCTCCAGAAGGCTTTACTGATTCCATCTCAGGCTAAGTCGAGCGTTGCCCGTGAAACATTCCCATAATACATCACACCAACATGACAAGGGACATTTGTCATTATTTGTTCTGTCTGCCTTTCTTGCCAAACTGTAAACGCCCTGAGGGCAGAGAAGATAACTCCGTTGTTCATGTCCTCATCACCAGGGCTCACACAGTGTCTGGTACACGGCAACAACCTCATAAACCAATTATTCATGAAGGGAAGCAACAGACCAACAAATTGAGAAAAATATATCATCTTACAGCATGACAAATTATTTCAAACCACCTTAAACATGAGGAAGCACACCAAAAGCATCCTGCGCTTTACGTGCCAAATGTCTGAGATTGACTGCTCATGCGAAAGCCTTTACAACCTATGATATGAAAGCAGTGAGAATCAATCAGATTTTAGACACTCAGGTGCATATGTTTGTCCAAGTGCTTGTTCTCTCCACAATGTTTATTGAATGTCTGCTTTGTGATGGGAAATTTTCTAAGCAAAGAACAGAGACAATAGTGAAGTTTCTTGCCTGAGTAACTGGATGAATGGTGGTGTTGGTAACCAAGATGGAAAAACTAGGGAGGGATAGGTTATGACAAAAGTAACAACTCCTTTAAAGAATTAAAAGCATTGTTACAGCTTCAGTTCAGTTCAGTCGCTCAGTCATGTCTGACTCTTTGCGACCCCATGAATTGCAGCACGCCAGGCCTCCTTGTCCATCACCAACTCCCGGAGTCCACCCAAACTCATGTCCATCGAGTCGGTGATGCCATCCAGCCATCTCATTTTCTGTCGTCCCCTTCTCCTCCTGCCCCCAATCCCTCCCAGAATCAGGGTCTTTTCCAATGAGTCAACTCTTCATATGAGGTGGACAAAGTTTTAGAGTTTCAGGTTCAGCATCAGTCCTTCCAATGAGCACCCAGGACTGATCTCCTTTAGGATGGACTGGTTGGATCTCCTGGCAGTCCAGGGGACTCTCAAGAGTCTTCTCCAACACCACAGTTCAAAAGCATCAATTCTTTGGCACTGAGCTTTCTTCTCAGTCCAACTCTCACATCCATACATGACCACTGGAAAAACCATAGCCTTGACTAGACGGACCTTTGTTGGCAAAGTAATATCTCTGCTTTTGAATATGCTATCTAGGTTGGTCATAACTTTCCTTCCAAGGAGTAAGCGTCTTTTAATTTCATGGTTGCAATCACCATCTGCAGGGATTTTGGAGCCCAGAAAAATAAAGTCTGACACTGTTTCCACTGTTTGCCCATCTATTTCCCATGAAATGATGGGACCAGATGCCATGATCTTTGTTTTCTGAATGTTGAGCTTTAAGCCAACTTTTTCACTCTCCTCTTTCACTTTCATCAAGAGGCTTTTTAGTTCCTCTTCACTTTGTGCCATAAGGGTGGTATCATCTGCATATCTGAGGTTATTCATATTTCTCCTGGCAATCTTGATTCCAGCTTGTGCTTCTTCCAGCCCAGCGTTTCTCATGATGTACTCTGCATATAAGTTAAATAAGCAGGGTGACAATAACAGCCTTGACGGACTCCTTTTCCTATTTGGAACCAGTCTGTTGTTCCCTGTCCAGTTCTAACTGTTGCTTTCACTTTCACTACAGGACTATTCACTTGTCAAAATTAATAGAAATTTTCACCAAATGGAGTTAACTCTACTGCAATTTCTTTTTAAATTATGAGGAACATACAGCATGTCCCAAGACATACTGCAGCATGCACTTACACTGAGTTAGGAACGGCAGTGAAAGGGCAGATCCAAAAGCAATGATTATCTGAGGAATAAGCCTGTCCAAAGAGACAAAAGAGCTGTACTCTGAAAACTATTAGGACAATGATGAAAGAAACTGAAGATAACATGAAGAGATGGAAAGATATACCACGTCCTTGGACTGGAAGAATCCATGTTGTTAAAATGACAATGCTACCCAAGGCAATTTATAGATTCAATGCAATGCCTATCAAATTATCAACACTATTTTTCATATAACTAAAATTTGTATGCAACCACAGAACACCTCAAATAGTCAAACAATCTTAAAGAAGAACAGAGCTAGAGGAATCATACTCCATGACTTCATAATGGATTACAAAGTTTGACTTTATTACCATATAGTAATCAAACAGAATGGTCCTGGCGCGCACACACACACACACACAAAACCAGATACATAGACCAATGGAACAGGACAGACAGCCTAGAAATAAACGCACGACCTTGTGGTCAACTGATCTACAACAAAGGAGGCAAGAATATAAAGTGAGAAGAGACTGTTTTTTCAATAAAGTGGTGCTGGGAAAACTGGACACCACATGTAAAAGAAAGAATTAGAACATTCTAAAACTATATACAAAAATAAACTCAAATTGGATCAAAGACCTAAATGTAAGACTGGATACTATAAAACTCCTAGAGGAAAACATAGGCAAATATCTTTAACATAAATTGCAGCAATATTTTTTGAATACATCTCCTAAAGTAATGGAAATAAAAACAAATGGGATCTAATTAAACTTAAAAAGCTTTTGCATAAAGGAAACCATAAACAAAATTAAAGACAATCCATGGAAGGGGAGAAAATATTTGCAAATGATGTGACCAAAATGGGATTAATTTCCAAAATACGTAAACAGCTCATTCAGCTCAATATTAAAAAACAAAAAACCCAGTCCAAAAAAATGAACCAAAGACCTAGACATTTCTCCAAGAAGACACAGATGCTCTTATATGTACATGAAAAGATGCTCAAATTGCTATTAAAGAAATGCAGATCAAAACTACAATGAGGTATCACTTCACCCCATCAGAATGCTCATCATCAAAAAGCCTACAAATACTAAATGTTAGAGAGGGTATGGAGAAAAGGTAACCCTAACCCTCCTACACCATTGGTGGGAATGTAAATTGGGCATCTGAAGGTTCTTTGAAAAACTAAAAATAGAGTTATCATGATCCAGCAATCCCACTCCTGGGCATATACCTAGAAAAAAAATGAAAACTCTAATTTGAAAAATATGTGCACCCTAACATTCATAGCAGCACTATTTATAAGAGCCGAGACAGGAAAGGTACCTAACTGTCCATCGACAGATGAATGGATAAAGAAGGTACCTGTCCATCGACAGGTGAATGGATAAAGAAGATGTGGTGTACACACACACACACACACACACATATATATGTGAAAGGCGCTCAGTCATGTCTGACTCCTTGTGACCGTATGGACTGCAGCCTGCCAGGCTCCTCTGTCCATGGAATTCTCCAGGGCAGAATACGGGAGTGGGTAGCTGTTGCCTTCTCCAGGGGAACTTCCTGACCCAGGAATTGAACCAGCGTCTCCTCCATTGCAGGCGGATTCTTTACCAGCTGAGCTACCCGGTAAGCGTGCACACGTGCACGCGCGCGCGCACACGCACACACACACACACACACACACACACACACACACACACACACACACAATGGAATATTGCGTCTGCTGCTGCTACTCAGTCACTAAGTTGTGTCAACTCTTTGCAACCCCTTCCTGCCAGGCTCCCCTGCTCATGGGATTTCCCAGGATTTCCTTAATACAAGAGTGGGTTACATTTCCTCCTCCAGGGGATCTTCCTGACCCAGGGATTGAACTCAAGTCTTCTGCTTTGAAAGGTGGATTCTTTACTACCAAGTTACCTGGGAAGTCCACAATGGAATATTATTCAGCCATAAAAAGAATGCAATAGCACCATTTTGCAGCAACATGGATGGACCTAGAGATTATCAGACTAAGTGAAGTAACTGGAACAAAGACAAATAGGTTATGGTCTCACCTATAAGTGGAATCTTAAAAAATGATACAAATGAACTTATTTGCAAAGCAGAAATAGACTTACAGACATAGAAAACAAACTCATGGTTACCAAAGGGGAAAGGCCAAGAGGGATAAATTAGGAGTTTAACATTATCAGATACACAGTGCTGCTGCTGCTGCTAAGTCGCTTCAGTCATGTCCGACTCTGTGCGACCCCTGAGACGGAAGCCCACCAGGCTCCCCCGTCCCTGGGATTCTCCAGGGAACACTGTAGTGGGTTGCCATTTCCTTCTCCAATACATTAAAGTGAGAAGTGAAAGTGAAGTCGTTCAGTCATGTCTGACACTCAGCGACCCCATGGACTGCAGCCTACCAGGCTCCTCCATCCATGGGATTTTCCAGGCAAGAGTACTGGAGTGGGGTGCCATTGCCTTCTCCAGATACACACTACTATATATAAAATATATAATCAGTAAGGATCTACTGTATAGCACAAGGAACTATATTTAATATCTAATAATAACCTGTAATGGAAAATAATCTGAAAAAATAAATATACACACACATATATAACTTAATTATTTTGCAGTACATTTGAAACACAATGCTGTAAACCAACTGTACTTCAATTTTAAAAAGAGCCATGATCATGAAATCCAATGCTAAGTCAAAAGTCCCAAATAAACCCAGAATCAATATACAGTCTCACTCATCCCATGGCCCTTTTTCTTGGCAAATTGGCATCAATAAAATAGTTCAGTCTAGGAAATCATCCAAGACATTTATTAAGCAAGCACAGATTAAAGACTTCTCAGTTTAAGAACCTCTTTTAGTGAAAGGAAAATTAATATAAATCAAGAGGTGACTGAAGCTTTCTGAAACCATGGCAGGGGGTAGGGAGGGGGGCCAATAATACTGGGAAGACTCACTGTTAGACACCAGTTCCCACAGCACTAGCAGACTGATTAAAAGGGAGCCGTCTACATTCTAAACTGGAAATGAAAGCGGCGTGCAAAAGACGAATTACACCCTTGCACACGTAAGCACATCAAGCCCGTGAAAAGCAGCAGAACTGAAGGCAAACCCTCACCCCATTCATCTGTGCTGAAATGCTGACCTCTTGTGTCGGAGAGACGTTGCATCCTGTGATTCTACGCTTAACCACTTGATGTGGTTTTTTAGAGGTTTGTGTTAAGAGAAAATGAAAGAACCAATACAAACAAATCTCAAATATAATCCAGCCTGAGAAACTGCGCTTGACACAGAAATTATGTCTGCTCTGCCTCTCACTTCAGCGTGCCTGCCATCCACTTTCCAGGTATTAGTCACTTATTCCAGTCCCAAGAAATACACTCAACAAAAAGCAAATTAAGCCAGCATATCCCCACAAACCCCAACAAAAATAAATGAGGACATAAAGGAAAAGGAGACTATGTTTCATTTCTCATTAGATCATGGTCCAATTGTCAGAATATTAGTTCCGTCTCAGATTCTCATTCATTCTAATCTGAATTCTCTTCACGACATATGAGCCACTGCTTGCTTTCGTAGTTAATAAGTGATTTCCTTCTCACGCCGTTTGATTGATACTTGTGTTTGGCCCTGGATGAATAACGAGATTAATACTCAAAAAATCTAACTATTAGTTAATCAGAAAAAAATTCATATTGGGAGAAATTTTCAACTGTTCCATATTGCTCATATATTCAACACACTTAAGCACTATATACCAGGCTATACAGGAAGAGGAGCTTCCCAGGTGCCTCAGGGGGTAAAGAATCCACCTGCCAATGCAGGAGATGTGGGTTCGATCCCTGGGTTGGGAAGAGCCCCTGGAGGAGGAAACGGTGACTGGACAACATTAGTTCTATCAAGTTCACAAGGGTAAATATAAAGTGATAATCCATGTAGGAGCTTTAATCCAAGTTCTTCAGCGATCAGTTCATTCAGCACATATGTATTGAACCTGTATTCATCCAGGTGCTGGGATGGCTGATCAAACCTAAAGCATCATCACCTGTACGCCACACCACTGTTTTCTGAACCACTAAGAAAAGTAATGTCAGTTGAGCTGTGCTGCAATGCGCGAAACTATCATCTAGTGATGCCGACATGTATCCCATGAATTCTCAGGGATCTCGCAAGCTTTTCTGCTTTCAACTGCAACACTAGTCATGTAATGGTCATGCTTGTGTATCACAGTGGCAAAATGAAATCTGGTTTTATTCATATAGCGTCTTCATATAGGCTCTATGAAGCCCATGATTGTTGCTTTAAAAGGAAATATGGAAAAGGGGGAGCTGTTCTGTATTAACATCACTATTTTGAAACTAAAGAATATTTTAACTCCCTCTAATCCAAAAGATGTAGAAAGGACCTGATTCATAATTCAGAACTTTTAACTGAAAAGCTTAATTTTTTTAAAATGAATAAACTGTCCTTACTTTCACATTTTTCCATGGATCAAGAATTTATTTTGGCCAGATGTCGGTTCTGTGAGGACCATTTAGAGAACTGCAGTGTAGAACTGAGGTCTTCAATTTTTTGCTTATGTATCCCCCTAAAGGAATTTTTAAATTTCTATGTATGCCTTATTTTTGAGAGTAACATTTTCACCATCATTTAAATGGCTGTGTTATAAATGTTACTATTTTAAAAGTATGTTAATGTCATAGCTTTTTAGAAGTACACAATTGCTATCATTCTTCTCGTAACAAAATATTTGCTTCAATACCAACTGTAGGACCCAATGTCCTGTTCCCATGCTTTACTTCATACACAATCACTTCTGGTTAGGTGCTCAGTCACAAGACCATCATTTTAAAAACATTTTAAGCCACAATGAAATCCACTCAGGCAGTACCAAAACACGTGCAAATAACTTGAACAACTAAGACCGGATTTGCACTATGACTGACAACGCCTGTGAAATACATGTCAGATTCAGAAATGCAAAAATGAGGGAAATGCGCACCTTAGGATTGAGAAACACGGCGGCATGACCTCAGTGCAAGGGAGCCGTGTGGGCAGCCAGGAGGGAAGAGCTGTTCTAGCTTGAGACAGAATTAAATTCAAACTCATTTATGAAGATAGGCTGCCTCTCTACTTTGGAACTAGGATCCATGCCCACATAACCTCCAACAGGGGCCTGGGCTAAAGGCAGGTGAACACCGCATCTCCTCTCCTCTGGACAGGGGTTCATCCCAGTGCGATCGCCAGACCTGCAGCCTCCGGCTCTGGTGAGCGTCTTGCATCCCAGCACAGACCTGCTGAATCAGAAGATGTTGGGGTGGGCCCCGCATGCTGTTGGTTAAACAAGCCCTCCAGGTGATTTCCATGCAAGTGAAAGTTTGAGAACCACTGCCTCAGGGGAACTCCAAAGATAAAAAGGCAAAGGAAGTTATCCTGCTTATTTCCTTTCTGTTATCCTATGGGTTTGTGGTTTTATGTAAATGTCCAGTCTCTTCTCAGATGTCCCCAGAGGAGTGAAGGAGCAAGGCTCTGTCTTACTTGAGCCAAGATGTCCAGGGCGACATATCGTGAGGCCACCCTGGTGGCAACGGCAGCAGCAGTGAGAATCCCCAAGAGGAAGCAGACTTCTGGGGGATAAGAGCCATAGGTTCAACGTGATCTCACTTGGAGAGCTGTACACCACCAATGCTGGGAAAGACTGAAGGCGGGAGGAGAAGGGGATGACAGAGGATGAGATGGGTGGATGG
The DNA here is from genome assembly GCA_935064755.1 of Tragelaphus eurycerus. Classification (NCBI taxonomy): domain Eukaryota; kingdom Metazoa; phylum Chordata; class Mammalia; order Artiodactyla; family Bovidae; genus Tragelaphus; species Tragelaphus eurycerus. Next base: position 1,263,955 of record CAKXYN010000170.1, on the reverse strand, counting down.
CATCATCGACTCAATGGACATGAATTTGAGTAAACTCCAGGAGTTGGTGATGGACAGGGAGGACTGGCGTGCTGTGGTCCATGGGGTCACGAAGAGTCAGACACAACTGAGCAACTAAACTGAACTGAACTGAACCCCCAGTTGTTAAACATTGAGGTTTTAATAGGGTTTAATTCATTTTACCGAGGTATTGTTTTCTAAGCTGAAGGTGACTCGGGGCTAGGGGAAGGTATTGTTGTTCCGCTGTCGCTCAGTCGTGTCTGACTTTGTGACCCCATGGACTGCAGCACGCCAGGCTTCCCTGTCCTTCTCTATCTCCCAGAGCTTGCTCAAACGCATGTCCGTTGATTCAGTGATGCCATCCAACCATCTCATCCTCTGAAGCCCCCTTCTCCTCCTGCCTTTAATCTTTCCCAGCATCAGGGTCTTTTCCAATGAGTCGGCTATTCCCACCAGGTGGCCAAAGTATTGGAGCTTCAGCATTAGCACCACTCAAGCACATTGTGAGAATGTTTTCCTACACTCTCTTCAGTTGTTCTACATTCTTCATTACATCTAAGGAAAGTCTCCATTTAGTGTCTTTAACTCTCTACAAAAAGAGAGACCAAAAGATAGAAATCCTTAGGCTCAAGTGCCTTGGTAGGCTCCTGTTTCTAGCTGGAACTCAATAATATTTTCTTGTTTTCACCATTATTTCTTTTCATGGTTACCTTCTAGTGTGGCAGGGAATTCTGATTTTTCATCTGAGGTCATTATCTAAAAGTTCCACTTAAGGAAAGTTTATTTAAGTGAGAGATGCATCATTTTAAAGAACAACATAAGAAAGTCATAGTAGAGGTAGTCTGAGGATATGGTATGCAAATGGAACCACTATATTAAGGAAGACTGTGGGTTGTTATTCTGGCGCTTACACTAATGAGAACTCAAATTCAGCTCCTCTCCTCCAAGTGAAAGTTGTTATCCCTAATTCAACCTTCAGGCTGGCTTTCAGAAAAGCCACGTTGAGCTTAATCAACTGTTACAACAGTTGGTTTAAACAAACAAACAAAACAAAACAGAGTCAGACAGAAAGTCATTCTACAAAAGGAAATTGTAACTGAAATTTTTAGGATAACATTTTTATGATAAAAATGTGAATTATGATAATGTATCCATTCCAATGACAAGGGGATGAATAAGATACAAACTCTTCATTACTGGTGACAATTAAAATGCAAATAATTTGCACTGAGAATCATGATTATTTACATGCTATGAACAAAGTATTCTTTTGTATGTAATAGTTTAGGCAGTAGGGTTTAACAAAATACAGTTTTATTAATCCTAGGGCAAGAATTTCTCTATTACACTGTTTTAATTTTTTCCATGTAAATACATCTCAAGTACACTCACTAATGCTTCCCTCAGCATATGTGGTGATGGTAACACTTAGATATAAATTACTGACTACTCAGTTAATTTCCATTATTCTGCATAAAGCTCAGCATATAGAGTTACAGCTGTAATATAAGTTAATTTCTAATCAGAAAATCATCATAGCATTTTCTTTGTAGAGCTTGGAACCAAATCTGATATGATTACTGGTTGGGAGGATATGAAAGCTTCCTGTAAAATAAAGTAAGCGATAAGAAAAGAGGACACTCACATCCTCCTTGGAAGGGAGAATGCTTCCATGAGGGCAGAGCTTATGCAACCAGAACTCTCTTGGCAACCAAAGATGCTTTGACTGGATTCTACTCTTTGGCCATTTCTTCTTCTGGGATCCAATAGCCACCTGAGTAAATAAACACACCGTGAGTGTTACTGGATTTCAGAGTCTATTTGGAGCCAAGAGGCTGATTCAATCCTTACTGACAATCCACATTCAAGAGATTCAAAGCCAGGATCATTGAGTTACTAAACCATTACAAATTAACAGAAATAAAAATTGAAGCAGACTGGTATAACTTGGAACAAAGATGAAAAACATGGTAACCACCAGGGGGAGATGAGGGCAAAAGGAACCAGTGGTTTTCGGCATCAAGTTCCTTCCACAAGGAGTTGAAAGGGAACTGTTAGCCAGAGGACCTTCGAGATAAAAGTGGGCTCCTGCAGAATATGTTCCAGGTCCTGGGAGACAGAAGCACAAATTAGATAATATTGTGTCCTTGTTTAATTGTTGTCATTATGTGTTGCAAAAAATAACCTTGGGGCAAACAGTAAAGATAATACTTGGCTGAATCTCCTTCTTTCTCTTCATACTGACTGCTCACAAAGTCTCGCCCTGTCATCTTCTCCATTACATAGCCTGTTGTCATAACGTGTTTCTGTAATGCTTTTCTGGTTGAAAGGCCATGAGTTCAAGCCAGACTTCAAGTGTCTGGGGGGATGAAGTTTAGGATCCCACCATGCAGAGCTCAAGGCATCTGTCCCTTCCCACCTGCAGCCTCTCCCCCAGTCTCCATCAGGAACCTGGGGGGCGGGGGTGGTTCCCCAAGGTCACCTGCTCCCTGCACCCACAAATCAATCACAGAAGAGTCTCATCCTGAGCAAGTCCCACCTCCTGTTTCCTCCTATGAAAAGGACCATGGTGATTTCATGAGCATTGCACCAGTGTAACTATATTATTTTTCTACATATCTGTGAATTCAGGGTCTATGTTAAGTGTCCTTGTCACTTTAAACTCTGGGGCTTTGCCCAGATACGGCTGTGTTTCTTGATGAAGCAAATATACCTCTTTGCTTTTAGGGGTTTTCCCCAGCTCATTGTGTGGTTTTAGCTTCATCACTTACTCATCCACTCTTTCATTTCCCATTTACAGTGTGCAATGTCATGACAAAGAATGAGTGACAGCAATAACTTGAGTTTAAAATGGGCCTTCCTTCCAGGAGATTTAAAATAATTCATGAGCACTACCTGGCATCCTTCCCAAAGCCCTAGTGAGGAAGGTTTTGGTATTCATACTGCTTTTACATTTTCGTTCCATTTTACTGATACAAATACCAAGCACCAAGCTGTTGGAAAGATTTTTCTTGGGATCATTAAGCTATTATCCTCACTTGGCACTATGTTATCAAAAGCCTCTGATGGTGGCTTCCTGGTATATATTATTCAAGTTACACAACTAAAAGTATTCTGCCTAGGTATCTGACGATAGCCAGAAAGTTTAAAAATCGCCGCTAAAGCCAGAAACCTATCCCCTCATTCTTCAGGCAAGAATTAGGAAATAAACTCTCTTGCTTTTTTGCCCAAGTAACAGTTTCTATTTCTGAGTAAAGTGCTTTGGAAACTCAGCAGAGAGAGTCCAGGTGGTCTCCACTGCCACACCACACACATAACCAGAGCCAGGCTAGCACACGCATCAAGACAGAAACACAGGTGGCCTTGCCAAGGTCCAAAGGTCTGCGCAAAAATACCAGAAGCCAAGTCTCCAGAGCACAAACAATCAGGCGGAAGGTCTCCCAGGAACAGGATGTTCTGCTGCATTTCCCATTACCCTGGCCTCTGGGCAGGGCGTCCGCTTCCTGCTCACCACGTGCCCCCTCTGCCAGGAAAAGCAATCGGATCTCCCTCGGAAGAGCTACAAGACCATCCACCAAATCACAGTCCTGACATTGAAGATGCAGTCTTTTAGACTGGAACTCATGGGATTGCCCTGGTGGTCTGGTGGTTAAGACTCTGCCCTTCCAACGCGGGGAGCATGGGTTTGATCTGTGATCAGGGATCTAGGATTCCACATGCTGCACATGTCAAGTGGCTCCCCCCACCCCCCACCACCAGAAATATAGACTGAATCACAGAGAAGTGTGTTTTTGTGGGAGAAGTGATACAAATACCTTTTCCTCCTCCAGACTTAGCATTCCATATTATCTGGTATCTAGATATACTGTTAGGTCTTACAAGCCACCCATACTGTGACCTCACTCCACCAAACTTAAAGTTCTATTAATGGGGTAAATCAGCATTATGAAGAAAAAAGAAAGGAAAGAGGAGAATAATAAGTAGCGCAAAATATGACAAGAGTGGAAGAAATAGCCTACAGTGATTGTCAGAAATCAGAGCAATGGAACAGTAAGAAAAGGGTCTTACCTTCACAGGATTTGGAACCGAACTTTGAAATGCATTTGAAATATGAGAGCAGGATAAAATGTGGTTCTTGCATTTTGGTTTCTGTTTCTTTGTTTTGGTGTTTTCAGCCTGACACGTGGAGGAGGGCACTGAGAATTTCTTAACAACCGTGGTCTAGCCAACAGTTGTGCCACGATTTTCTGGAAGGAAAATATAAGCACCATCAGTCAAGTCTATTCACTCTCTTCATTTCTCAGTCCAAGACCTACTCCCCAGTTGGGCCTCCAGCAAGGAATCCTGAGTGGAGTAGGTCAAGGCCCCCAAAAGATTCTCAAAGGGTTCCTTAGCTATGGAATCTAAAGAGATAATTTTAAGTAAGAGTGCCTTGTATGTGTTCAAAATGTTTGGGATACCCTCTTAGGTATATCTCTCCGATACTGTCCACAGGGCTTTGGCAGTTTACAGAGAGTAAAACTGATGAAGAGAGGGAAAATGATGGGCTTGATGTGAGAAATCATGTCCAGAGACGCCAAGATATGTAACTGAGAAGAAGATTCCATCCACTCAGTCCGCCGTACCGGTCTCCTGGCACAGCAGGCCAGCTTTGACCTTGGCAGCATCTTCCACCTAAAGAGGCAGATGCCAAAGGGAGCGTGGGCATTACACAGCACAGCAGCAGCACTGTAAGCACAGCATAGAGATGTGGCCCCCCGCAACACAGAAGACGCACCTGGTGCCCAAACCCCCAGTGGGTTCAAAGGAACACAGCCCTCTCGTCTCCCAGCTACTGTGTTCTGGGCTTTGTGGCCTCTTCTTCCCCACCTGACTATGAACACAAATGGTGTCTTAATCATTTTTCCCTTTCTCGGGGAAACTTCAAAGAAATTCTCACGAGTCCACTGCCATTGTAAGGTAATAAATATAATTTTGCCTATCATCAGTCATCATTACACAGATATAGAGAAATCACTGTTAGCTCAGTCATTAAATGAAAGACTTCCTTTTTCTTCTTTTGGTTGAAAACAGAGGAGGGAAGATCAGGCTAAAGGTGGTTTACACCAGAGCTTACTGACAAATTAAAGTGTGTGTGTGTGTGTGTGTGTGTGGTTGTGTGATTAACTTCTGCTTTCATATTGTAATAGACTCTTGGAAACCTCAGAGTAAGTTTTAATTTGTTTTAGCTCAGTTTTATTTTCAAGGTCAGGGTTAAACTCCTCCATTTAAATTGAAACCTTGAATGTCTTCCCAGATTCTTTTCAAATATTTTTCATTTAACTGTCTAAAAATCAAATGTAAATATATAACCTCTGCAAAACAGCTCATAGCCTACTGCCTTGTATACACTTAGTGTATAACACGTATTTATTGCTAAGTCTGTTCCCAGTTTTTTGGCCAAAATATAATTTCAGATGATTCACAGTTTTCTGGATGAGGTCTTGTACTCCTTGTTTAACAGGTCAGAGATCTAAGTTCAGAGACTTTAGTGGAACAACTTGAACTGGAGCTTGAGTTCTCTAACTCCAAATTGAGTGCCCCTGGAGGTACACTGTGTGCTTTATCCCCAAACCCTATTATGGAAGCACATAAAAATTCTGTGAATCAAAATGATGCAAATGGGGAACGCACATTTTGGACAAACAGCAGTAATAGTACAGGTCTTACTATGAAGTCCTTTCATAGGCGAAACTGCAGAATGGGTTTGTTGTGAGGGTATCTGCTCTGTCTCTGAAAGCCACCTCTAGAGGGTAGCACACTCTTTGTAACAAACAAGAATCTCCTTGGTTTGGAAGAACAGCCTGGCATGAAAACCGAGCGGGGTTTGAAATACTTATTAACAGCTTTAAATAAGTAGAACCCACGAATTTATCAAGCCCGGTATACTTTTTGTCTGTATGGGGGAGAAAGGGGGCTGAAATGAGAATATAACTATGAGTCTTTTCTCTTTCCTTCCTCCCCAAGCACATAGCCTGTAATATTTAATAGCAGATGAACTTGAAACTTCCCTTATAATACCAGCCTGATGCTTAATTTTAAAAGCAGAAGCAAAGAATAGAGGGAAAATGAGATGTGTACAAGGAACTACCGCCGGTTGACTGTTGCTGGAATCCAAGTGGTAGGAGCCAAGGCCTGAGAATTAGGCAAGAGATGGCCACAGAGGCCCATGTGTGCCCAGAAGGGAAGCTGAACTTGCTCATGTAGATTCCAGGAAGCAGAGAGGGACGGGGTCAGACTTGTGTTTCATGTGGATCACTGAGGTACCTCTGAATTGAGCAGAATTTAGGGCAGCAAGTCTAGAAACCAGGAAGCCAGTTGAGGTGGCTGTGCCAATCCAGGAAGAGAAGGACATTTGATAACAGGAGCAGTGGCAAATGGGATGATGGATTTTAAGGAATCCAAGGGAGGGGAAACCAGCAGAATGTAATGATCAGTTGGATGAAGAGGGTGAGAAAGACAGGAGCGTTAAGACTATTATTTTATAACCTGGATCACCAGGTAAAGAGGTGATGACAGAACAGAGACTGAGTTTGGAGGGATGTGCATCTTGAGTTTTGAAAACTCCAATCTGAAAAGTCTGATGAATCCCCAGGGAAGGTACCTGACAGGTAATGGAATTGATAAGTCTGAAGCTTGGGGAAGGAATCTGAGCAGGAGATTGAATTAGAGAGTCATTTGCATACAGGTGGTAGTTGAACTCCAGAGAGGAGATAAATTCACCCAAGAAGAGTAGCTATAATGAGAAGCAGTGAGCTGGAAACAGACACCTAGGGAACATAAGCATGTGAGTGGTGGGTGCAGAGAGAGGAGCCTGCGGTTAAGAAGAAACAGAAATGAATGAGACAAACTGGGAAAGATGCTGTTACCTTGGGGGAGCAGCAGTGCGCATAACCCACGTTGCCAAATGCCCCAGAAATGCATTGCAAAACAAAGACTGGCAAACGCCCATTGGAGTTTGTCATTAGAAAAGCACTGGGGGCCTTAACAAGGGCTCAAGCCAGACTGCAGGGGATGCAAAGTGAATGAATGGCACCTCGAGTGGTCACACTGAGTACGTGCTCCTTCTAAGAAGTTTGGTTGAGGTGGAAGGGGACATGGGATATTTTCCAGGGCACAAGAAGTCACAGATAGATTTCCTTTTTAATGAATGGCAGGGAAATGAATAAGCTTACTGTCTGAAGGGAACACATACCTACAAGAGGCAAAGATGGAGTTTCAAGAAGGAGAATGGCTTTGGAGCCTGATCCTGGCAAGTCTAACCAGCTGGACCCAGAACAAAAGAGGGCACCATCTCTTAGGAAGCTGGAGGAAGAGTCTGAGGGCTGTAAGTGCAGCTCTGCGTCCGGGTGTGGGGGAGGCGAGAGACTGAGGGAATTCATGCCCCACTGCTTCTGTGGCAGGAAAATCCATTGAGATATCACATTCGATATTGCTCACGTTACTGTAGTAATCTCTAGTGAATGAACGAGTCAGCCTTTGTGTTGTGTTTCCTGGTCCCGCCTCGAAGAACTGGGATGACTTTTGTGCTTCTGGGGCTGCAAGCGAGTCTCTGGGATACCAGGGTGGCAACTCCCTCCCAGCCTTTCCTTTCAAGTGTTTATTTAACTCAGTTCAGTTCAGTTGCTCAGTCGTGTCCGACTCTTTGCGACCCCATGGAATGCAGCACACCAGGCCTCCCTGTCCATCACCAACTCCCGGAGTTTACTCAAACTCATGTCCATCGAGTCGGTGATGCCATTCAGCCATCTTGTTCTCTGTCGTCCCCTTCTCCTCCTGCTTTCAATCTTTCCCAGCATCAGGGTCTTTTCCAATGAGTCGACTCTGCATCAGGTAACCAAAGTATTGGAGTTTCAGCTTCAACATCAGTCCTTCCAGTGAATATTCAGGACTGATCTCCTTTAGGATGGACTGGTTGGATCTCCTTGCAGTCCAAGGGACTCTCA